>CM061133.1:278026290-280468790 GCA_030789695.1 Scilla litardierei | reverse complement strand
TCAAAGAATCATAGGAGAAGTAATAACCAATATCAAAACATGAAATCTAACAAAACTAAGATTGTTCCATTACACAATTTAATCTAATTAACAACTTTTACAAAAGGTGGATACACAACAACATAAAGTTCTACATATAACTTCATATTGGAAGTGTGGTGAGAATCCTACAACAACTACAAGTAAGCTACGTACATTCATGTATTATCTAAGCCCAACCAACTCTATCCTCTAAATTTAGCTTAAAGGCCCAACCAAGAAAAAGAATAATAGTGACGACAACATCAACAATGGCAACAATAGCAATACCCACAACAATAACATTATTATTATCACTAACAACAAGGAAGACAATAAAACAACAACACCATCTTAATTCAAGAGAAGGAAACACAACATGGACCCATGTTCAACTACTAGCAACCACCAAAACCACACTTTCAACATACAACCATTTCAACGCATAATGCATTCATGGCAACATTCATTCTCATACGGCAACAATCACACATATATAACCACCAATCACACATAATGCTCAATGGTGCTATGATGCATATGAAACACAAGCAATGCGATACAATGCAATGCAATGGGATCCCATGAATGAACGTGCGTGCAAGTGTATCGTGCACCTACTCCGTTATCACGTGGAGCCACATAATGGTATCAAGAGGTTGCCCACGGCGACTTCACCCGCCTCCTACCGTGGCAACTTTGTCCATGCCCGTGCACTCCACCTTCGTGTCCCTAATAATATCATATCACCCATTTTATATTCCACGTATATCCAACAACACATTTCACCTACATACATAGCCAAATTTCCAACTTTCAATTGATTTTCACATAATGCCCATTTTCATTCAAGAGGAAATTAATAATGAAGTTTCCAACTTTCCATTTGACGTTCAACACATCACATTAATTTAATTACATAGTTCCCATTTTCATGCAAGGGAAATTTAATAGAAAGGTTCCGACATCTCAATTGAGAGCAATTTCACAAAAAGAGAGCAACTATAGCTTCCAACAAAATTAATGAGAGCAAGATTAGAGCAATTTCCACCAAATTAATGAAGTAAGACAATCAAGTGCATCATACAACCTAATCTTAGCATCCCAATTTATTGTTCACGTAATACCATTTTTCTTACAAGGAAAAATGGACAATAAGGTTTCCAACAAATCCAAATGAGAGAACTTTCACCTAAATAGTGAAACCAAACAATCAAGAGTATCATGAATTACAAACATATCATCATATAAATCATCACATCATATGAAATCAACAAGCATGCACCATGTCATGGGATTTCACCAAAAACCCTAAAAATGCCAACTTTGTTCTCAAAATGAATTGAAGTGAAACACATGAATTGGGGTTGGAATCCTACCTCATTGGAGAAGCAAAACCGTCCACTAATTCCATAAAAACCCCACCATGAATCCATCTCAAGCTTCCATCCCTAACTCCTCTCTTCTTTGAATTCCCCTTCTCTTCTTTCTTTCTCCTTCTTTCTTTTTCTCTCTTCCTTTCTTCTTTCTTTTTCTCTTTAATTCTCCTCTTTTTATTTTATATGGGCAGGGGAGAAAAAGATAAAGATAAAGAATTAGAAGAAGAATGGAGAAGGAAGTTGAAAAAGAGAGAGGGTTAAATAAATGGGAACCCATTTTATTACAAGTTTGCCATTACTCTTTTTAAAAAATCTCTCTTCTCTCATCTCCCTAATATTCTAGCCCAACCATTAAAGCCCAATCAACATTAACTATCAATAACCCAAGCCCAACTCTAGCTACCAAAATTAAGTAAGGCCTTCACAATAGGAATGATAATATTAATCAACATCACCAATAATAAAAATTCTAATACCGATAATAATAACATCACCAAAAATAACAACCAACATCAATAAGAATAATATCATTCATTAATAACTATCTCAGCATCACCAATTATCATGAACATACCATTTTACTATACACACTCTCCAACTAAAATCGCTAAGCATGCTAATAAACACTAATAGCACGCTAACAATATTATCAATTTACTATCCAGCCACACGCATTCACATATATATCCAAAGCAAATCATAGTCACCCTATAGCCATACATGAAGAAAATTACTATACACACAACAAAATTACTATACGTACACATGCAAATAGTATTTTACACATACGGGCATCACAATCTACCATCTTAAATATAAAGTTCGTCCTTGAACTTTCTAACTTAGGACATAGCTGAGGGTGAATAGAGATATATAAAGTCACTCTACCCCCATCATATAAATAAAGCACTTTCATATACCAACACTTTCGCTAGTTCAAATACACACAAGTATAACATTCAAATATGCCCACATGCACTGCCATCCTGAGACATACAACCACCCATGTCACCATATACACATTTAAACATACACACTCACATGTCATTACACATGAACATCAATGTGCCCAGATATCGCTATATCCATTCTAACACCGGTGTAAGCGTACCTGCTTACAACCAAACATGCAACCGTATACATCTTACATATATACATATATCAACATACATCTCTAATACACCCAGGGCATGCCCACTCATACCTGAGTGGAACACAAGGATACATACAGACAACACACTATATCAGTATATCTATATACATGTTTACCACAGTATACAAATACAAGCAGCATACCATATCTATAGACGTTCTAGAGATCAATCAATTATATAATCCCATGATACACATTACTCAGAGGCTACCATTCATTAACACATAAACACATGCACCTGTATACCCAGACATACAATCATGTATGTCCATTAATATCCATCCAACATTCACAGGTGTTTTAACACACAAGATTCACCATGTCAATACCAATACACGTAGATAATCATATAAAACTATCTTCATCCATATTCAAGTGTAAGCCTACCCGCTTACAGCCATACATGTATCATATACTCATCACATACATCCACTCATCACAATATTACTATCAAGACATATCCACACATACGTGAGTGGAACTCAGGGATCCACTCGTGCAGCTGTACACTCTACATGTGCATATCATATACTGTATAGAGCTACAACACAGTACATCCATACTCTACTTGCACCTCAGTCAAGTATATAACTCAACTTACACGCTACTCATATGTCAATCACTTAGTAACGCATGCATTGTAAAAACAATCACATAGCTATATAATCATTCGTACATATATCATAGTCATATGTACATGAATATATCATCTCAATATACTCGACAAGCCATATTCAACGCTCATAGAACTATAGATGTACATGCATACATATCTACACACATAAATATGTACATACATTCATACAGAATCAACTCTTAAATATCAAACCTCAGGACGCGTACCTCAAGCTTCTGCTATCCGGTCCCATCCTAAGGCTGGACTCTATCCACCTTAAGTCTAAACTCCCCTCAGAACACTACACGCACTACCCTTATACAGTCGCAGTGCGGTGACCTGCATGGGCCACCAAAATGTAACGCCCTGCTCCACGGGATACCCAATAAGTACGAATCCGTATCCGGTACTCCCGAAGAGGCGGGTGTTACGAAGGAAATACAAAAACAACACACAAAGCAGGTCCACTGCGCACTGCTGGGATAGAACCTGTAGCATTCCAGATTTTAAACACAGAAACACAAAAGATACAACAGCTCAAACATAGAAATATATATACATACATACTGTCCAATACAACATCTTTATACCAATCTCATATACAACATGAACCCATATCTCAACATGGTACAAGCCCTCACACCCGAAATCACTCACTTACACACTCTCATTTCCAACCATCTGAGCTGATGGGTCTCCAACTCCAACTCCAAGGTTCTCCAACTATCAACTATCTGAAAAATATCAACGGGGACACGTCACAGGTGACCCAATAGGATGTCCAAACCCAACTCACATGGTGTAAAGGAATGCAATGCGCTGGTCAAAGAACTGTGACTGGGCTCATGCCATATCATGGAAAATGTTTGCATAACCACATCACATAAGAAAATGCACATGACATATATAATGGAAGCTCGTACCTACGGCAAACGATAACCTGCAAAACAAAGTGAGAGCTACAAATAGAGAAGCAACTAATTGGCAACATCCACCAATGTGTGGTGCATGGAAGTTAGATCTAAAACAAAATGAAACCTTAACAATTCTACCCAAACATTAGATCTTTATGAGTGCTAAGGGACTTTGGCATAAGGTTATTATCGACATAAATAACAATAATTTCCCTACACATGATTTCATATTAATGGCAACATGACATTAGTGTTAAAAGTCTTAGTTAATGAGAGCTCATTGCCATGAACATATTATAAGAAAGGAATGTTATCTTTGGACAACTTAGCAATCTTACCAACTTACAAGCATTCTTGCAAATGGAGACAAACTTAATATCCAACATATATACTAAATTGCGAACCTAATTGGTATGGAAAACAAAGTTTGTATAAAGGGAGCTTGTAGGAACTTGTAAATGGTGAGAGTTAAGGTTCCTACATTTTCTAAAATCATTTAGAGCTTCTAACTTGAAAGTTATCAAAACCCCTTTTACTAATTTTCTTTTATACTAATTTTTCAAATGGGTTTTCATTTAAACATGGAATTTTAAGGGAGTTAGCAAGTGGCAATGTGTGTAATATTCCTAACTTAAGTTTCTAATGCTTAGGATGTTATGGAAATGCTTACGAGATACTCACAAAAATTTCGACAGAGTTTCTCTTGTATTTATCAAAAGTTTCCAATTACAACATAAGTAATATTAAAGGAAAACATGCTATAACACCAAAAATATAGTCTTGCTCAGAGAATCATAGGAGAAGTAATAACCAATATCAAAATATGAAATCTAACAAAGCTAAGCTTGTCCCATTACCCAATTTAATCTAATTAACAACTTTTACAAAAGGTGGATACACAAAAACATAAAGTTCTGCATATAACTTCATATTGGAAGTGTGGTGAGAATCCTACAACAACTACAAGTAAGCTACATACATTCATGTATTATCTAAGCCCAACCAACTTTATCCTCTAAATTTAGCTTAAAGGTCCAACCAAGAAAAAGAATAATAGTGACGACAACATCAACAATGGCAACAACAGCAATACCCACAACAATAGCATTATTATTATCACTAACAACAATGATGACAATAAAACAACACCACCATCTTAATATAAGAGAAGGAAACACAACATCAACCCATGTTCAACTACTAGCAACCACCAAAACCCCACTTTCAACATACAACCATTTGAACACATAATGCATTCATGGCAACATTCATTCTCATACGGTAACAATCACACATATATAACCACCAATCACACATAATGCTCAATGGTGCCATGATGCATATGAAACACGAGCGATGCGATGCGATGCGATGCGATGCGATGCGATGCGATGCGATGCGATGCGATGCGATGCGATGCGATGCGATGCGATGCGATGCGATGCGATGCGATGCGATGCGATGCAATGCAATGCAATGCACTGGGATCCCATGAATGAGCCGGTGTGCAAGTGTATCGTGCACCTACTCCGTTATCACATAGAGCCACCTAATGGTATCAAGAGGTTGCCCACGACGACTTCACCCGCCTCCTACCGTGGCAACTTTGTCCATGCCCGTGCACTCCACCTTCGTGTCCCTAATAATACCATATCACCCATTTTATATTCCACGTATATCCAACAACACATTTCGCCTACATACATAGCCAAACTTCCAACTTTCAATTGATTTTCACATAATGCCCATTTTCATTCAAGAGGAAATTAATAATGAAGTTTCCAACTTTCCATTTGACGTTCAACACATCACATTAATTTATTTACATAGTTCCCATTTTCATGCAAGGGAAATTCAATAGAAAGGTTCCGACATCTCAATTGAGAGCAATTTCACAAAAAGAGAGCAACTATAGCTTCCAACAAAATTAATGAGAGCAAGATTAGAGCAATTTCCACCAAATTAATGAAGTAAGACAATCAAGTGCATCATACAACCTAATCTTAGCATCCCAATTTCTTGTTCACGTAATTCCATTTTTCATACAAGGAAAAATGGACAATAAGGTTTCCAACAAATCCAAATGAGAGAACTTTCACCTAAATAGTGAAACCAAACAATCAAGAGCATCCTGAATCACAAACATATCATCATATAAATCATCACATCATATGAAATCAACAAGCATGCACCATGTCATGGGATTTCACCAAAAACCCTAAAAATGCCAACTTTGTTCTCAAAATGAATTGAAGTGAAACACATGAATTGGGGTTGGAATCCTACCTCATTGGAGAAGCAAAACCCTCCACTAATTCCATAAAAACCCCACTATGAATCCATCTCAAGCTTCCATCCCTAACTCCTCTCTTCTTTGAATTCCCCTTCTCTTCTTTCTTTCTCCTTTCTTTTTCTCTCTTCCTTTCTTCTTTCTTTTTCTCTTTAATTCTCCTCTTTTTTTTTATTTTTTTGATGCAACCTGGCACCAAAATTTGGCAGGTGCAAAGGGGGAACGGCAGGATATGGGGAGGGGAGAAAAAGAAAAAGAATTAGAATTAGAAGAAGAATGGAGAAGGAAGTAGAAAAAGAGAGAGGGTTAAAAAATGGGAACCCATTTTATTACAAGTTTGCCATTATTCTTTTTAAAAAATCTCTCCTCTCTCATCTCCTTAATATTCTAGCCTAACCATTAAAGCCCAATCAACATTAACTATCAATAACCCAAGCCCAACTCTAGCTACCAAAATTAAGTAAGGCCTTCACAATATGAAGGATAATATTAATCAACATCACCAATAATAAAAATACTAATACAGATAATAATAACAACATCACCAAAAATAACAACCAACATCAATAAAAATAATATCATTCTTTAATAACTATCTCAGCATCACCAATTATCATGAACATACCATTTTACTATACACACTCTCCAACTAAAATCGCTAAGCACGCTAATAAACACTAATAGCACGCTAACAATATTATCAATTTACTATCCAACCACACGCATTCACCTATATATCCAAAGCAAATCATAGTCACCTTATAGCCATACATGTAGGAAATTACTGTACACACAACAAAATTACTATACGCACACATGCAAATAGTATTTTACACATACGAGCATTGCACAAATTCTATGTTGCTTCAGTTCAGAATTATTGAAGCATCTTCACTATTCATCGCATTATTGAAGCATCTTCACTATTAAGTGCTTTTCATCTCTGCCAACCACCTGTCCTGAGGATCGGGCGTAAGGTCTCCCTCCTGGTTATAAAAGCAGCTGAAGGCAGATAGTTAGAGCATGCCTTGTATGCACGCTTGTGCAATTGCTCCCTTATACTTGTACAAATATTTTCTTAAGTTCTTAAGCTTTGTTCTCTTCTTTATTTTTAAATTTTATTGTAAACTAGAGCCATGCTCAGAGCTTTGATACCAATTTCGGCTAATCTTTACAAAAGACTAAATTAAAACAAATATAAACAGATAAAAACTCACAGTCTGAAGCCGTAGCCTTCAATCTCTGAGCATGGCTCCAGTTTACAACAAAATTAAAAAAGAAAGAGAGAACAAAGCTTAAGTAAGAACTTAAGAAAATATTTGTTTTGTTAAAGATCCGCGAAAATTTGTATCAGAGCCATTATTGCCTAATTTTTTTCTTGAGGATATTATCATGTAGTATTAGTAAGTAGTGGAATTTGGCAATATGATATGTTCTTGCTTCCCTTTTACTAATGAGAAGAATTGATTACTTATAGCGAATCTTATGATTCAACGTTGTTTTAATGCCTTAGTAAACAGATCAGCTAAATTATTACAAGACTGAATCTGACGTACTTCAATCTGCTTCTGCTCTTGTAGCTCGTGCATCCAGAAGAACTTGGGAGAAATGTGCTTCGTTCTATCGCCCTTGATGTAACCAGCTTGTAATTGAGCTATACAAGCTGCATTATCTTCAAATAAAGTGGTTGGCTCAAGGTCGTCCGTCTTAAGGCCGGTCGTCACTAGAATATGATGAATGATTGAACGAAGCCAGACACATTCTCTGCAAGCTTCATGGATCGCCAAGAGCTATGAGTGGTTGGATGAGACTGTTGTGGTGGTCTGCTTCACAGATTTCCAGGAGATGGTCGTACCACCGTAGGTGAACACGAAACCAGTCTATGATTTCTCGGTGTATGACCAAACCTGTAACCTGCATCTGCATAACCAATCAAAGTGGAAGATCCACCTTTCGGGAAGTATAATCCCAAATCAATCGACCCTTGGAGGTAGCGCAGAAGTTACTTAACTCCGTTCCAGTGGCGCTTTGCGGGTGCTGAACTGTATCTAGCTAGTAGGTTGACTATGAACGCTTTGTCGGGACGTGTGCAGTTTCCCAGATATAGAAGTGCTCTAATAGCTCTAAGGTAAGGTACTTTAGGACCTAATGTTTCCTCCTCCTCTTCCAGCGGTCGGAAGTGGTCCTTATGTACATCCAAAGATCTAACGACCATTGGTGTACTTTGAGGATGGCTCTTATCCGTATGGAAATTTTTGAGTAATTTCCTTGTGTATGTGGATTGTTGTAACAAGCAGGTGTTCTATCTGTAAGCCAGGACAATATTTAGTCTTGTCTAGGTCTTTCATTTCAAACGTTAGTTTAAGTCTTGCAGATATAGCATCAATCTCTGTTGGAGATTCGATGAGGTTTAAGTCATCTACATAGACGGCTATTAATACGAATCATGTTCACGTGGTTTTAATGAATATACACGAGCAGGCTTCATTATTAGTGAAACCTTGTTGAACAAGGAATTCACTCAGTCTGTTATACCACATTTTTTCCGATTGCTTAAGACCATATAATGATCTTCGAAGCTTAATAGAATAGACGTCCCGAGATCTATCTTTTATTTCTGTTGGTATTTTGAAACCATCTGGAAGGTTCATAGAGATATATTTATCTATATTGCCATATAGATATGCAGTCACAAGTCCATGAGCTGCATTTCTAGGCCTTTCATTGATGTTAAGCTGAATCGAAATGTGATCGCATCTATAAATGAGGAATATGTATCTTCATAATCTATCTCCGGTCGTTGGAAAAATCCATGAGCTACAAGCCGTGCTTTGTAGCGTACGATCTGATTGTTCTCATATTTTTTCTTTATGAATACCCATTTGTATCCCATAGGTTTTACACCTCTTGGTGTCTACACTACTGGTCCAAAGACTTTGCGTTTCAAGAGTGAGTCCATCTTTACTCCTATTGCCTCGTTCCACTTTGGCCAATCATCTCTGTGTTTGTATTCAGCTAGAGATCGTGGATCGATATCATCGTCGCATTAAGTGATGTGAACAACAATATCGAACGCGAAGTCGACGACGACGACAGTGCTTTTATTGTCCAGTACCTCCCCAGTACATACAAAATATAATGATATTTCTCCTGTATTGTCCTCTTCGCGGGGACTGAAGGAGGGGATAGGTTATTGGTCTGAGCTCAGCATCATGTGGTGGGATATTCGTTACATGTTGAGAATCATGATCATGAATAATTAAAAAAATTGGAATTTTTGCACAAATCTAGAAATACCTCTAGATCGTGTGTGTTACGAAACTTTTTCCATGCATCGGATTCCTCTATCGAGACGTCGCGAAAAATTTGTCAGAACTTCGTCGAATCTTTTCCTTCTCTACGAGCGTAATCGTGCTGATAACGTGTTGAGAGTTGGAAGAACTAGCTAATAGTCTAAACCATATCCATACTTATATTCATTCATATAGGGGTTACATCATTTAGACCACAAGGAACACCCACTACTAAGTGGGTGTAATGGTGTATGATTAGTGGGTGGAGACCAAGGGTCTCCCCATTCATAACATTTTTATCATTTTTCTCTCTGTTCTCTATACTTCTCCATCTGCCGCCACATCGTCATCCTTCTCGGTTTGCCTTCTCTCACCCTCTATTATCTACTTGGATAGAATTGAATTTGTTGGGTTTTATTGAACTTTTTGCTTTTTTGGTTTAATTGCGAGAAGAGAATACAAATGAAATGAAAAGGAAGAGAAGTGAGAGGAGGAGGTGGTGGACAATAAAGATGATGTTGAGAAAGATATGGATAAAAATGAAATTTTTGAAAAAAAAGGTCATGTGTTTAGTAATAAAAAAAAACATATACTGTGCTTAGGGCTGTTGACGAACAGAACGTTCGACGAACTACTCGTGAATAAGCTCGGTACATGTTCGTTTACGTTCGTTCAGGAAGCTTAATGAACAAGCTTGAACAGATTTCTAGAGATCGGTTAATAAACAAACAGAGCTTGAACATAATTGTGTTCGTTCATTTATGTTCATGAACAAGCTCGTTAAGTGTTCGTGAACAAGCTCGTTAAGTAATGTTCATGAACAAGCTCGTTAAGTGTTCGTGAACGAACATGTACCGAAAATAGTAAATTTAGACAAATACTATATTTTTTATTATACTTGAAATGAATGCTTGTAATGGGATTTATGGAGCTATTATGCTGGATTTATTTGTTTTTGTTCTGCAAATATTTAATCCTTTTATTTAATTGATTTATTCATTGGCAATTATGTTTAAATAGTATTATTCCTGATTAAAAAATTGACAATCATTTGTTTGATTGAAAATCTGTTCATGAACAAGATTGATTGTGTGCTCACGAACATGTTCCTGAACATGTTCACGAACAAGCTCGATAAGTCTTGTTAACGAACAGAACGTTCGATTAACTACTCGTGAACAAGCTCGGTAAATGTTTGTTTACGTTCGTTTACGTTCGTTCGGTAAGCTTAACGAACAAGCTTGAACAGGTTTTTAGAGCTCGGTTAGTAAACGAACAGAGCTTGAACATGGATTTTGTTCATGAACAAAACCAAGCTCACTGTTCAAGCTCGTTCAAGCTCGTTCGTCAACAGCCCTAACTGTGCTGTGCTTAGTAATTTTATATGTTTAGGAAAAAATTGTAACGAAACTTGCAGCACCAAAACCCTAGGCATATACCTAACATCTCCAGTCCCCCAAACTGGCATAGCCGGTCGGTTTGGGCGGCAGAGCCGGTGGTCCGGCGTGATGGTTCATCGGAAGAAGAGGTTCCATCATCTGGTAACGGGTTTCGGGCAAGAATTCGTATCCTATGAATCCGGAGTAGCCAAAATTTTAATGGGTCAGCCCCGCAAACTACAATATATGTAAAGTTTTCCCTCCCTCCCTCGCTCCACGTTCAAAAAGGAAACCATTGATAGACTGATTCCTCACCAAATCTTGAGTAGATTTTTAATTAATTGCCCAAATGACAAATCATATGCTGCCTTCTCTTCTATCACCCTTCAATCTTCTCCCAAATTCTCCAACGCTTAGCCAATGTCGATGTCAATGGAGAATCTTCCAATTTTACCCCCGCTTACATCCTCTTCGTCCTCCTCCTTTCACTCAGTCGCCCAATCCTTCACCTCCGAATCACCGCTTTCAACCCCGCACCCTTCTTCAACCCAACTGGGAAGTACCCATGTGACTAGTTCCCCGTTTGCCGACCCGCCAATCCTCCCTTCGACCGTCTCTTCATTTGGGCATTCCGTCGAGCACGTCAAAGGCTCTGGCCGTACTCGTGGGATTTCGCCCGGTGGGGATGTCTTCGACCAGAAGTCATCAAATTATAGCAGGGGGTATGCAGGTGATCATAGCTCAGGCCTTGATCCCCTGTGCACGTCTCCCAGGGTTCAGGGTTGTGACGTGTACATCGGAGTCTCATCCGGGCTTAAACCGTTGATGATGGTTCGGTTTGTTAAGTGGCTCCGAGCTGAGCTTGAGATGCAAGGGGTGTCTTGCTTTGTGGCTGATCAGAGTCGGTGCAATAGGGCCTATGATCATCACATTGCCAGGGCAGCGATGGATGCGGCTTCATTTGGGGTGGTGGTGGTTACAAGGGCCTCGTTCTCTAGCCCTCACACTATGGAGGAGATCCTCTTCTTCTCGAAGAAGAAGAACTTGCTTCCGATCTTCTTTGAGCTGGCTCAAGTGGAGTGTACTGCCAGAGATATCATTGAGAGGAGAGGGGATGTGTGGGAGAGATGCGGGGGCATGTTATGGAAGATTTATGGTGGAGTGGAGGCTGAATGGAGGCATGCTGTTAATGCAATGTCACGGTTGAATTTGAAGCTTGAGGCTAATGCTGGCAACTTTAGGGATTGTGTCTCAGAGGCGGTCATAATTTTAGGATCCGGATTGGGAAGGAGAAGAGTAGTGGAGAGGGTGAAGAGTTGGAAGAATTTGGCAGTGGAGGAGTCTCCTTTTCCTCGGAATGCTAATTTTGTTGGAAGAGACAAAGAGCTTCTGGAGCTTGAGTTTCTCCTGTTCGGAGATGTTGGAGAAGAGGAGGAGAATGAGAATATGGATAATAGAAACCGCATGAGGCATAAAGGGGCTGAGGTGCCGATGCGAACAAGAGATGCAAATGAATTTGGGGCGAGGAGGAGAAAGGGCAAAGAGCCAATGGTATGTGAAGAACCTGCCATGAAGATTGAATTGCAAGGACAACATGTCACAACAGAGAGGAATGCATCCATTCATGGAAGGGTTAATAGAACAGTAAAGTCAGAAGGTGTAAAAGGAATAGCATGCGTCTCTGGCGACTCTGGCATTGGCAAGACTGAGCTTTTGCTTGAATATGCATATCGATTCTCCCAGAGATACAAGATGATCTTATGGGTTGGCGGAGAATCAAGATATTTATGTCAAAACTACATGAAGCTATTGCCTCGTTTTGGGGTGGACACAAATATGATAAACAAGCTCTCCTCTGATACGAATGGGTCACAAAGCTTGGAAGATATAGAAGGTGAAGCCATTCGGAAGGTAAGGAAGGAGCTTGCTCGGGATATACCCTACCTGCTAGTGATTGACAACTTGGAGCGCGAGAAGGATTGGTGGGATGGAAGACATATAATGGAGCTACTTCCTTGTTTTGGAGGGGCAACCCATGTTTTGATCTCCACTCGTTTACCTCAGGTCATAGACATTGAACCCTTGCGGCTTCTATACTTGTCTAGCTCAGAGGGAATGTTTTTAATGAATGGAGACACAAACAATCTTGATATAGAGGAATCCGATGCTCTGAGGCTTATTGAAGAGAAACTAGGAAGGCTTCCTTTAGGTCTGTCAATTGTAGGTGCAATCCTTTCCGAGTTTCCGATAAAACCATCCAAACTCCTTGATGCAGTAAATAATATGCCATATAGAGACTTTAAGTGGAATACGGGGGAAGATCTCGCATTGAAGCACAATCCTTTTATTGGACAATTACTGGACTTCTGCTTTTCATTATGTGATCAAGAATCAAGTAACTTGGTAATTCGGATGGTCCAAGCTAGTCACTTGTTTGCCCCTTCACCAGTCCCTACATCACTGCTGGCATTAGCTGCAAGGGAACATTTGGGAGAGCATCAGCGCACCCGGTTCTGGACGAAGTATCAATGTGTGGCTACGTGCATGTGCATGGCATCACCACGTTCCAAAAATTCAGAGGATGAAGTTTTGACCATGCTTGTGAAATTGCGTATTGCAAAATCTACTACAAAATTAGATTTTATTTCTTTCCATGATATTGTGAAGTTGTACGCGTACAAAAGGGGCCATAGAGGGATTGCTGATTCGGTGATGCGAGCAATAAGCTTGAAAGGGTCCCTTCCAGAACACTCTGAGCATGTATGGGCTGCATGTTTCTTATTGTTCAAATTTGACGTTGGTCAAGTGGTTACTCATCTTTCAATCAATGACCTTCTATCATTCATTGAGAAGCTTGTTCTCCCTCTTGCGATGCACAGCTGTGTTACATATTTCCGTTACAATTCAGCTTTAGAACTTCTTCGCCTTGCCACAGAAACACTAGAAGACATAGAAACTTCTTTCCTTTCAGAATTCAATAATAATCACGGTAATCCAGCCTGCTTGATGAAATCAGGCTCTACATCAACCCTACAGTCTAACCCACTCATTTACCGGAAATTTGCACATCTGAGAGCAACCCTGTTGGAAACGAGGGCGAAGATTATGCTGAGAGGTGGCTTGTATGACATTGGAGAGGCACTTTGCAGGACGGCGGTCAGCACCAAAGAAGTCATTTACGGCTGGGAGCATCCTGAAACAGTGTGTAGCCGTGAAACCCTGGAAAGACTAATAAGACTTAAGTCAAGTTTCTGAATTTGGTTTCAGTCATGTCTGTAGCACGCTAATTGATTTGTGGTTTTTAGATACGTTGTTGTTTCTGTGGTGTCTCAACTGTTAGTTTTAGTGAAAAATACGTCTTGCATTTCTAGATTATTATTTGCGTTGGTTCTTACATGCTGGCTATTTTCGTTGTTGGTCTGTCCCAAAAATTAGTTTCTTGATGCGGCTGTTGATCTTAGAGTCTTGTAGAGTATCTTATATTTGTTAATGGAAGAGTCCCAAAAATTATCTGTTGTCTATAACTTTTTTAGGCTCCTTGATAAGTTGTCAATTGTGGATTTGATGTTGTCTATGCAGATATGATAAATTAACAGATTATTGAATGTCTTGGGTAAATTAGGACGGGATATTATTCTTGCTAGATGTTTTTGTGATTATTCCATTTGTGGTTTATATGCCAAGTGAAAAGGGTTATCTTGTGTTGGATTTCTCAAATAATTGCTTTTTCTCATCTTTAAGAGCTGCAGAAGGTCTCACATTTTTTGTAGGTATATTAATGTATTGCTGCATTAAGATCACATCTTTAAGTGTTGCAGAAGGTCTCACATCTTTAAGAATGGTTAAAATGCATTAATTGCCCATGTTAGGAGAAGGTAATATTCTCTCTTTTTCCCTTCGCTTTTTGGGCTTCGTTGGGTTTTCCTATTCCGTTGTTCTGGTTTGTTAGTATTCAACTATTTCATCTTTTTCCTGATTATTTAGGGTTATTTGTCTTATTGCAAGATTGTTGGATTATTGGGAGAAATATCAATCTCATATAAATGTTTCAAGGTTTAACTTAGACTACTTTCACGGAATTCTTAATTTTTATATGGTTCTTGATATGTTTGTTTATCTGAAGAAGATTCAGTCTCATAGGCATCAATTTATATTTTTCCGACCCTAGAAGGTACCACCTTTCACCTCACTCTTAACCCATGTGCTTTTGTTTTGGGATGAGTTAGTAATTTTGCGATTTTCTTATCATGGCTAGCTGTCTATGTTGCAATATAAGGAAAATGTAGTATGTCTTGGGGATAATTTGTTTGGAAACCATTGATTTCTAGTTTTTATTCTTTTATGAGTTTTAGAGCTGACCCTAGGATTGCTCTATGTACTTTTTGATGAAAAATTACTAAAAATGGTTGCATGTTTTTAAGTCTAGGTTGATTCCTATTTGTCAAAGAAAACAACTATCGGACATTCAGTCAAACATGGTACATGTTTAATATCCTAAGTTCTATTGGTGGCTGAAACTAATCACGTGTTCAGTATCCAATCTCATGATTCCTAATGGGCAATGCAGTGTTTCTTGGACTCTATTTTTCCTCACGCAAGGCCAAAAGGGCCAAGGTTTTCTGTCAAAAGGTACGAGTAACAATTACAATTAGATTCTGTGTCTCTTTTTGACCTTAACTTTTCTTTATCTTTTTTGCTTCTTACATTTTCAATTATGATTGATATGTTTGTGTAGAAAATGGTGGGTGTCGGGGCAGAGAACAAGAAGCTTTAGATGGAGAATTAGAATGCTCATCTGAATAAAGCAGATAAGGTACTACTATTTGATTATATTAAATATTTTATATTTCTTCTCTGTGTCCCAAGGTTTCTACAACTGCATTTGTAAGAATACTAGAAATTGCCCGTGCACTTGGTGCACGGAGCAAAAACAAACCCAAACGAACATGGCAGCGGTGCACGCGCGAAACCGGGAAGGAGCGGAAAGCGTGGGTGTGCATGTCGACGCGTCGATGTGTAAAAAGGGAGCGAGCACGCAAATCCATATGCAAAAAGGACTAAAACGCAAAACAATAAGTGGGATGCTTTGGGGGGGGGGGGGGGGGGGGGGGGGGGGGGGGTTTGCAAATAAATGGAAAGTGGGGGTGCAAAAAAAAAATTTATATTTGGCTTCCCCCACGGCTGAGGGAGACATTGCTACGTGGGACAAAGCCGTGGCAAGTCCACCTCTTTTGTAAGATAGATTTTCACTGGTTGAGAAGTTAATGATTTTATTTCCTCTTTCTAATATGCTAAGTAACACTGTATATTCCATCATGACTAAAAAGGAATTAAAAAAAGAAAAGAAAAGAGAAAAATAGCACAAGTGATCCGAAGTTCTGCCATAATTAATATGCCTTACATAATTTTGTTGTTGCTTACAGATCCCGAATACATATTTTAGTTGATTAAATAAATAGATCTCAGGTGCTCTTATTCACTTGATTATATCGTTACTTTACCATTCATCAAAATTTTGAGCTCTTACCATAACTTAATTGAAGTGGTCCCCAAAAATATTTAATTTTTCATCAGATCAAGAACTCATGCATAGTTTATTGACATAACCAAATGAGAAATTCGTGCAGTGTGTCTGTCAGGGGTCAGGTTGTTTTCATTCTAGCAGTTTACATTTTGCCTGATTATATATATGTGCATTTTGTGCTTGTTCAAAGGTGGGTAATGCAATAACAACTACTATAAGAGTAACAACAATTACAATAAATATATTCTGAATGTACAAGGATCTCTTGTACTTCAAATTTTTTAATTCATAAGAGTTGATGCACATTGTAGCTATTCACAGGATATCTTGATTCTATGCTATGATGTCCGATTGTGATTATTTGTTTTAACTGAGTCCAACCTAGGAAAACAGGAAATGGTTTAAAAGGGAAATGGTTTATGTAGAGCGTTTCTGTATTTGGCTTAAATGTAGAGCTTTTAAATATGAGATATCTTGTATTGCATTATTTTGTTGTCTTATATTATATTGTATGCATATATATTAGCTGCAATTTATTTGTCTGTTGCTTTGATATTGGTCTGGATGCTAAGTCATCTTGCTAGCTATCCATTAACTATGTTTTAGGTTAATGCAAACGAATTTACTTTTCAGTAATTTCTGATTCCTGATTAAAATAAGCAAGCACAGAGATATCTAGGATAGTGTTTTGAGGAAGTAATGTGGAATATAAAAATTCCTTTATGATCTGGCTATTATGACAAATCAGGTTCGTTGTTGCATTCCAACTTATTCAATACTAATATGTTGAGTTGCCCTTCTGACATGAGCTACTATTTTGAATCAATAGCTGTCAATTATTCTTCTACGTATTGTGGTGTCTGACAATACTGATTTTTAAATGCTTCGAATGTTGTGATTTTTAAATGATGTTTTATTTTAAAAATACTGGTTTGGCAGATATAATCAAATAATTGCTATTTTTTCATTGCATGGTAGTAATAATCATCTGCTCAAATTGGTAGTAACATTCACTATATTATGTAAAGTATGCTAGGATTCTAGGAAGCATGACGCAGATACAATTACACGCATGACACGAATGCAAATTCAGAATTGATACTACATTCTAACAGTTGCATGTTATGGGGACATGTCAATGTGTGACTGTATATGATGCAATCGAAGCTCATTGTCATGGATACATGATTAATTATAAATGAAAAGAAACAATAAAAAATCGGGATGTTTTAACATCTGTAATTTGTAATTAATAATTAAATTAGATCGAAAACTTTAGACCATATCCAAATGGTATATTTACTTGGCAGCAGCAAACACAATAAGATTTTAATGATTAGATTAAGTAATTAAACCTCACAAATATTACTATCAAATGCAATAAGGTTATCATACTTAATCCTTTTAAGCCGAAGGTCCTTTTTCTACATTGGTTTTTTTTCGAAGTAACACATGCTTTTGTAAGTGTAACACAATCTTTTACATTTTTTCTCACACTTGCATTTTTATGTTGACTGTCTTCTTCTTTTTACCCTTGATGTTTGCTCTGTTCTATAATGATCTATGACCTGCAAGATTTTTTTCAGTTTATAGAACAATTCCTGCTCATGTATCTTAAAAAATTGTTTCAACTTTTTTCAGTTTATAGAAAATATAAAATCATTTGATTCATGTTTTAAGTTTAAACATTTGTTTTATACTCCTTGGTAGGGAATCATCTTTATAAAATCATGAGGAGCAGCACGTAATATTCAATTCCAGGGTAGAAAAAATTATTACTATCATCTTGATGCTGGCTTCAAATCTGTGGAGCTGCATAATACAATAAAGATATGTCAATATTGGAGTTGTTTACGGGTGTTTTCTCACCACTGTTCGTTGACCGTCAGCTGCGTGATCAACGTGGTCAAGGGGTCGATTTGGGGGTCCCTTGGGATCGCCGAGCCCGCGTGTTCTCGGCGTGGGTGGAAGCGGGGTCGGGTGCAGACGGGGTCGGGTCGATCCTCAGCCTTCAGGGAGCTGAGGAGTAGCCTCGGCTCGGTGGATCGCGCTCGGCCTCAGCTGGGTCGCACTCGGCCTCGGTCGGATCCGCGTCGAGGGGTGGCCTCGGCGCCTTGCTAGAGGGTCGGTTCTCGAGCAGCCGTCCACCTGACGACTGCGAAGGGGGTGGCCGCCCGACGCTGAGGGGTAGCCTCGGCGGCTCGGACAGCTTCTTCCTGGACAGATGAGGAAACTCGTCAGGGAGGCCGGACCTAGGTTCCGGCCAAATCCCCTCCGATGCCTAAGTCAGATCAAAGTCTGAAGGGGTACTCGGCAGGGGAGATCCGGCTTGTAAGGAAGCCGGAACGTCAACCCAGGCGACGCGAGTTTGGGGGAGGGATGAATTGAGATGGCGAATGCCTAGGTCGTTGATGGAATACCTCTCTGTTGATTACCTGAGTCTCGATCCCTTTCTCCGTCGTCTTGGCCTTCCCCTTATAGGGTCCCTCGCGATTGCCCCACGTCCCGCCTCCTTTCACGTCCACACGATCCGCCTCCGCCTCCTCCCACTCGTGCGTAGTGGAGGGGTGGCCCATTAAGGGGTCCGTTAATGGCCATTATGGGATCGCGGATTCTGAGGAGCGGTTAATCTGGCCGAATGGAGGCTAGTCGGGTGCCCCCGAGGGTGGAGTGGCTAGGCCTTCGGCCCCGTCCGTGGGCCCTTCCGGGCGGGCCCGTCTTCTCTAGTGGGCGTCTCCTTTGAGGCTGGGCCGTGGGCCGTTGTAATTCGGGCTGGTCCAAATTAGTCGTAACAATTGCCCCCATCGCCCGGGCCGTTCGGCTTCCGTCGATTCGGCTCGGGTGATGTGACTCTTTCATGATCCGATGGGTGCGTCAGTCGAGGCTCCGCCATTAAATGAATATCATTATTACCGCTCCGTTTGAACTTCCGTTGGTGCAGTTTTCGAAGCATCGCCGCCGTCTTGATGTCGCCACGTGCCCCTTGCGTCCATCTCCACCGTGCGCAGGGTCATTCAAAGGGCACCAAGAAAGGAGCGCCGACATCCGTTGGTCGAACGCCCAGATTTTCCTTCAGCATCTCCTTTTTCTAATCCTGCTCCAGCTCCTCGTCATGTCGTCTTCTCCTGCCCCCGGTTCGGGTCGTCCAGAGGATGCAGTCCGCCTCGACTCGCCTGATAGCCCCGGCTCGGCGGTCGGTAGTCAGGGGGGTGACCCCTCGGGGGTGCCCCCGGAGGTTCTGGGATGTTCTTCTTCCTTCTGTGCCACCTCCGCCGGAGATTTGCGCGCCCGCTACCTTCTACCCCCATACTCCATCCGGGCCCCTGAGCCTAACGAGCGGATCTGCTTTCCGGGTCCGAGGGCGGTCGGGGTGTATGAGGCGTGCTTCCGATTCGGGCTTCGGTTCCCCCTTCATCCTTTCATCGTTGAGTTTCTGCGTGCTCATCGTGTGGCCCTATGCCAGTTCTGTCCCAACGCGATCGGGCTCGTCATCGGGTTCGCCGTGCTCTGCCTTCAGAAGGGGGTGGTCCACTCTCTCCGACTCTTCTCCCAATTTTATCGTCTGAGCCGCCACCAGTCGGGGGCCTGGATTTACATTAGCGCTCAGCCCTCGAAGAGCTTGATACTGGGGCTGCCGAGCTCCGTCAAGCTCTGGAAGGAGGAGTATCTCTTCGTCGTCGGCCCGTCGGATATGGATTTCCCAACTCACTGGAGCGTCGACGTGATGCTGGCACTGGAGCTGGGTGACCCGACTGCGGCTGAACTCGAGACCGTGAAGGCCCTGTTGGCGATCCCGTCGGGCGATCGGAGAGTCACCGTTCTCTTTTCTGACCTCAATCTGCGGAAGACCACGTGGCCCGCTATTGAGTTTTGCCGTCCCTCATCGCTCCAAGGATACTGCTCCGTGGCCACTGTTCTGTGGCTGATAGGGTTGGTTGATGATGACTTTCCCCTGCGCAGGTGGGTTTCCCTCCAGTTCTTCTGCCCTTCCTCCTCAAGTCGGGATTCCGGACCACGCCTCTCGGAGAGGGGATCATGTGCTGGCGGTCCGAAAGAAACAACGAGTTGACCGCCCGGCGGCTGGTGCCGAGAAGTCGAAGAGGAAGGTCCCCTCTTCCTCCCAGCATGGCGTCTCTAAGAAGGTCCGCAATCTCGACGGGGAGGTTAGCGTTTCATTGCCCAAATGCCGGGATCTGTTACCCTCGGCCGAGGCGGTTTGGCCATGGGCTGGCCCCTCGTCTCCGCAGCAAGGCCCTCTTCCTGATATATACGAGCGGTATGTAGGTGCGTTCTGCTCCGCCCCCCGGATTTACCTCCGGGGGAGGAGGATCTTCTCCGTCCCCGCTTCCCCGTAGGAACGGGTGAGTCGGTCTTTTCCGGCTGTAGTGTGGCGGCACGGGTGGCTGAGAACTGCAGCCTCTCCTCGGACCGAGCTGCTTTGGACGAGGTCAGAGGCGACCGTCTGGCCGCTTTAGTGGTCCAGACCGGCCAACAGGTTGGGTTTCTTCCCTAACCCAGTCTTTTGCTGCTATCTTCAACTTACTCCCGCCTCTCTTGTGTAGCTATCCTCTGTTGGGCTTTCGATGAGGCGCCAATTTGTGGCTCTCTCCAAGGCTAAGGCGGACGTGGCGCCGGTTCCCGGGGCCCGGGAAGGCGAGGAGGAGGCCGATCACTTGTCCAAGGCGCTCGTGAAGTCCCTGGAGTCTCGCGTGGCCGAGCTTTCCTCTGCCCTGGAGAAGTCGGACCAAGAAAAAGCCTTAGCTCTGGTCGGGAAGTCTAAGGCCGAGGAGCGAATTGCCGCGCTCACCGCGGCCACTGGCGCGGCAGCTGAGGCCGGCGCCGATCCGGCCCCTGTCATCACGGCCGACGCCCAGGAACTCAATGTCCTGCTGGAGGCGGCGGAAGAGCGGGAGAGGGCCTTCCTATCCCAGCTTAACGCGAGATCGAAAGAAATTGAGATGATCCGATCTAATCACCAATGACAGGTGGCCATTCTCGAGGGTCGGATTCGCGAGCTAGAGGACGTAGACCTTGCTAAGGTTGCCCAGGACGCCGTGACGGAATATGCCCTTTCCTTCACCTCTAAGGCCATGTCCTCGGCGTTCGAGAAGGGATTCGCCCGCTGCCAGGCCGAGGTTCGAAAGAGGTTTCCGCTTGCAGAGATCAACCTCGAGGAACTTCAAGCGTACTCCGATGAAGAGGAAGAGATCCCGGAGCGGTCCGGCGCTTCTCCCGTTGACGGTCTTGAGGGGCCCCCCGAGGAGATGAGTGAGGGAGTGGTTAGATCCCTAGCCTGGTCCTTAAGTTTTTCAGGACCAGGGCTTTTGGTGTAGCCCCTCGTATTTTCCGAAAGTAAAGTGTCTTTTCCTTGCTTGCTATTGCTCACCTCCTCCCTTGGGGTGGATCCTTCTTTTGAGTTTTGATGGAGAGGAGTCGGTGCTCCTGCCGGGGGTGTTGCCCCCGGCTCGGTTGGCTTGCCGACGGGCCGATGGAGTTGCCCCCGGCTTGGTTGGCGTGCCGACGGGCCGAGGGAGTTGCCCTCGGCTTGGTTGGCGTGCCGACGGGCCGAGGGAGTTGCCCTCGGCTCGGTTGGCGTGCAGTCGTATCGGGGGAGCTGCCCCGGGTCAGTTGGCTAGTCGGCCTGGGGTGCGACCCCGTGTCTCGCAACTAGCCAATGAGGTCGACCTCTGAGGTCGTCCTTTCGACCGTCCCGCCAAGGGAGCTGCCCCTGGCCTCACGGTCGGTCGGTTCGCCGGCCCGCTTGGGGAGTTGCCCCCATCCTTACGGCCGGTTCGATTCGTTCCGTTCGCTGGGAGTGCTACCCTCGCCTAGCGGTCTGCCTACTTCGAGGTTCGGCCCCGGGGAGTTTCCCGACCAGGCGAACGTGGAGGAGGGCCAACCCGTTTGGGGGTCGTCCCTTGTCTTTGCGAGGTGCCCCCCGGACACTCCCTTGGCAGGGTCTCCCCTTTTCGTGAGGTTTTCTTTTACGGCCGTGCTATAAGAGGAAAGCAGGATCAAACCAATTTATTTAGCAAGGGGGAAGAAAAGAGTTACATTCGCGGGCGATCTCATAGGCTTTATTGGTAAAATTTGCGCAAGTGCTCGGCGTTCCAGGAATGGGTGAGGGTCTTTCCCTCCGAATTCGCTAGCCGGTAGGTAGCGGGTCCTAGAACTTCGATCACCCGGTAGGGACCTTCCCACTTGGCTGCCAGCTTCCCTTTGCGCGCGACCTCTGGACAGAAGACCGCCTTTCTAAGGACCAAATCCCCTTGGCGAAAACTCCGCCCCTTGACGCGGGAATTATAGTAACGCGCCACCTTTTGCTTCTGGCGGATGATGGTGGCCAAGGCCTGTTCTCGTCGTTCACCCAGGAGCTCCAGGCCGAGCTCCAAACCCTCGGCGTTTCTTTCTTCGTCGAAGTGTCGGATGCGGAGGGACTCCTCGCCCACCTCGACTGGGACCACTGCTTCGGCGCCATAGGTGAGCATGAATGGGGTCTCACCCGTGGCTTGTTTGTGGGTCGTACGGTAAGACCAGAGTATGCCGGGAAGCTCTTCAGGTCACTTCCCTTCGGCGCCTTCTACTTTCTTGCGGAGGGGTTCTATGATGCATTTGTTGGCGGCCTCCGCCATCCCGTTGGTCTGGGGGTGCGCCACCGAGGCGAAGAGTAGCTTGATCTTCCATTCGGCGCAGAAGTCTTTAAACCCGGCCGAGTCGAATTGCTTTCCGTTGTCGGTAATGATGGCGCGGGGGATTCTGAATCTGGAGATGATGGAGTTCCATACGAAGCTCTTTACCTTCTTCCAGGTGATTGAGGCTAGAGGTTCGGCTTCGATCCATTTGGTGAAGTAGTCCACGGCCACGATCAGGTATCTCCTTTGCCCTCGGCCCGACGTGAACGGTCCCAGGATATCGAGTCCCCACTTCGCAAAAGGTACTGGGCTAATGATTGGGACGAGCTCTGAAGGGGGAATGATCCCGGTGCTGGCGAACCTTTGGCATTCCTGGCACCTCTGGACGTACTCTGTCGCGTCGTGTATCAGGGTCGGCCAGTAGTATCCTTGCCTCAAGATCTTCTGGGCGATTGTTGTGCCTCCATGGTGATTTCCGCAGATCCCCTCGTGCACTTCCCTGAGGACGTAGTCAGCTTCCTGGGGGCCGAGGCACTTAAGGTAGGGGAGGACGTTCGTCTTTGTCCACCGTCTTCTGTAGATGGTTCCTTCATGCATCACGTACCGGAGCGCCTTCCTCTCCAAGGTTCGACGTTCTTCCACATCGATTGGCGCTTCCCCGTGGGTGAGATATCGGATGATTGGGTCCATCCAGGTGGGGTCTTCGTCAATCGCCATCACCTCCTCTTCCGTGCTGGGGCTCCTGAGGTTTTCCATATAGACGGTGCGACCCAACTCCTTGGGCGAGGAGGAAGCAAGCTTGGACAGAGCGTCTGCTCGGGCATTCTCCGACCGCGGGAGGTGAAGGGTCTCGGCCCTTTTGAATTTGGACATCTCAGTCTTGGCCGTGGCTAGGTAGCCCTGCATCGTCTCTTCGTGCGCCTCGTAGCTCCCTTGCAGCTGGTTGATGATGAGCTTCGAGTCGCTAAGGAGCCGTACGTACTCAGCTTCGAGTTCTCGGGCCAGCCTCAAGCCGTTTATCGCGGCCTCATACTCGGCCACGTTGTTGGTGGCCGGGAACTCGAACCTAAGCGCGTATTCGACGACGTTCCCCTTGGGAGATCGAATCGTGATCCCGGCCCCGCTCCCCGCCCGGGTCGCTGAGCCATCCACATGAATAATCCATGTGTCCTGGTCGCCTGAGTGACCAGCCGAGTTGGTGTCAGTCATAAGTAAATACAAAGGTTGGTTTGTTACCGTTACCGAGACGTCTCCCGGCGTGAGGGTCCTTTCTTCCATGGTACACTTGGTGATGAAATCAGCTAGGGCCTGCCCTTTGATGGCCTTGCGTGGCTTGAATCGCAGGTCGAATTCGCTCAACTCGACCCCCCAGTTCAGCATCCTTCCCATGCGGTCAAACCTCTTGAGGTTCTGTTCCAACTGGGAATCGGTTAGGACCAGTATTGTGTGAGCCTGGAAGTAGGGTCGGAGCCGCCTGGCTGAGAGGACGAGGGCGTACGCTAACTTCTCCATTGGTGTGTACCGCCCCTCAGCGTCTTTCAAGACACGACTGGTGTAGTATACCGGCCTCTGCACCCCGTCGTCCTCCCGGATCAGCACCGAGCTCACCGCTTCCATCATGCAGGCTAAGTAGAGGCTCAACGACTCCCCCTCTGTGGCTTGGAGCGGAGTGGTGGGCTGCGGAGGTACTCTTTGAGATCGGCGAATGCTCGGGAGCAGTCCTCATCCCATGGTATTGTTTTCCTCTCGTCGGCTGGCGCGGCGATGGCCTTCCTCAGAGTTTTGAAGAACGGGAGAGATCTTTCCGCCGACCGGGACAGAAATCGCCCGAGGGCGGCGATGCGGCCATTCAACCTCTGCAGCTCCTTGATGGTTGTCAGCTCCCGCATGTTGATCAGTGCCTCGATTTTGTCGGGGTTGGCCTCGATCCCGCGATTGGTGATCATGAATCCCAGGAACTTGTCGGATCTCACCTCGAACGTGCATTTCGCGGGATTGAGCCGGATATTGTACTTTCGTAGCCGCTCAAAGGTTTCCCTTAGGTCGGCGATATGGTCAGCAGGATCCTTCGATTTGACCAGCATGTCGTCGACGTAGACTTCCAGGTTTCTTCCTATCTAGGAGTCGAACACCTTGTTGACCATTCTTTGGTAGGTTGCCCCCGCGTTCTTCAATCCAAAGGGCATTTTCTTGTAGCAGAAGGTCCCTCGGTCCGTCGTGAAAGCCGTCATCTCTTCATCGTCAGGATCCATCTGGACCTGGTTGTACCCAGAGTAGGTGTCCATGAAGCTGAGCATCTCGTATCCCGAGGCGCTGTCTACGAGGTGGTCGATCCGTGGCAGTGGATAGCTGTCCTTGGGGCAGGCTTTGTTGAGGTCGCTAAAATCCACACACATTCGCCACTTCCCGTTGGGGTTTTTGACCATTACCACGTTGGACAGCCATTTGGGGTACCAGACTTCTCGGATGAAACCGGCGTCGAGGAGTCGTTCTACTTCATCAGAGGCCGCCTTCATCTTTTCGCCACCTAGGTTCCGCTTCTTCTGCCGGACGAGTCTGAAGTTGGGGTCGGCTTTCAATCGGTGAACGATCACCCGGGGATCAACGCCGGGCATGTCCTCGGTCGACCACGCGAAGACGTCCAGGTTAGCCTCCAGGCATTCAACCAGCTTGCGCTTCGAGTCAGGATCCAGCCCTGACCCAATGGAGACGAATCTCCCCTCGACGTTCGTGACGGGATCTGCTCTTGTTCTTCCGCAGGTATGGGTCTCGGTCCATGCCTCAGGTCGAGTGAGGCCATTGGATCGCCAGGCCCTCCGACGACCTTCTCGTCTGTCAGGTGGTAGCAGATCTTCTCTCCCTTCGTGTCGCCGTCGATTTGCCCGATCCCCTTTGGGGTCTGAAACCTGATTGTCCGGTGGAGCGTTGAGACCACCGCATCGATAGCGTTGAGGAGGGAGCGGCCGATGATCCCATAGTACGCCGAGCCGACCTTCAGCATAATGAATTCCACCGTTAGTGTCACCGAATCGGGTGCTCCCCCAAGCGTGACCGGGAGGTGGATCGCCCCGATGATATGTGTGGAATGTCCCGTGAAACCCACCACGGGCCCCGTGCACGGCTCCAAGTCCTCGCTGCGCAGCCCCATCCTTTCCAAAGTCGATGTGAAGAGGATGTCGCACGAGCTGCCGGTGTCGACTAGCAGCCGCCGCACCATGGAGGTATCGATGATCAGGGATACCACCAGCGCTTCGCTCGATCTCGGCTTTTCCCGTGTTCTCCCGATCCTACTGCCCCGGGAAGCTAACGGTCGGCCGCCGGTCTCCTCAACACTGTCCTCTGCACGATCCGAGCTCGCCGCCCGGTTCGCGTGCCCGGGAGGCACGGCCTCGCTCCGCTTGCCACGGCGTTGGTCAGTGCCCACCACCGGGGCCGCGCCTCTTCTCCGCCGCGGGGGGCGGAGCCGTGTCATTGTCGGTGTGGTTGTTTTACGTGGGTGTTGTTCGTTTCCCACAGACGGCGCCAGATGTTTACGGGTGTTTTCTCACCACTGTTCGTTGACCGTCGGCTGCGTGATCAACGTGGTCAAGTGGCCGATTTGGGGGTCCCTTGGGATCGCCGAGCCCGCGTGTTCTCGCCGTGGGTGGAAGCGGGGTCGGGTGCAGACGGGGTCGGGTCGATCCTCAGCCTTCAGGGAGCTGAGGAGTAGCCTCGGCTCGGTGGATCACGCTCGGCCTCAGCTGGGTCGCACTCGGCCTCGGTCGGATCCGCGTCGAGGGGTAGTCTCGGCGCCTTGCTAGAGGGTCGGTTCTCGAGCAGCCGTCCACCTGACGACTGCGAAGGGGGTGGCCGCCCGACGCTGAGGGGTAGCCTCGGCGCCTCGGACAGCTTCTTCCTGGACAGATGAGGAAACTCGTCAGGGAGGCCGGACCTAGGTTCCGGCCAAATCCCCTCCGATGCCTAAGTCAGATCAAGGTCTGAAGGGGTACTCGGCAGGGGAGATCCGGCTTGTAAGGAAGCCGGAACGTCAACCCAGGCGGCGCGAGTTTGGGGGAGGGAGGAATTGAGATGGCGAATGCCTAGGTCGTTGATTGAGTACCTCTCTGTTGATTACCTGAGTCTCGATCCTTTTCTCCGTCGTCTTGGCCTTCCCCTTATAGGGTCCCTCACGATTGCCCCACGTCCCGCCTCCTTTCACGTCCCCACGATCCGCCTCCGCCTCCTCCCACTCGTGCGTAGTGGAGGGGTGTCCCATTAACGGGTCCGTTAATGGCCATTATGGAATCGCGGATTCCGAGGGGCGGTTAATCTGGCCGAATGGAGGCTAGTCGGGTGCCCCCGAGGGTGGAGTGGCTGGGCCTTCGGCCCCGTCCGTGGGCCCTTCCGGGCGGGCCCGTCTTCTCTAGTGGACGTCCCCTTTAAGGCTGGGCCGTGGGCCGTTGTAATTCGGGCTGGTCCAAATTAGTCGTAACAGGAGTGTTTTGGATGATTGGAGTTCCAAGAATTACTATGTTGATGCTTTTATGCATGACTTCTGCTATTATTATCACTATTTTGGACTGGAGGTGCCTAACTTCCCAGGAAATTTAGAGAAATCTACATTTGATATAAGTTTGTGATTGGGATTTGCTCGATGGTAGTTTCGAAGCATGGAAGTAACTTGTTTTAACAATGGGAAATCTGTGTGGTATCATTTCTCTTTAGGATGATGTATGATTGTGTTAGTTCATGACACTATAATGTTACCATACATCAGTGTGTAAAGTAACTAGATGTAGCATGTTCCAAGATAACTACCATATCAGGAAGTAGTTTTGTAGTCAGAACTAGAATATAGCGCCTTTTTACTTGTCTTATTATCTTTGCCAATGACAAAAGTAAAGACATTTTGATTACGATATGTGGTTTTAGCTGTACAAGGCTTCTGATGTCCATGAGTTTGACCTTTATAAGCTTTGTTATGCAGCAACAATTAGTATGCCAGTACTACGATCCTTGAAAGTGCCTTTGACAACTCGAGTTAAAGTACAAGGCTTCTGATGTCCAAAAGCTTGATCCTAACAAGCTTTGTTATGCAACGATGACAAGTATGTTGTTTTAGCTCTAGTACACTGGCTTCTGATGTCCATGATTCGACATTTACAGGCTTTGTTATGCTGCAACAGTTAGTATGCGAGCTCAATGATCCCTGAAAGTGCCTTTGACAACTCGCGACTAAGCTTTTGATACTCGTAAGTTTATGTGAGTTTTCACACTCGAGAATAAGATTTGTGTTCTGTTAACAAACCTTGCTCTTGGGTTTATACCTGAGAATTTTTGGCTGTCTCGAGAATAAGATTCTTATGGAGATGGTGTTTGGTGCAGCACACTTTCAATGGCCTAATGTGAGCATGGAAGCTGTAATCTGATCAGAGCTTCAAAAGACCTAGAGGACAGAGCATCTTGTGTTGTCGCTATGAGCAAAAGCATTTCATGATATATCAGAATCTAACATTCTTCTTATTCTTATCTTCATCTTATCAAATATGTAATCATACCAGCATTCTGCTATTCGGCGACTAACAGTGTATGACTTTGCCTCATGGTAACTACAACTTATAAGAAAAGGTTCATGGTTATGTGAGTTTGTATGAGTCGAACACTTGATGTCTTCATGCGTCAATGGTGTAAAGTAATGAGATGGAAAGAAATAGGGGAAAAAATAAAATTAGATTATTGATGCCAACAGCTAATGTAAGACTACAGTGGTAGGATATCCAATCATATTAGATAAAGGCGGAAGCGTGAAAATTTCAAAAATTTGTACATCCTAGCAAAATACCCAGAATATTTCAGAATTCATAAATTAAAAACTATTAAAAAGAACATATCTTTATGCGGATATTCTTAAGCAATATCTGATATACAAAACTTTTCTGGTGAAGACCTCCGATCTCTTCACTAACTAGGGGCATCATGCACAATAGTAGTTTTACCTTGATGATGTGACTCCTTGCTATCCATGAGCCCTTCAAGTGCTCGAATTCGGTCCCAAGCGGCGTAGGAGGGAAAGAAAAGGAAAAAATCTTTTACTTTTATAAAAGCAAATTTCTATCTTTAAGCCAAGACTTCAAGATTATTTATATCTATTGATCATCAGTTGCTTAGATCTTTGATTGCATTGAGAGAAGTGAACCACTTTATATAGTGTTAGGATATCATGATATCCTTTAATCCTTATGAGTTTTTCTTAGGGTCAGACTCTATTGAATACCATGTCGGATTATAGAACAGATCTCTAGAATCCTACAACATATAGGAGTTTTAATTTGGATCAAATTCTATCTTTTGGGTTTAATCTTGATCCAATAATTGGATGAAACCTAAACCAAATCTGACCAAAAAACCCCCAATTAACCAAATCATGCATATGTGACGGTTTGTCGTCACCATGCGCCGTCGAATGGTAGCCACTGGTTGTAGCCAACTGGGTGCTAGTAGCGGCCAATAGCGGCTTGTCGTTGGCTGACCAGCCATCTCTCCAATGACGACTTTTCATCGTCGATGATGCCTTGGCGAAGTTTCGTTAAGGTTTTCAGCTTTCTTTTAGGATCAAGAGTTCATAACCATTTATGAACATCTTTCACTTGCTTTCACTGCACTTTACAACAAGCTCCTTTCTCTCAAATAACTTGATCACAACTCCTTGTGACCGCTTTCATGTATTTCATATACATCAAGTTATTTCCTTTGATTATCATAACGTACTATCATCATTGTGAAACTCTAAAAGCTCAATTTCTACTTTGGCGGTGACTTGATCATACGTTATGATTATCTCACATGAACGACGGTGACACTAGCTGCATATAAAGACCGATTTGGAATTGTTGTTATCTGATTGGTGTGAGACTAGACTCTCTTTCAAACCAAATCTGACCATGTCAGCGACAACTACCGTACAGTTTGGTCTCTTCATCATAAATATATCGCTAATGTGTCTAGGGTATAGAAATCTTCAAACCCTAATAATACCTTAATGTCATGAGTATTATAAATGATACCATAGTCAAAAGATGGATCAAACTTATTACTCTAATAAGTTTATTCATTCTATCCTAGTGAGTGATTTAATATAGATACATACTTACTTCCCGCGACACTAACCTCCCATACTAAAGGAGACAACCCCCGCCTTGACAGTCATCTCCTTTGCACGCTTTTGACTATGCCCAGCGAGTACCTAGCAACGGTCGCATTCATCATTGGTCGGTAAAGACCAAAACATAGTCCTCTCACGTGCAAGATTATTTATTGCTTCTCAGGTCAAAAGACTAACATGCACCAACTGCCACCTAAGAATTTCTGTTTACAGTGAGAGTATGTTTACCCTATAGAAGCTTATCAGCAAGTTTTGTGAACTTGTTCTCTAACAAGCACATGTGCATGGTCTCATGATGTCTCCACATCAAATGGCTTATGAGACCAATCACTACTATCTCCATGGTAAAGATCAGAACGCACTGGTCTATCTGGAATATTAATATCCAGTTTTGATATTCCACAACCAGAAAAAATTTGTTCTCTCAATTAATAACTTACTGTTGAAACAATAATATGTGATACTATATTGTTTGATTTCAATTCATTCAGATTTGAGATATGCTATGTGGTTATTTTATGTATCATATGTCATATGTATTGCTCATCAACCATCGAAATCTGATTATTAGCTATTGGGATATGTATGACATTATGTCAATTATTGTAATTGACACATCACGTTCAAAATAATATTAAGGTATTTGGACATCTTTATTTGTGTAAATTCTTTATACATTTTGAGTATAAGTGTATACTAGTTATTAGATTGCATAGAAAGTCATTAGATTATGGGGACATTAAGATCATGATGAGATCATGATAATAAGGTCTAATCGATCAACTTAAGCACAATCCAACATGTTAACATCTTCTTAAGTATACTTCCACACTGAGTTTGTATCCAAACTCAATGCATTCATTGCATCCTTATCATTCTTAGGTTCTCCATATGCATGCATTGCAAATGCCAAATTAACGTAATCATCATAACCAGATGTGGTCTTTTACTATGTGTCACCCCACTATGCTAACAAACAAGTCATCCACGGTAGCTTTAGAATCTTCACCTCGACTAGACTTCTATTACCACATTCATCATTGATACATGTAGTAGTACTTTCATGTGAAGTCTCTTCATCAAACACCACTCCTTTACCAATACACATATCGAACATGTAATTTGGAATAATCAAATCCATCGTGTTTGTGCATCTTTACCTTCATCTATTTTGGTACTCCTTGTAGCATTAACTTGTAGCGTCGTCAAGTAATCAAACATTACATGTCAACTAATCAAGACCTTTTTTTGTACTTGAATTCCAAACTTTATAACCTTTGATACCATCTATATATTCTAATTTGATGAACTTATTTCCTTTGGCATCAAACTTGCTACCTTCCTCGTGAACACGCAATGGGTTTCCAAACATCAAAAAAATAACCTAGCTCTACTGGCTAGGTGTGGCAATTTGGTCCAGTCCGGTTTTCTTAAAGGACCAGGCTGGCCTGGCCCGGTAAGACTTCAGGCCATTCCAGTGCAGCCCGGGCCCGGGCCGATAAGAATTCGGGCCGCCCGGCCTGGTCTGATAAGGTTAAAAGAATTATGTACGTCCATGAATTTATGTTGTTGCAGTAATGCATAATGATCCTCATTTGCTTTTATTTTTGTGCAAGGAAGGTGTTAGGTGCTTTTACATTCGGGTTGTTATCCGCTGGCGTGAATTGTGAATTTGGCATTTACGTTGCATTTTGTAGTCAATAAGCATATCATGGGGGTTAGAACAGAGGTGGATCTTTACTAGGGAATTTTGTTGACACATGAAGTAATGAGGAAACACACAAGCAGGTATGTGTGTTATATAAATTGTAGCTTCATCCCATGAATTAGAATACATGCTCATGTTTGTTTATTCTGTATATTTGTCCATCTGTTTAGATGTTTGACAATAGCAATAGATATCGTGTTTCTTATTCATATAGTCTTTTGCTTATTCATGGTGTAGTAATTAAGTTCTTCTATAGTTAGCATGTACAACTTCATATGAGTTACAGTCCTTGCAAATTTTATTTATTACTATGATTGTTGTGAGCAATATGTTTCTAATTCACACTCTTACTTTGGCCTTCTTGAATACTTAGCCCTTCTCCAAATCCATAGATATACCGTATCAGAACAAGCATGAATCTTTCGATAGTAGTTGGAGGTTTGTAGTTGGGGCAAACGTGTTTAGTGTGGCGGTCAAGCAAACTCAAAATGTTACGTGCAGTGCTGTGTCGCCCAATTGGCCGAATAGCTTGGCCCAGGCCCGGTACGAAAATGAACTGGGCCAGGCAGGGCCAGGCCCGATAAGGATTTCGGGTCAAAATTGCCGGCCCATGCACGGTCTTGTCGTGCCAGGCCAGTGCCGGGCTATCGTGCCGGACCGAAATTGCCACCATTACTACTGGCTTCCCTTAGAAAACTCATCTGGAATTTTTCCACTAATAATTGATAAATTCACTAAATATGCCGTGGTCATATAGCTTTGGCCCAAAATCCATTTACCAAACTAAATGTAAACCTTAAAAATCACGCCTTCTCTGCATGTGCTATATTCATCCTCTCCATTGTTAGAAGCTGTATGTCCTTAAGACAATTATTGTAATTGATACATCTCGTTCAAAATAATGGTAAGCTATTTGGTACAGCTTTATCTGTGTGATTTCTTGATACAAATGAGTATGTATGAATATTATTATATGATTGCATGGATAAAGTCCTTGAATTGTGCGAGAACATTAGTAAGATTCAGAGAGAGGGGAATGAAATTTGATCTGTAAGTGTAATTAATTAATTAATTTAATTAGTATTTTAAGGTAATTGATAGTTATATAATGCAATATGGAGCTTAGGAAAATGAATAAAATTGTGGGCTACAGCATGCGTTACAATTTCACAGGTTTCTGGGTTTTTCAAATTTTGGGTCCAGAAAAGGGTTTTCAAAAATTTCTTAAAATTACCAATTTTCTTTAAAAAAAGTAGGAAACTAAGAAGAATAATTTGTATCTGTTGTAAACCATGGCGGCTACGGAACCCCGTAGCCCTGTATTTATAGTAATAGGGTTACATAATGGGTGGATACCCATTAACGGGTTGGGCCTCCAAAGCCCGTTTATAACACTTCCCCTTATCCATCCATTGTTGTAAGCCGTGATGAACGCTTCAGGGTTCATAGAGCTTATCTGATCATGGGTCTATGGATACTTCTGGATCCCAAGTTTAAGAGTACTTGCCTCGTTAAAACCTTTGCCAAGGAAAACCCAGTGGGAAAAACCAATGGCTAGGGGAAAAGAGTACAAGTCTCTGTAACTTCCCCTGATCGATGGATATCACTAGAGGTGGATACTTCTGGATCCTAAGTTAGGGATAACTGCCTCGTTAAAACCTTTAGCTATGTAAAACCCAGTGGGAAAAACCAATAGCCAAGGAAAAAGAGTACAGTTTCCGTAACTTCCCCTGATTAGTGGGAGTATTTAGGGGGTGGATACTTCTGGATCCAGAGTCAATGAGGTTGCCTCGTTAAAACCTTTAGCTATGGAAAACCCAGTGGGAAAAACCAATAGCCAAGGGAAAAGAGTACAACACTAGATTTGACTCCCCCTGATCTGTACAAGCTGCAGGCTTGCAGATCTCCTAGGCAACTATACATCAATCTCTTACAGTGTTCCGATACAAAGTACAAGGCATCGCTCACCTATACAAGACATCGCTCATCTATACAAGTATCGCTCATCTATGGCAGTTACTGAATCTGAGGGATCTCTTCTGAGGAGGAGTGGTCTGCAGACTCGGTAGGTAGCATCACGTCTCTGACCAGTCTTCACTGTGTCTGCGAGGTAATGCATGACCTGGCTGTGCGTACTTATGATTTGCTTCTTGGATTGATGAGCCTCTCGGGATGGTGGGATTGATGTTGCCTTGGAAGTATGCTTTGCTGGTCTCCAGGAGTTGGTCGCTTCTTGGTTGCAGTCATCGCGATGATCTGTAACATGTATCTGCAAACACATTTAACATGTTGGATGATCCTTGACCCTTGGAGATAGCGCAGAAGCTACATATCTCTGGTCCAGTGGTGCGCTGCAGGCGCTGCACTGTATCTGGTTAAAGGGTTTACTGCCAGATAAAGGAGTGTACAAAAGACATTTGAGTAAGGCACTTCAGGACCTAGGATATCCTTCCCCTCTTCCAGCGAACAGAAGGGGTCTTAATGTGCATCCATACAACCAGTAGGTGTATTGGTGGATTGCAATTTTCCATGTTTCTTCATCGACTGGATGATAATTTCATCTTCTGGATGGTAATTCATCTGCTGGATGATTATTCATCTTCGGGATGATTATTCATCTTCGGGATGATGGTTTCATCTTCGGGATGATTATTCATCTTCAGGATGAAGGTTTCATCTTCAGGATGATAATTCATCTTCAGGATGAAGGTTTCATCTTCAGGATGATAATTCATCTTCAGGATGATTATTCATAAGGGTATGTTGTCACATCATCCATAGCAACATAGCCTAAAATTATCTTTGCAATCGTATGGTTTTCGCAACTATGACCAAGGAGCCTGATGCATCAGTTCAAATAATTTTGTAAGTGAGTTAAGCTCATCTTACATGGTTACTTCCTGGTTTCTGCGAAATAAACCTTTAAGCTATAGCGTTTTGCTTATAGCATACGATTTTATTTATTTATACAATACTCGGTAGCCCACAGGTTTGATATCTTTTGATATCAGGACTTCAGGTCCAAACACTTCACATTTCATAAGTGAGTCCAGCTCAACTTATTATTGCCTCGTTCCACGTAATTTGGCCAAATTTCTGCGTTTGCTTCAGGAAACGGAGATTGTGAACGATATCAATGGCAAAATGAAATGTGAGTAATTGTAGACAAGCGTGTTTTATCCAAATACCTCTCCGTGTACGTACATTATTCAATTTATCCCAGATTTATCTCTTCCGGAGGTTCTGGAAAGGGAGAGGATATGGAGATGAGCTCACTTTCCTGTGGTGGTATTGTTTTAGGGTCTCGTGGTATGTCCTCTCATCCATTGAGGATATCCACTTCTGCTACTGGTAGATTGCATCCATTATAGTTGGTATGTCAATCCTAGCTGGATTTTTAGTAGCAGGGATGTGTGAATTTGACAATATTTATATTGTCAATAGCTATGTCTGATAACTGTTTAACAGTTTCATAAGTGTGGATCGTCATGATCTCATCACTATTCATGATAATCAGATCATAGGTATTAATGTTTTAAATGGTCCATAGTGGTGATATGGGAATGTAAACTCATCATGACTCCATCGATAAGATGTGCACTAAACGCTTCCCCCGTTAGGGGTTCTCGGAAACTGTTTATATGAGGTGATCAGGCTCATATAAATAGTTTCTAAGGAGGCGTTCTGATGGTTTGCATGTTCCCATATGGGCACCTACAACTGGATTTCTAGTGGACAAGTAATCCGTTTAAATCATTTTAATGATTTACATATAACCCATTACTGGGTGTGAACACAAAGCTTCAGGGTGTTCAATTTTCTTCCAGCTGTTAAATTGATTTCCCAGTGTTATCCCAAAAATCCGCATTAAGTTCGACTTCAATGAAGTTGAGCATAGAACTAGGGATATGAACCCGTCAAGGCTCCATCTATAAGATGTGCTCTAATGCCTCCCCCGTTTGGGGATCTCGGAACATATTCATCTAGGAGGGTTAGTCCCGATGAATAAGTTCCACTGCGGTATTTTTGAGGGTGGTATGAGGGTAAGTAAAAGCCCAACCAATATCCCAGTAATGTAATATGTCCGTTATGATTAATAATAATCTGGACTGCGGTTGGATAACAAGGTTTTGATTATGACCATTTTAAGAGGATATATAGATGATTACTCTAAGGTACATCATTAGCCATATGTAGAGAGTGTGTGAGTCCACTGTTATCCCTCAAATACTCTCAAGAGGCCTAAAGGTCTCATTCATCTAATGATAGTATATCATCTTAAATTCGTTTGAGGAAGTGAGGAGAGTCAATGTCCACGTGAATGGAGATGATCTCATAATCATTTTTCCATTTTGAATGGGATAATGAGAGTTTCACCCTTTTTTGAAAAATCTTCAGGTTCGTCTGGTTAATGATGTCTTGCATCATCAATCCAGGGTGATATCGATCCAAAGTTGGTCGATTTTGAACACTTCTGGTGTTTCAAATTAATTCCTCTGTTCGAATTTATGTGGGACTTTGGAACGTCCATTAAAATGCTCAAGTTAATTTTGTCCGGTAATAAGTGAACTCTGTTCAAACTGTGAAGGATTACATCTTCACAATGACTATTATGCGGATCATAGTTGGATAAAGCTTCAGGCTTTATTGGTTTCTTGAGTCATTAGGGATTTCATTTTGACGAATATCCTTTGAAACTTTATAAGTTTCAGAGAGTACATGGCATCCTCATTTTAGGAGTATTCAGGATGACAAATCATTTACAGTAAAATAAAATGCGTAAAAGGCACATATATACTGCAAGAGAATACTACTAATAATTATGTTAGAGCAACAAGTTTCATAGTATGATGTGAGTTCTATAAAATATACGTCCACAATTGTGCTCATTTTAGACTCATATTATGACAACAGATCAAATTTATTTTCAAAATTTATTTGTCCTCGGGGAGTAGCGAATTATACATACAGTCAATTTGACTTTCGTCGTCTAGACTAGATATGTATATATTTTTATATGGCATACGTTAATGCCCATTCATTTTGCAAAAAGCATTATGGGTCTTGTCAGAACTTCTGGTCTGATATTGGGTTGCCATTGCATACTCCGTATCGAGGTACATCATATCTTCCCTTTCTCATTTTTATTCAAGACTTCCCCTGTTTTCAGTCGTCCTTATTTTCGTTTATAAGGAAGAATGTTTATTGGTCTTACAAAGTAGACTTATACAAGGAAAATGAGTTAGTTTCTATATTTCCACTTTTCTAGTTTATGATAGACTTTTAAAAGTCTATTTGAAAACTCAAGTATGGTCTTCAGGCCATTTTTATTGAGTCATTCAAGTATTGTGTGGATATAGAATCATACTCTAGGGGAAACAATTACGAGGGTACGAATTTTATAATTTCTCACTTATCTATTAAGCCACGACTTCGGGCGTACGCTTAAAACATAAGGTTAGATTCAAGAATCATACCTTGTAAAGTGAGATTACTCAAAAGAGTTCGGTGGTGTTATGACAACTGCTGGTGTCAATATTGGTTTATAAAAACCATAGATCTGAGAGATCTATTTACCGCGAAATGCGTATTTCTAAAAGGAAACGCATAAATGTTTTTCGTATAATCCCTCGTACTTGTTAAATTTTATTAGTGTGAAAGGATGTTGACTTTTGGTTTGATTTTGAACTTCAGGTTCGTTTTGGGTTTGAACTCCAGGTTCATTTTGTCAACTAGGATATGATGTTAAACTTATTGAAATCATTATTGGTTTGTTGTCATAAAATATTGTCATGTCATGAGCACATCATACATATAATATAAATCTAGTAAGCTAAAAAAATTGTGCTCAATTAACCGAAATTCGAATAAGTATGATGTATACACATGCTATTTATATGCTGCAGGCATTTAAAAAAGAAATCTCATGGCAGGCATACAGTTTTGCTACAGGCATTAAACTATGTCATTAGTGATTTTAGCATGCTAAAAAATATACATCACAGGATCATTAAATATGCGGCAGGCATATAAATATCTACTCATGCATTTAATAATCACAGAATTTTTATAATGGAAATGAAATCTATCGTTTAAAAATTATTGGACCACTAGGCAACGTCATACACCGTTAGGTTAGTTGACTAACGGCAGAGCGGTCGCAGGATCTTCTTAATTTTTAAACGTTTAAAGAAAATCATATAATCCAAATATAATGGCGATGAGTAAAAATCGCATGTAATTTTGTCCAGATTTTGACGAAAAAATCGCAATTAAATCTGAAAAGTTTTGAAAATCGAAGAAATTTTCGGGGTGAAACCCTAGTTAGGGTTTTTGGTCGCGCGGATTGCCGCTTCAGGTGGCTAGGGTTTCCGGGCATGAGCGCGCACCGGGGGGCCCGATACGAGCGGCTGCCGAGGGGTTGGGGCCCGCCGCTGCTGGCGGCGGGGCCGCCCACCGTCGCAGCGGCGGGTTGGCCCGCCGCTGCTGGCGGCGGGTTGGCCCGCCGCTGGCAGCGGCGGGGCCGCCCGCCGCTGCCTGCTGCGGCGGGCCAGCCCGCCGCAGGCAGCGGCGGGTTGGCCCGCCGCAGCAGGCAGCGGCGGGTTGGCCCGCCGCTGCTGGCGGCGGGGCCGCCCGCCGTCCAGCGGCGGGGGGGGGTTTGCCGCCGCTTCGGGGGGGGGGGGGTTTTGCCGCCGCTTCGGGCGGCGGGCGAGGGTTTTGCCGCCGCTTCGGGCAGCGGGCGAGGGTTTTGGCGCGAGATCTAGGGGGGATTCGCGTTCCGGCGAGAAAATCCCCTAGGGTTTCATGGTTTTTGGGGATAAAAATCTAATTTTTAGTGGAAAAAATCTATTTTTTATCTCCAAAAAAACGTTTTTATTGTAAAAAGTTGATTTTTCATCAATAAAAACCTTGATTTTCATTAAACAATCGATCCAAGAATTTTGGATCTAGACATATGCGCATATGAGATTTTAGATCTAGGGTTTCAGGATTACCTCTAGATCCTACCCGCCGGATCTAGCGACGTTCGGTGAAGGAAGCCCGTTCGCGTCGCGTTCGTCCGTCGGCAGGGGTTCGGCTTAGCTTCGAGCGTGCTGATAACGTGTTGTAAACCATGGCGGCTACGGAACCCCGTAGCCCTGTATTTATAGTAATAGGGTTACATAATGGGTGGATACCCACTAACGGGTTGGGCCTCCAAAGCCCGTTTATAACAGTATCAAATTTTTGGTTCACAAAATAGCTTATTATGGGATTAAAATTGTTATCAAATTTTTGGTTGTATGTTTGCAGGGTTTGAGTCATTTTGACATCAAAAAATCCAAAAATCCAGAAAAATGTTAAAATCATAGAAAATATCAAAAGTTTTAGAAATATTTTAAAATTATTAATACACCATAACATATGTATTTGTAGTTTAGGATCATTATATCGCCACAAGGGTCTTCCACTCCTTGAACTTTTCAAAAACCTCCAACTTTTCATTCATAACATATATCCAAACTTTTAAAGAAATTAATGATGAATGATATGAAATAATGAGCTTCGAGTGAACAGCTGAAGGAACCTCAATGTTAGTATGAACATACTCAAGAATCCCTCTCGTATCGTAGTTCCCTTGCCGAAAGTAAGATTCATTTGCTTTTCATAGACACAATCATTGCAAAACTCTATAACCTTAAAGTTCACTGTTTTAACCAAGCAATGCTTCTTTAAATCTCCCAAGCTTTTCTTCACGACATGTCCAAGTCTGAAATCATATAGTCTAGTTGAATCAATATCTTACGAACTCTAACTCTAATGTTGGAATCTCCAATTATAGTAATCCCATTCAACAGATATAAGACAGTAACTTTTTCACCTCTCATCACCATGATCGATCCCTTCAATATATTTAGAGCATCCATTTTAATTGGTACCTTGGAACCTTGAGAATCCAACACCCTCAAAGAGATCGATGACTTTCTAAGCTTAGAATGTGCCATAAATTAGTGTGTGTGTGTACTAAACCATCAAACATCTTGATTCTTACTAAACTGACTCCAACAGCCGTGCATGGGTTATTGTTACCTATAAGGACTGAACCATCCCCTTTTATGTCATCGGCAGAGAAACACTACTTATTTGGGGTCATATGGAATGACATCCTCAGAATCCAAGCTCCATGCTTGATTCCCAACCTTTGATAAAAATTTTGTCATCACGTCTTAAGCCTTCTTAATACTAACCTCCTCTCCTCTGTCTTCACAACTGTAACTAACAAAGAGCCTAACACTTTCTTTTTGTTTATATTCCTTCTTTCTATGTAGTCTCTATTTGAATGTCAAGGTTTTCTACAAATAAAGCATGTTATGCATCTAGTCCTTGGCCTCCATCTTCTCTTATTTCTGCCCTTTCCATTACATCATCCCAAAGCAAGTCGGCCCTTGTTATCTGAATCTCATCCATTTCTACAAATAAACCACGTATGTATATACACTCTACACATGTATACCAATACGCATACACTACACAAATACATAACCATATACACCCCACCGTAAATGGCACTAAGGCCATTATATTCTACCCACCTTAAAATCAAGTCCGCCCTCGGACTTCCTAGTTTAAGGGTCAACCCAAAAGCTGGGCCGGTCTAGACTCTAAAGGTCATCCCAACAAAACCAGGTCAAGACTCAAAACTTCTCAGGCCATATACCGCTACACAAGGATGCACACTAATCCACCCACATATACCTAACATATCTCTATCTCTAGGTATAATCTACACTCACCCACATGCATCACATATACATGCATGCGATGTATGCACGCAAATATCATACTTATGTGTATGTCCCCACACACATGTCATGTCACATCAGCAATATAATGTAATATCATATATACACTCTAGTACCACATTAGTACAATAAATATCACTACAATATGGCGACACTCCATAGACACCCAAGCCACACTACCACATATACCTGCATGTAAATACATACATAGATCACCCTATAATCAGATAGACATATACATGCATGCGTACACTAAGTCATCTATACAAAAGAAGATACTACACATATATTAAATAGCCACATACTCATGGTCAAATATATGCAGATACTTCATACACATGTACATATCACACACAAACATATACTTACTCTATCACACACCTACATCATATTTATGCAAAAACAAAGACACATATATCATATATACACACAAGTACCCACAAATATGGTACCACACATAGGGCTAGTATACTACTACATATACACACCAATACATAGCTATAAACGTACAACCAAGTACGCCTCATAGTACACATCCAAACACACGCACCTATATCATCCTGTAGAGGCATGCAATACAATACAATATACAATCGCTACTACTGCACAAAAAGCACACATATTCATATCATGAGTACAGATACATATAACTAAGTATATACCTACACATGCATGGGCACACGTCCATACACGCTAGTATACAAATCATACCAACATGTACACATGTCTAATATAAGCACACATGCCACTATATACATAACACCCAAATATGTATACACTCCTAGTAATTAGCTATACACCAACACCAATACGCACATATATACATATAATGGTATAGCCATCCACACACACGTATAAGCATAAATGCCCACAACCATACATATAGTACGTACATATCACGTATTTTACCACATATGCATTTACGACACAACAGACAACCATAATGTACTAATATACCTAGAGTATGCCTACTCGTACATAAGTGAGACACAGGGATCCATACATGGATCCACACACTCAATATATATAACACACACTGCCTACATCTCAAATTATACAATAGTTCTACCATACCCATATCTCATAGCTCAAACATATACTAACACATATACGTAAAACACCATCATACAGACACATAGTCACACAAGCATCTAAAATGGTATCCTACATATAGATGTATCTACAGATACACACACGAATATATCACGCAGGTATACTCGATGATAGACATATGATACTCGTATGTCTCTGCAAACACATAGCCATACATACATACATGTATACATCAAACTATCCAAGTCTACCCTCGGGGACTCTACACCTCGACTTCTAATATCAGAGCTCTATCATAAGGCTGGACTCCTACCTGTCTTAAGACTAAACAACCTCGGGAACCCTACACGCACTATCCTTACACACCCGTAGTGTGGCGACCTGCATGGGCCACCGAAATGTAATGTCCCGCTCTCCAGGATACCCGAGAAGTACGAATCCATCCCAGGTTCTCCCAGAGCAGCGAGTGTTACGAAGTAAGGAAGGAAAAGAAATACGAATGAGTCAGCAGGCCACTGCGCACTGCTAGGGTAGTACGTGTAATGTTCCCACAAGGAAAATAACAAACACAGAGAAAGAAAACAAAAGCACAGAAAGAAACAAAAACCAACTCCGAACTAATTAAGCCAGCTTAGAAACTTATACATAAACACTAAAGTCCAACAAAGTCCATCTTATACAACAACTACTGTGCCTAGAACTCTCACTAAACCAAAACTCTAACCCAAAAAGGACCAAAGAGCACAAGTCTCTCCAACTTAGTCTCACGACCACCCAAACACCAAGGACCACAACACGACTCAAGCTCCACTCTGCACAAGCACAACCCCAACTCAGCTCCACCAGCTCACGACATCAAACACCTGCTACCTGAAACTGCCATAGGTGGGACACGTCAACGCGTGACCCATTAGGAAACTCAACTAGCATAGGGAATACTATTCATATGTTGGTGTTTGCAGACACAAATATGATGCAAGAGACAAAGGGAGCCACAGTTATATCAGGCAGAAAGTAAAAGCAGACATTACACATATACATCAATTCAGTAGTTAATTTAACTATGATTCGAAAGCCTGAGAACAACACTGATATGAGGACCACGACGCTCGTCCCAGGGTGGGACGGTAGGAGCACCAACGACTCTATAACAACTCAACCCGCTCACCTAGTGAAACATGGCCCATCACTCCAAGTAGTGCGAGTGAGGACATCCACTACAGCTCATCATCGTTGTTTGTCAACAACGATGACGCCAACGGTGAGACACCCAGTCCTGTCCTCATACCCTAATTGTACTCAGCCTTCCCCCAACCCCCACCTAGGGTGCTTACCCACCACATGGCGGACCGAGACACACCGATGATTTAATCTATATTTTATTGAAATAACTAGTATACAACATCAAGTGACATAAAGCTAAAAGCAACATGTAGAGTGACATAAAGTTAAAAGCAATGAGCATGAAACATAAAGTGACATAAAGGTAGCATGCAACATAAGTGACATAAAGGTAGCATGCAACTTTGAATTAACATGAAAGAGACATTTACCATTGAAATGTAACAAGTTATTATGCAATATCACAGCTTTACCAACTTAGCAACTTTACTAACTTAGCAACTTTATGACGCACCCCGAACTTACACCTAAAATCTTCCTAGCGGTGTCACAGTGGCTGGGCGCAGTAAGGTTCCTAGGTGTTGACTCTGGGCTCTATCCGCAAGCAAACAGTGTCAAATTATAGTATATAAGATTGTCGAATCCCACAGGGACAGTGACGGTGTATTGGAGTCTCAGATTATCTTTAGATCTCAGAATGAGATAGCAGTCGGTTTAGGAAGGTTGGTTGTGATGGTGTTGTTGGTTCGATATAAAGAGGAGTTAGTTGACGTCCCCTAGATTTGGCACTATGTAAAGTCGGACGGGGATACCGTGATTAAAATTTATAACCGCAAGCGCACGGGTTGTAGTGTGGCTTGGGGGTCGAACACGGGGAGGCGTGTGATGTGCTTGTATTCAAACATGAACTGGATCACCCGATGGATGAGCTAGCACTATCGCTTGGTGGGTTGTCACGATATGAAACTACGGAAAGGTGTAAGATATAAAACAGTAACCCAGGACTTCGATTTCCGCCCTAGCATGAGTTCTCTTTATTACGACCGACGGATAGGAATACGATCGGATTCTAGGGTTTAGTGGTGAGACGTTGTCTCTAAGAGTGATACCTAGCGTCCCATGGGCCCGATATTTCGGTCGATGTCCAGGATGATACGCTAGGTCTACCCGGGTTCAGACGGTAGGCATTCACATGTCCTGCACCGACCGATTCTGGGAGCACTAAGATCGCAACGATTGCTTCCGACATTTCATCCTGCCGTTCCCACGCGCTAGGAATCAATGTCTACGCTAGGGGTGTGAGCTGTGGTTAGGGGATCAAACTCCCGTTTTATTTTCCCTTGGCCCGACGGTCAAAGGCGGTCTTTCTCCCGCCAGAGACAATAAAACACCCGGTGTAACCATCTAAATCCCTAAATCCTATCGAAACCCTAATCCTATGGTCGATCTAGGGAGAACCCACAACGGGGCTTCCACCAAGTCCCAGATTAGGAAACTACTCACTAATCATTGCAATAGATTCAACAAAAACAGATTTTAACCATTGAAATGAAGATCAAGCAATAGATAACTAGAGCAAACGGTATTATAAACCCAATATCAAAGTATTAGACAGACCAGAGAACTTACAAAACAAGTTTAATTGAAAGCAGCCAAAAACCCCTAAAACAGTTAAGAAAATGGGATTCTCGTTTTCTGGAAAACCTAGGGCTATATATACATTCTAGCTAGATGCCAGGGAATATTCCAGGAAGAAGACCAAAATAAACGTCCAACCGATCGGTTGAAACATCAACCGTTCGGCTAAGGCAGCAGGGAAATCGGTCTTCAGGTTCTGAAATACTTCACATAATCACTAAACTGATCGGGTGAAGTCGTTGGGTTCTTGAGCTTGCGAAGAAATGCTACAGGTGACCCGATGGTTGACAAGTCAACTGACCGGGTGGAGTTCGGCTCAGAAAACAGAGAGTACTGTCACGACTAACCGATCTCTGAACCGATCGGTTGGGATTTGCCTCATTGCTTGCTCCTCGTCGGGACTGATACATGTGCACGAACCGATCGGGTGGGTCTGTCCACCCGATCGGTTGAGGGCTGATACATGCTATGAATTGACGTATGGTCCTCAGGATCTCGTGTGACTCCTCACGTTGCTCCGGGGACTCATAATGTGTGCTTGGTATGTCCACTGCACTAGCAATCTCCTGCAATAGCACACAAACACAAAGAAAGTGAAAAGGAACTAAAAATCACAAAAGAATAGATACGAAACAACAGAAATCAACGGAAAATCATGGAGAAGACGTGCGTGAATATATAAAATATAAACGCACGTCAAAATCCCCCAAGCTGAACCCTTCCTCGTCCTCGAGGAAGACGAGTAAGAGTAAGAGTTCGGAGGGAAAAATAGAAAGGAAGAAATAGAAAAAAAAGAAAGCGAAATTCTAGATCACATGTCAGAGCCAATGAAAACCAACACGCCACACTAAGCAAGCATGCGATAAGCGCATCACTAAACCCAGGAATATGAGTCCATACTAGTGTCGTGGGTCCACACGGTGAAGCGAGAGCGAGTGAGGTCGTGAGCTAGCAGACGGTGTAACTATTTAAATTGTGCAATAACGCTCCATATACACATATCCAAGGAATGACCCAAATATCGATTCAATTCGAACTAGCGGTGAATAATAACTCAAGCATGTATGAGAATAGAGTAGGAATAGAAAACATATCATATGTCGGGGACTCTACTGCTAGAAACTAGGGAATCACCACACGAATGCCAAGATGATTGCTAGAAAATTCCTATGCCAAGTGTGTTCGAAAACGAAGGGGGTTGAGTAGGTGTGGAGGAGAGCACTCGGTGCAAATTCTCGCCTTCCCTTTATTCACGGTAGATAGGAGCAATATTCACAACGGGAATTTTTTTGGGTTTTGAATATTTGTATATTTTTTGGATTTTTGGCTATACATATTTTTTTCTTTTCTCTCTCTTTTTTTTTCTTTTTGAATTTTTTCTTCTATCTTTTTTTGGAAGTGGGATAATGAAAAGTGTGCACTCCCCCAAATGGGAGAACGATGCACGACGAGAGGTTCTGCACGAAGTAAAACAAAAAAGAATACGAATTCTAAACACTTGGCAAAAGAAAAAAATTTCGCAGATCAGAACATAAGCAAATGGGTTATCCTAGTCCTATTGGTAGAGTCCCGACACATGCGATTTGAAGCGTAATATTTATAGATTATTCATGCATAAAGAAGCAGACAGTGGAGGCATATACCGCATATTCAAAATTGAAGCATGATAGTCTAGGGGTCATCCAAAACAGGCATATAAAACAAAATCACAACGTAGAAGCACACCAACTAGCTAGTCACAACACACAACTCACACAAAAGCAAAGTGAACCCACGAAGCATAAAATGCAATAAGACTCGGCTTCCTATGGTTAGTGAAAGTGATTATCGTAGCTAAGATAAGTGTGTGTGGTTTCGTGGCAGTTCATCATGTGGGGTCATCTCTAGGAGAGGAAGAATAAAAATAAGGAAAGAAAAAGAAAAATATGACGAAACGACTCAAAAACGATGAAAAAGACACAACTGACGCACAAAGTGCGACTCCCCCAAGCTGAACATTGCATTGCCCTCAATGCAATAGAAGTAAATGCGGGAGGGCAACGAAGGATGGGAGGGAAGTACGCACTAACAAAGAAAACATGAAAAACATGAAAAACACACAAAACGAGACGTGGAAAAATAAAGAAAATAAACACTCAAATCAACTATACAAAAATACATACATACGAACACATATAATCAAGTACACATCAGCGACATGACACGACAACAATAATACAAAAATAGATTTCCCCAAGCTGATCATGACTATGCCAGAAAAGAGATGTGATCGTGGTGAATCAGAAAAAGCTGGCTAGGGGAAAATCAGTTCGAGCTGCCATCGGAGGAATTGTAGGGAGATGGTGACAAAGGAGGTGAATAGTGGACGAAAGATGATGGTGTGGACGATGGAGAAGGTGTACCGACAGGAGTAGGAGGGGCAACGGGCTGGATCATAAGTGCATCGAAATTGATCGGTGGATCGTGGTGGGTAATGATGGTACCAGGTGACCCGGCATAAGGGTGCCAATCGGGAGGATCCAAGGGTGGAAAATGTACTAGTGCAGAATACCAAGGATCCAGAAAGAATTCCCACGGTAAATGAGAAGTGTGAATAGAGATTCGCTCAAGAGATGATGGTGGGAGGACGGCAAAAGGAGTATTGTCAGGACTATAAAGGTAGACTGCACGTTCGCGACCAAAAGGAATGATCATACCGATATCGATCAAGTAGTCGCGATCGATACGGGTTCGTCCCGGTAAAATTTGGGGGTCAGATGGCAGCCTCAAAACATGACTGAAAATTAGGGTGATCATCCCACCATAACAAATAGGTCTGGAAATTGCACGGCTGACAGATAAAATCGTGTGGATGATCCAATAGCCGGTGTTGATGGGTAAGGGGTCATGTCCACGGATCCTGTCGTGAGACATGGCATACAGAAAGAAAAGCTCGTTCCTTGACACTGTGGAAACATCCACGCGGGAAAAGATGGTGTTGGCAAAGAGGCAGTGGGCGAAGCGATAACATGGGTGTATGATATAGGAGGCAAGTGCCCCCGATGAAAAGGCGGGATACCGGGTGAATTGTTGCCAAACACCATCATCCCGAAAGTAAGAATAGATATCAGACTGATCATGAGTTGAACATTCAACATAATGATCGGGGTGAGGGAAATTCAGTGAATTGTTAAGCTCGGCAAACATCATAGTAAAATCGGCATTGAAAACACGAAAAGAGAATCCCCAATCGTACACTTCGAGAGAAGAAAGGAACTCGAGTGTGATATTTTGATGTGCGTGGGCATAAGCACGCAGAAGAAAATCGCACCCATTGCATTCGAAAAGTTTGGCGACGCCCCTCAAAATTTCGAGAGATTCGAGCGTGGGGCGATCAGCAAGAAGGGTAGGTCGCATGGGGCGATGAAGAAGGACGTGCAAACGTGCGGATTGTTCTTCAGATGAAGGATTAATGACAAGGAAAAAGGGGGAAAAAGGCCGTGCAGGTAGAGTCTGCGTGATGATGATGCTGGCTCTTTTCCCTTCCTAGACAAGGTAATGACGTAGGGGAAGAATAATGACGTGGGGGAGGGTGTCTACGACGATGATATAACAGATGTAGCAGGCAGACACAAAACAAGCTATTGCACATAAGAAAAGGAATTATACAGCTTGGAAAGAGGTTACCCAGTAATGATGCAACTCCAAGCTAGATACTCCCCTCTAGATCCCCTGGCGAAATGTGGAGAGCTGTTGCTTCATTCCTCAGATGTAATGGTTGGTTTTTTTAATTTTTCTGGGGTTTGGGAAGACATGGGTTGGTAGGGTTGGGGTTTTAAGGGGATCTTGATGTATGGCTTAATAGGAGGATATGGGGGGAATGGTTTAGATGGGGGAGGAAATGAATCTCGGTTGACTTGATGCGAAGAAATTTCTGCTGGGAGGAGAATTTGGTGTTTGGGCATCGTGTCCCCTCTTTTTCTACGAAATGGGTCGTGTGGGGAAGGTGGGGGTTTTATTGGGATGCAGCGAACCGGTCGGGTGGATTGCCAATCGATCGGGTCGCTGCATCGGGTGAGTTTCAAAAGAGGAATGAAGCAACAGGTCACCCGATCGATTGGGATGTGAACCGATCAGGTGACTGACTCTCAGCATGTAATGACCTGCTCACCAGGATACCTGGGATGTACGAATCCGTCCCAAGTGATCCTAGAGCAGTGAGTGTTACGAAGAGAAATGCAAATAAAACCAGCAGGCCACTGCGCACGTGCTGGAAAGTACATGTACTGCTCCAATAATACAACACCAGAGAATAACACTACAGACAAAATACAACAACGAATAGTTCATTCTTTTATATATATATATGAAAGAAAACCAATTACATCATTAGTACAAATATTAAACCCACTCTCAAATTACAACAATATCTCACAATTACAACCCTCAAAACTACACCCACCAATAACTCCAACCGCCAATACCCAACTGCACCTGCAAGACTACTGTCACCTGAAAAACCACGGGAGGAGCTCGTCAAAGCGTGTCCAAGTAGGATATCCCAATCTCAAGGCATATTATTAACATGTTATGCAAATGCTACATGACATGGCAGGATATTAGTGACACATGGATGTTATAAAATGCATGTGATGAAGCATGTTATAGAGCATGTTATAAAGCATGTCATAAAGTATGTTGTAAAGTATGTCATAAAGTATGTTGCAGCACATGTTATAAGGCATGTTGTGACAAGCAATACAACATTAAGGAAGTTAACACATAACATGACGGAAATTATAAAGAATGTTATGAATAATGTTATGACATCTTTCATAACATGAATTAAATAGAGAGAGTACATCCATCACATGGGTTCACGCATGGCAATTTGTTATTACAAGTTGTGTTAAGCACGATTTTGGAATAAGAATACCCTACACATATGGGTCACGGGGCTATCATGGCATGGCTTCATAGTCTTTTTCATTTACTTTCCATTTCATTCATATTGGGCCATGCATCTCCTTGTGCACCCCTTTTTCCATCACATAAAACCCTACAAATCCATGTCATGCCTTCCCTTTTCACCCACATATGCATGGTATTGAAATTCCACACCGAGCTATATTAGGGTTAAGCCAATTTTCAATACAAAACCATTCCACTATATTTCTTATTTTCCTTGCTCTTCTTTCTTCTCATAATAATTTCATAGTCTCATTCTTTTCCACAACAATTCCACAAATTCATTACTAAGCACATGGCCGAAATATAACAATATGAAAAATGACTTTCTCTTAAGTTATTGAGGCTTACAAGGAGCATGGATATAACAACTTATGAACTACTACAAGGGGCTTTCTTCACTTACAACTACAAGTCCCAAATTGGCAACACATCATAGCATATCATAATTCTATAAATTAACACAAGATGATAGCAATTTGAATTATAACATGGAAATTAAAATAAGGCATGAAAATAATATGACATGAGAGTTGAGAATCCCACCCAAATAGATGATTATCCATGAATTCCCCATGAGAAGACCCAAGATTCAAACTTCTTCATGAATCCCATTTTCCCATCTTCACCCATCCAAAAATCACCTTCTAGCTCATGGAATCACCTCCTTCTAGCTACAAACTCCCCCACATACATCTAGCTAACATCAAGGCTCAAAAGTGAGAAAAGAGGATTTGGGCTTGAAATTGAATGAAAAAAGCCATTGATAATTTCGGCCAGATCTGGAATTAATTTTAGAGGATGCTTTTGGCCATGGAATTTGAAGGAAAATGGGTAGAGTTGAAAGGGGAAGAGAAATGATTGAGTTAGGGGTTCACCTCTTCTTTTTCTCTCTTCTTTTTCTTTCTTTTTCTTCTCTTTTTCTCATCTTTTTCCATGGAATTTCGCAGGTTTTTAGGGGCTGGTTTTGGTTCAGATTTTTGGGAAAGGAGAGAAGGAAAGAGAGAGGAAATGGGAGAAATTTTAAGAGGAGGAGGATGAGTCATAGGCTAGTTGTCATCCCCTTATTAAAACTCTCCCATTTCCTCTCTCTTCCCTTCTCTCCTTCCCCAAAAATCTGAACCAAAACTAGCCCCTAAAAACCTGTGAAATTCCATGGAAAAAGATTAGAAAAAGAGAAGAAAAAGAAAGAAAAAGAAGGGAGAAAAAGAAGAGGTGAAACCCTAACTCAATCCTTTCTCTTCCCCTTTCAACTCTACCCATTTTCCTTCAAATTTCATGGCCAAAAGCATCCTCTAAAATTAATTCCAGATCTGGCCGAAATTATCTATGGCTTTTTCCCTTCAATTTCAAGCCCAAATCCTCTTTTCTCATGCTTCTTTTGAGCCTTGATGTTAGCTAGATGTATGTGGGGGAGTTTGGAGCTAGAAGGAGGTGATTCCATGAGCTAGAAGGTGATTTTTGGATGTGTGAAGATGGGAAAACGGGATTCATGAAGAAGTTTGAATCTTGGGTCTTCTCATGGGGAATTCATGGCTAATCATCTATTTGGGTGGGATTCTCAACTCTCATGTCATAGTATTTTCATGCCTTATTTTAATTTCTATGTTATAATTCAAATTGCTATCATCTTGTGTTAATTTATAGAATTATGATATGCTATGATGTGTTGCTAATTTGTGACTTGTAGTTGTATGTGAAGAAAGCCCCTTGTAGTAGTTCATAAGTTGCTATATCCATGCTCCTTGTATGCCTCAATAACTTAAGAGAAAGTCATTTTCCATATTGTTATATTTCGGCCATGTGCTTAGTAATGAATTTGTGGAATTGTTGTGGAAAAGAATGAGACTATGAAATTATTATGAGAAGAAAGAAGGGCAAGGAAAATAAGAAATATAATGGAATGGTTTTGTATTGAAAATTGGCTTAACACTAATATAGCTCGGTGTGGAATTTCAATACCATGCATATGTGGGTGAAAAGGGAAGGCATGGCATGGATTTATAGGGTTATATGTGATGGAAAAAGGGGTGCACAAGGAGATGCATGGCCCAATATGAATGAAGTGGAAAGTAAATGAGAAAGACTATGAAGCCATGCCATGATAGCCCCGTGACCCATATGTGTAGGGTATTCTTATTCCAAAATCGCGCTTAACACAACTTGTAATAACAAATTGCCATGCGTGAACCCATGTGATGGATGTACTCTCTCTATTTAATTCATGTTATGAAAGATGTCATAACATTATTCATAACATTCTTTATAATTTCCGTCATGTTATGTGTTAACTTCCTTAATGTTGTATTGCTTGTCACAACATGCCTTATAACATGTGTTGCAACATACTTTATGACATACTTTACAACATACTTTACGACATGCTTTATAACATGCACTATAACATGCTTCATCACATGCATTTTATAACATCCATGTGTCACTAATATCCTACCATGTCATGTAGCATTTGCATAACATGTTAATAATATGCCTTGAGATTGGGATATCCTACTTGGACACGCTTTGACGTGCTCCTCCCGTGGTTTTTCAGGTAACAGTAGTCTTGCAGGTGCAGTTGGGTATTGGCAGTTGGAGTTATTGGTGGGTGTAGTTTTGAGGGTTGTAATTGTGAGATATTGTTGTAATTTGATAGTGGGGTTAATATTTGTACTCATGATGTAATTGGTTTTCTTTCATATATACGCACACACACACACACACACACACACACACACACACACACACGAATGAACTATTCGTTGTTGTATTTTGTCTGTAGTGTTATTCTCTGGTGTTGTATTATTGGAGCAGTACATGTACTTCCCAGCACGTGCGCAGTGGCCTGCTGGTTTTATTTGTATTTCTCTTCGTAACACTCACTGTTCTAGGATCACTTGGGACGGATTCGTACATCCCAGGTATTCTGGGGAGCGGGTAGTTACACAGCAGATCTCAAGTTACTGGAAAAATTCTGATCACCCCACCTGCTCGGTTGGTTGTGTCACCCGGTCGGTTGATCCATATGCCCACAAATCAAATACTAGAGTAGTATCAACCGGACGTCCACTCGATCGGTTCAGTTTCACCCGATTTGATGATTCTTCCGATGAGCCAAAGTTGTCCCTGCACAATCCTGCACAAAATTTCAAAATTTGCTAAGTTCCGAGATAGGGAATTCCCCCCAATATCTATCAATCAATTTTATACTAATCTCTATCAACCAATTTTATTGAAAGAGATTAAAAGGGTTAGAACATGGGTTGCCTCCCATGAAGCGCTTGGTTATAGTCGGCAGCTCGAATCCTCAGTTCGTGATCATTGCGGGTCCGGAGGATTTGCAGCGGAGCTGTCGTTCGTCGAGTTTCCGACCGGAGAGATTGCGGGTTCGCTGATTGTATAGTGCTTCAGACGCTGCCAGTTGACCTTGAACGGTTCATCTCTTCCCATGATCTCGATGGCTCCATGCGGGAAGACCTTGGTGACTCGGTAGGGTCTCGACCATCTAGAATTGAGCTTTCCAGGGAAGAGCCTCAGTCTTGAATTGAATAGGAGAACTAAGTCTCCTCCCTTGAATTCTTTCTTTAAAATGCGCCTGTCGTGCCACCGCATTAACTTCTCTTTGTATATCCGGGCATTCTTGTATGCGGCGAGCCAGATCTCGTCAAGTTCATTCAGCTAGAGTTATCGGTGGCTCTCCACCTCTTTGGCGTCGAAGTTCAGATTCTTGACAGCCCAAAATGCTTTATGATCCAACTCCAACGGCAGATGACATGCCTTCCTGTAGACAAGTCGATAAGGGGTCGTGCCGATCGGAGTCTTAAATGCAGTTTTGTAGGTCTAGAGCGCATTTGAAAGCTTGGATGACCAATCCTTCCTTGAGCTAGCCACAGTCTTCTCCAGTATGCTCTTTATCTCCTGGTTTGAGACTTCTACCTGGCCGCTAGTTTGTAGGTGATAAGCACGCCCGATTCAGTGTTGCACTTCGTACTTCTTCAAAAGGGATTCAAATTTCTTTTCTATGAAGTGGCTCCCTCCATCGCTAATTAAGAATCGAGGCACACCGAATCTCGGGAAGATGTTGTTTTTCAAGAATCTGGCCACCATCCGGGAATCATTCGTGGGGCTAGCTATCGCCTCCACCCATTTGGATACATAGTCCACAGCCACCAAAATGTAGTGGTTGCCAGAGGAAGAAGGAAACGACCCCATGAAGTCGATTCCTCAAACATCGAAGATCCCGACTTCCAAGATGTAATTCTGTGGCATTTCGTTTCTCTTGGAGATGTTTCCCGTCCTCTGGCACTTGTCGCAGGCCTGGACATAAGCATAAGTGTCCTTGAAGAGAGTCGGCCAATAGAATCCACTCAGGAGAATCTTCGCCGTGGTCTTATATGTACTCGCATGGCCTCCACGTTGTTGGTCATGGCAATGAGAAATTATGGAGGTCGCCTTAGTTTCGAGAATACACCTCCGTATCACCCCCTCATTGCAAGTCTTGTACAAATAAGGGTCGTCCCAATAAAATTTCCGGACTTTGTGGAAGAACTTCTTCTTTTGCTGATAACTTATATTGTGGGGGACGATGGCGCATGTCGGGGAGTTGGCGATGTCTGCATACCATGGAGTCCAAGCAGAAGAGATAGAGAAAAGATGCTCGTCAGGCAGTGAGTCACCAATAGGAGTGGCTTCCGGGTCGAGAGTAGATAACCTAGATAGATGGTCAGCCACGACATTCTCTGCCCCTTTCTTGTCCTTGATTTCCAAGTCAAATTCCTGGAGGAGGAGAATCCACCTTATGAGGCACGGCTTGGCCTCCTTCTTGCTTAAAAGATACTTGAGGGCGACGTGATCAGATGCACGATAACCTTAGCGCACACAAGATACGACCGAAACTTATACATGGCGTGGATGAAGGCTAGCAATTGCTTTTCCGTCGTCGTATAGTTCCTTTGAGCTTCGTCGAGGGTCTTGCTTGTATAATAAATTACGTGCAGATTTTTGTCCTTTCTTTGCCCCAAGACGGCCCCAACTGCATAGTCTCTAGCGTCGCACATCAATTCGAACGGCAGACTCCAATCGGGCGGTTGAATCACAGGTGCAAAAATAAGGGCTTGCTTCAAGAGGCGGAAATCTTCCATACACTTGTCATCGAAGACGAAAGGCATATCCTTCACGAGGAGTTGAGTCAATGGCCTAGAAATTTTAGAGAAGTCCTTTATAAAACGGCGGTAGAATCCGGCATGCCCTAGGAAACCACGGACTCCCCAAAGGTTAAGTGGAGGTGGAAGCTTTTCGATCACAACTACCTTTGCTTTGTCTACCTCAATCCCTCTTGAAGAGATAATGTGCCCCAATACGACTCCTTCTTGCACCATAAAGTGGCATTTCTCCCAATTTAGAACTAGCCCTTTATCTTGACATCTTTTCAGAACTTTAACTAGGTTTCGGAGACACGAGTCGAAATCCATTCCATAGACAGAAAAATCATCCATGAAGACCTACATTATGTCCTGGGATAAATCGGAGAAAATTACGGACATCAATCTTTGAAATGTAGCCGGGGCGTCGCAGAGCCCGAAAGGCATCCTTCTATAAGCATATGTCCCAAATGGACATGTAAAAGTGGTCTTTTCTTAGTCATCATTGTGGATGGGGATTTGCAGGAAGCCGGATTATCCATCCATGAAGCAAAAATAGTTGTGCTTGGCCAGTCTTTCGAGCATCTGATCAATAAAGGGAGGGTAATGATCTTTCCTCGTGGCTCTGTTTAATTTTCGGTAATTGATGCACATCCGATATCCGGTGACTGTCGTTGTAGGTATAAGCTCATTTTTCTCGTTACGAATGCCTGTCATCCCTCCCTTCTTGGGCACAACATGTACCGGGCTAACCCAACGACTATCGGAAATATGATAGATAATCCCGGCTCGGAGAAGTCTAACAATCTCCTTCTTAACTACTTCCATCATAATAGGTTCAATCTTCGTTGTGGCTCAATGGAAGTGGCTTGCTCATCTTCAAGTAATATCCTATGCGAGCAAAGCCCCAAGCTTACTCCCTTCAAGTCTTCAATTGCATACCCGAAAACGTTCTTAAATTTCTTTAGAACATCAAGCAGTTTGGTCATTTGGTCTTCGGGTAGCGAGGAGTTCACAATGATCGATTGCCTTGAATCCGCCCCCTAAATATTCATACTTCAATCCTGAAGGTAACTCCTTCATCTCGACTTCGTGCGGCCCCGATACATATTTCTCAAGATGTGCATCTTCCAGCGAAAGAGCCTCTTCCTGGATCTCCGAGATGTCAACATCCGGAACTTCACTTTCAACCATGGGCTCGTGGGGCGAAGCCTTGCAAGGTGGTGAGAAGACAATGGGGGAAGACTCTGGTTTCATCTCAAGAGTATGATAATTATCCGGAAAAAAGGCTTCAACACGAAAATAGGTCCCAATAGTAGAAAGTTCTCCACCACTATCTTCAGTTTCATAATGGTCCCAAACTCCAGGGTACTCTGTAGAGGTCTGCAAGAAAAAGATAGATTCCTCCTCACCACACTCGACAAGTCCTGCCAGATGATCCTCCAGACAAATTTCTCCATTGATGTGTAGATCCTTCTCGCTGAAGTTTGTGCTGGGTATGTCAATAAGCATCGCATCATCAGAAGGAAAAAAATGTCGTGTCGGGTTGCTGCTAGATATCATGATTCCTCTTTTGATTTTCCACTGCAGCTGTCAGGAAGGATAGGATGCCCGAGGTGCTTAGAGACACTGCTAGACTCTGGACCCAATAGCTGGTGTTGGGTGCATGTGCCCAGACGTCAGCGTAAAAGGCACACGACATTCTTGCTGTAGAGTAGAGAACCTGTAAGAAAAGGAGAGAAAGGGGACTGCAACAATAGAGAGCACGTTAATAGCACATGTTAGTCCACCAACCCTCTTAAACGAATATGTACAATATGTCCATGAAAAATTAAAAAAGGTGTAGAATGTGAAAATTATCACAGGGTAAGAATGTGAACTAGTCTCAGGGGTTAACAGTGTCCTATATGAAACAAGCACGTTGCCTCCCCGGCAACGGCGCCATAAAACTTGATGTCCCCTAGATTTGGCACTATGTAAAGTCGGACGGGGATACCAAGATTAAAATTTATAACCGCAAGCGCACAGTGTTGTAGTGTGGCTTGGGGATCGAACACGGGGAGGCATGCGATGTGCTTGTGTTCAAACAGGAACCGGATCACCCGGTGGGTGAGCTAGCCCTATCGCTTGGTGGGTTGTCACGATATGAAACTACGGAAAGATGTAAGATATAAAAAAGTAACCTAGGACTTTGGTTTCTGCCCTATCATGAGTTCTCTCTATTACGACCGATGGATAGGAATACGATCGGATTCTAGGGTTTAGTGGTGAGACGTTGCATCTAAGAGTGATACCTAGCTCCCATGGCCCGATATTCTAGTCGATGCCCAGGATGATATGCTAGGTCTACCCGGGTTCGGACGGTGGGCATTTCCATGTCCTGCACCGACCGACTCCGGGAGCACTAAGCTCACAACGATTGCTCCCGACATTTAATCCCACCATTCCCACGCGCTAGGAATCAATGTCTACGCTAGGGGTGCGAGCTGTGACTAGGGGATCAAACTCCCGTTTTATTTCCCCTTGGCCCGAGGGTCAAAGGCGGTCTTTCTCCCGTCAGAGACAATAAAACACCCAGTGTAACCATCTAAATCCCTAAATCATATCGAAACCCTAATCCTATGGTCGATCTAGAGAGAACCCACGAAGAGGCTTCCACCAATGTCCCAGATTAGGAAACTACTCACTAATCATTGCAATAGATTCAACAAAACAGATTTTAAACATTGAAATGAAGATCAAGCAATAGATAACTAGAGCAAACAGTATTATAAACGCAATCTCAAAGTATTAGAAAGATCAGAGAACTTACAAAACAAGTTTAATTGAAAGCAGCCAAAACCCCTAAAAACAGTTAAGAAAATGGGATTCTCGTTTTCTGGGAAACCTAGGGCTATATATACATTCTGGCAAGATGATAGGGAATATTCCCAGAAGAAGACAAAAATAAACGTCCAACTGATCGGTTGAAACATCAACCGATCGGTTAAGGCAGCGGAGAAATCAGTCTTCAGCTTCTGAAATACTTCACCCGATCACTGAACCGATCGGGTGAAGTCGTTGGGTTCTTGAGCTTGCGAAGAAATGCTACAGGTGACCCGATCGGTTGACAAGTCAACCGATCGGGTGGAGTTCACCTCAGAAAACAGAGAGTACCGTCACGACCAACCGATCTCTGAACCGATCGGTTTGGATTTGCCTCATTGCTTGCTCCTCGTCGGGTCTGATACATGTGCACGAACCGATCGGGTGGGTCTGTCCTCCCGATCGGTTGAGGGCTGATACATGCTATGAATTGATGTATGGCCCTCAGGATCTCGTACGACTCCTCCCGTTGCTCTGGAGACTCATGATGTGTGCTTGGTATGTCCCCTGCACTGGCAATCTCCTGTAATAGGACACAAACACAAAGAAAGTGAAAAGAAACTAAAAATCACAAAAGAATAGTTACGAAACAACGGAAAACATCGGAAAATCACGGAGAAGACGTGCGTGAATATATAAAATATAAACGCATGTCACTAGGGCCTTAGGGATCACCGCTAAGATCGTCGGAGGTTGATGTTAGAATGGTATTCTTATGTTGCATTGGGTTTAGGGGGTTGATCTCTCAGCTCATACCACTCTCGTGGGTTAAAGCTTCGAGGTATTTCGGTGGCTCTCATTGACGCAATGGCGGTAGCCGTCAATGTAGTGATACATTTCGTCGGTGGGTCCCCTCAAGGCACGAGCCGGGCATGGTCACGAGCCTTGGTTGAATCCACTAATTCCCTATTTAAATCCCAAAGATACTCCTTAAGCTTATCAATTTCACCGACCGTGTGCATCATCTCAGTATAAGTTCTCCTAGGGATTTGGATGGATCGATCAAAATACTCCCCCTTTATTCCCAATACAACCAGAAATCCAGATCTACATCTCTTTCCTAGAGTCTTAGGGCTGACCCATCAGCCCTAGGGAAGACTACTCACACATAACAATAATGACAAATAAAAATATAGTTTTTACCATAGAAAACATCGTAGCAATTGAATCAAGCGAGAAGTAAAGATCTTACGTACTGAAAACAAGAAAGAACGATAGCCAATAGAGATCCAAAGAACTTCCGCGGATTCCAAGATGCAAGAGATAATAAAAAATATAATCTTTAGCCAAGAACGGCTCAATTGCAAAACCTAGATCTAGAATACCATAGTTTTAGATCTCACTCTTAAGCCTAATTAAAAACATAATCAATCGCTGTAAACATCAATCAAAAATAACTCTCCTACATCGAAGTGGGGCCCCCACAAAAAATCTCAAAATATGAAGTTTAGGGGCCCATGTGTCGCCGACCGAGTCACCTACTCGGTCGAGTAGACGCCTGCTCGATCAAGCAGGCGCCTTAGCTACTCTTAGCTGGGCGAAAGTGTTCGGGCTACTCGGTCGAGTAGCCCGCCTACTCAATCGAGCTGTCAGTAGATCGGAGCTCTCCTTCAAAAGTGTCGCTCTGCCTACTTGGCCTGAGTAGGCCCTGCTCTGTCGAGTCGTCTGTTGGCTCGGTCGAGTAGGTCCTGCTCGGTCGAGCAGGATGTTGGTGGGATGAAGCTCGAAAATAGGAACGACTCGGGCCGAGTCGCCACTCTGCTCGGTCGAGTGGGATGTGCTTTTCTGCTGGGCTCGTGTATCAGCTCGTGCTACTCGGTCGAGTCACTTGAGAAAGATCCATATGTTTGGGGCTCTGACTCCTTTCTCTCGCTAGCTTCTCCTCTTCTCCCCCCATATGCTTCCAAACCTCGACGAACTCATGTAGAGCCTTGCCAACGGACTCACAGACGTACTGGATATGTCCATATCCCAAAATGGCTCCGAATCGCTCCAAAATCCCTGAAAATCCAAAAAGCTCTACGAAACTTGAATACGGCGTTAGAAGTGCAATCTCGTAAGAAAATGCAGGATTTGGATGCGGATGTGACATGAAATGCAATGAAATGATGCTATGAAAAGATAGAAAATATGGACACATCAAAATCCCCCAAGCTTACCTCTTACTCGTCCTCGAGGAAGACGAATACTAGGCATGCCGGGAGATAAAAATAAAAGAAAATAAAAGAGATATGAGATGGGAGAGGGTGCTAAAATGTTCAATCAGATCTCAAACCTCAGCAGTATATCACGATGCTTCGAATAATAAAACACATGCTAATAGTATCCTCAAATCTTACTAATCATATGGCTCGCCTGCAACAAAGGCAAAAGTAGGGATCTTCTAAAATCATGCCATCAACTCATATCAATTTCATACAATCTATAGAGTCTAGTATAAAAAGAGTTAGTAATGCACTTTTCAATCAATAGATACAAGTGGAGCACAAAGATATCACACCAACATGCAATGGAGAATGGAAAGAGGTCATGACATTCAAATATTCACTTCAAATCATGAAAAATCTCCAAAGCTAAAACATTTTGTAAAGTTCAAGCATTATCGAATCTCCCCGGTGTGCATCATCTCCACTCTACTGTTATACTCACTCATATAATCAATTGGTTCACCCCCCAAGCTTAGCTCGAGGCGTCGCATCTAGGAATAAGATGTGGAATTTTTTGTCTTTTCCCAAGTATTTGTGGTAGCTTCTAATAAAGGGATAAGAAATAATTTTCTTTCCTTCTTTTCTTTTCTCTTTTATTTATTTATTTGGAAGCTAACATTTTTTATTTTGGGATTTTTGGGAAGTAGATGTGGTAGAAGTAGCTGTAGGGGGTGAAACCAAATGATATGTAGAGAATCATAAAGATATGTGGAGAAGGAAAATAATATGTCACTCGGTTCACTCATCAGAGGTGCAAACGATTCAATGGGATAATACTCTAACTAAACTCATATCTAGCATGTGTATTTTCATTCATCTTAGCTAATAATGAAAACATGCGGTATAAAGCACAATAATATCATGCATGCAAGTAGAAGTGGATAAGATAACAAATGGGTGCTCCAAATGTTCTAATGATGCGTGAACGTAGGTGCATTACCTAATAAAGAACGTACTAGATACTATTGTTGGATCTGGATCTAAGCCTAGAGGGGGGTGAATACGCTTATAAAAATTCTGATGCAACCCAAGAGAAATCACAAGCAGTTATAATCACAGGTAGGGTAAACAATAAGTAACCACAGATGCATAACAAATTTTACCTTGGTTCGGTCGCACCCGCGACATACGTCCAGCCCCGAAAGCAAATACTATATTAGAAATGTTACCTAATATAGTCTGTAGCTAGAGCACTCACTCTACACTCACCTGTCTCTCAGTACCTGCACTCACCAGAGTGCTCAACAAATCTAATCCTAACAAATGCTCTCTCTTGGCTAGTCCCAACTAGCCAATTCCCTCTTGTCTAGCCCCCACTAGACAAAACCCCAATAGTAACACAAATAGTGGTGAAGTTTCCCCTACAAAGATCGCTACACCAATACAAAGATAAATAAATAGAGTTTTAGAAATGCTCAATAATGGTGTGTCGTCTCTGTCGTTCAGCATGTGGTCAGATCTCTTCTGACAAGTAGTAGATGTCCCCTGCAACTCTAGTTGCGGCTTCGCTCAATGGTGGAAGCTTTCGGTGCTTGGAATTCGAAGTGTGCAACCTGGTCGCTTGGTTGCTCAAGCAAAGATGCGGCTTGGTCTCTGAAAATTGCAGCCTGGGCTATGATTCTTACGGCCTGATCTCTCCTCCTGATCAACACGTGCGACATGCGTGAGTGCTCTCTTCAATTTGATGAGCGTGGGGTACCGTGCGTGAGTTCCCTTTGATTCGTTCCCTCTTTGTCTTTGTGGTCAATGCCTTGCGTATGATACCATGAAGTGGAGCCCTGTAATATTTTGTTCCCCTTCGTTTTCTCCTAATTTTTGATGTTGCTCCACTTTCCTGCAAACAAATCACCCAACATGTTACACTAATTAGTTTTAATTAAAGCACTTACCTTGGGAGTTGTAGACTTATGTGCATGCTTCAACAAATTCGGCCAGCTTTGAAAGTTGCTCCTTTGGAGATACAAGCTTGTATTTTTGTGATTGGCTTTACACAATTGATGTCAAAAGTTGCGGCACTGGGGAAATTTGTAGAAGGGTTGCGCCTCTTTCTTTTAATCTTGCGGCTGTTGAGACTTTCAAACAAAAAACAAAACAATGAGCCCTTAAACAAAATTTCGTACGCTGCTACCCTTGGACAATGTTGATTTCAGCCAGCTCATGTGAAGATCTGCAAACCCCTTGGGAATTGGCAATTTGTAAAGGTCAAGAGAGAATTAATTCGGCCGTCAACCCCATCAATCAAAGAAACGGCTAAGCTTTATTGGGCAGGGTTTTGTGGTAGAAACAGCCTTGGCTCTTAGGGCCTGTTCTTTCGCTGGAATAGGGAAGAATGGAATAGGGGAAAGTTTGTATTCCAAGGAGAGAGAAAATGGAGTTTTGTGTTCTTTTGGGTGGAATAGAGTATGGAAAGTGGGGTTTGGAATAGAAAGTGTGGTTCACATTCTATTCTTGTGTTCTTTTGGTATTGGAGAGTTGGAATGAAAAAGTGGAAAGGGGATGAGTTGGAGGGGAGAGATAGAGAGAGATGAGAGAGTGGGACCCACCATTCCTAAGGATTCCATTGTATTCCAAGCAAAAAGCTTGGAATACAAAAGTGCTCATCATTAGCAAATTGGAATAGCCACGTAGGATTCTATTCCACGCCCAAAAGAACAACCACTTGGAATACAAACTTGGAATAGAGTGAATAGTGCAGGAATAGTGTCCATATTCCCATTCCCACCCCTATTCTTGGCAAAAGAACAGGCCCTTAGCCTGTTCTTTTGCAGGAATAGGAGGCGGGAATGGGCCAAAGTGCACTGTTTGTGTACTGTTTTGCCCAATTCCAGCCTCCTATTCCAGCAGCATGTTCTTTTGCATTCCAAATCAAGTTGGAATGGAATCCTAGTTGGCAGCACTATTTTCCATTCCTGGTAGGTGTCAGTATTCCAAGCAAATTGCTTGGAATACAAAGGAATCCATTCCTTTGCGGGGCCCGCTGTCACATCTCTCTCTCTCTCTCTCTCTCTCTCTCTCTCTCTCTCTCCCCTCCAACTCAACTCATTTCCACTTTCTCATTCCAATTCTCCAATCCCAAAAGAACACAAGAATAGAATGTGGATCCCACTTTACATTCCAACACCCTCATTCCCTACTGCATTCCACCCAAAAGAACACAAAACTCTATTTTCTATCTCCTAGGAATACAACCATTCCCACCATTCCCAAATCCACATTCCAGCAAAAGAACATGCCATTGGAGTTTTTTATTGGGTCAAAAAGGTGCGGCTACCCTAAAAAATTTCGGCTGTCAAAAAGGCAAACAAAAGTTGCGGCTTGGGGATTAAAAGATGCGTCAATGAGAGCTCCTTGGGATTATTGTGATGACATGTGCTCTTGGAGATTAGAAGTCAAGGTCGGCAGGCTTTTGTATTTGCAACTATTAAAAGTGCAATGTGCCTGGGCTATTTGGATTTTTCTAAGAGAAAAAAATGATGAACTCTCAAAATTTCGGCCTTTTTTCTAAGGGGTGCGACTCTGGGATTTTTAAAAGCAGATGGATTTTTTGAAACCAGGGTGCAGCTGCTTGGAGGTTGCAAGCTCTCTAATAAGAATTTGTTCGGCCTTAGGGTTTTGTGAGGAGCCTATCAATCAATTCGGGCAGCACTTATAAATTTGTGGGAAGCACTTGTAAATTTGTGGGAAGTCCAATTGCAAGGAGGAATGGCAATGTGTATGACATATGGAATTTGGACTTGATACAGAATAAGGATTATGGTTTGACTCCAGTAAATATAAGTCAAACACAAGCTAAGGTTCTCCCCTTTCTCCATTGCACATTCACCAAATCCTTCCGTGAATTAATCGCACGTTCGCTGTTCCTGAAACACTTAACACACACGGTAAAACGTTCACACACGTTTGTTATCATCAAACACGAAGTTCATAGATCGTTGCTACCAACAACTATTTCATGCATTCAATTTTAATTCATATCAGGCATTAAATTAGAGAGATCAGCAAGAGAATATGCAAGCATATAAATAGTAAAACTGAGACTATCCTAAATAGCATGTCGACATATATAAGCATCGTGAGTAGCTACTGAGGGCTATGAGAGATATCATCATGCAGAACAATTCTAGCTAAAAGGGAGAAAAGCGGAGAAAGTAAGTTGTTGAAAACAAGCATGCAAGCATGGCAAAAAAAATGAAAACCGAGATGCTGAATGAGAAAAAAGATGAAAAGGTGGAAAATGGGTGGAAAAGTAAAGTAAAAAGCTGAAAAATGAAAGAAAATATAAAAGAAAACGAAAAATAAAGTGATATTGCTCATCCTTCAAGCTAAACACATCAGTGTCCTCACTGCTGAGAAAACGCTGGTATGCAGGAAATAATGCTAGGGTGGGTGGGTGGGTGCGGAGATAGAAAAGGAATAGAAAATAAAACTATGCAAAAGAAAGAAAACGTGATATGATTTAAGGATAAAGTGCAAATGCAAGGAATGATGCATGGTGGGTCCTCCCTCAAGCTGTGATAACTAAGGCCCCAAAAAGATAGATGGACACAAAATAGCATGAGGGGAGAACAAAAAGTGGTGTCGGGACATCATCAAGCAGGGGCACCACCCTCTGGAGGTGGTGATGGGTCCCCCTGCTGTGGACCAGAAACTGTGGCAGCAGGCTGTGGCTCGACAGGTGTGTCGGCTGGGAGATCAGAGGTGGCAGTGACGGGCTCAGCTGAAAATAGGACAATGGCAATCTCGACTAGTGTGGAAGTCTGTGCATCGACGACTGAGGTGTCCACTACAGTGACGACGAACTCAGGTGTAGAGGTGGCAGGCCCTGCAGGAGCGTGAGAGTGTGGGGCACTGAGTGGTTCGTCGGTCGAGACAAGGTCTGGCCTGGGGGGAGGGGCGTGAGCAAGGATCACGGGAGGCGGGCCCCATGTCTGAAGCAGGTCTATAATAGAAGCGAGATCCCCCTCGACTCTCTGCTGATGGGTGGCTGTCGTCGAAATCCCGTCGAAGGCAAGTCCTCCAAGGCAAGAAGTCATCGAAATCATCAGTGGTATGGAGATATAAGTCAAGTCCTCCAAGGCAAGAAGTGGGTGAAGTCATCCAAATCCCGTCGAAGGCAAGAAGTCAAGTCCTCCAACGCTGTCAGACGAGCGTCAGTGGTACGAGAGTCGAGGGGAGGACGGGTACTGTGAGACACGACTCTCGTAAAATGGCTCCATGGAGCGGATCCACGGTGCCTAGGCTGAAAGGTCAGAGAGGGTGGACTCGATGGGATCTCGGCAGTGGAAGGTGGAGCTGTCGTCAACACAGATGTGCGGACAGAAGTTGAGACGCTCTCGATAAGGACGACGGCTGCCGATGTGAAAGTGATGCTAGTGAGTGGAATATGGGACCCTAAGGAGATAACAAAGATGCTAGAAGGTCCCTAAGCGGTGGAAGGATGCTGGCAGGCTCCTGATCCGAAACGTATGGAGCAGTAGTCTCGGGAGCAGAATGACCGTGCCCTCAGGTATGGGTACGGAGGAGACAGCGGCAGGGGCCTCGGGGTAGAGGGTGGTAACAGTCCATGTGGTCCCGACGATGGTGTGGTGGTGGTGACAGAGGTGGAGAATGTAGTGCCTCCTGGTGGAGGAGGGTGTGCAGGCTGTGGTGGCAGGGCAGCCACAATGGCGGCTAGGTCAGGCTCCTCGTCCTCAGAAGAGCTGAGCACCTAGTCGTCGGCGTCAACATCAACGGGTGCTTCGGAGGGCTCGAGGACGTGGAGGGCAGGAAGTGGGAAGACCCTAGCAATCATCCAGCTCTGCTGGACTGGCACAACCGTGGTGAGGTGAGGGGCGGGAAGGACAAAACGGGGTGTGTGATGGGTGTCTAAAAGATAGGCCCAGTGACGTGCCCCATATGGCCGAATGATGTGCATGTGCTCAAGCACACCTAAAGCCAAGCGCGTGGGGCCAGGGGGGGTCACTAGGCCATCAGGAAGAGCTATGCCCAGCATCCGTGCGAAGATGGTGAAAAATTCACCGCAACAGATATCAGTGGCGTAGTGGGTGTGGGCGGTCTGAAGGAGGCGGTAACACAGCCAGTGGGCTGTGTCGGAAAGGACAAAGGGGTGGATGGAGCCATCACAGTGGAAGCACAGTGGTCGGGTCATTTCCATGAGATGGAAAGCCTCTGGTAGGGACATGGTCCCGACCTCTGGCCTGCCGAAAATGGTGGAGCTGGGAAGTGGAGTTGAGGGGGAATCGGTGTGGTCCACGGCATCGGGATGGAGAGGAGCACGAGAGACAGGTCGAGAAAGTGCGAAGAAAAACTTACGGTACTCTAAGCACCAGCTAGGGCATGCAACAGGTGAAGTGAAGTGGCCTTAAAATAGGCATATAAGGGCCTGTTTCTTTGGGTGAGAATGAGTTGGGATTTACTGTTATGAATAGTAAATCTTGGTGGAATCTTGATGTGGGACCTATGGGTTGGAAAGTTGGTTTGAGAATTGTTTGTGGGCTCCACACAACTTTCTTGTGTTTAGTGTGTTTCTTTTGTTGAGAAAGTTGTATGTGAAAGTTTGATGTGGGGTCCACTAATTAATTAATTGTAATTTAAAAATAGGAAAAAAAATGGCGGGGTTGCTACAATTGGACAAACAGAGGAGAGATAGAGAAGTGGAACCCACACCCCCACTTTCTCAGTTTGGTGGAGCGAAATCCCCGCATTTTGCGGGGATTACGCTCGCTGCTTTGCGTTGCTCCACGTTGGAGCCAACACGGAATTATCACAGCCCCATTTTTCTTGCGTTTGGAACAAGTGCTGGGAAAGTAAGGTGATTTGACCATCAATAGTGTCAAAACTGGGGAAAAAATTCACTTTCTCGTCTCTTTTCCACGAAAGAAACAAGCCCTAAATAGACAGAAGAAAAGGTTAGAAAAGAGATCATCTTCATTTTTTGGCAATAATAGCACACTTGGGGGTGTAGGGGGAAAAGGGAAGTGCAGCTGTGTATTGATCCGAATTTACGTTGAGACAGGAGCCAGCTGGAATCAATGCAATTAATCGATGGAGAGAGACCCACCGCATTACAAACGGCTAACGAATCTCTCCCACGTCGCGACCACGGATCGAGTCTGCTAAATTTCCGTGTATGCACCTCGCTCGCTGAGGTGCAGATAGCACGACTCAGTTTAAATTAAACAACTTTGAGATTCGTGCTTCCTCTGTGCGGTCCTTGCAGGAATCTGAAATTCTGAATCAATCCATTCACCGTTCTCTCATCAAAATGGACCAGTAATAATACAGTCAACAAGTCTACGCCGATCTGAAGAGACAAAAGCTGTACTCTTTGCACTGGCAGCACTATAAATTAATTAAAAAAAGGAAAAAATAAAATAAAATTGAAAATGCTTGATATTGGGGGTGTTCATTCAATCTTTCACATCTTGAGGTTTCTACTTCATACAGGTGCCGGGTGAGATCTATTTTCTCCATTTCTAAGTTTGTTTCCTGAATATTCACTACATTTGTTCTGGTCTTTGAGCACTCATACTTAGCTTTGTGGGCTACTTTTAAGAACAATGCAAAGTGGGTTATGTTGCTTGATTCCTCTCATTTTAAGTAACCATGGGTTTCTGATTATGCTTGTTGTTCATTTACTGTTTTTTTCCCTGTGATTGGGTTAGGCGTTTGTTCTTGTTTTTCATTCCATAATTGCTTTAATTTCTGCAATTTTTACTGCAAATGCTTCATGTGCAATGGCATCAATGTAGTCCTGGTGGAATGCACTTCTTATTCTTCTTCTTTTTTGAAAGTAGAATCATTGTAATTAGGTCAAATTTCATTTGTGGTATCTTTTCCTCAAAAATTTTATATGTCAAGATATCTTCGCTTTTTCAGTACAATGTCGAAAGTTAAAAACTTGATTTTGTAATAATAGGTCACAATGGACACTCGATGCTTCCTTTCAAATGTATGGCTGCCTTAAACAGAACATCTCTAGCCCTTAGGTAGGCACAAAGATTGCCATTTTATATTCTTCTACATAGTTGAAGTATATTGTTTCAACTCTGGATGCATATTTTTAAGTACATGAATAAGTATTAGCGAAGTTATTTTCTTTTGAGATATGTTAATCCTGTTTGCCAATAATTATTTGTTTCCAGTATTTAAACTCTAATTGCATTTTGTTCACATCCCTTTTCAGGTTTGTAGACCATCTGCGAGGATAAGAATTGTAGTCTTGTTTAGATATGGACAAATTCAGAAGTTATGTCTTTGTTCTTCTGTTCCTAAGCTGTTGGACTGCAATGGGAGCTGAGTATCTGAAGTATAAAGACCCAAAACAGCCTCTGAACGTCAGAATAAATGATCTGTTAAGCAGGATGACTCTCGCTGAAAAGATCGGCCAAATGTCACAGATCGAGCGGAAAAATGCATCCGCTGAGGTTATTGAGGGATATTTCGTTGGTAATATCTTACCTAGTTGTTGTATAAAATACGACTTGTTAGATTTATGAAGTGAAAAAGTATCTCATGAATTTTCTCGCAGTTCAAGAAATGCATGAGATGAACACAAGATGATACAATGTAACGAATGCATATTTGTTCTAAAAAGAACACATGTTGGTGCAGGGAGCGTGTTAAGCGGGGGAGGCAGCGTGCCTGCTTATCAGGCTTCCACTAAGACTTGGGTGGACATGGTGAATGGGATGCAGAAAGCAGCTTTATCTACTCGTCTCGGTATACCATTGATCTACGGGATCGATGCAGTTCACGGCCATAATACGGTCTATGGAGCTACAGTGTTTCCTCATAATGTCGGGCTTGGAGTAACGAGGCAAGTTTACATGCCTTTAATGTAACTTACGCATCATTTTTTCCTTTGAAACACACAAGATGTTATCGTTTAAGCTCGTCGCGTAGATAACTTTATGAAAACCACCCTGTATTTTGGCATGTTTTTTAACTACCTTGAACCTTCCCTCACTATTATTCCACACAACCTCCCTTATAGTTTACGAAAATTACCTTGTTCACGCTAATTAACTTTATTTTCAAACTATAGGATTGTTGTTTTATAAGAAAACAAGCCAAAGTACAAAAGATAGTTTTCATAAATTTAGCCATCCTGATGTATTTACTTGCGCAATCAAGTGTTATGCTGTGAGTAATGAATATTTTCTTTCCATCAGAAATGTTAGGAAAGCTCTCATGGTTGCATGTATTTGTGGGGATGGTGTTAGAGTACACTTTCTGCATTTGCTAATTGATCATTTGTAGTTTTTAACAACTCAGTCGGTGGGGTCAAGTACACCCTATTTTGTCATGTCATTCATTAGTAAACAATATGATCATTTAACAAATCAATGCATTCAGTTAGTCTGCCATTGGTTCCTCTTACGTCTCTAGATTTCATCCTCATCTAGATGTTACGTTTTTGTCTAACAGGGATCCTGAACTTGTAAAGAAAATTGGTGCCGCAACTGCCCTTGAAGTTAGAGCAACAGGCATTCCTTATGTTTTCGCTCCATGTGTTGCGGTAAAATAAATATAAAAACTAACGAAGAAGTTATTTGTTCTTGTTATAAATTTCCTTTTCTGAATCATTTATTCGTCTGAGCCTGTTCAGGTCTGCAGAGATCCCAGATGGGGCCGTTGCTATGAGAGCTACAGTGAGGACCCGAAGATCGTCCAGGCCATGACAGAGATTATTACTGGTCTACAAGGAGAGATTCCAGCAAATTCTCGGAAAGGAGTTCCTTATGCTGGCGGGAAGTAAGATATACAATCTATTAGCTACATAAAAAGAAGTGATTTTCATATCTCAGATCTTTTCCTGCGTAGGTTAGTAATGATATGATCTCGTGATCCCAAAAGTTGATAACACAGTCAGAGGCCTCACTTTGTTAATACATGAAGCATGGTTGATCCTTCTGAGACCTTGTTCTAAAATTGATTAATCAATAATCATGGCATTAAATTGATCCCTACAACTAAAAGACCTCTGTTCAGAAACAGATATTTTAGTCCATTTTAAGAATATGAATTATAGTTCTCGGTTTAGGAACTTGAGTCAAATAAGTGTTGTATATTTTTAGCAATATAAATAGCACCAAAACCCTGGTTTGGGGTTATGACCTTGTGGCCTTTCGGCCTAGTTTCCTATTTCAATGACCTCTTTTCTATTACATATCTAAAGATGAATCTAATCCTAATTTGGCTCGATACTAACTCCAACTGCTTGGAGACATTACACACATGTGAACTATTTATTACCGTGCGTGTGGGTGTGGGGAAAATAGGTATTAGCTATACAAGGAGGAAAATTTCTTCCTTAGTAGCGTGAAACCCACATCTTCATATATATCCATTTGATCCAAACAATTCATTTTGATCGTCATGTTCTAAAATATCTAGACATCAATTTTCAAGTGATTCTAATGATTTTTATTCGTTCATTCGTCTGTTGTAAGTCCAACGGTTTTAGAATAATAGAATTTTTTGCAACGAGTGGATCGAGTGTGAATTACACTTATGGTTTACCTATATTTGGTTTTTTGGAGTTCTAGAATGTGTATAACAACTTTTTAAAAAATTCAAATAATGAGGGGTGGGGGGGCCATGAGCTAGCCAATAAATAAATTTATTCCTTGGTTAGCTGATGCCTATATTGCCCATATGTGTGTATGTGGGCCGTGAGCTAGCCAAGAAGGAAATTTCCTCCTTGGCTCGCTTATGCACATATTGCTCCCATATATTTACCCTCCTTGGCTAGCTCACGTAACCCACCTTCCTTCTATTTTTCGACGATTGGATTTGTTTGATATGTTGTTCATATTCTAAAATCCGAAACAACCAATTTAGAGTGAACCTTAGGGGGTTTAATCGTTCATCCAAGCGTTGTAAAAAGTTCTGTTATGACGAAACCGTTAAAGTTGTAATGGGTGTTTGAACGAGCAAAATTATATCGAATCATTTGAAATTGATGATATATGATATTAAAACATGAAGATCAAAATAAACAATTCGGATCAAAAGGAAAAATAAAGGGGTGTGGGTTTGACGCCATCCAAAGAGAAACTTTTCTCCTTGGGTAGCTGATACCTATTATTAACTATATATATGGGAATTATGTGTATCATATGATATATGAGTCAAGGCATTATATGCGGTCTCGAAAACTCCATCCTCCGATTTATTTTCGAACGATCAACACCATTCGTTTTGATATTTATATTTTAAAGTCCTAATATACCGAATATCAAATGAACCAAAGAAGTTTTGCTTATTTATCCATCCGTCGTAAAAAGTTATATTCTTATGGAACTGTTAAATTTGTGACTGGTAGATGAACAAGCAAAACCCATGGGGTTCATTCCATAATTGGTGTTTCATGATTTTAAAATATGAAAATCGAAATGAATAGTGTTGATCATTCTTAAAAAATATGTAGAGTTTTTGAGGTCGTATATGAGGCTTAGTTCCATATATCATATGAAACCCAATATATATATTTACTAGAAATAACCCGTGCACATAGTGCACATGGACACAAGAAAAACCCGACCCACAGGATGCGGGACCATGCATATCTGCAAAAGAGAGAGAAGTGTGGATGTATATATGAGTATCGACTGTGGTGGAAAAGGAAGAAAAGCATGGGTTAAAGTGCAAAACAAAGGGACAAAGTGGAAAAGGACCAATGGCACACCCGTAATTATGGTGAAGATTGTGGGGTTTTTGGTGCTCTTTGTGTTAATAAAAGGACAATAGCAAACATATAGTGGGCCTTGAGAGGCTTTTTCTTTGGGCGTGAGGTGGCACCCCATGTGGGGGTTGTTGTGGCACCACTCTCCATTTGCCAAGTGTGACAAAAGGTGACATATGGATTTGTCCTAGTAGGACAAAATCCTCAAATGTATGTAAGAGTTCCTAAGGTGACTCTTTAGGATGGGTTAAAGTGCAAAACAAAGGGACAAGTGGAAAAAGACCAATGGCACACCCGTAATTATGGTGAAGATTGTGGGGTTTTTGGTGCTCTTTGTGTTAATGAAAGGACAATAGCAAACATATAGTGGGCCTTGAGAGGCTTTTTCTTTGGACGTGAGGTGGCATCCCATGTGGGGGTTGCTGTGGCACCACTCTCCATTTGCCCAAGTGTGACAAAAGGTGGCATATGGATTTGTCCTAGTAGGACAAAATCCTCAAATGTATGTAAGAGTTCCTAAGGTGACTCTTTAGGAAGTTATTTAAGGAGTCGGCCTAACATCATATAGTTTAGTTACTTTATGGAAGATCCAATCCCTCCATCATGTTCTACAATTCAACATATACTTATTCATGTACTTTTAATGTGTTTTAGCACTATGTTATATGGTTACAAATTGAACGATTTCTTAACAATAAAACAAATAATGTTACTTGATCAATGACTAGTATCTAAATTATATAATTTTTTAAAGACAACCATTTTGAATTATGAAGATCATGATGGACAGATCGGATCATCCATGGAATAGCTCACTTATATGAATTTAGGCCGATTCCTTACATAATTTTATAAGGAGTCATCTTAGGATCACTTTTTTCATGTGTGTGTGTGTGTGTGTCTATGTATATAAATACACATGTGCGCGTGCGAAAACTATTCAAACTTTAAATATGACCACTTTAAATTCAGAAACTATTCATACTTGCTGTATTCTACATAAATTTCTTGGTACGAGGAATTTAACTATTTTCTTTATCATGTTCTAAGGGAGAGTTTAGGGTTGAATCCTTGATCACGTATCCTTGACTGCGAAAACAACCACACTCTTGCCATGAAATGAATCACGAGCTTCTTTTTACCACTTGAACTGTTAAATTACATATTTGGTGGGCGTGGGCTAAGTCTGGGGATGCACCATAGTCATTGTCACTTACGGTCTATGCTTCTTTTACCCCTAGAGGTTAGATTTCTTATTTGTTTCTTCATGAGCATCACCAAGAGCAAGACTCGTTACAAAAACTATATATATCACATTGCAGGACTTGTACTTGCATTTACTTATAGTATACTTCTGTTTACAGGGCAAAAGTTGCTGCCTGTGCTAAGCATTATGTAGGCGATGGTGGAACAAACAAGGGCATCAATGAGAACAACACCATCATCAGCCCGCATGGACTCTTAAGTATCCATGTGCCCCCTTACTATCACGCTGTCATCAAAGGTGTCTCAACTGTAATGGTCTCTTACTCAAGCTGGAATGGACTTAAAATGCACGCAAACAAATTTTTAATCACAGACTTCCTCAAAAATAAGCTTCATTTTAGAGTAAGTTATGTGCTCTATTCCTCTGTGGTTTGTGATCCAACTCCTTTTTCTTCCGCATCTAAAAAGATTGTTTCTCAATCACTTTCTCCTGATGAAAACGTAGGGATTCGTAATATCAGACTGGCAAGGGGTTGACAGGATCACCACACCAGAAAAAGCAAATTACACGTATTCGATCCTGACTGGCATCCATGCTGGTATCGACATGGTGCGTATCTTGGTATCTTATGGCCTTATAGTCAAAGTAATTAAATATTCTTGGTGGTTTTAGCTTTGGTTTCTTTGGTTGAGGTTTTATGCATTTTGTTTGTTACTGCAAATCACTTGAATCAATAACAAATGGAATCTGAAGATGTATCTGCTAATTATGGAATATGTCTTTAAAGATGTGTCTTCAGATTCAAAGCCTTTAAAATCTAAGATGTGTCCTCAAACACAAAAGTCTTTAAGGTGTGTCCTCATATTCAAAGTCTTTAAAATTTCCTGAAGCAAGGAATATCTGTCATATACTATGCCTCATCATCTTTCGGTGGTCAGCAAATGAAGACATAAAATAAGCAACAAGTGGAGTACTAACAGGCTTCGCATCTCTCATGACAAAACGCTTCAAAACCTTTTAAATATATTTCTTATAAGCAGTTACAAATTTCTTACTTTTCAATACCTATCATTAATCCTCATGCTAAGAATTTATATTTGTTTCAGAGTGTTTTCTCACTACAAAAGCGTTGACTGTGGACAACACGGTCAACGTAGTCAAGGGGCCCGCTTGGGTCCCTCGGGCGTGTCGAGTTGGTGTAGACGAGACGCGAGTCGGAGTTGCGGACGTCGCGGAGCGCGTCGGCTGGGCCGAATCGGGATCCTCGGTCGCAAAGGGGGGCGAGGGGAAGCCTCGACCCGGGTTGAGACGCTCGGCCTCGGGCGGACATGCTCGGCCTCGGCCGTCAGACGACGAGGGGTAGCCTCGATCGTCCTGCTGGTTACGTGGCCGGTCGTAGGGCGGAGGGGAAGCCTCAGCCCGCGGATCTGAAGTCCTCCTGCGCAGATGAGAACGCTCGTCAGGGGGGCCGGACCTTGGTTCCGGCCAAATCCCCTCCGATGCCTAAGTCAGACAGTGATCTGAAAGAGGAGGCCCGGCGGGGACGGTTCGACTCGAGAGGAGATCGGAACGGCGTCTACCGGCGCGAGCGGGGGAGGAAGGAATTTGGAATGGGGGAACTAGGTCGTTGATGGAGTACCTTAGGTTTTAGTTACCTGAGATGCGGTCCCTTGTCCAGTCGTCCTTCTAGCCCTTTTATAGACCTCCCGCCGTGATTGCCCCCGGCCCACGTCGCTCGTCCGCCCTCGATCGTGCCCCCTCAATCCGCCCCCTGTCGCCGCTCCCTGCGCCATGCCAGCACCTCCCCAGCACGGCCCTTAAGTGGTAACGGGATCAGGGTGACGGTTATCGCTGGAGTGGGCGGGTGACTCGTGCGTTATCGGGGCCGGGTCGGATTGATATTTGGGTGCCCTCTATGGGACTTCGCCGGGTGGGCCTGATCGCGCAGATGGGCTACCGATCGGCGGTCGGGCATCCAGGCTCGTATCTTTCGGGCTTCGTTTGGTGGGCTGTGCCTTTGGGCCTATGCTGTTGGGCCTTCGCAAAATAGACGTATCAATTGCCCCCATCGGTGGGGCCGATCGGCCATGGCCAGCTCGGTTCGACCGATGTGACTCCTGGGGTTCCGTGTGGTGCTTCAGTCGAGGCGTCGTCATAAATGGAGGTCATGATGGGGCGGATCGATTGGACTTCCCTTGGCGCCGATTTTGAAACGCCGTCGGCTCCTTGAGGCCTGCCACGTGTCCCTGTCAGGCGTTTCGAATTCGCCCCTGGGTCTGGTATATAAGATCCCCGGCCGCGTTGATCCCAACTTCTTCCTTGCACTTTCCTCTGCTCTAGGCTTTTCACAACTCGGAGTCTCCCGCCGCCTTCGTTTCCTTGTCCTCTCCGAAAAGAGAAAAATAAAAAAGGTAACTCCTTTCTTATTTTCATATCATGGCCGCTCTTAGGATAGGTGGTTCCGTCCAGGGGGCGAGGGATCTTCCGGAGTCCAGGCAGGGCAGGCCCCGACTTGTGGGATCTGGTTCCTCCTCTGGGAGCCGTCTCCTCCAAGATAAAGGGAAGAGGAAGCTCTTCCCGGACTATGCCGGCGACGATGCGGCGTCGGTGGCCGCGCGGCTTAATGTACCTCCGGTTATCCTCCGAACGCCGTCGAGGACTCCTCCTCTATCGGCCGCGGAGATCCGAGATAGGTATCTCTGCTACCCGTACGATGTTCGAGTCCCCTTTACCGACGAGCGGATCTGCCTTCCGAGGAGCAATGAAGTCGGCGTCTACGTCGAGATGTTCCGCCTGGGTCTTCGTTTCCCGCTCAATCCCTTCTTCATCCAGGTCATGGAGTATCTTATGGTGCCCCTCTGCCAGTTCACCCCCTGCTCGATTGCGGTACTGACGGGCTTCGTGACGCTCTGCTGTACCCGTGGTCTGGAGCCATCTCTCCCCCTTCTCTTCCACTTTTATCAGATCCAGACGGTCGGCCCAGGGTCATGGTTGCACCTCCGAGCCCGCTCGAGGAGGGAATGCCTGATCGGGCTACCCCGCTGGTCGGGGGATTGTGGCTCGGATTATGTCTTCGTGACCTTCCTGGAGGACGCCCAGATTTTGACAGGTTGGGGTGGGTCTGTCAGGCCTCGCCCAACGCTAGCCCTCTCTGAGGTCGATCAGGCGGCCGCCGCGCAGCTGTCGACCCTCCCCTTGGAATCGAAGTCCATCTGGTCTTTGTTGGATGACCTACTCCTGAAGGCCGTCTTGTGGTCTCCGGGTAGGTCACTTTTTTAGTCCAGAATTGCCCCGTGGCTTACCCTGATTTCGGTTTCCCTTGCAGGGATGGCTGGTCGCGAGTTCATCCGTGATGTCGACGAGCTGATCCGTCGTGGAGCCGCTCGGAGTCGAGGCAGTACCTCCGGAAGGGCGCCTCGACGGACTGTTGAGGAGGAGGTGCGCCGAGCCGAGCCCTCCGTGGGTAAGGTGGTGGTCGCGCCTCCCGCCTCTTCTTCTGGCGATCTCCTCCCTGGGGGGTCGCAAGGGCCGGATCCGTCCCTCCAGCCCAAGTGGCGGGGGGTAACGACGGGTCCGGTGCAGTCCCTCCTGCACTTGGCGTCTCCCCTCTCGTCCCCGAGGGTGGAGATGGTGCGAGGCGGAAACGCTCCCCTTCGGCGCCTGCCGAGCCTCGCGGAGGGAAAAGGAGGAAGGAAGATGTGGATCCCTCCAGTCCGGTGTGCTCCGCGCCTCCGGCGGCGACCACCGGGGATCTTCCGGTGGCCCTGACAACCACCCCCGTCGCTGCGTCCCCGCCTTCATTACCGGGAATCGGAACCCTGTTGGCGAGCAGCTCGGCTTCCCTCGAGGTCACCCCCGGGGGTTCGGTGTTTGTCGACCGAGCCTTGGCCCAGCAGGTTGCCGAGGGCTCCGTCCTTCCCCGGGACCGCAGTCTCCTCGAGAGGATCCCCGCCGACAAGGTGTCGGACTCCTTGGTCTGGACCCTTCAATAGGTTTGGCTATCCTGTAGCCCTTTCCTTTCTTTCCCTCTCTTCTTGGCTCATGTCTCGTCTTTCAGGGTTCAATGCTCGCTGTCGAGTTGCAGCGTCGAGCCGCCCACTTGAGGGAGTTGGAGGTGTCCTCCGCGAGGGACCGCGAGCGGGCCGGTGCCGCGGAGGTAGCTATGACGGAGGCCCAGATGGAATCTCGGCATCTCAAGCTCCGGGTGGCCGAGCTAGAGGGTCGAGTGGGTGACCTCGAGGGGAAGTTGGAGGACGCTCGGCAGTCGGCCGAGGAAGCGGCGGAGTCGTTCCGCTTGGAGAGAGAGGAGCTTCAGAGGGAACTGTCGGATCGTCGTCAGGTGGCGCGGCTTGCAGAGGAGGTGGAGAGAGGCGTCGTCGAGAATCTGGGAAAGATGATCTTCGAGGTCCTCAGGGAAGCCTTCGGTACATATGAGGACCTTATCGGCCCCCGGATCGTCGAAGTCGTCCAGTCTTCCTTCCGGAATTGCGTGGAGCGTGTCCGGCAAGCTCCCCCGCCTGTCGATCCCCCTCGCTCCGAGCAGGGCGAGGCGCCCGAGGATGTGTCCTCTCGAGCCCGGGCCCCCTAGGTCGTCCCTCCTGGCCGGTTATCCTTGTTTTTATCCTCAAAATTTTTTAGCATCCGCTTCGCTTTGGGCCAGTCTACTTGAAATGGATCCCTGACCCCGCTATCTCCTTCGGCTTCGCTACCGGCTCCCTGATTCAGAGCCAATAATTGCTGGTTGCATGGATGTTCGCTTAGGCCAGCAACTTTGGATTCTTGGTCGACAAGTTTTGCTCTGCCGGTGTTGCCCTAGTTTCTGTAGGTGACGAACTTTGTTGTCCGTCGAGAGCGGATTATTTGTAGAGAGGTTTCTTCACTTCGATTTCCTGTAAATAAGACACACTTTTGCACCTTGGTTTAATTGTTATAAACGAAATTGACTTACTCGAACTTCCCGCGTATTTCGCTTTGTTGCTGCGACCCCGGCCCCTCTGCTGACGGTGGTTGCTCGCCTCCTTTCGCCGGGAGGTTGTCTTTTGCCCCCTGAGTGGACCAGTCGGTTGACGTCCTTGATGACTAGGGGGGCTGCCCCCGGTCTTATGAGCAGCGAAGTCGGTCAGCGGGGGTGTAGCTCCTCGGCTTAGGACCGGTCGACGCCCGAGCCGGCTGGGGGAATTGCCCCCAGATTTTTCAAGCGAGGGAAATGGTCGGCGAGGACAAATCTCCTCGGCCTGGGACCGGTCGGTGCTTGCGCTGGCTGGGGGAATTGCCCCCAGACTTACGAGCGGTGGAGTCGGTCGGCGAGGGCGAAGCTCCTCGGCTTAGGACCGGTCGACGTCCGCGCCGGCTGGGGGAGTTGCCCCCAGGCTCACGGGTGGTGGAGTCGGTCGGCGAGGGCGAAGCTCCTCGGCTTAGGACCGGTCGACGTCCGCGCTGGCTGGGGGAGTTGCCCCCAGGCTTGCGGGCGGTGGAGTCGGTCGGCGAGGGCGAAGCGCCTCGGCTTAGGACCGGTCGACGTCCGCGCTGGCTGGGGGAGTTGCCCCCAGGCTTACATGCGGTGGAGGCGGTCGGCGAGGGCAAAGCTCCTCGGCTTAGGACCAGTCGGCGCCTGGGCCGGCTGGGAGGATTGCCCCAGACTTACGAGCGAAGGAGTCGGTCGGCGGGGGCGAAGCTCCTCGTCTTGGGGCTGGCTTTGTCTGACCCTCCCCCATCCGGTGAGGCGGCGGTCTTCACTCTTGTGTACCCTCGGTGAAATGTTGATTCCGTCGAAGACAAAGAAAAGATAAAAGTGAATGCATTTGTACTCTTGGAGGTCCTATTGGACCGGTACATTTGGAGGAAAGGAAACAGGAAATAAAGCTAGCCGGAGGGATGTAAACCTAGATAATCCCCTCCGGACTAGGCTACGACTGGGGGGAGGGACCTCGCCTGCTTCACTCTATGATGCGGAGGGGTCCTTGGACGGTGTTGATCTTCTTCCCCTTGTCCGGCTGCATGGAGGTCCCTTCTCCGTGAGCCGGCTCGTCAGCTAAACTCATGGCGTGCCCTCGGCTCATCAGCTTCTCAATGTCCTTCTTTAAGTGCCAGCAGTTCTCAGTGTCGTGGTCATTGTCCTTGTGGTACTTGCAGTACTTCTCCCCATTCTTCCCACCTCTTTTTGCCTTCGGTGGGGGGCGATCGGCGCGCTCTTCCTTCTGTACTTGAGCGAGGACGGCGTCTGGGGTGGCGTCCCTCGTACCCTCTCCCCGCTGCCTGTTTCTCGGCCTCTTCTCGGTCCGGTACCCTTCGGGGCTGCGACGCTCGCTATCGCCGCGTTTGGACCCTCGTCTGGTCTTCCCTGACTCATTGGCCAGGGTCTCCTCGGTCAACATGAAGCGCTCGGCCCTTGCCATGATCCCAGGGAGGTCCTTCGGGGGATCGTTATGCAGAGACTTCTTCAGGCCTCTATGGCGCAGCCCTTTCTTTAAGGCCGTTTGGACAACAAGGTCGGGAGGGCTGTTTACGTTCAGCCGTTCCGCGTTGAAGCGGCGCATAAACTGTCGGAGCGGCTCGGTCGGGCCCTGCACTATGTTAAACAAATGTTCGGCATCAGGCATTACCTGTCGCCCGGCCATGAACTGTTTGCAGAACAGCTGGGAGAGTTCCTCGAAGCCGTCGATGGAGCGGCTGGGTAAGCTGCGATACCAGGTTCTCGCCGCTCCCCTGAGAGTCGAATAGAAGCCCCTGCAGAGTAGGTCATCATCGGCTCCCTGGAAGGACATGTCCCCCTCGTAGTCCATCACGTGGTTTCCTGGGTCTCTTATCCCCTCGTACTTCCCCAGCGTCGGGATCTTGAATCGAGAGGGGACCCGCGCGTCGGTTATTCTCCTCGACAGAGGGCACCGGTCTCCGTGGATGCCCCCGGGGGTCCGACACCCACCTACCTCCAGCTCGTTCGGCGGTGGAGGGGGCACAGGCGCCGGCGGGGCTGGCTCCACGGCCCTCGCCACACTAGTGGTCGGGCTGACCCGGCGTTCCCGGCTCCTCCGGCGGGAGCTCCCGCTCCGCCGTGATCGGTCTCTCGAGTGGTGTCGATCGCTTTTTCTGCGATGGGGTGATCGTGGTCGACGGGACGACGCGGTCACCGACTCGTCCCCCGTGCCTTCGGTTTCTCTTCGGCTCCTTTCACGATAAGGGGAGGAGGCGCGTGATCTCACCTGACGGGAGCCAGACCACGCGGACCGACGCTATGTGTTCGGTCTTCGGTTCCCGTGGTCATCGACCACAGCGGACCGTAAGAGCGGGGGGGCCCCCGCCCAACGATGGCCGTCGCCCATCACGTCTCCGTTGGCCGGCGCAGCGCCGACGAGCTGCTGTACCGTTGCGACCAACGTCTGGAGGCTCGCGTTGGTCTCTTGGGCCAGGGCGCGGAGCTGCCCCTGCGTGGCTAGTTCCGACCCGCCAGCCTCTTCGGTTGAGGGGGCGGGGCGATTGTCGTCGGGTGCGTCCTCAAGGTTGCTGTTGGGTGCGCCATTCCACTCTTCCGGGATGGGGGGCATGCGTCTCTTTCCATTGCAGGCTCGTGCCATTGCTGGTGTGGTTTGTTTCTTCGTGGGACGGTTCGTTCCCACAGACGGCGCCAGATGTTTCAGAGTGTTTTCTCACTACAAAATCGTTGACCGTGGACAACCCGGTCAACGTAGTCAAGGGGCCCGCTTGGGTCCCTCGGGCGTGTCGAGTTGGTGCAGACGAGACGCGAGTCAGAGTTGCGGACGTCGCGGAGCGCATCGGCTGGGCCGAATCGGGATCCTCGGTCGCAAAGGGGGGCGAGGGAAAGCCTCGACCCAGGTTGAGACGCTCGGCCTCGGCCGTCGGACGACGAGGGGTAGCCTCGATCGTCCTGCTGGTTACGTGGCCGGTCGTAGGGCGGAGGGGAAGCCTCATCCCGCGGATCTGAAGTCCTCCTGCGCAGATGAGAACGCTCGTCAGGAGGGGCCGGACCTTGGTTCCGGCCAAATCCCCTCCGATGCCTAAGTCAGACAGTGATCTGAAAGAGGAGGCCCGGCGGGGACGGTTCGACTCGAGAGGAGATCGGAACGGCGTCTACCGGCGCGAGCGGGGAGGAAGGAATTTGGAATGGGGGAACTAGGTCGTTGATGGAGTACCTTAGGTTTTAGTTACCTGAGATGCGGTCCCTTGTCCAGTCGTCCTTCTAGCCCTTTTATAGACCTCCCGCCGTGATTGCCCCCGGCCCACGTCGCTCGTCCGCCCTCGATCGTGCCCCCTCAATCCGCCCCCTGTCGCCGCTCCCTGCGCCATGCCAGCACCTCCCCATCACGGCCCTTAAGTGGTAACGGGATCAGGGGGACGGTTATCGCTGGAGTGGGCGGGTGACTCGCGCGTTATCGGGGCCGGGTCGGATTGATATTTGGGGGCCCTCTATGGGACTTCACCGGGTGGGCCTGATCGCGCAGATGGGCTACCGATCGGCGGTCGGGCATCCAGGCTCGTATCTTTCGGGCTTCGTTTGGTGGGCTGTGCCTTTGGGCCTATGCTGTTGGGCCTTCGCAAAATGTCAATATTCATGCTAAGAATCTTCATAACTACTCTTAAATCTTTCATGTCAAATTCACCATTCAAGTATGTCTTCAGCTGATCAATACAAATCATGTTGTTTGCCGCAATCAACATGTCATTAACATAAAGCTACATAGCAACATGTATATTAAAGAACCATTCGAAGGTATCCAAAAGTACAGATAATTATCATGTATACTCCTGCCTAGCCAATACTTTAACATAAACAAATGAAACCTATTGTACCCATGTCGAAGAGATTTCAAACCATAAATAGATTTCTTCGACAAATTTACATGTTTTTGATGGGATCGCAGATTTTTCATATTTGTAGTTTTGGCTTGTTAGGGGCATTTTCGTAATTCTAGGGGCTTTTTTGTAATTTTCAGTTATAGAGGTCTTTTTGTAATTTTTAACTTTCAGTTTTCATTTTATTATTTATATGGGGCAATGGAGGATTATGGATTCTCATGCATATTTTGCGAGAACTTTTTGAAAGGTTGAGAATTCTCTCTATTTACTGAAGAGTGCGGACGTCCTCTATAATCGGTGACTTGGTCTAGTGGTCCACTTTTTTAACGTGGTCATCATCTTGTAGCTCTTTCTATTTTTAGGTATTTATCAATAAAAACAGCGACTTTCCCGCAAAATCTTCTCTTTCTAACCTTAAAAATCTTTCCTTTATCCTAAAAACCACACATTTTCACCAAAAACCATATCTTTATCCATCAAAACCTTAGAAAAAATCCTAAAAATCATTTATCTAAACCCCATAAAAATCCTATCACGTGGTATCAGAGCATCTATGATATAAGGCGGCGACAAGATCAAGGAACAAGTTCTAAGCTTTGGATGAAAAATTCAAAGGGGAGATCATAGAATTGAAGAAATTAGTGGAGAAACTTAGGGCATCAAGCGAGGAAATTGACACGGCGATGGATGCGAAGATGGATTCGCTTGGTGCAAAGTTTGATAATCTCATGCAAACTCTAATCCAACAATCACGAGATTCCAAGGCGAAAAATTTAGATTTGGACGAAAATCCATATTTAGGGCAAAAGTCGACAATTTTGGCGAAGAAAGATGAGACGAACGAAGAAGCCAGAGAAAAAGCCCTTCTCGACACGGAAGAGGATTCTGAAGAAGCCAAAAAAGACACTACGAGGGGGGCACAACCACCTTCACAGGGGGCCCCTGCCTCGCTGCATGCCATGTAGGCTGCAGGGCCCGCTGCCCTGTTGGCAAGTGATTACTCTCAAAGAGTATATATGGTGTCGTTAGGTTCATGGGGTTTATTTACGAGGAGCTACGGTATGGACATCCTCTTATCATGGATGCTCATAAGCTTGGCGGAGAATTCTTGACTTGATGGATTTTATGAGCCTACATTGTAAATGAATTATAGGCTTGGAGGCAGATATTTTTACTTGGCAAGAACCATGTTCACTGCCACTCGTCTGCAAATTTGATAACATAGCGATTACACAGGTATATGAAGTAATTTAAATGATAAGTTATGCAACTCTTACACGTATGACTTATGGGAGGTGGAATCTATATGAATTTATGTCTTCACATACACTACATGTAATGAGTTCTTTCAACAATCATTCTACCCATTTCACTGGCTGTGGTGATTCCGATGGTTAGAGCAATACCATTGGTAAATTTACTTTTAGAGGAGCATGGTATGCTATAAGAGTCACAAATGATAAGATCAATTGGATAGATCTAGTGTGGTTTAAATCTCGAGTAAACCTGTACTTTTTTACTTCTTGGATGGCTTTCAATGAGGGTCTCCACACGTTGGATGTCTTGAAGATGAAGGGTCATCATTTGGTCAATATGTGTTGTTTGTGTGGCTGTGCGGAGGAGAGGATGACACATTTTGTTTGAGTGTGTTTACTCAAGACATGTTTGTAATTTTGTATTGGAGAAATGCAACTTGCAACACATATTTTCCACTTACCAGGATGAAGTTGATTGGCTTCTAAAATTTATTAATGATAATCGAGTGGCAGGCGAGCTTTTGAAATTTGGATTTACAACTTATACTAACCTCGTTTCGAGGAAAAGTAATCAACGAACCTTTCGAGAGAAGTACATGTCTTCTAGGAGTTTGGCCAAGCTTGTATGGCTACAAGTGTGTCAAGTTACAATTACTCAAAGGTGAAAAAGGAAGAAATGCTTCAATCTTGCAACTTTTTGAGGAATTTTTGGGAAGATTAAGTAGTTTCCTTCATTTTGTGTTCTTTCCGTATACTTTTGTAGCTTGTTATTTGTTTTGTGTTGCTCTTTTGTAGTAACCATTCTTTGTACTTTTCTCTTCGGGCGGGCGGGGGGGGGGGGGGGGGGGGGGTTTCAATTACTAAAAAAATAATGTCAAATGGAAAGCAGTCACTAAGCAATATTAGAAGATAATAATATTATAGAATAATGAGTATCATATGTCATATGAGGCTAATCTGTAGCAGAACCAGGCTTTTGGTTTGGTTGGGTTCTCATACATATATACTTTTTGTAGAGCCCAATGCATACTCATACATAAATAAATATATTTTTTCAAATTTTGGTGGGGGCACTTGCACCCACACCTGCATTTCTAGTTCTGCCTCCGAGGCTAAGCCTGATATGCGGCCTCCAAAACTCCGACCTCAACTTTTTTTTTTCCAGGGGATCGGATCCGTTTAGTTTGATATCTAAAAAAGATATTTACCTCTGCGACATCAACCATGGAAAACAGTCATTCAATGATATTTCTCAGATTTTCCACTTGTTAATCTTACGGCATTCCCTGTGCCTCGTTTCAGATCATGATCCCCTTCGACTATCCCGGGTTTGTCAGTGACCTGACCTTCCTGGTCAAGAACAGCTTCATCCCCATGAGCCGGATCGATGATGCTGTGAGAAGGATTCTCCGAGTCAAGTTCACCTTGGGCCTCTTCGAAAACCCCTACGCCGATCTCAGCTTAGCCGATCAGATAGGAAAGAAGGTAACCAACCGAGCATTCCTCTCATCTCCACAAGCCAAGCGATGCACGGTGCCTGAAACTTATTGTTGCAACAACAGGAGCACAGGGAGCTCGCAAGAGAAGCCGTGAGGAAATCGCTGGTGTTGTTGAAGAACGGAAAGAGCGGGCAGACGCCATTGTTGCCGCTCCCCAAGAAGGCGAAGAAAATCCTAGTCGCCGGCACCCATGCCGATAACTTGGGCTACCAATGCGGAGGCTGGACCATCGAGTGGCAGGGACTTGGCGGCAACAACCTCACAATTGGTCAGCTCCCTTGCTCTCTATTGCATCAACTGTGTGTTGGGTTTTGGTTCTAGCTTGGCGTTCTGGATGCAGGAACCACGCTGCTGGACGCAGTGAAATCCACGGTGTTTCCCTCCACGAAAGTGGTCTACTCGGAGAATCCGGACGCGGACCTCATCAAGAAGAACGACTTCTCATATGCCATCGTCGCAGTAGGAGAGCACCCCTATGCCGAAACACTTGGCGACAGCCTGAGCCTCACCATGGCCGAGCCAGGCCCGAGCATAATCAGCAACGTGTGCGGTCACGTAAAATGCGTGGTGGTCGTGGTCTCGGGCAGGCCCGTTGTGATCGAGCCGTACGTGGACGCTGTCGACGCCCTCGTGGCCGCGTGGCTTCCGGGAACGGAAGGCCAGGGGGTTGCGGACGTGCTGTTCGGCGAGCATGGATTCTCGGGCAAGCTTGCGAGGACTTGGTTCAGGTCTGCGGATCAGCTGCCGATGAATGTGGGCGACCCGCATTATGATCCTCTCTACCCGTTCGGGTTCGGGCTCTCAACGGAGCCTGTGATTGCGGATTAAAGATCTGTTGTCTGCTAGATGTCAATGTTCTTAGACCTGCACCACGAATAAATTAATTAAACCCCAGATGTTTAGTTCCTCTCTCCCTCTCTCTCTGTTTTTGCTCGTGTGTGGTTGAATCTCTCTCTCTCTCTCTCTCTCTCTGTGTGTGTGTGTGTGTGTGTGTGTGTGTGGGTTTTTGCATGTGTGGTTGAATTTGTTTCTGGACATAAACAACACAGAGACAAGCTCAGGGCTTAGAAATTGACAAAGTGTGGTCGATTCTTAGTTTTCTAAAATTAACTTTAAAATGAAAATTAGCTTATGTCATCATTTAATTAAAAAAAATCCAAATTGGAGAAAGTATAGTTACTACATTGGGCTGGCCCATGAAGCGGAGAGATGTTTTGTTTGATGAGAGATTAAGCTCATATGGAGTGCAGGGCCTCAGCCCAAAAGCCCAAAAACTCCCCGAGAAAAGCAAGCCGTTTACCTAGTCAAATTGCCAGCTCACCTATCTGTTGGGCCTCGCTAATATCAAGGGGTTGGTTAATAATGGCAGAGTAAATGTGTATCCGTTATCTCCAGTCCAGGGGATGATCATGCCGCCATAAATGCACAGCCATTACCCACTAACGATACAAAGGAGAAAGCATTTCCTATAAATGGAGGATGAGAGAATGGTTCAAGCTCCAGAGATACTACACCAAAGTACTCTGACAACTTATTCTCTTACTTACACTTTACATTTCCTCCTCCTCCATAGCTCGGCGTGACAATGATCGGACGACCTCTCTTTAGGTCGGACCTAGCTGCCCCGAGTTTCCTTAAACCTTTCACGGACTTAAGCATCGGAGGGGATTGGGTCGAAACCCAGATCCGACCCCCCCTAACGATTTGTCTGTACTGCAGATAGCTCATCAGATATCTCAGAGTTAGGTCAAGCATCATTCAATAGCTTAGACTTGGCTCTCCCTGACACAGATTCAGCCATCCACAAGTCCCACTACTCAGCTGACGAAATGCTACGTCACCGGAGACATCCTCGTCAGCTCCACATCACTGTCTGACGAATTTACTTGTCAACAATAGTAATTAAAATTAAGCTTTAATCGAAAGAGGATGAAGCAATATAAATAATTTAAGAACAAATTTTGGAAAAAATCCCAACTTCTAAATAATTTCAAAAATCGACCATTTCTAAAAATAATTACCGAAATCGACCAAATTTGGCCACGTCGACGACCAGAGAGTGATTGGGCGCAAATTGGGCAAACTTCGATTTGGCTGGGGTTGCCAACCCTGGCCAAATCGGAATTCACTAGGCGACTTTACCGTGGCCTGAATTTCCAACCCCCACCACTACGTAGTCATGAGTCTCGTCAGCAGTTGACTATGTTTGTCAACCCCGACCAATTCAACATTAAAGGGTTGCTGCTAGCATCCCTCTTCTCCTATCTTAATAAACCGAACTTCCGCAACTTCTTTCTCAGAAACACGCAGCCGCCGTCCCTTTCCAAACTTACAAAACATCTTCCAATTAACCACTCGTGGTCAAAAATCATAGGATCCGACCCATCACTCACTGAAGAAGCCACTCACCGATCGGATCCGGTTTGATTTTGCTATTTTTCCATCATTGTAAAGGTTTTTCATCCCTCTCTTTAAGGCAAATATATTATGAAATTTAGGTGAAAAGTTTTATATTAATGTATTCTAAGAAGTATTTCTATGAAATTATGTGCAAGGTAAAAAAATTACTTAGAATTATTTATAAAGGTGATGTAAACTACAAATATAATTAGTGTATAATTATGATGATGTGTGTACATGTTTATAACAATGACTAGTGATCGGATTTTTGTCACCTGTTATTTTGATGGAAATTTATTGATTGGTGACAATAACGAATTGAAATATGTGCAGGGACCGTTAAGCCAATTATGGTTGGGAGACCGTCAACGTATACCGAACTAATCGATTGGGTATACAAGGTCACAAAGATCAGTCGTCATGAGTATTCTTTGAAACTAGGATGCAACTAGCCGATAACGAAGCACATGACTATCGTTGTGATTATCTCCTATGACGGTGGTATGGAAATACTCTTCAACTTGGAAGAATTTCATCGATCAATTAAATTTTCGTGGAAACAGATACAATAATCAATACCTAAGTGTCTGAAGCATGTGAAAAATTCGACCGCATGCTCGATTTAGAGAACAACTCAGCAGGATTTATGTCTTCTTCTCCAACTCAAGAGTATCACCATATGAAAAATAGGACAAGAGAAGGGTCCTATTACCCACAAGAGGAGGAGAATATGGATGTGTAACTATCGATGACATGCATGCATTTCATACGTTTATCTTTAAAATGTAACTTCGATTTTCTAAAAATTACACATTCTCATATATCAAAAGCAGGTTGAATTTTGTGAGACAGTGCATTGATATTCCAGAATATAAAGAGTGCAATCAACATACTAAACTTACATGGAAGGCCCATATATATACCGGTGTCGATGACCAATCCATCGATTGTGTTTCTAGTAAATATTTTCATACCAACAAATATAGAAGCATCAACTTTTATTGTGAGGCAGGTGGATGATGGCGTAAGAATGCCTAATGAAGAAAGTGATGACATCGATAACGACAGTGACCATGTCATCGTAAGGGAGGATATCATGCATTATGCTGCAAAGATGAACACATATGATACAACATGGATAGAAAGTTTAGTTGCTATCAACACATAAGTGGAATTTGAAGAGCCGTTGCCAGATGAAGTGTAAGAGGAGCAATAGGTTAATGCATCAGTAATGAGAAATACTCACGAAAGAAACATGGAAGTATCAAGAATTTACAGTGAGAGTGGAGTGTTCGTTATCGATAATCTATATGACACAATGACTGATTTAGTTCAAGCAATTAAGGAATGGAGCATTTAAGCATAATGTTTCATTCCGAACAATCAAGACACATGCTGCATGCTATTCTATGATATGTGCCTTAAATAAGCAGGTGAATTATGAAACCCGAGATGAGATGAATAGGAATTATCAATGGCGGATCCATGTAGCATTTGGGAAAAGAACCAATGGGAGGTAAAAGTAAGTGGAGAACATACATGTAATAATCTCATGCTAAATACAGATCACATTAAAGCCACGAGTTCTTTCGTGAGTAACAAGAGTAAGCAAATGGTGAAGACAAAGCTTGGTTTGACACCAGCCAAAATATAAGAAGTCATGCACACAATGTTAAAGCTTAGATTATCATATACCAAAGCATGGCAAGCTAGAGTAAAGGCATTGTAACGGATATTTGGTGATTGGGATGAGACATAACAGAGACTCCCATATTATCTAGAGGCCATTGCAGAAAGTAAACTTAAGACCATTTATAAGAATACAACCGACACTATCGGGCCAGGATTGGAACATTTTGGTGGATCCTGGAAATAGCAGACTAAACATTGAGGGGGTGATTAGTGTTTTGTAAATTCCAATGCGCATCTTAAAATTAATCCCTCTTATATTTAGCCTAAGCTACTTGATAGAGTTAATCAAGAGCTTAATCAACTCAAGAGCTTAATCAACTCAATCTAATTAATTGCAAATGAGAAATGAAGCAAATCAGAAAATTGATCACAAATGCAAGCAATGTAGAAAGACACACACAACAATCGCAAACACATCAAAATTATCATGGTTACCCTCTATCAGGCTACTCTAGTCCACAACCTCTTGCTGGGATTTCCACTAACCGACTCTCTTCAACAAGCGAGCAAATGTCTCCCCAAGAGGGCTTCAATACACTTGCCTAGCTTCACATACTAGGTCTTCCAATACAATTACATACCTTCACTTGCTAGGGTGTTTAATCTCAACACAATCTCTCCCCCAAAGAGGATTTTACAATAACAACATCATCAACCCAAAAACAATAACCAACTCACCAACCCACCACTACACTTGTGGTGTTACAAACCTTTCTTGAGAATGAAATTGCTCTTACAAGATCGATCCTACAGCCAATGGATGAAGCTTTTGTGTAATCAAGTGGCTATGGAAGAAAATCTTTTGATCTCAAAGAAATGGAGAGTAAACTTTGAGAGATCAAGAAGAAGCGTGATTCAAATCTCAGAGAATTAAGAGAAAAGTTATTGAGATTCAAAATCAAAACAGCCCCAGGGCTTAAAAGCTTTTAGAAGCTCAAATCTGAAAATTAGGGCTTGAAAGTTGAGAACTTGTAGATGGAATTAAATCTTGTAAATCTCAGAAAATATTCAGTAATTGGTGCCAAAAATTTTCATCCAAATTTTATTAATAACCCTTGAAAATCCATTGGAAATTTTGGACGAAAAAGTTCATGTAACAGACAAATCAACAGCACTCCGCAAAAGTCGGAGCAGTGCTGTCACGACCCGCTTCCCTAAAATGGAGGCGAGACGTGAAAAGGTCCGCACGGGAGTGGAGCGGTGAAGCCCCAAACCCGATAAGCGTCAATTTAGTATAAGCAGGTCCCTGTAATTGCAATCGAAACAACAACAATAATAATAATATGAGACAGATATAAAATACCAATCCCACAATTGTCCACAAAGTATTCAACATCACAGAAAAGCCACCAGGCTAAAAGAAAAGAGTCCAAGGCCCAGAACAAGGCCAACAAAAGGTAACACAAACATAACAGAGTATCAACTAGGTGCCACGCACCGACTACAAGCAGTCTAATCAAAAGTAGCTGAACGACGACACTAAGACTGATCCCCAGTGTCAATGTAGTCCTCGGTCAACGCGGGCCCTGACTCAGTGTCAGCGAACACCACGTCCTCCGCAAGTAACTCAGGCTCGGGCTCTAACATGTGTCACCCAAAAGAGAAAAGGGGCACATGTCAGCAAGTCGAAAGACTTGTGCAAGGAAACTGGAATAAAGGTAAACTAGCGACCTAGCAGTTATAGTATGATGTATGGCATGGTAAGTATAGTATGGAAGTGACTAGTAAAGTACAAGTGGTAAGTGTGACAAGTATAGTCAAGTAACAACAAGTACAAGGGATCACCCACACATGGATGCCCTATTGCCCGCAGGCTGTATTCAAGTGTCAAGTACAAGGGATCACTCAACGAGTGCCCTATTGCCCGCAGGCTGTGTTCAAGTATCAAGTACAAGGGATCACTCAACGAGTGCCCTATGCCCTCAGGCTGTGTTCAGCTCGTCTTCTGGAACACGAGCCAGAAAGTGGGTTTAACAAGTATGGCGTAGGGGTGCACCTAGCCGGAACAAGTAACACTAGTATGTATCAAAACTACGCAATCACGATGAGTATTCAAGCATGCAATAACATGAGCAGTTAATTCGCGTACCGTTGATTGTAATTAAACATGGCAGGCAAAATGCAATGACATGAACAGATATTCGCGTACCGTTTATTTAAATGAAACATGACAGGCAAAATGCAATAGCAGTTAAGGATGCATGGATGACATGAACATTTAATACGCGTACCGTTTAATTGGAAAGTAAACGTGACATACAAGCATGATGAGGGTGACGGACCAAGCTTCGTTGTCAAGCTAGGTCAATGGCGTCTAAACGGCTATCCTTTCACCGTTTAGTCTCTTTTACGCTAAAGCATGGTAAATGGCCTAAGACATGGCCCAAATCAAGAGATGCAAGTTTCACTTGCCTATCACCGGGGAGAACGGTTACGAAAGTTCGTCTCCGCGGATGCTAGCCTACGGGGAATCGCTGTTATGGGGAACAATCATCAAAACACAAGTATTTTATTAGGGTTTCATAAAAATTACAATAGGATAAGAAAACAACGGTAGATCGATTTCTTACCGAGAGGAGGCGGAAGAAACACTCCGGGGAACCCTAGGACCAGATCTGGAAGCCAATGGAGAAGTTTGGGGAAACTAGGGTTTTGGGGGATTTTGGGGGTTTTGATGGATTTCAATGGAGATTTGGGGAAGATGAGAGGTGGAATGAGTGATTGGATGGATTGGATGATGGATTTAGGGTTTGGAATGAAGGATTGAAGCTTGGAGGAAGATGGGGGCTTAGAGGGGAAGAAACTAGGGCTTAGGGTCGTGTTGGAGAAGATGGAAACGTTTGGGTTGGGTATTTATAGGTTGAGTTGGCGACTGCCCAGAAATTAGGGTTTCAACACAGACTAGTCGGTCAAGGAACAACCACTGACCGACTAGTTTGGCAACTAGTCGGTCGGTCGACCAACGCAGACCGACTAAGTGTAAACAGTAACTCCTAAACGAAAATAGGATTTAGAGTTAGTCGGTCCATGAACAAGTACTGACCGACTAGTTTAGCAACTAGTCGGTCGATGAACGTTCTTAGACCGACTAAGAGTAAACAGTAACTGATACAAAAATAATATGATGAGTTAGTCGGTTCAAGAAGCATTGCTGACCGACTAGTTTGTAACCTAGTCGGTCAACAACTCTTCTTAGACCGACTAACGATAAACAGTAACTCCTGAGAAAATTTAGAAAGCTCACTAGTCGGTCCAAGAAGGATTGCCGACCGGCTGGATCGTCATCTAGTCGGTCGGTGCTCCTTCTTACACCGGCTAATAAGCACCAAAAGTTCCGATACGGAGCGCGAGGCCCCGTGATCGAATCCTAAGACTCCTAGGCTTGATCTAATAGTTAGATATGACCGTTATGAAGCCCGTCACAAACGACGTACTTCGAAATCGACGATCCTAAGGAAGAAACGAGAAAATACGACGAATCGATCGAAAATGAAAGTTACGGAGACGAAAACCACACAAGAGGAGAAAATCCACTAAAACATATATTATATTATAATAAATTCAGATACAAGGGAACCAGTCGTTACATCCTCCCCAACTTAAGAAAAATTCCGTCCTCGGAATTCCCAAATACTCACGAGTCCGGAAACAAAAGTGGGTAGCGCTCTCGCATCTCATCTTCTCTCTCCCAAGTAGACTCTCCCGGCGAACCGTGCCGCCACATCACTCTAACAAGATCGACGACCTTGTTTCGAAGTGACTTCTGACGCCTGTCCAGAATCTGCACTGGATGCTGGTCATACGTCAAATCTGAGCGAACGGCGATCTCCGAGAAATCCACGGCATGAGACGGATCGCTAATGTATCGACGAAGCTGCGACACATGGAAAACATCGTGAACTTCTTCCAAAGATGGCGGCAAGGCCAAGCGATACGCTACCTCACCAACCCTCTCCAAAATGTCAAACGGTCCAATGTATCGCGGGCTCAACTTCCCACGCTTCCCAAAACGAATCACACCACGATTCGGGGAAATCTTCAAGAACACATGGTCGCCCGGCTGAAATTCCAAAGGACGACGTTTAGCATCCGCCCAATGCTTAAAACGGTCCTGAGCAATCCTCAACCTCTCCCGAATATTCCTGACAATATCCACGGCCTCCACAATCATCTCAGGTCCCAACAACTCCCGATCACCAACGTCATCCCAACTCAATGGCGATCGACATTTCCTCCCATAAAGAGCGGCGAAAGGCGCCATGCCAATACTCGCCTGGAAGCTGTTGTTGTAGGAAAACTCTACCAGATGTAGATGGTCCTCCCACGAACCCTTGAAATCCAACATGCACGCCCTCAGCATGTCTTCCAAAATCTGAATCGTCCTCTCGGACTGGCCATCCGTCTGCGGATGGTACGCCGTGCTGAAACTCAGACGCGTACCCAAGCTCTTCTGCAAACTCTGCCAAAACTGAGATGTGAACCTTGTGTCTCTGTCAGACACGATACTCACGGGGACTCCATGAAGTCGCACGACTTCCTCCATATATCTCCTCGCTAGCACCTCCGTGGACTGTCCCACTCGGAATGGAATAAAGTGCGCAGATTTGGTCAATCGATCTACGATCACCCAAATCGCGTCATTCTGCTTCGGACTCCGAGGTAGTCCAGTCACGAAATCCATAGTGATGTGCTGCCACTTCCACTCCGGAATCGGAAGCGGTTGTAGCAACCCGGCCGAACGCTGATGCTCCGCCTTCACTTGCTGGCAAACCAAACACTTGGCTACACTCCGAGCCACGCTCCCCTTCATATCATGCCACCAATAATTCAGACGAAGATCCTGGTACATCTTGGTGCCACCAGGATGCACAGAATACGGCGAACTGTGTGCCTCCACCATCAGCTCCTCTCTGATATCCCCAGCAGGCACACACAACCTGGCTCCAAACCTCAGCGAGCCATCCTCATGAATCAAAAAGTCAGTCCGCAGACCGGCTTCCACCTGCTCCCGAATCCTCACCAGCTTCGGATCCTCGGCCTGGCCAGCCTTAATCCGATCCACGATCGTCGACTGTACCTGCATGTACATCAACGACGAAGCCTCCCCAGGAAGAACAATCTCCATGCCAGACTCGCAAAAATCCTGCTGCAATCTCCACTGCGAGGTCAAAATCATCACCGCTGGAAGCCTACTCAAAGCATCCGGAACCACATTCACCTTGCCAGGGTGGAACTGCAAATCAATCTCATAATCCGCCATAAGCTCCAACCATCGACGCTGTCGCATGTTGAGCTCCTTCTGAGTGAAAATATACTTCAAGCTTTTGTGATCGGTGAAAATCTTCACTTTCTCACTCAGCAGGAAGTGCCTCCAAATCTTAAGAGCAAACACAACGGCAGCCAACTCCAAATCATGCGTCGGGTAATTCTTCTCATGAACCTTCAGCTGACGTGACGCATACGCCACCACATGCCCATGCTGATGCAACACACAACCGAGACCCTTGCTAGAAGCATCGCAAAAGATCTCAAATCCACCGCTGCGATCAGGCACAACCAAAATAGGGGCAGTCGTCAACCTCTCCTTCAGAATACCAAAAGCACTCTCACAATCACCCGACCAAACATAAGCAACATCCTTCCGCGTCAACCTGGTCATCGGCTCAGCAATACGAGAAAAGTCCTTAATGAATCGCCGATAATAACCAGCAAGTCTGAGGAAACTCCGAATCTCAGACGCAGACGACGGAACAGGCCACTCCCTGATGGCCCTAATCTTCTCGGGATCCACAGAAATTCCATCTCCAGTCACCACATGCCCAAGAAAAGCAACTCGATCCAGCCAAAACTCGCACTTCGAAAACTTAGCATACAAACGATGCTTCCTCAAAATTTCCAACACCGTCCTCAAGTGCGATGCATGCTCTTCCTCCGACTTCGAATAGATCAGAATGTCGTCGATAAAGATAACGACAAACTTATCCAAAAAGTCGTAGAAAATCAGGTTCATCATATTCATGAAAACTGCGGGCGCGTTAGTTACGCCGAAAGGCATAACCACAAACTCGTAGTGTCCATACTTCGTCCTGAACGCTGTCTTCGGAACATCATCCCTCTTCACCTTCAACTGATGGTAACCACTTCTCAGATCCAACTTAGAAAACACCCTCGAACCTCCAAGCTGATCAAAAATATCATCGATGCGAGGCAACTGGTATTTATTCTTAATAGTTACCTCATTCAATCCCCGATAGTCCACGCACATGCGACACGAACCATCCTTCTTCTTAACCAGCAACACCGATGCTCCCCACGGAGACACACTAGGATTAATATAACCCTTCAGCAACAGCTCATCCAACTGCTTCCGCAACTCTTCCAATTCAGCAGGCGACATACGATACGGCGCCTTCGAAATCGGCTGCGCACCTGGAAGAAGATCGATAGAAAATTCCAAAGCTCGATCAGGTGGCAAACCAGACATCTCCTCGGGGAAGACGTCGCCAAAATCTCGCACCACAGCTGGCCACTCCAGCTCCATCTGCATAGCGACAGCCTCCACCGGCCTGGCCCGAAATCTGACAGGACCAAGTGAACTGCTACCACGACTGAACTCAAATACTGGATGTCCGGGAATCTCGAACACCACCTTCTTCCGTCGACAGTCGATCGTAGCATAGAAGCTCGCAAGCCAATCCATCCCAAGGACCGCATCGTAGTTGATGATGTCGTGGACAATGAAATCAGCACTAAGCTCACGTCCACAAACCACCAACGGGCAAGAATTGCACCCACGATGCACCGAGATCACACCGTTCCCCGTGACGATATTCCAACTCTTGGAGAGAGAGGACGTCGACAAGGAATGCTTCTCCACGAAGCTCCGGGCCAAAATGCACATCGACGCACCAGAGTCAAAGAGGACTCGTGCGGGGAATGTGCAAACCAAAACCACTCCTAACAAGCAATTAACAATCAAATCCTAGTCTAGCAGCAAACATGAGCAAGCAACCAACATAATCAAAGATCAAACTAACTAAGGAAGATAAATAGCTAGAATGAGTGTTACCTGTAATAACCTCATCCACGGCCATGCTCTCCTCCTCAGTCATCAGAAATGCCTGCCTCCTCGGCGGAGCGGCCCGCTGAAAAGCCTGTCTCTGTGGAACAAGAGGCGCTCCACGTCCAACGGGCACAGGAGCTCGCTGCTGCAACGGCTGTGCTGCAATAGGAGCCCGCCAAGGCTGCCTTGACTTCGGACACTCCCGGATGGTGTGGGCAGGATCTCCGCAGACAATGCACTGTCCCAGAAACCTCCTACACTGATCCCTGAGGTGTCCAGTCTTGCCACAGAAATGGCAAGTCTTCAGAATAGGCCCTCCTGGCCTCTTAAACTGAGCAGGCTGGTTCGGCCTGAATCCAGCTCGAACCACAGCTCTCGCCTGCTCCACAGGCCTCTTCCCAGCACCAACAACAGACCCCTTCCTCTGGTTCACAAGCAGCTCCTGCCTCTTAGCAGCGACCAAAACCTTCTGATAAGATTCCCGGTCAGAAGAGGTCACAAAGCTCTGGAGCTCTGAAGCAAGCCCCTGCAGAAACCTCTGAACTCGCTCCTTAGCGTCCTGCACCATCTTTGGTGCAAACCGATTTAGCCTCATGAACTCCTGGTGGTACATGTCCACCGACGAGTTCCCCTGCTTTAGATCGATAAAACGCTGCAGCATCTCTTCCCTGGCAGCCTTCGGGAAGAACTCACCATCAAATCTGGCCTTGAAGGTAGCCCAGACGATCGGCTCAACCAACATCTTTTCCTCAGCATCCCACCAATTCATGGCGTTATCCTTCAGCTGGCGCTTCGCCAAGTCAACCCAACTAACTTCGTTGACCTTGGACATCTTCAGATTGTCCTCAATATTCCTCATCCATTCATCAGCAGCTAGGGGACCTTCGGTTCCATCAAAATATGCAGGACCCAGCTCTCTGAACTGCTTCGCCCCGGGCTCAGGGCGAGGGGTTTCCACCACCCGAGCAGCTCGAGCCACCGGAGCATTCTGCACCTGCAGAAGCACACCCTGCTGGACCTGCATCATCTGCAACATCATCCTCATCATCTCCCCATTAGTGGGCTCCCGCTCAGGCTCCTCGTCATGAGGGGGCGCACCACTACCACCACCTCGGGTGATTCGCCTTCCTGCCATCTAATGACACAGAAAACGAAACAATTAGACTCATAGCTTAGGGCTCAGATGTCGAAATTATTTGTTGGACAAACTTATATCATTATCGTTATCCCGATAGTTGCAGTTACAGAGGACCTGCATGGGCCACCACTAAAACCTGTCACGACCCGCTTCCCTAAAATGGAGGCGAGACGTGAAAAGGTCCGCACGGGAGTGGAGCGGTGAAGCCCCAAACCCGATAAGCGTCAATTTAGTATAAGCAGGTCCCTGTAATTGCAATCGAAACAACAACAATAATAATAATATGAGACAGATATAAAATACCAATCCCACAATTGTCCACAAAGTATTCAACATCACAGAAAAGCCACTAGGCTAAAAGAAAAGAGTCCAAGGCCCAGAACAAGGCCAACAAAAGGTAACACAAACATAACAGAGTATCAACTAGGTGCCACGCACCGACTACAAGCAGTCTAATCAAAAGTAGCTGAACGACGACACTAAGACTGATCCCCAGTGTCAATGTAGTCCTCGGTCAACGCGGGCCCTGACTCAGTGTCAGCGAACACCACGTCCTCCGCAAGTAACTCAGGCTCGGGCTCTAACATGTGTCACCCAAAAGAGAAAAGGGGCACATGTCAGCAAGTCGAAAGACTTGTGCAAGGAAACTGGAATAAAGGTAAACTAGCAACCTAGCAGTTATAGTATGATGTATGGCATGGTAAGTATAGTATGGAAGTGACTAGTAAAGTACAAGTGGTAAGTGTGACAAGTATAGTCAAGTAACAACAAGTACAAGGGATCACCCACACATGGATGCCCTATTGCCCGCAGGCTGTATTCAAGTGTCAAGTACAAGGGATCACTCAACGAGTGCCCTATTGCCCGCAGGCTGTGTTCAAGTATCAAGTACAAGGGATCACTCAACGAGTGCCCTATGCCCTCAGGCTGTGTTCAGCTCGTCTTCTGGAACACGAGCCAGAAAGTGGGTTTAACAAGTATGGCGTAGGGGTGCACCTAGCCGGAACAAGTAACACTAGTATGTATCAAAACTACGCAATCACGATGAGTATTCAAGCATGCAATAACATGAGCAGTTAATTCGCGTACCGTTGATTGTAATTAAACATGGCAGGCAAAATGCAATGACATGAACAGATATTCGCGTACCGTTTATTTAAATGAAACATGACAGGCAAAATGCAATAGCAGTTAAGGATGCATGGATGACATGAACATTTAATACGCGTACCGTTTAATTGGAAAGTAAACGTGACATACAAGCATGATGAGGGTGACGGACCAAGCTTCGTTGTCAAGCTAGGTCAATGGCGTCTAAACGGCTATCCTTTCACCGTTTAGTCTCTTTTACGCTAAAGCATGGTAAATGGCCTAAGACATGGCCCAAATCAAGAGATGCAAGTTTCACTTGCCTATCACCGGGGAGAACGGTTACGAAAGTTCGTCTCCGCGGATGCTAGCCTACGGGGAATCGCTGTTATGGGGAACAATCATCAAAACACAAGTATTTTATTAGGGTTTCATAAAAATTACAATAGGATAAGAAAACAACGGTAGATCGATTTCTTACCGAGAGGAGGCGGAAGAAACACTCCGGGGAACCCTAGGACCAGATCTGGAAGCCAATGGAGAAGTTTGGGGAAACTAGGGTTTTGGGTGATTTTGGGGTTTTTGATGGATTTCAATGGAGATTTGGGGAAGATGGGAGGTGGAATGAGTGATTGGATGGATTGGATGATGGATTTAGGGTTTGGAATGAAGGATTGAAGCTTGGAGGAAGATGGGGGCTTAGAGGGGAAGAAACTAGGGCTTAGGGTCGTGTTGGAGAAGATGGAAACGTTTGGGTTGGGTATTTATAGGTTGAGTTGGCGACTGCCCAGAAATTAGGGTTTCAACACAGACTAGTCGGTCAAGGAACAACCACTGACCGACTAGTTTGGCAACTAGTCGGTCGGTCGACCAACGCAGACCGACTAAGTGTAAACAGTAACTCCTAAACGAAAATAGGATTTAGAGTTAGTCGGTCCATGAACAAGTACTGACCGACTAGTTTAGCAACTAGTCGGTCGATGAACGTTCTTAGACCGACTAAGAGTAAACAGTAACTGATACAAAAATAATATGATGAGTTAGTCGGTTCAAGAAGCATTGCTGACCGACTAGTTTGTAACCTAGTCGGTCAACAACTCTTCTTAGACCGACTAACGATAAACAGTAACTCCTGAGAAAATTTAGAAAGCTCACTAGTCGGTCCAAGAAGGATTGCCGACCGGCTGGATCGTCATCTAGTCGGTCGGTGCTCCTTCTTACACCGGCTAATAAGCACCAAAAGTTCCGATACGGAGCGCGAGGCCCCGTGATCGAATCCTAAGACTCCTAGGCTTGATCTAATAGTTAGATATGACCGTTATGAAGCCCGTCACAAACGACGTACTTCGAAATCGACGATCCTAAGGAAGAAACGAGAAAATACGACGAATCGATCGAAAATGAAAGTTACGGAGACGAAAACCACACAAGAGGAGAAAATCCACTAAAACATATATTATATTATAATAAATTCAGATACAAGGGAACCAGTCGTTACAAGTGCTTTTCCTTGCTTCCTCCTATTTCATACAAGTCCTCGATACCATAGTCCTGGTCCCAGGCCCCACTTCCCTTGACCTCTCCGTACTCACCAACATGCATATGGTGAAAGCTATTGGGTACGGGAGATATTTCTGGCTTTATGGGATGAACCACACCCCCTATACTAGACTCCCAAATCCTGCTCGTTTTGCCGCTAGGACTCCCATGTAGTGGTTCTTTCCAGCTGACCCTGATCTTGCCTAGGGTGCTCTGAAACACCCTACTCAGCCTAAGCCTGACCCTGCACACCACAGCCTCAAGCCCAGCCCTAGCCTATCCAGGATCCTGTCATCCCTCCTGCTTGCACTTCATCACTCACCATCAGGCCTGCACTTCGTCGTTTCAGTAGGAGATCTTGCTAGCAGGGCGAAGCATCTAACAGCACTCCTCCTCCAGTACTCTCTCATCTCGAGCGTATCACTCGAGTGGAGGAGGAGCTTAGGTATTTCAAGGCCTCCATGACCAATTCCCTACGTGATATGACATATGCCACCTCTAAGATGAAGTCCTCGATAGATGGACTCACCTCCACTGTCGTGACTCTCATATCCACACCACCATCTCAGCCTCTGGACACATCCATCCCGGCATCTCACACATCCACCACTCAACCACATATTCCTACACATCCTCCATCTCCATGTGATCCACCTTCACCTCACACAGAGACTGTGATTCCATCTATTCCCTCACCTGATCTAGACACCATTGTTCCATCCATTTCTTCACCACACCCACAGATGTCACAGCCATACCCTCCTCTGGAGCACCATCATCTCCCACTCCATCCACATGTATTTCGTCACCTGCTCCTACTGCTACAGCTCCATATACATCATCTCCCACTCCTTCTACACCCCCAGCAGCCGCCCATAGTCACACCATTACCTGAGCCATCCACCCCACCCACATCACCCACCCAGCCACCACCTGACTGTGGCAATGCCTGATCTGATGACTCTTGCACTCCCCCTGATCACATAGCCCTCACTTTCACTCACTCACATCTATAGGGCACGACTCACCTCAGCTTAGGGGAGAAGCACCTGGAACTCCTCTCCCCATCATATTTATGTCCTCACGATCACTTTTCCTTGATTTTTATCACATTAAGGACAACGCCCAGTTCAGCTTGAGGGAGGAGCGTTTCACGCTTATTTCTGTTTTTTATTTCCTTTTATCTTTATTTTCATCTTTTCCACCCCCATTTTCCTTTTCCTTTTTCTTTTTTTCATTTGTTTTTCAATTACATCATGTTTAATTCCCTATATGCATTCCAAAAACCAAAAAATGAAAAAGTTTAAAAACTCCAAAATATCTGCATTTTCAGCATGCATCTTGCATCATCATACATACATATGTATATACTTGCATTTGCTTCGAGACTTTTTCGAAAATAAGTTTTTAAATGCATGGAATTTCGAGTCGAATTTCGTTTTCTAAACCTTTATGCTCGATTTCCACGATATCGATTTGAGTATATGAATAGGACGTGTCACTAGCTTTAAATCCCTTATAATATCCTAGCTTTGGTCGTCCTCATAATCCCTAATATAGAAGTACTTAAAACCGACCTAGGTTGAAACTTAGGAATCTGTTGAGTATTGGACTTCTCCCTACTTGGTGTTAATGATGAGCAAATATAAATACTTGTGACTAATCCTCTATTTGCAGTTAATCCACTGCCTAAGCATATCTTGATGATCAATTAGCAATGGATGACAATCAAAGATCAATGAATGCAAGAGAAGTGGATTGGATGATCAAAGATGGTGATTGAAGCTCCTAGAAGACTTCAAGCTCATACGTTGGATAGAAGAGAGAGTTCTACAAATGTAATCTTCTTTTTCTCTTCTAGTATGTAGCTTAGAAGTAGAACTATGTTGAAGCACACACACATCTTCATTTCAGTCTTAGGATTTCATTAGATCAATCTTCCTTAGACTCCAATTCATTTCTATCAAAAATGTGCATGTTGTAACTTCAACAGTCGACTGCTGAACGATTTACAGTCGCCTGTGATTTGTTCTACAGTCGCCTGTTATGCACATATTTAATCAGTTGATTTTTGGGCTTTCTGAGCTTTCACTCTATCATGCGATTGATGTACATGTCATATGTGCCTGTCTAAAAGACAGTCGACGGGATTTGTCAATCAGTCGCATGTCTATCTTCAGCCCAAGATCATTCTCAGTTTGATCTGGCCAGTCGACTGATGTTGTATTTACAGTCGCTTGTCCAAGGATCAATCGACTGTAAATGCTTCAACATTCGCATGTCCATGATTCTTCTGTACTACTTGCTCTCTGGAATATTTCTTATTCTAGTGCCAGTCGACTGATGTGGTATTTACAGTCGACTATCCAATGGCACAGTCGACTGTCAATCTTCAACAATCGTCTGTTTTTTGAGCTTCTATGCAGACTCAACTCTGGGAAATGTCAGGGTTTGTGACAGTCGCCTGTAGAAGGAACTACAGTCGCCTGTTGAATTTGCAGTCGACTGTCTTCTCTTCATCAGTCGCCTGCCCAGACTTTTATGAGACTTTCATAACTTACCCAGATTGTGGCCAGTCACCTATAGAAGGAATTACAGTCGCCTGTTGGATTAACAGTCGACTGGCTTCTCTTCATCAGTCGACTGTCCACGTGGTAAGTTACCATTTGAATTCTCACCTATCCTCTGACAAGTGCAGCAGTCGACTGTGTTTTGTTCAACAGTCGACTGTCGCGTGTGCAAATTCTATCCGTTGGGTTTTTCTCCACGGATTTCAAAGGGGCTTTTGGGAATTCTGTTTGAGGGTTTTGAGAAACCTATAAAGCCAGCCTATACTATTCCATTGAGAGGTTACTCACTTGAGATTCATTTGCTCAAACATTCAAGCTTTCAATCTTCCAAGATCAAACCTTCAAAATCCTAAAGCCCAAGAATTCCTACCTTTCAATCTCAACCTAGAAACAAAGAGAAATCTTCTAGGCATTTGGTGCAGTCAAGAGAAAAGCCTTTCCTCTCTTTCAAGAGAGTCATTCAATACACACCATACTCTCCTTCAAGTTCTACTTCAATGTATAGGTGATTGTAAGTGTTGTATTTCATATTTCATAACTTTCGTTATTTGATTTACTCTCGGGTTGTGAGAGTGATTTGCTTGCTCTCAAGTTGTGGGAGTCAAGGACAATCGAGTGTACTTCGATTTCACTTGTAAGGTTGCTACAAGTGGGTTTTAAGGAAACCTCAAGTTAGGGTTCTAACTTGAGTATCCGGTGGTATCCGGGTGGAAGGGACGTAGGATTACTGGGAACAAGTCGGGAGATGACTTGGGTAATCTGAACCCTTGAAACATCTCTGCATTTGCATTGTTTCATTTTTAGGGTTAAGTTTCATTCCGCACTTAATTGTTGTTTAGGAATTTAATTTAGTGTAACTATCATTTTAAATTGTATAAACACTATTTAACCACCATTCTAGTGTTTTTCTTATAGCCAGGGATCTTACAATTGGCATCAGAACGCTAGTTTATACCTATGGCATCCAACAACAACAACGTTTCTCCACGGAATTCGTACAACAATCACGACCATGATGGAACGTCTACCGTCTTCGAAGGACAATCAACGGTTCGTCCTCCGCGTTTCATTGGCACGAATTTCGGCTATTAGAAATGCCAGATGGAGACATTCCTAAGGAGTGCTTCTCTTTGGAGAACCCTCAACAAGGAATACGTCGAACCCTCCGAAGAGGATTATGACAAATGGACGTCTTCCGAGAAGGCCGTCGAAGTCAACAACGCCAAGGCAATGAACGCTCTTCATTGTGCGTTGGACCCAAATGAGTTCAACAAGATATGCACATGTAAGAGTGCATATCAAATTTGGGACCATTTAGTTGTTACCCATGAGGGAACGAATTAGGTAAAACTTTCCAAACTATATGTTGCTGTGCAAAATTTCGATATGTTTCACATGCAGGATAATGAGAGCATAGCAACGATGTACAGACGTTTTACCGACATCACCAATGAACTGGAAGCGCTTGGGTAAACCTACACCCAACTAGAGAAGGTGAGAAAGATCATAATGTGAATGACATCCAAATGGAAATGAAGAGCTATCGCCATTGGAGAGGTCAACGACTTGAAGAATTATACAGTCGTAAATCTCATCAGAACTCTTATGTCTTACGAAGTAAGATGGGAGAACCGATTGAAGATTTGAGCTATGATGAGATGAACCCTTCGGAGGTCAAAAAGAAAGCATTAGCATTCAAAGCTAATTCTTCATCTTCCGATAGTGAAGAATCAGAAAATGAGATGGACTTGGAGGAGATAGCTTAAATGGCGAAGAAGTTCCAACGCTTCTTTCGCAAAGGTAAATTGACCTCCAAGAATAAATTTGATTCTACTAATAACAATTCATCCCTTTGTTTTAAGTGTAATAAGCCAGGGCACATCAAGAAGGATTGCCCAATGCTTCGAAACAAAGAGAAGTGGAAGGCTCCGAAGTACCACAAGTCCGACAAGTACAAGAAAGATAAGAAGAAAGGACTTGTCGGTACATTCGATGACTCAAGTGGAGACTCGTCAAGTGAATCCGATGATGAGAAGGGTAAAAGTGTCCACATGTGTTTCATGGCCCGGAAAGATCCACTCTCCGATGAGAGTGATTCTGACATCGATGAACCCGAGGTAACTATGGATGAGTTGTATATTGCTAATGAAGAACTATTTTCTAAGTATCAATCTTTAATGCTTAGATATACTAGTTTAAAGAAATTGAATGTTAGCAAGCCATCCATTCCATGCATTATCAACAATGACACCATTTTTGATACACTAACACTTGAGAAAACCTCCTTGGTTTCTCAAAATTGCATATTGAGAAATGAGGTGAATTCCCTCAAATCTCAACTAGATCAAACGTATCCTAAGGATAATAGTGATCTAGCTTCACAAAACACACATTGGATTTAGAGAATGATTCTCTTAAACCCCAAGTGCACGAGCTCATATCATGGGTGTCCACCTTGGATACCAATATTTCTTCTCTTCAGGAGAAATATGAGCTCATGTTCTCCTGTATTATGGGATTTAATAAGGGGAAAGGACAATCGGATGATTTGCTAGCAAACTAATTTCCGGTCACACATCGTGTTGGTCTTGGTTATGTGCAAGCGAATGCATCCAATGCTCGCACCTCCTATAGTGGTGTCACTATCGACTTTATGAGGCCATCCTCCAGTGCATCCATAAGTGGTGTCAAAAATACTATTGGTAGTAAACCTACCAAGAAAGTCACCACTTCACAATCTCTTCCTTGTGGAAAAAAACCCATTAAGGGTGGAAACCAAAAGAGAGGTCATGTTTACATGTACAACAACATTCATCGACGTAGAAAATCTTCTACTTCCCAAATGGATACTCATGACACTTTCTATGCTCCACACACACGGACACGTGCAAACCCACACATGAGAAATACTCATGTATGTGCCCCTACACGTTCATATGCTCATATGCATCATTCTTCCATGTATGCACATCCACATCATGTCATGCATGCCCCTTATGCTTCATATTACATGCATGTGCCTAAGGTTGCATGCAACCCCTATATGTGCAATGCTTATCCACCTCCATTGTCATATGCTAGAAAGCATGTTCCTAGGATGCACACACCACATAGAAATCAATCAATTATGCATGCAACTAGGAAAAGGACTCCCAAAACATACACAATTTGGGGTCCTAAGAACACAAGCTTAAATGATAGGAATGCCTATGTTGATTTCTATTTTCATGATGTTATTAATAGTGGTACTTATGTTGGAAAGCGGAAGTCCACTTGGACATGGCTTTCAAATAGCTAATCCCCTTGGACCCAACAAAAATTGGGTACCATAAGCTTATGGTATATCATGTAGGTACCCAAGAAAAAGAAAGAGAGAAATAAACGTCATATTGGCTCTAAAAGGAAAGGATGGATACTCGACAGTGGTTGCTCCAAATACATGACGGGAGATCCCTCATTGCTCTCCGAAGTGATTAGCATCAAGGATGGTGCAACGGTCACTTTTGGAGGTAATCAAAAGGGTACCATCATTGGAATAGGTAAAGTCGGTAATCCTTCCAAATCACTCATTACTAATGTTTATTTAGTTAGTGGTTTATGTCATAACCTTATCTCCATTAATCAACTTTGTGACAAAGGTTACAAGGTTAACTTTGGAGAGTGTATGTGTAAAATTATTGATTTTGATTCACAGGTTTTATTTACCGGTATTAGGCATAAACATATTTATCATTTGAGCTTGCCTAAAACCGTAAAACATTGCTTAGTTGCTAAAACAAATGAACAACTATTATGGCATCACCATTTTGGTTATGTTCATTTTAAGCACTCATATAAGTTAGCCAAGCATGATCTAATAAAAGGTTTTCCGAAAATTGCTTTTAGTAAGAAAAACTTTTGTGATTCATGTCAACGAGGTAAACTTAGTAAATCATCTTTTAAACTTAAAGAAGGCATAACTTCTAAGAGGCCCCTAAAATTACTTCATCAAGATTTATTTGGGCCAACTAGAACCGTCTCTTTAGGTAATGCTCATTATGGATTAGTTGTCGTCGACGACTTCTCTAAATTTACTTGGGTTTCGTTTTTAACTAATAAGAATGAAGCCTTTGAAGAGTTTACCATATTTGCAAAGAAGATTCAAAATCGCTTAGGATCCACCATTATCACTATTTGTAGTGATCATGGAGGAGAATTTGAGAATGAGTCTTTCCCAAAGTTTTCTGATGACACCGAGATAACTCACGATTTTTCTTTTACTCGTACACCACCACAAAATGGTGTTGTAAAGAGAAAGAATAGGACTTTTATTGAGTGTGCCCATACCATGCTCCATGAAAGTCATCTTGGACTACAATTTTGGGCAGAGGCGGTGCACACGGCATGTTATGTGCTCAATAAGATCCTAGTGAGACCCCGAACGAACAAAACTTGTTTCGAGTTATTTTATGACAAGAAACCACAAGTTAAATATTTTCGTGTTTTTGGTTCAAAATGTTTTATCAAGAACACCTTTGGTAACTTAGATAAATTTGAGCCAAGATCCGACGAAGGAATTTTTATTGAATATTCCACACGTAGCAAAGCATACCGGATATACAACAAAACCTCTTCAACGATTGAGGAATCATTATATGTATCATTTTATGAAGATTTTGATTTTCCTAAAATGGTGATGATAGTGTAGATGTTTTGTGTGATTCTCTTAGTAATGTTAAAATCAATGATTCTATTATTGAAACTAACATTACTAATGAAGTTGTTGAAGATGTTCCAAGTGATGCATGGATTCCCAAAGCTTACCCTACCGTTCGTAAACACACCATCACCAAATTATTGGAGATATTGGTGTGGGTGTTCGAACGAGGTCAAGAATTGAAGAATTCTCTCACTGCGCATTTGTCTCTACCTTTGAGCCAAAGAACATCCAAGAAGCATGTGAAGATAGCTCTTGGATAATCGCAATGGAAGAAGAGCTCATGCAATTTGAGAGAAATGAAGTATGGGAGCTCGTTCCTCTTCCAAGTGGTCACCAAGTGATTGGGACCAAGTGGATCTTCAAGAACAAGACCGACAAGAATGAGGTCATCATAAGGAACAAAGCAAGGTTAATAGCTCAAGGCTATCTGCAAGAAGTAGGTATCGATTTCGAAGAATCTTTTGCCCCGTAGCTAGATTAGAAGCCATTAGATTGCTTTTATCTTTTGCATCTTTAAGAATTTTAAATTATTTCAGATAGATGTTAAAAGTGCATTTTTAAATGGAATTGTTAATGAAGAAGATTATGTTTCTCAACCACCCAGTTTCATACAAGAAAATTTTTCAAACCATATTTTCAAACTTAAGAAAGCGTTAAATGGGTTGAGACAAGCTCCTAGAGTTTGGTATGATCGACTCAAAACCTTTCTTTTGGATTTAGGTTTTAAAATGGGTGAGGTTGATTCAACACTTTTTATTAAGGATTATGAAAATGACATCCCGTTAATTCAAGTTTATGTAGACGATATTATATTTGGTTCTACTAACTTTAACCTTTGCTAAGAATTTTCTAAGTCTTTGAAGGATGAATTCGAAATGAGCCACATGGGTGAGCTCAACTACTTCCTTGGACTTCAAATTTGGCAAATGAAGGATGTGACTTTCATACATCAAACCAAGTACACCGGGAAGCTCATCAAGCGATTCGGGATGGAATTGTCTTCAAGCAAAAGGACCCCATGAGTACGACAACCCATCTACACAAGGATGAAAGTGGAAAAGATGTAGACATTCGTCTATAACGAGGTATGATCGGTAGCTTGCTTTACTTAACTGCTAGTAGGCCCGATATCATGTTTTCCGTAAGCATGTGTGCTAGATATCAAGCTAGACCTAAAGAGTCACACTTGATTGTGTTTACACTTGATTGCGGGTTAAACGAATTTTTCGTTATCTCAATCATTCACTAGATTATGGGTTACTTTACCCTAAGTCTAGCACATATGAGTTAATCTCATATAGTGATGCCGACTTTGCCGGATGCAAATCCGATATGAAGAGTACTAGTGGCACGTGTCATTTTCTAGGAAATTTCCTAGTTTCTTGGTTTTTCAAGAAACAGAACTCGGTATCATTGTCCACGACTGAAGCGGAATATATTGCCGCGGGTCTTGCATGTGCACAAGTTCTTTGGATGAGACACACTCTTAAGGACTATGTGTCAATTGTGATACTTGCACTATCATGGTTGATAACCAAAGTGCAATTTGTCTTTCCAAGAATCCGGTACATCACTCCCGTACTAAACACATAGATGTGAGACACCATTTTATTAATGATCATGTAGCTAAGAAGAACATCATCTTAGAGTACATTGACACCCAAAAACAAATCGCCGACATCTTCACTAAACCTCTTAAAGAAGATTCATTTGTGAGGTTGCATGGAGAATTAGGGATTACGGGTGAATCTGAATTGTAGGAGTTCATACTTTCATGTTATATCATGATTGAACTCATATCATCATTTGTACTTCTCTTCGTTTGATTAATTACATATTTCAAATATATTTGTTTTAAGAGATGTATTTGAGATTTTGATGATTTCGACAGTTTTTGGATTGATTTAAGAGATTTGTATATTAATCGATAATAATTTGATAGTGATTTCATGATTAGATTTGTGTTAGAGTATAGGTCCTAGGGTGAGATGTCTATATCATCTGGATTTTAACCTCACTATGCATTTCTGGACCAGGACAGACGAATGGCATTCCTTCGACAATCGACTGCCCAACCCTATTGTCTCTTTCAGCAAACTATATTTTTCATACAGGCAACTGATGACGATTTTATAGCCGACTGTCTATTCGACATGCGACTGCAGTTTGGTCGTCAGACGCCTGTCCAAATCTTCTGTGGTCTCTGCTTTATATCATCATATTTTTTATTCTCAGTCAGTCGACTGATGTGTAAGATACAGTCGACTGTCTCTCCGACAGGCGACTGAGATTTACTCTACAGTCTACTGTCTGTCAAATTAAGCTTATTTCTATCTTATCGACCAGTCAACTGACAAATGTTCATCAGTCGACTGTCAACTGTTGTGGCAGTTCGTTCATTTGATCTGAGCCATCGGTTTTTGATCCAACGGCCCAGATTCTTTGGAACCCTTCTTATAATGTCGAGGGCCGTCGATAATTTCAGTTTATTTCTCTATCATCCGTCGAAACTCCCTCGTCTTCCTCGTTTCAAAATCCACTGTAGCTGTCATTTTTCACTTCAATTCGAAGCTTCACTCTCCGATCTCTCCTCCGATCATTCGATTGCTTGGTCACTTGTCTCCTTCTCAGTCATTCATCACCGATTAGGTATTGTTCTCTCTCGTGTCGATTCAATTCGTGCGGTTACTTCGTTTCGTTTCCTTCGATTGAGTGTGCAATGGCTCCCAAAACTAAAGGGAAGGCTCTTGCTCTTAAATGTACTAGGATCTCTAAGCCGACCATTTCCAAAACCAAACAACCCCACAAAGCTCGCACCAAGAACGTTGACCCTCCTTCTTCCGACACTTCAGGTTCCTATTCCTCATCTTCTTCCTCTGAAGCTAAATCGCTTGTGAAGCGTCCGCATAAGCCCGTTGGTGTCTGAATCAACGAGCCTGTCGCTGAGGCCGAACACACACGGGTGGATACTGACACCCACCCTGAGTCTAGTTCCGATTCTTCCCATGGCCAAAATCCTACCGTGCCTCCCTCTAATCCTCTAGTCCCAATTTGTCGTGACGACGCTTGTCTGGCAAAGTTCCATTCCATGCTAGGGATCAGGCTCCTTCGTAAGCATTTTATTGTATATCAGGCCTTTACTGCTGGGAGACTCTTAGAAATTCTCTTGTCTACCCGCTTGGATGATCTCTTTCGATACTCTCATATTGACTCCCCACGTGCCTATCCATTACGGGTCAAATTATTCTATGCCAACCGTATTCGTGGTGAATATACTGACACAGGAGAGATTGACACTGTGGTTCAGGGGACCTGTATCCATCTTGACCCTACTCTCTTAAGGACCATTCTTAGGATCCCCTCCACAGGCTCCCTTCCTGCTGACATATCTATTTCTGATGTTGGTGATCTTGATCAGAATGTCCTTCAGGACATGTTCTGTGTGATCCCCTCCTTCCTTTCTTCTGGAGTCAGGGTCTCCATGTTCACGGCTAGAGATTAGGATGTTCACCTTGTGGTGAAGTCCAATATCTTGCCAAAATATGGCTCTTCAGATCACCTCTCTAAGGAGATCCCCAGATGCATGTATGCTATTTTCTCGGGTATGGCAGTAAACTGGGCCGGTGTCCTCCTTGATCGGATGGACAAGGTTGAGTTTACTACTGCCTCCGCTCATATCCCTTATGGAGGTCTCTTTACCCTTGGTTTCCGTCGTTTTGGTATTTATTTGACTCCCTTCGAGCCTTTGCCTCTTGGTCCTCTCCTAGATGCTTCTGCGAAGTCGAAGTCCTTTTCGGCTCTGCATTCAGCATCTACGAAGAGGCAATCTACCTCTGCTCATTCTCATCCACCATTCCTCCAGCTGATCAGGCTTCTTCTTCAGCCGCACCCTCTCGTGACCTTTCAGACGAGAAGGTTTCTGGTTTATATGAGTTGTTCTTTCTGATGTTCCAGCATCAGGGAATTCCTTTCCCTGATCATCTCAGATCCTTTGTTCCACTTTAACCTACTCAGCCTCCTCCACCTACCGTCACTGAGATTGTAGAGCTTCCTGGTGTTACTGCTCTTCAGGATGTCTTTGCTGCTGCTGCTGCTCCTCCTCCTCCTCCTCCTCCCGAGGATTCTACGGTTGATCCAGAGACTCAGGAGTTCCAGATTGTTTTGGCCTCCTCCTCTGCTGCTGATAGGGACACTCACCCTTAGACCTAGATGTTTTTGTTAGGGTTGAGTTTTTGAGTGTTTGTATATATATTTTCGAAGTTGTTTTGAGTGATGTATGGATGATGTCTATGTGTTGATCACATTTTTTTGCTATACATGGAGTTGTAACTTCATTTTTTTACTCATGTATATATGGTTGATATATATATGAAAATGTTGTTTACTTCATATTCTCTTTCACACTTTGTCTCATTGTAAATGTTAATGGTGTGAAATTTTGTGATATTGTCTCTTTATATGCTATCTCATATACATGAAGTGTTTTAAGACGATTTTATCATTTCACTTGTAAAGTTGATATTGGATTCTCTCATTCTTTTAGTCAACTAAGTTTCATGAGTTTTTATAAGTTTTTGGTATGTATATCTTAGAGATGCCCCTTTGTGATTTGATTTTCTCCGAGAATTTGTTGGCATCACTATTGATATACTCCATATCTTTAGACTCTCATGATTGTTTTAGTACTTATTTAGCACTATTGTTGTTGTTATTCTACTCCCACCTTTTGGATAATGCCATAGGGGGAGAGAAATAAACTATCATAATTATGTGCTAGGTAACTTGAATCTAAGATTGATGTTGTCGTAGATTCAGAGGGAGTAAGATATAATGAACTTGGATTATAAATTCCTAGATTTCAAGATTTCAAGAAAATCATTTCATTCAAGAATATCTTACTTATATTCTTTAATTGATATATATATGCTCTAGTATTTATTGACTAACTTGATTGGCATCTATGTAGGGGGAGTAAGTTTTCTTTGAGCATAATTATTTATCTTTTTGTTTATGTTTATTTGTCATCATAAAAAGGGAGAGAATGTTGTGTATTGGACTTCTCCCTACTTGGTGTTAATAATGAGAAAACATAAATACTTGTAACTAATCCCATATTTGCAGTTAATCCATTGCCTAAGCATATCTTGAAGATCAGTTAGCAATGGATGACACTCAAAGATCAATGAATGCAAGAGAAGTGGATTGGATGATCAAAGATGGTAATTGAAGCTCCTAGAAGACTTCAAGCTCATATGTTGGATAGAAGAGAGAGAGTTCTACAAATGTAATCTTCTTTTTCTCTTCTAGTGTGTAGCTTAGAAGTAGAACTATGTTGGAGCACACATACATCTTCATTTCAGTCTTAGGATTTCATTAGATCAACCTTCCTTAGACTCCAATTCATTTCTATCAAGAATATGCATGTTGTGACTTCAACAGTCGACTGTTGAACGATTTACAGTTGCCTGTCTTAAAACAGTCAACTGTGATTTGTTCTATAGTCGCCTGTTATGCACATACTTAATCAGTTGACTTTTGGGCTTTTTGAGCTTTCACTCTATTATGCGACTGTTGTACATGTCACAGGCGCCTGTCCAAAAGACAGTCGACTGGGATTTGTTAATCATTCGCATGTCTATGTTTAGCCCAAGATCATTCTCAGTTTGCTCTGGCCAGTCGACTGATGTTGTATTTACATTCGCCTGTCCAAGGACCAGTCGACTGTAAATGCTTCAACAGTCGCATGTCCATGATTCTTCTGCAGTACTTGCTCTCTGGAATATTTCTTATTCTAGTGCCAGTCGACTGATGTGGTATTTACAGTCGACTGTCAATGCTTCAACAGTCGTCTGTTTTTTGAGCTTCTATGCAGACTCAACTCTCTGGAAAATGTCAGGGTTTGTGACAGTCGCCTGTTGAATTTACAATCGACCGTGTTCTCTTCATCAGTCGCCTGTCCTGTATTCCCAAACTTTTTTGAGACTTTCATAACTTACCCAGATTGCGGCCAGTCGCCTGTAGAAGGAATTACAGTCGCCTGTTGGATTAACAGTCGACTGTATTCTCTTCATCAGTCGACTGCCCACGTGGTAAGTTACCGTTTGAATTCTCACGTACCCTCTGACACAGTGCAACAGTCGATTGTGTTTTGTTCAACAGTCGATTGTCGCGTGTGCAAATTCTATCCGTTGGGTTTTCCTCCACGGATTTCAAAGGGGCTTTTAGGAATTCTGTTTGAGGGTTTTGAGAAACCTATAAAGCCATCCTCTATTGTTCCATTGAGAGGTTACTCACTTGAGATTTATTTGCTCAAACATTTAAGTTTTCAATCTTCCAAGATTAAAGCTCTCAAAATCCTAAAATCCTAGAATTCCTATATTTCAATCTCTTGCTCTCCAACCTAGAAACAAAGAGAAATCTTCTAGGCATTTGGTGCAGTCAAGAGAAAGGGCTTTCCTCTTTTTCAAGAGAGTCATTCAACACTCAACACACTCTCCTTAAAGTTCTACTTCAAGGTATATGTGATTGTAAGTGTTGTATTTCATATTTCATAACTTTCGTTATTTGATTTACTCTCATGTTATGAGAGTGGTTTGCTTGCTCCCAAGTTGTGGGAGTCAAGGACAATCGAGTGTACTTCGATTTCACTTGTAGGTTTGCTACAAGTGGGTTTTAAGGAAACCTCAAGTTAGGGTTCTAACTTAAGTATCCGGTGATATCCGGGTGAAAGGAACGTATGATTACTGGGAACAAGTCGGGAGTTGACTTGGATAATCCGAACCCTTGAAACATCTCTGTGTTTGCATTGTTTCATTGTTAGAGTTAAGTTTCATTACACACTTAATTGTTGGTTAGGAATTTAATTTGGTGTAACTATCATTTTAAATTGTATAAACACTATTTAACTCCCTTCTAGTGTTTTCCTCATAGACAGTGACCTACAATTGGTATCAGAGCGCTGGTTTATAGCTATGGCATCCAACAACAACAACTTTTCTTCACCGACTTCGTACAACAATCACGATCGTGATGGAGCGTCTACCGTCTTCGAAGGACAATCAACGGTTTGTCCTCCGCGTTTCAATGGCACGAATTTCGGCTGTTGGAAATACCGGATGGAGACGTTCCTAAGGAGTGCTTCTATTTGGAGAACCCTCCACAAGGAATACGTCGAATCCTCTGAAAAGGTTTATGACAAATGGACGTCTTCAATAAGGTGAACAACAAAAACTTATGGGAGATGGGAGAAAATAGGGGCGCATCCTTAGATTTGAGTCTAAGGAGGCACCCTAGATCCATTTTAACATATATATATATATTAATGTAGAGCAGGTGGCAACTGATCCAATGGATCAGGTGCATGACACAAAAAGGTGGGACCCAGCGAGTACAAGCCCATGTGGGGGCTTGTACTTTCCATCTTTTTTGTGTCTTATCACCTGATCAATTGGATCAGGTGCCACCTTTTCTACATTAAATCCATATATATACATATATATACATACATATATATATACACACACACACACACACATATATCTATTATACATTTGACAACGGTTTTTGAATTCTAGGGCTGACTAGGACAAGATAAAGAGTGGCTGAGATTTGATCTTGGTAAATCAATGGTTGAGAATGGATTTTGTGAAAAAAATTTAGAGGAAAGTGCATTGGGAACATAAACTTTGAAATTAGAAGTGACTTGGAAAAGAGTGTGCAAATTAATTTTGGGGGGAAAAGTGCATTGGGAAAGATTGTGGAGATTAAATTTGGTGGGAAAAGTGCCTTGGAAACTTAAACTTTGAAATTAAAAGCGCATTGGAAAAAATTGTGGAGAATCATGATCCATTAAATTAAACAATAAAAAATTTAGCGTAAAAAAATTTAGCGGAACAACAAATTAGCGTAAAAAAAACCTGCTATTTGTTGTTCCGGCGCCCGCGCCCAAGGCGCCCCGTCAAATTTTTTTACGCTAATTTGGCGCCCCGTTAAATTTTTTTACGCTAATTTGTTGTCCCGTGCCAAAGGCGCGGGCGCTAAATTTTTTGTTCGACGTCGAATTTGTTGTTCCGCACCGAAGGCGCCTGCGCCGAATTTGTTGTTCCTCACCAAAGGTGCCTGTGTTGCTAAATATTTTTACGCTAATTTATTGTTTTGTTAAATTTTGGCTGTGAAAATAATTTTCGGAGAACAAAAATCTCGCGGGGGAAATAACAGAAGGCGCCCCGCTAAATTTTTTTAGCTAATTTGTTGTCCTGCGCCAAAGGCGCCAGCGCCAAATTTGTTGTTCGACGTCAAATTTGTTATTCTGCGTCGAAGGCGCATGCGTCGAATTTGTTGTTCCACGCCGAAGGTGCCAGTGCCGCTAAATATTTATACGCTAATTTATTGTTCTGTTAAATTTTGGCTGTGGAAATAATTTTCGGGGAACAAAGATTTCGCGAGGGAAATAAGTTCGACGCCGAGCCGAAGGCGCCCCGCTAAATTTTTTTACAAAGATTTGTTGTTCTGCGCCTAAGGCGCGGGTGCCAAATTTGTTGTTCAACACCGAATTTGTTGTTTCACGCTGAAAACGACCGCGCCGAAGGTGTCTATGCCGCTAAATATTTTTACGCTAATTTATTGTTATGTTAAATTTTGGCTGTGTAAATAATTTTTCAGGAAACAAAGATTTCGCGGGGAAATGTTAAATGAACCGTGCACGTGGGCACGAGTTATGACTTGTGTGTGTGTGTGTGTGTGTGTGTGTGATATGGGCCTGAGCTGAAGCGCATGAAATTTTCCTGCACTGTCAGCGATTTAAGGCCCAAAAAACATTGTTTTTTAAAAATTTTGCAGTATGTTCTAATACTTATTAACTAGCTCTCCACCAATTTTCAAGTCAATCCAACATCGTTTGAGCCCCCATCCATGTGTTTCAAAAAGATAGCTTAAATTCTGGAAACTGCCGGCTCAATCTTTTTGAAACGCATGGATGTGGGCTCAAACGGCGTTGGATTGACTTGAAAATTGGTGGGAGGGCTAGTTAACAAGTAGTAGAACATACTGCAAAAAATTTTAAATAAATGTTTTTGGGTCTCAAATCGCTGACAGCACAGGGATGCCGAATCTGTGTTGTCAGCACACCTCCATATTCCTCGTGTGTGTGTGTTTGTGTGTGGTAGAACATACTGCAAAAAATTTTAAATAAATGTTTTTGGGTCTCAAATCGCTGACAGCACAGGGAGGCCGAATCTGTGCTGTCAGCACACCTCCATATTCCTCGTGTGTGTCCGTGTGTGTGTGTGTGTTAAGGCCAAAAATGAGGCCTTAACAATATATATATATACACACCCACACATTTGTGAATAGAAAAAAATACATATGCACCGTTCTCCCAGTGACATTGAGTAACCGGATTTCCATGATAGAAACCGTCGGGGCCTTGTGTCAATAGGTTTAGCTTGGGGGAGTGCATATGAATAAGGACTCTACATAGTTTGAGTTAGTAGGTCTGATTGGTCCTTCTTGGCCAGGTGCCCTAAGGTTGTCTGATCTGGGAGTCACTGACCCAAAACTTCTTATACAAACCAATTGTAAATTCCAAAAAAGAGAGAGAAATGAAAAAAAATGTGTTAAAAAGAAGCAAAAACATTTTATATATCGAAAGCATGAATAAACTTAGCAACATCAAGAATCAAGGACGATTGATTTGTTGTGAGCACCACTTTCTCGATCGACCAATATCTCATTATCCCAAACTTATCCCTTCTCCTACCATTGCATAACTTAGATTCATATCCCTTTGTTCTAAGGACGGGTTAGAGGAAATATCTTAGATTTTGAGTGTGGCCATAGTCTAGTATATTACTTAACGATTTGAGTTATAGATAATGTCCTAGGATTATATTCTTCTCGACGGAAAGAAATCGAAGCGTTTAAGTTCCATGAATTCGAAATTTCGATTCGCCCATGTATATAAAGTCGATTTTAAGAAATTCTCGAATTTTCATGTCATCATTTGTTTGCTTGATTGCATGCCTCCAATCATCTCTCTCTCTCTCTCTCGTCTTCCTTGAGGATAAGGAAGAGTTTAGCTTGGGGTATTTTAATAAGTGGTTTTTATATATGTTTTTTACCCCCTTTTCATGCACGTTTTACGTTATTCCATTCACAGTTTCCTCCCGTTTTTCCCGTTTTGTTTCCTTTTTTTACTTTTACGGTCCATTTTGTGCTTTTCAGGGAATACATATCGATTCTAGACTGTGAAGCGTGAAAAAGGCCCAAAAGAACAAAAAGAGCAGAAGAGGGAGCCAAAGTATGCAAAAGGGGGAAAGAAAAGCATAAGTGACACAAACAGACGTGTCAATTCGACACGGCCGCGTCACTTAAATGCACCAAGCAGCCAAGCTTTCAATTTCATGCGGCCGCTTGAAGACACCGTAAACAACTGCGTGTTGTTGAAGAGGAATGCAGGAATTTCAATTGACGCGGTCGTCTGAATTAATACGACGTGGCCGCGTAATCCCAAAGAAGCTGAAGCCAAACGGCCGCTTTACGCAACTGTTTAGAAGACCAAATAGCCGTCGAAGCTTAATTCGACACAGACGCGTGCTTCAACCACTTGAACGTGTCGCTGCTACTGCCATGACCCCTGTTACGCTCTGTGAACGACGCAAACGCGTTGTTTTTGACGCGGCCACATAAAATTGGCCCCTAGGGCATTTTCTGATCGAGTGAAAGTTAGTTAGGGGGCTATTTAGGTCTTTTTGTGGTTGTATAAAAGGCCTTCTTCTTCCTCTGCAAAAACAGATCTCTTTTTACCTTTTTCAGAGCTTTTCATGGAATTTCATGTGTTCTCTCTCTGATTATTCTGTTGCTTTTTATTAATTCCTTTAGCAAACTCTTGTTTTAGATTACTATTTTGATAATAGAAATTAGTTCTCTTGATTTGCTATTGTTGTGGGTTGTTTAATATTGATTTTTACATTGAATCCATTGCACTGCTAATTGAATCCATGCTTATGATTGTTTTTCTAACAATGGGTAGTAAGTAGTTGCCATCTAGGGCAATGGGTTGAACCCCATTGAAATTGAGTCATGGGTTAGATGCATTAGTTTAGGTAATTATTGGGTAATTGAGGATTTTTGGATATATTAGGACACCAATTGTCATTATATATTGGTCTTCTCCCTAGTGGATAATTAGATTGACCATCGGCGAGAGTCTGGATTAATCTAGGGTTTTCGATCCCTATAATGACTCATACTATCGGTGTGACCAACTAGAGCCGGGTGCCTATTAGAGCCCTTGTCAAGCCCCGCTTCCCAAGTATGAAAGGCGAGACGTAAAGAGGTCCGCTCAGACTTGAAGCTGTGAAGCTACAGTCTGATAAGCATATGTGTGTTCATCTATTCGCAGATTCTTGCATTGCAATGAAACAACAATAATAATAAATATGAACGCAGACAATAAAATAACCAACATTCAAAACATCCATTTCATTATTCCAAACATCCACAGATATAATCATAAAATAAAAGTACAAAAGTCTGAAAATGAAAGGCCCCAAGCATGGCCGAAACTAAAACAAGAAAAGGTGCTACGCACCGAACTAAATAACAGCAGTTACTAGGAAAAACAAATACCAACTAAGAAATAACCTCCAGCGGAGACTAGGACAGATCACCGGTATCCTCGAACTGGACGTCAGCAAAAGCCTCAAGCATGACGTCAGCAACCTGGTAGTCCTCAGCAACTACCGCAGACGCAAAGCCTGACATGTGACACCCAAAGAGGAAAGGGCACATGTCAACAAAAATCTCCAAAAGGGAAAAGAGAGACTTTTGTGCAAGAAAACATAAAGTATAGCAGTTATAAGATGAATGCAACTTAGTAGTTTAAATATGATGACATGGCATATTATTTCATGAATGCAACAATTATAATGAACATGATATTTTACGATGCATGGAACGTCGTAGCAAAAAGCTACTAAACAAGATATCACGATTTCAGGATAAAAACATGCATTCACAATGTGCACAGGGTTTACGCCTTTCAGCTGAAGTTGATATACGGGCATACTTCTACGCTGAGTGACCGCTTAACCCTACCCCTCCATGTGTGTATGGACTGGCGCCCATCTTCTGGATCACGAGCCAGGAAGTGTTTATTGGCATAGGGGTGCACCTAGCCTCATTCATGATGTAGGAGTCAAAATCCTACTCGACGCAGCTTACATTTCATGCTTCTGGAACACGAGCCAGGAATTGTTCTTTATTTGGCATAGGGGTGCACCTAGCCTCATTCATGATGTAGGAGTCAAATCCTACTCGCCACAGCTTACATTTCAATAGTAGCATGTGCTATACATTCACGACAAACATTCAATGCATGAAATGACATGAGATATGCAACATGATAGTATAATTGCAAATATTGAATTGCCTATAGGTATATCAAAATAAACGTGACATGTGATATGCAAGAATCATAGCATGGCAAGGGTGTCGGATCTAGCTTCGTTGTCAAGCTAGATCAAATACGGTGTCGGATCTAGCTTCGTTGTCAAGCTAGATCAAATATGGGTGTCTAGGCGACTATCATTTCACCGCCTAGTCTCTTTTACACAAAAATTACAGAATGGCCTAAACATGGCCTAACAATCAACTGAGCAAGTTTCACTTGCCTGAAAAACATCCGCAATCGCAGTTCAACGATGTCCAGAATCTCCCTATGTGCCAAATCAATCACCAACCTATAGTCCCATATTAATTAAGTTCAATTAGTTATTTAACCAAGCAATGAAAATTACGATTTTTATCTTATTTAAACATGTGGGTGTTTGGGTTTCCCACGGTTCGGGATTACCTGAACACGACGCGAGAGCTACACTGACGTCAAATAGCGACGTCAGGGGTTGGATACCGGTAGAGAGCGAGGTACGATATACTACGGTGACAACTAGAGGCAGCGAAACGCCGGCGGTCGTACGGGCAAGAGAGGCCGGTAAGACAGTGAAAGGGGAGCAGGTTTCAGCAACAATGGCAAAGGGGTGCACTTAAGCTTGATTGGAGAGTGTGTGTGTGTGAGAGGGGGAGGGTAGATTTAGTGTGGTCAATAGCTAAGGGAGATATCATGTGATACGTAAGATTCCTAGGTTTAGATTTAATTTTATAATAAGGGATTGAATTCTGAATTAGTCTAGGCTAATTAGAGATTAAAGATGATTAGTGTGATTATCAGTCTAACGGTGTCCGATAAATACAAGAAAAATTTCTAGATGACCGTGTCGAAGAGAAAATCGAGACTATGATGATCGATCACGAGCTAGGTCAATGAAAAACGGAACTAAAAATAAGGAGGTCAAACGTCGAAGTCCAAAGTTACGACACCCCTTCAATCAAAGCTGATTTGTGGGAGAACGACACATGAAATGACGTTCACAAAAAATTCCACAAATAAGTACTCTCTCAGAGGGTCACAACGACATATAACTTCGTGCGTTTGGGATACAAGAAGATGTCACAAAAATATGCCTACGAACAAGAAGGTACGTGCACGAAAAACATACGGTCGAAAAGCGACCGTGACATCCTACACACCTTAAAGCAAAGTCCGTCCTCGGACTTTCTATCTAAAAAATATAACTAGCCATTCTAGTAACTATCCCAATCATATCACACTATAATTTAAACCATGTATAGTCACTACTACTGCTTATATATGCACTAGATAGTCAAACATTAATACTACAAACATATATATATATATATATATATATATATATATATATATATATGCACATTCTATACTTATACCTATCATAGACAGTCAAATTCATACACGTACTTCAATCATTCATATAGTCACGCACATCCTTATATAACTATCACTCACTTATCACATAGCCATGGTACAGATGCCTACATAAAAATAGTTCACACAAGCAAATACAATCGTAGTACTTTACATATAGATAACTACCTATGTACAAAACGAACATGGATAAACTACTCCCTATAACTCCTAGTGTACGTCTAACACCAAACATATTAACACATGTAATCACACCACAATATTAAATCATGTTTGATATATCTAACATACATTCACCCCTACTATAAATTTACAAATATATATTTATTCGAATACACACTGATACTTCATCATTACACATCACATACAATTCTATAACTATATAATGGTATAGCCACCCACAACCATATGCGTAACGTAACCATGTACAACCAAACCTATCACTACACACACATCATTCATTACTATGTTCATAGCACTATACACAAGCCACAAACAAATATAACAATATACTTAGAGTATACCCACTCAAGCATGAGCGAGACTCAAAGACCCATACAAGAACCAGAATACTTTATACTTATAACACAATATTTATACCTATACCAACACACCACTCTTATATATACATATACCAAAGTAATCATATTACTCTTCACACTATACAGATAAAAACACATGCTATCATATACTCTCAATAATATCAATCACACTTTATATTTAGTCAAGTAACACCCCCAAAATGCAATAACTTTACATACTATAATAATATTGCAAAATATCAGTACACGTATACAATCATAATACACCATTCTATACATGCAGACATCGGATAGTCACATACCTATAATATATTCGCACCATAGCAATTTACATATAATTATTATACTACTACATATACCTATCCATACATAGTTACGACATACAATAATCGTGTATACCGCATGGTATACACGTACACACACAACATCCCGTAAAGGAAAGCAATACTAAACAAAATTATAACCCTATTACCATACGTATATCACACATATTCATATAGTATGTATATATCTACCTATGACTAAGCACATACATATCTACGTATGAGCACACGCTCATACGTACTAACTCATAGATCATATAATAGGCCTGCACACTTAACTATAAATACATCTATTATCATTACACCTAACATGCACATGACTTTACTAGTATACTATTTCAAGCATTTACAAGTACCTTCATACTACATACACCGCTAGTAAATATTCTAACACTAATTCTAATATACACAGACATCACTAAAGTGGTATAGCTATCCACACATATATTTATAAATACTATCATTCATACAATTTCATATATAACATGAATAAACTGAGTATGCATATATAACACAAAAAACATCATTAATACACTAAGGGTAGCACACTCATACATGAGTGGTACGCAGGGGTTCACACACACGGGTGCACACACTCTACCTATATACATGCACCACTACAACATCACAATAAAACTAATAGGTCCACCACTAAACTAAGGTTGACATAGGCAACGACAAGCACTAGTAGAATGACTAAGCAATAGTAAGGGAACCGAAATCAAAAAGCATATGTTGAGTATTGGACTTCTCCCTACTTAGTGTTAATGATGAGCAAACATAAATACTTGTGACTAATCCCCTATTTTGCAGTTAATCCATTGCTTAAGCTAATTATGAGGATCTATTTGCAATGGATGACACTCAAAGTTGATTGAAGGCAAATGACATGGATTGGATGATCGTAGATGATGATTAAAGCTCCATGAATTCTTTAAGATCATACGATGGATAGAAGAGAGAATTCGTCAATATAATTTTCTTTTATCTCTTCTAGTATGTAGCTTAGAAGTAAAACTTTGATGGAGCACTCACACACATCATCATTTCTGTCGTAGGACATTATTAGATCATTTGTCCTTTGACCCCAATCCATTTCTTTTGTGATTGTGCTTGGATTATTTATAACAGTCGACTGCTGAACGTTTTATAGTCGTCTGTCTCAAAAATAGTCGACTGTGTTTTGTTCTACAGTCGCCTGTTATGCACAAGCTTTTAACAATCTAGTTTTGGGCCTTTCTGTTTATTTTGCACAGACTACTGATGAACGATTCACAGGAGCCTGTCCTTGTGACAGTCGAATGTGTTTTGTAAATCAGTCGCATCTCTATCTATTGCCCAAAACTTCGTTGATCTGACTTTTTGGCCACTCGACTATTGTTGTATATACAGTCGACTGTACCTTGGATCAGTCGACTGTGTAGGCTACAACAGTCGTCTGTCAGTGAGCCAACTTATTGACTCTGCTCTCTGAAAATTCTCAGGGTATTTGACAGTCGTCTGTATAAGGATTTACAGTCGCCTGTTCTGATTAACAGTCGCCTGTATTATCTGCATCAGTCGTCTGTCCTGTTATCTTACAGGATTTCCAGATTTCATTCTCTTACCATCTCTCGGCCAGTCGCCTGTAGAAGGATTTACAGTCGCCTGTTGGTTTATCAGTCGACTGTCTTTGCTTCATCAGTCGACTGTCCACGTGGTAAGTTACCGTTATGAATTCTTACCTACCATTACTGACTGTGCAACAGTCGACTGTAGTTTCTTCAACAGTCGACTGTCGCGAGTTCAGATTCTATCCGTTGAGAATTTTCTCACGGATTCCAAAAGAGTTTTTGCCTAAACTGTTTTGTGGATTTGAGAAACCTATAAATGGGGCTTCTACTGTTCCATTGAGAGGTTATTAATTCTTCCAAGTTTTCATCTCAAGCTTTGATTCTAAAGTTTAAAGCTCTCAAATCCAAAGCCCTAAGAATTTCAAATCTTTGATCTCTTGCTCTCCAACCTAGAACCAAAGAGTGATCCTCTAGGCAATTGGTGCAGTCAAGAGAAAGGGCTTTCTCCTCTCTTCCAAGAGAGTCTTCAACACACAACACACCACTCCTTCAAGTTCTACTTCAAGGCATAGGTGATTGTAAGTGTTGCTTTCAGATTTCATTATTTTCGTATATTGAATTTGCTCTCGGGTTGTGAGAGCGGTTTTCTTGCTCCCAAGTTGTGGGAGTCAAGGACATCGATTGTATTCGATTTCACTTGTAGGGTTGCTACAAGTGGGTTTTTAAGGAAACCTCAAGTTAGGATTCTAACTTGAGTATCCAAAGGTATCCGGGTGGAAGGGACGTAGGATTACCGGGAACAAGTCCGGAAGTGACTTGGGTAATCCGAACCCTAGAAACATAATTGTGTTTGCATTTGTTTCTTATTTGGGCTCAAATCTAATTCTGCACTTTATTGTTTGTTAGCATTTTAATTTAGTGTAACAATCGTTTTAAATTGCTTAAACACTATTCAATCCCCCTTCTAGTGTTTTTCTCCATAGACAGGATCCCTACAATTGGTATCAAAGCGCAAGGTTATTGCTATGGCATCCAACAACAACAACGTTCCTCTGCCGACTTCGTACAACAATCACGATCGTGATGGAGCTCCACACTTTTTGAAGGTCAATCTACGGTACGTCCTCCACGTTTCAATGGTATTAATTTTGGCTATTGGAAGTGTAGGATGGAGACGTTCCTTAGGAGTGCTTCACTTTGGAGAACCCTCTACAAGGAGTACGTCGAGCCCACCGAAGAGGACTTCGAGAAATGGACGACTTCCGAGAAGTCCGCCGAAGTCAACAACGCTAAAGCAATGAACGCTCTTCATTGTGTGTTGGACCCGAATGAGTTCAACAAGATATGCACATGTAAGAGTGCATATCAAATTTGGAACCATCTCATCGTTACCCATGAGGGAACGAATAAGATAAAACTTTTGAAGTTATATGTTGCCTTGCAAAACTTCGATTTGTTTCATATGCAGGAGAATGAGAGCATTGCATCGATGTACGGACGCTTTACCGACATCACAAATGAATTGGAAGCCCTTGGCCAAAAATCCTCTGAAGCTAAAAAGGTAAGGAAGATCATCATGGGAATGATCTCCAAATGAGAAAGGAGAGCGATCTCCATCGAGGAGGTCAATGATCTGAAGAATTACATAGTTGTGAATCTTATCGGGACTCTCATGTCTTATGAGGTAAGACGAGAGAACCGATTAAAGATTCGGGCTATGATAAATCCTTCGGAGGCCAAGAAGAAGGCTTTGGCATTCAACGCCAATTCATCATCTTCCGATAGCGAAGATTCGGAAGATGAGATGGATTTGGGTGAAATGGCCCTAATGGCGAAGAAGTTCCAACGCTTCTTTCGCAAAGGTAAATTTTCCTCCAACAAACATTTTGAGTCTTCTAATGCTACTTCCTCTATTTGTTTTAAGTGTAACAAACCAGGGCACATCAAGAGGGATTGCCCAATGTTAAAGAACAAAGAGAAGTGGAAGGCACCTAAGTACCACAAGTCCGACAAGAAAAAGAGAGACAAGAAGAAAGGACTTGTAGGTACCTTCGATGACTCAAGTGAGGACTCATCAAGCGATTCTGATAATGAGAAGGTTGAGAGCGCCCACATGTGTTTCATGGACCGAGAGGATCCACTCTCTGATGAGAGTAATTCCGACACGGATGAAACCGAGGTAACAATGGATGAACTTTGTATTGCTAATGAAGAATTATTTTCTAAATATCAATCTTTAATGCTTAGATACACTAGCTTAAAGAAATCAAATGTTAGCAAGTCATCCATTCCATGCATTATCAACAATGACACCATTGTTGATACTTTAACTCTTGAGAAAGCAAACTTAGCTTCTCAAAATGTCACCTTGAGAGATGAGGTGAAAAACCTCAAATCTCAACTAGATCAAACACATCCAACGGATAATAGTGATCTAGTCACACGTCACACACAATTGGGTTTAGAGAATGATTCTCTTAAAATCCAAGTGCACGAGCTCAAAGCACGGGTATCCACCTTGGATACCAACATTTCTTCTAGAAATACGAGCTCATGTCCTCCCGTATTGTGAGATTCAATAAGGGAAAAGGACAATTGGATGATTTGTAGCAAACCAATTTCCGGCCACACATCGTGTTGGTCTTGGGTTTATGAAAGCAAATGCATCCAATGACCGCACCTCCTATAGTGGTGTCACTATAGACTTTGTGAGTTCTTCCTCCAGTGCATCCACAAGTGGTGTCAAAGACACTATAGGTAGCAAACCTACCAAGAAAGTCACCACTTCACTTTCTCTTTCTTTTGGCAAGAAACCCACTAAGGGTGGAAACCAAAAGCAAGGCCATGCTTACATGTACACTAACACTTATCCACGTAGGAAACCTCCTACTTCACAAGTGGATAATTATGACACTTTTTATGCTCCACACCCACGGACACATACACAACCACACGAGAAATACTCATGTACGTGCTCCTATACACCCGTATGCACATACGCATCATTCTTACATGTATGCACCTCCTCCGCATGTCATGCATAACCCATATGCTTCATACAATATGCATGTTCCCAAGCATACATATCATTCTCGTATGTACTATGCATATCCACCACCTCATATTTATGCTAGAAACCATGTTTCCAAGAAGCATGCACCACATAGAAATTTAACAAATGTGCATGCAACTAGGAAAAGGACTCCCAAAACTTACACCATTTGGGGTCCTAAGAACACTAGCCTAAATGATAGGAATGCTTATGTTGATTCCTATTTTCATGATGTGATCAATAATGGTAATTATGTTGGGAAGTGGAAGTCCACTTGGACTTGGCTTCCAAAGGGCTAATCCCCTTGGACCCAACAAACATTGGGTACCATGAGCTTATGGTATGTTATATAGGTACCCAAAAGAAAGAAGAAGAGCAATAAAGGTCAAATTTGCTCTAAAGGGAAAGGATGGATTCTCGAGAGTGGTTGCTCCAAACATATAACTGGAGATCCCTCATTGCTCTCCGAAGTGATTAGCATCAAGGATGGTGCAACGGTCACTTTTGGAGGTAATCAAAAGGAAACCATCATAGGAGTAGGTATCGTTGGTAATCTTTTCAAACCCTTAATTACTAACGTTTATCTTGTTAGTGGTTTGTGTCACAATCTCATTTCCATTAGTCAACTTTGTGACAAAGGTTACAAGGTTAACTTTGGAGAAGGATTGTGTACTATTGTTGATTGTGATTCAAATGTTTTATTTTCCGGTATTAGGCGTAAAAATATTTACTATTTGAGCTTGCCTAAAACCGTAGAACATTGCTTAGTTTTTAACACAAGTGAACAACTATTATGGCATCGCCGTTTTGGTCATGTTCACTTCAAGCACTTATATAAGTTAGCTAAGCATGATCTAGTCAAAGGTTTTCCTGAAATTGCTTTTAATAAGAAAAACTTTTGCGATTCATGTCAAAGAGGTAAACTTAGTAAATCATCCTTTAATCTTAAAGAAGGGATTACTTCTAAGAGGCCCCTAGAACTTCTTCATCTAGATTTGTTTGGGCCAACTAGAACCGCTTCTTTAGGTAATGCTCATTATGGATTAGTTGTCGTTGACGACTTTTCTAGATTTACTTGGTCGTCATTCTTAACTAATAAGAATGAATCTTATGAAGAGTTTACCAAATTTGCAAAGAAGATTCAGAATTTCTTAGGATCCACCATTATCACTATCCGTAGTGATCATGGAGGAGAATTTGAGAATGAATCTTTTACTAAGTTTTGTGATGACACCGAGATAACTCATAATTTTTCCTTCCCTCGGGCACCACCAAAAAATGGTGTTGTAGAGAGAAAGAATAGGACTCTTATTGAGTGTGCACGCACTATGCTCCATGATAATCATCTTGGAATACAATTTTGGGCAGAGGCGGTGCACACGGCGTGTTATGTGCTCAATAGGATCCTAGTGAGACCCCGAATGAACAAAACTTGTTTTGAGTTGTTTTATGACAAAAAGCCTCAAGTAAAATATTTTCGTGTTTTTGGTTCAAAATGTTTTATCAAGAACACTTTCGCTAATCTAGATAAATTTGAGCCAAGATCCGATGAAGGAATTTTTGTTGGATATTCCACTCGTAGCAAAGCCTACCGGATATACAACAAAACTTCTTCAACGATTGAGGAATCACTACACGTTTCTTTTAATGAAGATTTTGATTTTCCTCATGTTGATGATGATAGTGTAGATGTTATTTATGATACTCTTAAAAATGTTAAGATCAATGATTCGGTTATTGAGACTAACACTACTAACGAAACTGTTGAAGATGTTCCTAGTGATGCAGGTATACCCAAAGCTTATCCGACCATTCGCAATCATCCCCATAACCAAATTATTGGAGATATTGGTGTGGGTGTTCGAACGAGGTCGAGGATTGAAGAATTCTCTCATTGCGCATTCGTCTCTACCATTGAGCCAAAGAACATCCAAGAAGCTTATGAGGATAGCTCTTGGATAGTGGCAATGGAAGAAGAACAAATGCAATTCGAGAGAAATAAAGTTTGGGAACTCGTTCCTCTTCCAAGTGGTCACCAAGTCATTGGGACCAAATGGATCTTCAAGAACAAGACGGATGAGAACGAGGTGATCACAAGAAACAAAGCAAGGTTAGTAGCTCAAGGCTACCGGCAAGAGGAAGGTATTGATTTTGAAGAATCTTTTGCCCCCGTAGCTAGATTAGAAGCTATTAGGTTGCTTTTATCTTTTGCATCACATAAGAATTTTAAACTATTTCAAATGGATGTTAAAAGTGCATTTTTGAATGGGTTTGTCAATGAAGACGTTTATGTTTCACAACCTCCCGGTTTTATTCATGAAAAATTTCAAAATCATGTTTTCAAACTTAAGAAAGCGTTGTATGGGTTGAGACAAGCTCCTAGAGCTTGGTATGATCGACTCAAGACCTTTCTTTAGAATTTAGGTTTTAAAATGGGAGAAGTTGATTCTACACTCTTCATTAAAGATTATGAAAATGACATTCTCTTGATTCAAGTTTATGTAGACGATATAATTTTTGGTTCTACTAACTTTAATCTTTGTCAAGAATTTTCTAAGTCAATGAAGGATGAATTCGAGATGAGCCACATGGGAGAGCTCACCTATGGACTGCAAATTCGACAAATGGAGAATGTCACCATCATACATCAGACAAAGTATACAAGGGAGCTTATAAAGCGATTCGGGGTGGAATTGTCGTCAAGCAAACGGACTCCCATGAGTACTACTACCCACCTTCACACAGATGAAAACGGAAAAGATGTAGACGTTCGTCTATATCGAGGTATGATCGGTAGCTTACTTTACTTAACCGCTAGTAGGCCCGATATCATGTTTTCTGTATGCTTGTGTGCTAGATATCAAGCTAGACCTAAGGAGTCACACTTGATTGCGATTAAACGAATATTTCATTATCTCAATCAATCTCTAGATTATGGGTTACTTTACCCTAAATCTAGCACATATGAGTTAATCTCATATAGTGATGTCGACTTTGCCGGATGCAAGTCCGACAGGAAAAGTACTAGTGGCACTTGCCATTTTCTAGGAAATTCCTTAGTTTCTTGGTTTTCTAAGAAACAGAATTCGGTATCATTGTCCACGACTGAAGCGAAATATATTGTCGCGGGTCTTGCATGTGCACAAGTTCTTTGGATGAGACACACTCTTATGGACTATGGTGTCAACTGTGATACTTGCTCGATCATGGTTGATAACCAAAGTGCCATATGTCTTTCCAAGAAACCGGTACACCACTCCCGTACCAAACACATAGACGTGAGACACCATTTTATAAATGATCATGTAGCTAAGAAGGACATCATCTTAGAGTACATTGAAACCCAAAAACAAATTGTCGACATCTTCACAAAACCTCTTAAAGAAGATTCATTTGTGAGGTTGCGTGGAGAATTATGAATTATGGGTGAATCTGAAATCTAGAAGCTCAATATTCATGTTATAACACTTTTTGAGCTCATGTCATCATATTGTCTTTCTTTCTTTGATATATGCTTCATATGTGTTTAAGAAAGGCAATTGTGATTTATGTGATTTCATGATTTCTTTGAGATTGTTCTTAGAGATTTGTGTTTCGATCGATTTATCGTATTATATTTTTTTATGATGAGTTTGTGTTTAGAGTATAGGTCCTAGGGTGAGTGTTCTTATTCTCTGGATTTGTATCTCACTGTGCATTTTTGGACCAGGACAGACGATTGTCTTTCCTTCGACAGTCGACTGCCCTACTCTATCACCTCTGTCTGAGAATCTGTATATTTCGCACAGCCGACTGATGACTATTTTCCAGTCGACTGTTATACTAACAGGCGACTGAATTTTAGTCATCAGGTGACTGTTCTCTCTGTCGAAATTTTACAGAGCTCTCTGTCGTTTTGATGAAGTTTATTGATTCTCGGTCAGCCGACTGATGTGTATAGTACAGTCGACTGTCCATCGGACAGACGATTATATGTTACTCAACAGTCGACTGTCTGTCTTCCTGAGACTATTTCTTATCACTTCATCCAATCGACTGACTTTTGTTCATCAGTCGACTGTCTACTGTTAGTGACGGTTCACTGATGTGATCCGAGCCGTCGATTGTTTGATCCAACGGCCCAGATTTATTCCCTCTTTCATATATTCTTCGAGCATGTTCATTTCGACCCTTGCGTTTCTCTCTCCTCCGATTGAACCGCTTCGTCTTCCCGCTCGTTTTCTCAGCCGTTCCCGTCGATCTCCTCCTCCTCGCAAGTCGATCGTTTCGTCGTTGCTTCCTCGCATCTCCTCGACTTGGTTTGTTTCTCTCTCAAGTCTTTCGTTCGATTTTTGTCTTTCGATTTCTTCGCCCATCATTTCTTTCTCTCTCATTTCCATGGCACCCAAAACCAAGGTAAAAGAGAAAATTGTTGCTTCTAAGAGACCTAGGGCACCCAAGAAACCTATAGCCAAGAAGAAGAAGCCCTACAAAGCTCGTACCAAACATGCCGATTCTCCCTAGCAGTCTACTTCGCAGGGATACTCTCCCTCGTCGTCTTCTTCCGACGCTCAGCCCTGATCAAGCGTCAGCGGAAGCCCATTGGTGTTACCATCAATGAGCCTACTGCTACCGCTCCCCATCAGTCTGCTTCTGATTCGAGCTCTGGAGAAGAGCCTCCTGTCATACCCCCTACTGATCCCCTAGTTCCTCTTTACCGAGATGATCTTTGCTTGGCAAAATTTAACTCTCTCTCAGGGATCAATCTTCTTAGGGAACGGTACATCGCTTTTCCTGCCTTTACTGCTGAGAGACTTTCTGACATTCTATCTGCTACCCACTGGGCCGATCTGTTTCGCTTCTCTCAGAGCAAGTCCCCTCGAGCCTATCCATTTCTGGTAAAGCTCTTCTATGCTAACCGCATTCACGGTGAGTATTCTACCACCGGAGTTCTTGACACCGTTGTTCAGGGAACCCACATTTAGATTACTCCCACACTCTTAGGGACCATTCTTAGGATTCCCTCTACCGGTTCTCTTCCTTCTGATATATTTATTTCTGATATTGACGAGCTTGACCCCTCTGTCCTTAGGGATATGTTTCGTGAGATACCTTTAGCACTGGATTCTGGTGTCAGGTCATCTATGTTTTTGGCTAGAGGTTAGGCAGTTCACCTAGTGGTGAAGTCCAACATCCTGCCGAGGTATGGATCATCTGACCAGCCGACTCAGGATATTCTGAAGTGTATGTATATGATTTTCTCTGGGATGTCCGTGAATTGGACCGGTGTCCTCCTTGACAGGATGGACAAGGTCGAGCTTACTTCTTCCTCCGCTCACATTCCATACGGTGGTCTTTTGACTCTTGTCTTCCGACACTTTGGTATTGATTTGTCTCGTTACGAGCCCATGCCCTTTGGTCCTCTCCTCGACGCATCTGCAAAGTCGAAATTTTCTTCGGCTCTGCAGTCTGCCTCGAAGAAGAGGAAATCCACATCAGCTCCGTCCTCCTCCACTGTTCCTCCAGCTGTCCAGCCTTCCACCTCAGCTCCACCATCTCGTGATATTCTTTTTGAGATGGTCTTTGGACTTTACAAGTTGATGTCTTTTTCTTTCCTCCATCAGGGAATACCCTTCCCTGAGGATCTGAGACAGTTTGTTCCCCAGCCTCATGTGCCTCCTCAGCCCACTGATGTCATTGAGCATCCTGGTGTAGCTTCTACTCAGGATGTTGTTGATGCTGCTGCTGTTGCTCCTTCTGACCCTCCTCCAGAGGATACACCTGCTGTCACAGAGCCTGCTTCTTCTTCTGCAACCCCTGGAGACGCTCACTCTTAGATAGGTGTTCGTGTGGTGTTAGCTTGGTGATGGTTGTACTTTGATGTATGATGGATTTTTGATGTATGCTGATGTTATAATAGATACTTGATGTGATATGTACTTTTGGCATCATGATGTATTTTTTGTGATCATGATGGATGTATTTTTTTTGGTTGGACATGTTGATGTATGTATGCTATGTACTCACATCATCTTTGTTATATATATATATGATGTTGCTGAATCTCATGTGTCACACCGTGTAAAATTGATTATCTTATCTGTGTGATGATTGCCTAATTGTCTCCTTGAATGATTTATTCTCTTCTGATGTTTTGTTGAGACAATATAGGATTGGATATTGGTTTATTCATGCTATCTCTGATGTGATGCATTTTTGAAACTATTTTTGTTTCGTATTTCTAAAATGTTGATATTGGACTTCAATTCCTCTATTCACATAAGTATGCGATGTGCTTTTATGAGATTTTTTGATTCCATATATCTTTATACTCCTTGATTGTTGTTAGTTAGTATTTAGCACGATTATTGTTGTTGTTATTTACTCCCACCTTTTTGGATAATGCCATAGGGGGAGAGAAATAAACATACAAGATTCATAATGAATGTGCTAAGTATGTTCTAACACTATGAATCTAAGATTGAAGTTGCCTTAGATTCAGGGGGAGTAAGATTACATTGAATAGGTATTTTAATTCCTAGATTTCTTGATTTAAAATCATACGTATCTTACTCATTTACTTCAATTGATATGTAGATGCCCTATTATTTGTTGACTAACTTGATTGGCATCTATGTAGGGGGAGTAAGATTTCGTAAGCACAATTATTTATCTTTTTGTTTATGTTTGTTTGTTATCATCAAAAAGGGGGAGAATGTTGAGTATTGGACTTCTCCCTACTTGGTGTTAATGATGAGCAAACATAAATACTTGTGACTAATCCCCTATTTTGTAGTTAATCCATTGCCTAGGCTAATTATGAGGATCTACTTGCAATGGATGACACTCAAAGTTGATTGAAGGCAAATGACATGGATTGGATGATTGTAGATGGTGATTGAAGCTCCTAAAGTCTTCAAGCTCATAGGATGGATAGAAGAGAGAATTCGTCAATGTAATTTTCTTTTATCTCTTCTAGTATGTAGCTTAGAAGTAGAACTTTGATGGAGCACTCACACACATCATCGTTTCTGTCGTAGGACATTATTAGATCATTTGTCCTTTGACCCCAATCCATTTCTTTTGTGATTGTGCTTAGATTGTTTATAACAGTCGACTGCTGAATGTTTTACAGTCGACTGTCTCAAAAACAGTCGACTGTGTTTTGTTCTACAGTAGCCTGTTATGCACAAGCTTTTAACGATCTAGTTTTGTGTCTTTCTGTTTATTTCGCACAGGCTACTGATGAACGATTCACAGGCGCCTGTCCTTGTGATAGTCGACTGTGCTTTGTAAATCAGTCGCATCTCTATCTATTGCCCAAAACTTCGTTGATCTGACTTTCCGGCCAGTCGACTATTGTTGTATATACAGTCGACTGTACCTTGGATCAGTCGACTGTGTAGGCTACAACAGTCGTCTGTCTGTGAGCCAACTTATTGACTCTGCTCTCTGGAAATTCTCAGGGTATTTGACAGTCGTCTGTATAAGGATTTACAGTCGCATGTTCTGATTAACAGTCGACTGTATTATCTGCATCAGTCGTCTGTCCTATTATCTTACATGATTTCCAGATTTCATTCTGCTTACCATCTCTCGGCCAGTCGCCTGTAGAAGGATTTACAGTCGCCTGTTGATTTATCAGTCGACTGTCTTTGCTTCATCAGTCGACTGCCCACGTGGTAAGTTACCGTTATGAATTCTTACTTACCCTTGCTGACTGTGCAACAGTCGACTGTGGTTTCTTCAACAGTCGACTGTCGCGAGTTCAGATTCTATCCGTTGAGAATTTTCTCACGGATTCCAAAAGAGTTTTTGCCTAAACTGTTTTGTGGATTTGAGAAACCTATAAATAGGGCTTCTACTGTTCCATTGAGAGGCTACTAATTCTTCCAAGTTTTCATCTCAAGCTTTGATTCTAAAGTTTAAAGCTCTCAAATCCAAAGCCCTAAGAATTCCTAATCTTTGATCTCTTGCTCTCCAACCTAGAACCAAAGAGTGATCCTCTAGGCAATTGGTGCAATCAAGAGAAAGGGCTTTCTCCTCTCTTCCAAGAGAGTCTTCAACACACAACACACCACTCCTTCAAGTTCTACTTTAAGGCATAGGTGATTGTAAGTGTTGCTTTCAGATTTCATTATTTTCGTATATTGAATTTGCTCTCGAGGTGTGGGAGCAGTTTGCTTGCTCCCAAGTTGTGGGAGTCAAGGACATCGATTGTATTCGATTTCACGTGTAGGGTTGCTACAAGTGGGTTTTTAAGGAAACCTCAAGTTAGGGTTCTAACTTGAGTATCCGGAGGTATCCGGATGGAAGGGACGTAGGATTACTGGGAACAAGTCGGGAATTGACTTGGGTAATCCGAACCCTAGAAACATAATTGTGTTTGCATTTGTTTTTTACTTGGGTTCAAATCTAATTCCGCACTTTATTGTTGGTTAGCATTTTAATTTGGTGTAACAATCGTTTTAAATTGCTTAAACACTATTCAACCCCCCTTCTAGTGTTTTTCTCCATAGACAGGATCCCTACATCGTAATGAAACAAGATCGGGATGAACGGTTTCAGATAAGGCGAGGATAAGGAGATAGCTTGGTTAGGTGAAACAGAGATATAATTGTGAATATTTAAGTAAGGGAAAGGAAGATATGATAATATGCTTATAAAATCAAGAGAATAGAGTGTAGATGGTATAAGTTAAAATACGAAGTAGGGATTAGACGAAAGAATAATTAGTATAGAGATGAACTGACTGTTCTGCAATTGGAACTAGATTTGTACTAAGAACTTTAGAGCAGGAAAAAAACGAAGAGTTTAAAAACGGACATACTTGAAAAGTTGGAGTTCTCATTCGCATAGAAAATTATTTGGAAGTCAGTACAATGAGTTGTTTGAAATAAATTTGAGTAGTATATATATAGTAAGAGAAGAAATGGTATATTGGATTATCGAAAAATCATTATATGAAGGAAGTAAGATATTCGCATGAGTATGAAAGATATATGTTAGAAAATATTATAGTTAGTAATTTAAAGATTTCGACGAAAAGTTTCGAAATTCAAAGAATGAATTTAAATCAACTGAAGGGTAGGAAGTCTAAGCTCTTGCTAAATGTTTTCAAAGAATTTAAAATGGGAGAGGAATTCAAAATAATATTGAAAATACTTTTCGAATGTCGGGATGGTAATAGAGAAGATTTAACGATTGATGATGAACGACATGAAGGAATCACGTGAAACGAAGGCAAGGAAGTGAATCAAATATTCAAAACGTAAATAAAACGTAAATATGTCTGGGAAATAACTTAGTGAATTTGCTAGGATGGGATTCTATAGTCATCAGCTCAAAAGTGTAATGATTAGGAAAAATGATAGAAATCAGGGGTTCTAATTACCGGGCCGACTAAAGATTAGGAAAAACTTAGCACTAGGACTTCCTAATGAACTAGACTGTAATAGAGATCTCAGGAAAAGGATCCTTAGAGGATCAAGATTACGTTTTGCTGGGACCGAAATTTGATGGACCCAAGGGAGCGACTAAAGGAAAAACTCTAGAAATCTAATATGGTCAAGGCTGGGTGAGAGGCTATTAAGATAACCTAAGATGAGTACGACTAAATCTTAACGAAGGTGCCTGACTATCAAACTAGGACGTATATCTAAGTCTTCCTACCATCTAAGACAAGGGAAACGTTCACATTAGACTCAAATCTTATGACTCGAATGTTTCGAATGTTTCAATGAATGTTTTATTATTATCGTTGTTTCGATATTTCGTAGGTGCAACGATCTGCATGGGCCACCACAAAAACCTGTCACGCCCCGCTTCCCAAGTATAGAAGGCGAGACGTGAAGAGGTCCGCTCAGTCTTGAAGCTGTGAAGCTACAATCTGATAAGCGTCTGTGTGTTCATCCATTCGCAGATTTTTGATTTGCAATGAAACAACAATAATAATAAATATGAACGCATGCAATAAAATAACCAACATTCAAAATATCCATTTCATTATTCCAAATATCCACAGATATAATCATAAAATAAAGGTACAAGAGTCTGAAAATGAAAGGCCCCCAATCATGGCCGAAACTAAAACAAGAAAAGGTGCTACGCCCCGAAAAACATAACAGCAGTTACTAGGAAAAACAAATACCAACTAAGAAATAACCTCCAGCGGAGACTGGGACAGATCACTGGTATCATCGAACTGGACGTCAGCAAAACCCTCAAGCATAACGTCAGCAACCTGGTAGTCCTCAACAACTACTGCAGACACAAAGCCTAACATGTGACACCTAAAGAGAAAAGGGCGCATGTCAGCAAAAATCTCCAAAAGGGAAAAAGGGAGACTTTTGTGCAAGGAAACATAAAGCATAGCAGTTATAAGATGCATGCAACTTAATAGTTTAAATATGATGACATGGCATATTATTTCATGAATGCAACAATTATAATGAACATGATATTTTACGATGCATGGAACGTCGTAGCAAAAAGCTACTAAACAAGATATCACGATTTCAGGATAAAAACATGCATTCACAATGTGCACAGGGTTTACGCCTTTCAGCTGAAGTTGATATACGGGCATACTTCTACGCTGAGTGACCGCTTAACCCTACCCCTCCACGTGTGTATGGAATGGCGCCCATCTTCTGGATCACGAGCCAGGAAGTGTTTATTGGCATAGGGGTGCACCTCGCCTCATTCATGATGTAGGAGTCAAAATCCTACTCGCCACAGCTTACATTTCATGCTTCTGAAACACGAGCCAGGAATTGTTCTTTATTTGGCATAGGGGTGCACCTAGCCTCATTCATGATGTAGGAGTCAAAATCCTACTCGCCGCAGCTTACATTTCAATAGTAGGGTGTGCTACACATTCACGACAAACATTCAATGCATGAAATGACATGAGATATGCAACATGATAGTATAATGGCAGATATTGAATTGCGTACATGTATATCAAAATAAACGTGACATGCGATATGCAAGAATCATAGCATGACAAGGGTGTCGGATCTAGCTTCGTTGTTAAGCTAGACCAAATATGGGGTCGGATCTAGCTTCGTTGTCAAGCTAGATCAAGTATGGATGTCTGGGCGACTATCATTTCACCGCCTAGTCTTTTTTACACAAAAAATTATAGAATGGCCTAAACATTGCCTAACAATCAACTGAGCAACCGCAATCTCAGTTCAACGATATCCAGAATCTCCATATGTGACAAATCAATCACCAACCTACAGTCCCATATTAATTAAGTTCAATTAGTTATTTAACCAAGCAATGAAAATTACGATTTTTATCTTGTTTAAACTTGCGGGTGTTTGGGTTTCCTACGGTTCGGGATTACCTGAACACGACGCGAGAGCAACACTGACGTCGGGTAGCGACGTCAGGGGTTGGATACCGATAGAGAGCGGGGTACGGCGGACTACGGCGACAACCAGAGGCAGCGAAACGCCGGCTGCCGTACGGGCAAGAGAAGCCGACAAGATAGTGAAAGGGGAGCAGGTTTCAGCAATAATGGCAAAGGCCACAGTGGTGCAGACACGATTCTGGCGCTAACTCAATCCTGCTACTCCTAAGGCCATGTGCTTAACAGCAGAATCAACAGTCTGTCTGTGAACCAAATCCATGTCCATCAAGGCATCTACAAGCAATGGTGTGAAAGCATAAATGTAATCCTTACCCATTTCTCCTATGTATTCAAAGAGGAAAGAGAGAGATTTCAGGACACCATTCTGCACGTTAAACTTTGGCACACGATACTCGTTCATAAGGGCCGGCGATGGGTGGCTTCAAGGTGGAGGCCGGCTGTTTTGTTTGGGCAAGGGAGCAGCAGTTTAGTGTTGAAGAGGGGCAGTTCTAAAGGGGAGATGGGGGGTGTGCGGCAGCAGGTTGCGGCTGGGTAAGAGGAGAGGGCAGTTCTAGAGGGATGGCCAGAGTTGATGGAGGCTGCCATGGGGTTTAATGGGTGGCTGGTGGCTGTCAATGGGATAGGGTGCTGGTGTTTTTAGGGGGGTTGAAGAGAGGGGGTGCGGCAGCATTTTAGGGTGGTGCAGCTGTGCAAGGAGGCTTGGCCAAAGGTAGGCCGGCGGGTGTGGCTGCCGTGGAGGGGAGAAGGGAGGTCGACGCAAGGAGGTTGGAGGGGTTGATGGCGGCTAGGTTACGCGTGGAGATAGATACCCTAGGGTTTGATACGTTGTAATGAAGGGTAGTTGCTAAATATGGTAGAATAGAGGTGCACTTAAGCTTGATTGGAGAGAGTGTGTGTGAGAGGAGGGTAGATTTAGTGTGGTCAATAGCTAATGGAGATACCATGTGATACGTAAGATTCCTAGGTTTAGATTTAATTTGATTTTTAATTAGGGATTGAATTCTGAATTAGTCTAGGCTAATTAGAGATGGAAGATGATTAGTGTGAATTATCAGTCTAACGGTGTCCGATAAATACAAGAAAAATATCAGAACGACCATGTCGACGAGAGAATCGAGACTATGATGATCGGCCACGAGCTAGGTCAACGAAAAACGGAAATAAAAATAAAGAGGTCAAACGTCGAAGTCTAAAGTTACAACACTCCTTTAATCAAAGCTGATTTGTGGGAGAACGACACATGAAATGACGTTCATAAAAAATTACACAAATAAGTACTCTCTCAGAGGTTCACAACGACATAAAACTTCGCACGTTTGGGATACAAGAAGAGGGTATAAAAATACGCGTACGAACAATAAGATACACGCACGAAAAACATACGGTCGAAAAGAGACCGTGACAGCCCTCCTAATACAGATCCAAATTCCTGACCACAAGAGTGGCGAGGAGGAAGATTGAGAACATTCGTCGGATGTAATGCACTTAATGTATATCGATGTATCGACCAGAGTCGACATCGATATAGGTTATGGTAGTCCTATCATAGCATCGCGAGAGCGGTGGGTATGGATAACATAAGGGACTATCCTATCATGCATCACGAGAGTAGGGGATAGGAGAATGCTCTTAGGTTAGACGACCTCTCCCGAGTCCCAATGAATCCAACAATCGATTAACTCTTAATCCAATTTTAACCCTAGTTCAATGGCGGGGATATCCTAAGATCTAAAGCTTCTATCTTCTGGTTTTACCACTATTTCTCATCTCAACCACTATTCGATCGTGTAGCTTTCAAACATCGAAAGAAATTAGTAATCAACGAACGCCTCCCTGAGTTCGACCCGTATATCTCTACACGATAACGTGCGCTTGTGGTTACAAATATTTAAAGCGTTCACACGATAGCGAACAGTGGACTACTAATTTCATGCCAAATACAGAGTATATTCTGATGGCATGTGTACAGGAAGCCCAAAGCTTCTACATCACATGTTTTACTAATTTTGGATGGCAGATGGTCGATAATAACACCCTCGCTTATGCCGTGATGATACAAGGTGAAACTTACAGCTATACATGTAATATTCTGATGCTTCAGCATATGCCCTGTACACATGTGATTGTCGCAATGTTAAGTTAGGAATATGGTGCAAAGGTATCTTGCTGATATCGTGAGAAAATATCGAAGTTCATATAGCCACATATTTCATCCATACCCGATTCATGTTATTGGAAGGATTGGGATCGTCTTAGATACTTAGCCGTCATTAGTTTTCATTCATAGAACCAAGTATATAAATCGGGAGGGCATAACAACTATAATCAGCTCAGCCATTACAAATCTCGTTACCAAAATCCTCCTCACACAATAATGTAATTTCAAAACTTCTAATTTATTTCATTATTTGTCTTCATTTATATTCTCATTTTATGATGCGTGCATTTTCTATTACTTGTGTTATTTCTAACACTTGCATATTTAATGTATTTGCATATTGTAGAACTTCATCACATGGAGGATGAGATTCGCGTACCTGATGCACTTCTCGTCATAATGAAGCCTGACGAAGCAGATTCTCGTCTTCTCGCCAGTTGGTATGTTTGCCATTGCTTTTTTTATTTCAGTTGTTTTATATGTTTTCAGAAATTTCTGTGTGCATAAACTAGCAGAATAAGTGGATGGATCGCAAAGCATGTGGAGTTAAGAGAAAAGCAGCCAGTGATCACCAAGTCTTCTGATCTGCTGCTATGTCATTATCTGCTACTTCTATCTCCTCACCTCAACCCCTTGAACTTCTCAAATGCCTCATACTTCTCTTTCTTTATGTACACACAAATTTTCCTAGTATAATCATCAATAAGCGATATGAAATAACGAGCTCCACCTTAAAAGTGAACTGGAGCATGACCACAAACATCGATGTGAACATACTTAAGAACCCCTTTTATACCATGCTTCCCCTTATCGAAACTAAACTTTGTTTGCATTTCATTGATGCAATCCTCACATAAGCCAATTCAACCATCATAATGCCAGACTTGGAGCTTTCAGGCAAAGCATATTGGTTCTAGTAGATATTTCTTCTAATAGATATTGATGGTAAAATTTTGACAAATATAATTACAGATAGCTAACACGACCTGTTTATGCTCATCTGATGTGGTGCCGTGACATTTTAGTTTTTTTTCTCTTATAAATCTTTTTTAGAGATGGGATCCAATATACTTCAAAACTTTTTAAAAAATTGTAATACAAAAATGTTATGAATACATTATCTTGTAGAGATGAGAAGTTTGTATTCTATTCAAACATTGTATCCTACCATTGTATGAACTCTTCTTATCTCCTATAAATAAAGGCATGGGTCACCCTCAGGAGGTACTTCACAACACATTATTAGCACGGTCTTCCTGAAAGAGAAGGCCCGGGCATTGCGAAAGATCTGAAGGATGATGGTGGATTGCTCACGCATGGACGACGACCATCACACACGCTCGTCTTCTTCTTTGATCTCGAGGTATACCTAAAACTCGGTAATTTTTTATCATGATCATGATGCCTATGGTACGTAATACCCAAGATCGAAAACGAAAAAAACTCTAGGGTGAGGAAAGCAGCTTTTGGCCGCCATCCTTAGGGCAGTGGCCACTTGTCTCCAACCCCCGGGGCGACAGCCAATCAGACGCCGCCCCCCATGGCCGAAAACCTTATAACAAAAAAATTAACTAGGTTATGGCCGGGGCTGGTGGACCCCACGACGTCGGCACCCACCTACCCCCTTAACCCACTGCTGCCCTAGCAGCGATGGCACACTACTACCAGCAGTATGGGCAAACCCTAACCATGGTTTAACAAAAAAATCGTTAACCCTCCTCGTCGACGGCCCCTAGCCGTCGACACGCCGTCGCTGCCCCTGCTGTGGTGCGTAGATGCCACAGGCAACGACGCCTTCCACCCCTCTACTTCCATCGTAACGTAGTAGTCCGTTGTTACCATAGGCAACGACTACACAAAAAATCCTAACTTAAACGTCGTCGGCCTCCTGCGCCATTAACCCACCACTGCCCTACGTCGGTGTGCCACCGTTCCCACAGATGGCGACACCTTCTAAGCCACCCTCCTCTGGCCCGACGTGAAACCACTGCGGGGAGCAACGGCCGTAGACCGACGCTTCCCTGCCCTAACGGGGTTTTTGGCCTAACAGAAAAAAGAAAAAAATTCTTTCTCCTTAGGGCCGAAGCCCGCGGCACTGCTCTTGAGGCTGAATACCTTACGGTCGAAGATCCATTTGAGCTGTGGAATGCTCTTGAGGACGAGTATAAACATCAGAAAGGCGTTATACTCCCAAGGGCTCGTTATAAGTGGGAGAACCTGAGACTACAAGACTTTAAGCCCATAACTAAGTACAACTTAGCTCTGTTCAACATCACATCATGCCTGAAGTTGTATGGTGAAAAAGTCTCAGAAGAATGCATGCTAAAAAAGACTTACACGTCTTTTCATGAAAAGATGAAAAATTAATGCAGCAATACCGTGGACGAAAGTTCACTAAGTATTCTGAACTATTGGCATGCTTGTTAATGGCTGAACATAATAAAGAGCTTCTCATTGCCACTCATAACTGCTGGGTTTCAATAAGTATGACAAAACTTAAACGCAACAAAAAAACAGAAATTTACCGAAGATCCATGTGTTTCAATTGATTCGATCATGATTAATAACCTTTGACTGTTCGAATGAATCGGGCTGTAGGTGCAGTTCAATGAACGACCACCATCTACCACTCATGAACATCACAAATGAAATTACAAGGGTGCTATCTCCTTATCCGCAACTAGGGTTTTTCTCTCGCTCTGTATTTTTTCTAAAAAACGACAGAGATAGATTAATCGAATGACATTCTGAAAATCCTCTTTATAGAGAGAGAGTGTGTGTGTGTATGTGTGTGTGTGTGTGTATTCTGAAAATCCTCTTTATAATGTGTGTGTGTGTGTGTGTGTGTGTGTAGTCCTATATTAACCCTAGCTCAATATGATGAGTGGTTAACATGTTTCAGTTATGCACTAAAACCTGTCACGCCCCGCTTCCCAAAACGACGGAAACAAGACGTAACTAAGGTCCGCATAGGCCGGAGCTGTGAGGCTCGGGCCCACTAAGCGTCTGTAGGGATACCATTTAAAGTACAGGTTCTTGCGTATAAAAGTTCATGACAAATAGAATGAGAGTACTCGAAAGGAAATTTGCATTCATTAATAAAAGAGATAATATCCAGCATGTATATCAAGTCTAATAAAAGAAGCCCAGCAAGGCTACAACTACTAAAAAGGAAACTAATGGTGCGAAGCACCCAACCTAGGCAGAAAGTAAAGTGGTGCTACGCACCCAACTAGAAAGTAGTAACCCCTGTAAGACAGCGACGGGAAGGACCTCTAAGTCTGGTCCTCGTCTGGAAAGTACTCCAGTCAACGTCCTCTGACTCCAAGTCCTCAGGTAGCTCTGGCTCGTCTACATACTCTGGCTCTGTACCTGACATACAACACCCAAGAGATAAGGAGCTGTATGTCAGGTAAAGTCTACGAAAGGAAGGTGAGACTCTACAGCAAGTGTGAAACAATTTCTAAACAACGTTTTACTGGTTGATTACATGCAGTTGCAATGATATGGCAAGTATAAAATTATAGAAGGGAAGTAAAAAAACTGAGCAGGAAAGTAAACGTGACAGGCAATAGTCGTAGCGTGTGCCACTGGCTACGGGACTAGACTAGACCGGACAGGACAAGACAAGAAGAACCGTGTGTGTCACGAAGGGTTCACGCCTTACGGTTTGAGGGCGGCCAGACCCTCTACCCGTGCGACCGCTCAACCCTGCCCCAAACTCGAATGCTCAAGACAAGACAATATAGGACCACTCACTCTGCTAGGTGAGTGCCTCTATCCCCACAGTCTGCAAGGACATTCACTCTGCTAGGTAAGTACCGAGCTTTCCGTAGGTAAATCTATACCACTGTATAGGACCACTCACTCTGCTAGGTGAGTGCATCTATCCCCACGGTCTGCAAGGACACTCACTCTGCTAGGTGAGTGCCGAGCTTCCCGTAGGTGAATCTGTAATAAAGATCACCCACTCTGCTAGGTGAGCGTCTTATTGCCCGCATGCTGTGTAAGACATGACGTGGAAGATGTTCATGACATGGCAAGAGCAAAGTTATTCTAGGGTGTCCACACACATACACACACAGATAGAACCTAGGGTGTTAGTTATTGTTGTTGTTTGTGCTTAGACTTCGTCGTCAAGTCTAAGCTGTCAAGGGGGTCCCGGACGCTATCATTTCACGTCCAGTTCTCTTTAGTCGTACTTTTACACACTACTACAGACTTGGGCTTAGGTAACGCCACTTAGATAGCGCTTTTTAAAAGCGCTATCTAAGTGAGCTCTTATATAACGCTTCTGCACTTATAGAAAATAAAAATAAATCAAAATTAAGGTAAAAATCACTTAGATAGCGCTTTTTGTTAAAGCGCTATCCAAGTAATACCTTACATAGCACTTTTTGTTAGCGTTATGGTACTAATCGTTACCTAAGCACGTTTATTAAAAAATATATATACATATAACCTTTGGATAGCGCTTAATTTCGCTGGCCGCCAAGAGCTGGAAATTTGGAGAAGATGAACTGGATCCCCGTGATCGTCTTTGAGATTAAGATGAAGGAGGAGGCGGGAGGATGCGGCGATGGGACCGTGGTCGAGAAGATGCTGCTCGGAGAAGAGATCAAGAACATCATAGCATGCGAGGGGCTGGAGAGGAGGGAGCGGCACGAGAAGCTGGAGCGGTGGCTGCAGAGGCTGGACATGGCCGGATTCGGCCGGGTCCCGCTGAGCTACTTCGGGCTGCTGCAGGCCAGGAGGATGCTGCAAGGGTTCGGATGCGACGCCTACAGAGTGAAGGAGGAGAGCGGCGGCTTCTTGATCTGCTGGCAAGATCGGCCGCTCTTCTCCGTCTCGGCCTGGAGATGCCGGAGGTATGATTGATCCTGGTTTAATTAATTTTCTTAATTTTTTTCCTTCTCGTTATATGTAACATTTGGGGTTTTTCTTAAGGCTGTTATGTTTTCGACTGTGTCCGCCCCAATTCCCACAAATTGATCCATACATCCCTGCAGGCTTTGAGAGCAAAGGACTTGAATCAATTGTTCCCTGTAATCGACCCCGAAGCTAAGCCTTCGACGAACCCCAGAGGTTATGCCAATCTCCTTTGGAATCAGCTTGATCATCTTGGGCGAGCTCTCAATTCTTAGACTTTTTATTTATTTATTTTTTGGTTGAAAAAAGGTCTCATTTTTGTTTTGGGTTTTTAAAGGAATGCGGGCTTCGATCCTGCGATGTTTTGGGTGGACTCATTTGGGAATGTTCTATATCTTCATGCGGATCCGGTCTCCCCGCTGGCTTGGGACATTGATCACCGGTTCCCTTGCACAAGTAATTGAGCAGTTTTATTTGAATTGATGGAATGAATTTGGTGTTTGATTTGAATTCGTTTCCACAGGAGGGGGGAGAACCGTGCCTAGCAATTTGAGGCTGCTGCAGTGGCAAGTGTGTAAGAAGAAGAAGAACAAGCTTGAGTTTCTGGTCCCTTGGTGGGATCTTCAGTTGGGGATTTCTGTCAACCAGTTTCTTTTCATGTTTGCCTCTAAAAACTCGGACTTCAGGTCACAAAAATTCTTGGCTTTTTTCTAGATTTGCTTGCATTGGCTTACAGTACATAAATCATACATAAACTTTATGTTTGTTTTAGTAGAGAAAGATCAATCTTTTGCACATGAGAAATATGGGTGTCTGAATTCTCTCATATGATAAATTTAATTTTCTATGTCCTAATCCTATTTTTATGCTCATAACCACGTCTACATTCTAAAAACATACACTAAATATCTAATGAATTTCTTGTTGATCTATTCGTTACAAATATATAATGGTTTCGTTATAATAAAGCAACAGCAAAACAACTTCTGGGTCTTAGAATTATAAGGATTAAAATGAACAGTTAGAATTCTTGCATCTACAGGAAAAGAGCATTTTCATTCTTGTTTCTGGACGGGGGCAGCGAGGAGCTAAATGCACTGCAAACCGTAGACTCTCATATCTTCCCTCAGCATCTCGCCGATATGAAGCAGCAAGTGGGCCTTGCCCCTGCTGCCATTGTTTCGACGCAGAAAATTTCCGATGCCTCGGTGTTGAAAATCTCTCGATATCAATAAATCTCTGAGACAAAATTCTCCATTCCCAGGTCAACACGCGACCAAATCTAACTACTTTTATAAATCTTTACATTGTGCATATATCAGACACGACTTTGTCGAATGAATCTCCACAGGCATGAAGAAAGTGTCATCAGCCGAAGATGAAGCTCTCAACACTGCAATTCAAAGATTCAGACCATGCAAAGAGAACGAACAGCCGGAATCAGACGATTTCGCTTCCAACCCGTATCTTTCGATTACGCGGGCTAGAGATTCGTTGAGGCCGAGAGAAGGGTGCAAGAAGATGGAAGCCAAAATGAGCCAGTTGGAAGATGAGGTAAACGAACTGAGACAAAAGAATGAAGCGGAGAGGATTGTTGTTCAAGACTTGGAGGCACTGCTCATAAAACGGAGGCGAAGGGCTGAGAAGTGCATGCGGTTAGCCGAGGCTCAAGCATCTTATAAATCTCTGCTTGAGAAGATGATCCGAGATGCAATGCACCAGTAAGAGGCTATCGAAATTTTTGAATGCCAGACTCATTATTTTAGCTGTATATATGTTCATAATTTGTATAAGTTGTTGTGTCAATGTGTTAGGAGCGTCGTTTATAAGGAGCAACTGAGACTGAACCAGGTCATTATTTAAGCTTGCACCGTGTGTCGACATAGTCAACCACATTACTATGACCTGACAACATTGGCTTCAAAATTCTTCTCCCACTGTGTGGTAAGTCATTGAACTTTCAACCATAGCTAGTATCGTCTGCCTAACTTCCATCAGCCATGTTCAATGTTGGGTTTTATGGCTTAATTACTACCATGCATCTAATTCTCTATGTCCTTCTAACCAAGCAAAGTTTCTCAATAGGGTCAAATACTGAATGGTGACCAGGGTTCAATAGTATTTTCTCATGCTTATCTAATAGTTGTTGGACTTTCAATAGCATGTATATGACATACTGATGGCTTCTAATGACAATGTATAGTTACAGAAGCAACTATTGTGGAAGCAACTAAGGGTTAGCTCTTATCTCATTTTGACATAAATGATATGGGTAACACATCATATGTCATATCTCTTTCTATCTCAAAAATAAGATGGTTGTGTTAACGTGGTATGTTCTGGAGAAATATAAGGTTGACATTTGGTTGAAAGACAAAAAAAAATGAAAATCTGGTAAAATTCTTTCACATGGCATTTTGTTGAAGGGTCATGCTTTGGAGTTTGATAATTGCAGTGTCTGACATTCCGTGTCCATGTCAAAATATGACACTCATGTCCTTGTCTCTAAATCATTGGCTGGGTCCTTTCTTTTACAACTGGTTTACACTCAATCATGACATCTGCTAGCTCATGGCCAGAATGAGCTGAGATTAAGATTTTCAGTGTTCTGTTGTTATGGTATTCACATCCGAACTTGTTCTTATCATTGCTGAGATTAATATTCTACTGATGAATCTATAACATACAATATTTGACTTTCACATCCATTCTTATTCCGGCTCAAACAATACAGATGATGTATGAAATCATTGGACAGGAGCTCAAATCAATGAATTTGAATGATGCACATCCGCAGGATTATCTTAATTTCTACTGTCTTGGTAATCGTGAAGAATTGCCCAAGAATAGCACACTGCCAACGGATCCACCATCGAAAAAATGCAGCGGTACTAACTCTGATAATGCAATCCCTTGCAATGATTATTTATTTCCACAGCATTATCGTTGATCCATAATTTTAACAGATGCATTGTCGCGCAGGGTAAAACCTGTTGTAGTTGGCAAGAGGTCTGGAATAGAAGTAACATCTGGCTAGGCTTTGAGCTATCATTTGTGACAAAAATAACAAAAGAAAGTAGGAAAAAAATGAAATAGAAACAACATATGCATCACTATAATCTCTATACATGGAAATGCGAACACCCATCATATCCATATTTCAGCCAGGATAGTGACCACTGTATCATTGTATTTCAAGAGCTAAAGTATGGATGTGATGGGTGTTTCTCATATCGTATAGTGTTATGACTAACTAACAATTTGTCAAACTCCTTGCCAAGGCAAGGGGAAAAAAGAGAGGGCCATGCCAAAGTACTTCAAAACTACCTGAAAGATAGATATATATCCCTTTCTCATCTACAAAATTTAAGGTTCATGCAACCAAGAAGCAAGACACGGTACCAATGGACGGAAAAAATCATACTAGTTGAAAAAAAGGTAATGTAACTTCCTATAAAGTCAAACTCAGTTGAGTCATAGAATAAGGGAAATACATATTGGAGTTGCATTCCATAGCTCAGTTTATTTCGTTGCTTAAGCTCATACTTGTTAAATCATGTACTGGTTAGACTGCATATTGTCTTCAGTGCACACTATATCAAATTTATGGCATACATTCCTGGTGGTCTCTTTAGTGGAGTGTATCACACATCAAAATCTCAAACGATTAGTGAATACACAGTGCATATTTTGGCAAAGATGTGTTAACTTGCTGATATAAGTACTATTATTCATGCAATTAAATTTCAATATGATGTGGTATAAAATGGTAACACCTGCACCATTTCATTTTCGTGCAACCAAAATTCTGCTCTACTTTTATATAAATGCTGGAAATTCAAATGGGCCATTTGACCTTATCTTGATGCCACTGTTTATGTGCAGTACACGATTGTAGTTATTATCATTATATTCTCACAATTCTTAAGTAATGTAGAGGAATAATGAGGGTCATCAGTCAGATAACAAAGTAACTTTACTCTGCCTACTTTTATTAGATTTATAGCTATGCGTATTCTAGTCAAGTGTATATCTATCCTGTAGGATTGTAAGCTTCTTCAAGTTATCCTGCTTTTTCTCGACTTTTCTCCTTCCCTTCTCTTTAACCTAGATGGAAGTACTCTTTTGTATTGAATGTACACGTGTAGGTTAACTACTGGATTTGTAGCTATTTTATATTCCCTTAAGAACTACATTTTGTAAATGAAAAAAGAGCAGCAGTCTTAACCTTTTTTATATTTTCAAGCTTCCTTTTGCACTAAATGTGCACTGTTTCAGGAGACAATTATGAACTTACCACATGGATCTATTAATTTGTTCTCTTAAATGTTGAAGAAGCATTTATGAATATTTGTTTGACATGTACATATTACCAATGAAGAGGGCATGGCTGCCATTTTATAATATGAAACTTCTTCCAGGCTTCATCCCAAAAACATCGACGGTTCATGATCTATGTTCACGCTAAGGGGATGATAGTTGACGATGAGTATGTGATTATGGGTTCTGCAAATATCAATCAAAGATCTTTATCAGGTTCCAGAGACACTGAGATAGCGATGGGCGCATACCAACCTCATCACACATGGGCAGAGAAGAAAGCACATCCTCGTGGGCAGGTTCGTGACCTTTACTTCTCGCGTAAAACCTTCTAACATCAAAATTATATTCTGTCAGCATTCAACTTTCAGGGAAGTGTGCATGCTTGGAAGTTAGGAGTATGATGACATTATCTTAGCGTGGCTTAAAAAAGGTGATTAGCTTTGTTAAAATGTTTGCCTTGTCAGCGTAGGCTCCAAAGACATCCATCAGTTTAAATTTATCGCAACTTGATATCGATGTTAATTTTTAGAAAAAAGCTTCCTCATGAAGTGTCAGAGCAAATTTAGATTTGTGAGAATAATTAGAAAGTTAGTTGCTTTCTCTCTTTTCTAAAACCTAAAATGAAAGTTTGAGGTAGTTTTGTGATTATATCTATCATAGTAAGAGGTAGATATTTGAAATTTATGAGGTAGTTTTATGAAATTAACCCTCTCTTATGTGTCTATGTAAAAAGTAACTTAAATTAATGTTTGGGCATAGTTTTTGCATACTTTACAAGCTTATTTTGACATGACAAATATTTAGAAGCTTGCTTTTTGGCTTGCAGTAGCTGTTTTCTATCGAGTGGCATGCATGCCCATGCGATATCCGTGTCCTCCGGTCTTTTTTGTTACAAGAATTCCCCAGTGTCATTCTATTATGAGGCTGATACCGGAAGTTCCTCCATGGCTTTTTTTGTGTGATCTGTTCGTCTCCAGCAGTCCATAAGGATTAGGTTCATCAAATTTCTTCATTAAACAAAGTTTATCAGAAATATATGAGTTTGGACATGTGCTAGGTATATAATTTGCCAACAGAAATACCACAATTTGTCAAATACATTGGTATTATAATTACTGGTGATCGCTACCAACTATTGTGTCACTAGTGGAACAAATCCTGCTAATTCCATGATATCCCAAAATGATACATCACACACTCAGATTGCCAATGGAGCACGTGGTTTTGCTATAAATTGCTTGCTGGTTGAGGGAATGCAGATGAAGTTTGATACCATCATTTTCTGCACATGACACCAAGCCTTCAATCATTGTGAGACTGGTGGGGGTTGATGTCGGTATGTTATCATGTAGATGATCGAGGGGTATATTTATGTTTATTCCTACTTTACTTGGAAAATAGTATGATTTTTGTGAAATTACAAAATCATAACAGCTGTTCAAGACGTGGTCGTGGTGGATATCAAGTATACGTTGATATTATGTGTTTAAGCTTCTTGTAACTCATGGAATGGTTTTGTAAATTAAACTGCAGCTGATGGTCTTGTTGTGCTGTTTTCCTGCAGGTTTACAAGTTGATATGTCCAGTCAGTTTATTTTGAAGGGCTAAACAGCAAAATTTGGTGAAGGGTACGGTAGCGATATATCGCTAACTTATCCACTAATGGTGGACAACTTGCCATCTGATTGCAAGTTTACAAATGTTGATGCCGCTGCAATGGTAAGAATGCAGTGTGGTTGGCTGTAGTTATCCGAGCAATGGGTCTCACTTGCTCTCTGCATCCATAACATATTTGGGTCCAAAAAGAGAAACAGAATCAGTAGAGATGGATTTAGATGGGCTTGACTTGTTCAATGGAGAATGGCTTGAATGAATTTCTTGGAGAGAAACGAGGGAGACCAAACTAACATGGACAGGTGGAGACAAGTGGATAAAAATAATCTGTGGCTGCCCCTAGACTTGGGATAGATGCTTCTTCTTTGATGCCTCATTTTTCAGGGAAGAAAATGTCGTATTATCGCCTTTTGCTGGCATAGCTAGAATGATTGGGATTCCTGTCAACTAATTTGTTATATCCCCCTACTTCTTGGCCAAGCCTTTTTTAGCTGACTTATTTACAAATTTCTATTCAAGTAGGCAAGAGATGGAGCAGACTTGGAACAATGAAACGGATACTAAAAAAGCAGCAACCAAAGGCGCATAAGCAGCACAAAAAGGCCAATCTGAAGAAAGTTGATGTTGATATCTCACTTTATTGCCAGAGCTTGAAGATGAGCACTCACACTCTATCTTCATTGCGATACAAGGATACACATATAAAGTTTTAACTGTGGTCCATATAATCTTGCAATGGCTACGGCTGGTGCTTGAGCTTACCGAGAGGATCGTTTGTTACTTCATTCGGAAAATTGAGCAGCATGTGCATTGATTGAGAGATCACTCGGATAGACTTCCTGTCGTACAGAACAAGCAGACTTTGTGTTGGAAATTGTTATTTTTCACTAGGTTTCGCCTTTTTTGTACCAAACAGTCAACTCCCTTGGTGTAGGATTTGCTCTTCCTTTTCCTTTCTCTTAAGAACATGGATAAGAGCTAGTTTTGTTACATTTTGGCATGTATTCCTGTTATCTGCCATGTTAAAAGAAAATCTCTACTCGAAAGTCTTTTGCCATTAACAGATAAAACCAGGATTCTGCACCGTTCTGAATCTGTGTTTGGGAATTTTAATTTTGCACGAAGAAATTTGTTTGATTTTCTTTTTTTTTTTAAAAAAATTGAACATTAACCACGGACTGGCCGTGGCTAATTCGTATTAGCCACGGCCCATCCGTGGCTAATACAAATTAGCCACGGCCCATCCGTGGCTAATACAAATTAGCCACGGCCCATCCGTGGCTAATACAAATTAGCCACAGCCAGTCTGTGGCTAATACAAATTAGCCACAGCCAGTCTGTGGCTAATACAATGTAGCCACAGCCAGTCCGTGGCTAATGACTATTAGCCACGGCTAGTCCATTTAGATAACGCTTAAAAAAGCGCTATATAAGCTACCATAGCGGTAGCTTGGATAGCGCTTTTATAAGCGCTATCTTAGTAAACCACTACGATAGCGCTTATAAAAGCGCTATCCAAACTACCATAGCGGTAGCTTGGATAGCGCTTAAAAGCGATATCCAAGTGTAAAAAAAAGCGTTATGTAAGCGTTTTTTTGTAGTAGTGACAATTTAAGGTTGATGGCCTAAACGTGGCCGAAAGTACGCAAGTGAAAACACTTGCCTGCGGTGGCGAGTGAGTCGTCAGTCCGGATCGTCTCGTTGAAGCGGCGCGTCGGAGAGGGTCCGTCTGAAACGAGCCAACGGCGGTGTCAGAACGTGTTTTTCATCAATCCTATTATGGTAAGTTTCTAAGTTCAACGAGGCTACCCTAATAGTCTGAAGTCACGATTTTTGATTCGTTCCGCCTAATCGACGACTATCCGATGTGCACAGATAATCAAGTCCATTCGTCGATTTCTACAGTTGAACACCATTTTAAAGTTCGTAAAGTAAACTTTAGTTAATGTTGGCGATTTTTAGATTAAGTTTTGGTTTGCTACGATTTGGGTTCTTACTACGAGTTAGGGGACCAACCTTTACGGCGTTTGAACATAGATCGAACATCGGGTCTGAACGGCGATAGATCTGTGTCGTAACGATGTCTCAGCCGTAGTTAGCGCAGCGAGACTGAAACGGCAATGGGTACGACGTCGTGATCTCTCCGGTTGCGAGTAGCACAGCGAAACAACGCCTACGGGGAGAGCAGCGGCTACGTCGTCTCCAGCAGCGAAAGAGGTTGCAGCAAACGGACAGCGGCCACGGCGGCTGAACTCGCAACAGCGAGGGGATGAAGCGAGGGGGTTGCGGCTTGGAGAGGGCTGCGCAGCAACGAATAGGGAGAAGGGGCTGTCTGGTCTGAGGGGTTGGTGGCCGGACGGCGGCTGCGAGGGGGGTCTGCCGTGAGAGGAGACCGGCAGGGTGGAGGATGAAGTTGACGGTCGGCGGTGTTTTGCGTGGGTGAAGAGAGGGAAGATGAGAGAGCGGGCATGTGCGCGAAGAGGAAAACTGGGCGAGGGTTGCAGGCCGGGGCTTGGAGCCACCGGTGTGGGCTTCGGCCTATAAGAGGTGGCCGGCGACAATCGAGTGAGGGTAGAGTCCGTGCGGGGGCTGTGGAGGAGAACAGGTTGCCGACGGGTGTAAGGAGAGAGGAGGAAGAAAACGGGAGTCGGGCACCTGGGATTTGGGATGTGCGTAGCCGTCGGCGTAGGGAGATCGAAGGGGAGAGGTCGTACAGTGTCGTCGGGTTCCAGGGGGAAGGTGGACGGCTCAGAGGTCATGAATAAGGGTTGGGCGCAAGGATACTCTAGGGTTTAGGGTGCTGTTCGAAGAGATGGGAGCGGATTCGAGCGAAGGCTAAGGAAAAAGGCCTGGCGTCGGGGAGTTTCGAAAGGAAGCCTGGGCTAAAGGGGCTCTTGGGGTTTGCTAAGGGAAGAGATGCCCCTAACTCTTGCTAGGGCTAGAACGCCGGAAGTTAAAGTTCTAAAGGCCGGCTGCTCATATTTGTGGTGTAGAGGAGGGCAGTAGTATCTAAAGTTTGCATGGGTTTTTGGGTTGCGTGCGCTGAGAAGAAGAAAGCATGGGTTCTCCCTGGGTTGTTGAAGAGTAGGGTTTCTTATAGGAATACTGTGTGCAGTTGAAAGCTAGTAACCTTAGGGTTGATTATTAAAGGGGAAGGAGAGAGAAACGTGGGGAGTGGGGGATAGGGTTCACGTGGGTAGGGATTTTGTTAGGATATGCTAGGATCTTAAGGAGGGACTAGGTTTAGTTTGTTATTATCAGTTAGAACCTCAAACACCCAAATCAGTTTCAAAAGATTCTCTCTCTCTCTCTTAAAAGTAAATCTGTGTATTAGGTTATTAGGAGTTAGTTAATTAGGATTTGGGTTTTTTAAAAAATAATTAATGAGTTTTGTTTTTCTTTTAAAAAACGCACAGCTACCTTAAAAACAAACGAATCTTATGAAAATTATAAAAACGTATTTTATAAATTTGTAATGAGATAAGTAGATAGGTCCCTCGACGTCCAAAAATTTCAAATAAAATACCGGGGTGCTCGCGCTTCCGAGTGGACCGTGTATACAGGGTTCGGCCACGCGTCTAAACTACGGACAACAGTAATAAAAATCAAATACACAAAACACACACGAAACACAGCTACACGCTAAAATACGTACGGTCGGAAAGTGACCGTGACATAGAGATATCTTACAGATAATATCTTAACAAGATATAATAGCTGACAATTAAGATATATCTCCTTATTTCGAATTTCAAATCAGATTTTAAATTTGAAATATCATGTAAACCATATCACATCCATTATGTTCTATATGTGAGACACAATAGGCTCATATCAAATTGGCAGTAGGCCTAATCTCATTATAAGCCCACAAGTCATAAGTGGTCTCTAGCAAGACATTATGACTACACAATTAATATGAATATCGTTAGTCCGATATTAACCTAACCAATAGTACATGTCATAATCCTTTTGTCACACGATATCTAATTTGAATATAAGTTATGGACGGTGTCATAATTATATTGTTCAAACATTTAATTTCTCGATTACTAAATAGCCTGATAAAATCAAATGACATTCATCATGTATCAATTCATCTGATCACGGCAATGCATTTCTCAGTCCTACTTATCGAGGGGACCATTTGATATATATCTCATTAGAGAGTGACAAATTCCATCTTGTTCATTCACTTTCCTCTAATTCTCATCATGTTCAATCATAACATTTATGATTATCTGATTAAAAATAACGTTTGGTTATGTCATAACATGATGTTCCTTATGTAAGAAACTGTGATGATCTCATGTCTAAGGATTATATGATATAACTATTATGAGATCATTTATGACACTGATCCATGCAATGATCTCATAGCGAGTCTATCTAGTACATTGTTAGTACTTATAAGTTTGATTTGTATCAACATACATATAATTATCTCATAATTATCAATCAAACTCATACTGGTCTAAATTCATCATTATACCTTTGGTGATGAATGGCTATGGATATTTAGAATAACATTAAACAACTATTCAAATATTATTATAATGAAACATGTAAGCAATATAATAATAACATTAAGAGAACCATTTTATAAAAGAAAAATGACATAACATAAAGATCCAAATATTTGGTATAGGGCATAAACACTAACGATAACATGCATCCTCCTTGTATGGCCCACTTTCTAGAAGCTCACAATGCATCTTCCTCCAAGAAGAAGAATAAAAGAAAGGGAAATTTCAGAATGAGTGACCAAATAAGAAACAAGCCAGAGGACATAGCCACCAGAGGACATAGCCACCAGGACAACAAAAATGAAGGCAAGAGGAAGTTCACATGGTGGAGAGTGATAATAATAATAATAATGATGCATCCCCACCAAAGAAGGATTGGGAAGACCAGTGCCATCGTTATGGCATGACATGCCACTGGTCAACCGTGTGCAAAACTTTGCGGCACTTACAAGATTTGTACCAAGAGATCTTGAAGAAAAGGCCGAGTCAAATCTGGTAGCCACCTACTCCCAAGCTTCAGCACAAGTTACTGATGTAGATTTCGAGAATGATTGACCTGTTTGATTAAAAAGCATTTATCTTAGTTAAATAAACATTGTCATTTGAGAGCTTTTTTCATAACTATGTATGATGTTATTTCCATTTAAAAAAATTAGTTATGATTTGCATACAATCATATGCTCTTATATCCTAGATGGATTGCTCTCATGACTAGTTATAAAGTATAACTGTAAGGAGTATTTATATATGAGGAGGGATCAAATGACCCCCAAAAATAACCCCCAAAAATGACCCCCTATCAAAAATCATATGCCCCCCATTTTTTCGGAAGATCCGAACCGTTCATCTTGATCTCCACTCTCTAAATACATGACCCACCAATTTTCAACCCGATCCCATGTGTTTTTCCCATTCATCCATCCGACCCAAATTTAACGGTTTCGCATGAACAGAACTTTTGCGAATGGTTGATGAACGGGAAAAACACATAAGATCGGGTTGAAAATTGGTGGGTCATGTATTTAGAGGGTGGAGATCAAGATGAACGGTTCGGATCTTCCGAAAAAATGGGGGGCATAGGATTTTTGATACGGTGTCATTTTTGGGGGTTATTTTTGGGGGTCATTTAATCACTCCTCTTTATAAATTGCAATAAAATAGTTATACTTCTATGCACTGAATCATATGGAATGTTTTCCTTACATGCCATAGCTTAAGATCAAATGATTATGTTTTGCATTGAAGTATATGTTGCAATGGTTATGCTTACTATAAGTTTGACTAAACTAACTCAAACAAACTGTGGATAATTTAACTCATTCACACGGTCACTCTTGACGCATGCTAACTTAAGCATCCCTCTCTAACGATAGTTCTGAAGTACTATCTTGGGATGTCTGAATTAAGGATCAAACATTGCAAGTATGAAAACTCTTGAACGAAATATGAGTATGCCCGGTACTCTCAGAAAATATGAAAAAAGAAAAGTTCAAAGGATATTCGTCGATACGAAATCCATAGTGAAACTAACGAAATAAATAAATACCGAATATTCGTATATAGCGACTCAAGAAAATAAATGGCCTGAATACCATACTTGAGCATTTGAATGTACCTTCAAAAGGTCCATATCATACGAAATTCGAAGAATGGAGCAAAATAAACGGAGCACACAAATGTGCCCGAACTTGTTTAAGTTTATACTTTGATATGAGTAGTTCAAACACCCATGATCGGTGATAATGCACTCCATCATATCCCAATCCCATGAAATAATCTAAAGAACACGAAGATCCTTCAGAAGGGTGAATCTCCACTTTATGGAACGAAAACCAATCTCTATTAAAAATAAAAAATAATACGACTTTTTCCCTTGAGAGTACTTGAGGGATATTTATCAACTCTCAGTGACGGGCCGATAAAGTACTTTAACATACTTATCATCCCCCAAAATGGTCATAAGGAGGCCTATTATCCAACCGATGTCCTGCTTTTCTAAAGCTACTAGGAAAATTTATCAAAATTTCGAGCACAATGGATAAAACTGGGATATAAATAATAATTTGTTAGGAAAAATAGCGGAATAAACCAATATCTCAAACAAAAACAAATTGAAAATGCAAGAATAAAAGGTAGAAGGATGACACCAGATATAACGTGGTTCGGCAATGTGCCTACATCCACGGGGAGCAACAACAAGAACTTCCACTAACGTCAATAATGGATACAAGAGAGCACACTACTTCAAGAACACCACTGAAGGAAACACTCTCTCACTCTTGTTTGCTTCCTGCACACTACAACACTCTCAACTTGGAGTGGACACTCTTCACTCAACTTGGAGAAGATGATACTTGGATGGAATGAGGTGCTTTTGGAATGAGCAAATGACCTCTCCTTATATAGGCCTAAGGAGGAACCCTTCACATGCCTTCATCAATGCTCCACTAACTCCACCATTAAACATATACATTACCATCACAATTATTATAGGTCCATTCACATTCTATATTCAATGTGAAGAGGCCTTTCAATTTCCCAACTCATGGAAAACCAAAAGACACAAAATGGGAGAATGAATGGCTGGAATTATTAACAATCTCCCCCTCCAGCCAAACTGCCTTATGTGGTTGGACTTACTTACAGTCCATCCCAGCTGCCTTGCAACAATGCTGCAGCTTCTCTTACGGAACGACTTTTGTCAGCATATCTGCGATGTTCTTGTCGGTATGAATTTTTCCCAACTGGAAAAGCTTCTTGGATATCACATCTCAGATCCAATGATATCGCAACTCAATGTGCTTTGTGCGAGGATGATGAACCGAGTTCTTACTCAACTGAATTGCACTTTGACTGTAGCAATGTAGCACATAACTTTCTTGTTTCATACCCAGCTCTTGAACAAACCTCTGCAGCCATATGAACTCCTTGCCCGCTTCATTAGCTGCTATATACTCAGACTCTGTGGTGGATAATACTACGCACTTCTGTAACTTGGACTGCCATGAAACAGCTCCCCCTGCAAAAGTAAATAAGTAACCAGAAGTAGACTTTCGATTATCAAAGTCTCCTGCCAAATCTGCATCTGTAAAACCTGCCATAGTTGGTTTTGATCCACCAAAACTTAAGCAAAACTTTGAGGTTCCCCTCAAATATCTGAGTATCCACTTGACTGCCTCCCAATGCTCTCATCCAGGATTAGAGAGATATCTGCTGACAATACTAACTGCATGCGCAATGTATGGACGAGTACATACCATCGCATACATAAGACTACCTACAGCTGATGCATAGGGAATACCTGCCATCTTCTCTTTCTCCTCTTGAGTAGTTGAGCATGCCAATCTGCTTAACTTGAAGTGATTACCCAGAGGTGAGCTCACTGCCTTGGCTCCTTTCATGTTGAACCTCTCAAACACTCGTTCAACATACCTCTCCTGTGAAAGCCACAGCTTGTGCTTCTTTCTTTCACGAGTAATCTCCATGCCCAATATCTGCTTAACTGGTCCGAAGTCTTTCATGTGAAATGCTTTTGACAAATCTGCCTTTAGTCTGCGAATCATGCAAACATCTTGTTCCACAATCAGCATATCATCAACATAGAGTAGTAAAATTATGAATTTACCTCCAGGGAACTGTTGGATATACACACATGGATCTGCATCAGTGTGCTTATACCCATGACTCACCATGAATAAGTCAAACTTCTTGTACCATTGCCTTGGCGCTTGCTTCAGCCCGTATAAGCTTTTCTTTAACTTGCAAACCATGTGCTCCTTTCCCTCTACCTCAAATCCTTCTGGTTGCTCCATGTAGATCTCTTCCTCCAAATCTCCATGAAGGAATGCCGTCTTCACATCTAGCTGCTCCACCTCCAGATCCATGCTAGCCGCCATGCCAAGAATAACCCTAATAGATGTCATCTTGACAACAGGTGAGAAAATTTCATCAAAATCTATACCTTCCTTTTGTCCAAAACCTTTCACAACCAAGAGATCCTTGAACTTTGTCAGTTGCTCGTTTTCATCCCTCTTCAGCTTGAACACCCACTTATTCTTGAGTGCTTTTCTCCTTTCAGGAAGCTCCACCAAATCATAGGTGCCGTTTTTCAACAAGGACTCCATCTCAGACTTCATCGCCAACTTCCATTTGTCGTTGTCTGCATGAGTCATTGCTTCCTTAAAGCATTATGGTTCTCCGTCACTGGTCACCAAAATGTACTGTGAAGAAGGATACTTGGAATTTGGTTTGAGAACCCTGCTGGATCTTCGAACCGGCTCTTGAGAATTTTCTGCTTGCTCCCCCCGATTTGGACCCTCCTGGATTTGTTCCGCTTGATTAGGATCCTCCTCGTTTAGCTCCTCCTGATCATGATTCTCCTGATCATTATCCTCAAGTTCAGCTTCCTCGTTGCGAACATTCTCATTTGCAACATCTTAAGCCTCGTCTTGAGATTCTCTTAAGAGCGATGATGAATCATATGTGAAGCGTTCAACTTGATCTAGCACTTCTTTGTCAAGATCCGCAACCGTTTGATCTTCTTGAAACACCACGTCTCGACTTCTGAACAACTTATTGGACTTTAGATTCCATAACCGGTATCACATCTCCTCATTTCCATATCCGAGAAATATTACAGGAATGGCCTTATCGTCAAGTTTTGATCTTTCTTGCTTCGGGACATGTGCAAATGCTTTGCACCCGAACACCCTTAAGTGAGAATAAGAAGCATCCTTACCGGTCCATACGCTTTCTGGCGTCTTCAAGTCCAACAATATACATGGCGATCGGTTGATGAGGTAGCTTGCCGCTATCACTGCTTCTCCCCAAAACTGTTTTGACAGGTTAGCGGTCTTCAGCATACTTCGGACTTTCTCCAAAATGGTGCGGTTCATCCTCTCCGCTACACCATTATGCTGTGGGGTGCCAGGTACGGTCCTTACATGCCTGATGCCGTGCTTCGATCAATATTCTTTAAACGCGTTCGAGGTGTACTCTCTGCCATTGTCACTACGGAGACACTTGAGAGTCTTCCCAGTTTCCCTCTCAACCATGGCATGGTACTCCGTAAAGGTCTGAAACACCTGGTCTTTTGTTTTCAACAAATACACCCAAACCTTTCGTGAAGCATCATCAATAAAGGTAACAAATAATTATTGCGACCCAGTGATTCAACTTCCATGGGGCCACATACATCAGAGTGTACTAGGTCTAACACATTTTCTTTCTTAGAAAGATTACTCTTGAAACTCACTTTATGTTGTTTACCGAATAAACAGAAATCACAAGAGTCGAGTGAGATACCTTTCAAAAGGGGAATTAGCGACTTCTTAGCCAAGACTTGCAATCCCTTCTCACTCATATGACCTAGCCGCTTGTGCCATAGATTCGGAGATGAACCATCCGCAATGTTCAACTCTCCTTTACATATCTTACCATATGTCTTGTAGAGGGTACAACACAGCTTCCCTCTAGCCACCACAAGCGATCCTTTCGTAAGCCTCCATTTTCCATCACCTCCATGAAGATGAAAACCTTGTTTGTCAAGCACACAGGTTGACAACAAATTGAGACGCAGGCCCAGTACATGTCTCACATCCTTCAACATAAACTTGTAGCCCATATCTGTCTCGAAACAAACATCTCCAATTCCGGCAATGTGGGAATAGCTCGCATTCCCCATCTTCACTCTACTAAAGTCACCGGCTTTGTACGTAGTGAAGAACTCTGAGTTTGCTGTTGCATGGAATGATGCTCCCATGTCAACAACCCATCTGGTTCCATCACAATCATCAAAATGTAAGCATTCACTTTCAAAGCAAAGGAAATCAAAGTCACCTTGAGACACGGCGGTAGTGCTACTTGTGTCCTCCTTTGATTTATTAGCGTTGACATCGCGATTCTCATTCGAGCCTTTCGCCAACTTGTTGCAGTTTCTTTTCATATGTCCGAAAAGGCCGCAATGATGGCACTTTCCATTGAATCTTGCCTTTGATTTGCTTATGCTCCTTCCATGGCCTTTGGGTCCTCTACTCTTGCTCCTTCCTCGGTTCTCCGCAAGGAACACTTGAGTATGATCCGAGGTTGAACTTATAGACTTCCTTCTAGTCTCTTCATTCAACATGTTATCTTTAACATTATTTATAGACAATACACCGTCAGGGGCAGAGTTACTTATAGTCACGACGAATGTCTCCCAACTATCAGGTAACGACCCCAAAAGCAACAATGCTTGCAACTCGTCGTCGATCTTCATACCCATTGTGGCCAACTAATTGATCGTGCTTTGAAAGTTGTTGAGATGCTCGGTCACTCTAGCACCTTCTTTAAACTTGACATTCACCAACTCCTTGATTAGAAAGGCTTTCTTCGCAGGGGTCTTCATTTCGAAAAAGGATTCCAACTTTAACCACAATTGATGTGCGTTAACTTCGTTGGACACATGGTGAAACACGCTATCATCCACCCATTCACGAATATAACCAATAGCTTTGCGACTTAACTTGTTCCAATTCGCATCCGATGTTGCTTCCGGCTTTGCCTTATCGCCTTCGATTGGCTCATGCAAATCCTTGCAATAAAGGATATCCTCCATCCTCGGCTTCCACGTCACCCAATTTGAGTTGTTGAGACGAATCATGGTACTCTTTGAACCCTCCATAGCTCTGATACCACTGTTAGGAAAAATAGCGGAATAGAACAATATCTCAAACACAAACAAATTGAAAATGCAAGAATAAAAGGTAGAAGGATGACACCGGATATAACGTGGTTCGGCAATGTGCCTACATCCACGGGGAGCAACAACAAGAACTTCCACTAACGTCAATAATGGATACAAGAGAGCACACTACTTCAAGAACACCACTTGAAGGAAACACTCTCTCACTCTTGTTTGCTTCCTACACACTACAACACTCTCAACTTGGAGTGGACACTCTTCACTCAACTTGGAGAAGATGATACTTGGATGGAATGAGGTGCCTTTGGAATGAGCAAATGACCTCTCCTTAAATAGGCCTAAGGAGGAACCCTTCACATGCCTTCATCAATGCTCCACTAACTCCACCATTAAACATATCCATTACCATCACAATTATTATAGGTCTATTCACATTCTATATTCAATGTGAAGAGGCCTTTCAATTTCCCAACTCATGGAAAACCAAAAGACACAAAATGGGAGAATGAATGGCTGGAATTATTAACATAATTTACAACGGGAATAAAAGTCGAATACCATGAAGCAAGTGTTCACACCCAAAATGGGTTTGAAAAGTCAATTATTTAAAATGACTCCAATGGATTACACATCCATTGATTCCTGTTATTGGTGACCGTGTAGGGACATGCAATCTTGCATGCTGCTTCATAAATAAGACTTAGACCCTATGAAAATCAGAGTTATTCTCCGATGCAATTAGCATAGAAACACCACCAAATATCTCTCATTTGAGGACTTTTGGGTGTGCATCCTACATTCCCACAGCACCATAGAGAATAAAATCAGGACCTCATTGACGTCTTGAAATCTATATAGGGTATTATGCACCCTAGATACGTTGCATGCCAAATAGGGGAGGTGTTTAAAACACGTCTCGAAGACTGAGCATATATGTGTCCGCATTCCTATTGCTAGGCTCAACTCAATTAAAGCATGAAGCTCTACTAACCATTTAAAATAAAAAAATCTATGATCTGAAAATTATGAAATGATAATAAGATCCTGAAGATCCTTCACATTCAATAAAACTGTTCAACAGTTATCGGACATAGTTACTGACAACAAGAAAATTTGTCAGATCACACATCCCTGCTGATAATACTCTAGTTAGGATTGATATCTCCGAGAATGGATGCAATCCACCAGCAACAGAAGTGGATGTTCCTTAAAAGAGAGACCAACAGGCTCCAAGGGTAAAATTCCCAGAAAGTGGAAAACACTTAGAGGCCTTGAGACAATACTACCCCAGGACAATGAGCTCAAGTCAACATCATCACCCCTCCTAAAATCTCCTAAAGAGGAAAATCTGGGAAATTGACATGAAATTAAATTTGTACGTACTGGGGAGGTGTTGGACAGAAAGAACACAATTATCGATAATGTATTCATGTATCATATTGCCACTTACATCGCAAAAGTGACGATAATTATATATTATCGTTCCACACTTCGTTGCTAAAATGAAAACGTAGAGATTGGCCAAATGTGGAACGAGACAATAAAGGCTGAGTTGGACTCACTTATAAAACGTGAAGTGTTCGAACCTGAAGTCTAGACACCAAAAGGTGTCAAACCTGTGGACATGATAAGTATTACAAAAATAAAATATAGGTACAAAACCGTATGCTATAAGGTACAGCATATACCTCAATGTTTTTTTCGCTAAACTGGTGAATAAACAAATTAAGATGAGCATGACTCACTTATATAAATGATGCATCAGATTTCTTAGTTATAAATTGCGAATACCTTACGATTTGGCAAAGGAAATTTTGGATATGTTGCTATTGAATGTTGTGACATCATACCTCTATGGATATCTTGATAAAAATGCAGGGTTATCTGGGTCCTTAGGGCACAAAAATCGACACCCGGCCTAAGTTGGGCAGACGAAGAAAGTTATTAAGCAGCGAAAAAACATCTTAAAACGGTTTTAAGAAAGGCCCTATAGAAATAACTCCAGCCAGAATCTCTACTATCCTAGAGTTGGGTCCAACCAACCCATAAGGATATATCTATAAAATTAACTGCAATTATAAATGCATGAATTAAACTACTAACACTTACCTCGCACGTTAGTGAGGCATAGAATCCTACGAACCAATGCCCCGTGTTGGGGCTGAGCCGCTTCTCCCGAGCCGAACAGTGTTTCGAGCCGAACCGCATCCCGAGGCGAACAATCTCCTTGTTGCCCAGTCAACCACGTGCTCCAGAAAGTTTCACCTTGAGTGGATCCTCCGTCAAAACTTCAGATCCGATCCGAACTCCTTCATAGATGTACTAGAGCTCGAGCAGGAGCAAGGAAGAAGAGGCAGAAAGTGGAAATTAATTATCTTTGTCTTTTTGATCTAGGTTTGCCCTTAACATTTAGGGCTCCCTCGATCCGAGGCTTGGTGCGGGGTGCACCGATACGAGTTTTAAGGAAGGGGGTTGACCCCTATTTATATATGCGGCTGACCCCTCTTCTCTACTCAATTTTCGATGTGGGACTAAAAGTTTGAAGGAGAAAAATCAAACTTAAGACTAAAAGTTTGGAGGAGAAAAATCGATTAAGTTTGCCTTACACGAAGGCCAAACTTGAACGAATTTTTCATCCCTCACCGTTGAGCTTCACAAGCGATACCATATATCAAATCAAAGAGCACTGGACGGTGAATGCATAGAAACAAACGGGGCTCAATTCCAACTCCATTTGACCCCTCAAATGTATGTCCAAAGTATGCCAAAAATCACTTTTTGCTAAAAATTCCAGCCGCCAAAGAAACTTAGGGTTTCACAAACTAGTGGGCCTCACATTTCCTCCAGCCGAGCAGGGCCCAGCCCGCCTAGGCATCCAGCCCAGCTGGGCCTGGTAGAGGCTTTTAGTTCCCTCTCTTCTTTTTTTTGTCTTTTTGTTTTTTCTCTCTCTAGCCCAACTAGGCTTTGCCTAAAAACAAATTTTTCTAGGACACTCCTAGACTTCTTATAGAGCTTGTTATACGTGGTTATTATAAAATATATTTGTAATCGTTTTACAATATATTTTATTTCCTTTTGCATCATATGCAATAATCCACGTCAATAATATTCCAAATTATATATATCGCAAATCTTTTGCAACACAATTAATTCTCATACATACGATGTATTATCTCCCTAATTTCTACATATTACTTGACGAATATCCCACTCTGTATGAGACCATACAGCCTGATCCTACTACAGGTGGGGCTCGAAACCCCAGAAGATTGAGACCACGAGCAGCAGGTGTCGTCCATGTTATGGTATCATCTTTGTGTGGTTAGCTCATTGACTCGAGCATTGTCAGGACCACATTGACTGTGTCTGTGATGAATGCCGCATTTTTAGTCCCTTCGTCAAAACTATGTCGCTTAGCCAAGCCTAGGGTATATTCAACTGTCAACCCTAATAGCTTGAACTCGGTTAGTCTCCATCGGTCTTTATTCTATCAATGTTGGACTTCTTCCAACATACTTTGGCCAAAGTTTTCACTAAAGACCAAACTAACACATGCGACACTAACTCCCCATAAACGGGAGAGACGAATCCTCTTTTAGTCATTACTCTCCTCGCACGCTTCAAGTGTCACCCAACCAAAGACCTTTCGACTGGCCTCGCTTCGAAGCTAGGTCAGAGATCTAAGTGACACCATTCACGTACAGGTTCATACAATGATCTCAAGCTAAGGACCAACTTGCCCATCATCACTGAGAGTTAGCACTGACAGATTAGTTAAGTTAACCATATGATAACTATCGGTGGGTTGTTCAGTGAACTCATTCACCAATGAGCACCTGTGTCTCGTCTCCGACTTCACCAAGTGGAACGACCATGAGATCATCGTCACCACTTCAAGGTGAAGACAAAGACACAATGGTATATCTGATGTATCGAAATCCTTTTTTCGAAACATCTACAACCAAGAACGATTTTAGACTTATGCTAGAAACGGTCAATCAATTCTTCATGATCGAGATCCTCATCTCGGTACATGTTTAATCTCGCATCAAGTCTCGGGACTTTACATAAGTTCTAATGTAGACTACATTATTATTAACTTAGATAAATTCTTACCAAACAGCTTACTATCATTTCAAATAATATGTTTGTACACATACACAGAGATAAATTGCCTCGAGAGCATACACATATCCCAACAAAAGATAAATTACACATTTCCTTAAATACCTGACTAGACTTCATGACGTCTATTCTATTGAAGAAACAATAAAATATTTTATAATCAAGTGAATCCTTTGACAAAGCAAGGATTCCTACTAAGGGTTGTCTTTGCATCTTTATACAGAGCAAAGAACATGATTTGAGATCATAGTTGTAAACAACTTAAATATCATCGAATCTCCGGAAGAGAAAACTGAAATATCTATTCACGCCTGACTATCAAATATATATGAAAGTCCTAGGTAAAATAAAACAAGTCATGGCTCAAAGATTTATTATCTAAAAAGATAAAATCTTGTTACATTAAACTTCATACACACAGAGTGTGTTGAAGAAATTACAACAAGAACCATTGTCATCCAATAAATTCACATATTATAGTACGTTCACTGGATGTACATAAAGACACATTCCCTAAGCTGGAAGATGGAAAGAATATTCTAGGTCCTGAAGTCCCTTATCTAAGTGCAATCAAAGCACTTCTGGATAACTACACGTGTCCCGTTATAGCAGTTGCAGTAAATTCACTAGCCAGATACATTAATGAGCCTAAAAGTGCCACTGGACCGGAGTAAACCATCTTCTGTGCTACCTCCAAGGGTCGATGGACTTGGGTTTACATTATAAAGAATTATCCTTCCTACATATGTAGATATATGTTATAGATCTGACCCCCATAATGAAAAATCACAAACTGGGTACGTACGATGGGACGGCCATCTACTATAGATCTGCAAAGCAAACTATGAAGGCAACATTATCCTATCATTTCGAGATCCTCATACAGAAACAAACCAAGGGTGTGTTTGGATGCGCTTAGTGGTACATCATATCCCAGTGACGACTGGGTCAAAGGTTGGTGATTTGGAGTTGACCACATAGTCTGAAGAGTCGAAGACCATGCCACATGCTTATCCCAACTTTGAGGAAACCACATCATATGCCACAAGATAAAGCACACCTCTCCAGAGCTCTTTTGGATCCAGCTGCTGCCTAACAATGGTGATATCTGTAATTTTATATATATTTTTCGGAATGTTGTAAACAGGCTTGATGTAAAAATGCCTAAGAGATCTGAAAGCAAAGGTGCGTGTACATATCAGGGGGAGTTAAAGGAGATTCATACTCTTTTTCAATAGCCATGGTTTTAACCCACAGGGTTTTCCATAACCAAAGGTTTTAACGATGCAAATCACATTAACTCAGGATCCCGAAGTATCCAACTCTTGTGATACTCATATGATGCTCAAAATCCCGAAGTATTCATGAGCAGAGTTCACACTTATTGCGGAATAAGTGGGAGTGTTATGAATACATTATCTTGTAGAGATGAGGAGTTTATATTCTACTCAAACATTGTATCCTACCAGTGTATGTACTCTTCATATCCCCTAAAAATAAAGGCATGGGGTCTCCCCAGGAGGTACTTCACAGCATAAAATTTATTTTAGATATATATTTTTTTGTAAATAATTTTCATTCGTGGACACAAACAACAAATATCTCATCTTAATACGATGTGAACTTGAATGTAAATTTAATTTCATAACGGGATAGAAGAGTGTAAATTATACTGCAAAATTTTTATTACCTATGTACAAAGGCAAATTAAATGACTTATTTTTTGAAAAAAAATCGCATTAATAAACAAAAATAATTCAGTACAAAAAAATGTTAGGATGTTATGAATAGGGCCTTGAGACCTTTGGTATCAAGGACCATTGGTATCCACCATAATTGTAAATGACCTTTTGTATCCTTCTTAATCTATATATATGATATATGGCCTCCACCATAGAGATTGATTCTCAATACGTTATCAGCACGATTACGATCGTAGAGAAAGAAAAGATGCGGTGAAGCCCAGATGAATTTTTTCGCGACGTACATACCAAAAATAATGGATGCAATCCACCAATAACAGAAGTGGATGTCATCAATGAATTAGAGAACATACCACGAGGCTCCAAAGAGAGAAAAACTCCTAGAGACCTTTAAACAATACCCCACAGGAAAGTGAGCTCATATCAATATCATCTCCTTTTCCAGAACCTCTAGAAGAGATGAAACTGGAATAAATTGAATTATTACTGTATAATGTACGTATAGGAGGAAGTGTTTGGATAATAGAACACACTCGTCGGTAACTTATTCACGTTTCATTTTTGCCACTAAATGTGATAATTATAAATATTGGTCCACACTCTGTTGTCTGAAGCAAACGTAGAGATTGGTCAAAAAATGTAGAACAAGGCAATAATAAGCTGAGCTAGACTCGCTTATGAAACATGAAGTGTTTGGACCAGAAGTCCTGGTGGTATCAAAAGATATCAAACTTGTGGTCATAATAAGTATTGAGTAAACACATACATAAATAAATAAAATCGTATGCTATAAGCAACATGATGTAGCTTAGAGGTTCATTTCGCTGAAACCAGGAAGTAATCAAGTAAGATGAGCTTGGCTCGCTTACAAATAAAACTGATGCATCAGGTTCCCTGGTTATGTTTGCGAAAATCCTGCGATTGGCAAATGAAAATTTTGGGTTTTGTTGCTGCTGTGGATGTTATGACAGCATATACTTATGAATTTATTCATAACTTCCTTACTTGCCTGAATAAACTATGAGACGTCTATTCTATGAAAAATATTGGTTTGGGATTGGCCATTATGCATAAATCAATCTCCATTGTATAGACCGGAGGGTAAATTAATCTGCTTTTAAAGCATCATGCATTGGGATGCATCATGGGGAACAAGATCATCCAACAGCGCGCAGCAGAGCGGAGTGGGATGTCAAGCTTGGGGATAGTGAGGTACGAGTATTGCTATGGGGAGCTGCAGGGAAGGAGTTGCCAGTTTTCTAGGTGGGCCTTGAAGGTGGCTGCCATGTTGCTGTGGAGGATTCCCAGAATCATGATTAGGGAGGAGAGTGTTTGTGGCTTGTTGGTGGGGGTGGGGTGGTTAGAAGACACGGTCAGGGTGCCAGAGGCATCTTCCTTTCTGGATGGAACGTTCGCTAGATGCTCGCCCCCCAACGAATTAGGAGAGGGTGCAATAACGGTGCATGCAGGTTCATCAATGCAAATGACTTGCCCTCCGCCACTTGCCACTCGCATGGGGATGAACGGCTCCCAAAAAATTCAATTGGGAGCTGCCACAGCCGAACCCATGTAGGTGCAACGGGGATGTACTATCGGATCTAGCAGAAGGGTTGGCTTTGCCTAAAACAGCTTTTATGTCATAGGGTAGATACCCTATAACAGAAATTCCAATGTTTGGTGGATTTGCGGCAACTACTTGCAGAACTTTCAATGAGTTCACTCCTCCGCAAACTAAAACCATCACCACCCAATCTGGAAGACAACAGCACCTCTCAGAATACAAACCATCACACTGCTAGCTTTGCTTGATCACCTTCCTAGCATCCTTCAACCACCATCTTACGGGGAGAAAATACTGATTTTATTCCTAAATCAATTCCGCATACTTATAAATAACTGCAATTGCTAAGTTCAAAGCAGATACTCTTTGCATTGCAGCAGAACTAGCATAATGACCGCATCGATTCACAAATTTGGCTGCATTCCCCACCGAGAACTGGAGTCAGTGCTACATGCGAGCCAAAGCAATATCAGGCACACCCCTTAACAATAACCTCTGATGCATTGAAACCAGTTAATTATGTATTTGCCCGCGCTGGTCCAATCCAATTGCAACTTGCCTTGGTGGAATGATAACTAAGATCTAAGTTGCACCACCACCTAAATAGTAGTTGATGCTGCATAAGATTGAAGTATATCATAATGACTCCAATTTCTCCATCACTAACCAAATAGGGAGACGACAAAAAATATAAAGTGAAAAAAGAAGTAAATATTCTCCAGGTTGCAGCAAGTTGTTTACTCTATTGAACTACTAAAAACTAAGAATCTCTTCGCTTACATAATTAGGGGACCAACTTAGCTTTACAACATTTACAAAAATATGATTTGGGTATATACCTAAGCGAGCTTGACGTATGTGAAAATTAGCTGTAACTTTGTTGCAGCAATGCTTCTGTGCTACCTCTTCGCATATGTGAGGTAAGGATCTTGTGCAATGGTTAGAACATCTGGTCTCTCAGCTTGATTATACGTCAAGCATCGACGAATTAATTCCTAACAGAACCAAGAAGAAAGATAATTCCATCAAATGTCAATATTTACAAAACATACAATGCTAATGGCATTATCATTGAGACCACAAACATGGAGCTTTTTCTTTATCTTCATTTTCAGGTTGCATGATCTGAACATAACTTTACAGGCCATACTATTTCACTCCATAAGGGTAACTGATGATGAATGACCATCCAATGACAATGTGGATATTTATTGAGAAGAATATAATTATTCTTTTTCATTACAACTAATGCTTTCTTCCAATATATTGTCGGAGTTTTTACATAATTGGTTAGTGATCCAATGGTCCCTCAGGATCAGGGTTGTGTCCCATATAATTAAAACTTACTAAATGGAATAAAGACAGAGATGGAGATATTCTCATATTGCATTAAATGATTTATTTCATGACCCAATCATGCTATACCTATTATTCTCATAAAGGGAGCTAATAACCCAATGATGCATCAAACAAATTTGGCATTGCAACAACCACATATAAAGAACCAAGAAATGGGTTATAATCAACGCACCTTTGCCTCATTTGACACAGATGGCTTTGATGGAAATTCCACCTTGCGAGCATTTATTATAGTATCCTCTCGAAGTATTCTCTCTTGTGTCTGGTCATGCCCAAAAGGGCGTCTACCAAATAGCATTTGATATAACATGACACCAGCTGACCATACATCAACCTGAACTCAAAGAACACAAGTCACGTTAAGAGTTCAATTGCTATGTTTTTAGCCAAGAAAATTAAAAAATATTAAAAAATATTTATCACTGTCAGCAAAAGAGAATAACTTAACGTTCATAAAGTATAGTAATGTCATCTAACAAATCACATAACAGGCCTGGCCTCATTGGAGACAACATTATAAGTACATGTTCTGCTCGCTCTTACTCAATAATACTTAAAATCTTTAAGTCAACAAGCAGCATTATGAATTTTAAAATAAAGCAATAAACATGATCAACATGAAATGAACAGAAGGAAATCACGTGATTAGTTAAATTGTGTCGCAAATTAAAGTACTACATAGTTGATCATCAGAGATAATTATCCAGGTGCAGTCAAAGCAGATAAGTGAAATGTTTGACTGATAAAGGAAAAGATAATTACTAACAGAGTGAAGAAAATTTTGCAGGAAGTATAAAAGGATGATACATGAAGAAATTGATACTTTGAATAGAAGTTTTGAAGGATTACGGACCTTAGAGGATATGAGTGGAGTCTTACTGAGCTCAAAACATTCTGGAGGTAAATACCTGAAAGTTAGCAAGAAATATGTTTAGAAACAACAATCCCAGGATGCATACCAATATTTAGATGAAATTATTTGAAATGCCACAGAATTCCTTAGGCAAATGAACTTAAATTGAATTCAAATGATGGGCCATTTAAATTGTAAGTTAATATGGTCTTGTTCTAGAATCTTTTACTTGTTTACAAACTGAAATCAAATATGTTGCAGGTCCATTAATTATGGATTATTTAAATGGTTATTGGTTGGAAGTTGTTTGGTAGAAAAATATACAATATGAACCATGATGTACATGCATAAAAGGATCCTCCGAATGATAATAACAATAATTACTAATGAATTGAATTAGTTAATAAAACTCCTGGAAAGGGGGCGTGGTGGTTATAAATATGGAATATCCATACAACTGATAATAAACCAAACATACAATAAAACATAAAAATTCAGGGGGGTTTTAATACTAACGAACCATAAATCCAGTCCATCTAGACTGAGCCAATATCAGTACTTCAAGACTCATGGGGCACAGCTTCTAAAAGAACTAAACTCCAGTCATCAAGAATTTTAATAGTTGTAAATCACAAAGAGTTGTCTGGACCTTTCACGCAATCGTGTAAGTGGGCCACCCATGATGTTGTAGCCATCTCAGTGCACCCTGCTAAGTGGCCCTACCCAATGCCAGGCAGCGGGTGCAGTTGGAAGCAGCCTTCTAGGCTTCTAGTGTTGGGCACATCAGATCGAGGTCCATTCAGTCCATCCAGGCAAGAAGGTTAGTTTCCGTGCAGTATAAAGTGGACAAGATCAACCTTGTTAGACAAAGCACATTGGAAAAAAGGGATGATTACAACAAGTTACTTAAGATTTTGAGGTCTAATTTTGACTCCAACATCTATCTACCATGATGTCCAACCTGCTTTTGTGGTGATGCAGCGAAAGGGGTTAACCCAGACGTCAATGTTAGCCACGGTTTCTACAACAGTTCTGATGAGCTCATCACATATCGGCGGCGGCGCAAGAAGAGAGGGCCGGCGGCAAGCCAAGGAAGACCAGATTCATGCATATAACCTAGGGGCGTATTCAAGAACTTTTTGGGCCTTTTGTGAGTTTTTATTATTTTAAGGTGTTATGTGTAATTATGCAAAATCTGGATTCTATATATACGTCATAGGAGAGGGATTTCTTATGCTTATTTTGAGAGATTATTGATTGTGATATTATTCCCTCATCTTCGGGAGAGAGTGCGGACATCCTCTATAATTGACATCTTGGGAGGGTGATGGTCCCTTTAATTGTGATCAAGGTATCGTTAATTTCGGTTTTATATCAATAAAAATTCAGATTTTTCTTCGTTCATATCAATTTGGTATCATAGCGTCGACGATCCATGGCGGCGGCAACAAGATCGACACGTTGGAGGAGAAGTTCGATGGTGAAATCGAAGGCGTGAAGCAAACCCTAACCCAAGCACGGCGAAGACCTAGCGAAATAGCGGAATCTAACGAGAAACAAAACGAAACCCTAGCGCAGATCATGCAACAACTTGCAGTCCTCGCGGCAAAAGGGGGAGACAAAGGTGCAAACCCTAAAACAATGAGAAAGGCGACAACTTTGGACAAGGGCAAGAGCGTGGCGATGGAATATGAAGACGGTCAACTCATGGATGTTGACGAGACTTCGTCGGAATCATATGAAAAGGTCCAAGGGGCCGGCAGCCCGAGCCGACCCCCCCAGATACCAGCAGAGAAGCCATGCGGGCCCTGGGGCACTCCCCTAGGGCGCAAGGCTAGCACAGCCCCAACAATGCTGGGTAGCCCCTTCCCAGGGCCGCCCAGGCCTTGCCGGCCACTGGAGGACCCTAGAGGGCCCTGCAAACCCTCAACAGGGCCGCGCGGGCCAGAGAAGGCCCGACAGGGCCCTGCGGCCCCTTCCCAGGGCCGCCAGGGCCCTGTCGTGTTCATGCATGGCAGCCACGGCCTTACAAGACCCCGGCAGGGGCGCCACGCCCAGACGACGAGTTTCCAGCCTATGATCGCCGTCCAGCAAACCGACGAGGCCCCCACGGCCTTCCGACGCACGCACATGATGACGATTATTACCCAAGAGAGGTTCCGGAGTACGACGACGATAGCGGGGGATTTCGATGCCCCCTGAAACCCTGACATGTTGCAGGCAGGCGACGACATCCACCCCTGGCATATGAGGGGTATCCAGGAGATGATGGGAGGGGCGGAGAATTCGAGGAGCGGGGTTCATATGCAGGTGGCGAAGGCTAGGGAGACTACGGAGATCGAGATTGAGGCCTACGGAGAGGATTGGAGCACACAGGGAGAGGTGGCAGCACTACTACCAGCCCCACTACCAACCCAGGCACGCAGGCGGTCGAGCAGATCATGTGACTTTTGGTGTGGATGGCAGAATGCGAAAGATGAAGATGCACATATTTGAGGGGGAGGATCCTTTTGCTTGGATATGCAGAGCAGATGTTTCTTACACTCCCGCATGACAGAGGAACAAAAGCTAGAGGCTGGGCGGTTTGACTATAAAGAAAGGCCCTCGCGTGGTTTCAGTGGAGGGAGAAACGACGCTCGTTGCGTTCGTGAGAGGAGATTACAGATGGCTTGGTGGAGAGATTCAGCGGGACTTATGTAGGAAATTTACGGCAGCAGTTGCTTTCTCTTAGGCAGGACAACACGGTGAAGGATTACAGGGAGCGGTTCGAGGCACTGTCAGGCCTATACTGATATCTCTGATGAGCCACTGGAGAGCACCTTCATGAAGGGGTTGAAGGCCACCATTCGCACAGAGCTTCGCATACAAAGACCACATGACCTAATGGAGGCCACGTAGTGGCCCAGATGGTAGAGGATCGCCTTATTGAGGAGAGGTCTTGGGACAGCTGGAGTGTTCATGGTTCCCGCAGCCAGGCAGCGACAAGGGGGCAGAAGGCAGTGACTGGAGCAAATCAGGCGAGCAAAGAGAAGAATGGAGAGAAGAGCGGGACGCCATAGACTGGAGGACAGTTCAGGAGGATGACAGATGCAGAGATGAGGAAAAACGACAGAAGGAGCTTTGCTTTAGGTGAGATGAGAGGTTCAACCCAAAGCATAGATGCGCAATGCACAAGCTACAGGTGCTGATACTGGAGGTCAATGAGGACGAGGTAGTAGTGGATGATGGGACTGTGAAGGCCGAGGATGTGGATCATCACCATCTGGACGTAGCAGAGGTTTTTTTAAACTCTGTGGTAAGGTTCACCATGAACCACATCACGAAGTTGACGGGACATATTTTTGACCAGACGGTGACAATGTGGCCAGCCATAATTTTAGCTCCCGGAGAGTAGTGGAACAGCATGGCATGCAGCTGGTGGACACAGGCAGTTTTGGTGTCATGATAAGGACTGGTCAAATGTAGAGCAGCTGAGGAGTGTGCCATGTACTTATTCTGGCACTGCAAGGCATTCAGGTGGCGGACTTCCTGTCGTTGGTCCTGAGGAGCACAGATGTGATCCTGGGCATGAGGTGGTTGCAAACACTATGGGACATGAAGGTGAACTGGAAGTTCCTCAGGATGGAGTTCCAGAAGGGCGGGATGACGATGATATTACAGGGGGATCCCAGCCTATGCAGGACTATGGTCTCTCTGAAGACCATCGCCAGGACAATTCAGTCAGAGGGGGTGGCTTTCTGGTGAAGCTGCAGCGTGCAGTGTGCGAGGGAGGAGTTGGGGCTGAGAGTGAGCAGCCTATTCCAGAGGAGGTACAACAATTATTTGGGCAATTCGAGGAAGTTTTTCAGGAGCTTAAGATCTTCCACCCCTAGGGACCATGAGCACGCGATAGTGTTGCGAGAGGACATATCACCTATGAGCGTGAGACCTTATCGTTATCCACAGGCTCAGAAGGGGATGAGATAGAGGATTGTGCCAGAGATGGTGCGGGCAGTGGTCATTCAGTCGAGCGTTAGTCCATTTTCTAGCACTGTGCTGCTAGTGAAGGACGGGAGTTGGCGCTTTTGCGTGGACTACTGGACGCTGAATAAGGAGACGGTCCCCGACAGGTTCCACATTCCTGTTATTGACAAGCTCCTGGATAAGTTGCATGGGTCAGCCATTTTCACGAAGATTGATCTTAAGTCCGGCTACCACCAGATCAGGATGCGGGCGGAGGATGTGCCCAAAACCGCCTTCAGTACTCATGAAGGCCACGAGTTTCTGGTCATGCCTTTTGGTTTAACCAATGCCCCTGCTACCTTTCAGGGGTTGATGAACAAGGTATTTTGTCACTATCTTAGATGATTTGTATTAGTTTTCTTTGATGATATCATTGTTTACAGCCTATCCTTGGAGGAGCACTTAGACCACCTGCAAAAAGTTTTTCAAGAGCTCCAGTACCATCAGCAATATGCCAACGGAAGGTCTCCTTGGCCAGCCACAGATGGAGTACTTAGGACATGTGGTATCATCAGAAAGGGTGGCAGCAGACAGATCGAAGATAGCAGCTATGTTATACTGGCCGCGCCCGACTACTCTACGAGGACTGAGGGGGTTCTTTGGTTTGACAGGATATTACATGAAGTTCATGCAGAGGTATGGTACTATCTCCTGGCCACTCACCGAGCTGCTGAAGGACAAATTCCATTGGAGTGGCGAGGCGACGCTTGCATTTGAGGCCTTGAAGAAGGCCATGACTACAATACCAGTGTTGGCTCTACCGGAATTTTCTAGACCTTTCATTGTGGAGTCAGATGCTTCGGAGCATGGGTTGGGGGCAATACTGATGCAGGACCAGAGGTCTAGTGCATATTTCAACCAGGTTCTGACGACAAGGGCTAGGTTAAAGTCCGTCTATGAGAGGAAGATAATGGCTATTATCCAGACGATTCAGAAGTGTAAGCCTTACCTTTTGGGGCAGAGTTTCGTGGCGCGCACCAATCAGAGAAGCCTAAAGTACTTGGGGCAGCGCATGGTGGCGGAGGAGCATCAGAAATGGCTGAGGAAGCTGATTGGATACAAATTTGAGATACATTACCACACAGTGCTAGAGAACAAGGTTACAGATGCATTATCGAGGCGCGATGAGGACATACGCTTGGCAACCTTATCCGTTCCCGTACTGCAGAACTGGGAGCCACTGTTACGAGAAGTTGAGGACCAGGAGTTAGCATAGATTCAGGCACCACTCTTACAGGGGTCAACGGATCACCCATGTTATTCTTTACAGGAGGGGAGGCTTTTATATCAGGGGTGTCTGGTGATACCGCGAACCTCTACCTACATCCCCGTTATTTTACAGGAGTTCCACAGCAATACGATAGAGGCCATTCTGGAGTCCTCGAGACCTATAGGTGATTGGCGAGGAAGGTTTTCTAGAAGGGGATGAAGGACGTCGCGGCGATGGTGGCAGAGTGTGACGTTTGCCAACATCACAAGTACATGGCGATGGACCCAAGGGGTTTACTACAGCCGCTCTCTCTGCCAGGGCGGGTCTGAGAGGTGTACATGGATTTTATTGAGAGGTTGCCCAAGTCTGGAGGATTCACAATTATACTTGTAGTGGACTGCCTCAAGTAGTACGCACATCTTATACCACTTCGGCATTATTACAGTGCAGTGTCTATAGCAGAGGTTTTTTGAGTAAGATCATTCGTTTGCATGGGCCACCGAAGTCTATTCTCTCTGATAGGGACAAGGGTCTTCTTGAGCAGATTCTGACAGGAACTCTTTCGGGTGCAGGGAACAGTCTTGAAGCAAAGTACGGCGTACCATCCACAGAGGGACAACCAGACCGAGGTCGTCAATAGGAGCAGCGAGACCTACCATTGCTATTTTATTTCAAAGACTCCGAGATTGTGGACACGATGGCTAGCTTGGATAGAGTACTGGAACAATACTTCCTTTCACACATCGGCTCAGACTACGCCCTTTAAGATCTTGTATGCACGGGACCCTCCTCACTTGTTGCATTATGGGCATGATTCGACACATGTTTTAGAGGTATATCATTACTTAGCTGAGAGAGACCGGTTTTGGAGTTAAAGCACCATTTGGCCAGCGCCCAGCAGATCATGAAGGCTCCTGCAGACTCACATCGCAGGGACGTACAGTTTGACGTGGGCGATATGGTCTATCTAAAGTTGTGTCCCTACCGGCAGAAGTCCTTAGCCCACAAAAAATGAGAAGATATCACATCGATACTTTGGGCCATATGAGGTTGAGGCCAAGGTAGGACCGGTTGCTTACATGTTGAGGCTACTCCCAGGATCGATCATCCACGTCGTTTTTCATGTGTCCCAGCTTCGACAGGTGATTGGCGATCAGCGATCATACAACCTCATCATCATTATCCGAGACATTGACAGAGGACATGGAGGTGGTCTTGGAGCCTGTAGAGTTGAAAATGGTCCGCAGGGGAAGTGCTGGAGAGCGGGAGGCGCTGGTGTGATAGAAGGGCTTACCAGATCATGAGAGCGCATAGGAGTTGGTGGACGTCAAGGCGCAGCAGTTTCCTGACTTCCACCTTGAGTACAATGTGACTCTTTTGGGGGAGTAGTGATGAGCTCATCACATATCAGCGGCGACACAAGAAGGGAGGGCCGGCGGGAATGCAAAGGAGGGCCGGACTCATGCATATAACCCAGAGGCATATTCGTGAACTTATTGGACCTTTTGTGAGTTTTTATTATTTTAGGGGGTTATGTATAATTATGCAAAAACTGGATTCTATATATACGTCGTAGGAGAGAGTGATTTCTTATGCTTATTTTGAGAGATAATTGATTGAGATGTAAGATAATTCACTCGTCTTGGGGAGGCGGACGTCCTATATAATTGGCGTCTTGGAAGGGTGATCGCCCCTTTAATTGTGGTCAAGGTATCTTTATTTTCAGTTTTACATCAATAAAAGTTCAGATTTTTCTTCGTTCCTATCCAGTTCATCTCCTTGCTCCTTTCTAATATTTCTGCTTCTCTTCTTGTGATTCTCTTCTGCTTTCTCTTTCATCCTCCTGATATAGTGATTTCCATGTTCTTGTATATCGCCATTCTTCCTTTCTATTTCTTGCTGGATGTTACTCCACTCCTTCCCGCTTTTCATCATCCTGCTATTCCCTCCGCTCTTAACTTTACCTCTTCTCCTGCTCCTCAATTCAATCCTTCCCTTATCTTCACCTCCATTCTTTCCTGACCTTTTACATTCCCTTTTTTTCTGTTAGTTCCTCTAGGGAAGATGCTAGCAGAGAACCAGAAAAGAAAAACAAAGAAGGGGAAATGGCACATGATACAGATTCATACCATGCTAACAAGATGCTAGCCACTTTTCACTGCCTTTGCGACATGTCTTTATCAGTTGCAAGAATTGAAACCATGCATGTTTGAACAAATAAATGAATGGATGCATGAAAAGTGTGTGCGCACACAAACGCGTAAGTATGTTTGCATTCACATGTTAATTACGTTGGTTTCCCTTTTGGTTATAAGTTCAAAATATCTTAATCATAAACAACTGTTTCTTACACTGTACACATGACAGTGACGGAAAAACTATTATAAGAAGGGGCTAATTATCCAAAAAAAATTACCTTTACGTTTCAATTTTAGCTCACAATACTAACTTTAAGTTCTGAATCAACAAAAGGAAATTGCTATGCCAACAGACCTTTTTGCGCAGTTCACAGACCACTTAATTTTTTTTAAATATACCAACCCTTTTTAAAACCCCCAAAATACACTTTTGGCTTAGTACACATACCACTTAATACATACCACTTAATTGTTATTTATCTCCTAATTAATCTCCCCAACCCCCTCCTAATTAGACCTAAAATTGTGCAACACACATACCTATTCCGCCCCTCTCCCCAGTCCCCAGCCCCTCGTCGGCCGCCCCTCCCCCGCAAACCCCCCCCCCACTCCCTAACCCCCAGGCCCCCAAACCTCGCTCCCCAGCCGCCTCCCGTAGTCCGCCATCCCCCACTCCCCCGTCCCACTTCCCGCTGCAGCCTCATGTTTCGAACAGAATTTTTTGCTCAATACACATATCAAGTAATCTCCTAATATCTTAATTAGTTGTTATCTATCCCCTAATCTCTTAATTAAGTGGTATATGAACTGAGATTAAAGGGTGCTGAGATGAAACAGTGTTGCGATGACAGTGTCAAAACTAAGGGCTTTTCAGAAGGGGTCTGTGAACTGAGCAATTTTCAAAATTTAAGGTCTGTGAACTGAGCACAAAATTAAGTGGAACTAAGTAAAAAGGTCTGCTCACATAGCAATTCCACTAACAAAATGCTACCTTATTTCTCACTTTTCAGTGTAACTTTAAGATAGTTTTGTGAGAAAAATACCTTATAGTTCACTATTTTAAGGGTTATATCTTGTTATTTTAGAACTTAAAGATAGTATTGTGGAAAAAAGCTAAAACATTGATTACTAATGAATAATGCTTATTTTACCCCCTAACAATCTACATTTTGTGCATGGATTATGTTTATTTTGGCTCTAATATATGCAATTTGTCAATATCATTGAACTGTAGAGCTTATTATTCATTCATGTGCAAAATATTATTTTATTGCTTGTTTGTGATTTCTCTAGATTTACAGATGAAGATGACTATTACCTGAGTCCAACCATTTCCTCAGATTTTTCAGAGATCGGAAGTATCTTCTATAAACTTTTAAAGAAGACAGCACAAGAAACAAAGCTTGATGAGACGTTTCATAGTGCTTGATGAGACGTCTCATAGTGCTTGATGAGACGTTTGGACGGAGCTTCAGCATTCTTCTGATTCCCCGGATCAGACGTCTGCTAAATTCGGCACCCAAGAAACAAAGAGTTCAAAATAATTACAGTATGCCCTCCAAAAGTCTGAAGATCACCATCCAGCCATCTGACTACCCTAAAGCCATGCGTATCAAATACGCCAAACGTATGAGTCTACCACATCAAACGTTTGGCTGACTCACTAAGCATCTAACTCCCATCATAAGCCAATCGTCTGGAAAAACAACTTCAGATGACTGGGAGATGACTGGGAGACTCGAAGAGCCAAACATCTGGAGCCCCGATTCCAAACGCCTGACGGACGACAGGAGGCAATTTCTGGAGCTCAAATCAACTCGAGCCGACTTCAGATTTTTCTTTCAAGCTAAACAATGAGAGAGCCGACTTCAGATTCTTCAGTCAAGCTAAAAAATAAGAGACCATTGATCTGAGATCATTGGGATGAGATTGTTTGAGGGTTTGGCGGCTATAAATAGCTGACTGCAATTAGGATTAGGGACAAACATTTCTTTTAGGTTTTGGTTTTCTTCTTTGGGTAAAGATGGAGCATCTGAGCAAGGATTGAGCAAGGATTAGGCCTGAATTTTAATCCACTTTGGTGAAAGAAACCCCAATTTCTCTCTTTGATTTTGATTGTTTATTTCTATTATTGTATTGAACTTATGGCTATTTTAATGAAAGTTGATGTTTTCATCTACATAATTGGCAAAATCTCTTATGTGTTGTGACGTAATTGAAGTTTATTTACTATATGCATCCATTCATCTTTAGCACCATTTAATATTTAAATCATAGGATTGATGGTTGTTTATATTCTCATTGCATATGCATTACCCGTCGAGGGATCCGATGAGGATGGTGTGCCGCGAGACAGTACTTACGTGTATTTACACTACCCGTCGAGGAATACGAGGACAAAGTGCCACGATGCATTATCTACGTGCATAAAATACGTCAAGGGGTTCTAGAGGAGGGTGATGTGCCGCGAGGTTCATCTAGAACAGTTAGGATGTATAACCCATAAATCCGATGAGTACCTAAGATGTTAATATGTTGTTTTTTAATTCTTTATTCTTCTATCTCCATAAATTGGCCTGGATGTGAAATTGAGTTATATGGTTTGGAAAGCATAGTAGGACACGACCCTAATGAAAATACAATACACATACACTTCTCTTATTGCACCCTCACATTGCCCTTTAGCATAACTTTAGGATAATCACGGCAATCAACCTATTGAACAAAACATTTCACATTCGAAAGGTGGTTTGTTTATTATTGAATTATTTCCTAGTTTAATTTCAAATTGTGAATTTGCAAACGAGATTGTACCCAAAGAATACGACCCTGGACTCACCAGGATTACTACTTGATCGGCTTCTTATACTTGAAAGTAGTTCAACACATTTGCCATTGAGTCAACGTTTTGGCGATGTTACTGAGGACAACGGTTCAACATTTTTGCAATTTCTTATTTGCTTGGAAGATGTAGTGAGATCTTTCCATCTTTTGTGTAAATAGTCTTTGTATATCCACTTACTTGAAATTTTTGCTTTGATATATGCATAACTATAAAAATTAGGTTAGTTTGGAAAAAAAAGTATCATGGGTGATCCCATCTGTTTGTGGCTGAGGACCCCTAAGACACAGATTAGCTAGACATTTTGAAATGGTGGAAATTTTCAATGCCAATGGTACAAATGGCCATGATCTTGAAAATCATTCCAAAACCATGGGAGATAGATCATTGAGAGATGTGCTAAGGCCAACTAGGCATGCTTCTAACTCATGCATTGTGCTCCCTATCGATGCAACTTTTTAAGCTCCAAAACTGGAACGATTCAACTTCTGCCTACCTTTCATGGTATGGAGCGGGAGAATCCATATTTACATATTAAGGAATTTTGAAGATGTTTCCCTTACATTTGTAAATGGAAAACCAAGTACTGAAATTGTATATCTCAAATTGTTTCCATTTTCACTAAAATATAAAGCTAAAAATTGGCTTAATGCTCTACCTTCGCGCTCTATTACTTCTTGGGTAAATTTACAAGCCGAATTTTAAAGAAATTTTTTCCTTTGCATAGGACCCATGGGCTAAAGAAACAGACTGTGAACTTTTCGCAAAAGCACAACGAAACTTTTGATGCAACGTGTGAAAGGTTCAAGACCTTATTGCGTGCATGCCCCCACAATGGGTTTGATGTGTATCGCCTCATATGATTCTTCTACGATGGGCTTCAACCTGCAATGAAACAATTCGTAGATATAATGTGCAATAGAGAGTTCTTCGATAAGGATACCAGCTACGCATAGGATTATTTGGAGTACATAGCAGAAAATGCGCAAACATGGAAAGTGACTCCTGAATATGATAAGATGGATCCACATCAATGTTCATCACGTAGAGGCACATTTAATTTGAAACCGGAGGAGGCCTTAGAAGCTAAGATGGATGCCTTCTTCAATAGAAAACTTCAAGGCTTGGAGTTGAAGGGAGCGAAGGCCGTAACTGCTGCTGCAGAAAATTGTGCCATTTGTGAAAGAATGAAGCATGATACATCGGGATGCCAATCATTCTGACGTTGAAGGATGTGATACGGAACCCTTACTCAAGTGAACCATGTATCAAATTCATACCAAGGACATAGCTTCAATCCAAATGCATTCAACTCCAACTGGTGCAACCATCCCAAGTAGAGTTGGCAGTCCAAGTCCAAGCCACAGACCCCACACCTCCATATAGGCCACCACCTCTCGACAATTACTAAGGTGGAATGCAAATGAAGGAGGAGCCTAGCATAGATCCACAGTTTCATACTCATAATAATGCACTCCAACAGTTTATGCAAATTCAACAAAGTCTAAATGAACAACTTCATCAACAAGTCCAATTTCAGTAGATCCAGCAGATTAAGCAAGCTCAGTGCCAACAATTCCAACAGTTCCAACTGATGAGTGAGAGTTTGGCCAAGCTTACAACCAGCTTAGAGAAAGGCAAGCTTCTGTCACATCTACTTTCTAATCCCAATATGAGTTCGTCCAATTCGACAGCCAACATCAGCTCTTGCCAAGCGGTGACCATCCTGCGAAGTGGGATGGAGATTGAAAAGCCTGAGCCATCAAAGGATACTCCAGAGACATTAGTGGAGGTAGAAGACCATACATCACAAGAAGTGCAAGAGGAGAGTTCAAGGACAAGAGTACCAAGAAGACAAGAGTTCAGGGGTCCGAGCTCTATTTCCATCTAGCACCTTACCCCCAAAGGCTTCTTCAATCCAAGAAGGACAAGTATCAAGAAGAGATAAGTGTAATTTTTCAACGTTGTCAAATTAATGTACCTCTTTTTGATGCTATTAAACAAATACATGCCTACATTAACATCTTGCCTTAACATGTCTGCATTAAATTGAGACTTGCGGAATTAAAGAAGACACGTGTTATTCTCCAACTGGCCGATAGATCTATGAAGGTTCCTAGAAGCTGTGTAGAGGATGCACTTGTCCAAGTGGACAAAATCTATTACCATGTGGACTTCATAGCCTTAGATGGTCAAGGGCCACAATCTGGCACTCCAACCTCCATTATCTTAGGAAGACCATTCTTGGCCACTAGTAATGCATTAATTAACTGTAGAAGTGGCAATTTAAAAATAACTATTGGTAACATCACTCTGGACTTAAATATTTTTAATGTGTGTCAGTTACCAAAAGATGTGGAGGTTGAGGAAGTATGTATTGATGGACACTCTTGTGGAGGATGTTGACATGTTGGTTTTGAGCTCACAAATGTTTTTGATTTAAGGGATTGCTGCATTGACGATGCTCATGGAAATTTTGACTGATTTTTGGACTTCTGTTGTGGCGCATTTTATGGACTTTGTTGACGACTTCCATTTTGTACAGGAGGCCGGTGCAAAATCTAGTACCCATTGGATGCTGACACGTGAACCATTGCTTATGGAGTTGCCATCTCCAGTGCCAAGGGAAACAGAACTCCCCGAATTTACGCAACAAGATAACATTCATGGAGATTCTTATCACGACCCATTCTACTCTGAAATTGAAAGTTCAAATTTTTCTGGGTATTTTGAACATCACTCTCCTGACTCATTGATTTCTTTTCCCTCTAGTTGGCAGGATAAATTCATCAAGGAAGGAATGCGCTCCCAGGATGCCATTAGAATTCACTTATCAAAGGAATTGAGAGTGAGTCTCAAAGAAGGAGAGATTAGCATTGTGATGCTGAGCCTAACCGACATGGATGGCGGAACAGTATTAGCAGAGGAACGAAGAGAGCTTATGGAGCAAAGCCCGTCATCAAGGGAGATTTGTGATCCTTTATTTGAAGGATAAGGCCACGGTGTGTTCTTTCACGATTATAGTAGTCCAGCTATAAATAAAGTTGGCTTGAATGTTTTTGTTTGTGCATCTTTAAGTTTTATTTTCCTTTCTTGCTTTTCATGTTTCTACTATCCATCCTTGCATTCAGGAAAATGTCTATCTTTAAGTTGGGGTGATGGTGTAGAGTTTTTGTTAGTATTTTTATCTTTAGTTTTCCTCTTTAAACTTTCTTTTATGCATATTCCTATAAAAAATGCATATATATATAAAATAAATGAGAAAGTTATGTCTTTTCACCAAAACTCATTTGTATAGCCATATATGATGTATATTCCTTGGATTTTGATTGAACACACATATTCTTGGAGTTTATCATAGATTGTTTAAGAATGCTACATATATGCATGGAACAATGATTTGTCATAATTTTTATGAACTTAATGCACGCATCCATGATAGTAGCCTCATAAAACCATTATTTTGTGTTATGCAATTTCTTATCATGAAAAAGCTTAAGTGGTAATCATGTTGATTAGGTTCTAAACTAATCAGAGGTCGGCTAAACACATACACAAGCGTATCATTGGTAAATGATCAAGAATTCTACTCAAACATATCTAAAAAAGAAAAAGGAGGGAATAAAATACATCATTCTTCCAATTCTCATTGAGTAGCCGGATCCGCGTGCCTCAATAAGCATTAAGGATTCGCGTCGAAAAATGGAGTGGGTGGGAGTGCATAATAAAAATAAGCTTAAATGATTTGAGCCATTAAGTCCGATGGGTCCTTTTTTGCGTAATACGATAAGACCATCCGGTCTAGGAGTTATTGACCTAAAGCTTGCTATATGAATCTATTTAAGTTCAAAATAAAAAAAATATGAGAAGAAGATTGAGTATGTGATGAGTAGATTCAAGATCACGAGCTTATGATGAGTTGAGTGTTGTGTTGGCCGAGTCTTAGAGGATTAGCAACTTAAGACACTTGATTGCATACATACTTGGACAATTGCATGGCATGGATTTGTATTATGCTAAATATGTGTGAATTGAGAAAACATTATGAATCTTGTGCTATTTCATGAAATTCCAAGATACTTGTTGAACTTCGTTGGGCAATGATGTTCTTGATTCACTCTATGGTCAATGAAGGGGATATGATGTGTTTTATGTAATTTTGAAATTGATTCGCTCATTTTGCTAGGACTAGCAAAGAGCTAGTTAGGGATGTGATAATGAATGAATACTACATGTTTTATCCCCTAACTATCTATATTTTGTGCATGGATTATGTTTATTTTGACTCCAATATATGCACTTTGTCAATATCTTTGAATTGTAGAGCTTATTCTTCATTCATGTGCAAAATATTATTTTTATTGCTTGTTTGTGCTTACAAATGAAGATAGCTATTCCCCGAGTCCAACGACCATTTTCTCATATTTTTCGAAGGTCGAATGCATCTTCTACAAACTCTGGAAGAAGACAGCACAAGAAACGGTTAGCAGTCTGATGGCGCTTGATGAGACGTCTGGACGTAGAGCTTCAGCCATTTAATTCCCCAGATCGATGTCTGCTAAATTCGGCACCCAAGAAACTAAGAGTTCAAAATAATTACAGACTATGCCATCCAAAAGTCTGAAGCTCACCATCCAGCCATCTGACTACCCCAAAGTCAAGTGTATCCAATACGCCAGATGTCTGAGTCCATCGCATCAGACGTCTGGCTGACTCACTAGGCACCCGACTCCCATTATGAGCTAGCCGTCTAGGACGACACTTTCAGACGGCTGGGAGACTCGAAGAGCCAGACATCTAGAGCCCCCATTCCAGACGTCTGACGGACAGCAGGAGGTGATTTCTGGATCTCAAATCAACCCAACCCAACTTCAAATCTTCACTCAAGCTGAACAATGAGAGACCCTTGATCTAAGATCATAGGGATGAGATTGTTTGAGTGTTTAGATGCTATAAATAGTTGATTGTAATTAGGATTAGGGACAATCATTCTGTTTTAGGTTTTGTGTTCCTTCTTTGGGCAAAGAGGAAGCGACTGAGCAAGGATTAGGGCTGAGTTTCAATCCACTTTGGTGAAATAAACCCCAACTTTCTCTCTTTGATTTTAATTGTTTATTTATGTTATTGTATTGAACTTATGGCTATTTTAATGAAAGTTGATGTTTTCATCTCCATGAGTGGCTAAATCTCTTGTGTGTGGTGATGTAATTAGGGTTTATTTCCTTTATGCCTCCATTCATATCTAGCACCATTTAATGATTAAATCATAGGATTGATGGGTGTTTATATTTTCATTGCATATCCATTAACCGTCGAGGGGTCCAATGAGGATGGTGTGCCGCGAAGCATTACCTACTTGTATTTACACGACCTACTTGTATTTACACGACCCGTCGAGGGATCCGAGGATGATGTGTAGCGAGACATTATCTACGTGCATAAAATTTGCTGAGGGGCCCTAGAGGAGAGTGATGTGCAGTGAGTTTCATCTAGAACAATTAGTATATATAACACATGAATCCGATGAGTACCTAAGATGCAAATATGTTGTTTTTGAATGCGTTATTCTCTGATCTCCATACATTGTCTTGGATGTGAGATTGAGTTATCCGAAGGAGGTTGGAAAGCATAGTGGAACATGACCCTAATGAAAACACAACACACACATACACTTCTCTTATTGCACCCTACATTGCCCTTTAGAATAACTTTAGGATAATCACGACAATCAAGCTATTGAACAAATATTTCGCCTTCGAAAGATGGTTTGTTTCTTATTGAATTATTTTCTAGTTTAATTTCGAATTGTGAATTTGCAGACAAGATTGTCCCTGAAGAATACAACCCAGGACTCGCCAGGATTACTACTTGATCGGCCTCCTATACTTGGGAGTAGCGCAACATGTTTGCCATCAAGTCAAACATTAAGATAGTTTCTTCGATAATTTGCCTTAAGAAGGCTATACAATTAGCAATGCTTTAAGGGAAAGACCATTAAGTGATACCAAGACAGCATGCCTAAAATGAATGTCGCAGAAATGAGAACATGAAATAGAAAGGCAATATGCCATAAACAATTGGAGGTAATTTAAATAGAGGATAAAACTGAGGAAGAAGTTAAAATGGCCTCAGAAACATGTGCAACAGAGACTATTTGGTGCATCGGTTAAGCCTAATTGATAGTAGTTGATGAAGTGACATAAATAGACCTATATAACACGACCTGAGGTTGAAAACGATAGAAAGAAATGATGGTGATAATCTAACAGAGGATTCATGTAACCAATCCCAATGATTTGGGATAATGGCTTTATTATTATGAAGGTATATGTGCGCAACACACATATGGAGATAAGTTAAATTTCAATTCAAAGCATGGGATCTTCATTTGCAGGCCCTCTAAACTGAAGATTTTTTCCATCAATCATGTTTCACCAGATGTAAAACATGTGAAGCAACATCTAAGATCATGGGATACTTCACACCCATATATATGATCGGAAAACTTCCCTTCTGGAGTTCTGGTTAACCATGGTTCAGGTAAACACTGGATACTTGGGAAAGAAACCCTCCCTAATTGAATTCTCGTTCTAATGCATTACAGACAGCAGCTGAAGGTTGGCAATGGGATTTTACATCTTAAAATGGACAGACAATGTGTGTACTCGGAGAATTTAGACTAAATCAGGCTATGTCATGTAGACCATTAGCTGTCCACAACCACACGACTTGCAATGCAAGCAAACACATGTAGAATATGCTAATCCAAAGTAATATTTTTTGTGTGCATTATAAAGAATGAGATCAGATAGCTAAGTCTTCCTTGTGTACGATATGATATCATAATAAAAGAATAGAATAAGAAAATACATATAAGACACTTGCACGAAGTTAGCTGGTAAATTTACCAGTATGTTCCAGCACCCTGGGAAGTAAGCTCCATACCCTGGGATCCAACGTCATCCTCCACTATCTTGCTAAGGCCAAAATCTGTCACTTTCGCGACACCAACCTCATCAAATAGAACATTCCCAGGTTTCAAATCATAGTGAATAATCTTCTGAGGTCTCTTGTTCATATAAATAAGGCCTTGGAATATCTGGACGATTATGATTCTAGCTTCTTTCTCCGGAAGAACAGGTGTTGCTTTGAGAACTGCATCGAGATCTTTCCCTAAATTAAATGAAGAAAAAAGTTATAACTAGATTTATACCAGATTACGGTTCAAAAATCTTCAGAATAAGAAAATAACGCACATAAATTGTAATATGCTCAATTCAAACTATTTGGATATACTTATTAAAAATTTATTTCCGTAATATCATTGATTTAAAAACTACAAGTTAATTGCACCCAGAGTGCAAGTATTCACCCGCACTCAGTACCAATAGCTATATAGCTAATACCCCGACATTTCAACAATATTGAGCTCACACTGAAGTCTTCGGAACCCATTGTCTATATTGATCCACTACTCATTGCATTAATCAGAAATAATCAAACATGTGAGCAACGCACAAGATGTAATCTGTCTTGTTATTTGTGTTCACAGTCTGGTTTGAGAACCCATGCTGTATCTCATTCCTATGATAAAAGAACACATGTTTCTGAACATGAAAGCAAAAAATAATTACAATCATAAATAAGTAAACTAAAAATAGTTATATGTATATTAAGGAAAATTCTGGAAATAACCTTAAATAATTATCTCAAGAAATAGGTAGATCATGTTTTCCTCAAATAAAAAGGTAAATACTGAATACAGTAATCAAGGAAATGCATAATACCGCTGCAGTACTCCAAGACAGTACAAAATGTATTGTGGTCAATTTCAAAGATATCCCATAGCCTCACAATATGAGGATGCACCAATGTCTTATGAATGTTGTATTCACGAACTGCATGGCGTATGTAACTTTGCTTTTTCTCTTCACTCCATTGAGCATTCAGGCCATGAAGCTTGCATGCAACGTACCTATGCTCCACCAAGTCATATGCCTGCTTGAAAGTTTGTACTTCAAATCACTCCAAAAAAGTAAATGCTGACCAATGCCTAATAAAGGTAAAACAGAGCTAATATTTGATAGAAAGAGCTACAAGAAGGATTTTGTACAACTTTATATGAATGGTTCAATCAAAATTTAATAGATTAGATGGTAACGCATTAAGTATTTACCTTGTAAACTTCACTAAACCCACCCTTTCCAAGAAGGTTCAACAGTGCATATCGCTTGTTAAGAATCTGAAAATTGTTGAAGCGTGATCCATCCTCATCACGTATGCGTTTTATTTCACGTATCAGCCTTGCCTTCTCCAGTTCATAACGATCTCTTTCTCGAAGACAGTTTTCTTCTTCCTATATCAGAGCAAAACAAAAACAATATGACTGCATATAGCATGTAGAGTAAGTACAATCAGGGCTTCAAATAGTATGCAAGTATCTACTTCCATGGAACATATTGCAACAAGAAACAGGACAAAGAGGCATACTCGCTTGATGCTTGCCAGTCGAGATTTACAAATTTCATCATGTATAAGAAAATCGTCTTCAGATACTCCAGCTTCAACATCACTTCCATCGCCCTTATCTGCAACAGGATATAACACATAGGCAGATGATACCAACATTAATTGATAACAAATAAGTTGATGCAAGATTTGCAGATACAATAGAAACAATATAGTGCAGAAACCGTGTTGCAATATATCGAGGAAACTTTGCTTCATAAATCTAGATTGTCCTATGACACATTCAAAATAAACATAGGACAGCACATGTATTGGGCTGTCCCATACAGGCTGATGCTGAACCACATAAAAGATAAGATCAATGTATATGCATGTTACTCCAGGCTATCACCCAAGTCCATTGCAGGATCATGAACCAAATCAGCTTCCTGCTGAGATACAATGCAGCTAATAATCCGATTCAATCAGCTCATTACTCTGAAAGAGTGAGAACCTAATTTAATATTTAGAAAATGCATCTTCAGTTTAAACAGCCATTTGAGATTGGGCAAGCTTAATGAGTTTATACTCACAAAAGTAGAATGATGTATGACCATATTAGTTAGGATTTGATTTATATACACCTCCTCAGCTTGACGTGTCATGCTTGATTTGTCATTCATATAACTAAGTATATGATACTAAGTTGGGTTTCATACCACCATTTACAAAGTTTGTTTGAGGAGTTCACCACCAATACTCGGACCCTAAATACTGTATGAACAAATTTATTCACCAATGATAGGTTAATTTATAATTGTTGTCTACCTAGTTCTCAGATAAATTGCGGCATAACAAAGTATATCACAGAACACAATGATCCATATCTGACATGTCAATGCCCAAACAACTGAGTGCTAATTTTTTATTTTTGTGCCGTCTAATTGCTCCCAAGATCAGAAGCAATTTTGAAACTTGGACCCACTGTTCGAAAAGACAGACTAGAGGCTTTGCATACACATAGCAGCAATCCACCATATGGCTGAACAATTGGCTTCATAATTACATGCGTAGCCGATTCTACGCCCAAGTAGAAGATGATGACAAATAGTTGGAAGAAAGAAGGGATGAGAGAGGAAAACAAACAATTACATCCCTGCTGCACTCTGCGCTGATCCTGGCCAAGCAATATCAGTGCTTTAGAATCAACAAACTGGATGTAGCAAAGAAGAACGCAAGAAATAGAAAGTAGAGAAAAGAGCCTCTCCCAGATACTAGAGAAGTATCTGAATTTAAAAGTCAGAAGCCACTCAACCAGACCAACCCATTAGTGTAAATTAAAAATGGGTTGGCCGAGTTATAAGAAAAAAGCTCGACTATGAGACTAGCCCTAAGAAGTAATTACTGTCTTGTTCCCTCCTATATATTCAAAGGCACAAAATGTTGACAATCACAAATGGCAGGAAGAATCAAAGGAAAACAGCAATACAATATCGATTCAACATTACCTCCCTCTTTCCTATCCTATCTTCTTTGTGTTATCTTTCTCCTCCCCTTGAACCCTCTGTTTTCTCATAATCTTCATTTCCATGTTCCTTATTTATTTCCATGATCTTCCTCTTGCTTTAGGCAGCTGGGGGGGGGTCTGATGGTCATTCACACAGTTTGTCGATTGTCTAGATTTTCATTATCTTGGTGCAGACAATTTATTCGGTTGCACCTGAACAATTTACATTTAACATATACTTTGTACAAACAGTTCCATATTTCATGTTATACCATTTGATAAGTCTTCTCTGATTGTAACAAAAGTTATGATAATTTAACCTAATCCATTTCTGATAGGTTGTACACATGTTGTGACTCAGTATCTATATTCACTTAGCATTGAAATTAGTATATTAAATAGCATGTCATTAATTCTTATTGATAATTATTACGCATGAAAAGGAAGTAGTTTAATCTGTTATCAAGAAAACTATGTTTGCTTAGGTTCGCCACTGAACCATTTCGTGATACAAAAATGGTACCAAAATGAAAAATAGTTAAATTGCCAGAAAAGTTTAAAATTTTGGTGACTAACTAAAATGCCAATGATATATGTGCATATTACTCTTTTAGTAGCAAGTACTTCGCACCCAACAAGGAAGTTGGCAATAACAGACTTAGGTTAAAGTGTATCATTTATTTGTTAGGTTTGCTTGATAACACTGTTAGCCCGCATCCCATCAGCTTAAGCTTCTGATAAAGGTCTCGCACATTTCCAAGTTTCAAAAGGTTCCTGGTCACAATTTCTATCATTGGCAATTTAAAAATGTTTATTTCCACATCTCAATGTTTCCAAGAAAGTCATGTCTATGCCGAAGTCTTTCATGTGTGACACATAGGTCGTGTGAGGGATGGTATGAAATGGTAAGATTACTTGATATACCACTTTAGCCCATAACCCCTAAGGTTAAATTTTGGGTAAAGTGATTTCCCAACAAATTTAAGCATTCAGTCTATAACTTTAAACCCATAAAGTGATAGCCTTGAGATTTCTCACAACCTTTATTAAATGACGTTAGACAAACCAAAGTGTCTGTCCTATTGATGTCCATGAGCATTGAAGTTGAAAGAGCATGCAAACATAATCAACATACAGAAATTACCAGTATATATACATGCTATCGGCTGATTGAGCACTGGAATGTAGTTAAGTTCACTAATATCATTTATTGACACTAAATATGTACATTGTAATTTTTCACATGTAAGTGAACCGTGATGTAACAACAACCACAAGAAACCAAGTGGTGCCTCAACAAACTACATCATCTGTGACAATATCTCATGTTTAGACAGACCTATCCTAACCACGCTGGCTCTGTATTAACACCAAATATTTAAATAGCAATTCTTCACATTTATGTGGACCCCGTGTATTAATGGCCACAAGAAACCAAATGTTGCCTCAACAAAATACATTCTCCACGACAATATCTCACATTTAAATTTTAAACATAGCCTATTCAGGACTGGAATTGGACCAAGTGCAGTCCAAGTTCAACTAAGCCAGCCCGGTTAGGATAGGGCTCCAGCAAAGAATTTAGGTTCTTGATCGGCCATTGGCATAGGTTTTCGGCGTAGATTCTTATGTGGCCACCTCTGAGCTTTAAGGTTCTTGGCCCGATGGGGTAAATTGAGTTCTGTACTCATAACTATTTAAACCTAAGCTTGGATAAGCTTAAACAGAAAAAAATAGATGTCATCCTCACCATATTTATTGTTTCTTATACTCTGTACATAATAATGAATGAATTTAATAATATAAACCATAGTGAATTTCTTGCTGTCACGGTGATAACAAGCTCGCATCCTCCTCCATATCGTCATAAGAATGAAATTAAAAATAGTTTGATTAAATAATAAACATGGTTTACTTGATAACATGATTAGTAACATGTCCACAATATCATAATACTGAATTTTCTCTTTTAAAAAATTTTTTAGTTCAGTTAGATAATTTTAAAAGTTTCATATGATGTTGAAATTTATCAGTTATTATGTAAGAATGTGGATCCGATTGCGGCACAAGCCTGGCCCGCCCGTTCATTTTGAAATTGGATCCTGACTTAGGAATTCAAGGAAAATATACAAATTGATTGGGCTTGGACTCGCGAAAATTTAGCAACCCAGACATGGGTTTATGAGTCCAGCCCTTTCCCTCCCCTAGAATCTGTGGAACAACATTCTCCAGTTACTGCAAGTAGGTAATTATTTTCTTTAAAATACTTCTGCATAGATGTAGTATTTTATAATTTATATAGTCGTCAGCTAGAAGATGCAATCCCCATTATTCAAGCAGATCAGCAATTTCACTTAGTAATGTTTCAAATAAATAGCAAATGTAGCTAAGAGCATGATTGTGAGCCAGCAAAGAAAGGAAACTTACCAGATTGTCGCTTTTTAAGTGATTTTCTATGTCTTTCAATAGTCTCCTTTGTCTCCAACAGAGATTTCTACAAAGAAAGAATTGTCAGATGTCCTGAAGCCCATCTTGGGGCAAGAAACATATACTGAGTGTGTATGACAAAGTGGAAAATGTTTTGTACAAGAGAATCGATATTTACAATACACCCTTTCTTCATGACAAGATACAAAACAGACTGAATTTTAAGAACTCCACATAATATGTAAATTAAGGTGCATGTACATCATATTCAGTGTCTCATTTCAGTAACCACATCATAAACTAACTTATGTAAAATTTAGAACTGAAACATGTAGACAAAGTTAATGTGAGGTTGTTCCCGTGTTTATTTTACAATATACATCATGTAAATTCACAAAATATTAATAATGGCACTGATGTGGTTATGATGGAAAAAATGACCCACTTGTATATGGCCCTACAAATATTTAAAAAGCCAGGGTGAAAATGCACAAGAGATCAGCAAAACTCTTTCATTGTTACACTGAAATTACATTCTAAGTTCACATTCATTGTTTATTAGCTCATCGAGGTAATTTTTAAGGAAGTATGTTTAATAGCCATATACCATTTTCACAATCAGTGCTTATCTTCTGTTAATTAGTTACGTGTGATTACTATTCTAGCCTTTTAGGATGATGCATACTTATTACACGTTACATTATTTGTGGACAAGAATTGCACCTAGGGAAACATTGACTCTTAATCAAACTGGATCATGACTCCTGACATGCACAAACGGAGAATGAATTAAAAAGAGTCATCCAAAGGTTGACACTAATGTGATCTAGGGTTTCAATGATTAAAGTGGATTTTTAGGGGGAAAGATGAGATTTTATGGGAAATGTGTGATTTTTTTAGGGTTTTGGAAGAGAAATTTGGGGGAAAGGAAATTTTTATCAAGAATAAATCTGAAAACAACGGATTACAAGAATAAAGTTGAGATCTTTCGAGAGAATCTCGCTCTCCCAAGCGGCCGCTTAGAAAGGACACCACACTCTCCAATAATCTCAACTCAAAGATGTTTTCTTCAAATCAAGAATGAGAATCCCTAATCCCCAGCACCCTATAAATAATAAACTGAAAATAACAAATTACCAAAAAAGAACCTCTAAAACTGAATATTTCGAAAAAAAACCCTAGAAATCCAAAAATTACGAAAACGTCCTTAACGGACTAAAACTGCAAATCTGAAAATCTGCGACCCTATCATTACTCAACCCCAAAATACCACCTTGTTCTCATGGTGGTGCATGAAATCCATGTACTACGACACTGCTCCAAGTGGGTCACCAGGGTCCTCCTTTCACTAACAGACTGTGAACCACTCCAAGTCTTTCAGACATCCTCCTTAGAAAGGTGATCATCAATCAACTGTACCAGATCCATGATCTCCATCAGTCCTATAGGCCTCTGAATATGAGGCTCAGCGCGAATAGTCGGTTTAAGCCCCTTCATGGAGCTTTTCTCCAAAGCCTCCTCTGGTATCTCCATCGCTCGCCCCGACAGTGTCTCGAGCTTTTCTCGATATTCTCTAACAGACCTAGCTGCTTGAGTGCCAACAGCTGCTCCTGTAAATATCTTTTCTGGCATCTCGAAATTTCTTCACCAAGCAGTCCTTGAGCGCCTTCCACGAGCGTATAGGTCGCCTCTGCTCTCTCCACTAGGACTAAGAGAGTGACTCTCCTTTGAAACAGACGACAGCCACATCCAGTTTCTGCATCTCCGTCAGACGTGACACCGCAAAGAATCTCTCAGCTTGATAAATTCAGCCATAAGGATCACCCCCTCAAACAACGGCATATTCAGTTTTCTCACTCTGTCCACAGCCCCAAGCCGCTCCTGGTCAACCTATCCTCCTACATGTTGATAATAAGGGAGATGATAATAATTGTCGTGTCGTACCTATCTACTTCTTCCATAGCCCCTCCTAAGGCTGTCGCCATTGCCACCCCAATCATGCTCAGCCCAATCATAGTCATCAACATTCTCCTTAAAGCTTGGATCCTCCTCATAATCGACTTTAAACTCCTCGTATGCTGGAAGTACTCGGTGTCGTCGCCTCTCTGTCGCGTGCCGAGGCCCACAAAGTCCCGAGACCTCCTCCCGTCATCCTCAGGACCTGGAAGAAGCCCAAATTTGTAATCGAAGTCTCAGCGGGCTCCCCGCAAATCCCGATGTCCATGGTCATCCTTCCCAGGCTCAACGCGTCTCTGCCAGGCCTGCCAGGGCACTACAGAGCGCTGGCAGGCCTGCAGTGGCCCTGTAAGGGGACTGCAGAGCACTGCAATGGCCCTGCAGGCCCACTGCAGGGGCCTGGCAGCCATGCCAGCCCGCAAGGCCGCGGGACTCTGTTGGCCCTGTAAGTGGTCGCAGAACCCCCCATGAGCACGTCTAGGGTTTTCTATCTCCGTTGGATCTTCTTCCGCACCATCAGATCCTTCCTCTACGTCAAATAGAAGGCCTTCTTTGAACTCTTCTTCATTCTCTTTCTTTTTTCGCCAAAGTTGAAACCTTTGCCATAGATCTAAACTTCCACCTAAATCTGAATTTTTCGCCAAAATTGTAGCCTTTAGATCCGTGAATTGTTGCATCATGGTTTGCATGAGGGCTTCCAATTTTGCATCCATCCGCGCCTCAAGCCCTTTTATCGACGTCTTGACCTCAGATCTGAGATCCTCCATAGCATACTTCAAATCTGTAATTGTGTAATTGTGCCATCGAATCTTTCATCCAAGGCTTCAATCTTTTTTGTTGTAGCCGCCTCCATGGATGCCAAGATCGTCGCTCGGAATCAATTGATGTGATCCGCTAGGGTTTTAATGATAAAGGGGATTTTTACGAGGAAGATGAGATTTTATGGGAAAGGTGTGATTTTTGGGGGTTTTGGACGAGAGATTTGGGAAAAGGTGGATTTTTTTAAGAATAAATCTGAAAACAAAGGATTACAAGGATAAAGTTGAGATCTTTTGAGAAGATCTCGCTCTTCCAAGCCGCTAATTCGAGGGGTGGCCACGCTCTTCAATAGAAAGAGGGATAATCTCACCTCAAATATGTTTTTTTCTTCAAATCAAGCATAAGAATCACTAATCCCCTAGCCCCTATAAATAATAAACTGAAAATATCTAATTACAAAAAAGACCATCTAAAATTGAAATTTACGGAAAAGACCTTAGAAGTCAAAAAATTACGAAAACGTCCCTAATGGGCTAAAACTGCAAATCTGAAAATCTGTGATCTTATCATTACAAAATTTGTGATCCTATCAGGCACTTGTCCCGCATCTTTCATCTAGTGAAATGACAGCATAAAAATCCTCTCACCACCACTTCCATTCCTCAGACAACAAGGGAGGAGGGGAAGATGAAGAAGATACACATGCAAGAAACATGAGGAAACAAAGGAAAATGACTTTAGACTTTCCAATGTAACCATTTACAAATCAATCTCCCATATGGATTCATGATCATTTAGCATTACAATTCATCTATTGTTTGGATTCAAGACCTTAAACAGAACTGAATTTCTCTTGGGAAATAAGAGAAAAAGGTTTTTTTATTTGATAAAAACAAGTAGGTAGTTGCCACGATGGGAGCTAGCCAACAGCACCACATCTCATCCGTGATGAATGGTTTCGGGCAATACGGGCGAAAAATGAGAACTTTTGGGCCTAGATTAGCCCCAAATTTTCTTAGAAGCATGATTCTCTCTCAAAAATTCTTAATTACTCCCAAGCCCATTATTTACGATTTTCATAGGACAAGTTATATAGCCCCTGATAGATATGGATTTGCAGACCAACTCTACAGTCTATCGAAACCGAATTTTTAATAATTGTAATTATGCCCCTGACATTTTTGGAATTTTCAAAAATCCCTTGACTTCAAACTAGTTCTAAAAATAAATAAAAATTCAGAAAAATTTCGAAAAATGTTAAGAAACCATCTTAAAGTATTTTGAGGATTAATACAAGGATTACTAGCAAGGATCTATATGTTTGTAAAGAAAAGTCATAAGATGGAACTTTATTAAGATTTCATGATAGAAGCTTGCTAATTGATATAGAAGCTCTTAACAGAAGTTGAAGTCAAGTGCTCAAGTCAACATATAGGACTTTGATGTCATTATATGATTGACAAATGGATTTTTATTTTAGTGGGTGCCCTAAAGGCACTGGTTAGTCGAACATTAAATGCACATGTTTACCAACTTTTTGCTTATCTTTGAGTTTGTTCATTCAAAAATTGAAAGATAAATGATATTTATGAGATTCAAGTGGAAAAGTGCCAAAAAGACTGAAAACTTAACAAAAGACGCATTTAGTGTTTCCTTTAGCCATTGTCCTTAGGGCACCCGTTAGAAAAAAAACCTTGATAAAACATGTTTCACAAATTATGAATTTCATATGTGTATTAATAGGATTTTATAAGCATGTATTAGTATAAGAGACGCATAGTTACATGAGTCATATTTTTGTTGATGTTCATACTACGTGTAAGTTCATTCTCTTGCACCTTGGAAAGTATTCATATTTCGTTCATATATCTCCAAGTGAATATATGAAAATAAAAAAATAAATGTTGAATATCAAAGAAAGTTGCATATGTTATGAAGAAATGGTATATTGGGCTCTGCAATCATGGTTTATTTTTCCTCATCTAGAGGTAGACTAAGATGCACATGCATAAGCAAAACAATTTAGTTAGTAGTTATGCAACAATATACACGTTTAGAGTATTTGCTGAAAACACGATTCAATTCGATTTTAAGTGTTGTGATTATATAGTGCATGGTCATGCCAAGCAGACAAGCACTATGCATCTTATATGAATATACCAATATTTGGAGCTAAGCAAGCCATGCCAAATCTAGATGTGCCCCCTCCCCCTACATGAGGGTGTTTGATTAAAGTATGCCCTGTTAAGGCAACCGAGCCACAAATGAATAGTGGCAAAATCAAAGTCAGTCGGGATTGTTGATCCCATAGAACATGACCTGTCTAATTCCATCACATTGATATCATTTAGAAGTTTGGTAGTCATGACATGTCACACACCATTTGATTTACAGGAGGTTCTTTGAAATAACTCTTGATTTTTAATATTGCAACTTGGAAACTGTTTAACAATGCATGTTTACTTGGTGAGCATTAACATTGCCCCAATATTTTCATGTTTTTTAACGTATGTACTAGCTCATTATGTATCTCATGGGCAAGTTTGGAGAACTTGGTTTTTGTTTCGGTTTCGACCGTTGAAAAAAAAATTTAGTTTCGGTCAATTTCGCTCGTTTCATAGGTTTCCTTTTAAGTTTCGGTTTCAGATTTATTTGTATTTTTATGTATATATTTTCGGAACAATGCATTTATAATATAATTTTTAGAGTTTTAATAAACTTTTATAAGATTACAATATAAATTTTAGAGTTTTAATGATTTTTTTAAAACTTCAATAAATATTTTTTATGTATATTGTTCAAATAGGTCCAGATATTTAAATCCAACCCCATACTTTATTGGATTTCTTTTTCTGTTTCAAATAAACTTGGGTATTTAAACCCAAATCCATATTTTATTTAAATCCAAACCCCATATTTAATCTCTTTTCAGCTCCTCAACCTTAGTTTCAATAGATTTCAATTGAAACCGACAAAAACCGCGATTCGGATAAAGTTTCGTATTACTCCCCTTCAAAACTGAAATGAAACAGCTTGACAAAACCAAGGTTTTAGGTATCGGCCATTTCGTTTCAGTCTCGAAGGCTACCGAGGCCAAAACCCCCCTCTTTCTCAGTATCGGCCGGAATCGACCGAAACCCTAGGATTTCAGCTTGAAGACGACAAAAAATACGATCCAAAATCGAAAATTTAGACGAAGAAACAAGAAAAAACTGAAAAAAAAGAAGAAAATAAAAAAAGGGAAGAAGCAGAAGCGGGAACTTACCTCGCCGCCGCGCCTTCTCGCTTGCTGCATCGCCTCGCCTCGCCTCGCCGCCTGCTCCCTCGCCCTGCCGCACCACCCCCGCCTCTCCCTCTCCGCCCCCGCCTCTTCCGTGAGTGAGAGAGAAGACCAAAAGGCGTGAAGTTAAATGGTAATGGCAAACTTGTAAATAAGTTGCATGTGTATAGGATATTTTATGGCAAACGTGTAAATAAGTGGTATGTGCGCAAAGAAAACTCCAAGCTATGTTTCGCAAACCTGCAAGTAAGTGGTATGTGCGCAAAGTAAAACGATGGGTGCGCAAGGCAAGTAGCTTTTTACGTTTTTGATTGGGTTTTTAGTATTTAAAACTACCTATATGAACCAACCGAAACTCACGTCCGAAACCGCTGAAATAGACGATACCGACACCGAAACTTAAATTTTTGAGAGAACGATATCGAGACCGAAACCGAGACCTCAAACCTTGGACAAAACAGCTAGGCTAAAACCTCATTTCTTACTCATAGGTCAAAAGACTCAAGGGCGGTTCATAGAAAGTAGACCTTCTGGGTAGTTAGTCCTCTAAACTAGATGAGAGTCAAGTTTTTACTCTACACTGAGGGTCAGTTTGTTATCATGATCTTCTGGAAACTGGATTTGAAGTTGGATTTTATGTAAGATATGCTTTTGTCCATGATGCAATTGCAAGGATATTTAAGTATAAATTCATCCGTATATTGACTTCAAGGTTAATGCTGTGTGATCAGCGTTGAAAGTTTTGTATTTGACCATGTTTAAGCTTTGTGATTCTCTTATTCAAGGGAACTGTGGTTAACTATCAATGGGCAAGATCCCCAGAATGGATCCAGTGTGTGACATCTTGCAATGATGAAACACATAATTTATGATTATAATTCCAAATCAATACCGATGACTACACATTATGACAACAGAATCCAACAATAAATCACACATGGGCCAACAGTGCAGACTGTTGCAACAGTCAGATAATAAAAATAACTCAAATCCAGCTCTGGTGGAGAACAGACAAGAAATATACACTGCAGAAAAATATGCGAACTTACAAGGTGAGCATTAATATCCTTCAATATCTGACCATCTTCCCATGTCTCAGATATAATGGTTCCGGCCCTGTAGATGTTATAGAGAAGTTAGGGAAGAACAGTACGCAAAAATCTGAGAATAATGTGTACACTCTGTTGCAGGGGTGTGGGAACATGTGCACATGCATATGTATGAAGAAGCATTGAATATACATGGGGCTTGTATGTGGTATAAGGCAGATTTTGACAAGATTACGCAGTTAATAGCTATAACATGTAGGATACCTCCTAACCAAAAAAATTTGTCGTGCCCCACACTTTTGGCCATGGCAAACGTGTCGATCTGTGGCGAACACTTCTAAAAGCCATAAAGCTTTATTCACATAAACAATATGTAAGGATGAAGTAATTAGGCATCCTTTACACAAAAGAAAATGCATGTAAATTGTTTTACTATTAGGCGCTTTCATAAACAACCAAATATATACACTTATGTGAGTCAAACATATATTAGTGCAGTAAAAACATGCATATATACATGTATCCTCGTGTCTAAGATTTGAAGGATTGTCGTGTCTATCACCCTCTAACAAAACACATGTCCGTGTCTATGAATCATAGTTTAATAGGAAGTTACAGCATAGTATGTCATCACTCCCTGAGCAAATGGCCTATATAAAGCAAAATTCATTTCAAATGATTGGGAATGAACTGTAGATAACAATAGCTTTTGCAACAAAGTGAGATAGACCTGTCATCCAAAGCATAAATAGAAGATCAGAAGATAACAAATTACAGGGAAGGCCCCAAATGATTCAACTTATTGGTCCCTCATTGCAAAATATATTGTTTCCTGATAGCAACAGGACATGTAAGCATAAATAGAACCACATCTAAAGATCAATAGAAGTCGGTAGTGGTTTGAAACCAACTGTGCACATTTTTTTATATAGCTTTCTTCATTTGAAGAGATTGGCCTGGTGCAAAAAAGCACCATTCTTCTAGCTCACATCGCCCATCTAGTTAGATGTCAACTAAACAATTGTAACGTGTATATAGTAAGCAAGCACTTTCTGCTCAAAAGAAGTTACAAAACTTGCACTCAGGATAATTACAGGTGGTTAAAACAGCAGGCTAAGAAAATTCTCTTCCTTCCAATTTGGGAAGACAATTTCAGTTTGCAAATGATTAATTCTGAACCCTTGCAACCCCTAAAACTCAGATGGAAACTTGGCAAGTTATTTCTACAATAAACAGTGACGGGTGGGGGGTGGGGGGTTGGGTGTGACTTAAGCTGGACAGTAAATGGACATCATATTAAGTCTTATTTGCATGGTCACTAAAGCTACCTAGGAGTCTAGTATTTGCAGTTAAACAGGGTTATGCCCCTTTCTGAGGCCTAACAAATTTTAGCATGCCCCTATATAGAAGAATTACAAGTGTTGACTTATTTTGCATGTAGTACTTAATAGTCAAGAGATACAGCAAGAGCCGTCAAATTTTTACAAGAAGATTAGTTTGCCATAATGATATCTGGTGTTAGATTATCGGTCCTTAGTCGAGGCTCTAGGTAGGCTGACTTCATTACGAATGTAGTAAGTTGGCTCAAGTGCCCTTCTTGACAAGGTGGTGGTTATTATTATATTATTTGAAATATTGTTCATGTGCTTTCCTTTTTGACATGGCTCTCATGTCGCTTCATTGAAATTAAACTAAGGTCACAAGAAACTAAGCTCACACAGGATCACTCTGCATGTAACATGTATGCTTATATTGGGAATGACTCCACTAATGCCAAACTTTATAATTCAATAAATGCCAACCCATTTAGCTACTAGCACTACAAACCACCGACAAAATGAATGTTAATTGCATTCTTGTGCCATTAAAGCCATATTGAGAACCACTTCATCACTGACATGGTTTTAAACTTAAATATAATCTGACTAAATCTGACATGTGAAATATCTCTTCATGCTTTCTTCTAGAAAAATATCTGGTCATGTATCCATGATATTCTGAAATTTTCAGACACAGTAAAACCCTTGAACATGAAGAAGTTCATGTTTCTTCAAATATGGTAGACCCACATGTTTAATCTTGAACACTCTGTCAGGGGAAGACAGCACGGTTTAACAGCATTAATTGCCTACGGTCTTGGCCTATAAACACATGGAACTACACAAGAATGACAAAATATGGCAGTAACTGTTGGAAAATATGGCAGTAACTGTTGGAAAATAACAATTTGATTTTCTCTCTTCATAAAGTTTTGATGATGCAAACATATATACCTATCATTATTTGTGCATACTAACTTTATCTATGAAGATTATAAAGCTCAAATACACTCATCAGATAAGACATTCATCAAGACAACATATATTGCAAGAAGCATCAGAAACAAGACGAAGCTTAAAGTTGAAATTTTGTATCATGTAAAAAGTGATAAGTGATGTAATCTTTACTTTTATTCTTGCATATACTTAGCATGTGAAAGCCTTGATGATGATCTATCTCATCCTCGTAGGATTTTCTCAAACGACCAAGTCATAGACCAAATTAGTAGACCAATACTTTTGCATGGTCGACTAATTTATTTCACTCTATTTTCAAAAAGTCAAATTTTTTGGTCAAACACATTCTTTCGTTGATATGATCAATTCGCATGACATTTTATATTTTTTGAAAATAGTCAAATACTTTTTTAGTCGACTAACACTTTCTCCTAGTCAACTAATTTATTTTACACATTTTTTAGAAAATTACGAGTTTTGGTCAAAATCATTTTCTAGTCACAAGGATCATGTTTTTATAATTTCCTAAGTTTTTGATCCTAGTCAACCAATGACTTTCTATAGTCTACCCGGCTGTTATCCAAACAGTTATTTCAATAGCTATTTTGACAGTTTTTATTGGTTACATTTTTTAGTCAACCAATGAGACTTATAACTATGATAAACAGATAGTTTCTGACAGTTTCTGACAGTTTTTAACAGTTTTTAAATGTCCTTTCGTTGAAAGTCAATACAGCAGTCATATTCCAGTTTAGTAGCAAAATTAGTCAACCAACCACTTTTATTAGTCGACCAATTTCTGTAAAATGGTTCGAAAAAATCCCGAAATTTTGGGCAATTATCAAACGGTCATTAACCATCTCATTGGCTTATATATAGACCCCAAGACCTCTATTTTCATACATGAAATTACTCATTCTCTCATCCTTAAGTTTTTTCTTTCTCACTCTAAAAGAGTGATTTTTCATATTTTCTTTGGAGAATCTCTGTAGAAATTTTGCCTCAATAGAAAGTCCATTTCCAAGTGTGTTCTACTACATTCTCACTTCAAGAAACCTTGAAGATACCATTACCTTCCTTGCAATTCAATTCCTACATTATCAAGACTATATGTGATATTGTTTCTTTACTTTTTCTATTTATTTAGTGAATCTCTTGTAGAAGAGATTCTACAGGTTTGCAACACAGGGAGTATTGGCATCTTTGTATGTTATTTGCTTGCGGGAAGCAAGTGGTTATAATGGAGTGAAAATCTCTACGAGGAGTTGGGGACTGGATGTAAGATCAAGAGGATCCGAACCAAGATAAGTTCTTGGTGTTTGCATTTGCTTGGCTGATTTGCTTATTTTTGTTTCATTAATTGTGTTGATTCTTTCACTGCAAGTTATTTATATTTAAAGGAATATTCAAGTAACTTTGTATATTTCCTAGTTGTTGACAATACTAACTATTTCCGCAGTTTAGTATTGAAATAGCCATATCGACGGTCCTAACAATTGGTATCAGAGCCTGATTCAAGAGACGTATCTATTTCCAATCTAACAATTGGTATCTCTGGTGATCTAAGGCTTCAAAAGCTAGTACAACACAATTCCCCGAAGGACATTCTACTGTAAGGCCTCCATTGTTCACGGGCTCCAACTACTCATACTGAAAGCGGCGAATGATGATCTACCTCCAGTCAATCGACTTCCAACTTTGGAACATTGTGAAGACACCTTACACCAAGCCAATAACCTCTTATGGCAAATGGACCACTGTAGAGAAGGCCAATGCAACATTGAATTCTAAGGCGATGAATGCATTATTCTGTGCCATGAACAAGAATGAGTTCAACAGAGTCCCAACCGCCTCATCAGCCCTATGAGATCTGGCTTACGCTTGAGGCAACTCATGAAGGCACAAATAAAGTCAAAGAGAATAAAATCGTTGTTTTTGTCCACAAATTTGAACTATTCAAAATGAAGCCCAATGAAACAATCGGCGAGATGTTTACACGCTTCACAGATATTACCAACTCCTTGATCGCACTTGTGAAGACTTATGCCCAAGTCGAGATGGTCCGAAAGATTCTTCATGCTTTGACTTCTGAATGGGAGAAGAAGACCAGGCAATCGAAGAGGCCAACGACCTATCCACTCTCACGGTCGAAAGCCTTATTGTGAATCTTATGGCACATGAAGTCCAACTTGAAAATAGAAAGCAAGAAAGCACCCACGAGAAGGAAATTGTGTTTCATGTGTCATCAGACAACGATGATTCAGATGATGATGATTTGGAATACTTAATAAGAAAGTTCAAGAAGTAACTCAAATGTAATTTCAAAAATAAGAATTTTACAAATACTAATAAGAATTCTTCTTTGTGTTATCATTGTAATAAGCTTGGGCACTTCAAGAAGGATTGTCCCTTACTTTCAAAGTCAAAGAATGCCGAGAACTTCAACAAAGTACATAAGGAGAAGAAGGCATTTGCGGCAACATGGGACGAATCCTCAAATGAAGATGAAAAAGAAAAAGAACAAAGTGCACATGTGTTTTATGGCTCAGGATGACAACGATCAAGTAAGTAGTTTATATAATGAAAAATTATTGGATGCATTCAATGATTTGTATACTCTTTAAAAGATCACAAATCTTTGAAACACAACAATGACACTTTAATTATTAAACATGAGGCATTTGTTTCTAGACTTGCATCTCATGATATGTTATCTTATGAAAAAGAATTTCTTACTCGGAATGTGGCCATAAGCAAAGAGAGTGAAATTCAAAAGTCACAAGTCCATGACTTGCATGCACGCATATCTGAAATGGATACAAGTATTTCATAACTCAAGATGAAATACAACGAGATGTCTTCTAATGATGAAAAGTTCAACAAAAAGAAGGATCATCTTAATAATTTGTTTTCATTCAATATCCTACAAATCATCGGCCTGGGTTAGGTTATACAAAGAAGAATGTCACCAAACCCAATGTCTTATCTTCTTTGGGTGTTAAACATAAGATTGTTAAACCTAAGAAGTATCAGGCATCCATCCGGGCTCATACTCATTTTGTGCCTAGAAAACCCACTCATTTGCATATTTGGATTCCTAAAGACTTATGTCTGCATGATAGAGATTTATATGTTGCTACATATATGAATAATGATGTTAATTCACATGATTATGTAGGAAAACCAAATTCTATATGGTTTTGGTTTCCCAAGGACTAATCCTTTGGACCCTACATTGTAAAGGGTACCATTGCTTAAATGTTTATTTTTTTTCAGGTATCCAAAAGAAAAGAAGGTCATTGATGCCAATATCCTTTTTGACAATGACAAAGTGGGAGAAATGTAAAGAACATTATATATTTTTGTGTTACTAATGTGCTTTTTGCAGGGGGGCAATGTTAATGTTGAGAGAACATTTAATTATTTGTTTTACATGTGTTTGTCATCATCAAAAGGGGGAAAATAATGGAAAATAACATTTGATTTTCTCTCTCCATAAAGTTTTGATGATACAAACATATAAACCTATCATTACGTGTGCATACTAACTTTATCTATGCAGATTATAAAGCTCAAATACACTTAGATAAGACATTCATCAAGACAACATATATTGCAAGAAGCATCAGAAACAAGACGAAGCTTAAAGTTGAAATTTTGTATCTTGTGAAAAGTGATGTAATCTTTACTTTTATTCTTGCATATACTTAGCATGTGAAAGCCTTGATGATGATCTATCTTAGCCTATTAGGATTTTTTTCAAACGACCAAGTCACCAACCAAATTAGTAGACCATTACTTTTGCCTGGGCGACTAATTTATTTCACTCTATTTTCAAAAAGTCAAAAATTTTGGTCAACCCAATCCTTTCGTTGATAGGATAAATCCGCATGACATTTTATATATTTTATATTTTTTGAAAATAGTCAGACTTTTTAGTCGACTAACACTTTCTCCTGGTTGACTAATTTATTTTACACAATTTTACAAAATTATGGTTTTTGTTCAAAATCATTTTCTAGTCACAAGGATCGTGTTTTTACAATTTCCTGAGTTTTTGATCCTAGTCAACCAGTAACTTTCGGTAGTCTACCAGGCAGTTATCCAAACAGTTATTCCAACAGCAATTTTGACAGTTTTTATTGGTTACAATTTTTAGTCAACCAAAGACAGTTATAACTACCATCAACGGATAGTTTCTGGCAGTTTTTAAGAGTTTTTAAATGTCCTTTCGTCAAAAGTCAATACAACAGTCATATTCACGTTTAGCAGCAAATTAGTCGACCAACAATTTTTATTAGTCGACCAATTTATGTAAAAACAATTCAGATTTTTTTTGAAATTTTAGGCAGTTGTCAAACGGCCATTAACCATCTTATTGGCCTATATATAGACCCCAAGACCTCTATTTTCATAGACGAAATTACTCTTTCTCTCTCATTCTTAAGTTGTCTTTCTCACTCTAAAAGAGTGATTTTTCGGATTTCCTTTGGGGAACTTGTGCAGAAATTTTGCCTCAATAGAAAGTCCATTTCCAAGTGTGTTCTACTACATTCTCACATCAAAAAACTTTGAAAATACCATCACCTTCCTTGCAATTCAATTCATACATTATCAAGGCTATATGTGATTATTTCTTTACTTTTCTTTTTATTTGATGAATCTCTTGTTGAAGAGATTGTATAAGTTTGCAACACGGGGAGTGTTGCATCTTTATATGTTGTTTGCTTGCGGAGAGCAAGTGGTTATAGTGAATTGAAAATCTCTACAGTCACTAAGGGACTGGACGTAGGATAAAGAGGATTTGAACCATGATAAGTTCTTGGTGTTTGCGTCTGCTTGACTGATTTGCTTATTTTTGTTTCATCAATTGTGTTGATTCTTTCACTACAAGTTATTTATATTTAAAGGAATATACAAGTAACTTTGTATATCTCCTAGTTGTTGCAACACTAACCATTTCCGCAGTTTAGTACTGAAATAGCCATATCGACGGTCCTAAAAGTAACGGGATAGTCCAAAGCAAAGACTAATGGAAAGAGATGATGTTATACCAAAAGACCACATATCTAGGTACTTAAGACAATATACGAAAAATTGCCCCCACTAAGTGTATGGCAATGTCGAGAATAACGAGCATCTGCGCGACCATCCTACCTCATAGCATAGGCAGATAGCGCACTGCACGTGTAGTGTTGTGCTATTTTCAAATAGTGTTACACTACACCACGCTACAACGTGGCGTGACATGGTGTTGCAACGCTAAAAATAAGACAAATATACAAGTGGATATATCGTGGCAATGTTACCTTTTTGGCTTCGATTGGGGCTTGGAAACTTCAATTTCGCTTGACAATCCTCATGACGATGACATTGATCGACGTCGACTTTGATTAGGTACATCTCCTTCCCCCCGACAATGATCATCAGCCGCTCAAATTTCTGTCTCCCCCTTCACTCGGCTCGAGCTCAACATGCTTCCCTTCTCCGACACCCGCTCCCCCATTGAGTGTGTGAGGGAGATAAAGAGTTTGAGGGAGCAGCTTATGTAGTTTTTTTATTATCTTTTTGAAGTGTATTAAAGTTAATTAATAGTTTAATGAATCTAAATTAGTAATTGTTAAGTGTTAATGTTTAACAAGTTGATAGACAAATAATTGTACTAACTGATTAATTGAAGTTACATACTTAGATGTTTGTGATTTAGTATTTGTGATTGAATTTAAATGAATGTGTATCATGCTTTCATAACATTGTGTGTTGTTATTTCGTCTATTTGATGATGTTCAGGTATGTTGTTGAAACTGTTGATACTACATACATCTTGGTGTGATAGATATTTATAGTTTGTATTAATTTTTATTGAATTTTTTGCAGATTTTTACCATATTTTATCACATTTATCATATATTTTTTAAAACTATTCAAATATTTTATTTTAAAAAAATTAAAATAGTAATAAAACATGTAGCTTACGCTTTGTGCTATCAGAATGTCAAGTGCTGTGTTATTTTAGACATTGGTGTATGGTGCATTTATAGATCCACTATATGTGCTATGGATATGGGAGGGAATGTCATAATAGATATTTGGTAGTTTTAGATGTAAATCAAGGGATAAAGAAGTCTATCACAGAAGGTAGAGCAGCATACTCAGAAAAGGTTACACATCATACGAAATTGCAAAAACTACTTTTAAATTTCATAAATCTTAGTCACAATCTATGCAATAATATTATTTTATGAAGCCAAGCTGTCAAAGATTCATAACCGCATAATAGATATGCACAGAATAGAGAAAATACCTGATAACACCTACATTCCCAAGCCTCAAAGAATCCTGTCGTACTTTTGTTCTTGCTTCTTGTCTCTCCGCTTTTGAAACCGATATTAATAAATCTGATAGCACTTTTAGCCGCTGCATTTTTGTAATGATTTACACTTTAGGTTAGAAAATGTTTGATGCAATAGAAACCAAAATCGTATGAACTTTAAAATCACATGGAAAATAAATCATATGATATCAACCTGCCATACAATGGAAATATCAAAACCAGCTAACTACACTTTAAAAATAGGTCTCAGTTTCTTTCAAGGAATTTAAGATAATTAGAGACTGTGTAACATAAGCAGAAGATCCTCCCGAGATATCTAATTTATTATTATTATTATTTTGCAGGGCGGGGGGGGGGGGTCCATTGTGCAAGTTCGGCACATAATGCGTAATTTAGAACCGAACTAGAAAGTTAGACAAAGTTTACATCTACTGATTAAGATATAATATTCTGGTGGATAACTTAATTCAACAGTCATACTATTCTGAGATTATAAGCACACAAAGTACCTTAGTGGGAGAAAATCTTCTTGCTTTTATCCAATGATTGAGATGTCACTGGAAATACCTCATTATGTGAAACACTGGACTGACATCACGAGCAATTTTCTTAATGAATAAACTGTTCCAGCAAAAGGAATAAGAAAGTCTATATATCTCAATTCTTCAGAATTGGCTTTAGCTATTATAACAATTTAATCAATTTAATTAGCAGCCTCCACATCGTTCCTTGTAAACATAGCCCAATATCATTTTGGTCCATCACCCTCTATGCCAACACCTTGAACTAAGATCATGTTACCCTTGTCCCTTTATTATTTGCCCTAAGCACTTAAAAGATGTTAGTTCATTTTAAGAAATCAAGTATGATGATTCATATGGATCACTTCCAGAGGTTCCATGTCATTTTTCGAATTTTAGATTGATAAGGTTTGTTTCATCCATTATTTCAGGATGTTTCATGTAACCTCCCTCTTCATGAAGACGACTTCTGCACCACAGTCGATGCTCATCAAACCCATCATATCAGTCTCCTAAGCATCTAGCCTTTTGGCACACAGCAGATTGCTGAATATAGATATATTCATGTAGTTTGCACTTAGATGCACATTCAGACCTTAAACTAACCACATTGTGCCCTTGCCAAAATGGTACATTCATGAAATGGAATGACATCAGATCAATCCAATTCATCCCTGGGGATATCCCAATGAATATACAATGGAATTGCCTCAGCTTCACCACAGGGTTCCATGGATTAATGTTTAATTTTCTATTGCCTTGTATTTTTCCCAGTAATTCCCTGCTGGCAAGCATTTCAAATGTCCCCTTCTAATTCTCAGTTCAATTAGTAACACAAACTACTGGGCTTCCATCACCAATTTTTAGCAATCTTAATCTCTGGAGCCAAAATATAATGGTATACAGCGCTAGCAAAGGTGAAAAAAGAAAATAACAGAAACAGAAGAACATGTGCAAAGAAATAGCAATAGAAGCAAAGAAAAGAATATCGCGTGTCAAACTGTTGAATAAGGGTATTGGCATGTTAATTACAATGAAAATGAGACAAGGAAATGATGTCACATACTACAAAATAACATAATTTCCATATTTCCATGCTAACAATTTGGCTAACGACTATTTACTAAAGAAAGCTAAAGAAATCAACCACAGTAAAGTTTACAAAACCTAGTCAAAAATAGATATCTTACTAATGTAGCAGTTGTCCAGCATCACACTTAGGTGGATAATCAATCTGATTTGATAGACAGACAAGTAATTCACAAGCTTCCAGGCAGACTATGTATGACTTCGTTCAAGCCCCGTTACTTCCAAACTAGCGTTGCAAAAGAAAATTGACCTCGATAACATCCTATTATAATCGATACAATGTTAATAAATAGAGTGCCAGATTCATTTATCCTATTTCAAGTAACTCATTGCAACTTTCTATTAAGTTTATCCCAAACCCATAAATCAATTGCTAAATGTTATGACCACAATCAATAATTAGGATATATGCCTAAATTTTTAAAGTAAAACCTAAACGGTTAGATGGTAAATTTTTTTAATATTCCCTCACATGCTAACTTATAAGCCTCATTTCTCACACCACGCCACAGGAATTGGTGCTGCCATGTATGCTATGAGAAACTTAGTATATCAACTTTGAAATCCATGATCCAATTTCTCCATCCATGCAACCACAATTTCCTAATACTCTTAAGTCATCTTAATAAACGTCATGTCTTTGAGGACCCTGAAAAACCTGCTACAACATACAAATTTACCTTAGAAAACGTTTAATAAAGTCCCAACAAATGAAACATTGTGATTGAATCTACAAGGATACTGGAAATAGGCTAGAGTTTCCACTTTCGACTTAATCATACATGGGATAGAGAGATTCCCCACACTACCATACCCCCACTCAAAAAAAGACAAAAGATTCTTTTACCACGTCCCTCCCATCATGAAAGGAAATTAGACCTGCCAACTGTACAGTGGAATATCAAATTTCTTTCAAGCACTACTGAAAGGCAATCATAAAGGGCTTCCTAAGCTGATTGCCGATTAATTGATTATGATATACTCTATATATACACACACACACACATCTATATTACAATTGAGGGAAGATTTTGAACTTGTATATATATATACACACACACACACACATATAAGATGCCATTGGCAAGAATATTACATGATTTGGTAACTAGGCAAGCCACATAGACCAAGTAGCTTCAGCATTACCACTAATAAGTCCATGGAAACAATGTAAATCAAAAAATAATATATAAGGTTGTTTGTCAACTGTTCAAGAAGGTCCAAGCTAAATATGTCGACTGCCTTAGTATCTTCATTAAAGCGTCTATCTAGACTTCAATCGTAAGTCAGATGCTAGACACCTTCATCAGTGAATACATTATCTAGAGTACCCTAAATAGAGATAACAGATCATTTACTACATAAATACTTGTGATAATCTCATCATCTATGTGCTTAAGTGGATTGAAAAGGCTTCGGTGTCGTCATTAGATCGGTCAATAATTTTTGATCAACCAGATTTTTAAGGTTTAGCAGTACAAACACACTTACACACAAGTGAATATAAACTAGAGCATTTCTTTTATTTTGGTTGACTGACTTTTCAGACAACCAATTGCTTTAAATGATACCCATACAATCACAGAGTAGAAAAAACAAATTGTTTTATGTTAAGAAAGAAACTCAAATAAATGCAACCTTTGTCTTCATTTGTTGGTCGCGCTCTTTAAAATCTTTTAATTCCTGTTAAATGAAGAAGAAAGCAAACAAGTCATGCACAGCTACAATGCAATCATCAAGTCAGTATTAGCTAATAGCACTTAAAAATAGCTGCTACCTTCTCTAATTGACCGCATTGTTGCTGATAATCAACTGTTTCCTGCCGTGATTTACTCAGGTCCTCCTCCAATAATGCAATTTTTCCACGTAATGATGATATCTCTTCCTGATTGCAGCAATGAGAGATGCTCATGAAGAAAATGTGAAATGAACAGGAGTTACTTCTTGAACCTCAGACTAGCAACTGTGTACCAAGAATGAACGAATTTCGCACAAATGCATTTATGAAGTGCAGACTGGAGCTACAGAGATGCACAGTTGACATATGCTGTCAATCCTACGTGAATTATGCATCATGCCCCTAAGATGTATGAAAAAATTAAAGGATCATTTTTTACCGATAGATACACCATATATATGTATGAAAAATTAAACCATGACAACATGCAAAATATGTATGGAAGTAGATGTAAAAGAGTAAAGAAATCCCAGAATGCTATAGATGAAAAGATACAATACTTTTAAAATAGATATACATATATCACTAACCATTGTTTTCCAAAAAAAGAAATTGTACCTGTAAGGAAGCCTTCTCATCATTGCCAAGTTGCTCTTTGGAACAATTTTCCTTTAAAAGGATGCAAAATTATCTCAGCGCCACAATAAATAAATAAATAAAATATGGTTGAGCATATTATAAACAGTGTAAGCACAACATTTATGTTTGCTCTGTAATTTTTTGAAACTTTTTTAGATTATCTAATGATATAGATGAACTGAAAGGTATTGCTGCTTCTACGTAACTCGCTCTAAGATGATACGCTGATGTGATCAAAAGTTGATGATGCAGATTCTAATTTAGCATAGATCAAGAAAGCTTAGGAGGACAAGGGATTAAAACAAATATCCAATACAATGAAGAAAACATACATGCAATGAAGCGATACCCAAGTCAAAATTCATTATCAAATAACATAACAATATTGATTATCTGCAATTAATCATACAGATAATTGGCATATAAATAAGAGTATTTAATATCATTTGAACCAAACGGATGCAATTTTAAGTGGGTCCAAAGAGTTCTGAATTTTATGACAAATTCAAGTACTTGCGATTTGAATGGGAAAAAAGAATAGCATTATGTTGTAAGATTCAAAATACCAACCAGCAAATAGGTCCAACTAAGGATGATGAGATAAGAGAAAGTTAAGAATATAGCATGGAAACATGGTGTGTAGTAAAAGTTTGGAAGGCAATAACCTAAGCTTATAAAAAAGCAAGATGTTTTCAGCATTAGATTTGACTTTCAAACAAGGATCTTGATGATGACTCAATTCATCAAATATGGACAGTCATGGTTCCACTAACAGTATTTGCAGGCAACAAGTTGCTAGTCCATGTATGAACTAATTGTGCATGCCTCTGCTCTCAATAACTGATCCCTCAAATAAGCCTTGACTTTTAGGAATAACGTTATATCTAGAAATAACCACCAGGGGGTAAAATGGTTCACATATCAATTTGATCTGGTTTTAATGTCCCCGAGCTCAACTGCAAGATTTACCATTCAGCAAGTTATTTGGATGCTTTTGGATGCCATTTTACCAAATGATGATGCAGTCTCAAAAAGCTAACTTGCAAGTAATAATAACAATATTTGGTAGTTAGATCCGTGAACTGTGAAAGGAATTGAAAGTTTGGCTTGGGTTTGAAGCACAAACCGAAGTAGAGAAAAGCATGGTTTTCCCACAAGCAGAGGAAAAATTCACAAATAATTCTGAGAGTACCATTTAGTACAATTAGAGATGCCCTAAAGTAATACAACACAAAGAGAGAGTAGTTGAATAGAAAAACCAAACCTCAATCCTTGCAAGCCTACTAGTTAGACTTGGACTTCAGGAAAATTGAGCCTTAAAAATCATTTTCCAAAATACAAGGAATACTGCTGCTTTTTTCCCACATAGACTTCGATCTTTCACTTCAATTTTTTTTAAGGGCCCATTACAATCACTCAGCGATATCAACTGATTTCTGATATGGACTATACCTGTTAATGATATTTTCAAAGTGGTTCAGAATCTTCAGACATTCTCATTTCCAGGCCAAAAGCATCACAAGATATTCTTCCACAACATCCGATAATGGTCGAATATTCTCAGGATTACAAAAGCATGCAGTCAACAACTAATACTAAGATATGATATGTTTGTATCCCAAGAACCATTATTAAGATCCGGCTTTAAGGTTAACCTAAATCATCACAGAACATTGGTTGAGCAACATATGGTGAAAAATCTCAATTTCATCCTAAACAGGCAATACCACTATCGGATCTAGCTGTACCCATTAAGTTCAATATTGATCAAAATTGTTCCAGCACTACATAGCTTACATCATCTTTAAACCCCATGCATTCAACAAACTTAGGTTTCCTGATGACCTGTCATCAAAAATTAATGGTCCACGATACATTTTACTAAAAAAAGTCTAAATGGTATCTAGACCCTCTTACAGTTATTTATAGCCGTATGCATCTATCAAACAACATCAACGAAGCCCCAAAGACATAAATCATCCACATAGTCTCCCCCTTTATTCTCAATTTTTCTACGCAAACTCCGAACACTTTTAAACAACCCTAGTTATAGCCCTGATATCACATGCCCCAGATGATATGCTTAATACATGGAATGAAAAGATGACCATAGGCAATATTCACCCATGCGGACTCGCTCTGTCAGCCTTGGATGAGAATCAGACCATGAGGCAGAATACCATGACCAAGCGAAACCTTGCATATAATGCCAATATGTCATACACACGACTCAATTTCACATTATTTACTTTTACAACCGGAAATAATTGAATACAATGTAAGGTGAGGTTAAGTACGTGATGTCATTTAGTTCTAATTCTAATTAAAAAAATTCCACAATTTTGTGATAGATAACAAAGGGCAATTGGAGAACTCCTTATATTTTGTGATGCTTTTGCTACTAATGTGCAGAATGTAAACCCCGAGAATTCAGTTGTGCACAAGAAAGCCCACAACATTTTGCATCTGGTCAATGATTCCACAAGCAAAGTCCTTCCACCACATTTGAGCCAACAAAAATATGGATAAGCTATTTCAGGAAGCACTCTGACCCGAAATTTTTCAACCCAACATCTTAGAATTTTCAAAAGAAATAATTCACTAAAAAATAAAACAATCAAGTGTTCTGATTTCTATTTACATTATATATTTACACTTAAAATATTTAGCGTGGAATCTAAAGATTTTGGAAGCCAACATGTTTCCATTACTCTCCTTTGTTACTTTTGTACCAATATTAACATCTTGTTAGGCCAAATACATATCAACTCAAAAATGGAATTTTTGTACCAGTCACACAAAATGATGGCCAGGTTCATGATCACAGAGCCATTGATTTTTCATGAATGTATTAAGTACTAATAGGATTTAGAAACAAAAATGTCATTGGAAACATGTCACTTGACTGAAAAGCTCATCAGATCTTACAGGATGAGAAAGCTGTATACTAAGCCATTAATTTCATTAAAAGTATAACTTTGGTTGTTGATGTAGATTTCTTGCACATAAATGATAAGCTTAAATGCACATACAAGCCTTGCACTATTAAGATTTCATTGGGGATAGAGGAACTTGGTCCCCTAGCAATTTTTTCAGTCAATGAATCTCCTCTTACTATCAACTCACTGTTGAGGGTATTGACATGCAGAATGTGACTGTCTCTTCATCTTGAACGGGACTCTCTTCATCTTGTCCGAGTAATCAGGTCACATGAAAAAGGCATACCAACCCCTAAAATGAAAGATTTGACCACCTCACCAAATTGTGATTGGAATATGTCCACAAAATAACTCAAAATTTTACATTTTCTCTTGACAGTTGGTGTATTGCCTAGACTTGAAGAGGTCAATTGAAACATTATCATTTCAAAGTGAATATCAAGTTCTACTGATGCAATATATGTGTGTGACATTTTCGAGGGCAACAGTACCTGTAATTGTAAGATACATCAATGAAAATTTCCCCTTGTTGCTCAAAGACACAATGTGACACAAAGTGAACGGAGTTGAGACATACCGTTTGCTAAATTTTATAATACAAACTATTATGCACACATAAATAACGTAAATGCATATAAAAAATTCAATAACTCTTTAACAATCTGGTAAAAAAATTATTTCTCTTTCTTAATAATAAATATATTTCATTCCTACTAACCATCCAACAAAGCCTACCCCTAACATATCAAATTTTCGGGTAACACAGTCCTATTAAGCATGAATGTGTTACCCGAAAACGCTACTGATGATATGTGTGTGTGTGACATTTTCGATAGTACCTGTACATGTAACTGTAAGATTCATCAATGAAAATTTCCCCTTGTTGCTCAAAGACACGCGGTAAGACAAAGTGAATGTGCTTGTCATGAATGTGTTACCCGAAAAACGCTAAACCCACCACAATTTGCTATCTGGATCACACATTTCCCATTCTAGTACATTAACGATTTGGAACATTGAGATGAATGTTCCAGATTTTTAAGAACTTTTTAGACTAAATAAAATATCATCATTACCTAGTTAAGAAATACCTTTTGCTAAATTTTATAATACAAAATATTATGCACGCATACATAACGTAAATGCGTATAAAAAATTCAATAACTCTTTCACAATTTTGTAAAAAAATATTTCTCTTTATTAATAATAAATATATTTCATTCCTACTAACCATCCAACAAAGCCTACCCCTAACATATCAAATTTTGGCCTAGTAGCCCTCTACGTATCTATTTTCGTTCCACATACCAAAATGATCCACCTCGCTGGTAACCTTGATCGTGATTAATCATTTATATAATATTATGTATCAGATAAATTACCAAATGAAAAAAATAAAAGGTGTGTTCAGCCAGGATTCAAAATCTGCAAACTCCAATATGTCCGTCTCAGGTCGTAGCGGAATTTTGAGGTATCTAAGATGACACTAGTACCAACCAATATCATTCTATACAGAGTATCCAACCCAAATCTTAATTTCAATCTAAGAATTTCGCCCAAAAGTCTAAAAAAGCCATGGAATTGCAATCGATTAACTCAGTTTCACACCTTCGCAACTGGGAATGTTACATTGTTCCCTTGGCAAATAGTTAACCCATTAATCCTTGCCTCTCCAATCAACTATCATATGCAGTAAATAAAACATGAAATTCATAAGTTTTTTAGCCATAAATCAACTCCAAGACTGAAGCACTCTATCTGCACACGGATTTTGCATCAGCTATCCTATTATACGATAGTTCGCCTAAGTATGATCAAAATTCCATCAATTATTTCTAAAAATATTCTAAATGCGACATGTTTTTAAAAAAATTTCTAATTATTTTTAAATTATTTTTAATGAAGCAGCGGATGCTGCCAATCTAAAACAAGCAATATAACCGATATTAACTATATTGATACAATAAACCTTCAATCGATGCTGAAATTTCAAAGCTTGGTTTAGATCTGCACTCACTATACCAATGTGACAGTTGGATATGCTATTGTGTATTAGATACTACTGACAGATAAATAAAAAATAAAAAATAAAAAATAAAAAAATATCCTAGATGAAAACAAGCATCAATATGCATTCACAGTGCCAAAGCCAACAAGTTAATTATATCATATAAGATCTTTGGTAACAGCAATATAGCAATAGTACTTAAACAGCGGACACTATCCGTATGAGTTCTTGGGAAGTGGAAGTGGCATATATAAAGCTGAAGTCCTTGAAAAGTCGACGTACACAAGGATGAGGAACCATAATATGATAAGTCAGTCTGGACAATCCTCTTCCTTATCTATTAGAATATACTAGAACATCATTATTTTAGACAGCTCTCTCTTTTTGTCATAAGGAGGCTTAAATTCTAAGAATATAGAACTACAAAAATCAAAACATGATTGTTAGTGATACATACCTTGGTTAGTAAGCTCTCATGATGGCCATTCGATAATGATACTGCTGAAGAAGAAACCAATGCTCGCATTTGATCAGATGCCTTGGAACCACGCCCCCTCCCTGTTACAATGCGGCCCCTTCCTCGACCATTTCTCTTCTTATTCGAGTCATCCGAACTTGGTTTTAGGTCAACACTATCTGTAACTTTTAACTTTCCATCTTTTGTTCCCTGAGAATTCATTATTAATAAGCAAATTTTCAGTAAGGAGGGGCTTCATACATCACATGTATCATAGCTTTCAATACTTAAGAAATACATATCTAAGAAAGACATGCCACCACATCAGTTAAATCAGCATGTATGTCCATGTTGCTGAGGGAATATAAAGGTCACATTGAATTTAGAGTTTATACCTATTCTGAAAATATTTTAAGTACACATATTCCCAACATATTTAAGTTGTTGGTAAGGAAAGCACCACAATACTACTCATCCACTTTCTTTTCTTCCCTTCTAGGTGTCATGCCAATAGATATTACATTCAAAACAGATATAACAGCAGGTTGTGGTGGGTGTGTTTGTTTGTTTGTTTGTTTGTGATAAATCATGTGACCTCAACCATGAGCATGTTGGACTGAAGGTTTGTATTACTACGTAGCAGAACCTAAATTAAACATAAAGAAAGCTAATGTAACCCTGGGCTGCAATATTACTTGAAAAGGTTCCCAAGAAAGCAACACACACCGGAACAGGACCCATCACAAGAGGGTGTCTACGTAATTGAAGAATTATTCGAATACAAATATTATCATTATATGTACCAAACTCTCAATTTCCATTCGAACATGGATTTGATTCACATTTCACACCACAAAGCCTCATTGCATATCTTTAACCTGTACTTGACACGTGTATTAAATTTAGGTAACGCCCGGTTTTTTCATATGTGGGGCAGCAGGTACGAAAGCGAGATGTAAACACTCATGCCCTTGTGTTAAATATCTTCCAAGTTCAGGACTTAGAGGCAGATCGAAGGGCTGTCCATATAAGGTCTTTGGTGATCTACTCTGAACGCAGTCAAAATCCATGCGTATGAAAATGGACTCACCAAGTCTTCCAAATTGATAGAACACCTTTTAGACACTACATTATCCATCATTCCTTAAATATGAGGCATCAATCATCTGTTCTATAGTGGTCAAAACAGAAAGTGAGCAATCTTATGGATTAATCATATATGCATGACTAACAGTTACATGATCATTAAACTTGTTTAAGTGTTTTAACATTAAAGTCTCTCTCTCTCTCCCTCCCTCTCTCTCTCTCTATAAATATGCAAATGAACCAACTATGCTTTAAAAAAGAAAATGTGAAAAACAGATAGCACTGTAAGTTCAACAAAACTAGTTGTCAGTTAGGAATCTGTTTGTGTGTCAAAATTGTTAAACAGACCCAAACCCATGAAGGAGAAAGAACTTTTATTCATTCAGACATTCCAATAAGCAAAACACGACATGTGCATAAATAATGGTTTACAGATCAAAGGTGAATACTTAGAAGGAGAATGGTAATAGGACCATGGAATGGAGGAATATATAAATAACAGACATAGATGCAACTGCATCTCACCTCATGGCGTTGGAGTATTATTTGATCACCGTCTTGAACTTTTTGTCTCTTCTGACTATTGTGTTGTATCAAATACTCTGTACCATTCTAAACAAGCGGGAAACGCATCAACCGTCAGGTGTGTACCATTGCTTAAGATAAATGACAGAAATATCTAAATGGAATAAACAATAGATAGCATTGATCAGCTCATATCTAAGCAAACATATGTACATTGCTTAAAGAATTTAAATGAAGCCAACAATTTTCAGTAAGAACAACCGGTAAATTCCACTCAATTAATGTATAAAGGTGTTTCAAAAAAGAAACATGATTGCAGTTGTGAATAAAACGATACTAAGTCCAAGATAACATAAGAGACATCAACAATTGAGCCACCTCTAATAACAGAAGCATTAATCAAATTGAAATTTGAATGTCAATGCCTAACCTGAAGTAGAATTACTGAACGGTAGCCAAAAACGCAATCCTAACCCACACTCACATTTTATAACAATAAAATAAAATAAGGGAGGAATTCCCAAATGCAGTCCTAAATTCCACTCAATAAATGGATAAATGTGTTTTAAAAAAAAACATGATTGCAGTTGTGAATAAAACGATACTAAGTCCAAGATAACATAAGAGACATCAACAATTGAGCCACCTCCAATAACAGAAGCATTAATCAAATTGAAATTTGAATGTCAATGCCCAACCTGAAGTAGAATTACTGGACAGTAGCCAAAAACACAATCCTAACCCACACTCACACACTTTATAACAATAAAATAAAATAAAGGCAGGAGTTCCCAAATGCAGTCCTAAACAAGATGACAGTGGTATCATGAGCCAATTACCTATGGAAGCATCAAACTCTTCTTCCCATGTGATTATTCAATTTTAGAATTTATGGAAATCAACATTAATAATGAATAATGTAAAATATCAACAAATGTGCTTGTCTTTGAATACAAATCTATAAGATAACCAAAAGAAACAAAAGTTTGTTCAATTTTCAGAATGGACACGCGCAGATGCATTAGTGGAACAACAAACTAAATGTCTGGAATTTACTCGCAATTCATACGAATAAGAATTACTTAAGAATAAGAAATGTTGTAATCATGTGTATACATTTAAAGAACGGAGCTCACATCATCATCGGAATCGCTCGAAGACTCCAGCAACTCCTCGGATGCTGCGAACTTGACCGAACTAAATGATTGAACTGATTGGCATGCCGACGACTGAATTGCCGAAGCAGACGAGCTCTTTCCAGCCATTCGAGCCTCCAATTTCGCAAGCTTCGAAGGGAGCGACGGATCAGATGGGTTCGACGAGTTCGACGACAAATGCATCACAATGTCATCCGACATGGCCGATCAGTTCACGATACTGAAAAAAAAAACTATCAATATAACAATTACGAAAAGCCCCCGAAACCCTAAATTAGATTATTACCCGTTAAAAAGAGCATTTCTCTCGATCGCCTCTCTCTCCCCCTCCCTCTCTCTTTCTCCCCCTCTCCCAAGAATAAGAACAATCAAAATCTTGTCGGGAACCCTAGAATGTAGCAGGAGAAGAGTCCTTAACGTGTGCCGGGCCTGCTAGAACGCGCGGCACCGGCCGGATGGAGAGTTGAGATCAGGGAGCAGGTGCGTTTTGTGAAAAAAAAAAATGGATAGGGGTGTTTTGGGAATGGTAAAGGGTCGTAATGGTAATTCTATACTCGCAACGGGGGGTAACCATACACAAAAACCTAATTGCTGAACGCAGACAATTTATTTATAAGTTTGCCATTTAAAATTTACATGTTTACCACTGAAATTGTTTCCTCTTTTACCTCCTCCTGTTCTTGTGCTTCGAACCATGCCTTCCGGGTGGGAGACGTAGCGGGGATGACGACGGAATAGAGCGGCTGCCGGCCAAATGGGATAGTGGAGGAAGGAAGAGGGGGGATAAGGGGCAGGGATGAGGAAGAATAGAGGTCGGCAGAGGCAGTGGCGTAACCAGGAATTTTTTTTGCACTGGACGAAATTAAAGATGATACAAAGAATAATATGTAAATGTACTGATGACGAAATTAAAGATGATACAAAGAATAATATTTAAATGTACTGATGACTTCACACGCTTCATCTCAAACAAAGATCCACATGTTGCAATTTCAGTAAAGACGGAAGTTTATCACATCTAAGAATGTGCTTTTAGATAATTATGTAACTAATCAAAAATAATTATCATACTTATTTTGAATATTGCTTTGGAAATTTTCTAGGAAAATAATTAGCATAGTCGTGAGCCAAACTAAAAATGATAATATTAACCAATGTCAATATTAAGAAATGAAATCGAAAAAGTTTATAAAATTATACTATTAACCAATGGTAATATTACGCCTCTACTCAAAAAAATTGATTAACCAACTTGGAATGTTTTGTTAGGAAGTTTATACAAGAGGTTCTTTAAGCAAAACTTAATTTAGAAATTTATAACTGAAGAAATTTTTTAAAAAATCAATTAACGTATCATACTTATTTTTGATGTTGCTTTGAAATTTTTTTTAGGAAAATAATTAGTATACTCATGAAGCCATACTAAAAATGATAATATTAACCAATGGAAATATTAAGAAATTAAAATGAAAAAGTTTATACCTTTATACTATTTACCAATGCTAATATTGCACCCCAGCTCGAAAAATTGCTTAACCAACTTGAGTTTATACAAAAGATTCTTTAAGAAAAACTTAATTTAGAATCTTTTGACTTAAGGAAAAAATTTAAAAACCAATTAAATTTAAAAAAGCTTTAGAATCTTTTGACTTAAGGAAAAAATTTAAAAAACAATTAAATTTTAAAAAGAAATTAAATAATGGCCATGGCAGGAATTGAATCTACAACTTCCAACCTGAGAAAGGAATTACACTAAGTCTGAAACTAGCCGAGAAAGTAAGCCGCTTGGATACTATATATACAAAGTCTTTATTTATTCTTGCCCTGGGCAGCTGCCCTGGGCAGTCCTACTCTAGTTACGCCCCTGGTCAGAGGCAACGTTGTGGGCTAGGCGATTCGGCGGCGACGATTGGCAGCAAAAGTGCTGGAGAATGAGAAAGAAGAGAGTGGTAATTTGGTAATATGGAGCTGTGTATAAAGTAAAAACGCTAGTTTTTTTCGGTGCGTGTAAAGCGATCTATGCGTATAAAATAACTTGGTGCAGCCATTTTTATCTGCGCACGTACCATTTTACACACACTCATGATTTTTTAAAGGGTTTTACAAATATTTACCCCCGAAAATATTTTTTTATATTCAAATTTTTCATCCAAATATTTCATATTGTTTAAACATCAAATCGATTCATCATTGTTATGAACATGGCTCATTGGGCCTATTGGGTATCCACTCATTACATTACTTTTCTATAAATATATGGCTACTGATTCAGTCGATGTCACCTTCATAACACGTTATCAGCACGCTCGTCAGCTGCGCCGAACTGCTGGCGATGGACAAATCGCGAGGACGCGGATTGGGATTTCTTCTCCGAACTTCTGGCATGCCCTATTTTGCACTATATGTGTATTCTACTAAATACACGTGGTATTTCTACCTACGATGCATACGTGGGCATGAAATAAGCGTAGATATCGATGTATGTGACGTAATGCAAGGGGTATTAGGCCGTAATACGTGGCTAAGGAAGGAGAATGCGAAATGTCAATGCGGGAGAAGTGCAAATGACGTCGGGGACTAGAACAACGAGAATGTAATAGACGTGTGTGTGTGTGATGCATGTATGCATGCATGGATGAGCGTGGATGTGTGTAGGGAGAGCCATGCTAGTGTGAAAGGGGTTCGGGGTCAATGGCAACCCCCGTAAATTTTTAGAAAGGGTAGGGGCAAAACGGTCATTTGGACTAAATCTGTTGTGCGTACATCCTAAAGTTGTGTGTCTGTAAAGTAATGGCAAACTTGTAAATACCTAAAAGTTGAGGGGCATTTTGGAAGGGTATTTTAGTAATTTTAAGTTAAACATGGCTTATAGAGGAAGGAAGAATTGTGTAGAAATTTTTAGAGAACTCGTTTCTTTTCTTTCTTGAACTTTCTTCTCCCTTCTCCCTTTTTCTTTCCCTCTCCATCCCAAAATGGACGGCCACCCGAACCCCCTTTTCTCCTCATTCTTCAACTCAAAAACCCTAATTTCTATCTCCAATTAGAAGGTGTTCAAGCTAGCTTCAAGAGAGAAGAAGATGGAGAAGAAAGAAAGAGGAAGAGAAGAGGAATTTGAGATTTGAGGTAGGAATTTACTTGGATTTGGAATTACAATAAATTGTTCTTGCAATCAAGTTTTTATAGCATGATTTATTTAATATGTAATAGGGATAGTCAAAATTTTATGTATCATGTTTCAATTTCACAAATTTCCTTTGAAATTCTTAGTAAAAACATCTCCTTTGAAATCCTGAATTTTTGTTGTGTGTTGTTGCTTTGATTCTGATTACTGTAGCTCGAATTAGGGTTCTAAAAATCTATGAGCTTGGAGATCTTGAATTTCTACTCCAAAATCATATAAATTTTGGCATAGGTTCAATTCAGAAATTAGGAGCAATAAATCCATCTTTACAACATGTCTGTTTGAATTTCAGTGTTGACACAGTTTAGCAAAATTGTCCTAGACACCTTCACACACAATGGAATTTTGTGTTCTTGGTCTTGTTGGAAAGCTAACAAGTTTTTCTAAAATTTCATAAGAGTGATTATATGTCAAATTTCTGCCTCCAACATGCCCAAAATTGGCTTTCAATACAGACCCTGAAATCTGTCTGAAAAACAGATTTGACACATTTCACCAATTAATTCACCATAAATCATATAGTTCATATTTTTGTATGAAATTTTATCTGTAAATCCATAACTGCCATATCTTCAACTTTCATTTATAAAGTTGTATCAAATTCCCAAGAGAAATAAGTGAAATGTGTTGATCGTTATGGCTGTTCTTGCAATTCCAGCAAGCTGAAACATTAAAGTGCTGTTATAAATTGTGCTCTATTGCTATTTCACCCTCTATAGTGCATGATTATTGTTGTTGCATGGAAGATAGATTCATGATATGTTTTTCCAATGGATTTGCTAATGTTTTTACGGACATATACATCACGTTCACCACGTGTTCGTGAAAATGCCACAATGAAGTGAAAGTTGAATAATTTGAGAAATGAGTTTGTAAACATTCGTGCTATGAAATATGTTGTGAAATAGCAATGATGGGGTCATGTGAAGCATGGTATCATATGTTATGAGTGATGAATTGAAATGGCTATGTTGAAGGGCATGCCACTTGGGTGCATGACCCTTGTTGATATGAGTGTGGAATATGAAACCATGCAACGTGTCCCCTTCAGTGCTATATATAATGTTGAATGAAGTTTTTGAATGTTTTTAATCCTCTCTAAGGAGGGTGAGATAGCAAAACCCAGGTTTTAGGTGGGATTTGAGTAAATTGTGGATATGAGGCCTGGACTGCGAAGTTGGGAGATGATTATGTGATGTGTGGAGTTTATACCCACTCGCCTTTACTGGGAGTGGAGGGGATTTTTATACCCACTCGCCTTTACCGGGAGTGGAGGGGAAGAGGGCATACAGAGGTTGTGGTATGAGCCTCACTCCTGCCAGGGACGGGGGAGCTGAGAGGCCCGGGGTACAGTGCCCGTGTCCACTGCGTCGTGTGCTATATTCACCCTAAATTTGGGGTGAAGTCCAGGTCCTGTTATCACACAGTTTACCCAAGTTCCAATTAACTAAGTTATGAAATAATAAAATAAGAATTGCGTGTTACTTCTACTGCTGGCAGCACTTCCCCTTCCCTTTGCCTGTTTCTTGGTGACTCTGTGTCATGCCTCAGGCACTTGCACTTATCTTATTAGATATTGGTTGCCTGAACACTTGTGTTATTATTATTATTATTATTATTCGTGCTAACCCTTTCTTGCAGTAACTCGACATTGGACCGCAGGTATGATTCTCTTGTTTTAGCTATTTAACTTTCATTATATCACTTAGTTACATGCTCTATCTCTCTTGGCTTGCCGTGTGGATTGATAACCTTAGAATGACGTTCCAAATCCAAGTTGGTTCCTACGGAGGCACGCATTGACGTGCTCCTCTATATTTTTTAGGTAGCAGGGTTATCATGGTTGGTGGTGACTTGGAGTTGGGTTCAGTGGTATCACTTGGTGTGAGCTGTATTTGTGGTGTGATATGGTTGGTTTGGGAGGTGGAGAATGACTGTGTATATGTAGTGGCGTACCTGGATTATGCATATAAATGGAAGTTGTTATCTATATGTTATGTTGGTGTCTTTATTATTCATGAGGTTGTTTTAATATTATTGTGGAGCTTCACTTGTACTATCCCAGCATGTGCGCAGTGGCCTGCTTATGTAGTTTCTTCTTTCTCTCTCTCTCTTTTCCTCTCTTATCACCCTCACTCGTCAGGATACTTGGAAAGAAAAAAAATTAAATTATAGATACCGGGTATTCTGGGAAGCTGGGCGTGACAACTTCGCTAGATCCGGCGGGTAAGATCTAGAGGCAATCATTTTTGTCCCCTAGATCTAATATTTCATTCACATGATGTTGGATCTGTGTCATTTTTCTTTGATCTACAAGAAATCAATTTTTCTGCTTAGATCTTTATGAAAAATCCTTTTTAAAGCATAGATCTTTATTAAAACGGTTTTTTTTCGTTTAAATCCCGATCTAAGCCTATTTTTTCGTAGAATACGTTTAGATCTGTCCATTTTTGGACCAAAATTTAATGTTTAAACGGTAAAAATCAACTTTTTATGATAAAAACGTTGATTACATAGATTAAAAATTGTCTTTTTACAATGAACACCGAATTTTCCTTTGAAATTTGTGGATCTAGAGAGAGTGGAATTGGTGGATCTAGATGGAAAACTGCCGCCAAAAGTCGGCAAACCCCCTCCCCTCACCGTGAAATCCCCACAGTGAAGGGGCCCCGCCGCCGGGAGCGACGCCCCCGCCGCCCCTGCAGCTGTGGGGCCCACGCTGCCCGCAGCGGCACCCCTGCACCCCCTTCTCACCGTAAAACCCCCGCAGAAAAGAGGCCACCGCCACCCCCAGCGGCGCCCCCAACCTCCCCTGCAGCCGTGGGACCCTCGCCGCCCGCAGCGACGCAATCGCAACTCGCCGCCGCTCAGTCAGCGCTGCGAGCCCTCCCCGCAGCCTGTCGCCGTTGCGCCGCACCGCGCCCTAGCGGCATGTCGCCTCTGTGCCATGTCTCGCCCCTACGGCATGTCGCCGTCGAGCCCCTGCGGCCTGTCGCCGCCGAATCTGCGCCGCTTCCCGCGGCCTGAGGCCATGCAATCGCCCCCCCCCCCCCCCCACGTGGCATGTCGCCACAAAACCCTAACTAGGGTTTTTCGAGAAATTTTTTTTTCCCGACGGTCTATTGCGGAAATTTATCAGGTTTTATAATAAATTCTTGATCCATTTTTTCAACTTATTTTTGATCCATTCAAATATTTTTAATGCACATAGCATAATTATATATCTGCGATTAAATTTTTTATAAAAAATGCATGTTGCATAACATGCTTGTGTAGAAAATTATATGCATGCCGCATATTTAATGTTCTGTGAAGCACATTTTATTTAGCATGCTAAAATCTCTATTATATATTTTTAATGCATGTAGCATAAATATATGACTGCGATGAAATTATTTATATACCTGCACCATATAAATAACATGTGTATACATCATATATGTTTCAATTCATGCTAACTGAGCATACATTTTTAGCTCAAATGCTTGATATTGATTGCATGAATAATTTAGTTTTTATTCAACTATTTTATTGAGCATATCTTTTTAGCTTACAAACATTATATTATGTGCATGATAAATCATTAAATGTTATATATTGCACACTTATATGCTCATCCCATGCTTATGCTCATGCTCATGATATGACAATATTTTATGACAACAAACCAATCATAATTTCAAAAATTTTAACATCATATCTACTTTGACAAATTGAACCTGAAGTTCAAATCAAATCAAGAGTCAACACCCTTTTACTCAAATAAAATAAAAAATACCAAATACGATGGATTATGCGAAAACCATTTATGCGATCTTTTTAGAGATACATATTTTGCGATAAATAGATCTCTCGGATCTATGTTCTATATAAACCAATATTGACACCAGCAGTTGTCATAACACCGCTAAACTCCTTTAGAGTAATCTCACTTTACAATGTATGATTCTTGAATATAGTCTTAGTTTTAAGTGTACGCCCGAAGTCGTGACTTAATAGATAAGTGAGAAATTATAAATTTTGTAGCCACATATTTTTTCCCCTTGAGCATGCTTCTCTATCCATATAATACTTGAATGACTCAATAAAAATGGCCTGGAGACCATACTTGAGCATTCAAATAGATTTTTAAAAGTCTCTCATAAATTAGAAAAGTGGAAATATAAAAACTTAATCATTTCCATTGTATACGTCTACTTAGTAAGACTAATACTCATTCTTCCTTATAAATAACAATAAGGAACACTGAAAACAAGGGAAGTCCTGAATAAAATGAGAAAGGGAAGATATGATATACCTCGACATGGAGTAAGCAATGGCAAACCAATATCAGACCAGAAGTTCTGATAAGACCCATATTGCTTTTACAACATAAATGAGCATTAACTTATGCCATATAAAAATATATACATACATAGTCTAAACGACGAAAGTCAATTAACCTTGTGTATATCTAGCTACTCACCAAGGACAAATAAACTTTGAAAATAAATTCAATCTGTTGTCATAACATAATTCTTAATGAGTATAGTTGCAGATGTATGCTTTCAAAAAACATTTAACCCTAATAATAGTCCAATTGAAAACTTTTTTTGGACGTCTACTTGAGAATCAGGCTTTGCAAACCTGAATACTTTATATGGGGATGCCCAATACTCTCAAAAATCAATAAAAGAAACTTACCAAGTTTCGATGGATATTCGTCAAAAAATTCATAATTAATGACTCAAGAAATCAATGAAGACTGAAGCTTTGTCCCACTATGATCTGGATAATAGTCAATGTGAATATGTAATCCTTCACATTTAGAACACAGTTCAAATATTACCGGATAAAATTAAATTGGGCATTTTAATGGACTTTCAAAAGTCCCACATAAATTCGAAAAGATGAATTAATTTGGAACACCAGAAGGTCCAAAATCGACCAACTTTGGAACGATGTCACACTGGATTGATGATGCAAGACATCATTAACCAATCCTGTAAATCTGACGAACCCAAAGATTCTTCAAAAAGGGTGAAACTTGTTGAGTATTGGATTTCTCCATACTTTGTGTTAATGATGATCAAACATAAATACTTGTGACTAATCCCCCTATTTGCAGTTAATCCATTGCCTAAGCATGTCATGAAGATTTATTAGCAATGGATGTCGCTCAAAGATCAATGAAAGCATGAAAAGTGGGTTGGATGATTAAAGATGGTGACTGAAGCTCCTAGAAGACTTCAAGCTCATACTTTGGATAGAAGAGAGAATTCAACAAGATGTAATCTTTTTATTCTCTTTTAGTATGTAGCTTAGAAGTAGAACTATGTTGGAGCACACACACACATCCTCATTTCTGTCATAGGAAACCATTAGATCACATTTTCTTAGACTCCAATTCACATTTCTCAAGCATGTGCATTTTGTGATTTCAATAGGCGACTGCTGAATTGATTTTTGGGCCTTTTAGCTTTAACTCCTTCAGGCGACTGTTGTACAAAATACAGGCACCTGTCCAAGCTCCAGTCGCATGTGATTTGTTAAATAGTCGCATGTCTATCTTGAGCCCAAATGTCACTTTCTTTTTCATCTGGCCAGCGACTGATTTTGTATTGACAGTCGCCTGTCCAAGGCACAGTCGACTGCCAATGCTTCAACAGTCATCTGTCGATGATTTCTCTGCAAACTCTGCTCTCTGGAATGTTTCAAGTTTTAGTGACAGCCGACTAATGTTGTATTGACAGTCGCCTCTCCAAGGCACAGTCGACTGTCAATGCTTTAACAGTCGTCTGTCTATGATTCCTCTGCAGACTCTGCTCTCTGGAAAGTTTCAGGTTTTAGTGACAGTCGACTGATGTTGGTTTCACAGTCGCGTGCCCATGGCACAGGCGCCTGTGTGTTCCACATCAGTCGCCTGTCGTGTCTTCCCAAAACTTTCTGAGATTTTATTAGCTTACCCATATTGAGGCCAGTCGCCTGTAGAAGGATTTACAGTCGCCTGTTAGTTTTACAGGCGCATGTCTTCTCTTCATCAGTCGACTGTCCTACGTGGTAAGTTACTGTTTGAATTCTCACCCACCCTCTGACACAATGCAGTAGTCGACTGTGTTTTGTTCAACAGTCGACTGTCGACTGTGTAAATTCTATCCGTTGGCTTTTTCTCCACGGATTTCAAAGGGGTTTTTGGGGATTCTATTTGGGGGGTTTGGGAAACATATTGATCACTCCTTATTTTACACCTTTTTTCCGCATGTTTGCATGCCATTTAGATCGCCCAAATCATGTTTTTCACGATATATCGACGATATTGCGATGCTTTTCACGATTTGTTGTTTTTGTCGCATTTCAGGTGATTTGGCGCGATTAGGAGTGATCTCGAGATGCGCTTACTCTAGACGGCCACCGACGACCTCCCCGAGGGGTATTTTGCTGTTGGAGAGGAGCGGAAGAAGAATGGACGTCGCAGGAGCGACGAGGAGGCCAAAATAAGCAGAATGGGCATTTTTTGTGTTCCACTCGGCCGAGTGGAGGAGCCACTCGGCCGACCAGCGAGACGCTGCTCGGCCGACCCGTTCAGACACGATTTACCTGTGCACTCTGCCGAGCGACGGAGACCACATCGGCCGAGTGACTACATCACGTCCGCCCGAGTGGCGCCCAGACGAAGCCCCTCCAAAATATCGAAGTTACTGTTTTTTCGGCCACCTGAGCTTCAGAAGACCCACTCGGCCGAGTGGTAAACCACGTCCGCCCGAGTGCAGTGAAGCCATCGGCCGAGTGACGACAACTCACTCGGCCGAGCCGCTCCCGAACTGAAGACCCCTGAAGCCCCCGACTTACTGGAAAATGACAGGGTTTTCACTCGGCCGAACGACTTTTGTCACTCGGCCGAGTGCGATGCGCTGCCTGTAGCGAAATTTGCGGAAAACAGGCTGTGCAGGGGCGTTTTGGTCAGGATTTTTGGACGATTTTGAGGGCTATTTAAGCCCTGTTTTTACCCTAGTTTGGAGAGCCATCTCTTAGATTTTTTGCAGCTTTTTGAGACTACTTTTTGGTTTTATTATTTGTGATTGGAGAAGAGGAAAAACTTGGATTTTGTTGGATTAATTGAAGAACTACATTGGTTTGCATCTCTCTTCCCCAAAAACTCTATTTTTATTGTTTATATCATTGTTGTGATGAATTCCATTGCCTATTTCATTGATTATTTTTGTGCTATTGCTATGATTTGTGAGTAGTTTCCACGTCTTGGGGCGTGGGGATGAACCCGACAAGCCCTATTTCCTACTTGTGTTGAATTGGTAGAAATTGAGCTAGAATAGCTATTAGGGATTAGATTGGGATCGATTTACTACGGATAGCTAGGTATTCATATCAATTGGGATTTGCAAGAGATTGGATCCCAATTTAATAGGAAGCCCTAGAAATCCGAATTGGGTTGGAGTCGGATTTTCGAAGTATTGGTTTGCAAGAGATTGGACCGATACTAGGATTTCCGGTTGCAATTCCGTGCCGATACTCGTTTGCAAGAGATTGGACGGGTAGGAACTATCTCAATCTAGATCGTGGACCGAGTTTGCAAGAGATTGGACTCGGTGCACGATTGAACGATGATGTTGATCCTAATGCTAGCTTTCCTAGGCTAGGGTTTGCAAGAGATTGGACCCGAACCTAGGATAGCTATAGACCGGCAATAGCGCGAGAGCGTGAGCTTGGTTCTACATTTAGTTGCAACTAGTTCATCCAAATTCTCATTCTAGCAATTTTGATACCGACGAACCACATTTGTGAAATACGGTGAGTAGCAGGAATTCCCCATTCCCTAGACGTTCTTTATTTGATTTGATATTTCTGCACGTTTGTCTGACGATTGTGACAGGATCGCCCAAGGCAATTCTCTCTACTCTTAAATAGCCAGGTTGATTAGGAGCAAGCACGGTCATTCGTCCTCCCTGTGTTCGATACCCGCTCGCCGCTATACCGTGCGCTTGCGGTAAAACTACAACCGTCGCTCCGGGGCGTGTATCCGGGGTGCGACCAAGTTTTTGGCGCCGTTGCCGGGGAGGCGATTGCGTTTGATTCTTTTTCACCCATGCTATTCTTTTTCTTTTTATTATTATCATTATTATTATTTCTTATTTCTTGCCTAACCCTTCCACGGTACTAATCATTTCTTTGAAACTCTGTTTCCCCTGTGCATGAACACGAGATCTACGGCGGACCCAGAAGACTTATTATTTGATCCCGAGATCGAACGTACCGCGCGGAGACTCAGAGCGGAAAAGAGACAAGATCCGGAAGGGAGGTATATGACCAACCCGGAAACTCCTGAAGAATTGGCGGCAAGGATGGCAAGGATAATCTCTATTCGAGATAGGCTTCGGCCTAAGACTTCTTCTACCACCTCATCCATTGCCATGCCGGGGTTGGCGGCTGACAAGAACTTCGAGCTAAAGACTGGATTGGTGGTTTTGATGCAACAAGACCTATTTCATGGGAACGCACATGAGAACCCCCACTACCACATCCAACTATTCTTGTCAAAGTGCGCCACATTCCAGATGCCGGGGGTCTCCAACGATGCTATCAGACTGCGTCTCTTCCCTTTTACGCTAAAGGACAAGGCACTCTATTGGTTGAGGACGCAAGCTGAGGGTGTCTTCACCACTTGGGACGAGTTGGCGAGTGCATTTATTGACAAATTTTATCCGCCATCCAAGACGGTGAAGATCCGGAGCGCTCTCATGTCCTTCAATCAAGGACCACAGGAGACGCTCTATGAAGCATGGGAGCGTTTTAAGGATTTGCAGCATCAATGCCCGCACCACAGTATAGAGGATTGGGAGCTAGTTCATAGCTTCTACAACGGTCTCCAACCGGGGACCAAACAAATCATTGATGCCGCGGCGAATGGTGCAATCTTGTCAAAGACTCCCGAGGAAGCTACGGCCCTAATTGAGGAGATGGCCTCAAATAACCAACAATGGGGCGATGAGCGAGGACACTCCACATCCTCCTTAAAGCCAACTAGCATCTACGAGGCGAAGGCCGTAGCGGAGCTCACGAGCAAATTCGATTCTCTCCACAAGGTGGTGGAGAGATTGGAGAAATTTATCACGGAGCCCCAAGGAAGCCCATCCACCTCCGCATCGACCAACCAAATGTGTGATTGGCAAGACCAATCTCAAGTCATGTACTCGGGAGGAGAGCAAGGAGAAGGATCCTTGGAGCAAATACAATATGTTGCGGGGAACCAAGGGTATTGGTCCAATCCGGCCGCAAGAAATCATCCGGGATTCTCCTACGCCAACAATGAAGGAGCCTTGAACCCGCCACAACCACCGCCTCAACAAGCTCGACCACCACCACCCCAACAACAAAACTATCCACCGAGGGGGCCTACTCAACAAAACTTTCAACCGAAGCAACAAGTTCCACCATATAGGCCTCCCGGATACAACCAAGGGTGGAAGAACCAAAATCAAAATCCGCCACAAGCTCCACAACGATCCGACTTCGAAGCTAGAGTGGAGGCGTTCATGGTCGAGCAAAATAAGGTGAATGCTACTTTGAAGGCGGGGCAAGAATCTCTTAATACCGTAGTGGCTCAAATATCGAAGCAATTGGCGTTGCTCAATCGGAACACTCAAAGATTGCCGGCGCAACCGGAGCAAAACCCACGGGGCAACACGGGCCACATCAATGCCGTAGTTGCCGTCACTACTAGAGGCGGGAAGGACACCACCCCCGCCATGATTCCTATTGAGGAGGCCGTGGAGGAAAGCTTGGAGCCGGTTGAGCCGGTAGTTGAGGTTGATAAGGAGAAGGAGCCGCATGACAAGGAGAAATCTAGAGCGGAAAAATTGATTGAGGAAAGGCGCTTCATGCCATCGGTCCCATTCCCCCAAAGACTAGCGAAAGCGATAATGGAGAAAAGGCTAGCGAAATTCCTCGAGTATCTAAGAGGAGTTAGCCTCAATATTCCCTTCCTCGACGCCATCGTCAAGATCCCCACGTACGCTAAATTTTTGAAGGACTTGATTTCGGGGAGGAAAAAGAAGGAGAAGATCATGCTAGCCGAGGAGGGCTCTTGGTTCACCAAGAGAGAGAAGGAGCCGGCAAAATTCAAAGATCCGGGGAGTTTTCGGATTCCTTGCACTTTGGGCGGCGTGCCTCTTTAAAAGGCGTTGGTCGATCTTGGGGCTAGTGTGAGTCTCATGCCCCTCTCCATGTTCTTAAAGCTTAACACCGGGATAAAGTTGAAACCCACCGACATGCGCATTTAATTAGCCGATGGACGGATAACAAGGCCGGTGGGGATTGCCGAAGACATCCCACTTCAAGTCCCGGGTGGAATATGCTTGCCATGTGACTTCGTCATCATGGACGTTAAGGAGGAGGGATACACCTCATTGATACTTGGACGCCCATTCCCCGCCACCGCGGGAGTCATCGTCGACGTGCGCGAAGGTACACTTACTTTAAACATCGGCAACATCGAGGTGGAGCTCCACATTCCTAAGGCAATGAAGCACATGCCTTACCACGAGGAGCTTGATTACATGGACCTCCTTGATGAGGTAATAGAGGAGGCGATTCCTCACTCAATCGGTGCTCTTTTTGATGAAGAATTTGAAGAAGGCCCGGATTTAGGCCGAGATGAAGAGAATAAAGATGATTCCCCCGACTTCTCCGCTGATGAAGATGAAGGCGACGCTGATGTCGCAAGGATTCGAGAGCTCTGCAAGCTCTCGAAATTAAAGTCTCCAAAGAAAGCTCCGCAGGTACGGAAATCGGCATCGCCGGTTAAGCCGTTGACCGGGGCAAATGCTAGCTTGGGGGAGCCTCCCCCCAACACTATTCGAGACAAGAGACCTCCGAGGGAGAACGCTACGCCGCCACGTCCAAATCCAAGCGCGCTCCCCGGGAAGTTTGACGGGTGCATCTCATATGCACCAAACATCCCGCATTGATTGAAAATTATAGGGGGTCGAGCTCACGACCTAAAACGAGCGCTTGTCGGGAGGCAACCCGACGGTTTTTGCTTTATTTTTTCTTTTTCTTTATTTTCTTTTTAGAAATTTTTAGTGTTTTGAGTCATTCGACCAAAAATTTCGTGATAACGGGTCCTATTTTTCTTGACAGGAGAGGAGATAGGAAGATCCATCATGAGGAGGATGAACGAGGCAACGAGGAGCGCCCCAAGAAGGCGCTCGACGCTTAGGAGGAGGATGAAATCGACTGGAGGAAGAAAGACGGAGTTTAGAGCCCAAACGAAGACAAACAGCAGAACACAAGGCTCACTCGGCCGAGTATACTAGTCACTCGGCCGAGTACACAAGTTCGTCTGGCCGAGCCGCTCACGAACGAGGGAAGTCTGCTGAACCCAACTCTCTGTTTATTTTCTTGATTTCGATATAACTGCTACTCGGCCGAGTACATTTGTTCACTCGGCCGAGTAAAACGGATACCCTCCTAAGGCGAGTCATGCCGAGTAGCTTGAGTCACTCGGCCGAATGGACTTACGTCACTCGGCCGAGGCTGGCAAAGCCACTCGGCCGAAGCGATATCGGGGAGAAAATTTTTATTGCCTCGCTCGGCCGAGTGATCATGTCACTCGGCCGAGTCGTAACTTTTTTTTATATAAGTGGCGAGGGGGCGCGGATTTCGAAATCGCAAATCCCAAATCCGCCCGCGCCCCCTCAGCTCCCATCGCCCGATCTCGCTTCACCCAGCCCCCACACACGCCGTCCACCCACACACGTCGTCCACCCAGCACAGCCTGCAGGCCCCGCACACCCCGCACAGCCTGCAGTGCACCCACAGCCCGCACAGCCTCTCCCTGCCGATCCACAGCCACCACCACCGGCTCCACTGGTCGGGCCGCTCGGGATTACGTTCCGAGACGACGCACACCGCGCCGTCTTCGAGCGTATCTCCCAGCGCTCGATCGTACCCTCCAGGTTTGCACACCTCGCTGACCTAGGACGCCTGGGGGTACTTGAGGGGATGCTCACGTTGTACGACAACGTGGGCTGGCGAGATTTTCTGCAGGTGTCGGCGGATACTTTTACCCGCCCGACACTTGAGGTTTTGAGTTCGATCGCCCGGACCGATGAGGGATGCTCATTCCGGTTCATGGATCGAGAGTGCCAGGTCACTCTCGATATGATGAGAGCATTTTTCTCTTGGCCCGCCGTCCCCGGAGCTGATCGCGGTTACGGCCCCACACATATCCCTCCACCCTCTTTTGACGCCGGTGCCTTCTGGGCACGTATCACGGGTCTCCACGCCGCCTTTGACCCTAGTAGGGCCAAGGCCAAGGCCATCGTACATCCCTGCCTTCGCATTGCTCAGCGCCTTATGGCGACGACATTTTTGGCCAGATATGAGTCGGGCACGATGTCTACGCCAGAGCTTTACATGCTCTACGCGATGACACGTCCCAGAGCTCTATCTAGGGATGGAGATGAGCTTGTCCCCGCCGTCGTGATCGATATCGCGGCATGGTACTTAGACCGCATCATTGTATCGGTGGGCGCTCGCTCACCGTTATGCTGCGGCGGCCTGATTACCTTGCTGGCTCTTATGACCGGCGAGGACTTCCCCGACGACTTGCGATGCGTCCCGGGCCCCACCTCTTTGTCGATAGATGTTATGGCCCGGATGAAGATGCTTCGTCCGCATGGTGAGCGTCACTGGGTCTGGTTGCACGGCCCTTTCGGTGCCGACTACATGATTCTCCCGAGCCCAGCTCGGACCCAGATTGCACCGGCCCACGTTGACTGGCTCCCTGCGATGGATGTCCTCATCCCCGCTGCGTACTTGCTCGAGGCCGAGGAGGCCGAGCAGGCCCCCGTTCCCCTTGTAGACCCTGCTGCACACCCTGCCGAGCCTGCTGCCGAGCCTGCTGCCGAGCCCGTTGACCCTGTGGCCCCTCAGCCCATACCAGATGTTTCCGCTGCTCCTGACACCGTTGTCGGTGTCGGGAGCACCTTAGCTGAGCCCACCCCCACCACTTCCGAGGCTGTCACCACCACTCCCACCACCACCTCCGGCCCTCTGTCCGTCGAGCCTCTTTGCTCCGCTCTCCCCGAGCGCCCGCAGACCTTTGTTGAGAGTGGAGAGCCCTCGTTCGCCGCAGTCGTGGATACCATGGCTAGCATGATCTCTGCTGGGATTGCGCCTTTTGGTCCACACACTTCCACCCCAGCGGTAGAGTCCTCTGTCTCCACAGCTGCCGTATTCTCTGAGAGCGTCGTGGCGTCTGTCCACACTTCTGTGCCACTGACCTCTCTAGCCGCCTCACAGCCGCTTCTGTACTCTTCTTTCGCTGCCGCCGCCTCCACTTCTCACCGCCCGCCCCGACCTCACACTGAGGCCAGGCCCACTTTTGCAGGCGCGGCACCTTTTGTCCCCTTCCCTGCTGAGCCCGTTACATACTCCACCCGCGTACGCCAGCCTCGCCCTGCGCAGCCCCGACCGGTGCGTCCCTCTGCACCACCCCCGCCCGACACTGTACTGCAGAGCATACGTGCTCTTGAGTTGGCGGTGAGTGGTCTTAGAGGAGACCTTAGGACCCTGTCCTCCACCGTCTCTGCGATGGCTGGACGCTTCGAGCTGATCCCCCAGATCCACTACCGCCTTACACAGGTTCTGGAGCGTCTCCCGCGTGTACCCCCACCCACCCAGCAGGCTCCCACACACACTTCCACACACACTAGACCTGCTTCCACTTCCACGCCCACCCCCACTCAGCAGCCTGTCCAGCCAGCACCACCCTCACGACCTCCGCCTCAGGACGGAGACGGCGCGGCACCGCCTTCTTAGGCACTCTTGATGCCTTGTTCCATTCCTGCCGTTGTGCTGCCCGTCTCTGCTGGGTCCTGATGCACTTTTGTCCACCCCCATCCCCTCACTTATTTAGGGATTCTCATTTTGTCAAATCTATATATATCTTTTTTGGGAGAGAGGGAGAGTTTTTGGTGCCGCATTTATTTTCGTATCACTCCTATCTGTGCATGCATCATTTCCGCATCATATTTTCATTTCTTTATTTTTCCTTTTATTATCTTTTTTCTTCCCATCATGCATGCATCCTCACTTGCCCCTCACATTACTTGTCTCTCTGTGTGCCACACTTTGCACATTGAGGACACTGTGCCGTTTAGCTTGGGGGAGTGAGTTCTCACGTTCTTTTTCGATTTGCCACCTTTATTTTGAGTTTTTCACACCGTTTTTCACTTTTGCACTCATTTTTCATTATTTTTCTTTTATTTTGCCATGCATCACGTTTTTCTTATTTTCCTGTGTGCCGCATTGCATAGTTCTATTTTCCTTTTATCTTTACTTCTTTCTTTTTCATCTCATGCTAGAGATGAATTTTCTGTGATGATGTCTACGTGGAGTTAGCTTATTCTATATGCATGCTATATTTGTCATGTCTTAGATTTCATTTCCGATATCATATGCTATGACTTGCTTTGCATTTAGGGGTAGTAACCCACACTTTTTCCATATGAAAATGGATGAAATTTTATTATTAGCTGAGCCTGAATATTCATATGTATGCTATCACAGAAAACACACCAAGATTCACGCATTGAATGCCTATATCTGGAGTACTGATTTCTTTTCCTTTATCACTTCTATATGCATGAATTGTACACTTCACTTCTGGATGATTGAATGATGTTAGCTATGATATATCTGGATTAGTTAGCTTTTTTGTGATCGAAACTGAGTAGATTAGATTACCCTGCTGAAGTTGTCGTGCATGTCTTATAGAGTGAGCCGAGAGTTATATATATTTCTTTCTCCACAAATCTTGAACATCATTTCTCTACTTTTAAAAATCATTGGTGAATCTCCCCTTAGTGATTCTATTTTATGGCATTCCCCCCCGCTATTAATTCCTAGCTCCAAATCCCTTCTTCTAAAAAAAATTAAAAGAGAGAAAAACATTCTTGTATATCATTATCTCTCTCTGAGTTGGGATCATTGTGTATATATTGCTTATTTCAAAAAAAAAGAGGAAAAATCCTCAATAAAAGATCCCATCTCACTTTCTTTCTTTCTTCTTTCTCTTCTTTGCCTTTGGAGCTATATAAAAATGGGGATGTAAATATTTTTGTGCCACCACGCTTATAGATAAGCTTGGGGGAGGGGATCCATTGATGTGTGAGAGAGCGACTACTTGACATTGCACGACAACCTAGGCTAAGTAATATTCTATACTCGGTGAGATTGTTTCTAGCTTTACGAAATCCAGAAATCTAAGCCTAGCGTTCATTTCATGAAATCCATACTTTTCTATTCTCTCTATTCTATGGTGTGATACTCTTATACTCCAGATAGAAAGCGTTCAATTGAAAAGTGTGTGATCTGAGATTTGTATACCGCTTTAGATGATTCAGGCGATGTTAATTTTAAAATTATTCCGTTTTTCATGATTATGCCGTTGTTCGTGGGTTTTCTATTTTCTACTTGCACTATTATACTATGATATCAAAATGAGATTCTTTGACATGTATTTCTCACTCGATGCATGCTATAAGAATAAGTGAAACCCACGTCCTGAGAAAATGATCTAGCATCCTACCTCTTCGCTTCTTTCTTTCTTTCTTTATTTTCATTTGGTTTCCATTCTTCTTCGTTTTTCATTTTTTTTCGTTTTTCGCCGTTTTCGTTTTCCGAATCCACCGGGTTCGCCTTTTACTTATCTTCCTCGAGGACGAGTAAGAGGCAAGCTTGGGGGATTTTGATCACTCCTTATTTTACACCTTTTTTCCGCATGTTTGCATGCCATTTAGATCGCCCAAATCATGTTTTTCACGATATATCGACGATATTGCGATGCTTTTCACGATTTGTTGTTTTTGTCGCATTTCATGTGATTTGGCGCGATTAGGAGTGATCTCGAGATGCGCTTACTCTAGACGGCCACCGACGACCTCCCCGAGGGGTATTTTGCTGTTGGAGAGGAGCGAAAGAAGAATGGACGTCGCAGGAGCGACGAGGAGGCCAAAATAAGCAGAATGGGCATTTTTTGTGTTCCACTCGGCCGAGTGGAGGAGCCACTCGGCCGACCAACGAGACGCTGCTCGGCCGACCCGTTCAGACACGATTTACCTGTGCACTCGGCCGAGCGACGGAGACCACATCGGCCGAGTGACTACATCACGTCCGCCCGAGTGGCGCCCAGACGAAGCCCCTCCAAAATATCGAAGTTACTGTTTTTTCGGCCACCTGAGCTTCAGAAGACCCACTCGGCCGAGTGGTAAACCACGTCCGCCCGAGTGCAGTGAAGCCATCGGCCGAGTGACGACAACTCACTCGGCCGAGCCGCTCCCGAACTGAAGACCCCTGAAGCCCCCGACTTACTGGAAAATGACAGGGTTTTCACTCGGCCGAGCGACTTTTGTCACTCGGCCGAGTGCGATGCGCTGCCTGTAGCGAAATTTGCGGAAAACAGGCTGTGCAGGGGCGTTTTGGTCAGGATTTTTGGACGATTTTGAGGGCTATTTAAGCCCTGTTTTTACCCTAGTTTGGAGAGCCATCTCTTAGATTTTTTGCAGCTTTTTGAGACTACTTTTTGGTTTTATTATTTGTGATTGGAGAAGAGGAAAAACTTGGATTTTGTTGGATTAATTGAAGAACTACATTGGTTTGCATCTCTCTTCCCCAAAAACTCTATTTTTATTGTTTATATCATTGTTGTGATGAATTACATTGCCTATTTCATTGATTATTTTTGTGCTATTGCTATGATTTGTGAGTAGTCTCCACGTCTTGGGGCGTGGGGATGAACCCGACAAGCCCTATTTCCTACTTGTGTTGAATTGGTAGAAATTGAGCTAGAATAGCTATTAGGGATTAGATTGGGATCGATTTACTACGGATAGCTAGGTATTCATATCAATTGGGATTTGCAAGAGATTGGATACCAATTTAATAGGAAGCCCTAGAAATCCGAATTGGGTTGGAGTCGGATTTTCGAAGTATTGGTTTGCAAGAGATTGTACCGATACTAGGATTTCCGGTTGCAATTCCGTGCCGATACTCGTTTGCAAGAGATTGGACGGGTAGGAACTATCTCAATCTAGATCGTGGACCGAGTTTGCAAGAGATTGGACTCGGTGCACGATTGAACGATGATGTTGATCCTAATGCTAGCTTTCCTAGGCTAGGGTTTGCAAGAGATTGGACCCGAACCTAGGATAGCTATAGACCGGCAATAGCACGAGAGCGTGAGCTTGGTTCTACATTTAGTTGCAACTAGTTCATCCAAATTCTCATTCTAGCAATTTTGATACCGACGAACCACATTTGTGAAATACGGTGAGTAGCAGGAATTCCCCATTCCCTAGACGTTCTTTATTTGATTTGATATTTCTGCACGTTTGTCTGACGATTGTGACAGGATCGCCCAAGGCAATTCTCTCTACTCTTAAATAGCCAGGTTGATTAGGAGCAAGCACGGTCATTCGTCCTCCCTGTGTTCGATACCCGCTCGCCGCTATACCGTGCGCTTGCGGTAAAACTACAATCGTCGCTCCGGGGCGTGTATCCGGGGTGCGACCACATATAAAGAGATCTCATATTGTTCCATTGAGGGGTTACTCAACTACTCAAGCAACTCATCTTCTTGATCAAAGCTCTCAAATCCAAACGCCCTAGAATTCCAATCTTATTCTCTCTTGCTCTCCAACATAGAATCAAAGTGATATCCTCTAGGCAATTAGTGGTGACAATAGAAAGTGCTTTTCTCTCTTTCAAAAGAGACCTCAACACACAACACACTTGCTCCTTCAAGTTCTACTTCAAGGCATAGGTGATTGTAGGTGGTGCTATTTCATTATTTCATATCTTTCGATATTTGTTTAACTCTCGGTTTGTGAGAGTGGTTTGCTTGCTCCTAAGTTGTGGGAGTCAAGGATATCGATTGTGTTTCTATTTCACTTATAGGGTTGCTACAAGTGGTTTAAAGGAAACCTCAAGTTAGGGTTCTAACTTGAGTATTCGGTGGTAGCTAGGTGGAAGGGACGTAGGATTACCGGGAACAAGTCGAGAGTTGACTTGGGTAATCTGAACCCTTGAAACATCCTTGTGTTAGCATTGTTTCAATTTGGGTTTATTTACATTCCGCATTAATTGTTGGTTAGGAATTTAAATTGGTATAACTATCGTTTTAAATTGTATAAACACTATTCAACCCCCTTCTAGTGTTCTCCGCATAGCCAGTGTCCTTACAATTGGTATCAGAGCATTGGTTTATAGCTATGGCATTCAACAACAACAAAGTTCCTCCACCGACTTCGTACAACAATCACGACCATGATGATGCGTCTACCGTCTTCGAAGGACAATCAACTGTTCATCCTCCGCGTTTCAATGGCACGAATTTCGGCTATTGGAAATACTGGATGGAGACGTTTCTTAGGAGTGCTTCTCTTTGGAGAACCCTCCACAAGGAATACGTTGAACCCTTCGAAGAGGATTTTGACAAATGGACACCCTCCGAGAATTCTGACGAAGTGAACAATGCCAAGGCAATGAACGCTCTTCATTGTGCATTGGATCCGGATGAGTTCAATAAGATATGCACATGTAAGAGTGAATATCAAATATGGAACCTTCTAGTCGTTACCCACGAGGGAACGAACAAGGTAAAGTTATCTAAATTTATGTTGCAATACAAAACTTTGATATGTTTCATATGCAGGATAACGAGAGCATTGCAATGATGTACAGACGTTTCACCGACATCACCAATGAACTTGAAGCTCTTGGACAAGTCTACACCCAAGAAGAAAAGGCGAGAAAGATAATCATGGGAATGACCTCGAAATGAGAAAGAAGAGCAATCGCCATTCAGGAGGTCAATGACATGAAGAACTACACCGTGGTGAATCTCATCGGTACTCTCATGTCTTACGAAGAAAGAAGGGAGAACCGACTGAAGATTAGAGCAATGATGAACCTAACAAAGGCCAAGAAGAAAGTGTTAGCATTCAAGGCTACTTCTTCATCCTCTGATAGTGAAGAATCAGAGAACGAAATTGACTTGGAAGAAATTGCACAAATGGCGAAGAAGTTCCAACGCTTCTTTCGCAAAGGTAAATTTCCTTCCAAAAATAAATTTGATTCCACTAACAATACCACATCTCTTTGTTTTAAGTAGAACAAGCCGGGACGCATCAAGAAGGATTGCCCAATGCTTAGAAACAAAGAAAAGTGAAAAGCTCCAAAATACCACCAGTCCGACAAATACAATAAGGATAAGAAGAAAGGACTTGTTGGGACGTTCGATGATTCAAGTGGAGATTCCTCAAGTGAATCCGGGGATGAAAAGGGTGTGAGTGCCCATATGTGTTTCATGACCCGAGAAGACCCACTCTTCGATGAGACCGATGAGAGTGATAGTGACATCGATGAACCTGAGGTAACCATGGATGAACTTCGTATTGCTAACGAAGAATTATTTTCTAAGTATCAATCTCTTATGCTTAGATATATTATTTTAAAGAAATCAAATGTTCGCAAATCATCCATGCCATGCATTATCAACAATGACACCATTGTTAATACACTTACACTTGAGAAAGCCACTTTGGTTTCTCAAAATGATATCTTGAGAAATGAGGTGAATTCCCTCAAATCTCAACTAGATCAAACTTATCCTAAAGATAGTATTGATCTAGCTTCACATAACACACAATTGGGTATTGAGAATGATTCTCTTAAAACCCAAGTGCACGAGCTCAAAACACGTGTGTCCACCTTGGATACCAATATTTCTTCTCTTAAGGAGAAATATGAGCTCATGTCCTCCCAAGTCAAAAGATCTAACAAAGCAAAAGGGCAATTGGATGAAGTGCTTGCAAACCAATTTCCGGCTACACATCGTGTTGGACTTGGTTATGTGGAAGCAAATGCATCAAAATATCGCACCTCATATAGTGGTGTAACTATAGATTTGTGAGGCCATCCTCCCGTGCATCCACAAGTGGTGTCAAAAACACTATTGGTAGCAAACCTACCAAGAAGGCCACTACTTCACAATCTCTTCCTTTTGGCAAGAAACCCACTAAGGGTGGAAACCAAAAGAAAGGTCATGCATATATGTACACCAACTCTCATTCATGTAGGAAATCTCCTACTTCACATGTGGACACTAATAACACTTTTTATGCTCCACAACCACGGACACGTGTAAACCCACACATGAGAAATACGCATGCACGTGCCCCTACACGTTCATATGTTCATACACATTATTCTTCCATGTATGCTCATCCACCTCAAGTTATGCATGCTCCATATGTTGCATATAACATGTTGTTTGATCCTGTGGATGGCAAACAACACTAGAAGGGGGGGTTGAATAGTGTTGTGCAAATATTAAACTTTTTCATTCGTTGATTAGCACAATTATAAACCTTCTAATGTTGCCTAAGAAACCAAGTAGAGTGATCTAAGCTTGGTTCTTAATCAACAAGGTAATATTATAAAGAATGTTAACAGAGCGATTTAACAGCAGGTAGTCGATTCCCTTTAAGTGGTAGTCGACTCCCAGAGAGTTTTAGGTGTAAACTCTGCTGAAAGATGAAATAATATAATGATAAAATTACAAACAAATGATCTTAATACACAATTAGATCTTTTTGTATAGCGAAATAAAAGAATTAACTTTACAATAATATAAACAACTAATTACAAAAATATAATTGTTAGCAGATAAAAAATGCTTGAACAAAGATATTCAATCACAAAAAATGCAAACACAAAGACAAGGATTTTTATCCTGGTTTTCCACAACTTGGGTACGTCCAATCTCCGACCAATCTGGTACGTGATTTTCCACTATTGCCTTAGCAATACAAGTACATAACCCCACTCGTTAGGATTTCCAAACACCTAGCCTTGACCATGCTTTCCAACCACCTAGATTTGTCTAGGATTTTCCTGTCCCTTATGTAATGGCCTAGAGTGCCATATACGAAGGGCCTATGCTTTTATGTGAATATAGAGTGTATATCTGTGAACTATGTATCGTGTATATGCTTGTATACAAGTTAGTACATATTTGTGTGTGATTTATGTGGTTGATCATGCATGTAGTATACATGCAGGAATAGTGAGGTCATGCATAGGTATGTGATGCATGAATGAGGTTATGTGATGGTATGTGTATATGTGTGAATGTGTGTGTAGGATCGGTGTAGAGAGAGCCTAGTGTGAAAGGGGTTAAGGTTAGTGGCATTCTTGTAATTGATGGGGAGTGTGTGTGCATAATAGGAGAGTGTGAGAAGTAATGGCATACTTGTAATTACGGTTGGCTGGCAATTCTGGATTTTGTATGGTTTTGTGCATTGAGCAATTCTGGATTTTATATGGTTTTGTGCATTGAGCAATTCTGGATTTTGTATGGTTTTGTGCGTTGAGTAATTCTGAGAGTGGAAGAGATATTTGTGGAGAAATGGCAAACTTGTAAATATGAATTCTTGACTCTTCTACTTAATTCTTGGTTCTTCTACTCTCTTCTCCCAAATTCTCCTCGTTTCTAAACTCTTCTAAAAATATCTCTCACTCTCTCCCCAAAGATCAGGCTGAATTCATCCCTTCCCCTTGCTCATTCTTATGCATTAAGGAGGCTGAGCACCCGTAGGGCTACGCCACCCTCACTCTGCACACACCCGTAGCATCCCTGTCGTCGTTTGGGTGCTGTTGCTCATTCTGGGAGCTTGTGAAGGAGAAGAGAAGGATTTGAAGGAGGAGGAGCCATAGGGATTTGGGCTACCCCCTTATCTCTCATCACCCCTAAGGTAGGATTCCATCTCCAACTAGTATTAGAGTTGCATGCTTAGTTTCATGGTTGTTGTTGTTGTGGTTATACCTTTTCTTATGCCAATCTTGAGTTTGTAAGGTTGTGTGCAATGAGTAATCCTGAGTTTTGTATGGTTGTGCGCGGTGAGTAATCCTGAGATTTATATGGTTGTGCACGGTGAGCAATCCTGAGATTTGTATGGTTGTGCGCGGTGAGCAATCCTGAGATTTGTATGGTTGTGCGCGGTGAGCAATCCTGAGTTTTGTATGGTTGTGCGCGGTGAGCAATCCTGAGATTTGTATGGTTGTGCGCGGTGAGCAATCCTGAGATTTGTATGGTTGTGCGCGGTGAGCAATCCTGAGATTGTATGGTTGTGCGCGGTGAGCAATCCTGAGATTTGTATGGTTGTGCGCGGTGAGCAATCCTGAGCGCGGTGAGCAATCCTGAGATTTGTATGGTTGTGCGCGGTGAGCAATCCTGAGCGCGGTGAGCAATCCTGAGATTTGTATGGTTGTGCGCGGTGAGCAATCCTGAGTTTTGGGTGGTTTTGTGCGGTGAGCAAATCTGGACAGATTTACATGCTGATTGTTCTGCTTATTCCTTCCAATCTAGAATTGAGTTTGCTCTGAAACTTTTATGGCCTAAAGATTGGACTGTTACCTATAACTTTCAAGTTGTGAACTTTTACTAATTCGGATTGTAATTAGAGCTAAATATTCTATCTTGCCAACATGCCTGTTTTTACCCAGTCTGAACACATTTTACTAAAACAGTGAGCAGTCCCTCAATACTTGATGAAATTGTGTGTTCTTGGTCTCGTTGGAAAGTTAACTTCAAGCTCTACAACTTTGTATTTTTCTATTTCTGCTAGTTCTACCTGAAATTAGCAGTAATATGGTCATTAAATTAGTGTAGTTTCTGTTTTCAATTCCAGCACAAGTACACTTTAGTGTAAATTCTGTAGAAAATAGAATACTCATCTAAACTTCATGAAAATTGATATGTGAACTCCGGACATCTATATCTACAACTTTCATTTAGATTTCATGTTCATGTTCCATTCAAATATATGGAGAAATGTGCTCCTCATTCTTACTGTTGTGTTTTTCCCAGCAAGCTGAATTGTTGGATGTTGATCTTATTCTTTATTTGTGGTTATTTTCCATGGATTTGTTGGGGGTTTGATGTGGTTTGGTTGGTATATGAAAGATGAGAAGGTGGAAGTGAAGTACTTGCCTTTCTTTTGTGAATGGTGGATTTTAGCCTTTATGTTTTGTAACATGCTTTTGGACATGGATGCTTACACATGGGGGGAAGGATGTGGTGGACATGGCATGCATTTATGTTGAGTGGTAATGTGGTATGGTTTGGGATGGTATAGTGGGCATGGCACGATGTGCATGACACCTTGATATGATGTTGGAAATGAGATGTTGGAAATGTGAATTATCTTTTACATGAAGGCATGCCATGATGACCCATGAACCATGCTTGTATAAGGCCATTGTCCCATAGCCATGAGAGACCCTCTTGTACCCTTAAGTCTCATTTGTATCTTGATTGATGTTGTAGCTCACTTCACCTTTGTAGCTCTTATAACTTGCCTTATGTTTCATTATGATGCTTGATGTTTATGCCATGTCATACACTCTGCCTGCTCACGTGCACTTTTTCAACGCTTCATATAAAGGCTAGTTTGGGTATGGTATTCCTACTGGGTCACGCTTTGACGTGCCCCACCGTTGACTTTTCAGGTTCAGAGGTTGGAGTTGGTTGGTGGTTATGAGGTGCGGCAGTGGAGTTCTGTGGATGAGTTAGGTTGGGATGGTGAGGGGAGAGGAGAGAGTGTTGTACTTTTGGGGTTTTGTTTGGATACTGACGAGATGTTTATGATGGATGTATATACAGATGGATGATGTATATAAATCAAACCTTTCTTTGAGTTTAGTTGTTGTGCAGCTTTCCTTTGTGTTACTTTCTGTGTTATGTCAATGGTTGTTTGGTTGTGCTTGGGAACATTGCAGATACTATCCCAGCAGTGCGCAGTGGACCTGCTTGTGTTGAAATTTTGTATTTTTCTTCGTAACACCCGCCTCTTCAAGAATACCAGATACGGATTCGTACTTATTGGGTATCCCGGAGAGCGAGGCGTTACACCTTACAACAAATGGAATCCACAAATAAAAACAAGTTTTCAACTCACCACAAAAATTAGTGGAGTTTGGATTACACCCAGAATTCTATAGCCAAAGTAAATATAACAAATGTGTTACGTGGCTAAAAAGAATTCAAATAGATCTTTAGATCACACAAAAATATAAGATGATTCTTTGTGATCTTAGATCGTTTGTTTTCAAAAATCCTTTAAGAGTAGAAATTTAAGAACAAGGATTTTAAAAACAACTTTTAAAAATAGCCAAACAAAAATTAGATCTCAGAAAAAATAATAACTTTAGAATGAGATTGGAGATCAGAGATTAAAACAGAGTTGGCTATAACAATGAGAGCAAATAGAACGAGAGATCTTTAGAATTTTAGCACGATAGAGAATAGAGAATTTGATTGTCTTGATTTATTTAGTAATGATCTCAAGGGGTCTATTTATAGGTTTCAAGAGATGAATTTGAATTTCAAAAAAATTTGACTTTCAGCCCAAACAGATATGGAAATTGTAAGTGACCTTGCGGGGCTACACACACACTAGAGGGGGGGTGAATAGTGTAATGGCAAGCAAAGTGCTTAATTAAAAGTTACTAAAATTAAAGCACAATAAGAAGCGAAAAATAACAGAGTGCTCAACAATAACAACCGCAAACACAAGGATTTTACCCTGGTTCCCCAAAACTTCGGTACGTCCAGCCACACCAGTATTCACTATAATTTCAACACAGAGAAGTGAATACAAAATCCCACAAAGGGATACCTCACACAGAGGATTTAGGATTCCCACAAAGAGATATCCTTACTCTCACACAGAGGATTTGTTCTTTCACACAGAAAGAACCAAACTCTCACAAAGAGAGTAACTCCCACAAAGAGAGTAACTAATTCCCACACAGAGAATTAGGGTTTCGAACAAAAAATAAAACGAAACAACACTTACTTATGCCTTGATATGATCTTACCAATACGATGAAGAAGGCATGCAAGTGAATGACCAAGTGCTTGAGATTAGCTTTGATTGCACTTGATGAACTTTCTCTCTTCTAGGAATGAATCCTAACACTTCTCACTTGAGTGTATGAAATGAAGAGAAGAAAGATGTTCTCCAAGAAAGGAATGAGAATTAGATCCCTTAGAGAATTTCCCTATGAGCTAGCTTCAATGCAAGAAGAGAAATATGCTCATGAGAGGGAAATGGGAGAGATTAGGAGTGGCTATTGATTCTCTAAGTTATTCTTAATAACCAAGAGTTCTAAATGAACTAAGCCCACTCCTATTTATAGGAAGCCCAAAGGAACCCATAAAACCAGCCAAAAACCCAAAGGGAAGAAATCTACAACGGCTAGATTTTGAGTTTACGGCACATACAGTCGACTGATGAACAAATGACAGTCGACTATTCAACGGCTAGAAAAATCCCAACGGCTATAATCTGAGCCAGGACAGTCGACAATAGAAGACTACAAAGGCGACTGTAAAACAGAAAGTCGACTGTATAACCTTCATCAGGCGACTGCTGCAGGGATGGAAGAAAAACAGAGAGAGATGCATTTTTCGCACTTACGCCTTTCAGACGACTGATAGCCATTCACAGGTGACTGTAAATATACAGGCGACTGTAAAAACTTCATCAGTCGACTGTCTTGCAAATTGGGATGAAGCCCAGAAAATGCAAGAAGCGCACAATCGACTGTCGACCAATTCACAGGCGACTGTAAGAATACATGTGACTGTAAATTGAACATCAGTCGACTGATGCGAAAAGCTCAAGAAGAGTCAATAGAAAAGTTGACTTGAGCTATGCATCCCAGTCGACTGTAGAAGGCTCGATAGGCGACTGGAATCACCCAGTCGACTGTAAAACATTCAGCAGGCGACTGTAGGAGAGCCAGAGACTCCAATTGAGTCTTTGGGCTGGATGAACCTATTGGGTTGAATTCTATGATAATCCTAAGGCTCACTAAGATGGTGAAATGCAAATGCATGAGAGTATGACCATCTATCAAGGCATTACAAAAATCCTAGACTCTAAAAGAGAAATGCAAGTAATTGAAATTACATGGATTACAAATTTCATCTCCTAGAGTTTAAGTCTTCAAGCTCACGATACCTTGATGCTCCCCATCATCTCCAAGCTTTGGCACACCTTGATGATCTTCCCTTCATCAAGCTCCAAGCTTTGGCAGTGCTCCTTTAGATGTCTATCCATCATCATGCTCCAATCGTTGGCTTCATTTGATGATCTTCATGACTTCCTCCAAGCTTGAGCACACCATCACTCTTGGAGGTCTTTAAGCTATCCCTTGTAATATCCTCCAAGTATTATGCTTTGTCTCATCAACATATAATCATTAAGATAAACTGAGACTAAAACATAAGATTGATTAGCACACTAACATAATGTATTGATCATCATCAAAACTGTTGAGTATTGACTCCCCGGATTTGGTTTTGGATGATGAACAAACATAAATATCGTGAACTAACTCTTTGTGAGCGCAGTTATGGAGATCATCGCCAAACTTCTATGAACATCAAAAGAGACGTCTCGAGACTTCTCAAAGCGCATGATCGTATGCTTGAAGCTTCGTTGAAGCTCAAGGACCATTATTGAAGTCAAGAGATTCGAATCGAAGCGATTGAAGACGGTTCGTCAAGTTTTATTTATAGTCTTCTAGCTTCGTTTCGTAGAATGTTAAGCCTTAAGTAGGTCTTACGTTTTTATCTTCATAACGCTCATATCTTAGAGCTAGGATCTTAGTAGAAGTCCATACAAACTTTCCCGAAGCTTCGCGCTTCGATTCACGACTTCTTGTGCATGTTAGTTGGTTCAAGAAGAAGAACCAACCGACTAGATGGCAATCTAGTCGGTCGGCAAAGCTTCTTGAACCGACTAGAATGCCTTCTCAATTTCTAGCTCAGTTACTGTTTACAGTTAGTCGGTCAAAGAAGGTTCACCGACCGACTAGTTGTGAAACTAGTCAGTTAAGAATCCTTCTTGGACCGACTAGTTGAACTTCTATTTTTGAGCCTGAGCTACTGTTTATCATTAGTCGGTCAAAGTACATTTGTCAACCGACTAGTTGATAAACTAGTCGGTCAGCATTTGCTCTTAGACCGACTAATTCAACTTGTATTCAGACTTCTCTATTTCATCTGTTAGTCGGTCAAAGAACATTCACCGACCGACTAGTTGTGAAACTAGTCGGTTGGCAAGTCTTCTTAGACCGACTAGTTATTTAAGTCTGAACTTTCTTTATTCACTGTTCACCTCTTAGTCGGTTCATATTGTTTCACCGACCGACTAGTTGATGAACTAGTCGGTCAATGATCCTTCTTTGACCGACTATTCTGCTTCAGAATAGAGCCGTTGGAGCATTAAATGTCACGAATTTTGCTCTCTCTTTCCTCTATCCTATATATACTTGGAGTGCTGCTTTCATAGCATTCAAGGCTGATATTTATTAAAGTTTAGAGATCAAAAGAGAAGCATTAAATCTCATTCAAAGCTCATTCATTTCATTCTTGAATCTCTCTCTCACTCTTATTTCAAAAGAGCGATTCATTGATTGTGAGCCTTCCAAGCCAAGTGCTTGATTCTAGGTCACCAATATCCACCTAGGTCTCCATCGCTGATCTACATCTTGGAGCTAGGGTTTGGTGCCTTCATCTTCCCCAAAATCCTCTTTGCCCTAATTCGTACGTTTACTCAAGGCATAGGTATTTTTTGGTAAGAATTTCTATTTCAATTTACTTTCATATTGTAAGTGTTTTACCTTCGGTTGTGAGAGTTTGTTTGTGATCCTGGGTTGTGGGAGTCACAATTTCATTTGTGTATGATTTGACTTTGTAGATGTTTTCTACAAGTATTTCATAGTGCAAATTTGAGTTAGAAGTTTCTAACTCAAGTATCCGGAGGGGATCCGGGTGGTTGGGACGTAGCATCACCGGAAACAAGTCGGGGAGACTTGGGTGGATCCGAACCCGTTAAATTGTCTGTTTGCGATTGCATTTCCTTGTTGTCAATATTTACATTTCCGCATTGTTGGTTGAGTTTGCAAGATAGTTAGGAATTATCTTCTTAATTATTTTAAAGTACTATTCACCCCCCTCTAGTACTTGTGCAGTAGCTTCGTAGGGCATTACATTTGGTATCAGAGCCAAGTACCTAGCTATGTCTACCAACGACAACAAGACCGTTCGTCCACCTTCAGATTACAGCACATTCAGCAACCGTGAAGGAGCTTCTTCGGTGATGGAAGGACACTCCTCGACGAGGCCTCCCTTCTTCAACGGTACCAATTACGGGTACTAGAAATGCCGGATGGAAACTTTCCTTCGGAGTGCTTCATTGTGGAGAACCACGTTGACGGAGTACGTCTAGCCCGCCGAAGAAGATTTCGCGAAGTGGACTACCGCGGAGGTCGCCGCGGAGGTAAGCAATGCCAAGGCAATGAATGCCTTGCAATGCGCTTTGGAGCCCGAGGACTTCAACAAGATATGCACATGTAAGAGTGTATATCAAATATGGAACTCTCTCCTCATCTTACATGAAGGAACGAGTAGGGTAATAGACTCTAAACTCGTTGTTGTTAATAAAGATTACGAGTTATTTCATATGCAACAGGGTGAGAAGATGAAGGAGTATTATGCTCTCTTCGTCGACATCACAAACGAGTTGAAGGCTCTTGGTAAGACCTGCACCCAAAAGGAGAAAGTCTCCAAGATAATTGACGGACTTCCTTCTTGTTGGGAGAAACGTACCTTCGCCATCGAGGAAGGTAATGACATGAGTAAGTATACGGTTATTCAACTAATGGGTACCTTAATGTCTTATGAGGTACGCAAGGATAGCAAGCTAAAGTTGCAGGACAAGATGAAGTCATACTTGAAGCAAGACGAGCCAAATAAGAAGGTGATTGCTTTCAAGGCTGCTTTATCAACATCTACATCGACCGATGATGAAGACTCGGAAGACGAGTTGGACTTGGAATCCATGGCCCTCATGGCAAAGAAGTTCAACCGGTTCTTCCGGAAAGGTAATTTCAAGAACAAATCTAAATTTAGTTCTTCTAACGCCTCCACTCCTTTGTGCTTTAAATGCAATAAGCCAGGATACATGAAAGCGAATTTTCCTCAAAATAAGAAAAAGGAGAAGTGGAAGGCGCCGAAGTTCGACAAGTCAAAGAAGTACAAGAAAGGGTACAAGAAGGGACTTGTCGGGACATTCACCGACTCCGACGAGGACTCCTCAAGTGGAGAGTCGGACGATGAGCAAGTGGAGAAAGCACATATGTGCTTCATGGCTAGAGAGGAGCAAGATAAAGATTCCTCCTTCGATGATAGCGACAATGAAGGCGATGATGTAACAATGGATGACCTTAGACATGCTAATGAGCAAATATGGTCTAAATACACTAAATTAGTAAATAGATATACTAAGGTAAAAGATGATTTAGCTAGCATCCAAATCTCGCCTAAACCTATCATCACCAACAACAACACCATTGTTGAAGAGTTGAGAAATGAGATTGTAAATCTCAAATATCAACTTGAACATGTTCATATTGAGGAATCGGATGAACATGAGACATCGGATTTGACTTCTCGGAACTCAACTTTGAGTATCGAGAATGAGAATCTCAAATCTCGTGTTTATGCACTCACATCGCAAGTATCCACTTTGGATGCTTCTATGCATTCTCTCACCGAGAAATATGAGTGCACATTAGACCGAATTAATAAATTCAATAAGGGTAAGGACCATTTGGATAAAATCCTAAATGACTTACTTACGGCCAATCACCACATTGGCTTGGGGTATAAGATGGGAAGTTCATCCAAATCGGCCACTACTTTTGTTAGGCCAACTTCCGGTGACTCAACGAGTGGGAGCAAACACTTTATTGGTAGTTCATCTACCAATGGTGCTTCCACCTCGTACACACCCTCATTTGGAAAGAAACCCACTTTGGGTGGACCTCCAAAGAAGGGTCATGCCTACATGTACACAAATACCATGCCACGTAGGAAAACACATCCTACTCCACATGCTCACACATATGATGATTTTTATGCTACACATCCACGGGCACATGCACACCAAGTGAGACACCCTCACGCACATGTTCCCCCCATGCATATGTTCATCCACACCATCATATGAACCATTCTCATAATGCACCATTTCATCATGTTCCTTATGCCTATCCACGACATGCATCACGTAGAAATCAACAACGCATGCATGCTCCCAATAGGATTAGGGCTCCCAAAATATTCACAATTTAGAGCCTGAAGGACACAAACATGGATGAAAAACAAGTTTAGATGAATTCTTATTTTATGAATGTTGTGCATAGTGATAATTATGTGGGGAAGTCTAAGTCCGATTGGACTTGGCTTCCAAAGGTCTAATCTTTTGGACCCAATGACATTGGGTACCATGATACGATATTTTCTATCTTTAGGTACTCAAGAAAAAGAAACGGAGCAACAAATCCAAATTTGGCTCCAAGAATAATTGGATACTCGATAGCGGGTGTTCAAAACACATGACGGGTGACGCTCAATTGCTCTCCAGAGTGGTGCCCATTACAAATGGAAACCGGGTAGTCTTTGGAGGCAACAAGAGCGAAACCATCATAGGTGTTGGTAAAGTGGGTAATCCTTCTAAACCTCTAATAAGTGATGTTTACCTTGTTAAAGGATTAAACCACAATCTCATTTCAATAAGCCAACTTTGTGACAAAGGTTACAAAGTTAGCTTTGCGAAAGGAATGGGCCATATTTTGAGAAAAGATAATAAGGATTTATTATTTTCCGGTACACGCCATAAGGATATATATATATCCTAGATCTTCCAAGATCACATGAAAAATGTCTCATTTCCAACACAAGTGAACAACACTTATGGCATCGACGTTTTGGTCAAGTGAACTTTGGAACACTTTTTAAGCTTTCCAAGTTAAATTCTAATAGAGGCTTCCCTAAGCTTGTCTTTCAAAAGAAAAGCTTTTGTGACTCGTGTCAACGAGGAAAGCTTCCAAAATCGTCTTTTAAACCTAAGAAAAGCATTTCTTCTAAGCGGCCTCTAGAGCTATTACATCTAGATATATTTGGGCCAACTAGAGTTGCTTCATTAAGAAATGCACGATATGGACTTGTCATCATTGATGACTTTTCTAGATTTACTTGGGTATTTTCATTGTGTAATAAAAATGATGTTTTCGAAAACTTCACAATATTTGTCAAGAAAGTACAAAATCTCATTGGAACCACCATTGTCACTATTCGTAGTGATCATGGAGGGGAATTTGAGAATGGGTCTTTTAAGAACTTTTGTGATGAAGTTGGTATTTTACACACCTTTTCATTCCCTCGCGCACCTCCTCAAAATGGTGTTGTTGAGAGAAAGAATAGGACACTAGTGGAGTGTGCTCGCAATATGCTTGATGATAGCCAACTTGGCCATCAATTTTGGGCGGAAGCGGTACATACCGCTTGCTATGTGTTTAATAGGATACTTTTGAGGCGCGGCACCAAACAAACTTGTTATGAATTGTTGTTTGGTAGATTGCCTCAATTTAAACATTTTCGAGTTTTTGGTTCAAAATGTTTCATTAAAAACACATATGGTAGCTTGGACAAATTTGATCCAAGATCCGATGAGGGTATATTTGTTGGATATTCCTCACGTAGCAAAGCCTACCAGATATACAACCAACGAACCTCAACGATCGAGGAATCACTTCATGTCTCATTTAATGAAGATTTTGTCCCGACTAGAATTACTAATGATGATGACTCCATGGATGTCTTATGTGATTCTATTGGTAATTCTAATTCTAATGATTCTATTGATACTAACCCTACTAATGAATCTTTTGAGAATGTTCCTAGTGATCAGGGAATTCCCAAACGGCTTCATACCGTTCGTGACCATCCTCATGAGCAAGTCATTGGCAATATCCTTGATAGTGTCAAGACGAGATCTCAAGTCAACTACTTCGCTCATTGTGCCTTTGCCTCCTCGATAGAGACAAAGAATATTAATGAAGCGTGCGAAGATGGTGCTTGGATCTTAGCCATGGAGGAGGAACTCATTCAATTCGAGAGGGTTTGGGGCTTATTTTATTGCCATCAAAGAACCACACCGTTATTGGAACGAAGTGGATTTTCAAGAACAAGACCGACGAGAGCCAAATCGTCGTCCGGAACAAAGCTCGGTTAGTAGCTCAAGGCTATCGGCAAGAGGAAGGTATCGATTTCGAAGAATACTTTGCTCCGGTAGCTAGATTAGAATCTATTAGATTATTGTTATCTTTTGCACACCATAAAGATTTTAAACTCTTTCAAATGGATGTTAAAAGTGCGTTTTTAAACGGAGATGTTGTTGAGGAAGTTTATGTTTCTCAACCTCCTGGTTTTATAAATGAAAAATTTCCAAATCATGTTTTCAAACTTAAAAAAGCACTTTACGGTTTGAGACAAGCTCCTCGAGCTTGGTATGACCGCTTAAAGAATTTTCTTTTGGATTTAGGTTTTAAAATGGGTGAAGTTGATTCTACATTATTTGTTAAGTATTCGAATAATGATATAATTTTAGTTCAAATTTACGTTGATGATATCATTTTCGGTGCTACTAACTTCACTCTTTGCGATGAGTTTTCTAATGTTATGAAGGATCAATTTGAGATGAGCCACATGTGTGAGCTCAAATATTTCTTAGGTCTCTAAATTTGCCAAATGAATGATGCAATCTTCATCCACCAAACCAAGTACACGGTGGAGTTGCTAAAGCGATTTAGAATGGAGAATGCCTCCGGGAAGAAGACTCCAATGAGCACTACTACGCATCTTGATAAAGATACGGGCGGCAAAGATGTAGACATTCGTCTATATCGAGGTATGATAGGTAGATTACTATATCTTACCGCAAGTAGGCCCGATATTATGTTTGCCGTATGTGTATGTGCTCGTTATCAGTCTCAACCTAAGGAATCTCACTTAGTAGCGGTAAAACGTATTTTCCGTTATTTAAGTTACACACTTGACTTTGGATTACTTTATCCAAAGTCTAGCACATATGAGTTAATCTCATATAGTGACGCAGATTATGCGGGATGCAAATCCGACAGGAAAAGTACTAGTGGAACTTGCCATTTTATAAGAAATTCTATTGTCTCTTGGTTTTCCAAGATGCAGAATTCCGTATCACTTTCAACCACTGAGGCGGAATATATTGCCGCCGGTGCCGCGTGTGCTCAGGTTCTTTGGATGAGATACACTCTTAAAGACTTTGGTATAAACTGTGATACTTGCCCTATCATGGTGGACAACCAAAGTGCAATTTGTCTCTCTAAGAATCCGGTACACCATTCCCGCTCTAAACACATAGATGTCCGACACCATTTCTTAGATGATCATGTTGCTAAAAAGGACATCATTTTAGTATACGTTGAAACCCAGAAGCAAATAGCCGATATTTTCACGAAACCACTCAAGGAAGACTCCTTTGTGCGGTTGCGTCGAGAATTGGGGATTATGGGTGAATCCGAGATTTAGGATTCATTTTATTCAATAATCTTGCATGCTATTCAATTTCGTTTATATTTGCACATGCTAGATTTATTGGAATTTTTTGGATTTTTGGTTGAATTTTCGGAATTTATGCTTGATTTGTTCATGAACGTCAAATTTAAGATTTTCGATGTTTAATGGGGTAGTATAATGATTAATGAGAGTTTTACGATGTTTCGTCCAAGTGAGATTAGGAGAGAAATCAAAATTTCTAATTCTAAAATTTTTGAACTCTGTTAGTCGGTTCATGTTCATTGACCGACCGACTAGATCATCATCTAGTCGGTCAGTGAATGAACTCAGACCGACTAACTCAAGCCCTAAAATTTGGCTTCAGTTATTGTTTACACTTAGTCGGTTCAAGCTCATTGGCCGACCGACTAGATTTCATCTAGTCGGTCAGTGCTTGAATTGTGACCGACTAAATGCAACGGGGACTGCTTTGTCTTTTCGCATTCCAAGTCGACTTAAACTCTCACACCGATTAATCTTCACTCCAGTCGGTGCGATTTCTTTTCCCAGCTCTAAAGCCCCCGAAACCCTTCCTCTCCCTCCGTCGATTCCGATTGTTTTCCGGCCTTCTTGATCAACTCCGGCCGTCGATCTTCTCTCTCCTCCACCTAGGGTAACTTCTCTCTCCTCTCTTGCGTTTAGGGTTTCCATCTAGGTCTATTTCCAATCGATTTCAGTTTCTAGGGTTCGGCCTAGGGTTTGATTCTTAGGGTTTAGATTTCGATCTCATTTGATTGCGTTGTCTCATCACGCTTATGGTGAAGACAAGAATATCGATCGATCCCTCGCGTCCGTCACCTATGACCGTCGAATCACCTTCTACGGACCCCCCACAACCCAAACACCGATCCAAATCAACCCATCCTTCATCGTCTTCGCCTCCTCTTAACAAGAAGAGGACGGTGACCGCCAAGCCTAGATCTCAACTTAAGCCTAGGAAGCAGCCCGTGTCTCCAGCTTCATTCCGTGCTCCCACTCCTCCTGATGATTCTGACACGGAATATATTCCGGAGACCGAGCACACCACTCGGGATCCTACTCCTCCACCCCGATCTAGCACCCGTCAGCCTAAGGGAAAGGCTCCGATGCCAGTTGGCGATGTTGATATATCGTTGTGTCGCGACGACCCGTTGTGTCTCACGGCTTACAACCGTATAGAGCACTGTCCTCTGCTGTTGGAGCACTTCGTTCAGTTCTCTGACTTCCCTCACCTAGCCGATCTTCTTTCGTCTAGTGGCCTTTATCGATTATCTTCGATATGACCCTAAGGTGAATCCACACCCTTACCCTCGCCTTGTCAAGCTATTCTACGCGAACCGTGTTCGCGGTCAGTACGACGAGACCCATTCCATTGAGACTACTGTTTTGGGGACACCGATAGTCCTCACGGTAGAAATCTTAGGGGATTTGATAGGTGTCTCCTCATCTGGCCTCCTTCCTTCCGATATCTCTGTCGACGATATTTCTGAGCTTGATCAGGTGATGCTCGCCGAGATATTTCATGATATCCCTCCTGCCATGATTGGCGTCCCTTCGAAGTCCTTCAAGCCGAATGCTTGGGTGCTTAACCTTATTCTAAAGTCGTGCCTCCTTCCGAAGTACAGCTCATCGAGCTTGCCTTCCCAGCCATTCCTCAAACTCATTTACGCTCTTTTCATGGGGAGCGAGATCAATTGGGCTAGGATCATTCTCGACAAGATGGACTCTTTCGAATGTATTTGAAAGTCCACCAAGTCGGCCCACATTCCGTATCCATGCCTATTGACTCCCGTCTTCCATCACTTTCGTGTCCCTCTTCCTCCCGATGATGAGCGTCCCCTCGGTCCCCCTCTGAATGTGACGACCGTCAAGCAGTCTCTTGCAGCACTTCGTCATGTTCAGAGGACGACCCCGTCTGCTTCAGCTGCTCCTGCTCCCTCTCCTACTCTCGCTGAGCTTGCACATTCGTTGAAACGTGTGGAGTCTCGTTGTGCTCGATCTGAGGAGATTCTCGCTCGCATCACATCTCACTTGGGGATTGAGGTTCCTCCGTCGGTTTCTGACGACGAGGAGATGGATGATGCTGAGCTCGAGGAGCTCATTGGATCTGCTGCTGCTCATGCCCCTGAGGGTACGTCTTCTGGTGCTGTTGCTACTTCTGCCGGTGACCCCGAGAGCACACCTGGTGCCACCATACCTGCGGTGGATACTTCGTCTGTTGCTGCTCCTGAGACCACTACCGTTGCGACTGTGGACACTCCTGCCGTCCCAGTGACCACCTCCACTCCTTCCGTAGAGCCTGCTGCTGCTGCTGATCCTCCCGCTGCCTCCTGAGCTTCATTTGGAGGACTCTCTTAGTGCACTTTGGATGATATATGTAGTGTGAGAGAGTTGGGTAGGATAGATGGTGGTTATGTATTTTGGATGTATTTTGATGTATCTCGTATGGTGTTTTGATATTTTTGTATGTATGTGATACTCTGGTATCTGCTGTGATATGATGTTGTATTTTGTTCCTCGATCTGAGGATCGTTTATGTATGTTGGTAGATGTATCATTTTGTTGTATCATGTTTGATATATATATATACATCGATGTTGACATTTATTTCTTGTGCACATTATATTATTGCCTCTGATGATTGATTTCGTCGCTCGACGATAATAACTTGGTTAAATAGAAATTATTTCTATGAAAACTTAGAATTGTTTTCCATGCACTAAATTAACCAAGAATGTTGATATTGGAGAGTATATTCCATAACTCAATTCGTGAAATTAATTTGAGTTTTGATGATTTCGTTTTCGATTTTCAATTATGGTCTCATTGGCACGCTTTGATTTAATTCGTATTTTCCTTTGGTGTCATTTGGACCATGGTCGTATTCTTCGACTCCCATGCTTTTATTTTAGCCATTGTTGTTGTCATTGTTCTTCTCCCGCTCTTTTTGCTTATGTCAAAGGGGGAGAGAATTAATAATGACGATGCACGACATGATAATTCAAAACAATTTACCATGAATCTAATTTGATATGTTAGATTCAGGGGGAGTGAAGATATATAAATGGATTTTCAAATCCGATATTTCAAATATTTCAATAATTGGATTCTCATTTTATACTTTCCTCATCTGCTTGATGCGTATGATTATTATTTAATTTGGAATTAACGTGTCATCAATACAGGGGGAGTAAGTAAATTTAATTTGAATCATTATTTTTTATTATTATTTATGTTGGTTTGTCATCACCAAAAAGGGGGAGAATGTTGAGTATTGACTCCCCGGATTTGGTTTTGGATGATGAACAAACATAAATATCGTGAACTAACTCTTTGTGAGCGCAGTTATGGAGATCATCGCCAAACTTCTATGAACATCAAAAGCGACGTCTCGAGACTTCTCAAAGCACGTGACCGTATGCTTGAAGCTTCGTTGAAGCTCAAGGACCATTATTGAAGTCAAGAGATTCGAATCGAAGCGATTGAAGACGGTTCGTCAAGTTTTATTTATAGTCTTCTAGCTTCGTTTCGTAGAATGTTAAGCCTTGAGTAGGTCTTACATTTTTATCTTCATAACACTCATATCTTAGAGCTAGGATCTTAGTAGAAGTCCATACAAACTTTCCCGAAGCTTCTCGCTTCGATTCGCGACTTCTTGTGCATGTTAGTTGGTTCAAGAAGAAGAACCAACCGACTAGATGTCAATATAGTCGGTCGGTAAAGCTTCTTGAACCGACTAGAATGCCTTCTCAATGTCTAGCTCAGTTACTGTTTACAGTTAGTCGGTCAAAGAAGGTTCACCGACCGACTAGTTGTGAAACTACTCGGTTAAGAATCCTTCTTGGACCGACTAGTTGAACTTCCATTTTTAAGCCCGAGCTACTGTTTATCATTAGTCGGTCAAAGTACATTTGTCGACCGACTAGTTGATAAACTAGTCGGTCAGCATTTACTCTTAGACCGAATAATTCAACTTGTATTCAGACTTCTCTATTTCATCTGTTAGTCGGTCAAAGAACACTCACCGACCGACTAGTTGTGAAACTAGTCGGTTGGCAAGTCTTCTTAGACCGACTAGTTCTTTAAGTCTGAACTTTCTTTATTCACTGCTCACCTCTTAGTCGGTTCATGTTGTTTCACTGACCGACTAGTTGATGAACTAGTCGGTCAGTGATCCTTCTTTGACCGACTAGTCTGCTTCAGAATAGAGCCGTTGGAGCATTAAATGCCACGAATTTTGCTCTCTCTTTCCTCTATCCTATATATACTTGGAGTGCTGCTTTCATAGCATTCAAGGCTGATATTTATTGAAGTTTAGAGATCAAAAGAGAAGCATTAAATCTCATTCAAAGCTCATTCATTTCATTCTTGAATCTCTCTCTCACTCTTATTTCAAAAGAGAGATTCATTGATTGTGAGCCTTCTAAGCCAAGTGCTTGATTCTAGGTCACCAACATCCACCTAGGTCTCCATCGCTGATCTACATCTTGGATCTAGGGTTTGGTGCCTTCATCTTCCCCAAAATCCTCTTTGCCCTAATTCGTAAGTTTACTCAAGGCATATGTATTTTGTGGTAAGAATTTCTATTTCAATTTACTTTCATATTGTAAGTGTTTTACTCTCGGCTGTGAGAGTTTGTTTGTGATCCCGGGTTGTGGGAGTCACAATTTCATTTGTGTATGATTTGACTTTGTAGAGGTTTTCTACAAATATTTTATAGTGCAAATTTGAGTTAGAAGTTTCTAACTCAAGTATCCGGAGGGGATCCGGGCGGTTGGGACGTAGGATCACCGGGAACAAGTCGGGGAGACTTGGGTGGATCCGAACCCGTTAAATTGTCTGTTTGCGATTGCATTTCCTTGTTGTCAATATTTACATTTCCGCATTGTTGGTTGATTTTGCAAGATAGTTAGGAATTATCTTCTTAATTATTTTAAAGTACTATTCACCCCCCCTCTAGTACTTGTTTAGTAGCTTCGTAGGGCATTACAAAAACAACGTTAGTCTTGAACCCAAGAATTAACAGAAATTGAGTGAAATCAGGAAGCAGAGTCGTTGGAAAACGACAGCTGGTAGTCGACTCCCTCAAGGTGGTAGTCGACTCCCAGAGAATATCAGTAGAAATTCTGCTTCTGACTCGTAGTCGACTCCATCCTCTGGTAATCGACTCCTAGAGCAGTTTTCTCTGAAACCTAGCTAGTTGAGAAATGCATTCAACTCCTGGGTGTATTGGAGGATGACTACTAATAATAGATCGACTAGCTTATTGCTCTCAAGAGATAAAAAAAGATATTTAAAACATTTAAAATATTTTTCTTCGAAATCATTTGTGTGTGTGTGTGTGTGTGATATCTACTTTGGCTTTAACATAATCCTAAAAACTTACACACTACACTAAGACAAAACCTTCGGGAAGCTGATCCGGTAGATGCTTGCTTCTCCTGAATTTGAGTTCATTCTTCATTAAGCTTGAGCACAGGCTTCATCTTGTGCTTGATGTAGAACTAGCAAATTCATCTTCGTCGTTCGAGTGTGGTTGAGTTTCTTCGGAGTATGCGTAAAAGTTGTCGTTCGCACAATCTGCACACAAGAGTTGTAGTGTAGTTAGTACACTAACAGCATTTGGTATGCTCATCATCAAAACCACTTGGGGGTGGGATTCAATTTCCCATCACATGCATGCTCCTAATTTTGCTTACAACCTATATATGTCCAATGCTTATCCACGTCCATCTTCATAATCTAGAACTCATGCTCCTAGGACGTACCACATAGAACTCAATCGAATGTGCATGCAACTAGGAAAAGGACACCCAAAACATATACAATTTGGGGTCCTAAGAACACTAGCATACTTGATAGGAATACTTATGTTGACTCCTATTTTAATGCTGTAATAAATAGTGGTAATTATGTCGGGAAGCGAGAGTTCACTTGGACTTGATTCCAAAGGGCTGATCCCATTGGACCCAACAAAGCTGGGGTATCATGAGCTTATGGTATATTATGTAGGTACCCACGAAAAAGAAAGAGAGCAATAAAAGTCGTATTGGCTCTAAAAAGAAAGGATGGATACTCAATAGCGGTTGCTCCAAACACATGACGGGAGATCCCGCATTGCTCTCCGAAGTGATTAGCATCAAGGATGGTGCAACGGTCACTTTTGGAAGTAATCAAAAGGGAACCATCATTGGAGTAGGCAAAGTCGGTAATCCATCCAACCCACTTATTACAAATGTCTTTTTAGTTAGTGGTTTATGTCATAACCTTATCTCCATTAGTCAACTTTGTGACAAGGGTTACAATGTTAACTTTGGAGAGGGTATATGTAAATTGTAGATATTGCTTCACATATTCTATATATCGTTATTAGGCATAAAAACATTCATTATTTAAGCTTGCCTAAAACAATATAACATTGATTAGTTGCTAATACAAATGAACAAATATTATGGCATCACCATTTTGGTCATGTTCATTTTAAGCACTTATATAAGTTAGCTAATCATGATCTAGTAAAAGGTTTTCCGAAAATTGTTTTTAGTAAGAAAAACTTTTGTGATTATTGTCAAAGAGGTAAACTAAGTAAATCATCTTTCAAACTTAAAGAAGGCATAACTTCTAAGAGGCCCCTAGAATTACTTCATCTAGATTTATTTGGACCAACTAGAACCGCCTCTTTAGGTAATGCTCATTATGGATTAGTTGTCGTTGACAAATTCTCTAGATTTACTTGGGTTTCATTTTTAACCAATAAGAATGAAGCCTTTGAAGAGTTTACTATATTTGCAAAGAAGATTCAAAATTTCTTAGGATCCACCATTATCACTATTCGTAGTGATCATGTAGGAGAATTTGAGAATGAATCTTTCACCAAGTTTTGTGATGACAATGGGATTACTCACAATTTTTCTTTTCCTCGCGCACCACCATAAAAATGGCGTTGTAGAGAGAAAGAATAGGACCCTAATAGAGTGTGCGCGTACCATGCTCCATGATAGTCATCTTGGACTACAATTTTGGGTGGAGGCCGTGCACACAACATGTTATGTGCTTAATAGGATCCTAGTGAGCCCCCGAACGAACAAAACTTGTTTTGATTTATTTTATAATAAAAAGCCACAAGTTAAATATTTTTGTGTTTTTGGTTCAAAATGTTTAATAAAGAACACTTTTGGTAACTTAGATAAATTTGAGTCAAAATCCGATGAAGGAATTTTTGTTGGATATTCCACACGTAGTAAAGCCTACTGGATATACAACAAAACCTCTTCAACGATCGAGGAATCACTACACATATCATTTTATGAAGATTTTGATAGTCCTCATGTTGTTTTTGATAGTGTAGATGTTTTATGTGCTTCCATTAGTAATGTTAAAATTAATGATTCTATTATTGAGACTAACAATACTAATGAAATTGTTGAAGATTGATGAATTCTCTCACGGTACATTTGTATCTACCATTGAGCCAAAGAACATCCAAGAAGCGTGTGAAGATAACTCTTAGATAGTTGCAATGGAAGAAGAGCTCATGCAATTTGAGAGAAATGAAATTTGGGAGCTCGTTCCTCTTCCAAGTGGTCACCAAGTGATTGGGACCAAGTGGATTTTTAAGAACAAAACCGATGAGGATGAGGTCATCACATGGAATAAAGCAAGCTTAGTAGCTCAAGCTATCGGCAAGAGGAAGGTATTGATTTTGAAGAATCATTTGCTCCCATAGCTAGATTAGAAGCCATTAGATTGCTTTTATCTTTTGCATCCCATAAAAATTTTAAGTTATTTCAAATGGATGTTAAACATGCATTTTTAAATGGTATTGTTAATGAAGAAGTTTATGTTTCTCAACCACCCAATTTCATTCATGAAAAAACTCCAATCCATGTTTTCAAACTCAAGAAAGCGTTATATGGGCTGAGACAAGCTCCTAGAGTTTGGTATGATCGACTCAAAACCTTTCTTTTGGATTTAGGTTTTAAAATGGGTGAAGTTGATGTTGGGTTTTGAGGGACCCTTAGGGTATAAATCTATGCACGTCCTACGTCGGACAGACGATAGAGGCAGAAAAAACATGCAGCGAAAAAACAACCGTTAAACTATTTAATGAAAGCCCTAAGGATTTCAAGACCTTAGCCAGGATCTCTACTATTTTGAGGTGGGTCTGACCACCTCAAGATAGTTCTAAGCTACTGCAATATTATAAATACTATGCTTAATTAAACTACATACCCGAAAACTTGCTTACACCGGCAAGGTATACCGAACCGCGACCCGAGCCGCTCCTCGTCCCGAGCTGAACCGCTTCGCGAGCCGCTCCTGATCCCGAGCCGAACCGCTTCCTGAACTGCCCCACGTCCCGAGGTGAGCAACCCCCTTGTCATTGAGCCAACCACGCGCCGAAGAAAGTTTCACTTTAGTGGATCCTCTGTCAAGACTTCGGATCCGATCCGAGCCCCTTCGTGGCTTTGCTAGAGCCCTTCAGGAGCAAGGGAGAAATTTAGGGAGAAGAAAATATTTATTTTAAGCTTAGATCCGAGTGTACTCCAAACTTTTGGGAGCCGCTCAGATCTAGAGCTTGGGACGAGTTTAGAGGAGGTGGCAGGCCCCTATTTATATAGGCGGCTGACCCCTCCCCTTTACTCCACTTCTGATGTGGGACTAAAGGTTTGGAGTTAAAAGATTCAAGTTAGTTTTCCTTAACGAAAGGACAAACTTCCATGGATTTTAACTCCCTCACCGTTGAGATTCACATTTGATACAACCTATCAAATCGAAGAGCGTTGAACGGTGAACACGTAGGAAAAAAACGGCGCGTCAATCCGAGTCCATTTGACTCCTCAAATGTGTGTCCAAAGATCAGCCCAAAACCAGTTTTTTTCGAAAAACTGAGCCGTCAAAATTCTGCATCAAACAAGGGTTCGTAACCCTAGAAGTAGGGCCCACAAGGGGCCCCACCTGTCAGCCGCACGTGCCCCACGCTGGGCACATGCTCAGCACGTGCCCCGCGCAGGCGCGTGCTGAGCACGCACCCGCAGCGGGCGGGCGGGGCCAGCGGGCGCGGGCCCGCCCCGCGAAGCGAGCTTCTGCCTTTGAGCGGGTTGGGTAGCGGGTGCGGGCCTGCCCCGCAAAGCGGGTTTCTGCCTTTGAGCGGGTCGGGCACCTGCCAGACCCGCAATGCCCAACATTTGGGTTTTGGCAATGTTTTGGCTATTATTTGAGCGTTTGGAGTCCGATTTGCGATCCATTTGAACCTATGATTAGATTGGGACGATTCCGTCATCCAGGTAAACTTTTTCTTGCATTTATTTAATTAAATACGTATGTAAAAAATTTACGACACATTAAATTTATTTTGCATCACATGCAAAATTCCCACATCTATTATATCGCAAACTCTTTGCAACTTATAAAATCCATTTGCATCTTATGCAGATGAAATCTCCCACTTGCACTCGGATCATTTATATCGAATGCATGTGCTAACTGCAAACTCTTTGCAGTTTATATCCCATGCATCAAGTGCAAATTATCCCTAATTTCTACCTATTACTAGACGAAGGTTGCACTCTGTGTGAGACCCGACAGCCTGACCCTACTACATGTGGGGCTCGAAGCCCCATACGGCAGTAACCGCGGGCAGCAGGTGACATCCTTGTTTCAGTATCATACTTATGTGGTTAACTCATTGACATGAGTGTTGTCATGACCACCCTGACTGTGTCCGTGATGAATACATCAGTTTTTAGTCTCTTCGTCAAAACTATGCCGTTTAGTTCATTCCTAGGGTACGGTCAAACTATCAACCCCAATAGCTCGAAAACGATTAGTCTTGTCACGCTCGTTCCCCAGAATACACAGCATTTAATTAAATTTTTTTCCTTTCCAAGTATCCTGAAGAGTGAGGGTGATCATAGAGGGAAAGAGAGAGAGAGAAAGAAGAAACTGAATAAGCAGGCCATAGCGCACATGCTGGGATAATATAAGTGAAGCTCCACTATACTATCAAACAACTCATAAATAACATACAACAACAACAACAAATTTATATAACAACTTTCATTTACATACATAGTCCAAATGCACCGCTACACTTACACCGCAACTCCCTACCTCCTATGACAAACATGTCACGCTACACAGCTACAGCTCACACCAAGACTACCCCTAAAACCCAACACCAAGCCACCACCAACCATGCTGTCCCTGCTACTGATCACTCCGTATTTTACACCTTTTTTCCGCATGATTGCATGCCATTTAGATCGCTCAAATCACGTTTTTCACGATTTATCGACAATATTGCGATACTTTTCACGATTTGTTGTTTTTGTCGTATTTCAGGAGATTTGGAGCGATTTGGAGTGATTTCGAGATACACCTACTCCAGAGTGTCACCGACGACTTCCCCGAGGGGTATTTTGCCATTGGAGAGGAGCGGAAGAAGAAAGAACGTCGTAGGAGCGACGAGGAGGCAAAAACACTCAGAATGGGCATTTTTGGTGTCTCACTCGGCCGAGTAAAGGAGTCACTCAGCCGACCAAAAGACCCCGCTCGGCCGGCCAGATCGGACACGCTCCAAGCGTGCACTCGGCCGAGCATCAGAAGCCACATCGGCCGAGTGACGAAACTCCGTCCGCCCGAGTGGCACTCAGACGACGCCCATCAAAAACTCCCAACTTACTGTTTTTCGTTAGTCTGAGCATCAGAAGACCCACTCGGCCGAGTGGCAATTGCCGACCGCCTGAGTGAATAGAAGCCCATCGGCCGAGTGACGACAACTCACTCGGCCGAGTGACGCCCGAAGTGAAGACCCCCAAGACCCCAGACTTACTGGAAATTCTCAGGGTCTCCCACTCGGCCGAGCGACTTTTGTCACTCGGCCGAGTGAGCCGCGCTGCCTGTAGCGTAAATTGCGATTTTCAGGCTGCGCAGGGGCAATTTTGTCACAGTTTTTTGGGCGATTTTGGGGGGTATTTAACCCCAGTTTTTAACCTAGGTTAGAGAGCTTTTTCCTGACTTTTTGGCAGCCTTTTAGATTAAACTTTTTAGCTTTTGATTCTTGTGATTGGAGAGGAGAGAAAAGTTTATTTTTGTTGGATTCTTGGAGAACTCTATTGGTTTGTCTCCCTCTTCATTAAAAATCTCATTTTTATTGCTTATTTGAATATTGCCATGAATTCTATTGTTATTTCAATTGATTATTTTTGCAATTGTGATATGATTTGTGAGTAGTCGTAACGTCTTGGGGCGTGGGGATGAACCCTACGAGCCCAATTTCCGATTTGTGATGATTTGGTAGAACTATTGCTAGAATTGCTATTAGGGTTAGTTTGGGATCGATATATTACGGATAGCTAGGTGTTCATATCGATTGGGATTTGCAAGAGATTGTATCCCAATTCGATAGAAAACCCTAGAAATCTGAATTGGGTTGAAATTGAGTTTCCGTAGTATCGGTTTGCAATAGATTGGACCGATACTAGGGTTCTCGGTTGCAATTCCGTACCGATACCCGTTTGCAAGAGATTGGACGGGTAGGAACTATCCCAACCTAGGTCGCACCCCGAGTTTGCACGAGAGTGGGCTCGGGGTGCGATTGAACGATGATGTTGATCCTAATGCTAGCTTGCCTAGGCTAGGGTTTGCAAGAGATTGGACCCAAACCTAGGTTCGCTATAGACCGGCAACAGTGCGAGAGCGTGAGCTAGGTTTTACATTCAGTTGCAACTAGTTCATCCGAAATTCTACCCTAGCAATTGTGGTACCAATGAATCACATTGACGAGATACGGTGAGTAGCGGGGATTCCCTATTCCCTAGGCGTCTTTATTTGATTTTATATCTCCATACTTTGTCTGACGATTGTGACAGGATCGCCGAAAGGCAAATTCCCTCTTTTCTGTTCATATAGCCAGGTTGTTCGGAGAAGTCACTGTCATACGTCCTCCCTGTGTTCGATACCCGCTCGCCGCTACACCGTGCGCTTGCGGTAAAACTACACGGTCGCTCTTTTGGGTGTACGCCCGGGGCGTGATCAAGTTTTTGGCGCCGTTGCCGGGGAGGCGATTGTGTTTGATCCTACCACCCTAGCTATTTCTTTCCTTTTGTTTTATTTCTTTATTTTTATCTAACCCTTCCATTGTGCTAATCACTTCTTTGAAACTTTGTTTTCCCGTGCATGTACACGAGATCCACTGCGGACCCCATCGATATATTGTTTGATCCTAAGATCGAGCGTACATTGCGGAGAATCAGAGCGGAGAGGAGACCCAATACGGAAGGAAGGTTTATGAACGTCCGGGAGACGCCTGAAGAGTTAGCAGCAAGAATGGTGAGGATTATTTCCATTCGAGATAGGCTCCGGCCTAAGACTTCCTCAACGACCTCGTCCATAGCCATACCGGAGTTGGCGGCCGACAAGAATTTTGAGTTGAAGACCGGGCTTGTGGTTCTGATGCAGCAGGATCCATTTCATGGGAACGCCCATGAAAATCCCCACTACCACATCCAGCTCTTCCTATCAAAGTGCGCCACCTTCCAGATGCCGGGCGTTACCCTAGATGCCATCAGACTGCGCCTCTTCCCCTTCACATTAAAGGATAAAGCTCTTTATTGGTTGAGGATGCAAGCTGAGGGAGTCTTTACCACATGGGATGAGTTGGCAAGCGCGTTCATCAACAAGTTCTATCCGCCTTCCAAGACGGTAAAGATTAGGAGTGCTCTCATGTCCTTCAAGCAAGGACCTCAAGAGACACTCTACGAGGCTTGGGAGCGCTTCAAAGACCTGCAGCATCAATGCCCCCACCATAGCATTGAAGATTGGGAGCTAGTCCATAGCTTCTACAATGGTCTCCAACCGGGGACCAAGCAGATTATTGATGCCGCGGCAAATGGGGCCATCCTATCGAAGACTCCCGACGAAGCTACAGCCCTAATTGAGGAGATGGCCTCAAACAATCAACAATGGGGCGACGAGCGAGGACACTCTTCGTCCTCCTTGAAGCCATCTAGCATCTATGAGGCAAAGGCCGTAGCGGAGCTGACCAACAAGTTCGATTCTCTTCACAAGGCAGTGGAGAGACTGGAGAAGTATATTACGGAGCCCCAAGGAACCCCTTCCACATCCGCACCAACAAATCAAATGTGTGATTGACAAGACCAATCCCAAGCTATGTATTTGGGAGGAGAACAAGGAGAGGGATCTTTGGAGCAAGTTCAATACGTCGCGGGGAACCAAGGATATTGGGCCAATCCGGCCACTAGAAACCATCCCGGTTTCTCCTATGCAAACAATGATGGAGCATTGAACCCGTCGCAACAACTACCTCAACAAGCTCGACCACCACCACAACAACAACATTATCCACCAAGGGGGCCTCCACAACAAAATTTCCCACCAAAGCAACAAGTTGGACCCTATAGGCCGCCCGGATACAATCAAGGGTGGAGAAATCCAAACCCTCCACAAGCTCAACAACGATCTGAATTTGAAGCTAAGGTGGATGAGTTTATGGTCGAGCAGAAGAAGATCAATGCTTCCTTGAAAGCGGGCCAAGACTCTCTTACAACTGTCGTTGGACAAATTGCGGAGCAACTTGCGTTGCTCAATAGAAATAGTCAACAGTTGCCGGCTCAACCCGAGCAATATCCACGGGGCAACACCGGCCATATCAACGCCGTGGTTGCAGTTACTACGAGAGGCGGGAAGGATACCACTCCCGTCATGATTCCTACCGAGGAGCCCGTGGTGGAGATTGTAGAGCCAAGCGAGCCGGTCATTGAAGCTAAAAGAGAGAAAGAGCCGCAAAGGGAAGAAAATTCCATAGCGGAGCAATTGATTGAAGAGAGGCGTTTTATGCCCCCGATCCCATTCCCTCAGAGGCTTGCTAGAGCAAAGATGGAGAAGCGACTAGCCAAGTTTCTTGAGTATTTGAGAGGGGTAAGCCTCAATATCCCCTTCCTCGACGCTATCGTGGAAATCCCGACATACGCCAAGTTCCTAAAAGATTTGATTACGGGAAGAAAGAGGAAGGAGAAAATCATGCTCGCCGAGGAGGGCTCTTGGTTCACCAAGAGAGAGAAGGAGCCCGCCAAATTCAAAGACCCGGGGAGTTTCCGAATTCCTTGCACCTTAGGCGGCGTCCCTCTACAAAAGGCATTAGTGGACTTAGGGGCTAGTGTTAGCCTCATGCCTCTCTCTATGTTCCTAAGACTAAACACCGGCACAAAATTGAAGCCTACCGACATGCGGATACAACTAGCAGATGGTCGGATCACAAGGCCGGTAGGGATCGCAGAGGATATCCCGTTACAAGTCCCGGGGGGCATTTGTTTGCCATGTGACTTCGTGATCATGGATGTCAAGGAGGAGGGAGATACGTCGCTAATACTTGGACGCCCGTTCCTCGCCACCGCCAGTGTCATTGTCGACGTACGTGAAGGGACTCTAACATTGAATGTCGGCAACATCGAGGTGGAGCTTCATATACCCAAGGCAATGAAACACATGCCTTATCATGAGGAGCTGGACTATATGGACCTCCTTGACGAGGTTATTGAGGAGGCGATCCCCCATTCCATCGGCGCTCTATTCAAGGAAGATTTTGAGGAAGGGCCGGACTTAGGCCAAGAAGAAAAGATGGAGCATTCCCCCGACCTCTCCATGGAAATTGACGAAGGCGACGCTGATGTCGCGAGAATACGAGAGCTCTGCAAGCTCGCAAAGATGAAGACTCCAAGGAAAGCCCCACCGATACGAAAATCGGTGTCACCGGTGAAGCCGAGGCCCGGAGCAAGCACTAGCTTGGGGGAGTCACCCCCAACACTACCCGAGGCGAAGGAGTACCAAGGAAGAACACGCCGCCATAACATCCAAATTTAAGCGTTCTTCCCAATAAATTCGACGGGTGCATCTCATATGCACCCAATATCCCGCATTAAATTGAAAATCAAAGGGGGTCGAGCTCAAGACCTTAAACGAGCACTTGTCGGGAGGCAACCCGACGGTTATCGCTTTATTTTTACTTTTCCCTTTATTTTTGTTTTAGAATTTATTAGTGTTTTGAGTCGTTTGCCTAAAAATTTCGTAACAACGGGTCCTATTTTTCTTTGACAGGAGAGGAGAAATGGATATCTATCATTAGGAGGATGAACAAGGCGACGAGGAGCGCTCCAGGAATGCGCTCGAAGCTTAGGAGAAAGATGAAATCGACTGGAGGAAGAAAAACAGAGTTTAGAGCCCAAACGAAGCCAAACAGCAGAAAACAGGGTTCACTCGGCCGAGTATACTAGTCACTCGGCCGAGCACATAAGTTCGTCCGCCCGAGCGGCTCACGAACGAGGGAAGTCTGCTGTACCCAACTCTCTGTTTCTTTTCTTGATTTCAGTATAATTGCTACTCAGCCGAGTATATATATTCACTCGGCCGAGTAAAACTGATATGCTCCTAGGGCGAGTAATGCCGAGTAGCTTGAGCCACTCGGCCGAATGGACTTATTCCACTCGGCCGAGGGTGGCAAGGCCACTCGGCCGAGTCGTAAGCGGGGAGGAATTTTTCAAAATATTTCCGTTACGATCACTCGGCTGAGCGACATAGTCACTCGGCCGAGTCGTAACTTTTCCTATATAAGGGGGAGCGGGACGGCGCGTTTTTCGAAACGAGAAAAATTTCCCAAAATCCCGACGATTCGCGTCCCTCGCCCGCTACCCCCCCCTCACTCGCCCGACCACTCGCCCGCCGCCGGCGTTCGGCCACCCACCACCGGTCGAGCCTGCCGCGCCTTCGCCCGAGTCGCCGCCGGCGACCACCTTGCCGGCCGAGCTCCGGTACCCCAATTTTGCCTATTTTCTCCTTTCTCTCGTATTTCTTGACGATCCGTGTGTTTAACGAACCCCAAAACCAAATCAACTTCATTATCTATCTATCATACCCCTAACCCCCCATACATTTTGAATATTACTCGCTGATATCTCCGTTTGATGTGCAGGGTATATTGGGGAGCTTAGGGGAGCCCAGGGGAGCTTCCGGGGAGCGTTTTTGGCTTCGTGGAGGCGGCTTCTTCGTACGCGTCCACTATATTGCTCTCGCGGCGTGTTACGGTATACTCGTTCCACTCATTTGCGCACACCGCATTTTTTACGTTTTTGGTGAGCACCCGGGGGCCACATGCCGCCCCGGACACGGCCTCGCACCAGGAGAGCTTCCGCCAAGCGGAAGCGGCCGGATGAGCCCGGTCCCTCCCACGAGGTGGAAGACTCTCCTCCGCCTACACCACCACACCCCGTTCACCCCGCACAGCCTGCAGACCCCGCACACCCCGCACAGCCTGCAGAGCCCGTTCACCCCGCACAGCCACTCCCTGCCGACCCACTGCCACCACCGGCTCCACTCGTCGGGCCGCTGGGGATTACGTTCCGAAACGACGCACACCGCGTCGTTTTTGAGCGCATTTCCCAGCGCTCGATTGTACCCTCCAGGTTCGTACACCTTGCAGACCTAGGACGCCTGGGGGTACTTGAGGGGATGCTCACGTTGTATGACAACGTGGGTTGGCGAGATTTCTTCCAAGTGTAGGCGGACACCTTCGTCCGTCCGACACTTGAGGTGCTTAGTTCTATCGCCCGGACCGACGAGGGATGCTCGTTTAGGTTTATGGACCGAGAGTGCCAGGTCACTCTCGGTATGATGAGAGCATTCTTTTCGTGGCCCGATGTCCCCGGGGCCGACCGTGGTTACGCCCCCACTCACATCCCCCCACCTTCCTTCGATTCCGACGCTTTCTGGGCCCGGATCACTGGTTTACCTGCTGCCTTCGACCCTAGTAGGGCCAAGGCCTCGGCCATCGTCCACCCTTGCCTCTGCATAGCTCATCGCCTTATGGCGACTACCTTTTTGGCGAGGTATGAGCCTGGGACAATGTCCTCGCCGGAGCTTTATATGCTCTATGCGATGACGTGCCCCAGAGCTCTAGCTAGGGATAGTGACGAATTGGTCCCTGCCGTCGTGATTGATATCGCGAGCTGGTTTTTAGACCGCATCATCGTATCGGTGAGCGCTCGCTCATCGATATGTTGCGGCGGTCTGATCACCCTGCTCGCCCTGATGACCGGCGAGGACTTTCCGGATGAACTGCGACGAGCCCCGGGCCCCACTTCACTGTCCATAGACGACATGGCCAGGATGAAGATGCTACGTCCGCACGGTCAGCGGCACTGGGTTTGGTTGCACGGCCCCTACGGTGCGGATTACATGATCCTTCCGAGCCCAGCTCGGACACAGATAGCACCAGCACAGGTGGACTGGCTTCCGGCGATGGATCTCCTGATCCCCGCCGCCTACGTGCTTGAGGCCGAGGAGGCTGAGCAGGCCCACGCTGCACACGCTGCACACGATGACCCCGCTGCACCTGTTGACCCCGTGGCCCCTCAGCAGCCTGATATTTCTGCTGCTCCTGACACCTCTGTCCACACTTCTGCCGGTGTTGGGAGTACACTCGCTGAGACCACCTCCACTACCTCCACACCCACCACCACTCCCACCACAGCCGGCCCTCTGTCCGTTGAGCCCGTTTCCTCCGCCCTACCCGAGCGCCCACCGACTATAGTTGAGAGCGGAGAGCCCTCTTTTGCTGCCGCCGTAGAGACCGTGGTTGTCACCTCTGTCTCCACCGCAGCCGTACTTTCTGAGAGTGTCATGACGTCTGTTCCCACGTCTGTGTCACCGACCTCTCTAGCTGCCTCGTTGCCACTTTTATACTCCACTTCCGCTGCTGCTGCTTCCACCTCATACCTGCCTGCGCCCCAGCCTCGCACTGAGGCTCGGCCCACACTTGCGAGCACAGCACCTTTCCTCCACATGCCTGCTGAGTGATCACACCCCGGATACACGTCCCGAGGCGACGGTTGTAGTTTTACCGCAAGCGCACGGTATGGTGGCGAGCGGGTATCGAACACAGGGAGGACGAATGACCGTGCTTGCTCCTGATCAACCTGGCTATTTAGGAACAGAGATAATTGTCTTGGGCGATCCTGTCACAATCGTCAGACAAATTTGCGAAATATCAAATCAAATAAAGAACGTCTAGGGAATGGGGAATCCCCGCTACTCACCGTATTTCATAAATGTGGTTCGTTGGTATTAAAATTGCTAGAATGAGAATTTGGATGAACTAGTTGCAACTAAATGTAGAACCAAACTCACGCTCTCGCGCTGTTGCCGGTCTATAGCTATCCTAGGTTTGGGTCCAATCTCTTGCAAACCCTAGCCTAGGGAAGCTAGCATTAGGATCAACATCATCGTCCAATTGCGCACCGAGCCCAATCTCTTGCAAACTTGGTCCACAATCTAAATTAGGATAGTTCCTACCCGTCCAATCTCTTGCAAACGGGTATCGGCACGGAATTGCAACCGGAGGTCCTAGTATCGGTCCAATCTCTTGCAAACCGATACTTCAAAAATCCGACTCCAACCCAATTCGGCTTTCTAGGGCTTCCTACCGAATTGGGATCCAATCTCTTGCAAATCCCAATTGATATGAATACCTAGCTATCCGTAGTAATTCGATCCCAATCTAATCCCTAATAACAATCTTAGCTCAATTTCTACCAATTCAACACAAATGGGAAATAGGGCTTGTAGGGTTCATCCCCACGCCCCGAGACGTGGAGACTACTCACAAATCATAGCAATAGCACAAAAATAATCAATGAAATAGGCAATGGAATTCATCACAACAATGATATAAACAATAAAAATAGAGTTTTTGGGGAAGAGAAATGCAAACCAATGTAGATCTTCAATTAATCCAACAAAAATCCAAGTTTTTCTCTTCTCCAATCACAATTAATAAAACTAAAAAGTAGACTCAAAAAGCTGCAAAAACTCTGAGAGATGGCTCCCCAAACTAGGGTAAAAACAGAGCTTAAATAGCCCCAAAAATCGTCTAAAAATCCTGACCAAAACGCCCCTGCACAGCCTGTTTTCCGCAAATTTCGCTACAGGCAGCGCATCGCACTCGGCCGAGTGACAAAAGTCGCTCGGCCGAGTGAAAACCCTGTCAATTTCCAGTAAGTCGTGGGCTTCAGGGGTCTTCAGTTCGGGGGCGGCTCGGCCGAGTGAGTTGTCGTCACTCGGCCGATGGCTTCACTTCACTCGGGCGGACGGGATTTACCACTCGGCCGAGTGGGTCTTCTGAAGCTCAGGTGGCCGAAAAACAGAAACTTCGATATTTTGAAGGGGCTTCGTCTGGGCGCCACTCGGGCGGACGTGGTATCGTCACTCGGCCGATGTGGTCTCCGTCGCTCGGCCGAGCACACATGGAAATCGTGTCTGAACGGGTCGGCCGAGCAGTGTCTCGCTGGTCGGCCGAGTGGCTCCTCCACTCGGCCGAGTGGGACACAAAAAATGCCCAATCTGATTGTTTTGGCCTCCTCGTCGCTCCTGCGACGTCCATTCTTCTTCCGCTCCTTTCCAACAGCAAAATACCCCTCGGGGAGGTCGTCGGTGGCCGTCTATCGTGAGCGCATCTCATGATCACTCCAAATCGCGCCAAATCACCTGAAATGCGACAAAAACAACAAATCGTGAAAAGCATCGCAATATCGTCGATATATTGTGAAAAACATGATTTGGGCGATCCAAATGGCATGCAAACATGCGGAAAAAAGGTATAAAATAAGGAGTGATCAAAATCCCCCAAGCTTGCCTCTTACTCGTCCTCGAGGAAGATAAGTAAAAAGCGAACCCGGTGGATTCGGAAAACGAAAACGGCGAAAAAAACGAAATAAAAAAATGAAAAACGAAGAAGAATGAAAACCAATCGAAAATAAAGAAAGAAAGAAAGAAAGTAGGGAAGAGGTAGGATGCTAGATCATTTTCTCAGGACGTGGGTTTCACTTACTCTTATAGCATGCACCGAGTGAGAAATACATGTCAAAGAATCTCATTTTGATATCATAGTATAATAGTGCAAGTAGAAAATAGAAAACCCACGAACAATGGTATAATCATGAAAAACGGAATAATTTTAAAATTAACATCGCCTGAATCATCTAAAGCGGTATACAAATCTCAGATCACACACTTTTCAATTAAACGCTTTCTATCTGGAGTATAAGAGTATCACAACATAGAATAGAGAGAATAGAAAAGTATGGATTTCATGAAATGAATGCTAGGCTTAGATTTCTGGATTTCGTAAAGCTAGAAACAATCTCACCGAGTATAGAATATTACTTAGCCTAGGTTGTCGTGCAATGTCAAGTAGTCACTCTCTCACACATCAATGAATCCCCTCCCCCAAGCTTATCTATAAGCGTGGTGGCACAAAAATATTTACATCCCCATTTTTACATAGCTCCAAAGGCAAAGAAGAGAAAGAAGCAAGAAAGTAAGCGAGATGGGATCTTTTATTGAGGATTTTTCCTCTTTTCTCTCTTTTTTTTTCTTTTTTTTTTCTCTTTTTTTATTTTTATTTTTATATAAGATATATACAATGATCCCAACTCAAAGAGAGATAATGATATACAAGAATGTTCTCCTCTCTTTTTATTAATGTTTTTTTTTCTTTTTTTTTCAGAATGAGAGGTTTGGAGCTAGGAATTAATAGCGGGGGAAATGCCATAAAATAGAGTCACTAAGGGGAGATTCACCAATGATTTTTAAAAGTAGAGAAATGATGTTCAAGATTTGTGGAGAAAGAAATAAATATAACTCTCGGCTCACTCTATAAGACATGCACGACAACTTCAGCGGGGTAATCTAATCTACTCAGTTTCGATCACAAAAAAGCTAACTGATCCAGATATATCATAGCTAATCATCATTCAATCATCCGGAAGTGAAGTGTACAATTCATGCATATAGAAGTGATAAAGGAAAAGGAATCAGTACTCCAGATATAGGCATTCAATGCGTGAATCTTGGTGTGTTTTCTGTGATAGCATACATATGAATATTCAGGCTCAGCTAATAATAAAATTTCATCCATTTTCATGCGGAAAAAGTGTGGGTTACTATTTCTAAATGCAAAGCAAGTCATAGCATATGATATCAGAAATGAAATCTAAGACACGACAATTATAGCATGCATATAGAATAAGCTAACTCCACGTAGACATCATCACATAAAATTCATCTCTAGCATGAGATGAAAAAGAAAGAAGTAAAGATAAAAGGAAAATAGAACTATGCAATGCGGCACACAGGAAAGTAAGGAAAACGTGATGCATGGCAAAAAATAAAAGAAAAATAATGAAAAATGAGTGCAAAAGTGAAAAGCAGTGTGAAAAACTGAAAATAAAGGTGGCAAATCGAAAAAAGAACGTGAGAACTCACTCCCCCAAGCTAAACGGCACAGTGTCCTCAATGTGCAAAGTGTGGCACACGGAGAGACAAGTAAAGGGAGGAGCAAGTGAGGATGCATGCATGATGGGAAGAAAAAAGACAATAAAAGGAAAAAATAAAGAAGGGAAAATATGATGCGGATAGGATGCATGCACAGATATGAGTGATACGAATATATATGTGTCACCGAAAAAACGCTCCCTCTCTCCCAAAAAGATATATATATAGATGTGATCAAAATGAGAATCCCAAGTAGATATGATATGATATGCACAAAGAGATATGATCGAAAATATAATCCCAAAATGAGTGAGGGGAGGGGGGGACAAAAGTGCAACAGGACCCAGCAGAGACGGGCAGCACAACGGCAGGAATGGGTAAAGGCATCAAGAGTGCCTAAGAAGGCGGTGCCGCGCCGTCTCCGTCCTGAGGCGGAGGGGGTGGTGGTGGTGGTGTAGGCTGCTGAGCTGGGGTGGGCGTGGAAGTGGAAGCAGGTCTAGTGTGTGTGGAAGTGTGAGTGGGAACCTGCTGGGTGGGTGGGGGTACGCGCGGAAGACGCTCTAAGATCTGTGTCAGGCAGTAGTGGATCTGAGGGATCAGGTCAAAGCGTCCAGCCATCGTAGAGACGGTGGAGGACAGGGTCCTAAGGTCTCCTCTAAGACCACTCACCGCCAACTCAAGAGCACGTATGCTCTGCAGTACAGTGTCGGGCGGGGGTGGTGCAGAGGTACGCACCTGTCGGGGCTGCGCAGGGCGAGGCTGGCGTACGCGAGTGGAGTATGTAACGGGCTCAGCAGGGAATGGGACGAAAGGTGCCGCGCCTGGAAATGTGGGCCGGGCCTCAGTGTGAGGTCGGGGCGGGCGGTGAGAAGTGGAGGCAGCGGCAGCGAAAGAAGAGTACAAAAGCGGCTGCGAGGCGGATAGAGAGGTCAGTGGCACAGAAGTGTGGACAGACGCCACGACGCTCTCAGAGAATACGGCAGCTGCGGAGACAGAGGACTCTACCGCTGGGGTGGAAGTGTGTGGACCGAAAGGCGCAATCCCAGCGGAGATCATGCTAGCCATGGTCTCCACGACCGCGGCGAACGAGGGATCTCCACTCTCAACAAAGGTCTGCGGGCGCTCGGGGAGTGCGGAGCAAAGAGGCTCGACGGACAGAGGGCCGGAGGTGGCAGCGGGAGTGGTGGGGACATCCTCGGCAGTGGTGACAGTGGTGGAAGTGGGCTCAGCAAGAGTACTCTCGACTCTGGCAGAGGTGGGGACAGAAGTGTCAAGAGCAGCGGAAACGTCAGGAACAGGCTGAGGGGCCACAGGGTCGACGGGGTCGGCAGCAGGCTCGGCAGGGTGTGCAGCAGGGTCTGCGGGAGCAGCCTGGGCAGCGTGGGCAGCGTGGGCCTGCTCGGCCTGCTCGGCCTGCTCGGCCTCGAGCACGTACGCAGCGGGGATGAGGGCATCCATCGCTGGGAGCCAGTCAACGTGGGCCGGTGCAATCTGGGTCCGAGCTGGGCTCGGGAGAATCATGTAGTCGGCACTGAAAGGGCCGTGCAACCAGACCCAGTGACGCTCACCATGCGGACGAAGCATCTTCATCCGGGCCATAACGTCTATCGACAGAGAAGTGGGGCCCGATACTCGCCGCAGGTCGTCGGGGAAGTCCTCGCCGGTCATAAGAGCCAGCAAGGTAATCAGGCCGCCGCAGCATATCGGTGAGCGAGCGCCCACCGATACAATGATGCGGTCTAAGTACCATGCCGCGATATCGATCACGACGGCGGGGACAAGCTCATCTCCATCCCTAGATAGAGCTCTGGGACGTGTCATCGCATAGAGCATGTAAAGCTCTGGCGTAGACATCGTGCCCGGCTCATATCTGGCCAAAAATGTCGTCGCCATAAGGCGCTGAGCAATGCGAAGGAAGGGATGTACGATGGCCGAGGCCTTGGCCCTACTAGGGTCAAAGGCGGCGTGGAGACCCGTGATACGTACCCAGAAGGCACCGGCGTCAAAAGAGGGTGGGGGGATATGTGTGGGGCCATAACCGCGATCGGCTCCGGGGACTGCGGGCCAAGAGAAAAACGCTCTCATCATATCGAGAGTGACCTGGCACTCTCGATCCATGAACCGGAATGAGCATCCCTCATCGGTCCGGGCGATCGAACTCAAAACCTCAAGTGTCGGGCGGGTAAAAGTATCCGCCGACACCTGAAGGAAGTCGCGCCAACCCACGTTGTCGTACAACGTGAGTATCCCCTCAAGTACCCCCAGGCGTCCTAGGTCAGCGAGGTGTGCAAACCTGGAGGGTACGATCGAGCGCTGGGAGATACGCTCGAAGACGACGCGGTGTGCGTCGTCTCGGAACGTAATCCCGAGCGGCCCGACCAGTGGAGCCGGTGGTGGTGGCTGTGGATCGGCAGGGAGAGGCTGTGCGGGCTGTGGGTGCGCTGCAGGCTGTGCGGGGTGTGCGGAGCCTGCAGGCTGTGCTGGGTGGACGGCGTGTGTGGGGGAAGGAGGAGGAGACTCTTCCGCCTCGTGGGCGGGGCCGGCGTCATCCGACCTCTTCCGCTTAGCGGAAGGTCTCCTCGTCCGAGGCCGTGTCCGGGGTGGCATATCGGCCCCGAGCGCGCCGAAAAGTGAAAAAGTGCGGCGTGTGCAGAAAGAGTGGAAAGAGTGTACCAAAACACGCCGCGAGTGCTAAGCGGTGGAAGCGTGCGAAGTCCGCGCCTCCACGAAATCCAAAACAGCCCGTAGGAGCTCCCCTGGCCTCCCCTAAGCTCCAAAAAGCAACCTGCGCATGGAAAAGCGATATCAGCGAGTAATAATCAAAATGTATGGAGCAATAGGGGTGTAACAGATAGATATGGGAATTGATTCGGGTTAGGGGTTCGATTAATACACGGATCCTCGAAAACTACGCAAAAAGAGAAGAAAATGGGCAAATCGAGCTATACCGGAGGCGATCGGAGACGAGGCCGCCGGCGGCGACTCGGGCGGGGCGCGGCGTCGGTCGGCCGGCGGTGGCTGGCTGAGCGGCGGCGCGCGCGGGCGTGGTCGGGCGAGTGGGGGTTGGGGCGAAGGGAAATCGGGCGAGGGTAGGCGAGGGGGCGCGGGCGGATTTGGGAATTTTAGATTTCGAAATCCGCGCCCCTTCGTCACTTATATAATAGTAAGTTACGACTCGGCCGAGTGACGTGGTCACTCGGCCGAGCGAGGCAATAGAAATTTTCTCCCCGATATCGCTTCGACCGAGTGGCTTTGCCAGCCTCGGCCGAGTGGAGTAAGTCCATTCGGCCGAGTGACTCAAGCTACTCGGCATGACTCGCCCTAGGAGGGTATCCGTTTTACTCGGCCGAGTGAATATATATACTCGGCCGAGTAGCAGTTATATCGAAATCAAGAAAATAAACAGAGAGTTGGGTTCAGCAGACTTCCCTCGTTCGTGAGCGGCTCGACCGGACGAACTTCTGGACTCGGCCGAGTGACTAGTATACTCGGCCGAGTGAGCCTTGTATTCTGCTGTTTGTCTTCGTTTGGGCTCTAAACTCCGTCTTTCTTTCTCCAGTCGATTTCATGCTCCTCCTAAGCGTCGAACGCCTTCTTGGGGCGCTCCTCATCGTCTCGTTCATCCTCCTAATGATGATCTACCTATCTTCTCTCCTGTCAAGAAAAATAGGACCCGTTATCACAAAATTTTTGGTCGGATGACTCAAAATACTAAAAATTTCTAAAACGAAAATAAAGAAAAAGTAAAAATAAAGCAAAAACCCGTCGGGTTGCCTTCCGACAAGCGCTCGTTTTAGGTCGTGAGCTCGACCCCCTATAGTTTTCAATCAATGCGGGATGTTTGGTGCATACGAGATGCACCCGTCAAACTTCCCGGGGAGCGCGCTTGGATTCGAGCGTGGCGGCGCAGCGTTCTCCCGCAGTGGTCTCCTATCCCGAATAGTGTTGGGGGGAGGCTCCCCCAAGCTAGCATTTGCCCCAGTCAACGGCTTAACCGGCGATGCCGATTTCCGCGCCGGCGGAGCTTTCTTTGGAGACTTTAATTTCAAGAGCTTGCAGAGCTCCCGAATCCTTGCGACATCAGCGTCGCCTTCATCTTCATCAGCGGAGAAGTCGGGGGAATTGTCTTCAATCTTTTCATCTTGGCCTAAATCCGGGCCTTCATCAAATTCTTCATCAAAAAGGGCACCAATTGAGTGAGGAATCGCCTCCTCTATCACCTCATCAAGGAGGTCCATGTAATCAAGCTCCTCGTGGTAAGGCATGTGCTTCATAGCCTTAGGAATGTGGAGCTCCACCTCAATGTTTCCGACGTTCAAGGTTAAGGTACCTTCGCGCACGTCGACGATGACTCCGGCGGTGGCGAGGAATGGGCGTCCAAGTATCAATGAGGTGTCTCCCTCCTCCTTAATGTCCATGATGACGAAGTCACATGGCAAGCATATTCCACCCGGGACTTGAAGTGGGATGTCTTCGGCGATCCCCACCGGCCTTGTTATCCGGCCATCGGCTAATTGAATGCGCATGTCGGTGGGCTTCAACTTTGTCCCGGTGTTAAGCCTTAAGAACATGGAGAGGGGCATGAGACTCACACTAGCCCCAAGATCGACCAACGCCTTTTGAAGAGGCACGCCACCCAAAGTGCAAGGAATCCGAAAACTCCCCGGATCTTTAAATTTTGCCGGCTCCTTCTCTCTCTTGGTGAACCAAGAGCCCTCCTCGGCTAGCATTATCTTCTCCTTCCTTTTCCTCCCCGAAATCAAGTCCTTCAAAAATTTAGCATACGTGGGGATCTCGACGATGGCGTCGAGGAAGGGAATATTGAGGCTAACTCCCCTTAGACACTCGAGGAATTTCGCTAGCCTTTTCTCCATTTTTGCTTTCGCTAGTCTTTGGGGGAATGGGACCGGTGGCATGAAGCGCCTTTCCTCAATTAATCGCTCCGCCCTAGATTTCTCCTTGTCTTGTGGCTCCTTCTCCTTATCATCCTCAATTACCGGCTCAACCGGCTCCAAGCTTTCCTCCACGGCCTCCTCAATAGGAATCATGGCGGGGGTGGTGTCCTTCCCGCCTCTGGTAGTGACAGTAGTGACAGCAACTACGGCGTTGATGTGGCCCGTGTTGCCCCGTGGGTTTTGCTCCGGTTGCGCCGGCAATCTTTGAGTGTTCCGGTTGAGCAACGCTAATTGCTCCGATATTTGAGCCACTACGGTATTGAGAGATTCTTGCCCCGCCTTCAAAGTAGCATTCACCTTATTTTGCTCGACCATGAACGCCTCCACTCTAGATTCGAAGTCGGTTCGTTGTGGAGCTTGTGGAGGGTTTTGATTTTGATTCCTCCACCCTTGGTTGTATCCGGGAGGCCTATACGGTGGGACTTGTTGCTTTGGTTGAAAGTTTTGTTGTGGAGGCCCCCTCGGTGGATAGTTTTGTTGTTGGGGTGGTGGTGGTCGAGCTTGTTGAGGCGGTGGTGGTGGCGGGTTCAAGGCTCCTTCATTGTTGGCGTAGGAGAATCCCGGATGATTTCTTGCGGCCGGATTGGACCAATAGCCTTGGTTCCCCGCAACATACTGTATTTGCTCCATGGATCCTTCTCCTTGCTCTCCTCCCGAGTACATGACTTGAGATTGGTCTTGCCAATCACACATTTGGTTGGTCGGTGCGGAGGTGGATGGGCTTCCTTGGGGCTCCGTGATAAATTTCTCCAATCTCTCCACCACCTTGTGGAGAGAATCAAATTTGCTCGTGAGCTCCGCTACGGCCTTCGCCTCGTAGATGCTAGTTGGCTTTAAGGAGGATGTGGAGTGTCCTCGCTCATCGCCCCATTATTGGTTATTTGAGGCCATCTCCTCAATTAGGGCCGTAGCTTCCTCGGGAGTCTTTGACAAGATTGCACCATTCGCCGCGGCATCAATAATTTGTTTGGTCCCCGGTTGGAGACCGTTGTAGAAGCTATGAACTAGCTCCCAGTCCTCTATACTGTGGTGCGGGCATTGGTGCTGCAAATCCTTAAATCGCTCCCAAGCTTCATAGAGCGTCTCCTGTGGTCCTTGCTTGAAGGACATGAGAGCGCTCCGGATCTTCACCGTCTTGGATGGCGGATAGAATTTGTCAATAAATGCGCTCGCCAACTCGTCCCAAGTAGTGAAGACTCCGTCAGCCTGCGTCCTCAACCAATAGAGTGCCTTGTCCTTAAGCGTGAAGGGGAAGAGGCGCAGTCTGATAGCGTCGTTGGAGACCCTCGGCATCTGGAATGTGGCGCATTTTGACAAGAATAGTTGGATGTGGTAGTGGGGGTTCTCATGTGCGTTCCCATGAAACGGGTCTTGTTGCATCAACACCACCAATCCAGTCTTTAGCTCGAAGTTCTTGTCGGCCGCCAACCCCGGCATGGCAATGGACGAGGTGGTAGAAGAAGTCTTAGGCCGAAGCCTATCTTGAATCGAGATTATCCTTGCCATCCTTGCCGCCAATTCTTCCGGAGTTTCCGGGTTGGTCATATACCTCCCTTCCGGATCTTGTCTCTTTTCCGCTCTAAGTCTCCGCGCGGTACGTTCGATCTTGGGATCAAATAATAAGTCTTCTGGGTCCGCCGTAGATCTCGTGTTCATGCACAGGGGAAACAGAGTTTCAAAGAAATGATTAATACCGTGGAAGGGTTAGGCAAGAAATAAGAAATAAGAATAATGATAATAATAAAAAGAAAAAGAATAGCTAGGGTGAAAAAGAATCAAACGCAATCGCCTCCCCGGCAACGGCGCCAAAAACTTGATCGCACCCCGGATACACGTCCCGAGGCGACGGTTGTAGTTTTACCGCAAGCGCACGGTATGGTGGCGAGCGGGTATCGAACACAGGGAGGACGAATGACCGTGCTTGCTCCTAATCAACCTGGCTATTTAGGAACAGAGATAATTGTCTTCGGCGATCCTGTCACAATCGTCAGACAAATTTGCGAAATATCAAATCAAATAAAGAACGTCTAGGGAATGGGGAATCCCCGCTACTCACCGTATTTCATAAATGTGGTTCGTTGGTATCAAAATTGCTAGAATGAGAATTTGGATGAACTAGTTGCAACTAAATGTAGAACCAAACTCATGCTCTCGCGCTGTTGCCGGTCTATAGCTATCCTAGGTTTGGGTCCAATCTCTTGCAAACCCTAGCCTAGGGAAGCTAGCATTAGGATCAACATCATCGTCCAATTGCGCACCGAGCCCAATCTCTTGCAAACTCGGTCCACAATCTAAATTAGGATAGTTCCTACCCGTCCAATCTCTTGCAAACGGGTATCGGCACGGAATTGCAACCGGAGGTCCTAGTATCGGTCCAATCTCTTGCAAACCGATACTTCGAAAATCCGACTCCAACCCAATTCGGCTTTCTAGGGCTTCCTACCGAATTGGGATCCAATCTCTTGCAAATCCCAATTGATATGAATACCTAGCTATCCGTAGTAATTCGATCCCAATCTAATCCCTAATAACAATCTTAGCTCAATTTCTACCAATTCAACACAAATGGGAAATAGGGCTTGTAGGGTTCATCCCCACGCCCCGAGACGTGGAGACTACTCACAAATCATAGCAATAGCACAAAAATAATCAATGAAATAGGCAATGGAATTCATCACAACAATGATATAAACAATAAAAATAGAGTTTTTGGGGAAGAGAAATGCAAACCAATGTAGATCTTCAATTAATCCAACAAAAATCCAAGTTTTTCTCTTCTCCAATCACAATTAATAAAACTAAAAAGTAGACTCAAAAAGCTGCAAAAACTCTGAGAGATGGCTCCCCAAACTAGGGTAAAAACAGAGCTTAAATAGCCCCAAAAATCGTCTAAAAATCCTGACCAAAACGCCCCTGCACAGCCTGTTTTCCGCAAATTTCGCTACAGGCAGCGCATCGCACTCGGCCGAGTGACAAAAGTCGCTCGGCCGAGTGAAAACCCTGTCAATTTCCAGTAAGTCGTGGGCTTCAGGGGTCTTCAGTTCGGGGGCGGCTCGGCCGAGTGAGTTGTCGTCACTCGGCCGATGGCTTCACTTCACTCGGGCGGACGGGATTTACCACTCGGCCGAGTGGGTCTTCTGAAGCTCAGGTGGCCGAAAAACAGAAACTTCGATATTTTGAAGGGGCTTCATCTGGGCGCCACTCGGGCGGACGTGGTATCGTCACTCGGCCGATGTGGTCTCCGTCGCTCGGCCGAGCACACATGGAAATCGTGTCTGAACGGGTCGGCCGAGCAGTGTCTCGCTGGTCGGCCGAGTGGCTCCTCCACTCGGCCGAGTGGGACACAAAAAATGCCCAATCTGATTGTTTTGGCCTCCTCGTCGCTCCTGCGACGTCCATTCTTCTTCCGCTCCTTTCCAACAGCAAAATACCCCTCGGGGAGGTCGTCGGTGGCCGTCTATCGTGAGCGCATCTCATGATCACTCCAAATCACGCCAAATAACCTGAAATGCGACAAAAACAACAAATCGTGAAAAGCATCGCAATATCGTCGATATATCGTGAAAAACATGATTTGGGCGATCCAAATGGCATGCAAACATGCGGAAAAAAGGTGTAAAATAAGGAGTGATCACTGAGCCCATCCACGACACCACCCGAGTCCGCCAGCCCCGTCCTGCACAGCACATACATGTGCGTCCTTCTGCACCACCTCCCCCTGACACTGTACTTCAGAGCATTCGTGCTCTCGAGGGGGCGGTGAGTGCCCTCAGAGGCGACCTTAGGACCATGTCTGCCACCGTCACCGCTATGGCCAGCCGCTTCGATCTACTTCCGGGCATTCACTATTGCCTCACTCAGATTCTCGAGCGGCTTCCTCACGTACCCACACCCACCCAGCAGGTACCCACCCCCACTCCTACACACACCCAGCCTGCTTCCACACCCATACCCACACCCACTCAGCAGACTGTTCCCCAGCCACCACCACCACCACCTCCGCCTCAGGACGGAGACGGTGCAGCCCCACCCTCTTAGGCACCCTTGATGCCATTGATCCTTTTTGCCGTCGTGCTACCCGTCTCTACTCGGTCCTGATGATTTTTGCCCACCCCCCTCCCCTCACTATTTTTGGGTCCACATTTTGTTCATATCTTTCTATATCATTTTTGGGAGAGAGGGAGAGTTTTTGGTGTCACACTTTTATATCTGATTCACTCCTATATCTGCATGCATCATGTCCGCATCATATTTTTCATTTCGTTATTTTTTATTTTCTATTTCCTCATGCATACATCCTCACCTACCCCTCACATTACACGTCTCTCGGTGTGCCACACTTTGCACATTGAGGACACTGTGCACTTTAGCTTGGGGGAGTGAGTTCTCACGTTCTTTTCGCTTTACCACCTTTATTTTTAGTTTTTTTCACGCCATTTTCCGCATTTGCACTCACTTTCATCACTTTTTCTTTTATTTTACCATGCATCACGTTTTTCTTATTTTCTTTGTGTGCTGCATTGTAATTAGTTTCATTTTCCCTTTTCTGTCTTTTACTTCTTTCATCTCATGCTAGAGATGACTTTTCTGTGATGATGATGGCGTGGAGTTAGCTTTCTCTATATGCATGCTATATTTGTCATGCCTTAGATTTTATTTCTGATATCATATGCTGTGATTTGCCTTGCATTTAAAGATAGTAACCCACACTTTTTCAGCATGAAAATGGATGAAATTTTATTATTAGCTGAGTCTGAATATTCATATGTATGCTATCGCAGAAAACACACCAAGATTCACGCATTGGATGCTTATATCTGGAGTACAGTTTCCTTTTCCTATATCACTTCTATTTGCCTGATTTGTACATTTCACTTCAGGATGATTGAATGATGTTAGCTATGATAAATCTGGATTAGTTAGCTTTTTTGTGATCAAAACCGAGTAGATTAGATTACCCTGCTGAAGTTGTCGTGCACGTCCTATAGAGTGAACTGAGAGACATATTTATTTCTTTCTCCACATATCTTGAACATCAATTCTCTATTTTAAAATCATTGGTGAATCTCCCCTTAGCGATTCTAATATATGGCATTTCCCCCGTTATTAAATTCCTAGCCCCAAATTTCCCAACACCGAAAAGAAAAAGAAAAATTCTTGTATATCCTTATTTCTCTTTGATTTGGGATCATTGCGTATATATGTTATTAAAAAAATAAAAAAAAGAGAAAAAGAAAAGAAAAGAGAAAAGAATCTCAATAAGCGATCCCATTTCATGTTCTCTCTTTCTTTCCCTCTTTTTGTTTTTATTTTTATTACTTTTGGAGCTTCATAAAAATGGGGATGTAAATACTGTTTTTGTGCCACCACGCTTATAGATAAGCTTGGGGGAGAGAATCCAATGATGTGTGAGAGAGTGACTACTTGACGGTGCACGACAACTTAGGCTAAGTAATATTCTATACTCGGTGAGATTGTTTTAGCTTCACGAAATCCAGAAATCTATGCCTAGCACTCATTTCATGAAATCCACGCTTTTCTATTCTTTCTATTCTATTGCGTGATATTCTTATACTCCTCATAGAAAGCATTCAATTGAAAAGTGTGTGATCTGCGATATTGTATACCGCTTTAAATGATTCAGACGATGTTAATTCTAAAATTATTCCGTTTTTCATGCTATGACAATATTCTTGGGTTTTCTATTTTCTATTTGCACCATTATACTATGATATCGAAATAAAAGTCTTTGACATGTGTTTTACATTCGGTGCATGCTATATGAGTAAGCAAAACCCACGTCCTGAGAAAAATGATCTAGCAGCTTCCCTCTTCGCTTTCTTCTTTCTTCTTTGTTTTTCGTTTTCCGTTTTTCGTCATTTTCGTTTTCTGAATCCACCGGGTTCGCCTTTTACTTATCTTCCTCGAGGACGAGTAAGAGGTAAGCTTGGGGGATTTTGATCACTCCGTATTTTACACCTTTTTTTCGCATGATTGCATGCCATTTAGATCGCTCAAATCACGTTTTTCACGATTTATCGACAATATTGCGATACTTTTCACGATTTGTTGTTTTTGTCGTATTTCAGGAGATTTGGAGCGATTTGGAGTGATTCCGAGATACACCTACTCCAGAGTGTCACCGACGACTTCCCCGAGGGGTATTTTGCCATTGGAGAGGAGCGGAAGAAGAAAGAACATCGTATGAGCGACGAGGAGGCAAAAACACTCAGAATGGGCATTTTTGGTGTCTCACTCGGCCGAGTAAAGGAGTCACTCGGCCGACCAGAAGACCCCGCTCGGCCGGCCAGATCGGACACGCTCCAAGCGTGCACTCGGTCGGCCAGATCGGACACGCTCCAAGCGTGCACTCGGCCGAGCATCAGAAGCCACATCGGCCGAGTGACGAAACTCCGTCCGCCCGAGTGGCACTCAGACGACGCCCATCAAAAACTACCAACTTACTGTTTTTCGTCAGTCTGAGCATCAGAAGACCCACTCGGCCGAGTGGCAATTACCGACCGCCCGAGTGAATAGAATCCCATCGGCCGAGTGACGACAACTCACTCGGCCGAGCGACGCCCGAAGTGAAGACCCCCAAGACCCCAGACTTACTGGAAATTCTCAGGGTCTCCCACTCGGCCGAGCGACTTTTGTCACTCGGCCGAGTGAGCCGCTCTGCCTGTAGCGTAAATTGCGATTTTCAGGCTGCGCAGGGGCAATTTTGTCACAGTTTTTTGGGCGATTTTGGGGGGTATTTAACCCCAGTTTTTAACCTAGGTTAGAGAGCTTTTTCCTGACTTTTTGGCAGCCTTTTAGATTAAACTTTTTAGCTTTTGATTCTTGTGATTGGAGAGGAGAGAAAAGTTTATTTTTGTTGGATTCTTGGAGAACTCTATTGGTTTGTCTCCCTCTTCATTAAAAATCTCATTTTTATTGCTTATTTGAATATTGCCATGAATTCTATTGTTATTTCAATTGATTATTTTTGCAATTGTGATATGATTTGTGAGTAGTCGTAACGTCTTGGGGCGTGGGGATGAACCCTACGAGCCCAATTTCCGATTTGTGATGATTTGGTAGAACTATTGCTAGAATTGCTATTAGGGTTAGTTTGGGATCGATATATTACGGATAGCTAGGTGTTCATATCGATTGGGATTTGCAAGAGATTGGATCCCAATTCGATAGAAAACCCTAGAAATCCGAATTGGGTTGAAATTGAGTTTCCGTAGTATCGGTTTGCAATAGATTGGACCGATACTAGGGTTCTCGGTTGCAATTCCGTACCGATACCCGTTTGCAAGAGATTGGACGGGTAGGAACTATCCCAACCTAGGTCGCACCCCGAGTTTGCACGAGAGTGGGCTCGGGGTGCGATTGAACGATGATGTTGATCCTAATGCTAGCTTGCCTAGGCTAGGGTTTGCAAGAGATTGGACCCAAACCTAGGTTCGCTATAGACTGACAACAGTGCGAGAGCGTGAGCTAGGTTTTACATTCAGTTGCAACTAGTTCATCCGAAATTCTACCCTAGCAATTGTGGTACCAATGAATCACATTGACGAGATACGGTGAGTAGCGGGGATTCCCTATTCCCTAGGCGTCTTTATTTGATTTTATATCTCCATACTTTGTCTGACGATTGTGACAGGATCACTGAAAGGCAAATTCCCTCTTTTCTGTTCCTATAGCCAGGTTGTTCGGAGAAGTCACTGTCATACGTCCTCCCTGTGTTCGATACCCGCTCGCCGCTACACCGTGCGTTTGCGGTAAAACTACACGGTCGCTCTTTTGGGTGTACGCCCGGGGCACGATCAGCTACCTGAAAAGTGGGGAGGAGCTCGTTAATACGTGCCCTAGTTGGAACCAACTTGGATTTGGAACATCGTTTTAAGGTTATTAATCCACAAGGCAAGGCAAGAGAATAAAGCATGTAAACTAAGTAACGTAATGAAAAGAAAATAACCAAGTAAGGGAATCATACCTGCGTCCAATGTCGAGCTGCTGCAAGAAAAGGATTAACTCGAATAATGATACAAATATTCATACAACCACAATCTAATAGGGGAATCACAAGTGTCAGAATTATAACACAGTGTTACTAGTGAAGCAAGTAAAGGGAAGGGAAGTGCTGCCAGCAGAAGGAGTAACATGCCAAATTCTTATTTTATTATTTTGTAATGGAATTAATTGGAACTTGGGTAAACTATGTGATACTAGGACCTGGACTTCACCCCAAATTTGGGGTGAATATAGCACACAGCGCAATGGACACGTGCACTGTACGACACCGGGCCTCTCAGCTCCCACGTCCCTGTCAGGAGTGAGGATCTCCAATAACACAACCTCCGTATGTCCCCTCCACTCCCGGTAAAGGCGAGTGGGTATAAATATCCCCTTCACTCCCGGTAACGGCGAGTGGGATAAATATCACATATCACATAATCATTTCCCCCAACTTCTCAGTCCAGGCCTCATATCCACAATTTACTCGAATCCCACCTAAACCCGGGTTTTACTAACTCACCCTCATTAGAGAGGATTGAGATATATCCAATTTTATAATTTAACACCATACGTAACACGTTAGGGGTCATGATGGCATGGTGGACATATCACCTTAGCCATCCATCATTAAACATAGGGTCATGCACTCACGTGACATGCCCTCTATCACAACACATCATCCATTCACAATTACAATGTATCCATGCCATTCAAGTCTCTAACTTCACCAATTATCAATGTGGCTCAAAGCCAACACTAACACATGTATGTTACTCAAATTACTGGATATTGCCTTCACTGAGGCATTTCATCGAATACATGACGTGCATCATTAACATAGCCATTATATCATGAGTAAATCCAAGAGCAACTATCACAATGAACCCCTACTTCAAGTAATAACAATGCACATGCATAATAGAGGAACATTTAACATCAAGTCATTGTTATAACATCTCTTAAACATTTCAGCTTGCTGGAAATTGTAAGCAATCACCACAAATGACCATACATCATCAGTTTTCAGTGAGAATTTGACCAATTGTCCCAAATGAAAGTTATATATATACTAGTTCTGGATTCAAATATAAAATTTCATGCAAAAATATTAAGTAGGTGATTTATGGTGAATTATTTGGTGAAGTGTGTCAAGTCTGTTTTCCAGACAGATTTCAGAGTTTAAAGATTTCTGTTTTTGGGCATGTTTTAGCCCGAATTTCAAAATATAAGCACTCTAATGAAATTATAGATAAACTTGTTAAGTTTCTAACGAGACCAAGAACATCAAATTCCATTGTGTGTGCCGGTATTTAGATCAATTTTGCTGAACTGTGTTAAGACTGAAGATCAAACAGGCATGTTGTAAAGATGGAATTTTTGCTCCTAATTCCTGAATTGAACATATATCAACATTTATATGATTTTGGGATATAACTTCAAGATCTGCACAAATATAATTTTTTCGAAACCTAATTCAAGCTACAGTAACCAGGGTTCCAGCAACAACACACAACCAATTTTCAGAATTTCAAGGGGATGGTGTCACTAAGAATTTTCAAGGGGGAATTCATGAAATTGCAATATGACATGAATTTTCACCACCCCTAATACATATTAGGCAAACATGATATAAAAACATGATGGAATTAACTATAATTAGATTTCCCAAAACCAAGTTGGATTCATACCTCAAACCTTTGATTTTTCTCCTCTCCTCCTCTTTCTTTCTTCTCCAACATCTTCCCACTTGCAACCACTTATGCTACTTGATATTTGGGAGAAATAATTAGGGTTTTGAGTTTTTGAATAAGGAGGAAATGGGGGAGGGGTGGCCGGCCTAGAGGGGATAGGGAGAGAGGAAAGGGAATGAAAGAAAGAAAGAAAAGAAAAGAAAAATAAAGAAGATGGAAGAAAATTCTTAAGAAATATCTCCCACTAGAAACTCCTTAGGATAAGCATGCCACATGTTAAATGACCAAAATACCCTCCCAAAAATACCCCTCAACTTTCACTTATTTACAAGTTTGCCATTACTTTATGCACCGACCACTTAAGTATGTACACACAGCACTTTTGGTTCAAATGACCATTTTGCCCCTCGCCTTTCTAAAATTTTACAGGGGTTGTCATTGACCCCTAACCCCTTTCACACTTGCATGGCTTCCCCACACATACCCATGCATGCCTACACATGCATACATGTACCACGCACACACATCCAACACATTCTTGTTGTTTCACACCCATGACGTCTTTCACACTTCTCCCGCACTCAATCTCGCTTTCTCGACTCTTAGCCACGCATTACGGCCCAATCCCCCTTACACTACGTTACATACATCGATATCCACGTTTATTTCATGCCTACGTATGCACCGTAGGTAGAAATACTACGTGTGTTAAGTAGAATGCACGTATAATGCAAAATAGGGCATGACAAGTCTCCATCGATCTTTAGTCAAATAATATTGGACATCTTCCAACATACTCTGGCCAGAGTTTTCACTAAAGATCGAACTAACACTACGACACTAACTCCCATTGACCGGGAGAGACGAATCATATCTTGGTCATTACTCTCCTCGTACGCTTCAAATGTCACCCAACCAAAGACCTTTCGACAGGCCTTGCCTCAAAGCTAGGTCAGGGATCTAAGTGACACTGTTCACATACAGGTTCGTACAATGACCTCAAGTAAGAAGACCAACTTGCCTATCATCACTAGAGTTATCATTGACAGATTGATCAGTCATAACCATATGATAACTCTTGTTGGGTCGTTCAGTGAACTCATACTCCAATGAGCACATGTGTCTCGTCTTCGACTTCGCCAAGTCAAACGATCATGAGATCATCGTCACCGCTACATGGTGAGGACTAAGACACAATGGTTTATCCAATGTTTCGATATCCTTTTCTCGAAACATCTACGATCACGAACATTTTTAGACTTATGCTACTAACGGTCAAGCACTTCTCCATGATCGAGATCCTCATCTCGATACATATTTGACCTTGCATTAAGCCTCAGGACTTTACCTAAGTTTCTAATGAGTACAACATTTCTATTAACTTAGATAAATACTTACCAAACAGCTTGCTATTATTTTGAATAAGATGTCTGCATAGATACACATAGGTGAGTTTGCCTCAATGGCATACCCATCTCCCAACAGTTGATTCAACTCTTGTCATTAAAGATTATGAAAATAACATCCTGTTTATTCAAGTTTATGTAGGCGATATAATATTTGGTTCTACTAACTTTAATCTTTGCCAAGAATGTTCTAAGTCTATGAAGGATGAATTCGAAATACGCCATATGGGTGAGCTCAACTACTTCCTTGGACTACAAATTCGGCAAATGAAGGATGGAACGTTCATACATCAAACAAATTACACCGGGGAGCTTATCCTCGGGATGGAATCATCTCTAGTAAAAGGACTCCCATTAGTACGACAACCCATCTACACAAGGATGCGAACAAGAAAGATGTAGACGTGCGTCTATATCGAGGTATGATCGGTAGCTTACTTTACTTAACCACTAGTAGGCCTGATATTATGTTCTCCGTAGATATCAACCTAGACCTAAAGAGTCACAGTTGATTGCGGTTAAACTAATTTTTCATTACATCAATCATTCACTAGATTATGGGTTACTTTACCCTAAGTCTAGCACATATGAGTTAATCGCAATAGTGAGGTCGACTTTACTGGATGCAAATCCGATAGGAAGAATACTAGTGGAACTTGCCATTTTCTAGGAAATTCTCTAGTTTCTTAGTTTTCCAAGAAACAGAACTTGGTATCATTGTCCACGACTGAAGCGGAATATATCACCCCGGGTCTTGCATGTGCACAAGTTTTTTGGATGAGACACACACTTAAAGACTATGGTGTCAATTGTGATACTTGCCCTATCATGGTTGATAACCAAAGTGCAATTTGTCTTTCCAAGAATCCGATACATCACTCCCGTACCAAACACATAGATGTGCGACACCACTTTATTAATGATCATGTAGCTAAGAAGGACATCATCTTAGAGTACATTGAAACCCAAAAACAAATCACCAACATCTTCACTAAACCTCTTAAAGAAGATTCATTTGTGAGGTTGCGTGGAGAATTAGGGATTATGGATGAATCTGAATTATAGGAGTTCATACTTTCATGTTATATCATGCTTGAACTCATATCATCATTTTACTTCCCTTGCTTTTATAAGCTATATGTTACTCATATATTTTTAAGAGATGTATTTGAGATTTTGATTATTTCGATTCTTTTTGGATTAATTTACAAGATTTGTACGTTAATCTATAATACTTTGAAATTGATTTCTTGATTAGAGTTTTGTTAGAGTATAGGTCCTAGGGTAAGTTGTCTCAAACCTCAGGATTTTAACCTCTCTGGGCATTTTTGGACCAGGACAGACGACTGTCATTCCTTCGACAGTCGCCTGCACAACTCAATTTTTCTTACTGCAGATTGAATTTTTCGCACAGGCGACTGATGAACAATTTCCAGTTGACTGTCTCTGCGACATGCGACTGCAAGTTGGTCATCAGGCGCCTATCCAAATCTTGAGATGTCTCTGTTTTATTAACATATTTTTGATTCTCTGGTAGACGACTGTTGCGTAAGTTACAGTCGACTCTCTCTCCGACAGACGACTATGAATTACTCAACAGGCGACTGTCTGTAAACCCAAGCTGATCTCTATCCTATCGACCAGTCGACAGGCGATTGAACATCAGTCGACTGTCAACTTCTGTGGCGGTTCGTTAACTCGATTTGAGCCATCGATCTGACGATCCAACGGCCTAGATTCATCTTGACCCCTACTTATAATCTCGAGGGCGTCGATTTGTTCGGTTATTTCTCTCTCTTTCGAGTCCACTTCCCTCGTGTTCTTCCTTCGAAATCCAACTGTCCTCATTGATTCGAAGATCCACACACCGATCTCACTTCCCAATCATCCGATTACGAGTTTAGTTCTCTCATTCCCCATCGATCGTCGTGGTTTAGGCATTCTTTTTCGTTGTCGATTCGTTCGTGCTTTAACTTTTATCATCGTTTCTTTTGATTCGTACGATGGTTCCCAAGACCAAAGGGAAGGCCATTGTTCCTAGACGACCTAGGAACCCTAAGCCTAGTACTGCTAAAACCAAGAAACCATATAAAGCCCGCACCAAGCATCCTGAACCTCCCTCCGACGTTTCGGCTACTTCTACCTCTGCTTCCGACTCCACTTCTTCTTCTACAGAAGAAGAAGCCTTCGTTGAGCCTCTCTTGAAGCGTTAGCGTAGACCCATTGATGTTCACATCAATGAGCCTATCGCTGAGGCTAAATCTACTCGTGTGGCTGCTGACACCCACCCCAAGTCTATTCCAACTTCAACCCAAGGCCAAAATCCTTCCATGCCTCCACCTGCAGATCCTCTTGTCTCCATTTGCTGAGACGATGCATGTCTGGCAAAATTTCATGCTATGCTAGGGATCAAGCTCCTTCGTGAGCGATTCATTGTGTTCAGACCTTCACCACTGAGAGACTTTCAGAGATTCTCACATCGAGCCATTTGGGTGATCTGTTTCGTTTCTTTCATGTCGACTCCCCTCGTGCATATCCCTTCCTTGTCAAGCTATTTTATGCCAACCGCATTTGCAGTGAGTATGTTGACACAGGTGAGATTGACACAGTTGTTCAGGGGACCCGTATCAGGCTTGACCCTACTCTCCTAAGAACCATTCTTAGGATTCCTTCCACTGGCTCCTTACATGCTGATATCTCCCTCTCAGACATTGCAGATCTTGATCAGATTGTCCTTCAGGACATGTTTATTGTGATCCCTTCATACCTCTCTTCTGGCGTCAGGGCTTCCATGTTTTCTGCTAAAGGTTGGGCTGTTTACCTAGTGGTGAAGTCCAACATCTTGTCGAAATATGTCTCCTCTGATCAGCCTTCTCAGGAGATCCTCTGATGTATGTATGCTATTTTCTCTGGCATGTCTGTGAACTGGGCCGGAATCCTCCTTGATCGGATGGACAAGGTCGAGTTCACTACTGCCTCCTCTCTCATTCCCTATGGTGGACTCCTCACTTTAGTCTTTCGTCATTTCGGGAGCGATCTGACTCCATATGAGCCCATACCCCTTGGCCCTCTTCTCGATGCTTCTGCTAAGTCGAAGTCCTCTTCGGCTCTGCAGAGGGCATCAAAGAAGAGCAGTCTTCTTCAGCTCCGTCTTCATCCACCATTCCACCATCTGATCAGCCCTCTTCCTCTGCTACACCCTCTCGTGCCTATTGGACGAGAAGGTGTCTGGTATCTATGAGTTGTTTCATATGATGTTCCAGCATCAGGGCATTCCTTTCCCTGATCATCTCAGATCTTTTGTACCATCTCCTCAGCCTTCTCAGCCTCCTCTTCCAGTCGTCACTGAGATTTTGGAGCATCCTTTTGTCACTGCTCCTGAGTCGGTTGCTTCTCCGACTCCTCAGGATGTCTCCTATGCTGCTGTTGCTCCTCTTCCCGAGGATACGATGGTTGATCCAGAGGCCCAATAGTTCCAAGTTGAGTTGGCTACTCCTGTTCACTCCTTAGCTGCTGATTTGGATTGACACTTTGCAGAGACTACTCACCCTTAGGCCTAGATTTATTTTGTTAGGGTTGAGAGTTTGAGTGTCTGTTTGTATCTTGTTTTGTTTTGTGTACTGATGGATGATGTATGTATGACGATCATATTTTTGGATATACATGGAGTTGTCATTGTATTTTGTACTCTGTGTATCTTGTGAATATAAATATATGACAATGTTTTACTTCGTCATATGCTGCTTCACACCGTGTCACATATTTTTTTGTAAATTGTGTGAACATCATGAAATTGTCTCTCCTTGTATGCTATATTATATACATGATGTGATGTGAGACATTTTTCTCATTTGGATTGAAATGTTGATATTGGATTCTCGTTCCTTTAGTCAACTAAGATTTCTTGTGTTTATGGGTTTTTCGTATGTATATCAATGAGATGCACCTTCACGGTTATTTTTCTCCGATTTTATGTTGGCATCACATTTGATATACACCCTATCTTTAGACTCTCATTATTGTTTTAGTACTTATTTAGCACTATTGTTGTTGTTATTCTACTCCCACCTTTTGGATAATGCCATAGGGGGAGAGAAATAAACATATCATAATTATGTGCTAAGTAAATTCTAATTCTAAACTTGAATATAAGATTGAAGTTGCCTTAGATTCAGGGGGAGTAAGATATAATGAACTTGGATTATAAAATCCTAGATTTCAAGATTTCAAGAAAATCATTTCATTCATACATATCTTACTTGTTCGCTTCAATTGATCCATAGATGCCCTTATATACATTGACTAACTTGATTGGCATCTATACAGGGGGAGTAAGTTTTCATTAAGCACAATTATTTATCTTTTTGTTTATGTTTGTTTGTCATCATCAAAATGGGGGAGAATGTTGAGTATTGGACTTCTCCCTACTTTGTGTTAATGATGATCAAACATAAATACGTGTGACTAATCCCCTATTTGCAGTTAATTCATTGCCTAAGCATGTCATGAAGATCTATTAGCAATGGATGTCACTCAAAGATAAATGAAAGCATGAAAAGTGGATTGGATGATTAAAGATGGTGATTGAAGCTCCTAGAAGACTTTAAGCTCATACTTTGGATAGAAGAGAGACTTTTGTAAGATGTAATCTTTTTATTCTCTTTTAGTATGTAGCTTAGAAATAGAACTATGTTGGAGCACACACACATCCTCATTTCTGTCCTAAGAAATCATTAGATCACATTTCCTTATACTCCAATTCACATTTCTCAAGCATGTGCATTTTGTAATTTTAATAGGCGACTGCTGAACGATTTACAGTTGCCTGTCTCAAAACAGCCGACTGTGATTTGTTCTACAGTCGCCTGTTTTTGGGCATTTTAGCTTTAACTCGTTCAGGTGACTGCTGTACAAAATACAGGCGCCTGTCCAAGCTACAGCCGCATGTGATTATTAAACTGTCGCATGTCTATCTTGAGCCCAAAGGTCACTTTCTTTTTCATCTGGCCAGTCGACTGATTTTGTATTGACAGTCGCCTGTCCAAGGCACAGTCGACTGTCAATGCTTCAACTGTCGTCTGTCGATGATTCCTCTGTAGACTTTGCTCTCTGGAATGTTTCAAGTTTTAGTGACAGTCGACTGATGTTGTATTGACAGTCGCCTGTCCAAGGCACAGTCGAATGTCAATGCTTCAACAGTTATCGGTCTATGATTCCACTGCAGACTCTGCTCTCTGAAAAGTTTCAGGTTTTATTGACAGTCGACTGATGTTGGTTTCATAGTCGCCTGCCCATGGCACAGGCGCCTGTGTGTCCCAAATCAGTCTCCTGTCGTGTCTTCCCAAAACTTTCTGAGATTTTCTCAGCTTACCCATATTGAGGCTAGTCACATGTAGAAGGATTTACAGTCACCTGTTAGTTTTGTAGGCGCATGTCTTCTCTTCATTAGTCGACTGTCCTACCTGGTAAGTTACCGTTTGAATTCTCACATACTCTCTGATACAGTGCAGCAGTCGAATGTGTTTTGTTCAACCGCCGATTGTCGACTGTGTAAATTCTATCCGATGGCTTTTTCTCCACGGATTTCAAAGTGGGTTTTGGGAATTCTGTTTGGAGGTTTTGGGGAACCTATAAAGAGATCTCCTAATGTTCCATTGAGGGGTTACTTAACTACTCAAGAATCTCATCCTCTTGATCAAAGCTCTCAAATCCAAAAGCCCTAGAACTCCAATCTTATTCTCTCTTGCTCTCCAACCTAGAATCAAAGTGATATCCTTTAGGCAATTGGTGGTGACAATAGAAAGGGCTCTTCTATCTTTCAAAAGAGACCTCAACACACAACACACTTGCTCCTTCAAGTTCTACTTCATGGCATATGTGATTGTAAGTGTTGTTATTTCATTATTTCATATCTTTCGATATTTGTTTAACTCTCGGTTTGTAAGAGTGGTTTGCATGCTCCCAAGTTGTGGGAGTCAAAGACATCGATTGTGTTTCGATTTCACTTGTAGGGTTGCTACAATTGGGTTTAAAGGAAACCTCAAGTTAGGGTTCTAGCTTGAGTATCCGGTGGTATCCGGGTGGAAGGGGCGTAGGATTACTGGGAACAAGTCGGGAGTTGACTTGGGTAATCCGAACCCTTGAAACATCATTGTGTTAGCATTGTTTCAATTTGGGTTTATTTACATTCCGCATTAATTGTTGGTTAGGAATTTAAATTGGTACAACTATCGTTTTAAATTGTATAAACACTATTCCACCCCCTTCTAGTGTTTTCCTCATAGCCAGGGTCCTTACAAAACTTTCATTGTCCCATTCAAAAGAGAAAAATGATTACGAGATCATCTCCATTCGCGTGGGCATTGACTATCTTCACTTCATCAAAAGAATTTAAGATGATATATTTATTATCATCATCATAATAACAAGACCTTTATGTCTCTTGAAATTTTTTGACGGATAACAGTTGACTTATCCACTCCCTACATAGGGCTGATGATGTACTTAAGAGTACTCATCCATACATTCTCTAAAAATGGTCATTTTTAAACCTATTATCCAACCACAGTCCATCTTTTAACAGCATATATGACATATTAATAAATGGCAAGAACATTGGATAACACTGGGAAATCAAATAATATTCACAACCGGAATAACGTCGAACACCCTGAAGTTTGTGTTCACGCCCAAAAATAGGTTATATAAATAAATCATTAAATGATTTAAACGGATTACTTATCCATTAAAAATCCAGTTGTAGGTGACTACATAGGAACATGCAATTACAATGCAAACCATCAAAACACCTCCTTAGAAGCTATTTATATGAGCCTGATCACCTCATATAAACAGTTTTCGAGAACCCCTAACGGGGAAAACGTTTAGAGCACATCTTACAGATTGTACCTTGATATGTACACATCCCCATATCACCACAAAAAACCATCAAAATGCACTCCAAACAGGGGAAGCATTTAAATTCATTTCTCCTAATATGTGCATTGATGGACCCTCCTTTAAAGATTTGATGAGATCCTGAAGATCCTTCACATTCAGAAATATTTAATTTCCCAGTATAAGGTTCAACAGAAATATTATAATCATCCATAAGCCTGAAGCTCAATTTGAAAATTTCAAACACTAATACCTAAGATCTGATTATCATGAATTGTGATGAGATCCTGAAGATCCACACTTATGAAACTGTTAATAGTTATCAGACATAGTTACTGACATTATAAATATTGTCAAATTCACACATCACTGCTATTAAAAATCTAGCTAGGATTGACATACCAAATATAATGGATGCAATCCACCAGTAGCAGAAGTGGATGTCCTCAATGGATAAGAGGACATACCACGAGGCTCCAAAGCGAGAAATAACTCCTGAAGACCCTAAAGCAATACCACCACAGGAAAGTGAGCTCAACCAGAACCTACACAACAACTGTTGATAAGGACACAATTTTGGTTCTGTCCATATCCTCTACCCGTTCCAGAACCTTAACAATAAGTGTTGAGAAGGAAACAATTCTGGATGAAATCGAGATAATAAATGTACATGTAAGGTGAGGTGTTTGGATAAAATTAACACATTTGTCGACAATTACTCACATTTCATTTTTCCATTCTAATGATAATTATAAAAATAATGTTTCCACACTACGTTTCCTGAAGCAAATATAGAATTAGGCTAAATAATATGGAACGGGGCAAAAATAAGTTGAGCTGGACTCACTTATGAAATGTGAAGTGTTTGGACCTAAAGTCCTGATATCAAAAAGATAGCAATCCTGTGGGCAAACCGAGTATCGTATAAATATAAACATAAATAAATGAAATCGTATGCTCTAATCAATACGCTATAGCTTAGACGTTTATTTCATTGAAAGCAGGAAGTAATCAAGTAAGATGAGCTTGACTCACTTACAAAATTATATAAATTGATGCATCAGGCTCCCTGGTCATAGTTGCGAAAATCATGCGATTGGCAAAGGAAATTTTGGGCTATGTTGCTATGGATGATGTGACAACATACCCTTACAGATTTCCTCCTTATTTGCTTGGATAGATTTTTTGGGACATCTATCCTATGGAATTATCATCCAGAAGATGAAATTAGTATCCTGACGATGACACCATCATCCAGAAGATGAAATTATCACCTAGAAGATGAAAATATCATCCAGAAGATGAATTATCATCTAGAAGATGAAATTATCATCCTGAAGATGAAACCATCATCCAGAAGATGAATTATCATCCAGAAGAAGAAATTATCATCCTGAAGATGACACCATCATCCAGAAGATGGATTATCATCCAGAAGATGAAAACACCATCTAGAAGATGAATTATCATCTAAAAGATGAAATTATCATCCCGAAGTTGAAATTATCATCCCGTAGATGAATAACATGTGACATTAAACTTCATACACCCGAAGTTGATGAAGAAACATGGAAAATTGCAATCCACTAATACACCTACTGGTTGTATGGATACACACTTAGTCCCCTTCTGTTTGTTGGAAGAGGGGAAGGATATCCTAGGTCCGGAAGTGCCTTACTTGAGTGTTTTTGGTACACTCCTTTATCTGGACAACTACACGCGACTCTATAGAGCATTGGCAGTAAATCTGTTAGCCAGATATAGTGCAGCCCCTGTAGCGCACCACTTGACCAAAGATATGTAGCTTCTGCGCTACCTATAAGTGTCGCGAATCATCCTACATGTTAAATGTATTTGCAGATACAGGTTACAGATCATCGCGATGACTACAACAAAGGAACGACCAACTCCTGGAGACTAGCAAAGCATGCTTCCAGGGCAACATCAATCACACCATCCCGAGCAGCTCATCATCCAAGAAGCAAATCATGAGTATGCACATCCAGGTCCTGCAGTATCTCGCAGACACAATGACAACTGGGTCAGAGACGTGGAGCTACCTACCGAGGTGGTAGAAGAAGTCTTAGGCCGAAGCCTATCTCGAATAGAGATTATCCTTGCCATCCTTGTCGCCAATTCTTCAGGAGTTTCCGGGTTGGTCATATACCTCCCTTCCGGATCTTGTCTCTTTTCCGCTCTGAGTCTCCGCGCGGTACGTTCGATCTCGGGATCAAATAATAAGTCTTCTGGGTCCGCCGTAGATCTCGTGTTCATGCACAGGGGAAACAGAGTTTCAAAGAAATGATTAGTACAGTGGAAGGGTTAGGCAAGAAATAAGAAATAAAAATAATGATAATAATAAAAAGAAAAAGAATAGCAAGGGTGAAAAAGAATCAAACGCAATCGCCTCCCCGGCAACGGCGCCAAAAACTTGATCGCACCCCGGATACACGCCCCGGAGCGACGGTTGTAGTTTTACCGCAAGCGCACGGTATATCGGCGAGCGGGTATCGAACACAGGGAGGACGAATGACCGTGCTTGCTCCTAATCAACCTGGCTATTTAAGAGTAGAGAGAATTGCCTTGGGCGATCCTGTCACAATCGTCAGACAAACGTGCAGAAATATCAAATCAAATAAAGAACGTCTAGGGAATGGGGAATTCCCGCTACTCACCGTATTTCACAAATGTGGTTCGTCGGTATCAAAATTGCTAGAATGAGAATTTGGATGAACTAGTTGCAACTAAATGTAGAACCAAGCTCACGCTCTCGCGCTATTGCCGATCTATAGCTATCCTAGGTTCGGGTCCAATCTCTTGCAAACCCTAGCCTAGGAAAGCTAGCATTAGGATCAACATCATCGTTCAATCGTGCACCGAGTCCAATCTCTTGCAAACTCGGTCCACGATCTAGATTGAGATAGTTCCTACCCGTCCAATCTCTTGCAAACGAGTATCGGCACGGAATTGCAACCGGAAATCCTAGTATCGGTCCAATCTCTTGCAAACCGATACTTCGAAAATCAGACTCCAACCCAATTCGGATTTCTAGGGCTTCCTATCAAATTGGGATCCAATCTCTTGCAAATCCCAATTGATATGAATACCTAGCTATCCGTAGTAAATCGATCCCAATCTAATCCCTAATAGCTATTCTAGCTCAATTTCCACCAATTCGACACAAATAGGAAATAGGGCTTGTAGGGTTCATCCCCACGCCCCAAGACGTGGAGACTACTCACAAATCATAGCAATAGCACAAAAATAATCAATGAAATAGGCAATGGAATTCATCACAACAATGATATAAACAATAAAAATAGAGTTTTTGGGGAAGAGAGATGCAAACCAATGTAGTTCTTCAATTAATCCAACAAAAATCTAAGTTTTTCCTCTTCTCCAATCACAAATAATAAAACCAAAAAGTAGTCTCAAAAAGCTGCAAAAAATCTAAGAGATGGCTCCCTAAACTAGGGTAAAAACAGGGCTTAAATAGCCCTCAAAATCGTCCAAAAATCCTGACCAAAACGCCCCTGCACAGCCTGTTTTCCGCAAATTTCGCTACAGGCAGCGCATCGCACTCGGCCGAGTGACAAAAGTCGCTCGGCCGAGTGAAAACCCTGTCATTTTCCAGTAAGTCGGGGGCTTCAGGGGTCTTCAGTTCGGGGGCGGCTCGGCCGAGTGAGTTGACGTCACTCGGCCGATGGCTTCACTGCACTCGGGCGGACGTGGTTTACCACTCGGCCGAGTAGGTCTTCTGAAACTCAGGTGGCCGAAAAAACAGAAACTTCGATATTTTGGAGGGGCTTCGTCTGGGCGCCACTCGGGCGGACGTGATGTAGTCACTCGGCCGATGTGGTCTCCGTCGCTCGGCCGAGTGCACAGGTAAATCGTGTCTGAACGGGTCGGCCGAGCAGCGTCTCGCTGGTCGGCCGAGTGGCTCCTCCACTCGGCCGAGTGGAACACAAAAGATGCCCATTCTGCTTATTTTGGCCTCCTCGTCGCTCCTGTGACGTCCATTCTTCTTCCGCTCCTCTCCAACAGCAAAATACCCCTCGGGGAGGTCGTCGGTGACCGTCTAGAGTAAGCGCATCTCGAGATCACTCCTAATCGCGCCAAATCACCTGAAATGCGACAAAAACAACAAATCGTGAAAAGCATCGCAATATCGTCGATATATCGTGAAAAACATGATTTGGGCGATCTAAATGGCATGCAAACATGCGGAAAAAAGGTGTAAAATAAGGAGTGATCAAAATCCCCCAAGCTTGCCTCTTACTCGTCCTCGAGGAAGATAAGTAAAAGGCGAACCCGGTGGATTCGGAAAACGAAAACGGCGAAAAACGAAAAAAATGAAAAACGAAGAAGAATGAAAACCAAATGAAAATAAAGAAAGAAAGAAAGAAGCGAAGAGGTAGGATGCTAGATCATTTTCTCAGGACGTGGGTTTCACTTATTCTTATAGCATGCATCGAGTGAGAAATACATGTCAAAGAATCTCATTTTGATATCATAGTATAATAGTGCAAGTAGAAAATAGAAAACCCACGAACAACGGCATAATCATGAAAAACGGAATAATTTTAAAATTAACATCGCCTGAATCATCTAAAGCGGTATACAAATCTCAGATCACACACTTTTCAATTGAACGCTTTCTATCTGGAGTATAAGAGTATCACACCATAGAATAGAGAGAATAGAAAAGTATGGATTTCATGAAATGAACGCTAGGCTTAGATTTCTGGATTTCGTAAAGCTAGAAACAATCTCACCGAGTATAGAATATTACTTAGCCTAGGTTGTCGTGCAATGTCAAGTAGTCGCTCTCTCACACATCAATGGATCCCCTCCCCCAAGCTTATCTATAAGCGTGGTGGCACAAAAATATTTACATCCCCATTTTTATATAGCTCCAAAGGCAAAGAAGAGAAAGAAGAAAGAAAGAAAGTGAGATGGGATCTTTTATTGAGGATTTTTCCTCTTTTTTTTTCTTTTTTTTCTTTTTTTTTGGGGAAGAGATTTGGAGCTAGGAATTAATAGCGGGGGAAATGCCATAAAATAGAATCACTAAGGGGAGCTTCACCAATGATTTTTAAAAGTAGAGAAATGATGTTCAAGATTTGTGGAGAAAGAAATATATATAACTCTCGGCTCACTCTATAAGACATGCACGACAACTTCAGCAGGGTAATCTAATTTACTCAGTTTTGATCACAAAAAAGCTAACTAATCCAGATATATCATAGCTAACATCATTCAATCATCCTGAAGTGAAGTGTACAATTCATGCATATAGAAGTGATAAAGGAAAAGAAATCAGTACTCCAGATATAGGCATTCAATGCGTGAATCTTGGTGTGTTTTCTGTGATAGCATACATATGAATATTCAGGCTCAGCTAATAATAAAATTTCATCCATTTTCATGTGGAAAAAGTGTGGGTTACTACTCCTAAATGCAAAGCAAGTCATAGCATATGATATCGGAAATGAAATCTAAGACATGACAAATATAGCATGCATATAGAATAAGCTAACTCCACGTAGACATCATCACAGAAAATTCATCTCTAGCATGAGATGAAAAAGAAAGAAGTAAAGATAAAAGGAAAATAGAACTATGCAATGCGGCACACAGGGAAATAAGAAAAACGTGATGCATGGCAAAATAAAAGAAAAATAATGAAAAATGAGTGCAAAAGTGAAAAACGGTGTGAAAAACTGAAAATAAAGGTGGCAAATCGAAAAAGAACGTGAGAACTCACTCCCCCAAGCTAAACGGCACAGTGTCCTCAATGTGCAAAGTGTGGCACACAGAGAGAAAGTAATGTGAGGGGCAAGTGAGGATGCATGCATGATGGGAAGAAAAAAGATAATAAAAGGAAAAATAAAGAAATGAAAATATGATGCGGAAATGATGCATGCACAGATAGGAGTGATACGAAAATAAATGCGGCACCAAAAACTCTCCCTCTCTCCCAAAAAAGATATATATAGATGTGATCAAAATGAGAATCCCAGGTAGATATGATATGATATGCACAAATAGATATGATCAAAAATATAATCCCAAAATAAGTGAGGGGAGGGGGGGGGGGGGGGTGGACAAAAGTGCATCAGGACCCAGCAGAGACGGGCAGCACAACGGCAGGAATGGATCAAGGCATCAAGAGTGCCTAAGAAGGCGGTGCCGCGCCGTCGTCGTCCTGAGGCGGAGGTCGTGAGGGTGGTGCTGGCTGGACAGGCTGCTGAGCGGGGGTGGGCGTGGAAGTTGAAGCAGGTCTAGTGTGTGTGGAAGTGTGTGTGGGAGCCTGCTGGGTGGGTGGGGGTACGCGCGGGAGACGCTCCAGAACCTGTGTAAGGCAGTAGTGGATCTGGGGGATCAGCTCGAAGCGTCCAGCCATCGCAGAGACGGTGGAGGACAGGGTCCTAAGGTCTCCTCTAAGACCACTCACTACCAACTCAAGAGCACGTATGCTCTGCAGTACAGTGTCGGGCGGGGGTGGTGCAGAGGGACGCACCGGTCGGGGCTGCACAGGGCGAGGCTGGCGTACGCGAGTGGAGTATGTAACGGGCTCAGCAGGGAAGGGGACAAAAGGTGCCGCGCCTGCAAAAGTGGGCCTGGCCTCAGTGTGAGGTCGGGGCGGGCGGTGAGAAGTGGAGGCGGCGGCAGCGAAAGAAGAGTACAGAAGCGGCTGTGCGGCGGCTAGAGAGGTCAGTGGCACAGAAGTGTGGACAGACGCCACGACGCTCTCAGAGAATACGGCAGCTGTGGAGACAGAGGACTCTACCGCTGGGGTGGAAGTGTGTGGACCAAAAGGCGCAATCCCAGCGGAGATCATGCTAGCCATGGTCTCCACGACCGCGGCGAACGAGGGCTCTCCACTCTCAACAAAGGTCTGCGGGTGCTCGGGGAGAGCGGAGCAAAGTGGCTCGACGGACAGAGGGCCGGAGGTGGTGGTGGGAGTGGTGGTGACAGCCTCGGAAGTGGTGGGGGTGGGCTCAGCCAAGGTGCTCCCGACACCGACAGCGGTGTCAGGAGCAGCGGAAACATCTGGTATGGGCTGAGGGGCCACAGGGTCAACGGGCTCGGCAGCAGGCTCGGCGGCAGGCTCGGCAGGGTGTGCAGCAGGGTCTACAGGGGGAACGGGGGCCTGCTCGGCCTCCTCGGCCTCGAGCAAGTACGCAGCGGGGATGAGGACATCCATCGCAGGGAGCCAGTCAACGTGGGCCGGTGCAATCTGGGTCCGAGCTGGGCTCGGGAGAATCATGTAGTCGGCACCGAAAGGGCCGTGCAACCAGACCCAGTGACGCTCACCATGCGGACGAAGCATCTTCATCCGGGCCATAACATCTATCGACAAAGAGGTGGGGCCCGGGACGCGTCGCAAGTCGTCGGGGAAGTCCTCACCGGTCATAAGAGCCAGCAAGGTAATCAGGCCGCCGCAGCATATCGGTGAGCGAGCGCCCACCGATACAATGATGCGGTCTAAGTACCATGCCGCGATATCGATCACGACAGCGGGGACAAGCTCATCTCCATCCCTAGATAGAGCTCTGGGATGTGTCATCGCGTAGAGCATGTAAAGCTCTGGCGTAGACATCGTGCCCGGCTCATATCTGGCCAAAAATGTCGTCGCCATAAGGCGCTGAGCAATGCGAAGGCAGGGATGTACGATGGCCGAGGCCTTGGCCCTACTAGGGTCAAAGGCGGCGTGGAGACCCGTGATACGTGCCCAGAAGGCACCGGCGTCGAAAGAGGGTGGAGGGATATGTGTGGGGCCGTAACCGCGATCAGCTCCGGGGACGGCGGGCCAAGAGAAAAATGCTCTCATCATATCGAGAGTGACCTGGCACTCTCGATCCATGAACCGGAATGAGCATCCCTCATCGGTCCGGGCGATCGAACTCAAAACCTCAAGTGTCGGGCGGGTAAAAGTATCCGCCGACACCTGCAGAAAATCTCGCCAGCCCACGTTGTCGTACAACGTGAGCATCCCCTCAAGTACCCCCAGGCGTCCTAGGTCAGCGAGGTGTGCAAACCTGGAGGGTACGATCGAGCGCTGGGAGATACGCTCGAAGACGGCGCGGTGTGCGTCGTCTCGGAACGTAATCCTGAGCGGCCCGACCAGTGGAGCCGGTGGTGGTGGCTGTGGATCGGCAGGGAGAGGCTGTGCGGGCTGTGGGTGCACTGCAGGCTGTGCGGGGTGTGCGGGGCCTGCAGGCTGTGCTGGGTGGATGGCGTGTGTGGGGGAAGGAGGAGGAGGAGACTCTTCCGCCTCGTGGGCGGGGCCGGCGTCATCTGACCTCTTCCGCTTAGCGGAAGGTCTCCTCGTCCGCGGCCGTGTCCGGGGCGGCATATCGGCCCCGAGCGCGCCGAAAAGTGAAAAAGTGCGGCGTGTGCAAAAAGAATAGAAAGAGTGTACCAAAACACGCCGCGAGTGCTAAGCAGTGGAAGCGTGCGAAGTCCGCGCCTCCACGAAGTCCAAAACAGCCCGTAGAAGCTCCCCTAGGCTCCCCTAAGCTCCAAAAAGCAACCTGCGCATGAAAAAGCGATATCAGCGAGTAATAATCAAAATGTATGTAGCAATAGGGGTATAACAGATAGATATGGGAATTGATTCAGGTTAGGGGTTCGATTAATACACGGATCCTCGAAAAATACGCAAAAAGAGGAGAAAACGGGCAAATCAAGCTATACCGGAGGTGATCGGAGACAAGGCCGCCGGCGGCGACTCGGGCGGGGTGCGGCGATGGTCGGCCGGCGGTGGCTGGCCGAGCGGCGGCGCGCGCGGGCTTGGTCGGGCGAGTGGGGGCTGGCTGAAGCGAGATCGGGCGATGGGAGCTAAGGGGGCGCGGGCGGATTTGGGATTTGCGATTTCGAAATCCGCGCCCCCCCTCGCCACTTATATAAAAAAAAGGTTACGACTCGGCCGAGTGACGTGCTCACTCGGCCGAGCGAGGCAATAAAAATTTTCTCCCCGATATCGCTTCGGCCGAGTGGCTTTGCCAGCCTCGGCCGAGTGACGTAAGTCCATTCGGCCGAGTGACTCAAGCTACTCGGCATGACTCGCCTTAGGAGGGTATCTGTTTTACTCGGCCGAGTGAACAAATGTACTAGGCCGAGTAGCAGTTATATCGAAATCAAGAAAATAAACAGAGAGTTGGGTTCAGCAGACTTCCCTCGTTCATGAGCGGCTCGACCGGATGAACTTGTGTACTCGGCCGAGTGACTAGTATACTCGGCCGAGTGAGCCTTGTGTTCTGCTGTTTGTCTTCGTTTGGGCTCTAAACTCCGTCTTTCTTCCTCCAGTCGATTTCATTCTCCTCCTAAGCATCGAGCGCCTTCTTGGGGCGCTCCTCGTCGTCTCGTTCATCCTCCTCATGATGGATCTACCTATCTCCTCTCCTGTCAAGAAAAATAGGACCCGTTATCACGAAATTTTTGGTGGAATGACTCAAAACACTAAAAATTTCTAAAACGAAAATAAAGAAAAAGTAAAAATAAAGCAAAAACCGTCGGGTTGCCTCCCGACAAGCGCTCGTTTTAGGTCGTGAGCTCGACCCCCTATAATTTTCAATCAATGCGGGATGTTTGGTGCATATGAGATGCACCCGTCAAACTTCCCGGGGAGCGCGCTTGGATTTGGACGTGGCGGCGTAGCGTTCTCCCTCGGAGGTCTCTTGTCTTGAATAGTGTTGGGGGGAGGCTCCCCCAAGCTAGCATTTGCCCCGGTCAACGGCTTAACCGGCGATGCCGATTTCCGTACCGGCGGAGCTTTCTTTGGAGACTTTAATTTCGAGAGCTTGCAGAGCTCTCGAATCCTTGCGACATCAGCGTCGCCTTCATCTTCATCAGCGGAGAAGTCGGGGGAATCATCTTTATTCTCTTCATCTCGGCCTAAATCCGGGCCTTCTTCAAATTCTTCATCAAAAAGAGCACCGATTGAGTGAGGAATCGCCTCCTCTATCACCTCATCAAGGAGGTCCATGTAATCAAGCTCCTCATGGTAAGGCATGTGCTTCATTGCCTTAGGAATGTGGAGCTCGACCTCGATGTTGCCGACGTTTAAAGTAAGTGTACCTTCGCGCACGTCGACGATGACTCCGGTGGTGGCGAGGAATGGGCGTCCAAGTATCAATGAGGTGTCTCCCTCCTCCTTAACGTCCATGATGACGAAGTCACATGGCAAGCATATTCCACCCGGGACTTGAAGTGGGATGTCTTCGGCAATCCCCACCGGCCTTGTTATCCGTCCATCGGCTAATTGAATGCGCATGTCGGTGGGTTTCAACTTTGTCCCGGTGTTAAGCTTTAAGAACATGGAGAGGGGCATGAGACTCACACTAGCCCCAAGGTCGACCAACGCCTTTTGAAGAGGCACGCCGCCCAAAGTGCAAGGAATCCGAAAACTCCCCGGATCTTTGAATTTTACCGGCTCCTTCTCTCTCTTGGTGAACCAAGAGCCCTCCTCGGCTAGCATGATCTTCTCCTTCTTTTTCCTCCCCGAAATCAAGTCCTTCAAAAATTTAGCGTACGTGGGGATCTCGACGATGGCGTCGAGGAAGGGAATATTGAGGCTAACTCCTCTTAGATACTCGAGGAATTTCGCTAGCCTTTTCTCCATTTTCGCTTTCGCTAGTCTTTGGGGGAATGGGACCGGTGGCATGAAGCGCCTTTCCTCAATCAATTTTTCCGCTCTAGATTTCTCCTTGTCATGCGGCTCCTTCTCCTTATCAACCTCAACTACCGGCTCAACCGGCTCCAAACTTTCCTCCACGGCCTCCTCAATAGGAATCATGGCGGGGGTGGTGTCCTTCCCGCCTCTAGTAGTGACGGCAACTACGGCATTGATGTGGCCCGTGTTGCCCCGTGGGTTTTGCTCCGGTTGCGCCGGCAATCTTTGAGTGTTCCGATTGAGCAACGCCAATTGCTCCGATATTTGAGCCACTACGGTATTAAGAGATTCTTGCCCCGCCTTCAAAGTAGCATTCACCTTATTTTGCTCGACCATGAACGCCTCCACTCTAGCTTCGAAGTCGGATCGTTGTGGAGCTTGTGGCGGATTTTGATTTTGGTTCCTCCACCCTTGGTTGTATCCGGGAGGCCTATATGGTGGAACTTGTTGCTTTGGTTGAAAGTTTTGTTGAGTAGGCCCCCTCGGTGGATAGTTTTGTTGTTGGGGTGGTGGTGGTCGAGCTTGTTGAGGCGGTGGTTGTGGCGGGTTCAAGGCTCCTTCATTGTTGGCGTAGGAGAATCCCGGATGATTTCTTGCGGCCGGATTGGACCAATACCCTTGGTTCCCCGCAACATATTGTATTTGCTCCAAGGATCCTTCTCCTTGCTCTCCTCCCGAGTACATGACTTGAGATTGGTCTTGCCAATCACACATTTGGTTGGTCGGTGCGGAGGTGGATGGGCTTCCTTGGGGCTCCGTGATAAATTTCTCCAATCTCTCCACCACCTTGTGGAGAGAATCGAATTTGCTCGTGAGCTCCGCTACGGCCTTCGCCTCGTAGATGCTAGTTGGCTTTAAGGAGGATGTGGAGTGTCCTCGCTCATCGCCCCATTGTTGGTTATTTGAGGCCATCTCCTCAATTAGGGCCGTAGCTTCCTCGGGAGTCTTTGACAAGATTGCACCATTCGCCGCGGCATCAATGATTTGTTTGGTCCCCGGTTGGAGACCGTTGTAGAAGCTATGAACTAGCTCCCAATCCTCTATACTGTGGTGCGGGCATTGATGCTGCAAATCCTTAAAATGATCCCATGCTTCATAGAGCGTCTCCTGTGGTCCTTGCTTGAAGGACATGAGAGCGCTCCGGATCTTCACCGTCTTGGATGGCGGATAAAATTTGTCAATAAATGCACTCGCCAACTCGTCCCAAGTGGTGAAGACACCCTCAGCTTGCGTCCTCAACCAATAGAGTGCCTTGTCCTTTAGCGTAAAAGGGAAGAGACGCAGTCTGATAGCATCGTTGGAGACCCCCGGCATCTGGAATGTGACGCACTTTGACAAGAATAGTTGGATGTGGTAGTGGGGGTTCTCATATGCGTTCCCATGAAATGGGTCTTGTTGCATCAAAACCACCAATCCAGTCTTTAGCTCGAAGTTCTTGTCAGCCGCCAACCCCGGCATGGCAATGGATGAGGTGGTAGAAGAAGTCTTAGGCCGAAGCCTATCTCGAATAGAGATTATCCTTGCCATCCTTGTCGCCAATTCTTCAGGAGTTTCCGGGTTGGTCATATACCTCCCTTCCGGATCTTGTCTCTTTTCCGCTCTGAGTCTCCGCGCGGTACGTTCGATCTCGGGATCAAATAATAAGTCTTCTGGGTCCGCCGTAGATCTCGTGTTCATGCACAGGGGAAACAGAGTTTCAAAGAAATGATTAGTACAGTGGAAGGGTTAGGCAAGAAATAAGAAATAAAAATAATGATAATAATAAAAAGAAAAAGAATAGCAAGGGTGAAAAAGAATCAAACGCAATCGCCTCCCCGGCAACGGCGCCAAAAACTTGATCGCACCCCGGATACACGCCCCGGAGCGACGGTTGTAGTTTTACCGCAAGCGCACGGTATAGCGGCGAGCGGGTATCGAACACAGGGAGGACGAATGACCGTGCTTGCTCCTAATCAACCTGGCTATTTAAGAGTAGAGAGAATTGCCTTGGGCGATCCTGTCACAATCGTCAGACAAACGTGCAGAAATATCAAATCAAATAAAGAACGTCTAGGGAATGGGGAATTCCCGCTACTCACCGTATTTCACAAATGTGGTTCGTCGGTATCAAAATTGCTAGAATGAGAATTTGGATGAACTAGTTGCAACTAAATGTAGAACCAAGCTCACGCTCTCGCGCTATTGCCGATCTATAGCTATCCTAGGTTCGGGTCCAATCTCTTGCAAACCCTAGCCTAGGAAAGCTAGCATTAGGATCAACATCATCGTTCAATCGTGCACCGAGTCCAATCTCTTGCAAACTCGGTCCACGATCTAGATTGAGATAGTTCCTACCCGTCCAATCTCTTGCAAACGAGTATCGGCACGGAATTGCAACCGGAAATCCTAGTATCGGTCCAATCTCTTGCAAACCGATACTTCGAAAATCAGACTCCAACCCAATTCGGATTTCTAGGGCTTCCTATCAAATTGGGATCCAATCTCTTGCAAATCCCAATTGATATGAATACCTAGCTATCCGTAGTAAATCGATCCCAATCTAATCCCTAATAGCTATTCTAGCTCAATTTCCACCAATTCGACACAAATAGGAAATAGGGCTTGTAGGGTTCATCCCCACGCCCCAAGACGTGGAGACTACTCACAAATCATAGCAATAGCACAAAAATAATCAATGAAATAGGCAATGGAATTCATCACAACAATGATATAAACAATAAAAATAGAGTTTTTGGGGAAGAGAGATGCAAACCAATGTAGTTCTTCAATTAATCCAACAAAAATCTAAGTTTTTCCTCTTCTCCAATCATAAATAATAAAACCAAAAAGTAGTCTCAAAAAGCTGCAAAAAATCTAAGAGATGGCTCCCTAAACAAGGGTAAAAACATGGCTTAAATAGCCCTCAAAATCGTCCAAAAATCCTGACCAAAACGCCCCTGCACAGCCTGTTTTCCGCAAATTTCGCTACAGGCAGCGCATCGCACTCGGCCGAGTGACAAAAGTCGCTCGGCCGAGTGAAAACCCTGTCATTTTTCAGTAAGTCGGGGGCTTCAGGGGTCTTCAGTTCGGGGGCGGCTCGACCGAGTGAGTTGACGTCACTCGGCCGATGGCTTCACTGCACTCGGGCGGACGTGGTTTACCACTCGGCCGAGTAGGTCTTCTGAAGCTCAGGTGGCCGAAAAAACAGAAACTTCGATATTTTGGAGGGGCTTCGTCTGGGCGCCACTCGGGCGGACGTGATGTAGTCACTCGGCCGATGTGGTCTCCGTCGCTCGGTCGAGTGCACAGGTAAATCGTGTCTGAACGGGTCGGCCGAGCAGCGTCTCGCTGGTCGGCCGAGTGGCTCCTCCACTCGGCCGAGTGGAACACAAAAGATGCCCATTCTGCTTATTTTGGCCTCCTCGTCGCTCCTGTGACGTCCATTCTTCTTCCGCTCCTCTCCAACAGCAAAATACCCCTCGGGGAGGTCGTCGGTGACCGTCTAGAGTAAGCGCATCTCGAGATCACTCCTAATCGCGCCAAATCACCTGAAATGCGACAAAAACAACAAATTGTGAAAAGCATCGCAATATCGTCGATATATCGTGAAAAACATGATTTGGGCGATCTAAATGGCATGCAAACATGCGGAAAAAAGGTGTAAAATAAGGAGTGATCAAATTCATGATTATTGTTGTTACTTGAAAGATAGCTTAGTTATGCAAATATTTATGGAATTTGTTAATGTTACAATGATCATAGTTATGTTGCCTGCCAAGTGCTTGTGAAAATGCCTCAATGATATGAAAGTGAGAAACATTAGAAATGAGTTTGCAAACACGTGAATCATGAATTATGTTGTGAATTGGTAATGACAGAGTCATTGAGAGCATGGTTTCATATGTGATGAATAATGAACTGATATGGCTATGACGAAGGGCATGACACTTCGGTGCATGACCCATGTTGGTATGAATATGGAATATGACACCATGCAACGTGACTCCTTCATTACTAAAATGATAAAATGAAACTCTTGAATGTCTCATTCTTCTCTAAGGAGGGTGAGCTACTAAAATTGGGGTTTGGGGGAAATTCGGGTAAATTATGGATATGAGGCCTGGACTGAGAAGTTGGGGGAAAAGATATGTGATGTGTGATACTTTCCCACTCGCCTTCACTGGGAATGGAGGGGACATACAGAGGTTGTGTTATTATGGGAGGCTTCACTCCTGCCAGGGAAGGGGTGTTGAGAGACCCGGCGTACAGTGCCCGTGTCCACTGTGTCGTGTGCTATATTCACCCCAAATTGGGGCGAGGTCCAGGTCATGGTATCACATAGTTTATCCAAGTTTCCAATTACTTCAATTATAAAAAAATAAAATAAGAATGTTGCATGTTACTCCTTCTGCTGGCAGCACCTCCCTTTTCCCCTTACTTGTTTTACTTGTGACATTGTGTAATACTTCTGACACTTGTGATTCCCTTTTTAGATTATGTTTGTATGCATACTTGTATCATTATTTGTGCTAACCCTTTCCTTGCAGTAGCTCGACATTGGACCGCATGTATGATCTCTCACTTGGCAGATTACCCTTCGTTACATTACTTAGTTTACATGCCTTATTTCTCATGCTTGGCTTATTAGTTAATAACTTCAAAACGGTGTTCCAAATCCAAGTTGGTTCCCACTGGGGCACGCATTGACATGCTCCTCCCATTTTCAGGTAGCAGGGGCAGAATGGTTGGTGGTGACTAGGAGTTGGGTTTCAGGGGTAGCTCGTGGTGTGAGCTGTAGCTTGTAGTGTGACATGGTTGTCTTGGGAGGTGGAGAGTGACGGCGTATATGCAGTGGTGCACCTGGACTATGTATGTAAATAAAGGTTGTTATATAAATATGTTGCTGTTGTTCTATTTTATTTATGAGTTTGTTTTGATATTATTATGGAGCTTCACTTGTACTATCCAAGCATGTGCACAGTGGCCTGCATGTTCTGCTTCTCCTTTCTCTCTCTTTTCCTCTCTCATCACCCTCATTCTTCAGGATACTTGGAGAAAAAAAATTAAAAGTTTCGGGTATTCTGGAGATCGGGCGTGACAGTTTTTGGTTGCCCACGTAGGTCACCACACTGCGATGTGCGTAAGGATAGTACATGTAATGCTTCAGTATTTGATTTGGATAGGTTAGCCCTAAGGTGGGAAGTGACCTTAGTGACCTTAGAGCCTTAAGTGATCCACCCTTGAACCCCTAGCTTAGGAAGTCAGAGGATGAACTTCCTACAGTGTAGTATACTATAGATGTATATTTGTTGGTATCAGTGTATACATATATAATAATGTGAATTCGTGTATATAAATGCAGTTGTTGTACTTGGATATTTGAATTATACACGTCGTATGTATGCTTGTATTCATTAAATATATATTTGTATTTGAAGGGCATGAAGTTGCATGTATCTTGGATGGTTATGGTGGTATATGGATATGTGTGGGCGTTTATACTAGGTGAGTGAATACTTGAGCGTATATATATATTGTCTCTATATAGATACATGACACGGGTATGTGAGTAGGTATGTGGTATACTTGTGTGACTCTGAGACATAGGTGATATATACATGTTTATTCGTGGATGTATATTGGTGGGTACATATAAGCTAGTGGGGACATATACCTTGTAGGGTGTGAGTGAGGATATGTACATAGATGATATGAGTGCATGTAAACGTTTTCCTATCTATTACACTATGTTTGTTTCCCCGTGTGGGGAAGTACCAAGGTGTGTGTATCTATCCTTGTGTGGATAGAATGGTGGAGTGTTCATATTGTCTTGTGGATACATGTAGGGAAAGTGTATGTGAGTGAATATATGTGTATTTGTATGGGAAGATGGTGTAGATATAGGTATGGAATACTAGTACATATATATTGCTAGTGTTGCAATGCTAGGGTATGCATTCCTAATGTGTTAAAATTTTGAATAACTGTGAGTGTGTGAATGTGCTGCCTATGTGCTTATATGGACCTAATTTGGTTTATGGTAGTGTGTCGTATTATTGCGTGAAGATAGGTGTTGTGCTATGGCCATATATGGTGTGTATGTAGCGATATAGATGAGTAATGGGTGTACGTGTAGTATGAGTAATGCTCCAGGGTGTTTGGAGTAGATGTATCCTACGGTGGGTAGGGGTGCTTTAGACCCGTCCACCCTAAGTATAAGCCTTAGCCCTATACCGTGCCTATTATGGGATAAGGATATATGTATGACGTGTAACACACGTAGGATGTGATGGATATAAGGATTTGAGACCATAGAGTGCAAGTATACATGGAATGATTGTGGGTTTGCATAGTTAAGTGGAGTTATGGTATATATATGTGTGTGTGTGTATGCATGCCACGTCGAATGTCGTCTATTGGACCATTTGGATGTATATGTAGTGCATGTGCCCTTCCGTCTATTGTGGCATAAGGGGGGATTGTGTATTGGTATATGAGATATTTGTATGTATGTAGGTGTGTTGCAGCCGGCGTGGTGTGACTGTGTATATGTGTTATTGAACGTGTATTGGTGTAAGTCTTATGCGTGGTTATATGTATATGTACGTGAATGATCCCTATTTTGACATACATGTATCAGTATATGGATGTGTACGTATGTGGGATCTGGCTGTCTACTGAATGTGTATGAATATTGAAATGCACTTATTTGTGTACGTACTAGTATGCTAGTAAAAGTGTGGATATATTGGATGTTATGTATATAATGGTATGGGTGGCTATCGACTACCTGCTAGTATAGTTTAAGTAGCTTGACTATATGGGTGTGTAATAGCAGGACATGTATAGTATGTGTGTATGGGTGTGTGTGCCCATACATGGGAATGTATGTGCATGGTTGCATGGATCCTAATAGGTATATATGCATGTTTGTGTGCGTACCTACTATTAGAATAATAATCTGGTGTGTATGAGCGAACGTGTGTTTGGCTATGTGTAGGCTTAGATATCTATATATGGAATTGATACGTATACCTCTGCGTGTACATAATGAGTATGTGCATATAATTGGGTCATATGGAGTATCCGTGTGGTGTATTGGTTGATGCGTATATGTGAATATATATTATGATTGTATGGATTTCTATTATATGTGTCATAGCTGAGTGTAGGGATGTGTAATGCATGTGTAGTGTGTAGTAGAAGCGTATGTGGTTGTGTGCATATTGGTTGAATAGATATATACTTATATATATATATCCTTGTTTGTTTATCTATGAATCTTTCCGACACGGTTTTCTATCTAGGTGTATCTTGGATAAGCGCATTTCTGTTTGTATGTGTGTATATATAGGTCTGTACCAGAGCATGTGTGTATGTATATGCATATGCATTGTGGATGTAAATGTGATAGATATGGAATATAGGTGTATATATATGTTTGATGAATGTAAGTGAATGAAACTATTTGATATGTGGGTATTAGAATGTATGTTCTTGTTTGTATATATATTTATATGTATGCGCGTGTGTGGTGTGTAGATGGGTATTCATAATTATTTGACGATTGTGGTAGTATGTGCGTAGGAGTAGTTATATATATAACATATGAGGGAAAACATATTATGTTTGTGCACTCTTGTGTGTGTTGTGTGAGGTATATGTGCCTATCTGTGTGAGGCAGTAGGTGCATCATTATGAATGTGAGATTATGTGTATATTTATCTATAGTTATGATTGCAGACCTAAGTGACTTGATCATGCATGTGTTAGTGCGTGCACGTCGATGTATGATGTATGTGACTAAATATTGTGTGTATGTAGATATTTATGTGCATATAATTGTGGGGGAACTTATATGACTAAGTATTGCATGTATAGAGATCTGGTGTACATTTGGTGTGACACCATGATGGTGACCCTGTTTGTCAAGTCACGTGTGTAGATTGATGTGTATAGTCGTATGTCTGTGCATGCATATAGATGTATATGTAAATATACGAGCAAGTCGAATATACGTCGTTATACTTGAAGGTATTGTGATATATATGAAAGCATGCCATGTATGAATGTCTTATGTATCGTGATATGGATATGATGTGATGTTGTCTGCACATAGATATGAGTAGTGATCTAAATACATATAATAATACATATAGAGATCTATTTGTGGTATGTGTGTGCTATATCTGTTAGTGTGTGAATATGTATGCTTAGAAGTGTATGAGAAAGTCATATATGTATGTGTATGTAGTGAGTGTGCATAGTGACGGGGATGTGCTACTAGATGAATAGTAGGATGTATCTGTGAAATGTATGTAATGCGTATGTGTATGGATGACAAGTGAAGTGTATAGTGTATATAAGTGTGGTGGAGATATGTATTCTTGTTTATACTTCTTAGGTAGTAAGACTGTCATACCTAACTGATCTTTGGCAGGGCTCGCACCCTAGAAAGTCCGAGGACGGACTTTATTTAAAGGTGGGTAGAATGTCATGCCATGTTGTGAAATATACGTGTATTCTACTATATACCCGTGGTATTTCTACTTACGATGCATACGTAGGCATGAAATAAACGTGAATATCGATGTATGTAACGTAGTGCAAGGGGGATTGGGCCGTAATACGTGGCTAAGAGACGAGAAAGCGAGAATGAGTGCGGGAGAAGTGTGAATGACGTCGTGGGTGTAAAACAACAAGAATGTATCGGACGTGTGTGAGTGATGCGTGTATGCGTGCATGGGTGTGCATGGGTGTGTGTAGAGAGAGCCATGCTAGTGTGAAAGGGGTTAGGGGTTAATGGCATCCCCGTAAATTTTTAGAAAAGTGAGGGGCAAAATGGTCATTTGGGCTATAGGAGGTGTGCGTTTATAGTGAAGTGGTGTGTGCATAAAGTAATGGCAAACTTGTAAATACTTAGAAGATGGAGGGGAATTTTAGTCAATTAAAATGAAGCATGCTCATGTTTGGGGGGGGGATTCTAGAGATAGATTTTTTGAGTGAAGCTTCTACCCTCTTCTTTATTCTTCATTTTCCTTTCTTTTTCATTTTTTCATTTTCTCCACTCTTCCTCCCAAGCTATGGCCGGCCATCCCTCCCCCTTTTCTCCATCCTCTTCAATTCAAAACCCTAATTACCCCCTCCTAAAATCAAGAATCTCAAGTGGGATATAAGAGAGAAGAAGGTAGAGAAGAAAGAAGGAGAAAGAGAGGAGGAAATCAAGCTTTTTGAGGTAGGAATCTACTTGGATTTGGAATTCTATTAATTGGTTCTTGTGATCATGTTTTATGGCATGTTTTACTCAATATGTGATAGGGGTAGTCAAATTTATATGCTATGGCTCAATTTCACAAATTTCCCCTTGAAATTCTTCGCAAAATCATTTCCTTTGAAATTCTGAAATCCTGATGTCTGTTGTTACTTTGATTCTGGTTACTGTAGCTCGAATTAGGTTCCGAAAAAATTATATACTTGTAGATCTTGAAGTTCTACCCCAAAATCATATAAATTTTGATATATGTTCAATTCATAAATTAGGAGCAAAAAATTCCATCTTTACAACATATCTGTTTGATCTTCAGTCTGAACACAGTTTAGTAAATTTGACCTCAGTATCTGCACACACAATGGAATTTTATGTTCTTGATCTCGTTGGAAATTTAACAAGTTTTTCCAGAACTTCATATCAGTGCATGTATTTCGAAATTCTGACTGAAACATGCCCCAAAACAGCAATCTTTATAGCCTTCAGAATCTGTCTGAATAACAGATTTGACAGACTTCACCAAATAATTCACCATAAATAATATATTTCATATTTTTGCATGAAAGTTTATATGTGAATCCAGAACTGCTAGATATACAACTTTCATTTAGGAAATTTTGTCAAATTCTCAAATAAAACTGATGATATGTGCCATGAGTTATCACTGACTGCAATTTCCAGCAAGCTGAAGCAATTGAGTGGAGTCTTGAATTGTGTATTGTTGCTACATTACCCTCTATAATTCATGATTATTGTTGTTACTTGAAAGATAGCTTAGTTATACAAATATCTATGGAATTTGTTGATGTTACAATGATCATAGTTATGTTTCCTGCCAAGTGCTTGTGAAAATGCCTCAATGATATGAAAGTGAGAAACATTAGAAATGAGTTTGCAAACACGTGAATCATGAATTATGTTGTGAATTGGTAATGACGGGGTCATGGAGAGCATGGTTTCATATGCGATGAATAATGAACTGATATGGCTATGACGAAGGGCATGACACTTAGGTGCATGCCCCATGTTGGTATGAATATGGAATGTGACACCATGCAACATGACTCCTTCATTACAAAAATGATAAAATGAAACTCTTGAATGTCTCATTCCTCTCTAAGGAGGGTGAGCTACAAAAACTGGGGTTTGGGGGAAATTCGAGTAAATTATGGATATGAGGCCTGGACTGAGAAGTTGGGGGGAAAAGATATGTGATGTGTGATACTTATTCCCACTCGCCTTCACCGGGAGTGGAGGGTACATACGGAGGCTGTGTTATTATGGGAGGCTTCACTCTTGCCAGGGACATGGGAGCCGAGAGGCCCGGCGTACAGTGCCCGTGTCCACTATGTCGTGTGCTATATTCACCTTAAATTTGGGGTGAGGTCCAGGTCCTGGTATCACACAGTTTACCCAAGTTTCCAATTAATTCAATTATAAAATAATAAAATAAGAATGTTGCATGTTACTCCTTCTGCTGGCAGCACTTCCCTTTCCCCTTACTTGTTTTACTTGTGACATTGTGGTATACTTCTGACACTTGTGATTCCCTTTTTAGATTATGTTTGTATGAATACTTGTATCATTATTCGTGTTAACCCTTTCCTTGTAATAGCTCGACATTGGACCGCATGTATGATCCCTCACTTGGCAAGTTACCCTTCGTTACATTACTTAGTTTACGTGCTTTATTTCTCATGCTTGGCTTATTAGTTGATAACTTCAAAATGATGTTCCAAATCCAAGTTGGTTCCTACTGGGGCACGCATTGACGTGCTCCTCCCAATTTTCAGGTAGCAGGGACAACATGGTTGGTGGTGACTTGGAGTTGGGTTTCAGGGGTAGCTCGTGGTGTGAGCTGTAGCTTGTAGTGTGACATGGTTGTCATGGGAGGTGGAGAGTGACATCGTATATATAGTGGTGCACCTGGACTATGTATGTAAATGAAGGTTGTTATATAAATATGTTGCTGTTATTCTATGTTATTTATGCGTTTGTTTTGATATTATAATGGAGCTTCACTTGTACTATCCCAGCATGTGCGCAGTGGCCTGCATGTTCTGTTTCTCCTTTCTCTATCTTTTCCTCTCTCATCACCCTTATTCTTCAAGATACTTGGAGAGAAAAAAATTTAAAAGTTTCGGGTATTCTGGAGATCGGGGCGTGACAAGTATGGATCCTGCAGTATACATATGTTGAGTATTCAAAGACGTTGGATAAAGGGAAGTGTTATGATTAGGGCACATTGGGCCTACTGGGTATCCACCCATTACGTTACTTTTCTATAAATATAGGGCTACGCGTTCAGTAGACGTCACCTGTTGGGGTTTTGGCGGACCCCCAGAGCTCGGATCTGTGTCTGTCCTAAGTCGGACGGACCACAGAGGCACAAAAACGCAACGAAAAACAGAAATCCAAAATTTCTACACTAGCTAAACTATTTAGCTAGGCTCTGGGGAGCCAGAACCTAGCCCGATCTATGCCAACTTGGGGTGGATCTGACCACCCCACGAGGGATCTACTCTAAAGCGACTAATTAAATCTACACTACAAATTACTTAACCACATACCCGGAATCTTGGCCCTGGAGCAGGCAAGATGTAATGCACCGTCTTCAGAAGCTCCTCGTAGCCGAGTCGCTTTGACTCGATCCGCCTAAGCTGCCTCACACCTTCGCACCGATCCGCACGAGCCGACTTTCGCCTCCGAGCCGATCACATGCGGTAGAAAGTTTCACTTGAGAAGAACCCACGTCTTAGACGTCCGGATCAAAATCCAAACCCCCTTCGTAGTCTTGCTAAGACTACTCCAGAGAACTCTAAAAGTCTGGAGCTACTCGATCGATGACTTGGTGTGTATTTCAACGAAGAGAGTGCACCCCTATTTATATAGGGAGTCGGCACTCACTCCTTCATTGCGAGCAATGTGGGACATTCGTAAAATGGGAGAAAAAACAATTAAGCCAATTTGGATTAATTTCTAGTTTAAGTTAGCTTTTCATAAAAGAAAACTTTAACTAATTAATTCTCTTTGCATATTAAACCTTAGACACCAAACAAGCTATCAATCCGAAAAGCTTCGAATGGTGAACGCGTAGGAACCGACGGCGACGAATTTCGACTTCGTTTGACCCCTCAAATAATTGCTCAAAGTTGAGCAAATTATCATAATTCGTAGCCGTCATTTGGGGTTTCAAAAAAACCCTAAATTGACTTAAGTTGCGGACGCGCCCGCTAAGCTTAGCAGGCGCGCCCGCCCAGGGGGGGCAAGGGCGGGCCGCATGCCCGCTGTCGCAGCGGGCACTAGCCCGCTGTGCAGTGGGCGTGCGCCTACTGCAGCCAGCGTACGCCCACTGCAGCCAGCGTGCTGCGCCCGTTTGCCTTGCCTATGGGCTCATTAGCCCAGTGGGTCTAACCCACTTCGCCTTGGACTATTTTCGTGTTTCCGGGCTCGTTTGAGCTCAGATTTGGACACGGTTTGAACCTGTGTTTAGACCGGGACGATCCCGTCATCCTGGTAACTCTTTCCAATATATTTGTTCCTACTAAATTTGTCGTAACCAATTTACGACATGTTTAATCATAGCTTGCATCAAATGCAACGTTTGTCCCTATTGCTATTGCGACTAACTTTCACAACAAGCTTTGTGAATATCATCAAATGATATCTCTCTCTATTCTATCTTCCTATTACTAAGACATGAGCACTACTCGGTGTGAGACCCTACAGCCTGACCTTACTACAGGTTGGGGCTCAGAACCCCTAGACGACGGTCACTACGAGCAGTAGCTGTCGTCCCTGTTTCAGAATCATCATAACGTGATCGACCCTTTGACAAAAAGCATCATTGGGTTTACATTGGCTGTGTCAGTGATGAACTCCGTTAGCCGTAGTCCCTTCGTCAAGACTGTGGTCTTGTTGGCCTAGGGTATGGTTTACTGTCAACCCTATTAGACAACATTGGTCAGTATACGGCGGTCTTTGTTGTATACACGTTGTACTTCTTACAACGCACCCCGGCCAAGGATTAACATAAAGACCGTACTGAGCCTGTAACACTAACTTCCCTTTAACGGAAGTGACGAATCCTATCTTAGTCATCTACTAGCCTCGAGAGCTTCGGGTGCAGCTCAACCTAAGATCTTTCAGCAGGCCTAGCCTCGAAGCTAGATCATTGGTCTAAGCTAACGGTTCGCTTACAAGTTCGTACAAATGACTTCAGGGCTTAAGGACCAGCTAACCTATCATCACCCTAGAGTTATTAAAGACAGTTCAGTTAAAGTCAACCATTTAATAACTCTTATGTGGTCATTCAGTGAACTCATTCTCTAATGAGCAACTGTGTCTCGTCTCCGACTTCACCAAGTCGAATGACTATGAGATCATCATTACCCTAAGGTAAGACTAAGACACAATGGTCTATTCGATGGGTCGATATCCAGTTCTCGACACATCTATGACCATGAACCGTTTAAGACTTACGTTTCTATTCGGTCACTTACTTACTCATAATCGAGATCTCATCTAGATATGTAAGGACCTAACTATAAGTCTATGGATATTATCTAAGTATATTAATACGAACTATTTATACTTAGAATAATAGGTACCATATACAGTATGAACAAGATGTATACATTTGGATAAATGCCTTATGGGCATATATTCTCCTACATCTCCCACTTGAACTTAGGCTATTTATCTCGGTATCTCATACCGCTATAGCATATCAGTCACATTGACGTTTATATGACAAACCTAAGAGTGGTTTTACTAACGAGTATCTACAATTAATTTTAATGGATTAAATAATACATCTCTTGATCACACAGGGTTGATCTTTTGGAAAAATGATCTGGATCAATTTTTCCTATCTTGTATAGCTAACAATTTTGCTAATACAACCTAGATGTAGGGTCTAACATTATAATCTATAAGTCAGTCTCAGCTCATTCCACTTTCTTTGTGTCAATATGTCAAGTACATACATGACACCCTGAGTCTCTATATATTCGATTAAATCAAAACAATTTTGATTCAATGTTCTATATAGATGATTTGTTTAAGGTGGAAATCCTTTTTACTTAGTCCGAAAGACCGAACCAAGTATACGAGCTGGCTCCCACTGACTTTGAGAATTACCTGGTTAAATACTTCAATATTATATCTAAATCATATTTAGATTATATATACGAAGTTATAACCATTTTATAAGTGCTTTTGATGGAATGTACTAGTGTCAGGTTCGGTTTGATGAATGAGTCAAGTCAAGATCGGTTTAAGGAATCTTAACATTGACTCGCTCAATCAAAACGTCCTACACTGTACTTTTTTCCTTAACCACGTTGTAATATTAACTCTTTAATAACTAAATGTGGTTTATTAAGAATTAATCTTAATATGCGTATAATTGTGATCGCACACAATTTATACGCCCCTGGAACATATACTTAACTACCAATTGACTATAACATCAAGTCAGCTCAAAAATCAACATTTTCTGAAGCTTCGCAACATCATTCGAGAATTTCGCAACCATCTCAGAAAGCCACAATCACAAAAAATTTAAGCCAATCAAAATTCAATTCAACAAAAACACAATTTTCGAGACATTCATTAAAACAACGGATTCATTAAGATGAACCGTAATTTGTTTATCCTATAAACTGTGAGTGCAGAACACTCAATCATTGTTTTCAACTTTCAAGAAATGATACAATTTATTTAAACATCATCTCCTTCTTGATCTTGTCTCTTGAAGTCGTTGAACGGCCCTAGCAGCAACGATTGCTCAGATTGCCGACCGTCCTCCGCACTTCTCCCAATCTCGGTTTTATATCAGCCACCTGTATACATTACACAGATGTGTTTTAGTATCTCATACTATATGATTGGAAATAATTACGTTTTAATGAATTGAATTTGTACATGAGGTGGAGGCATCCGTATGCCCTTCTTCTTCTCTGCAAGATAGATCTTGCACTTCCTCTTCCAGTGGCCAATCTTGTGGCAATGGAAGCACTCAGATTTCGACGGGGCCCCTTTAGTCTTTTTCTTCCCTTTCTTTGCCTTCGCAGGTTGCGGGACCTACCTCTTCTTACCCTTGCCTTTCGGCTGGTCGGAAGAAGCAGAGCCAACAACCAATGCAGTCGGCTTCTTCTCAATCTCCTCAAATTGCCTAAGCATATTGAGGAGACCAGGAAGATCCGTTTCAAGACTGTTCATTATAAAACCAGTGATGCAAGGCTTAAACTCAGGAGTCAAATTTTAGGATAATGTCTATGGACATCTCATTGTCCAAGACAAATCCTAACTGGGCGGCGTCTTCTACGTACCCAATCATCTTGATAACATGATCCTGTACGGGCCCTGCCCCTATCTTGGTGCCCCAGAGGTTGCTGGTGGCTTCGAATTTGGCAGCTCGAGATCGCTTGCCATATAACTCTTGTGCATTGAGAAGCATACTTTGAACATCCATATGTTCATGCTTCATCTGCAGCTCGTTACTCATCGAAGCCAGAGTAAGGCACCTGGCCTTCTATGTATCCCTCTGGTACAATTTGTAGGCTTCCTTTTCCTCGAAGGTCGAATCTTCATCGGGCTTATCCGGAGCGTCCTCGAACAGTACGTATCCTATCCCGGCTAGGGAAAGGACCAACTTGATGTTCCTAAGCCAGTCTTTGTAGTTCGTTCCATCGAGCACGTTCTTCTCAACCATATATCTAAGACCCGAATCCATTCTGCATTTTATAGATACTTTAGTTAGTATTAGTTCGTAGTATAGTTTTAATGGTTTTTATAAAACTATATGCTCCCACTAAATTTATTAAAGCCATAATAATAAACAATTTATTATAAAATAACATTTGTGAGAGAGGGATCCGACTACCCTGAGTCTGACAACCTTGAGTGTATCTCAACAAGTTGTCTGACTCGACAGTCGGTAGACGAACTCGTCGTCAATCATATAAACTATGATTCCCTATCGATTTTTACCCCTAGTCATTTGTGATCACGAGTGTGCTCAACCGGATCACAATGGCTAGCCTAGTTGGTCCCTTGTTTTCGTGTCTAGCTTGACTTGCCCCGCCGCTCGGTGTATGCACGACACGTTGGTTTAGGTCAGGACTTAGACTACATTCTTGGTTAGACTTATGCTGATGCTCGAAGGATGAGACAACGGTTTCAGTCAGGTCAAGATGTCAATCAAGAATCAGTTTCTATAAGATTGACATATCACGGCTTGAGTGTAGCTCAACAACCGTAACATGTTTCTTACAGTTGCCAACTCCTAAAACAAGGAGGGCTACGATTTATCTTGAACAAGATTATTATCGTATTGACTTAGGTATAGTCGATGGACTTACATAGTCATGAATCGACTCCTTGCGGTCCAGCGGACGCGGCCAGGGAATTGACTAAGCCAGGACCACTTGTTACCCAGTCTAGCTAGGTTGGTCCAGCAAACTTAGCCAAGCACATTGACCGACATCATGATCCATCGAAGGAGTTTTCATCAATTCTACGTTTTCCAAACAACTAAATGGCGTTTAATTAAGAAGACTAGTTAATCCTTATCAACTAATGGATCCTAAAATTCGAAATTTTATGGATTGGTTGAACAATTTTTATTAAGTCCTTATCAACTATAAGGTCTATTCGTTCAACGTGCTACCCCAATCTAATTAGGATTTTATAAAACAATTCAACATTTGTCTTTTATGAAAATCATCAATTAAACGTTTTAATGAAATGATTTACAAGCAAAGGGACTAACCTAATCTGGTATTAGGTTTGATGTTGTTTTGTTTTATCAAACATAACATGTCACTAGTTAATTTGAAATTTCATCTCATAAAATTTTAAACATTTAATGGCTAACCTAATAAGGTTTATGAATACATTATTCAATATGTCCATTAAAAAATTGAAACAACTAATTTATCCGCATAAATGAAAGTTTCATATTTGTGACATATAACGAGTATTTGCAAGTTTAAAATCATCTACATAATAAAACACGCAAATCTAAAATTTAACAATTAAATTCGAAGATAAAATTTTTAAAGCTCCAAAACATTTTATCACATAAAACTAGGTATAAAATTATCAAATAATTCTAAAACCTAGGCTTTAAAATTTTAATCAATTATTTCTAAAATCGAAATAGCGCTAAATAATTTTAGAAACTTATATGTAAAAAGAAACTAATTTATCTTTCATCTCATGAAAACAAAATATTTCTATAATTTACATATTCTCTAAAACAATTTTAAAACAATTTTAAATTCATTAGAAATTCATTTAAAAGCTTTCAAATAAAGTTTTTAAAATTTCTAATCTTAATAAAATATTTCTTAAAATTACATAAATAATTAAATGCTCTTAAAATTATTTATATCTCATAAAAAAATTTTATAAAGCATTTGAACGTTTGAGATTCATTTAAAATTATCGCATAAAATTAAATCGTCTCAAAAAAAATTTCCGTGTTGTAAAAACGATTTTTAAAACACAAAATATTTTTAAAACTAATTTTAGCATAAAGCTAAAATATTCCGTATGTTTAAAAAGCAATTTTTAAAGATTTAAAAAGTCGCTATAATAGATCTATATCAAAACCGTGGCTCTGATAGCACTGTTGGGGTTTTGGCGGACCCCCAGAGTTCCGTCCTAAGTCGGACGGACCACAGAGGCACAAAAACGCAGTGGAAAACAGAAATCCAAAATTTCTACACTAGCTAAACTATTTAGCTAGGCTCTGGGGAGCCAGAACCTAGCCCGATCTATGCCAACTTGGGGTGGATCTGACCACCCCAAGAGGGATCTACTCTAAAGCGACTAATTAAATCTACACTACAAATTACTTAACCACATACCCGGAATCTTGGCCCTGGAGCAGGCAAGATGTACCGCACCGTCTTCAGAAGCTCCTCGTAGCCGAGCCGCTTTGACTCGATCCGCCTGAGCCGCCTCGCACCCTCGCACCGATCCGCCCAAGCCGACTTTCGCCTCCGAGCCGATCACATGCGGTAGAAAGTTTCACTTGAGAAGAACCCGCGTCTTAGACGTCCGGATCAAAATCCAAAGCCCCTTCGTAGTCTTGCTAGGACTACTCCGGAGAACGGGAAGAGAGGGAGAATAATTTGGTCGTCGATCGAGCTTGCTCTAAAAGTCTGGAGCTACTCGATCGATGACTTGGTGTGTATTTCAACGAAGAGAGTGCACCCCTATTTATATAGGGAGTCGGCACTCACTCCTTCGTTGCGAGCAATGTGGGACAGTCGCAAAATGGGAGAAAAAACAATTAAGCCAATTTGGATTAATTTCTAGTTTAAGTTAGCTTTTCATAAAAGCAAACTTTAACTAATTAATTCTCTTTGCATATTAAACCTTAGACACCAAACAAGCTATCAATCCGAAAAGCTTCGAATGGTGAACGCGTAGGAACCGATGACGACGAATTTCAACTTCGTTTGACCCCTCAAACAATTGCTCAAAGTTGAGCAAATTATCAAAATTCGTAGCCGTCATTTGGGGTTTCAAAAAACCCTAAATTGACTTAAGTTGCGGGCGCGCCCGCTAAGCTTAGCGGGCGCACCTGCCCAAGGGGGGCAAAGGCGGGCCGCACGCCCGCTGCCGCAGCGGGCCGCGCCCGCTTGCAACGGGCGCCCGCCCGCTGCTGCAGCGGGTGTGCGCCCGCTGCAGCCAGCGTGCTGCGCCCGTTTGCCTTGCCTATGGGCTCATTAGCCCAGTGGGTTTAACTCACTTCGCCTTGGACTATTTTCGTGTTTCCGGGCTCGTTTGAGCTCAGATTTGGACACGGTTTGAACCTGTGTTTAGACCGGGACGATCCCGTCATCCTGGTAACTCTTTCCAATATATTTGTTCCTACTAAATTTGTCGTAACCAATTTACGACATGTTTAATCATAGCTTGCATCAAATGCAACGTTTGTCCCTATTGCTATTGTGACTAACTTTCACAACAAGCTTTGTGAATATCATCAAATGATATCTCTCTCTATTCTATCTTCCTATTACTAAGACACGAGCACTACTCAGTGTGATACCCTACAGCCTGACCTTACTACAGGTTGGGGCTCGGAACCCCTAGACGACGGTCACTACGAGCAGTAGCTGTCGTCCCTGTTTCAGAATCATCATAACGTGATCGACCCTTTGACAAAAAGCATCATTGGGTTTACATTGGCTGAGTCAGTGATGAACTCCGTTAGCCGTAGTCCCTTCGTCAAGACTGTGTTCTTGTTGGCCTAGGGTATGGTTTACTGTCAACCCTATTAGACAACATTGGTCAGTATATGGCGGTCTTTATTGTATACACGTTGTACTTCTTACAACGCACCCCGGCCAAGGATTAACATAAAGACCGTACTGAGCCTGTAACACTAACTTCCCTTTAACGGAAGTGACGAATCCCATCTAGTCATCTACTCGCCTCGAGAGCTTCGAGTGCAGCTCAACCTAAGATCTTTCAGCAGGCCTAGCCTCGAAGCTAGATCATAGGTCTAAGCTAACGGTTTGCTCACAGGTTCGTACAAATGACTTCAGGTCTTAAGGACCAGCTAACCTATCATCACCCTAGAGTTATTAAAGACAGTTCAGTTAAAGTCAACCATTTAATAACTCTTATGTGGTCATTCAGTGAACTCATTCTCTAATGAGCACCTGTGTCTCGTCTCCTATTTCACCAAGTCGAATGACTATGAGATCATCATTACCCTAAGGTAAGACTAAGACACAATGGTCTATCCGATGTGTCGATATCCAGTTCTCGACACATCTATGACCATGAACCGTTTAAGACTTATTTTTCTATTCGGTCACTTACTTACTCATAATCGAGATCTCATCTAGATATGTAAGGACCTAACTATAAGTCTATGGATATTATCTAAGTATATTAATACGAACTATTTATACTTAGAATAATAAGTACCATATACAGTATGAACAAGACGTATACATTTGGATAAATGCCTTATGGGCATATATTCTCCTACATCACCTTCATAACAATCATTACTATTCGTTAACATATTATTAAAATGGGTTATATAATTTTAAATACGACCATTATATCTTTCATTTTTCAACAAAAACATATCCCATCTTTTTATTTCTTTATTTCCAGCTATTCAATGGAATACAACAAACAACAATAATGAGACGTGAGGTACGACACACGAGAACCCTCAACTTTTTGTGAGGTTAACTTAATAATATCAATGTAAGTTACAAAGATCTACCAAACCACCCATCCCGTCGCCCCACTCTTTCATAATGATGAGTTTCAACATAGAATCACTTTTCTAATGTCATGTTAATGGTAAGCCCGTTTGCAATCTTGCACATCAAAAAAGAATTAAAATACAACGAGAATCATCTTTGGTGTCAAACATTACAAATGGATGTATCAATATATATATATATATATATATATATATATATATATATATATATATATATATATATATATATATATATGTATATATGTATATGTATATGTATATGTATATGTATATGTATATGTCTATATACATATGTTTATACATATACATATACATATACATTTTTTTTGAAAGTTAAATGTAATTCTTTATTAAGTAAATCCGTACAAACAATACATCGTGGTAGATAAAAGGAGTTAGGATTCAATAGAGAGAGGATAGGACACAAGCGCAGTCACTCTCCACTATCAATTCCTGGTTCCTTTGAAGAGAAAAGCACTAAAACCCAAGCCAATACCAATTACAAAAATCCGGTTCAAAGAAACCATGGTCTAACAATAAATTCCACTCTTTCCCTCTCAGCCTGCATCCCGGAACTCCCAATTTGCTAATGCTTCCGATACCTCCTCATCAGAATTGTCCTGATCTTTTAGCGCAATCCTTACATCAGCTGCAATGTCTGCAAATACCCGAGTTTTGCATTTTTTTATGTTGTCAAATATCCTTCTACTCCTCTCCCTCCAGATTTGCCAGACTATGCCTGCAAGGGCCGTTTTTGCTAGTAAACTCATAACATCTTTTTTCCCAAAATGGTACAAATAGTAGTCCCCCACTTCGGGCAATAGGGGGTGGATGTTGTTATGAACACCTAGCTTTAGGAGACTTCGACGCAAGAGATAGCTTGAGTATTCACATTCAAAGAATAAATGCCTGATAGTTTCCTCGACATTATCATCACAAAGCACATAGTTTGGAGTTGTATTTAACCCCCATTTTTTTCAGGATATCTCTAGTAAGAAGTTTCCCGTTGAAAGCTCGTAGGAGAGTTAGTGACATCTTTGGGATATGATTAGGGTACCAACTCAATTTATGATGCGGAAAGAGTGTACATTGTATTCTAGTGCCCTCCCATATATCCTGAAATGGAATTCCGGTCCAGGCAGCCAGACCCAAGGATCCGCTCCAAGTTTAAGGCCGAGCTGCTGCAATATTGGCCGAATACATTGAATATTTGGATCATCAACCCACGCCACATCCTTCCAATAATTCGCTACAAGTTTATCGCTTGATCCCGCCGGAATGTTGTGCAAGTTTTTAAGGGGACCACAAGGCAACCAGTTGTCGTGCCAAAAAAGAGTGTTTTTGCCGTCCCGTACTTCCCGCTTAATGAGCTTCTGAGATATATTTTTACAGTGGAGCAAGAACTTCCAGGATCCCGATTGAGTAGCTTTCCCCTTTTATGCATAGAATTTGTCTGTTCCCCCATAGTTCTCCCTCATATGTTTTGCCCACAAGCTATCTGTTGATAGGTATCGCCAAGTAAGCCTGACCCCCGCAGCTAAGTTGAGATCAGATAGTTGTCTAATGCCCACCCCTCCTTCCCTCTTGGGGGTGCATACATCCCTCCAGGACCATACGTGTGTCGACCCTCATAGGAATCTCCTGCAAGCTGAAGATATCGTTCGAAGGACAGAAATCGGGATGCGAAAAGCTTGCATCCAAAAGGAGACCATGCCATAGATAACTGTTCTCACCAGCTCAATACGGCCTGAGATGGAGAGAAGAGATGAAGTCCAACCCATAAGCCTCTTCCTGCACTTGTCTATCAGTCTACTGTAAATAGGGGTCTTAGGGTATCTCGATGATAGTGGGAGGCCGAGATATGTAGTGAAGGAAGTTGCTATTTTAATCCCCAGATAATCCGCTAATACCACTGGGGTTTTAGTACCCTTGCTGAAAATGCTGGCACTTTTTTCCCAATTAATTTGGAGTCCTGTGAGCTTCATAAAATCATTTAGGAGGGATTTGAGCCCGTGTAGAGAATGATGGTTTGCCCGACAAAAGACTAGGAGATCATCGACAAATAGAAGATGAGAAATTGAACCTGCTCTCTGTTGAATATTGGACTCCCCGGATTTGGTTTTGATGATGAGCAAACATAAATAATTCATGAACTAACAATTTGTGAGCGCAGTATTGGAGATCGTCGCCAAATTCACGAGAACAATCAAAGCGACATCTCAAGACTTCTCAAAGCTCGTATTCATCGCCTAAAGCCTCGTTGAAGCTTTTGGACCGTTTTGCAAGTCATGAAGAATTGATCGAAGCTCTCGTAGACCGTTCATTAAGGTTTTATTTATAGTCTTTTAGCTTCGATCTATAGAATGTTAAGCCTTGAGTATATCTTACAATTCTATCTTCATAACGCTCATATCGTAGCTCTAGGATCTTAGTAGAAGTCCATTCTAACTTCCTCGAAGCATCGCGCTTCGATTCGGATTTGTTCGTGCATGTTAGTTGGTTCAAGAAGAAGAACTGACCGACTAGATGGTGATCTAGTCGGTCGGCAAAGCTTCTTGGACCGACTAGTTTGAGTTAATCTTTTCTTGCTCAGTACTGTTTACAGTTAGTCAGTCTACGTTGACTCACCGACCGACTAGTTTGTGAACTAGTCGGTCAGTGATGCTTCTTTGACCGACTAGTTGAGCTTTACTGTTCATGCTAATTTTCTCCTGAGTTACTGTTTATCGTTAGTCGGTCTAAGAACGTTTGGTGACCGACTAGTTGATAATCTAGTCGGTCAACATTTGTTCTTGGACCGACTAAATCAATTTGTATTCAGACTATTTGTTTTTGACTCTTAGTCGGACGAAGTTCACTGACCGACCGACTAGTTGTGAAACTAGTCGGTCAGAAAGTCTTCTTAGACCGACTAGATTTCTAGGTCTGAAATTCAATCTCTTCACTGTTCTTCACTTAGTCGGTCCATGTTGTTTGACTGACCGACTAGTGGATGAACTAGTCGGTCAGTGGTTGTTCTTTGACCGACTTGTTGCTTCAGATTTCTAACCGTTGTGATTTGACCTAACTCGTTTTTATGGGACCCTATAAATACGAACCTTGGTCATTTCTCTCTAGGTTAGAGCTGCCATTAAGAGATTCATTGAGAATGAAAGAGATAGAGATTCTCACTCATTTCCAAAGCTCTCTTCCTCACAAGAAATCCATTCTCTCACTTTCTAGATCTAGAATCCATCTTGAGAGAAGTTTGTTCTTGGTGAGCCCTTCAAGCTCTAGCTTGGTTCAAGTCTCCAAATCACTCCTAGGCACCCATTGCTGGTCATTTCTTTGGTGCTAGGTCTTGGTGACTTCATCTTCCTCAAATCCCTCCTTGCACCTATTTGGTAAGAAAACTCAAGGTATATGATTTTGTGGTAAGATTGTTTATTTCATTATAAACTCATTTATATTGCTTATTGATTCTCTCGGTTGTGAGAGAAGGTTGTGATCCCGGGTTGTGGGATTCACTATTGCCATTGCATGTATGATTTGATCTTGTGAAGGTTTTTCACAAGATATCATAGTGGAAATCTTGAGTTAGGGTTTCTAACTCAAGTATCCGGAGGGGATCCCGGTGGTTGGGACGTAGGATCACCGGGAACAAGTCGGAGAGACTTGGGTGGATCCGAACCCAGTAACATCTTTTGTTAGCATTGTTAATTTTGTTGTTGTCATCAATTTAAGCTTCCGCAAATTGAATTGGTAGTTGTTTGCACTATAATTAGGAATTATACTCCTTGTTATTTTTAAAGTACTATTCACCCACCCTCTAGTACTTGTGCAGTAGCTTGTAGGGCATTACATTTGGTATCAAAGCCAGATACTTAGCTATGTCTGCCAACGACAACAAGACCGTGCGTCCACCTTCCGACTATGGTACCTTCAGGAACCGTGAAGGAGCGTCTTCGGTGATGGAAGGACATTCCTCTACGAGGCCTCCATTCTTCAACGGTACCAACTACGGGTACTGGAAATTCCGGATGGAAACCTTCCTCCGGAGTGCATCTCTATGGAGGACCACAATGAAGGAATACGTCGAGCCCGCCGAAGAAGACTTTGAGAAATGGACAACCGCGGAGGTCGCCGCGGAGGTAAGCAATGCCAAGACAATGAACGCCTTGCAATGCGCATTGGATCCCGAGGACTTCAATAAGATATGCACATGTAAGAGTGCATATCAAATTTGGAACTCCCTCCTCATTCTACATGAAGGGACGAGTAGGGTAAGAGACTCTAAACTCGTAGTTGTTAACAAAGATTACGAAATGTTTCATATGCAACAGGGCGAGAAGATGAAGGAGTATTACGCTCGTTTCGTCGACATCATAAACGAGTTGGAGGCTCTTGGCAAATCCTACACCCAAAAGGAGAAGTGTTCGAAGCTTATCGAAGGACTTCCTTCTTCTTAGGAGAAACGTACCTTCACCATCGAGGAAGGTAATGACATAAATAAGTATACCGTAGTTCAATTGATGGGTACTTTGATGTCATACGAGGTACGCAAAGATAGCAAGGTGAAGTTACAAGAAAAGATGAAGTCCTATTTGAACCAAGACGTGCCTAAGAAAAAGGCGATTGCATTCAAGGCGGCTTCATCCACCTCTACCGATGATGAGGACTCGGAAGAAGAAATGTACATGGAATCCATTGCACTCATGGCAAAGAAGTTCAATCGCTTCTTCCGAAAGGGTAACTTCAAACAAAAATCTAAATTTACTTCTACTAACGCCTCTCCACCTTTGTGCTTTAAATGCAATAAGCCAGGACACATCAAAGCGGATTGTCCTCAAAACAAGCAAAAGGAGAAGTGGAAGGCGCCGAAGTTCGACAAGTCCAAGAAGTACAAAAATGGGTACAAAAAGGGACTTGTCGGAGCAACATTCACCGACTCCGAGGATTCCTCAAGCGGAGAGTCGGACAATGAGAAAGTGGAGCAAGCGCACATGTGCTTCATGGCAAGAGAGGAGCATGATCAAGGATCTTCCTCCTCCGATGATAGCGACAACGAAGGCGATGAGGTAACTATGGATGATCTTAGGAATGCTAACTCTCAATTATGGTCTAAATACACTAAATTAGTAAATAGATATACTAAAGTAAAAGATGACCTAGCTAGCATTCAAACCTCGCCTAAGACTATCATCACCAACAACGACACCGTTGTTGAAGAGTTAAGAAATGAGATTGTTAATCTCAAATCTAAACTTGAACATATTTGCATTGAAGATCCGGAAGAACATAAGATAGCGGATTTAACTTCTCAAAACTCGACTTTGAGTATTGAGAATGAGAATCTTAAATCTTGTGTTTATGTGCTCACATCGCAAGTATCCAACTTGGATACTTCTATGCGTTCTCTCAAAGAGAAATATGAGAACACATTAGGCCGAATTAATAAATTCAATAAGGGTAAGGACCATTTGGATAAAATCCTAAGTGACTTACTTCCGGCCAATCACCACATTGGTTTGGGGTATACGATGGGATGTCCATCCAAATCGGCCACTACTTTTGTTAGGCCAACTTCCGGTGACTCTACGAGTGGTAGCAAACACTCTATTGGTAGTTCTTCCACCAATGGTGCTTCCACCTCGTCCACACCCTCTTTCGGAAAGAAACCCACTTTGGGTGGACCTCCAAAGAAGGGGCATGCTTATATGTACACCAATACCATGCCACGTAGGAACACACGTCATACTCCACCGGCTCACACATATGATGATTTTTATGCAACACATTCTCAGGCACGTGCACACCATGTGAGACACCCTCACGCACGTGTTCCCTCACATGCATATGTTCACCCACAACATCATATGAATTATTATCCACATGCATCATTCCATCATGTTCCTTATGCCTATCCACGACATGCATCACGTAGAAACCAACGACGTATGCATGCACCCAATAGGACGAGGGCTCCCAAGATTTTCACTATTTGGAGCCCAAAGGACACAAGCATAGATGAAAAACAAGTGTATATGAATACTTATTTTTCGGATGTTGTGCATAGTAGAAATTATGTGGGAAAGTCTAAGTCCAATTGGACTTGGCTTCCAAAGGTCTAACCTTTGAGGACCCAATGACCTTGGGTACCATGATATGAAATTTTGTATCTTTAGGTACTCAAGGAAAAGAAAAAGAAAAGGAGCAACAAATTTAAATTTAGCTCCAAAGGGAATTGGATACTCGATAGCGGGTGTTCAAAACACATGACGGGTGACGCTCAATTGCTCTCCGGAGTAGTTCCCATTGCAAATGGAAACCACGTCGTATTTGGAGGCAACGAGAGCGGAACCATCGTCGGTGTTGGTAAAGTGGGTAACCCATCTAAACCCTTAATTAGTGATGTTTATCTAGTTAATGGTTTAAATCATAATCTTATTTCAATAAGCCAACTTTGTGACAAAGGTTACAAAGTTAGCTTTGCGAAAGGATTGTGTCATATTTTGAATGATAATAATGATTTATTATTTTCCGGCACACGCCATAAAGATATCTATATTTTGGATCTCCCTAAGTCATATGAACAATGTCTCGTTGCCAACACAAGTGAACAACACTTATGGCATCGACGCTTTGGACATGTGAACTTTGGAACACTTTATAAGCTTTCAAAATTAAATTCCATTAAAGGTTTTCCGAAGCTCGTTTTTGAAAAGAAAAGTTTTTGTGATTCTTGTCAACGTGGCAAGCTTCCTAAATCTTCATTTAAACCTAAGAAAAGCATTTCTACTAAACGGCCACTAGAGCTATTACATCTAGATTTATTTGGGCCAACTAGAGTTGCTTCCTTAGGAAATGCAAGATATGGACTTGTCATCGTCGATGATTATTCTAGATTTACATGGGTATTTTTCTTATGTAATAAAAATGAAGCTTTTGAAAACTTCACAATATTTGTGAAGAAAGTACAAAATCTCATCGGAACCACCATTGTCACTATTCGTAGTGATCATGGGGGTGAATTTGAGAATGAGTCTTTCTCAAATTTTTGTGATGATCTTGGAATTACTCACACGTTTTCTTTCCCTCGCGCACCTCCTTAAAATGGTGTTGTTGAGAGGAAGAATAGAACGCTTGTGGAGTGTGCTCGCACTATGCTCGAAGATAGTCAACTTGGTTATCAATTTTGGGCGGAAGCGGTACACACCGCTTGTTATGTGTTTAATAGAATACTCTTGAGGCCCGACACCAAACAAACTTGTTATGAATTGTTGTTTGGTAGATTGCCTCAAGTTAAACATTTTCGTGTTTTCGGCGCAAAATGTTTTATTAAAAACACATATGATAATTTGGACAAGTTTGATCCAAGATCGGATGAGGGGATATTTGTTGGGTATTCCTCACGTAGCAAAGCCTACCGGATATACAACAAAAGATCCTCTACGATCGAGGAATCACTACATGTCTCTTGTAATGAGAATTTTACTACTTTTAGAATTTCAAATGATGATGATTCTATGGATGTTTTATGTGATTCGTTTGATAATTCTAAGTCTATTGATTCTATTGATACTAACCCGACTAATGAAGTTGTTGAGAATGTGCCTAGTGATCAAGGTATTCCCAAGCGGCTTCATACCGTTCGTGACCATCCCCATGAGCAAGTCATTGGCAATATTCATGATAGAGTCAAGACGAGATCGCAAGTCCACCACTTCGCCAATTGTGCCTTTGCCTCATCAATAGAGCCAAAGAATATAGTTGAAGCGTGCGAAGATAGTGCTTGGATCCTTGCCATGGAGGAGGAACTCATTCAATTCGAGAGGAATGAGGTATGTGAGCTAGTTCCTTTGCCATCAAAGAACCACACCGTCATAGGGACAAAGTGGATCTTCAAGAACAAAACCGACGAAAACCAAGTCGTCGTTCGGAACAAAGCTCGGTTAGTAGCTCAAGGCTATCGACAAGAGGAAGGTATCGATTTCGAAGAATCCTTCGCTTCAGTAGCTAGATTAGAATCAATTAGACTATTATTGTCTTTTGCATGCCATAAAAATTTTAAATTATTTCAAATGGATGTTAAAAGTGCATTTTTAAACGGAGATGTCGTTGAGGAAGTTTACGTTTCTCAACCTCCGGGCTTCATAAATGAAAAATTTCCAAATCATGTTTTTAAACTAAAGAAAGCTCTTTATGGTTTGAGACAAGCTCCTCGAGCTTGGTATGATCGCCTAAAGAATTTTCTTTTGGATTTGAATTTTAAAATGGGCGAAGCCGATTCTACACTTTTTGTTAAGCATGTGAATAATGATATTTTACTAGTTCAAATTTATGTTGACGATATCATTTTCGGTGCTACTAACTTCACTCTTTGCGAAGAGTTTTCTAATGTTATGAAGGAACAATTTGAGATGAGCTACATGGGCGAACTCAAATATTTCTTAGGTCTCCAAATTCGCCAATTGAACGATGCAATCTTCATCCACCAAACGAAATACACGGTGGAGTTGCTAAAGCGATTTGGAATGGAGAATGCCTCCGGGAAAAAGACTCCTATGAGCACTACAACGCATCTTGATAAAGATACGGGCGGAAAAGATGTAGACATTCGTCTATATCGAGGTATGATAGGTAGTTTACTTTATCTTACCGCAAGTAGGCCCGATATTATGTTTGCCGTTTGTATTTGTGCTCGTTATCAGTCTCAACCTAAGGATTCTCACTTAGTAGCGGTTAAACGTATTTTTCGCTATCTAAGTTACACTTTAGATTTTAGATTACTTTATCCGAAATCTAGCACATATGAGTTAGTCTCATATAGTGACGCTGATTATGCGGGATGCAAATCCGATAGGAAGAGTACTAGTGGCACTTGCCATTTTCTAGGAAATTCCCTTGTCTCTTGGTTTTCCAAGAAGCAAAATTCGGTATCACTTTCAACCACCGAGGCGGAATACATTGCCGTCGGTGCCGCTTGTGCCCAGGTTCTTTGGATGAGACACACACTGAAGGATTTTGGTATTCATTGTGATACTAGCCCTATCATGGTGGATAACCAAAGTGCTATTTGTCTTTCAAAGAATCCGGTGCACCATTCCCGATCTAAACATATAGATGTCCGACACCATTTTCTAGATGATCATGTTGCTAAAAAGGACATCATATTAGTGTACGTTGAAACCCAAAAGCAAATCGCCGATATTTTCACGAAACCCCTAAAGGAGGACTCCTTTGTGCGGTTGCGTCGAGAATTGGGGATTATGGGTGAATCCGAAATATAGGATTCATGTTTCATTCAATTATCTTGCATGCTATTATATTTTGCAATATTTCGTCATGCTAGACTTCTTGAATTTTTCGGGATTTTATGTGATTTGTTTGAATTTTTTTTTCTCGAATTCTTATTTGAATGTCGTATTTGAGATTTCGATGTTTTATGGGGTAGTTTAGATGACTTATGAGAGGGTTAAGATGTTTCGTCCAAGTGTTTTGTGGAGAGATCTTATTTATCAACTTTTGGACTCTTCTAGTCGGTTTCAGTTCATCAGCCAACCGACTAGTTGCACATCTAGTCGGTCAGCTAGTGAACTCAGACTGACTAGTTCAAGCTTTGAACATTCCCTTGTCATTGACTTCTTTTAGTCGGTCACAGTTCTCTTACCGACCGATTAGATTGAAAACTAGTCGGTCAGTTATTGAACTGTGACCGACTAACTCTTGCCCTAGAATTTTCGTTTTTGCCTCGGTTTCGACTTAGTCGGTTTAAGCTCATTGACCGACCGACTAGATCGTAATCTAGTCGGTCAGTGCTTGAACTGTGACCGACTAAGTGCTCTAGGGCAGTCACGTCTTTTCGCATTCTCGACCGACTTATTCTCATTTTATCCGATTGTTTCTAAGTCTAGTCGGTTGTTTTTGTTCTCCAGCTCGAAAACCCCCCAAACCCCGCTCGTGTCTCCTCGTCTTCCCGTCGTTCTCCGGCCATTTTTTCCGGCCAAATCCGCCGCCTTTCGCCGTCGATCACTCCACCTAGGTAACTCCTTCTTCCTAGGTCTCGTTTTCATCTCTAGGGTTTGTCCTAGGGCTTGAGTTCTCCTCTAGGGTTTCGAATTTAACCTTATGGCTTGTTGTTTTCGGTTCTAGGGTTTGAGCTTAGGTTGTTTGATCTTCTCCTATCGCTTGATTGATCTCGTTGTGCCGCGATCATGGCAAGAACGAGGATCCCGATTACCTCCTCTGGGGCATCCCCCATGACCATAGAGGCCGCGACCGTTTCGACCCCTCCTAAGCGTAGGGCCAAGACCACTCGTCCCCCCTCTTCGTCTTCAACACCGTTGAAGTGGAAGAGGACATCCAAGCCCAAACCTACAGGCCAATCTTCCAAGCCCAAAGCTAAACCCAAAAAGTTCCGTGCACCTACCCCTCCCGGTGAGCGTTCAGATAGTGACTCCGAGGATGATTCCGAGGAAGAATACACTCCTGAGCATCCCGAGAAGGCACCTACTCCACCCCCTCATCCACCTCCTCCTAAGACCCGTAAGGCTAAGGGTAAAGGCCTGATGCCAGTAGGCGGTGTAGATATATCGTTGTGTCGCGACGACCCTCAGTGTCTAGCGGCTTACAACCGTATAGAGCACTGCCCACTGCTGTTGGAGCATTACGTTCAGTTTTCTGATTTTCTTGGCCTTGCGGATCTTTTATCCTATAGTGGACTTTTGGACTATCTTAGATTTGACCCTAAGGCGAACCCACGACCCTATCCTCGCCTGGTCAAGCTGTTCTATGCCAATCGTTCCCGGGGTCAGTACGATGAGACTCACTCCATCGAGACTTCTGTTTTGGGGACTCCGATAGTCCTCATGGCAGAGATCTTGGGGGAGTTGATAGGTTGCTCATCGTGTGGCCTCCTCCCATCTGACATCTCTGTAGACGATATCTCCTCCCTCGATCAGCGGACCCTCGCTAAAATCTTCCAGGTTATCCCCCTGCATTCATAGGCGTCCCTTCCAAATCATTCAAGCCAAATGCTTGGGTGATTAACCTGATCTTGAAATCCTGCCTTCTGCCCAAGTATGGATCTTCTTCACTTCCGTCTCAGCCTTTTCTGAAGTTGATATACGCTCTTTTCATGGGTAGCGAGATTAATTGGGCTCGCATTATACTCGACAAGATGGACTCTTTCGAGTGTATTCGCAAAACCACTAAATCTGCGCACATCCTATATCCTTGTCTTCTGACCTTGGTTTTCCGTCGATTTGGTGTTCCTTTGCCTCCGGATGATAAGCGTCCCCTGGGTCCTCCCCTGAACGCGACGGCCGTCAAGAAATCTCTTGCGGCACTCCGTCACATGCAGCGGTCGACTCCTTCTGCATCCCAGGCCACACCTTCAGCTGCTGCAGCCCCTCCTCCTACCACCACACTTGATGACGTCGTTCGGTTACTTCGTCGTCACGAGTCTCGTCTGGCTCGTACCGAGGAGGTAGTTTGCCGTATGGCGAGTTTGATGGGCATTCACCTTCCTCCTCCTGTTTCTGAGGATGAGGAGATGGATGATGAGGATATTGATGAGCTTGTAACCTCCTTAGCTCGTGGCGCTGAGGCCACTGCTGCTGCTGCTGCTACCACATCTGCTCCTGGAGCTGGCACCTCTTCTGGTGCTCCAGAGACTTCTGCACCAGTGGACCAGACTTCTGATGTTGCTGCTGCTCCTGCTGTCGTCACTGATCCAGTCTTGCCTGCTGATGTTCCTGTTGATACCCCAGCCATTGAGCCAGTCGTCGCTGTTTCCATTCCTGCCCCGACGATCTCGTCTGTTGACACGCCTGTCCTCGCAGCAGAGCCTGAGTCCACTCCATCGACTGGACCCACGGAGACTGCTGATCCAGCCACTTCCTTGTGATCGTCTGTTTCGAGGCCTCTCCTATGATCTTTGGATGATGCATCTTATTGAGAGTGTTTTGGGTTAGGATGGAGTGTTGGCGTTGTTTTCATGTACTTTTGATTTTGTGGATATCAGTGTATTTGATGTATTTTGGATGTTGATGATGGTACTCCGATGATTATGTTGTACCTTTTTGATGTTGATATAGATGGTATGTTGCACTTCTTTTGATGTAGTCGATGTGTTTTTGGATGTACTCATTGTATTCATATACATATACATCGATGTTCTCTTTTACCTCGTCGTGCACATTTAATTTTCATTCAATGTCTATGATATGTGAAATCGTCGCTCGACGCTTAAAAACTTGGTTAAATAGATTATATTTATATGATTGTATAGAATTGTTTTCCATGCACAAATTTAACCAAGAATATTGAATATTGGAGGGTATGTTCCTTTATTCACTAAATGAATTAATATTTGGTATTTTTGATGATTTTAATTTTCGCTTTTTGATAATGGACAATTTGGCACACCTTGATTTGATTTCATCACTTTTCCCTTGGTGTCAATTAGGTCCATCGTCAATATCTAAGACTCCCGATGTTGGATTTTCCTTTTCCTAGTTGTTGTCGTTGTATGCCCCCCCCATTTTTGGGATAATGCCAAAAGGGGAGAGATAATGATAATAAATAGGGCAAATGAAAATTTAACTCAATTTCCAAGAATCTAATTTGATGTGTTAGATTCAGGGGGAGTTAAGATATATATAAGGATTTTCAAAATCCGATATTTCAAAAATCGATTCTCGTTATATATCTTACTCGTCTGATTGATGCAATTTATATATATTCATTTTGGAATTAACGTGTCATCAATGCAGGGGAGTAAGTATTTTATATTTGAATCATTATTTTTGATTATTATTTATGTTGGTTTGTCATCACCAAAAAGGGGGAGAATGTTGAATATTGGACTCCCCGGATTTGGTTTTGATGATGATCAAACATAAATAATTCATGAACTAACAATTTGTGAGCGCAATATTGGTGATCGTCGCCAAATTCACGAGAACAATCAAAGCGACATCTCAAGACTTCTCAAAGCTCGTATTCATCGCCTAAAGCCTCGTTGAAGCTTTTGGACCGTTTTGTAAGTCATGAAGAATTGATCGAAGCTCTCGTAGACCGTTCATTAAGGTTTTATTTATAGTCTTTTAGCTTCGATCTATAGAATGTTAAGCCTTGAGTATATCTTACGATTCTATCTTCATAACGCTCATATCGTAGCTCTAGGATCTTAGTAGAAGTCCATTCTAACTTCCTCGAAGCATCGCGCTTCGATTCGGACTTGTTCGTGCATGTTAGTTGGTTCAAGAAGAAGAACTGACCGACTAGATGGTGATCTAGTCGGTCGGCAAAGCTTCTTGGACCGACTAGTTTGAGTTAATCTTTTCTTGCTCAGTACTGTTTACAGTTAGTCGGTCTACGTTGACTCACCGATCGACTAGTTTGTGAACTAGTCGGTCAGTGATGCTTCTTTGACCGACTAGTTGAGCTTTACTGTTCATGCTAATTTTCTCCTGAGTTACTGTTTATCGTTAGTCGGTCTAAGAACGTTTGGTGACCGACTAGTTGATAATCTAGCCGGTCAACATTTGTTCTTGGACCGACAAAATCAATTTGTATTCAGACTATTTGTTTTTGACTCTTAGTCGGTCGAAGTTCACTGACCGACCGACTAGTTGTGAAACTAGTCGGTCAGAAAGTCTTCTTGGACCGACTAGATTTCTAGGTCTGAAATTCAATCTCTTCACTGTTCTTCACTTAGTCGGTCCATGTTGTTTGACTGACCGACTAGTGGATGAACTAGTCGGTCAGTGGTTGTTCTTTGACCGACTAGTTGCTTCAGATTTCTAACCGTTGGGATTTGACCTAACTCGTTTTTATGGGACCCTATAAATACGAACCTTGGTCATTTCTCTCTAGGTTAGAGCTGCCATTAAGAGATTCATTGATATTGAAAGAGATAGAGATTCTCACTCATTTCCAAAGCTCTCTTCCTCACAAGAAATCCATTCTCTCACTTTCTAGATCTAGAATCCATCTTGAGAGAAGTTTGTTCTTGGTGAGCCCTTCAAGCTCTAGCTTGGTTCAAGTCTCCAAATCACTCCTAGGCACCCATTGCTGGTCATTTCTTTGGTGCTAGGTCTTGGTGACTTCATCTTCCTCAAATCCCTCCTTGCACCTATTTGGTAAGAAAACTCAAGGTATAGGATTTTTTGGTAAGATTGTTTATTTCATTATAAACTCATTTATATTGCTTATTGATTCTCTCGGTTGTGAGAGAAGGTTGTGATCCCGGGTTGTGGGATTCACTATTGCCATTGCATGTATGATTTGATCTTGTGAAGGTTTTTCACAAGATATCATAGTGGAAATCTTGAGTTAGGGTTTCTAACTCAAGTATCCGGAGGGGATCCGGGTGGTTGGGACGTAGGATCACCGGGAACAAGTCGGAGAGACTTGGGTGGATCCGAACCCAGTAACATCTTTTGTTAGCATTGTTAATTTTGTTGTTGTCATCAATTTAAGCTTCCGCAAATTGTTTTGGTAGTTATTTGCACTATAATTAGGAATTATACTCCTTGTTATTTTTAAAGTACTATTCACCCCCCCTCTAGTACTTGTGCAGTAGCTTGTAGGGCATTACACTCTCCTCATGGGGTGAATGGATCTAGAAGTGATGGCCTTGGCAACCAACAAAGAGAAGGCTTCCATGACAATGACGAATAGATATGGGGAGAGGGGGTCCCCCTATCGAAGCCCTCTGTTGCCTTCAAAATAACCCACTGGAGTGCCATTAACCATAACAGAGAAGGTTGGAGTAGAAATACACTCCTTTACACATATGTATATGTATATACGTACATATAGCTATACACACACACACACACACACATATGATTTATATATTTATAGATGACTTTGAACGGATGGTATATGTATCTCCAATAGCATCCTAACAAATGACAAATTCTTATACAACCCATTTTGACCACATGACAAAGGTGTTAAAATTAAATGTCTTTATTAACTTGTATACACTCGGACAACATGGAGACACACAAAGACAATTTACATAAATAATTAGATATTGATGTTGTTTACATGTGTTTTCTCCCCATGTTGGATGATTCTTGATGTTGGTACAATTACAGTAGCTGGCGTAGGATGACGTTGGCAACTGACTGGGCACTGGATGAGCTAACCACGGGCCGAATAGACCTCAAGTCGAATCTATTTCAGCCCAGTCCGAGCTATTTCAGCCAAGTCCGAGCTATTTTTTGCTAACTCCGAACTATTTCTACAAAGTCCGAGATATTTTCGAGCTACCTTCAACTTCCTGCAATACGAAGAGCTCGCTAGGGAGGGTCAGATCTGTGGTCCGACCTAATCCAATCTAATGCTTAAGTCAGATAGTGACTCAAAGGAAACTCGTGGCAAATATGGCCGATCTGTTAGGATATCGACAAATAATTATCGTGCCGAGCTATGGAGGAAATGAAGAATTTTAGGTGGAGCATATCCAAGTATAGGAGTACCTCACTCTTTTGGTTCTCAGAAATTTCCCCCCAAAAGCTCTCTCTTTCTCCCATTGTCTAAGAGTGTCATGCCCAGTTCCTCAGAATACCTGGCATTTAAATTTTTTTTCCAAGTATCCTGAAGAGTGAGAGTGATGAGAGGGGAAAAGAGAGAGGAAGAATAAACTGAATAAGCAGGCCATTGCGCACATGCGGGGATAGTACAAGTGAAGCTCCACTATAATATCAAACAACTCATAATGACATAGAAGAACAACAACACATTTTATATATAACAAATTCCATTAATGTACATAGTCCAGATACACCACTACACATACACCATCACACCCCACCTCCCAAAACAACCATGTCACACCATAACTACAACTCATACCAAGTGCTACCTCTGAAACCCAACTCCACGTCACCGCCAACCATGCTACCCCTGCTACCTGAAAAGTAGGGAGGAGCACGTCAATGCGTGCCCCAGTAGGAACCAACTTGGATTTGGAACACTATTTTAAGGTTATCAATTCCACAAGGTAAGGCAAGAGAGATAAGACATGTAAACTAAGTGACATAACGAAAAGTAAATAGCCAAGTAAGAGGGTCATACCTGCGGTCCAATGTCGAGTTACTGCAGGAAAAGTGTTAGCACGAATAATAATAAGAATAATAACACAAGTGTTCAAGCAACCATTATCTAATAAGATAAGTGCAAGTGCCTGAGGCATAACACAGAGTCACAAAGAACATGCAAAGGGAAGGAAAAGTGCTGCCAGCAGAAGAAGTAAAACGCAAATATTTATTTCATTATTTTATAATTGAATTAATTGGAACTTGGGTAAACTATGTGATACCATGTCCTGACTTCACCCCAAATTTGGGGTGAATATAGCACACGTCGCAGTGGACACGAGCACTGTACAACACCGGGTCTCTCAGCTCCCCCGTCCCTGGCAGGAGTGAGGATCTCCATATAATAACACAACCTCCGTATGTCCCCTCCACTCCCGGTAAAGGCGAGTGGGTATAAAAATCCCATCCACTCCCGGAAAAGGCGAGTGGGTATAAACATCACATATCACATAATCATTTCCCCCAACTTCTCAGTCCAGGCCTCATATCCACAATTTACTCAAATCCCACCTAAACCCGGGTTTTGTTAACTCACCCTCATTAGAGAGGATTGAGACATTCAAGAATTCGATATTATCATTTTAGTAATGAGGGAGTCATGTTGCATGGCGTCACATTCCACATTCATACCAACGTGGGTCATGCACCGAAGTGCCATGCCCTCCATCATAGTCATATCAACCCATCATCACATCATATATGGTACCATGCATGACATGTTCCCAACATCACATATTTATATCAAATCCCATATCATAACCATAGAATTGAGTAGTTCTCACATTTCTGGCATTTGCCTTCACTTAGGCATTTTCACAAACACATGATATGCATCATGTTCCACATCTTAATCACATTAGCAATTTAAAAGTGTATCACACCAATTAAAATTTCTTTGATGTAATAACAACCAGTATGGACAATAGGAGTAAAATTAACAACTATACATAATTTAACATCCAATGGAAATGGCTCAGCTTGCTGGAAATTGTAAACAGTCACCACAAATGACCATACATCATCAGTTTTCAGTGAGAATTTAATAAAACTTCCCAAATGAAAGTTATAGATATGTTAGTCGTGGATTCACAGATAAAATTTCATGCAAAAATATTAAGTAAGTGATTTATGGTGAATTATTTGGTGAAGTCTGTCAAATCTATTTTTCAGACATATTTCAGAGTCTGTAAAGATTGCTGTTTTTGGGCATGTTTTAGCCAGAATTTCGAAATATAAGCACTTTTATGGGATTATATATAAACTTGTTAAGTTTTCAACGAGACCAAAAACATAAAATCCATTGTGTGTGCAGGTACTGAGGCCAATTTTACTAAACTGTGTCAAGACTGAAGATCAAACAGACATGTTATAAAGATAGAATTTTTACTCCCAATTTCTGAATTGAACATATATCAAAATTTATAAGATTTTGGGGTAGAACTTCAAGATCTATCAGAATATAATTTTTTCGAAACTTAATTCGAGCTACAGTAACCAGTATCAATGTTACAACAGACATCAGGATTTCTGAATTTCAAGGGAGATGGTTTTACGAAGAATTTCAAGGGAAAATTCATGAAAATTGAATCAAGGCACATTAATTTGATTACCACTTCTTCATATCAGTAAATCATGCTATAAAATCATGATAGCAAGAACAAATTAAGGGAATTCCAAATCCAAGAGAAAAGTTGATTTTTCCTCTTTTGCTTCTCTTCTTTCTTCTCCACCTTCTTCCCACTTGCATCCACTTGAGATTCTTGATTTTTGTGATGGAGAATTAGGGTTCTGGAGTGAAGACGAAGGGGAAAATAAAGGGGATATGGCCGGCCTCCTTAGGGAGAAAGAGGGGGGGGGGGAGAATTAACATGAAAAAGAAAAGAAAAGAAAAGAAGAAGGAAGTAGATTTTTCTAAGGAGTTCTACACACTCCTTTAGCTTGCTCCACAAGCCATGTTTAACTTAAAATGACTAAAATACCCTTCCAAAAATTCCCCTCAACTTTTAAGTATATACAAGTTTGCCATTACTTTATGCACTGACCACTTAAGTATGTACACACAGCACTTTGGTCCAAATGACCATTTTGCCCCTCGCCTTTCTAAAATTTTACGGGGGTTGCCATTGACCCCTAACCCCTTTCATACTTGTATGGCTTCCTCACACATACCCATGCATTCCTACACATGTATACATGCACCACGCACACACGTCCAACACATTCCTATTGTTTCGAACCCACGACGTCTTTCACACTTCTCCCGCACTCAATCTCGCTTTCTCAACTCTTAGCCACGTATTACGGCCCAATCCCCCTTACACTACGTTACATACATTGATATCCATGTTTATTTCATGCCTACGTATGCACCGTAGGTAGAAATACCACGTGTGTTCAGTAGAATACACGTATAGTGCTAAATAGGGCATGACAAAGAGACTATTTATATGCAGTCGCTTTTTAGGGACTTTAGATGGTAACATCCGAGCTTTTAAACTGCTTTATTGCTTCTGGCCTAAATTATCGCCATTATTGACGAGCTGAACGGTCAGTCATTTCATGCCTTCATTCTGAGCTGATGCTTTAAATGAAGAAGTCCAACGGTCAACTCAGTTGTCGTATTAAATGAAGAAACTGTCGGCCTCACGTGATGGCATCTGAGCTGAAACTATGCGCTTTACTGGACTTTTGGGCATGCATGCTAAAACAACTGAGTGATCATTGGGGCCGACCTAGATCTATATCAATGGCCCTAACCTTCGGAGCTCAACGGCTGTATCAATCAAGGTTTGGTGATGTGGCACACATTAATTGGAATGAGCTGAGAATGATCCCCGATTGTGCAGCTAAATCGGCCCACAAGGGCTGCTGCATGAGTGGCCTTTGATCGTATAGCCGGATCAGCCAGCTAGGTCTTCTGAGAGTGATCCTCGATCGTATAGCTAGATCGGCCCGTAAAGGCAGCTGCATGAGCGACCCCTGATCATATAGCCGGATCATCCCTTGAGGTCTTCTAGAGTGATCCCCAATCGTATAGCTAGATCGGCCTACGAGTGCAGCTACGAGGGCGGCCTACGATCGTTTAGCATGATCAGCCCGTGAGGTCTTCTGAGAGTGATCCTAGATCGTATAGCTAGATCGGCATACGAGGGCGGCTGTGTAAGCGGCCCCTGATCGTATAGCGTCGAAGTATCCATATTGATCTGTGGACCTACAGAATTTAGAGAAAGTAAAATGGAAAAAGACGATCATGTCCATCCCATTAATCAGCTCGGTAAGATAAAATCCTCTTTGAAATGAAAAATAAAGAAACCAAAATAAAAAATAGCACAAGGGTTTGCTCGGTTTATTTGTTTTTTATAATAATGCCTTCGCAGATGCTCTGCATTCCAAGGATGGATGTGCTCTCTATTGTCCATTATTGAGAGTCTGTAAATTGATTATCAAGAACTTCAGTAATGTTTTATGGACCTTCCCACTTGGTAGCGAGCTTACGTTGACAGACGATCTCTGGGGGAGAATGATGCCGTCCTTAGGACTACGTCACCCAAGGGTAAGCTCCTGCCAATGACTCTACAATTATAGTATCAACCTACCATATGCTTTTGTTGAATGATAGTTGCAAGTGCTTGGTCTCTTACCTCATCAACAAGCTCTACATTCAGTTTGCGGCCTTCCAAATTTTTTTCATCGTCAAAGTGCTTGATACGAAGTGATTCCTCACCGACCTCTACCGGGACTACCGTCTCTACTCTAAATGCGAGGATGAAGGGTGTCTCCCCTATGGCCTCATTATATGTCATCATGTATAACTAGCATATCATTGGGAGCTTTTCTTATATGTCATCCTTTGATCTCGATGGGCCCCTTCCTTAGGCCGAGCTTCTTTATTTGCTTCAGTTGGGGATTTGGAAGTGCCCCCATCGTGGGCGACCAATGCATCTTCAATCATCATATACCGTTATGCTCTAGTAATGTAACGCCCTGCTCACCAGGATACCCGAGAAGTATGAATTCATCCCAGGTTCTCCCAGAGCAGCGGATGTTACGAAGGAAGAAGGGAAAGAAAATACAACTGAGTCAGCAGGTCCACTGCGCACTGCTGGGATAATACCTATAATGTTCTCAAGAAACGTTCACAAATAACATAGAAAGAAGACAGAAACCACAGAGAAACACTGAAAATAAGAACACTGACCTTTATATACACTATCATCCATTATACATTATCACAGTTATACATCTTATACCATCAACACAACTCTCCCTAAACATCCCAAAAGTACAAACTCTCATCCTCTCCCTTTACCACCCAACTCACAACCCAAGCTCTCCAACCATAACTCCAACTTTATCTCCTTGCCTCCAGCTCCATAAACCTGAAACCACGAATTGGAGCACATCAAGCGTGTCCAAGTAGTAAATCCAACTCCACCTCAAATGCCACATCCTAAAATGCAGCTACGTGCATGTACAGAAGATGATGCAAAAACATGATGGCATGTCATAGCAGGAGCATGGGGACTCAAGGTAAACGAGATTACAATGGCAACAACACAACAATAGTAAGGGGCATAAGAGGGCAGGGGTTACAATAATTTCTTGAATAACAACCATATGCAAGGGCTAGGAACACCATACCAACATTTCAGCTTGCAGGAGAAAGTACAAATAGTCACATTCAATGGTAGATTTCACCAATTCCATCTTGGAATTTGACTAAACACTCGAAATGAAAGTTGTAGATCTATTAATTCTACATTGCCACACCAATTTTCAAAAAGTAATCATAAGTGTGATTTATAGTACTCAAAATGGCAACAGCTAGATTTTCTGCAGAAAAACTCAGAAACTGCAGCAACTAAATTACTCTTAGCTGTAGGAATATCTGGGTAAAATGTTCAACATGAATGTTGTAGAGAAGGAAGTGCTGATTTCCGAGATGTCCTAAATCATCCAATTTCATTAAGTGTAGTGGTAGTAATAACAGTTTTAGTGCAGTGTATTAAAACATGCAGAAATTTGATATGTTTTGAATTGGCCTCTTTTCTCCTAATTACTGAACTTAACATATGTCAAATTATATATGATTCTGGAGTAGAATTTCGTGAACTACATGAATATTGTTTTTCAAATTCCAGTTTGATCTAGGTTGGGAGATATGCACATTTTAACAGAGGCTAAAACTGCTGGAAATTTCAGAATAGATTCATGAACATAAAAGATAATTTTTATCCAAGGAAACATGCATGCAAGTGAAATACAAGGTGGAGATGGGAATCGTACCCCTTAAGGAGCTCAACTTCCTCCTTCCAAGACTCCAAGCAAGCTCCTTCAAGTTCCCTCCAAGCGCCTCTAAGAAAGCCCTCAACTTGTCCAAAACTTCTCCTTAAACTCCCCTCTTGCAAGGACCTTGGGCTTAGGGTTTTAAAGGAAGAGAGAAAATAGTCGGTTAAGGGATTAAAGATGGGCTTGTTTCTAGAGAACTCTCCCTTCTTCTTTCTTTTCTATTAGTTTCTTCTCTTGTCTTTTTCTCCTCTGTTTTTTCTTTTTCTTTTTCTTTAATATTTTCTTTTCATGCAAACAACCAATATATATTTCTTCTAAGCTTCCTTTTATTTACAAGTTTGACATTCCTTTATGTACACACATTTTCTTTACACACATCCATCTCAAAAATATCTCCTCTCTAGAAGCATCTCTCACACTTATCACTAATAGGGTGACATAGAGGCTACCAACATAACTATTCGTCAACTTGGGTATAAAAGTACATCACAAGCCTTCCCATACACATCATACCTAGAAACAACCATTGGTACATACACATACAAGTATCTGAACATACATAGATAACAATCTGTACACAGATATATAAGGATCTGTACACACATATACACTGCACTGTATATACATATATACTGTACTGTACACAAATATATAAGATAAGCTCATGTCGAAAGGGTCTGATTATCCCGATCTTTTGCAGTTGTTGTCTGCGTCACCAAGTTATGCACGCTTGTCATTATTGAAGAAGCATTCCGGAGGTAGCTTCCATGTCTTTATCTGAGCATTCTCTTAAAACCGTGTACAAATGCTTTAAGGGTTTTGTGCTCCTGATATGCTGAAGTTTACATGGAACATAGGCATCCATCAGAAGTTTTGCTTAAATTATCTTTTTACTCTTTGCTATGGAAAGTCTTTGGTATATTAGTACATTTCATCAAATCTTTAATATGGAGTTCAGTGTCCTCTTCCATAATTATGTAGGTTTCGCTCAATATGTCAAGTCCTTATTTGTTGTAATTCATATTTCCACGGTAGGAAGGCAGTGACAGTGAGCGTGAAAGCAATGACACCGAAAACATCCCGCAAACCGCCGAAGCGTGTTCGTGTGAGGCATCAAGGAGCCGGAACATATGTTTTGACAAAGTGGTCAAGGAGTTTGACACTTTATTAGAAATGATTATGAACCGTCTGAATGACCATTAAAATTTATTTGGATTAGTCTCGTAAGGTACGATGAGCTGGATGAGATCCAGGCAAGACATTAATTATGGATTCCAAGAGACCACAGAAATTATTTGGATAAGATTCAATTATGTGGTCTAACATGAACATAGAAACCCCTTAAGTCTATACAGTAGACGGTTTAGCAGATTCACTCACGAAGGCTCTATCACATAAAGTCTATAGAGACTTATGTGTAAATGCGGTTTGAGATACCAGGATAAATGGGCCTGAGTGCAAGTGAGAGATATGTTGGGAGATAGGTATGCCTTCGTTTTGAGGCAATTTATCTCCATGTAAGTGTACAAACATCTTGTTCAAAATAATAAGAAGCTGTTTGGAAAGAATTTAACTAAGGTAATAATAATGTAATCTTCATTAGAGCTTAGGTATAGTCCTGAGACATAATGCAAGGTCAAACATGTATCAAGATGGAGATCTCGATCATGAAAAAGTGTTTGATCGATTATAGCATAGGTGTGAAATCGTTAATGGTCATAGATGTTTCCAGAAAAGGATATCGAAACATCGGAATGACCATTGTGTCTTAGTCTTCACCATGGAGTGGTGACGATGATCTCATGATCGTTCGACTTGGCGAAGTCGAAGATGAGACATAGGTACTCATTGGAGAATGAGTTCACTGAATAACCCAACAAGAGTTATCATATGGTTCATGTTGACCAATTTGTCAATGATAACTCTTAGTGATGATATGTAAGTTGGTCTTTTGACTTGAGGTCATTGTACGAACCTGTACGTGAACAGTGTCACTTAGATCACTGATCTAGCCTCGGGGCAAGCCCTGTTGAAAGGTCTTTGGTTGGGTGACACTTGAAGCATGTGAGAAGAGTAATAACCAAGATAGGATTCGTCTCTCACGGTCAAGGGGAGTTAGTGTCGCAGTGTTAGTTTGATCTTTAGCGAAAACTCTGGCCAGAGTATGTTGGAAGAAGTCCAACATTATTTGACTAAAGATCGATGTAGACTAACCAAGTTCAAGCTAGTAGGATAGACAGTTGAATACCCTTGGCTTCACTAAGCGGCATAGTTTTGACGAAAAGACTATAACTACTGTATTCATCACGGACACAGTCAGGGTGGTCCCGACAATACTCATGTCAATGAGTTAACACATAAGTATGATACCAAAACAGAGACGGCACCTGCTGCTCGTGTTCTCTATCGTCTGGGGCTTCGAGCCCCACCTGTAGTAGCGTCAGGCTGTAGGGTCCACACAGAGTGAGACCTTCGTCAAGTAATAGGTAGAAATTAGGGAGAATATGCATTTGAGGCAAGGGATAGAAAACTGCAAAGATTTTACAGTTAGCTCTTGCATTCGGAATAAATGATCTTGAGTGCAAGTGGGAGATGTTGGGGGATGCATGCCCTCAGATCATTTGTATTTGATGCAAATGATTTTTTTATAAATTGATGTGGGAATTTTGAATATAATGCAAAGGAAATTAAATGTGTCGTAAATTATTTACGTGCATATTTAATATAATAAATGTGTTTAAATGGTTACATGTATGATGGGATCATCCCGGTCTAAACGCAGGTTCAAACCGCGTTGATAACGGACTCCAAATGCACAAGTTAGAGCCACAAAGCACAAACGGGCATTGCGGGTCGGGCGCGCGACCATAGCGGGTCAGGAACGTGACCATAGCGGGTCGGGCATGCCCGACCCGATACAAAGGGGCATGCGCCCGTGTTTGACACGGGCGCAGCCCGTGCCCAGACACAGTATGGGTGTGCGCCTGCGCACACCGCGCTGGGCGCTGCGCATGCCTACGTGCGCAGCGCTGGGCACTACATGCCTAGTTGGCATCACACGCACGCTGCACATGCACTGTGTGCATGGCATGCTGGTGGGGCCCGTGGGTGGGCCTCACCTGGTGCTAGGGTTGCGGGCTTAGTGCAGTTTACTGTGACAGCTCAGTTTTTGCAAAAAATTGAGTTTTGGGGCTATCTTTGAAGTCTCGTTTGAGGGGTCAAACAAACTCCAAATGACGTGTCTTTTCTTCCTATGCATTCACCGTTCAACCCTCTTCGATTTGATAGGTTGTATCACTTGCGAAGCTCAGCGGTGAGGGAGGAAAAATTCGCAAAAGTTTGGCCTTTATGAAAGGCGAACTTTAATTAATTTTTCTTCCAAAACTATTAGTCCCACATCGGATATGGAGTGAAGGGGATGGGTCAGCCGTCTATATAAATAGGGGTCTACCCCCTCCTTGAAACTCGTCCCAAGCTCCAGATCTGAGTAGCTCCATTAAACGTGGGCAAGCCTGGATCTGAGCTTAAATTGAATATTCTCTTTCTCACTAAATTTCTTCCATACTCATGTTCGGGCTTTAGCAAAGCTATGAAGGAGCTCGGATCGGATCCGAAGACTTGACGAAGGATCCACTCAAGGTGAAATCTTCTTCAGCGCATGGTTGGCTCGGCGACAAAGGTGTTGTTTGCCTCGGGACGCGCTTTGACTTGGGACAAGGAGCGGATCGGGATGCGGTTTGGCTTGGGAGAAGCGGCGCGGGAGCCAAAGAAATGTTGCTGAAAATGACGCTTCGAATTCTGCAAAAACGAAGTGAAAGGTATGTACTTTAAATTAAACATGCCTTTATCATTTGCAAATATTAGATAGATCTATCCTTAGGGGTTAGTCAGACCCAACTGCGGGATAATAGAGAGCTTGGCTAGTGTTTGTTAATCTTTAAGTGTAATGACCCTAATTTCTATATACGCGTATTTGTACGTATTTTTGACGTAGATACGTCCGTATATTTTTGGGAAGTATGCCCATATTTTTCTTTGAATTATTTGGTGTAGGAATTTATTTTAAAAGATTTTAAACTCATTACTTGAATTTAGTAAATGAGAGTATTTGGAGAAATACATGTATTTGGAGTGTATGAAGTATTTCTTCAAGTATTTTTAATTTCTTAAAATACAAAAATCCAAATTTTTCTTACCATGACAACACACCATGGTATGTGTCATGGTATTAGTAATAAGAGGACACTTGGCCTATTAGGTGTAAGAAGGAGAGGGATTTAGGGATTCCTAAAACCTATGCATGAAAAACAAAACCAAGAAAAGAAAAAAAATCTCATTTCACTCTCTCCCTCACTCCCCATTTCTGGCCGAAATTTTGCATGCCCCCTTTCTTTCATTTTGCTTCATCTTCTTCCTTAAAACATACTTCCAAATAGCTCCCCTCTTCAACCTCTAAAAGCCCCAAAAATTCCTTTTCATTCCAACACCAAACTAGCCCAAAAATTAGCCAAAAATCCTACTTTTTGGAGACAAATTGGAGCTTGGAAGAAGGAGGATAGGAGCTCTTTTCATCAAGGAGAAGAAGGGCCCAAGACTTAAATTTGGAGGACTTTTTACAAGGTAGGAAATACCTTTCATTCTTAATAGGATTCATTTTAGGATTTGGTTTCTATTGTAGTTTAGGAATTAGGTGGAAAATGTTTAATTTTAACATGGTAGAATAAAATGGTAGCATGACTAATTTGAAGAATGAGATGCCATATATCTTGATTTGCCATGTAGTAGGATTGTTAGTATGTCTCATTGAAAAAGTTAGTAGCATGCTAAATAGTCATACTAGTATGACATGTTTTATTTTAGTTGCTAAATATTTCTCTTGTAAATTTGGAACATGTTAATAATTGGTAATGATGTATAATGTCAAGCTAGAATAGCTATGTTGATTAGGGCACCCAATATGTTAGCTTGCTAAAAATAATGCTAGTTTTGATGTGTAGAGAATTGATCATATGCTAGTTCATTTTAATATGAAGTTGCAAGTATGTAGTTGTATTGTGAGAGATATATATTTCATGTTATCCTTTTTGTAAGATTGGATTTATGTTAAGGACTTGCAATTATCATAATCTTATTCTCATGCTAGTGTTGACATGTAATTGTGGCTTTTAAACATGTTAGAACTAGATTTAAAAAGGAATTTGGTTGCTGGAATTTTTGTTACAGCAGAACAGTAACTTGTAAAATTCGTAGAAAATAGCAGAAAAATCAGAAAAATAAAATTAAGAAACTACGAAAAACTATAGAAAATTTCCTACAACTTTGAAGAGAGGCCGAGAGCCAATTCAGGCTGCAATTAGGGTAACAGAGCCAATCTTTCTGGTGTGACAGTTTTGGACAGATTCTTGTATTAATTTGTTTAAGAATTTTAATGTTGTATTTTATCTTGAGTTGAAATTGATCAATGTTGATGATACATCATTAAATGCTTCTGAGATATGTCCTTATGATGATGCTTCATGTATTATGATTTATGTAGAAATTATGATGATGAGAATTTGTGAAAATATGAAATGAAAACGGTAGTTGAAACCGTTAAAGAATCATTGCTAAAACAATGATGTAATATGTTTAAAACTGAGAGTGAGGTTGAGAATTGACATCGGTGTTCTCGTTCCATTCTTAAAATGGGTGAGACGCCAGATGTGGGTTTGGGGGAAACACGGGTAAATTGTAGGTGTTAAGGAGCGGACACGATATGATTTCTCGCTCGCTTCGTCACTCCCGGAAGGGGGAGTTGACTAGAGTTAGAGAGGCCGCCGATGCGCTCGTGACGCACCTGGACGAAATGATGGTTTTCTCCGTTTGTCCGACAAAAAAACTGAGATGATTCTCACTCCGGTACCTTGTCCAGTCGGGTACAGAGTTACGAGAGGTCCCTCCATTGCTCGTGTCGCTGGAGTGGTACCACATTTCACCCACCCTGGGTGAAGTCCGCTCTCTTAGCAGCCTATGGTTTATCCGGGTTCCAAATACAGAACAATAATTTAATTAATTTAATTTATTCGTTTATTACTTTAGTTCTGTTCACTGTTGTTTACTTTTAGCACGTGTACTCTGTTTTTAATTTCTGCGTAACAAGTGATGATGTGACACCTGTTGTTAGTAGTTAGTTAGGGAGACCAGTTCTAAACTGGGTTCTACTAGGGTGATTAGGAGTTCCTGCTGGGTCATGCGTTGACGTGTCCCATCCCGTGGTTTTCAGGTACGAGTCCCGAGCTGTCTTCGGGTGTCCCAGAGCCGGAGGTCGGTGCCAGTGCTACTGAGGTAGAGCCTTCAGGAGACTTTGTACAGTTAGATTTCCCGGGGTTAGACTAGTGGCGTTGTACCGGGGGTGTACTTTTGTACTTTTGGGCTGGGGGTTTCTTTTTGTTGTACCGCTTTTTGTACCCCCCTTGTATAGTTGATGTATGTATATATATATGAACTTAAGTGATGCGACTTAAGTGATGCGATGTAACTTCAGTGTTGTTGCATTTACTTTTCTTTTTCTTCTATGTACTATTCCAGTGTTATTGCAGTGGCATGCTTATATTTAATATTAAACCACAAAAAAATGCCTAGTAGTATTTAGATAAGAGGGCTCGAAGCCTGAGTCTGAATACTACGGTGACCTCGTCAGCTACGCCCACGTACTTGGGTGAGCGGGGCGTGACATTAGGGCTTTGATTTAAAATTGTTTTAAGTCTATTTTTCACTGCTAATTTGTTTTCTTCGTCCGACCGACTTAGGCCGGACATCGAATTTATAGCCCTAAGGACCATAAACCCCTTCAATCGTCAACTATGACAAATACATATTTGCTACCATAAAGAGATGAGGTTTTAGCCGGACCAAATAAATCCATACGTAGAAGTTCAAGTGTTCTTTTGAGCTAAGAGCCCCTATACTCTTAAATGTGCTCTTATGTAGTTTTCCATATTGGAAAGATTCACAAATTTTGTCCAATTTAAAGTTCATTTTGGGAAGTCCATGTACCAATTCCTTCCTAGATATCTTATTTAGGTTTTTGATGTTAACATGACCGAAACGTCTATGCCATAATAGACGGTCATTATTATCACTACATGAGAGCATATATATGTTTTCCATGCGATTGCCTTTAGCTAGCACATGTTTCATAGCATTGCCATAGACTAAGCAAGCATCATGTGTAAAAAGAACTTTGTATCCTCTATCACATATTTGACTAATGCTAATTAAGTTGTGCTTGAGTCAACTTACCAAGCTAACATTTTCAATGAGAGGTTTAGAAGGGTTATCGACATTTCGGATGTAAACAATCCTTTCCCTTTTGTTATCTCCAAACATTATTGTTCTTCCGTCTATCATTCTTATAAATCTTAGCAATTTTGCATTCTATGTCATGTGTGCGGAGCATCCTCTATCCATGATCCACATATCCTTATAATGTATCTGAAATAAAATGACTTTAAGTGTTTGGTACCCACTAAAGATTGGGTCCACAATGTCAGCTCAAAAATATAAACATAATCCTTCATAAATCTATAAAATAATAATTTAAATTTCTATTCTTACTCTAGGGTATCATGTAGATAATCATGAAGTGCATAAATACCCAAACGGCATAAAATATATGGGGTCATCAATTTGGAACCCAAATCTTATTTGGATTTGATTTCCTATGCACAAACGAATCATTTTGATATCCATGCATGCATCTAATCAAATTACAAACATAAACATTCTTATCATGCAAACTTAAGTGTTTAGGCACCCATATCATGTTGTTGTGATTTCTAGCAAATTTCATATCATGGCGCTTGGTGTGTGATTTGTGTATAATATAGGGTTTATGATAAACAGTGTGATGTGAACTATTGTTAACATTGTGTGATGGAGCAAGAATTCTATCTTTCATAGCATATTTACCATACATTAAAGCATGATTATATCGGTTATAACATGCACGACTTTCTTAGAAACATGAGCAATATGTGGTGTAGTGACATGCTTTGGTGTATGAGCAGTCTTAACACTAGATTTATTCTTAACACTCCTGAGTTTAAGCATTAGCTCATCGTGCTTGAGCTTACTAGTGTATATATCATTTTCAAGAATATTTATTCTATCATTCACAAGGGAAATATATAAATCATGCGCATTCTTAAAGTTATCATGGTTGTGTACTAAAGATTCATATTTATCCTTTAAACATTTAAAATCATGCAATAAAGTGTTGTGACCATCATGATTGTGAACTAAGATATTACGATCATTTTTCAAGCATCCATGTTCATGTGCAATAGTCTCATAATCAACTTACAAAGTATTATAGCTACTTTCTAATTTCTTATTCTTTTTCTTCAACATTCAAATTCATTATGGAGTTGTACATAAGCATCTTCCACATTAAATTCATCGTCGGAGTCACTTACCTCATCATTTCTTGCGGATGAGCCATCAAGCATATTTCCATCTGAGTGTTTTCTCTAATTTCCTTGGTAAGTAAAATCTCATTTATTGGTGCTTCGGTAGATTGTTCTCCGTACTTCTCTTCTACAATCTCAAATATTCAGTGGGGGTTGTGGCTCCTGAAACTTCACTAACAATATTACCAGTTAAACATGAGTAAAGTAGATGCATTACCTTTATATTCTTCGAGTACTACTTCTTTTGAATTGGTGTCCACATTAATTTAGGAGTGGAAGGCATTTCATAGATCTCTTGTAAAAAGATTCCATATTCAATGTCTTCAGCCTACAAGTATATTTCCATCATCTTCCTCCATATGGAAAAGTTTGTATTGTAGAATGCTGAGGGAGATATCATTCTTGAAGCCATCGCCTTGACTTAAGCTCTGATACCACGTGTCGGATCATGTGGATGGCAGACAACACTAGAAAGGGGTTGAATAGTGTTGTGTATAAAGATAAAACTTTTTGCGTAAATTAAAACTTCCCTTCTAATAATTTGCCTAAATCTTCAAGAAGAATAACCTGGCATGGTACTTAATCAACATAAATATAAATGCTTACAATGAGATAGGATAATGTGCAGCGGAAATATGAATCACAAGCAAGTGAGAATAATGGGCAAAGAGAAAATAAGCACAATACAGACATAAGAATTTTATCCTGGTTCCCCACAACTTGGGTGCGTCTAGTCCCTGGCCTCCCTCGGGATTTAATCCACTAGTGCAAACCTGCAATACAATCACCTAGCGTCACTTGCTAGGATTTCCTAACACAACTAATTACACCAAAAGCTAGGATTTCCAAACCAATACAAAAACCCCTTTCACAAAGGGAATACAACTCAATGCTTACCAATCGACATACCAACGCCTTTCCGTAAGGCTTACAAACCTTTGTTGATGATCGATGTTACACCCTTTGATCCTATAGCCAAATAATGGATCTTTTGTGTTTTGTGTGGCTATAAGCAAATCAAAGCTTTTGATCTTTAAAAATATAAGTGAAGCACGATAGATCAGAAGCGAACTTGAATTTGAAATCTCTTAAAATAAACTTTGAGAGCAGATATTTAAACCAAGTTGTAATGCTAACAAAATAATCAAAAAGATTAGTGAAATAAGCACAAAAACTTTAGAAGCAATGTCCAAAATAAGTTAGCTTTAGAATGAAAGAGCTTTTGAAACTTTTCTTAAAAACTATAGAAAATTGCTTAAGAATTGATATCAAATAGTTCTGAACTCTTTGGTATTTATAGATGGTGAAAACATTTCAAATCGAGTTCATAAAACTCTCCTCCAACGGCTAGAAATGACTATATCGCGAAAATTGTGTTTTTCAATTAAACTAGTCGTTTAACCCAGATAGGCGGCTATTCAAGGAGATAGTCAGCAATCTTCTAGCTGATAGTCGTCTATCCTAAAGGGATAGTATGCTAATACAGTCCAGAAAGTCTCAGTTCAAATCCCACTACATGATAGTCGGCTATCATGGTGTGAATAGTCGTCTATTTTGTGATACATGTGTTTTCTCTATTAAAATACTTTGAAATCATTTCAAAACTATTATATGGTATTTTAAACATATTAATAAAATTTAAAAACATTTTTCTCATATTTATGTGTGTTGTAGCTCCAAAATATTGACTTTTACAAACTAAGACTCTACTTACATAATTTGACACACGTTGAGTCTTGAGTCTTGTTTGCTTGTACGTCTTGGGCCATTGAGTCTTCATTTGGGTCTCTATTTGAATCTTCACTATCTCCATGTCTTGACTTTTGAATGGCTCCATGATCATAGCTTTCATGTCTTTGTTTTTAGCAACACCACATCTATGTTCTTCATAGCTTAATTTTACATTTGTCCATATCCTACACACTTGAATTAAACTCATTAGTACCATATCATTTGTGAAAATTATCAAAACTCCACTGGGTTGTCTCAATATCCGAACATCCTCCTCCTTGGGTCTATAAAAGGAGGGGGGGTTCTTTATTCCAAAGAGACACCAAAAGCCTAAGAATGAGGTCATAGTTCTTGTAATCAGAATCTCTAAGTGTTGAGAAATTCAAACCTCTTTAGAGTGAGAATCTCTCACATTAATCAAAGTTTTTCATTCTTTCCCTTTCTTACTATATCAAAGCTTGGAGGTCGTTTCAAGTTCCTGAAGGGCTCGTGAAGCGCAAAGGAGTTGATCATCAAGGCGAATCAACTAAGGCACTGGTTGGTAAGCGTGGCTTGGGTCGTCTCTAAAAAAGTTTTGGAACTGTGAATACATTAAAGTATACTTGCACAAAGGTATGGTCTTTATCCCAATATTAAATTCATAGATTAGTAACTGTTGATCATGTGGCGTGGTATGTATGCTAGTGTAAAGAAAAATTTGATTTTTAGTCTTCCGTGACTTTGTCTAAATAGTTTAGACCGCTAGCATCATAGCCTTACGGGGACATCATCCGTAGGAGGAGGGACGTACTTTTGTAGGTACGGTGTACTAAGGATGGCGGTGGTGAAGGGTGAAGCGGTGAAGAAGCTTGTGTCGATCGAGCTACCGCTGTAACGACCTGTATTTTCGGATACACTGGAGCTGAGTTCTATTTAAGTATGTCTTCATTAATATGCTTTGAAGTGTTGATCTCATTAATATACTTATATTAGTTAGTTTATTTAAACCTGTTATTATTGTTTTAAGTTTTCAAAATTAAAATGTTTTCAAAAAAAATTCAAATTCAAATTTGTTTTAAAAACTTTCCCTTTTAAATCCTAATTAAACCTATAACTATTTTAGAAATACTCTCTCATTATACCCATTATTCTCCCCAATTATTATTATTATTATTATTCAAACATTCCTAATTATCTTTTGCTATTAATTTCCTTAATCAAAACATTAAAAACAAAAATCAATACAAATCAAATATTATTAAAAACAAATCTTTTAAATTTGAAACTCACTCTATTTTAAACCCCCTTTCTAATTCTTGTTACTCTAACCCAACCCTAGGCCGCATGCAACACACACATCCTTCATTGTCTCCCTCTCTCTAAAATAAAAACCCAACCCACACAACATACTGCTATCTAAACCCTTTTCTAAAACCTAAGAGGACCCAAGCCAACCCAACCTATCTCTAAAACCCAGAACAAGTAAAACCCCTCTCCTCTTCTTAAAAACCCTACCCCAAGCCCCTCCCTCTTGAAACACACACGCAGCCACCCTATTCTCCCTACAAACCCAAAAGAGAACCCAGGCTTCATTCTTCTCTCTCCCTCTAATAAAAAAACCTTAAGGAGCCCTAGCCCTTGCCTCCACGAATCCCAAGCCTGCTCTTCTATAGACCTAGGCTAAGAAACCCAGGCTCTATATACAACCAGAGACCCTACCCCCTACTACTACAAAAACCCTAGGCCATCCCCTAGCCTCATCCTCACGCAACCCATCCCCACGTCCAAAACCCTAGCCCCTCTCTCCGCACGTCGCACGCAACTCACTGCCGTCGATCTCTCCTCCCTTGCTCCGAGCCTGACGCTGCACACATCCCCTCAACCATCTTCGGTGCCCTAAACCTCCACCTCCCTCTCCCTTGCTCTGAACACCTTCACCCACGCCCTCCCCTCCGCATGCAAAGCCCTCCGCTGTAGAAACCATCCCGCCTCCGCCTTCCTCCAAGCCCGCATGCCCCTCTTCCTCCGACTGCGAACAACTTCGAGCCCGCGTGTCGTTCTCCTCCTCCCTTCCACCTGCCATCGTTTGCGCAACCCTCACCATCACCTACAGTCGTCAGAGCTCCGACCCCCGACGTCGACAGCACCCTCCGCCACAGTCGCTCCTCCACCTGCAACAAACAACGAAGAAGAGGAAAGCAGATTAAGAGGTTAGTGCAGCTGTTAGTATTGTTAGGGTTATTTATGTTAGGGTTAGTTTTATACACTTCTGTTAAGAATATTTGAGTTAATCTGTATGTTAGTAGTTGTTTAAAATACCCAGTCTATATATATTAAGTTAGTTCTTTGATTAGAATATATTAGGTTACAAACAATGTTATAAGTTAGTTTATATAAAAAAAACTATGTATATATAATTTAATTTGTAATACCAGTATGTAAAGTTAACAATATAAACTAGTTGTTAGTATAAATTAGTATAACAGTATATGTTAATGTCACAATATAGTATACAGTAACTTATAAGTATGAACAGTAACTCACACACAAGAACAGTACCCCTTAGTTATTTGAATAAAAATGTTAGTTGATCAAATGAGTTAACTTTGTCTAATCTGATATCGGAACCGAATGACGCAGAAAACATCCGCGCCTTCCGTACAAACTCGTTGACACCAAAATCACCGGAAACAGGCAAGCGTGTAATTTATTACATGTTTTGGAATATACTCGTTTAAATGTTTTTTACACTTAATTAGTTCTACAATACTTGAACCGTGATATCTTGTACACCAAAAATGCTATGTGACACAATGACACTAAAACCCCTTAAACGCACTTTTGTGAATTACTAAACTTGAAACCATGTGCGTGCGTGTGGACACCATTAAGAAAAGAGAATATACTGTGTTACGACATGAAATGTACAAACAATGAAATGAACAACTTTAATACCATAGAACATGATAGCCAGTTTGGCTAACTCATAGATATTGTATGCCAATATTTGGCTATTCCCGGTGGCCAGTTGGTGGCTCGTCTCAAAAGATGCGAGCGTTACTCCCAAGTGCAGGAGATCGAACAAGTAATAATCCTGGTGAGTCCAGGTATCGTATCCACGTGACAACTGACGTGCAAAACCACGAACTTCAGTTTGTAAAGAGTATTAATACGGTAATAACCAACCACCTATCAAGTACAACGATATGGTATCAAGAGTTTGGAATAACAAAAGAAAATCCTACGATAACTACGTGAAATGCAATATTGGGGTATCAATGTGAAGAGTATGTAATCGCTATGGTTGTGACTTCATTAGGAGTTTATACTCGCTGAAATATCGTGTCTTTTAATATCACACAATGCTTCACCCGGTCAAGGCGTGAAGACGTCGGAAGATGAATCGATAAAAAATAGTTAAAATAGCCATATACGCATTACTAGCAACGTTGATTTCGTTAAACGATAAGCACAATTATATGTCCTGATTAGAGAACATGAACTAACTAGCCTTATCAGGGTCTAGCCATAGGGAACATCAATAATATCGATAATGAATAATACCCAACAAATACGATGTAGAAATCAACGTTACGAGTAATTTTAACATGATAATAAGGCTAAAGACATGAAATTCTACGATTACATACTGCCAATTACATCAAAACCATAGCACAAGGAGATTAGCTACGCATGGTGGGTAGAGAATCAATATTCATAGCCAAATATATCATCAATACATCAAAATACGAGCTAAATACGCCAAATACAAGGGTAAAATTTAGAATTTTATCACCAAATCTCTCCAATTGAACCCCAAACTCCTTCAGATGATAGATCTAGCCTCTTTCCCTAGGGCCTCCAAATTGCATGACGAAATACGGCTCCTAGAGCCCCCAATACGCCCGAATACGCAACAAAACCCCTAGAAATACGTTATATACTAGCATTGCGGGTTTAATGTGCTATTGGGTTCGAAACCCGCTATCCGCAAAGTTCAAAATCCAAATCCATGAGCACTTGAAACTTCCGCCGTCCGATCTTGCGGGATTCAACGAGGTAACGCCACGCGTCCTTTAAAACTCGTGCGCCCGCTCCGTTTCCGAGCCCAGCTTGGGATGATCTCGGCCGTCCGATCAGTGATTAGCGGGTGTGATCTTGCCACGCAACACGTATACATCCCGCTCGATTCCTGTGATCTCGACCACCCATTCAAAAGGCGGGCTCGCTGATGCGCTGCCACGTGGCCTCAGGAATTGCTTCCGCCTGCTCCGCCTGATGTCGAATAAGGGACGCTCGATGTGTGATCAACAGGTTACAGGCAGCCACGTTGCCCTTTTCTGATCGCTGCTGCGGGACCACTCTGGTCCGTTGGATCTTGATCCAACGCTGCTTCGATCGCCCACGTCACCCGCGCTTTCTCGTCGTTAATGGCCGTTCGATCGAAATCGAACGGCAATGAGCTCGCCACGTGGACAAGCACTGGCGGAGCGGGCGTATACGAAACGTATTCCGCGTGTATTTGCGTATTTTCGTGTGTATTTCTCCTTTTAAATGGTATTCTGCATTCAGAAATTCACAGTAATTAGCACAGATCTTAGAAAAATACAAATAAATAGTCGTTGGAATCGTGAGATCGAGACCTAGCCATAAAAAATATAAAAAGACAGAAATAATCAATAAAATTCATATTTTATGCACAAATCAAGGGGTTGCTCTAATAAATAATGGTATACAAAATACGAACGTATTGGAGACCATTTAAGCATCATATAAGCACAAAATAGTGCTAAATAGGGTGTTAAATATGCAATATTCAACCCGAATCAGTTGGCTAGTCTGGCACATGTACAGTATATAACTTATGATGGCCGGTTGGCTGATTCTGGCTCGTGGTCCAGAAAGTACACGTGGGTGGGGTTGGGTTCGCGGGCACTAGCCGGTAGTAAAATGATCACCTTCTGGGGCACTTGAAGGTGGATTCACTTACTAACCGTCTAAAGACGGGAACCTTAGTCATATACTTGCACACAAAATTAAACAACTTGAAAACCGCTGTTAACTTATAGAACTGCTGTTGCTTTATTTTAAAATTGAACTGCCATATTTCCATTCATAATAGAACTGCCATGCTAGTGTAAATCTTTATAACTGCTTTAACTGCCATATATAATCTTTTGCATATCTTGCAAAGGGTCCTCTTTTAACCATAACTTGCCAAGGGTGTCACGCCCCGCTACCCCAAATAGGGAGGATTGGAGTAACAAGCCGCGTTATTAAGAATACCAAGCGCTAATGTGTATACCAAATGACTCGCAGGCCATTGCAACCGCTGAGGAAACACAGATAGTAAAGTACGCATTGAAATAAAGCAGAACAGTACAGCTCCAACACAGAAAGAAAGTACAAGGTACTACAGCACCTGCATCAAAGCAAAGTACTACAAATAGAACATCCAAGCGTCACAGAGCACTATCACTACACCACTAATACTGTACAAGCCCACAACACAACCCAGAAACAACTAGAACTCCGACAAAAGTACAATTCACTCTACGGGGTACAAGGGGGTAGAAGGGGGTACAAAACATCGCTCTCAGCTCACTCCCACCCCAAGACAACAGTACAAGACCCACACACTCTACACACTCTACGGACCCTGTTTAGAAGGGCTGCTCTCCGATGTCTCTGTCCTCGGTCCCGTCGCCTGAGAACTGGTATGTGTACCTGTGGGGGGGAAGGGACACATCATAGGGTGCACAGTAGGAACTCCACAACTCTACTAATCTAATCATAGTGCACAAACAAGAAAAAGGCATCACATTACAGGGTTACTGATTTTTTCTTAGTCTTTATAGGTTAGTTTTTATGCATGAATTCGAAACCTAAGTAACGGGTCAGGCATCGGGGACTGGACCTTAGCCAGTAAGGTGTGTAGAATGCTACGACTTCCCGAGACAAGCTCTTACGAAAGAAGCAGTTCTCCAACACAACCAACTCAACCAACCCAACCTACTCCCCGCCTCTGAGGGCTCGTAAGGAGTGGTCCACAACCCATCAGTCCATCCCCGCATGTCCACTCGTTACCTTGATTTTCCCCCAAACCCTCCTAGGGCACTCACCCACTTCGAGTGGAAAGAGACAACCCTAGGTTTTCTTTTAGCTAATCATTAATCCTAGTGTATTAAGCATGTAAAAGGAGGTCCAAATGCATTCTTTTTCCTCGATATGTTCACAACAAACTTGCATGTTTCATAAGCCATGAACATAAACATTCAATTCTAAAATTTGCAACATAAAGAAGCATAACCATATGCAAACACTTTACTACCGATGCATCTACATAAGAAATATTGAGCAGTAATTTCTGAACAAATGAATAAACCAAAACACTACTCAAGTCATTACCAAACCATTCAATTTGCTGAATTTTCACCGTCAATCATAAACATCATTGGATATCAGCCATTTCCAATACGAGTTTGACAAAATTTCCTAAATGAAAGTTGTAGATATGGTAGTTTTGGTTTAACATATGAATTTTCATGCAAAAATATGAATTCTATAATTTATGGTGAATTATTTTGTGAAGACTGTCAGATCTATTTTTCAGACAGATTCCAGGGTCTGTCTTGATTGCTGTTTTTGGGCCTATTCCAGTCAAAATTTCGAAAAATAAGCATGGCAATGAAGTTGTATAAAAACTTGTTAAATTTTCAACAAGACTAAGAACATAAAATTCCATTGTGTGTGCAGGTACTGAGCTTCTTTTTACTAAACTGTGTCCAGTTTGACAGAATTTCAGACATGTTGTAAGGATTGAATTTTTGCTCCTACTTATTGAATTGAAACTATGTCAAATTTTATATGATTTTGGGGTAGGATTTCATGAACTGCATGAAAATAATTATTTCAGATTGTATTTCCATCTGTACTGACTGCAGATTTAGGAATAACATGCTACAAAATTTCAGCCTTCCAAGTGGTCAATTTTGCTAGGGATTTCAAGAAGAACTTGGTTCTTTTGGAACATTGCACACAAATAGGTTTTCATAGGATTACTACACTAGCCTAGATTTGCTATAAAAATATAATAATTATCTTAACAAAGTGAAATCTTCTTACTAAAAATGGCATTTTTATTACTCCTAACAACTAGCTTATCCATAAAATGCAAACTTTTAGCAAAATGAGAACTTGTTATTAAAGTTAGCATTTTTATTAACCAAACAACTAGGAATGGAAACATTCATTTAAAGCTACCATCTTTCATCAAGATTAACAACTTAAAACATGAACTTGGGCCTAATCCTTTCATCACTTTTAGAAGGCAAACAAGCATGCAACAAAAAACCTAGATCTACAACACTCTTCCCAATTTTCAAAAGAAGCTTAAACATACTAGCAATTTTCCTTATCTACAATTAGAGATATGGTTGTAGAGAATCCCACCTCTTTAGGGTTCCAAGAGAGGTCAATGGCTTGAAGGGAGTCTCCTCCTGGCTTGGATTCCTCCTCCTCCTCCTCCTCTCCTTTCTCTTCTCTCTTTTCTTTCCTTTTCTCTTTCTTTTTTCTTCTTTTTTTTCTTGCTCTAAAAATTTCGGCCTCCCCCTAGATGAAAACAAAATGAAAGGGAGATATTTTTGGGAGAGTGTAGAAAGGAGAGAAAATGGGTAGAAGAGTGTAGAAGGGTGTTTAATTAAAAATAATCTCTTCTTAAGATCCCTTTTATTACAAATTTGCCATTTACTCAAATCTTTTAACTAAATACCCTCAAACTTTGCAAGGTAATTACATCTCATGCCATTGCTTAATCCCCCTAAATGAATGCCCTTCAATTTGATGTATTATTTACAAGTTTGCCATGACACTAAGCCTAGTTCATTAGCAATACTTATTATTATGGGTTTAAATGAAAAATTGAGAGAGGGCATAAATGCAAATTTCTCCATTCTTGTAAACTAGCATGCACATATACAAATAGGCTAAGGCCAATTTAATGGCTACTTAGTACTTACACACTAGGGTTATTACACACTACCCTCCTTAGAAAAATTTCCGTCCTCGGAATTTAACAAGAGTAGGAAGCAGATATTTACATACAGCAACCAACAACTGCAGAAAATATGAGATACGACAGTTATTGCTCAAACAGGTACGGGTACTTCTCGCATATCTCATCTTCTCGCTCCCAAGTTGACTCCCTCGAAGACTCTTGTTGCCACATGACTCGTACCAAGTCAATGGTCTTCTTCTTCAACGTCTTCTGCCTCCGGTCCAGAATAGCCACTGGCTGCTGCTCATAAGTGAGATCCGGCCGTACTTCTACCTCTAAGAAATCTACAACATGATTGGGATCTCCCACATATCCTCTAAGTTGAGACACATGAAACACATTATGCACACCTTCAAGCTACGGCGGCAGTACTAGCCAATAGGCAACCTCACCGACCTTGGCAGAGATCTCGAATGGACCAATGTATCTAGGACTCAGCTTCCCGTGCTTGCCAAATTGGATAATTCCGTGAATTGGTGACATCCTTAGGAACACATAATCTCCTGGCTAAAATTCCAATGGTCGCCGCTTTGTATCAGCCTAATGCTTATATCGGTCCTGCTCGACGTGAAGATTCTTTCTGACTGCCCGTACCACATCTGTTGTTGCTGCTACCAAGTCGGGTCCCAGAAACTCTCTATCTCCAACAACATCCCAACTTAAGGGGGACCTACATTGCCTTCCATACAGAGCTGTAAAGGGAGACATACTGATACTTGCTTGATAACTGTTATTGTATGCAAACTCAATTAAATGCAGGTAGTCCTCCCACGATCCCTTGAAATCAAGCAAACATGCTCGCAGCATATCTTCAAGAATCTAAATGGTCCTTTCCGACTGTCCATCAGTCTGAGGATGATACGCATTACTAAAATTCAGACGCGTCACCAGATTAGCCTGTAAGCTCTTCCAAAAATGAGAAGTGAATCTGCTATCTCTGTCGGATACTATACTCACAGGGACTCCATGCAGTCGCACAATCTCCTCCAAGTACCTCTTCGCCAGAATTTCTGTGGACTGTCCAACTCGAAACGAAATAAAATGTATCGACTTGGTCAATCGATCATGAATGACCCAAATCGCATCATTACCTCTAGGGGTCCGAGGTAGACCGGTCACAAAGTCCATGGTCACATGTTCCCACTTCCATTCTGGAATAGGGAGAGGCTGCAACAATCTCGCAGTTCTCTGGTGTTCAGCCTTTACCTGCTGGCAGACCAAATAGGACGCCACACTCTTGGCTACACTCTTCTTCATTCCAGACCACCAATAGTATTGCTTCAGATCACGGTACATCTTGGTTCCTCCAGGATGGATAGAATATGAGGAACTGTGTGCCTCCTTCAATAATTCTTCCTGAATATCGCCACTCGGCACCCAAATCCGGCTCCCAAATCTCAATGATCCATCTTCGTGAACACGGAAATCGTTCCGAAGTCCAGCTTCCACCTGCTCTCGATTAATCCTCTTCAACTTGGCATCCTTTGACTGAGCTGGCTTGATCATGTTCACCAATTCAGATTGAATCTACAGTCCCATTATAACAGTCTTCTCTCCTGGGAGTACAACTTCCATCCCCATCTGTCGGATTGCCACTCAAAGTTGCGGCTGGGAAGTTAACCTCATCACGGCGGGCAATCGGCTAAGAGCATTTGGCACCACGTTCACCTTCACAGGATGGTATTGCAGATCGACGTCATACTCGGCCATTAATTCCAACCATCAACGCTGCCTCATATTAAGCTCCTTCTGAGTGAACACATACTTCAGACTCTTATGGTCGGTGTATATTTTCACATGCTCACCTAGCAGGAAATGTCTCCACAATTTCAAGGCCAAAATCACTGCTGCCAATTCCAGGTCATGAGTGTGATAGTTCAGCTCATGCTCCTTCAATAATCTGTAAGCATATGCTACAACTCGTCCATGCTGATGAAGGACATAGCCTATCCCTCTCCCAGATGCATCGTAGAAAACTTCAAAACCACCTGAACAGTCAGGGATGGTTAAGATCGGAGCAGTGGTCAACCGATGCTTCAGCTCATCAAACGCATGCTGGCAATCCTCTGACCAGACATACGCAATATCCTTCTTCATCAGATGAGTCAAAGGCGAGGCAATCTGCAAGAAATCCTTAATGAATTTCCGATAGTATCCAGCTAACCCCAAAAAACTTCGAATCTCTGTGACTGTCCGAGGTATATGCCAACTTTCTACTGCGGTAACCTTCTCAGGATCAACAGACACTCCATTCCCAGAGACTATATGCGCAAGAAATGCAACCTTGGTCAACCAAAATTGGCACTTGCTGAACTTGGCATACAGTCGGTGCTGCCTGAGAGTATTCAAACTATCCGCAGATGCTCAGCATATTCATCCTCATTCTTCCAGTAAACCATGATGTCATCAATAAATACCACCACAAATACTCGAAGAAGACCTGATTCATCAGCCTCATAAAAGTAGCTGGGGCATTCGTCACTCCAAAAGGCATCACCAAAAACTCGCAGTGACCGTATCGAGTTCGGAATGCGGTCTTCGGAACATCAGTTTCTCACACCTTCACTTGGTGATACCCACTTCTCAAATCCATTTTCGAATACACCCGTGATCCACCAAGCTAATCAAAGATATCATCGATCCAGGGAAGAGGGTACTTATCCTTCACCGTCACCTTATTCAATTCCCGATAATCAATGCACATCCTCCGAGATCCATCCTTCTTGTTTACAAGCAACACTGGCGCTCCCCATGGTGACACACTTGGGCGAATCAATCTCCTATCTGACAAATCAGTCAACTGATTGCGAAGCTCCGCTAACTCTGGTGGGGCCATTCGGTATGGAGGCTTCGCTATCGGTTGGACGCCTGGAATCAAATCAATAATAAACTCCAGGGACCTTCTGGGGGTAACCCAAAGATATCATCTGGAAAGATGTCAGGAAATTCTTCAACATCCCTTGGTAACACTGGCTCTGCTTCCATGTCCAAATACTCCACGACCGTCGCTCGGAACTTCAAAGGCTCAAGCTCACTACTACCATCCCAAAACTCAAACTCTGGATGGTCAGGGATCCAGAAAACTACCCTCCTCATTCTACAGTCTATATTAGCATGGAACATTTCTAACCAATCCATACCAAACACTTCCTCATAGTCGGGCAACTCAATCACTAAGAAGTCTGCATACAACTCCCGCCCCCCGATCTCAACTGGACAGTTCCGTATCCCAGAAACACTACAAATGACCCCATTCTCGGTGTGAACATTCCAACTATCAGCAAAGGTGTCAACTACTATGGAGTGCTGTGTCACAAACTTCTTAAACAGAAAACAATGTGACGCTCCAGAGTCAAATAGAGACAAGGCAGGGTAGGAGGCTACTCTAACAATACCTAAAGTATCACAACAATAAAACTCAGCCAACTAGCTAAATAAAACAACTGAGGCTAAAATCAAATAGACTGCAAAGGGGCAAGATTCATACCAGTGATCACCCGACTAGCACCCTCCGAAGTCCCTACTGGGGTCATAGTATACTGATGTCGCCTCCGCAGAGGAGCTGCCCCTTAATACCCTCGTCGCTGCTTAGGAGGTGGAAGGGGTCCTCTCGACGCATTCGGCCTCGGTCCTGGCGGTGTCGGAAGGGCAAGCCGCTATGGCGGAGGTGGGAGAGGTCTCTGCTGCACAGGCCGAGCCGTTGCTGATGCCGGTGGTACTAGAGCATGACCCGACCATGGCAAAATCTGTTGACGTGTCCCGGCTCTCCACACGTGTAACACCTAGCACTCAGAACTCTGCAGTCTCTCTGCACATGCCCCAGCTTCCCGCATCTGTAGCATGAAGGCCCCTTCTATGCCAAGGGTGAAGCCCCCGGTCGCTTGAATGTCACCTGCAGAACTGGGCCAGGGGTGGTCCTCTGCTGCGGCCGGTGGTCTGTCACTGGCTGGTGGCCTCCCCAGACTCCGTAGGTGGGTCTCATACTGTCTGGCTGCCCGCAGTACAGCCTCCTGAGTCAACAACTCCTGAGTAGACATGGCCGCCCGAAACTCTACGTCTAGTCCCATGCAGAAGCGCCTGGCTCTGGTGACATCTGTCACTATAAGCTCTGGCGCATACTTACTCAACAGTGAGAACTCTACATCGTACTCATCCATTGTCCTCCTACTCTAAGTCAGGTGCTCAAATCTCTGCCTCAACTCGTCCTTCGTCGCCTCCAGAAGGAACTTGGCCTCAAACAACTCCCGAAAGGTCTCCCAAGCAATGTTCCCCTTCAGTCTCCTTTCCTGGGCCTCCCACCAGTCTCTGGCCTGATGGGTCAACTGACGCCTCACCAACTCCATCCAACCGTCTCGGGGAAACCAACACATCGTCAGATCATCCTCCGTATGGCGTAGCCACTCATCCACCTTGAGGCTACTCTCCCTACCCGAGAAATATCGTGGACGCAGCGTCCTGAACTCCTTAGAGCTTCGCGGCTTCGGTGCTACTGCCCTCTCCTCCATCTGACCCATGTGCTCTAAAATACCCATCAGAACCTTAGCCATCAGGGCCGACTCTAAGGTCCTGTCACCTGAAGAATGCCCATCGTCAACTGGACCAATCCCGCCGTCAGATGCTTCGGTCCCGTCGAAAGTCTCGTTCCCCCTTCCATCTGCAGGTGAGAAACAGAACAAATGATTAGTACCTTGTACTAAAATATTGGAGCCTTACCTGTATTCCCTTTGTGCGTACAACAGTGTGCGCTGACCTGCATAGGCCACCACAAAACCTGTCACGCCCCGCTACCCCAAATAGGGAGGATCAGCGTAACAAGCCACGGCATTAAGAATACCAAGCGCTAATGTGTATACCAAATGACTCGTAGGCCACTACAACCGCTGAGGAAACACATATAGTAAAGTACGAACTGAAAGAAAGCAGAACAGTACAGCTCCAACACAGAAAGAAACTACAAGGTCCTACAGCACCGGCAGCAAAGTAAAGTATGGCAAACAGAACATCCAAGCATCACAGAACAATATAACTACACCACTAATACTGTACAAGCCCACAACACAACCAAGAAACAACTAGAACTCCCACAAAAGTACAACTCACTCTACGGGGTACAAGGGGGTAGAGGGGGGGTACAAAACATCGCTCTCAGCTCACTCCCACCCCCAAGACAACACTATAAGACCCACACCCTCTACGGACTCTACGGACCCTGCTGAGAAGGGCTGCCCTCCGAGGTCTCTGTCTTCGGTCCCGTCGCCTGAGAACTGGTACCTGTACCTGTGGGGGGGAAAGGGACACGTCACAGGGTGCACAGTAGGAACTCCACAACTCTACTAATCTAATCATAGTGCACAAACAAGAAAAAGGCATCACATTCCAGGGTTACTGATTTTGGGGTAGGATTTTATGAACTACATGAAAATAATTATTTCAGATTGTATTTCCATCTGTAATGACTGCAGATTTAGGAATAACATGCTACAAAATTTTAGCCTTCCAAGTGGTCAATTTTGCTAGGGATTTCAAGAAGAACTTGGTTCTTTTGGAACATTGCACACAAATAGGTTTTCATAGGAGTACTCCACTAGCCTAGATTTGCTATAACAATATAATAATTATCTTAACAAAGTGAAATCTTCTTACTAAAAATGGCATTTTTATTACTCCTAACAACTAGCTTATCCATAAAATGCAAACTTTTAGTAAAATGAGAATTTGTTATTAAAGTTAGCATTTTTATTAACCAAACAACTGGGAATGGAAACAATCATTTAAATCTACCATCTTCATCAAGATTAACAACTAAAAACGTGAACTTGGGCCTAATCCTTTCATCACTTTTAGAAGGCAAACAAGCATGCAACAAGAAACCTTGATCTACAACACTCTTCCCAATTTTCAAAAGAAGCTTAAACATACAAGTAATTTTCCTTATCTACAATTAGAGATAGGGTTGTATAGAATCCCACCTCTTTAGGGTTCCAAGAGAGGTCAATGGCTTGAAGGGAGTCTCCTCCTAGCTTGGATTCCTCATCATCTTCCTCCTCCTCTCCTTTCTCTTCTCTCTTTTATTTCATTTTCTCTTTCTTTTTTCTTCTTTTTTTTCTTGCTCTAAAAATTTCGGCCTCCCCCTAAATGAAAAAATATATGAAAGGGAGATATTTTTGGAAGAGTGTAGAAAGGAGAGGAAATGGGTAGAAGAGTGTAGAAGGGTGTTTAATTAAAAATAATTTCTTCTTAATATCCCTTTTATTACAAGTTTTTCATTTACTCAAAGCTTTTAACTAAATACCCTCAAACTTTGCAAGGTAATTACATCTCATGCCATTGCTTATTCCCCCTAAATGAATGCCCTTCAATTTGTTGTATTATTTACAAGTTTGCCATGACAATAAGCCTAGTTCATTTGCATTACTTATTATTATGGGTGTAAATGAAAAATTGAGAGAGGGCATAAATGCAAATTTCTCCATTCTAGTAAACTAGAATGCACATATACAAATAGGCTAAGGCCAATTTAATCGCTACTTATTATTTACACACTAGGGTTATTACAAAGGGTCCTTGCTGACATACATTCCATGTTGTTTGAATGTATGTCAGGTCTCAAGACAGAGTACCAGGAGGACGAGTTGCTGGACCAGAGTGATTTGTTGGACCAGGAGTACGTCGACCCAGAGGTTCTCCCCACAGAGGACTAGTCCCGAGATTCTGCTGCTGCTTAGAGTTTCATTTCTGCTTTTTTGTTTGGTGTGTACCCACTTTTGTAGACTCTGTTTGTTGGCCATGCTTGGGGCCTTATTTTCCTTGTGTAATTTTCTTTCTGAATGTTGGCTAAATTTTTAACTATCTCTGTTGTTCTGATTGCATGCAAGAATCTGTGTTTGGTTGTTATTCACAGATACTTATTGGACTTAAGCTTCACCGCTTCAGCCCATGCAGATCCGCTCGCGTCCTCGCTCCCAAGTATTATGGGAAGCGGGACGTGACAAGTTTTTGTGGTGGCCCATGCAGGTTGTGCATTATGTAAAACTCAGAACAATGGAAATACTAACATTAGCCAAAACGTCTGGGTTTAACTGGTACACAAAATTTACTCGAGTTTTTCTTGTTTAAGCATGGCAGGAGGACACAACACCCGGACGGAAATGGAGCCAGTGGAAGTGGTACTGCTGACAACAATGAACTCCTCGGAGTTATGAGAGGGATGCTGGAGATCCAGCAGCAGCTGATCTAGCAGAGCTAGCAACCTGCTCCGACACCACCACCACCACCACCCCGAGCTGAACCTGGAGTGAAGCAATTCCATGAGTTGCAACCCAAGAGCTTCTCTGGAAAGGAAGGGACAATGGATGCTGAAGAATGGGCTCAAGGGACTGAGGATAAGCTGAATGCTGCACGTATCCCACAGGCTAGATGGGTTGATGTAGTGAAGCTCCAACTGACTGACAATGCTAGAAGCTGGTGGCAACTGGAAGAGAGACGCTTAGTCAGGCCGATCTCTTGGGGCATGTTTCGGTAACGGTTCAACGCCAAATATTTTTCCAAGATTGCCAAAAGAGAACTTCAGCAGTGTTTCTCTAATCTGGTCCAAGGAGACAGAGCCGTTGATGAGTATGAGGCCGAGTTTGCTATGCTTAGTCGCTTTGCACCGCACATGGTTGAAGATCCAGAAGATTGTGCCTTTCAGTTTCGCCAAGGCCTGAACTCCAAAGTTCAAGCCTCGATGACCTCGACGAAATTGAAAACTCTTTAGGATGTATTGGATGTGGCACGAAGCCACGAAGTTGTGGCAGGACTTCCAGTGGGACCTCCAGCTGGAGGAAGCAAGCGTCCCATGGAGCCACCTAGGATGGTGCCCAAAGGAAATTTCTGACCACCACAGACCACACAGTTCAAGAGGCCAGTTGCTCCTGTCAACTGATCTCAGCTGACTTGCTACTTCTGTGGAAAGACTGGACACCAGAAGAAGGATTGCAGGAGGATGTTGAACCAAAGCCTTATCTGCGGTTAATCTGCACATGTTGCGAGAGACTGTCCTCACAGCAAGGACCGTCGAGCACCTGCTGGAGTGCCTGGACCTATTCAGCGAGCAATGCCTGTACCTATTCAGTGAGGAGCACCCGGACCTGCTCAGCATGGACCGCCTCTGATTCCACAGAACCGGGCCTATCAGCCGGCCAATCAGTCGAAGCACCAGGCGTTCACGATGACAACTGCAGAAGCTGAGGCTGAGGATGAAGTGACCACATGTAACATTATATCTAGTACTACTTATTTATATTATATTCATGCTTGTTAGTTAGATTCCCTTGCTAAGTTTATTGTTGTTACCTTAGGTGTTATCTTAGTGGCCTCCTACCCGGCTCTGACTTTATTTGATTCCGGAGCTTCTCTGTGTATTATATCCCGGAAGTTTGTGGTTAAGCACTCGATTCCTACCTACCCACTTCCCAAGACATGGAATATCACAACTGGAAGTGGCGTAGTGAGTGTTACTTTGGGATGCAAATCATGTCCCTTAGTGATTTGCAGACATGAGCTCTACGCAGACTTCATGGTCTTAGACACACCTAACTTTGATGCTATTCTCGGCGTGGACTGGTTAGGGACTTTTTATGTTACTATCGACTGTCACAAGAAGAAAGTAGTATTTGAGATTCCCGACCATCCGGTGTTCGAATTCATCAGTGATAGTCGTTGACTCGGACCTATCAGATTTCGGGCTTAACTGAATGAAGCGATCGTTGCGTCTATGCAAGTCGAACCAGGGAAGCCTGCAGTGGTTCGAGACTTTGAAGATGTATTTCTGGAGGACATTTCTAGATTGCCGCCTGACCGAGCTTTGGAGTTCAGTATCGACCTGATGCTGAATACTCAGCCAATCTCGAAGGTACATTACCGTATGGCTCCAGCAGAACTTGAGGAGCTACGGAAGCAGTTGGGCGACCTGTTGCAGAAAGGATTCATCCATCCAAGCGTGTCTCCCTGGGGTGCACCTGTACTGCTGGTTAAGCAGAAGGATGGAACGTGAAGAATGTGCGTGGATTATCGGGAGCTGAACAATGTCACAGTGAAGAATAAGTACACGTTATCTCGCATCGATGATATCTTCAATCAACTCGGTGGATCGCGAGTTTTCTCGAAGTTGGACCTTAAAAGTGGATACCATCAAGTGAAGGTCAAGAATGAGGATATCTACAAGACGGCCTTTCAGACAAAGTATGAACACTACGAGTTCGTTGTCATGCCATTCGGTGTGACCAACCGCTCCTGCAGTATTCATGAATCTTATATTCTATGAGTTTCTGGATAAATTCGTAGTGATATTTATTGATGACATATTGGTCTATTTGCAGAGCGAAGAGGAGCACGCCGAGCACCTGTAGATTGTGTTGGTGACGTTTCGACGTCACCAGTTATATGCCAAGTATAGCAAGTGCAAATTTCGGCTGGACCATATCGCATTCCTTGGACATGTGGTATCGGTTGATGGTATCTCTGTCGACCCAGAGAAAGTTTCTTCAGTCAGAGATTGGCCTACCCCTCAATCGGCATCAGACATCAGGAGTTTCTTAGGATTGGCAGGTTACTATCGTCGATTCATTCAGGATTTCTCGAGGATAGCAGAGCCCATGATTCGATTGACGAGGAAAGACGTTAAGTTTATTTGGTCAGACTCTTGCGAGCAGGCATTTGGGACTTTGAAAGCAAGGCTGACATCTGCACTAGTCCTGGCGATTCCAGATATGACTGGAGGATTCGAGATCTTTTGTGATGCCTTGTGCAAAGGTCTTGGATGTGTTCTACATCAGCACGGTCATGTAGTCGTTTATGCTTCTCAGCAGTTGAAGGTTCACGAGAAGAATTATCTGACTTACGACTTGGAGTTAGCCCTTGTCATCTTCGCATTGAAGATTTGGAGACATTTCTTACTGAGTGAGAAAGTGAATATTTTCACTGATAACAAAAGTTTGAAATATATTTTTACTTAGGAGTTAAATATGAGACAACGCAGATGGTTAGAGCTGATGGCTGAATATGACATCGACCTCCAATTTCACCCAATGAAGGTTAATGTTGTGCCCGACGCATTGAGTAGGCTCCCAGCAGTTATGACTCTTACAGTTCAGTGGAGGCTACAGCAGGATCTGCATGAGATGAGTATAGAAGTTGTTTTACCTGGAGTCACATCATCATTGATGAACATGCAGATTCAGTCGACGATGGTGGATCGGATCAAAGCTACACTGTCTGGAGATGCTAAACTGCAGAAGATCCGAGAGCAAGTTGAAGCTGGACTTCATACGGATTTTATCATTCACAAGGATGGTTCCTTGAGATACGGTAGTAGAATCTGCATACCTTTAGGTGATATCAGAGATGAGCTGATGAATGAAGCTCATAGCTCTCCTTATTCCATTAATCCTGGTGGTACCAAGATGTACAAGGATCGCCGTCTGAATATTTGGTGGCATGGTATGAAGAGGAGCGTAGCTCGGAGCATCACCAAATGTCTCATGTGTCAGCAAGTGAAGGCTGAACACCATCGTATTGCTGGATTTGCTTCAACCCCTGTCGATTCCGGAGTGGAAGTGGCAGCATATCACCATGGACTTCGTGACTGGACTACCTCAGAGTACCAAGCAAAATGACACGATTTGGGTTATCGTTGACCAATTAACCAAATCTGTGCATTTCGTTCCTGTCCGAGTATGACAATCTATGGAGATACTGGCAAAGAAGTATATGGAGGTAATTATCTTTCTCATACCTTTATAATTTATTCTAGTACATATCGTGATGTGAATGATAATCGTACAGGAGATTGTGCGATTGCATGGAGTCCCGTGAGTATCGTCTCCGATCGAGACACGAGATTCACGTCTCAGTTGTGAAAGAGTCTGCAGACGAATCTGGGTACCAGTCTGCGTTTTAGTACTGCGTATCACCTACAGACTGATGGATAGTCGGAGTGCACTATTCAGATATTGGAGGATATGTTGTGATCTTGAATGTTGGATCTTAAGGGTTCGTGGGAAGATCACTGGCACCTAGTGGAGTTCGCCTACAACAATAGCTATCAAGCTAGCATTGGCATGGCGCCATTTGTTGCACTTTATGGAAGGAAATGTCAATCTCCTCTAAGTTGGGATGACATTGGTGATAGAGAGCTGTTGGGACCAGAGATGATAGTTGAGGCTGTGGATGTAGTGCGTACCATCAGGGATAAGCTTCGTGTTGCACAGGATTGGTATAAGCATTGGGCTGATTGTAAACGCCGTCCTTTGGAATTTAAGACTGGAGATCATATATTCTTGAAGATATCCCCAAACAGAGGAGTGATGCATTTTGGAAAGCGCGACAAGCTCAGTCTGAGATTCATTAGACCTTTTTATGTGCTAGAGCGAGTTGGAGAGGTAGCTTATCGTCTAGTACTATCGCCTTCATTGAAGGAAGTACATGATGTTTTTCATGTATCTCAGCTGCGTCGTTACATCAGCGACCCTTCTCATACTGTCGATTACTCGAAGATACGGTTCGACCGGACCTGACTTATGAGCAGCAGTCGGTGCAGATCGTAGACCGACGTCAAAAGACGCTAAGGAACAAGGTCGTCAAACTCGTGAGAGTGATGTGCCGTCATGATTCGCCTGGAGAATCCACCTGGGAACAGGAAGACGAAATGCGAGAGCGTTACCCTTATTTATTCCATACCCCTTAGTTGATAGAAATTCCGAGGACGGAATTTTCTTAAGGTTGATAGAATGTAACGACCTGTATTTTCGGATACACTGGAGCTGAGTTCTATTTATGTATGTCTTCATTAATATACTTTGATGTGTTGATCTCATTAATATACTTATATTAGTTAGTTTATTTAAACATGTTATTATTGTTTTAAGTTTTCAAAATTCAAATGTTTTGAATAAAAAAATTCAAATTCAAATTTGTTTTAAAACTTTCCCTTTTAAATCCTAATTAAACCCATAACTATTTTAGAAATACTCTCTCATTATACCCATTATTCTCCCCAATTATTATTATTATTCAAACATTCCTAATTATCTTTTGCTATTAATTTCCTTAATCAAAACATTAAAAACAAAAATCAATACAAATCAAATATTATTAAAAACAAATCTTTTAAATTTAAAACTCATTCCATTTTTAAACCCCCTTTCTAATTCTTTTTACTCTAACCAACCCTAGGCCGCATGCAACACACACAACCTTCATTCTCTCCCTACCTCTCTAAAATAAAAACCTAACCCACAAACCCTACTGCCATCTAAACCCTATTTCTAAAACCTAAGAGGACTCGAGCCCATGCCTATCTCTACAAGAACCCAACCTATCTCTAAAACCCAGAACAAGTAAAACCCCTCTCCTCTTCTTAAAAACCCTACCCCAAGCCCCTCCCTCTTGAAACACACATTCAGCCACCCTATTCTCCATACAAACCCAAAAGAGAACCCAAGCTTCACTCTTATCTCTCCCTCTAATAAAAAACCCTAAGGAGCCCTAGCCCTAGCCCCCACGAACCCCAAGCCCACTCTTCTAAAACCTAGGCCAAGAAACCCAAGCTATATATACAACCCGAGACCCTACCCCCTACTACTACAAAAACCCTAGGCCATCCCCTAGCCTCATCCTCATGCAACCCATCCCCATGTCCAAAACCCTATCCCCTCTCTCCGCACGCCACATGCAACTCACCACCGTCGATCTCTCCTCCCTTGCTCCAAGCCCGACACCGCACACACCCCCTCAACCATCTCCGGCACCCTAAACATCCACCTCCCTCTCCCTTGCTCCGAACACATGCACTTACACCCTCCCCTCCGCCTGCAAAGCCCTCCGCCGCAGTAACCATCCCTCCTCTGCCTTCCTCCAAGCCCGCAGGCCCCTCTTCCTCTGACTGTAAACAACCCGGAGCCCGCGCGCCGTTCTCCTCCTCCCTTCCACCTGCCACCGTTCGCGCAACCCTCACCGCCGCCTGCAGTCGCCGGAGCTCCGACCCCCGGTGCCGACAGCACCCTCCACCGCAGTCGCTCCTCCACCTGCAACAAATAACGAAGAAGAGGAAAGCAGATTAAAAGGTTAGTGCAACTGTTAGTTTTGTTAGGGTTATTTACATTAGGGTTAGTTTTATATACTTCTGTTAAGAATCTTTGGGTTAGTCTGTATGTTAGTAGTTGTTTAAAATACCCAGTATATATATATATATTAAGTTAGTTCTTTGATTAGTATATGTTAGGTTACAAACAATGTTATAAGTTAGTTTATATAAAAAACCGTGTATATATAATTTAATTTGTAATACCAGTATGTAAAGTTAACAATATAAACTAGTTGTTAGTATAAATTAGTATAACAGTATATGTTAATGTCACAATATATTATACAGTAACTTATAAGTATGAAAAGTAACTCACACACAAGAACAGTACCCCTTAGTTATTTGAATAAAAATGTTAGTTGATCAAATGAGTTAATTTCGTCTAATCTGATATCGAAACTGAATGACGCAGAAAACGTCCGCACCTTCCTTACGAACTCGTCGACACCAAAATCACCGGAATCAGGCAAGCATGCAATTTATTACATGTTTTTGAATGTACTCTGATCACTCCGTGTTTTACACCTTTTTTCCGCATGATTGCATGCCATTTAGATCGCTCAAATCACGCTTTTCACGATTTATCGACAATATTGCGATACTTTTCACGATTTGTTGTTTTTGTCGTATTTCAGGAGATTTGGAGCGATTTGGAGTGATCCCCTGATATGCCTACTCCAAAGTGTCACCGATGACTTCCCCGAGGGGTATTTTGCTATTGGAGAGGAGCGGAAGAAGAAAGAATATCGCAGGAGCGACGAGAAGGCAAAAACAAGCTGTTTGGGCATTTTTGGTGTCTCACTCGGCCGAGTGAAGGAGTCACTCGGCCGACCAGCGAGACACCGCTCGGCCGACCAGATCGGACACGTTTCATGTGTGCATTCGGCCGAGCGTCAGAAGCCACATCGGCCGAGTGACGAGATCTCGTCCGCCCGAGTGGCACTCAGACGACGCCCATCAAAAAATGCCAACTTACTGTTTTTCGTCTGCCTGAGCTTCAGAAGACCCACTCGGCCGAGTGGAAAATGCCGACTGCCCGAGTACATAGAAGCCATCAGCCGAGTGACGACAACTCACTCGGCCGAGCAACCCCCGAAGTGAAGACCCCCGAAGACCCAAACTTACTGGAAATTCTCAGGGTTTGCCACTCGACCGAGCGACTTTTGTCACTCGGCCGAGTGCGACGCGCTGCCTGTAGCGAAAATTGCGATTTTCAGGCTGCGCAGGGGCATTTTGGTCAGAGTTTTTTTGGACGATTTTGGGGGGTATTTAACCCCTGTTTTTACCCTAGGTTTAGGAGCTTTTCTCTTTACTTTTTGCAGCTTTTTAGATTAAACTTTTTAGGTTTTGATTCTTGTGATTGGAGAGGAGAGAAAAGTTTATTTTTGTTGGATTCTTGGAAGAACTCTATTGGTTTGTCTCCCTCTCCATTAAAAATCTCATTTTTATTGCTTATTTGAATATTGTGATGAATTCTCTTGTGATTTCAATTGTTTATTATTGTATTTGTGATATGAATTGTGAGTAGTCTATACGTTTTGGGGCGTGGGGATGAACCCTACGAGCACAATTTCTTATTTGTGATGAATTGGTAGAAATATTGCTAGAATTGCTATTAGGGTTAGATTGGGATCGATTTACTACGGATAGCTAGGTGTTCATATCGATTGGGATTTGCAAGAGATTGGATCCCAATTCGATAGGAAACCCTAGAAATCCGAATTGGGTTGGAATCAAGTTTCTGTAGTATCGGTTTGCAAGAGATTGGACCGATACTAGGGTTTTCGGTTGCAATTCCATGCCGATACCCGTTTGCAAGAGATTGGACGGATAGGAACTATCCCAACCTAGGTCGTGGCCCGAGTTTGCACGAGAGTGGGCTCGGGGCGCGATTGAACGATGATGTTGATCCTAATGCTAGCTTGCCTAGGCTAGGGTTTGCAAGAGATTGGACCCAAACCTAGGATAGCTATAGACCGGCAACAGCGCGAGAGCGTGAGCTAGGTTTTACATTCAGTTGCAACTAGTTCATCCGAAATTCTACCCTAGCAATGTTGATGCCAACGAGTCACATTGACGAGATACGGTGAGTAGCGGGGATTCCCCATTCCCTAGGCGTCCTTTATTTGATTTTATATCCCCATATTTTGTCTGACGATTGTGACAGGATCGCCAAAGGCGAATTCTCTCTTTTCCGTTCTTAATAGCCAGGTTGTTCGGAGCAGGCACTTTCATTCGTCCTCCCTGTGTTCGATAACCCGCTCGCCGCTACACCGTGCGCTTGTGGTAAAACTACAACCGTCGCTCCGGGACGTGTATCCGGGGTGCGATCAAGTTTTTGGCGCCGTTGCCGGGGAGGCGATTGTGTTTGATCTTACCACCCTAGCTATTTCTTTCTTTTTGTTTTATTTCATTATTTTTTATCTAACCCTTCCATTGTGCTAATCACTTCTTTGAAACTTTGTTTTCCCGTGCATGAACACGAGATCAACGGTGGACCCTGAAGCTATATTATTTGATCCCGAGATTGAGCGTACTGCGCGGAGAATCAGAGCGGATAGAAGACAAGATCCGGAAGGGAGGTTTATGACCAACCCGGAAACTGCAGAACAATTAGCGGCAAGAATGGCGAGGATTATTTCTATTCGAGATAGGCTTCGGCCTAAGACCTCTTCTACGACCTCATCCATTGCCATGCCAGAGTTGGCGGCTGACAAGAATTTTGAGCTAAAGACTGGACTAGTGGTTCTGATGCAGCAGGATCCATTTCATGGGAATGCCCATGAAAATCCCCACTACCACATCCAGCTATTTTTGTCGAAGTGCGCCACATTTCAGATGACGGGGGTCTCCATCGATGCCATCAGACTGCGCCTCTTCCCCTTCACATTAAAGGATAAAGCACTTTATTGGTTGAGGACGCAAGCTGAGTGAGTCTTTACCACATGGGACGAGTTGGCGAGTGCATTCATTGACAAGTTCTATCCGCCCTCCAAGACGGTAAAGATTAGGAGTGCTCTTATGTCCTTCAAGCAAGGACCCCAAGAGACACTCTACGATGCTTGGGAGCGTTTCAAAGACCTGCAGCATCAGTGCCCGCACCATAGCATTGAAGATTGGGAGCTAGTTCATAGCTTCTACAATGGTCTCCAACCGGGGACCAAGCAGATTATTGATGCCGCGGCAAATGGTGCCATCCTATCGAAGACTCCCGACGAAGCTACGACCCTAATTGAGGAGATGGCCTCAAACAATCAACAATGGGGCGACGAGCGAGGACACTCTTCGTCCTCCTTGAAGCCATCTAGCATCTATGAGGCGAAGGCCGTAGCGGAGCTGACAAGCAAGTTCGATTCTCTCCACAAGGTGGTGGAGAGACTGGAGAAGTATATCACGGAGCCCCAAGGAACCCCTTCCACATCCGCACCAACGAATCAAATGTGTGATTGGCAAGACCAATCTCAAGCTATGTATTTGGGAGGAGAGCAAGGAGAGGGGTCCTTGGAGCAAGTTCAATATGTCGCGGGGAACCAAGGATATTGGGCCAATCCGGCCACTAGAAACCATCCCGGTTTCTCCTATGCCAACAATGAAGGAGCGTTGAACCCGCCGCAACAACCACCTCAACAAGCTCGACCACCACCGCAACAACAACATTATCCACCGAGGGGGCCTCCACAACAAAATTTCCCACCGAAGCAACAAGTTCCACCCTATAGGCCGCCCGGATACAATCAAGGGTGGAGAAATCAAAACCCTCCACAAGCTCAATAACGATCCGACTTTGAAGCTAGAGTGGAGGAGTTTATGGTCGAACAAAAGAAGATCAACGCTTCTTTGAAGGCGGGCCAAGACTCCCTTACAACCGTTGTAGCCCAAATCTCGGAGCAATTGGCGTTGCTCAATCGAAATACTCAACAATTGCCAGCTCAATCCGAGCAAAACCCACGGGGCAACACCGGCCACATCAATGTCGTGGTTGCCGTTACAACTAGAGGCGGGAAGGATACCACCCCCGCCATGATTCCTACCGAGGAGCCCGTGGATGAGAATGTAGAGCCAATTGAGCCGGTAGTTGAAGTTGAGAGGGAGAAAGAGTCGCAAGAAAAGGAGAAATCTAGAGCGGAGCAATTGATTAAAGAGAGGCGCTTTATGCCACCGGTCCCATTCCCCCCGAGGCTTGCTAGAGCAAAAATGGAGAAATGGCTAGCAAAGTTTCTCGAGTATCTGAGAGGGGTTAGCCTCAACATTCCTTTCCTTGACGCTATCGTGGAAATCCCGACATACGCTAAATTTTTAAAGGATTTGATTTCGGGAAGAAAGAGGAAGGAGAAAATTATGCTCGCCGAGGAGGGCTCTTGGTTCACCAAGAGAGAGAAGGAGCCAGCTAAATTCAAAGACCCGGGGAGTTTTCGAATTCCTTGCACCTTGGGCGACGTCCCTCTACAAAAGGCGTTGGTGGATTTAGGGGCTAGTGTTAGCCTCATGCCTCTCTCTATGTTCCTAAGGCTAAATACCGGCACGAAATTGAAGCCTACCAACATGCGGATACAACTAGGCGATGGACGGATCACAAGGCCGGTAGGGATCACAGAGGACATCCCACTACAAGTCCCGGGGGGCATATGTTTGCCATGTGAATTCGTGATCATGGATGTTAAGGAGGAGGGAGACACGTCGCTAATACTTGGACGCCCGTTTCTCGCCACCGCCGGTGTCATTGTCGACGTACGTGAAGGAACTCTAACATTGAATGTCGGCAACATCGAGGTGGAGCTTCATATTCCCAAGGCAATGAAACACATGTCTTATCACGAGGAGCTGGACTATATGGACCTCCTTGACGAGGTTATTGAGGAGGTGATCCCCCATTCGATCGGCGCTCTATTTAAGAAGGATTTTGAGGAGGAGCCGGATTTGGGCCAAGAAGAGAAGATGGAGCATTCCCCCGACCTCTCCACCGAAGATGATGAAGGCGACGCTGATGTCGCAAGGATACGAGAGCTCTGCAAGCTCTCGAAGATGAAGTCTCCGAAGAAAGCTCCGCCGATACGGAAATCGGTGTCACCGGTGAAGCCGAGGACCGGAGCAAGCGCTAGCTTGGGGGAGCCACCCCCCAACACTATTCGAGACGAGAGACCACCGAGGGAGAACACGCCGCCGCAACTTCCGAATCCAAGCGTTCTCCCTGGAAAATTTGACGGGTGCATCTCATATGCACCAAACATCCCGCATTAATTGAAAATCAAAGGGGGTCGAGCTCACGACCTTAAACAAGCGCTTGTCGGGAGGCAACCCGACGGTTATTGCTTTATTTTTACTTTTCCTTTATTTTTGTTTTAAGAATTATTAGTGTTTTGAGTCGTTCGCCCAAAAATTTCGTGATAACGGGTCCTATTTTTCTTTGACAGGAGAGGAGAACGAGATACCTATCATTAGGAGGATGAACGAGGCGACGAGGAGCGCTCCAGGAAGGCGCTCGATGCTTAGGAGGAAGATGAAATCGACTGGAGGAAGAAAAACAGAGTTTAGAGCCCAAACGAAGACAAACAGCAGAGAACAAGGTTCACTCGGCCGAGCATACTAGTCACTCGGCCGAGCACACAAGTTCGTTCGCCCGAGCGGCTCACGAACGAGGGAAGTCTGCTGTACCCAACTCTCTATTTCTTTTCTTGATTTCAGTATAACTGCTACTCGGCCGAGTATATATATACACTCGGCCGAGTAAAACTGATACGCTCCTAGGGCGAGTCTTGCCGAGTAGCTTGAGCCACTCGGCCGAATGGACTTACTCCACTCGGCCGAGGGTGGCAAGGCCACTCGGCCGAAGCGTAAGCGGGGAGGAATTTTTCCGTTGAGTTCACTCGGCCGAGCGACTGCGTCACTCGGCCGAGTCGTAACTTTTTCTATTAAAGGGGGCGGGGGGCGCGTTTTTCGAAACGAATTAAATCGCTCAGCCCCGACCCTTCGACTCCCCCAGCGCCCGATACCCACCCCACTCGCCCGATCTCTCGTCCGCCGCCGCCGCTCGACCACCCATCGCCGGCCGAGCCCGCCGCGCCTCCGACCGAGTCGCCGCCGGCGGCCACGCCTCCGGCCGAGCTCCGGTAACCCGATTTTTCGCCTATTTCGCCTCTTTTGTGTATTTCTTGACGATCCATGTGTTTAACGAACCCCAAACCCAAATTAATTTCAATTTCTATCTATTATACCCCTAACCCCCCATACGTTTTGAATATTACTCGCTGATATCTCCGTTTCATGCGCAGGTTATATTGGGGAGCTTAGGGGAGCCCAGGGGAGCTTCCGGGGACTGTTTTGGGCTACGTGGAGGCGTCGTCTTCGCACACTTCCATTACTTCGCTCTCGCGGCGTGTCGCGGTATACTCTTTCCTTTATTTTATGCACGCCGCACTTTTCACGTTTTTGGTGAGCACACGGGGGCCATATGTCGCCCCGGACACGGCCGCGGTCGAGGAGAGATTCCGCCAAGCGGAAGCAGTCGGATGATGCCGGCCCCTCCCACGAGGTGGAGGACTCTCCTCCACCTACTCCACCACACCCAGTTCACCTAGTATAGCCTGCAGGCCCCGCACACCCCGCACAGCCTGCAGAGCCCGCACAGCCCATTCACCCCGCACAGCCACTCCCTGCCGTCCCACAGCCACCACCACCGGCTCCACTTATCGGGCCGCTGGGGATTACGTTCCGGAACGATGCACACCACGTCGCTTTCGAGCGCATTTCCCAGCGCTCGATCGTACCCTCCAGGTTCACACACCTTGCAGACCTAGGACGCCTGGGGGTACTCGAGGGGATGCTCACGTTGTACGACAACATGGGTTGGCGAGATTTCTTCCAGGTGTCGGCAGACACATTCGTCCGTCCGACACTTGAGGTGCTTAGTTCCATCGCTCGGACCGACGAGGGATACTCGTTCAGGTTCATGGACCGAGAGTGCCAGGTCACTCTCAGTATGATGAGAGCCTTCTTCTCGTGGCCCGATGTCCCCGGGGCCGACCGTGGTTACGCCCCCACTCACATCCCCCCACCTTCCTTCGATGTCGGCGCCTTCTGGGCCCGAATCACGGGTCTGCCTTCTGCCTTCGACCCTAGTAGGGCCAAGGCCTCGGCCATCGTCCACCCTTGCCTCCGTATAGCTCAACGCCTTATGGCGACTACCTTTTTGGCGAGATATGAGCCGGGTACGATGTCCACGCCGGAGCTCTATATGCTCTACGCGATGACACGCCCCAGAGCTCTATCTAGGGAGGGCGATGAGTTGGTCCCCGCCGTCGTGATTGATGTCGCGAGCTGGTTTTTGGACCGCATCATCGTATCGGTGGGCGCTCGCTCACCGATATGCTGCGGCGGTCTGATCACCCTACTCGCCCTTATGACCGGCGAGGACTTTCCAGATGACCTGCGATGAGCCCCGGGCCCCACTTCACTATCCATAGATGTTATGGCCCGGATGAAGATGCTTCGTCCGCATGGTCAGCGTCACTGGGTTTGGTTGCACGGCCCCTATGGTGCGGATTACATGATCCTTCTGAGACCAGCTCGGACTCAGATAGCACCGGTACAGGTGGACTGGCTCCCGACGATGGATCTCCTGATCCCCGTCGCCTATGTGCTTGAGGCCGAGGAGGCTGAGCAGGCTGAGCAGGCCCACGCTGCCCACGCTGCACCGGCTGACCCTGCTGCTCCTGCTGACCCCGTGGCCCCTCAGCAGCCCGATATTTCTGTTGCTCCCGACACCTCTGTCCACACTTCTGCCGGTGTTGGGAGTACCCTCGCTGAGCCCATGATCACTCCTTATTTTACACTTTTTTCCCGCATGTTTGCATGCCATTTAGATCGCCCAAATCATGTTTTTTACGATATATCGACGATATTGCGATGCTTTTCACGATTTGTTGTTTTTGTCGCATTTCAGGTGATTTGGCGCGATTTGGAGTGATCTCGAGATGCGCTTACTCCAGAGGGTCACCGACGATCTCCCCGAGGGGTATTTTGCTGTTGGAGAGGAGCGGAAGAAGAACGGATGTCGCAGGAGCGACGAGGATGCCAAAACAAGCAATCTGGACATTTTTTGTGTGCCACTCAGCCGAGTGAAGGAGTCACTCGGCCGACCAGCGAGACACCGCTCGGCCGACCAGATCAGACACGATTCGTATGTGCACTCGGCCGAGCGACGGATACCACATCGGCCGAGTGACGAGACCCCGTCCGCCCGAGTGGCGCCCAGACGAAGCCATTTAAAAATCTCCAAGTTACTGTTTTTCGGCTGCCTGAGCTTCAGAAGACCCACTTGGCCGAGTGGATAATCCCGACCGCCCGAGTACCAAGAAGCCATCGGCCGAGTGAAGACAACTCACTCGGCCGAGCAGCCCCCGAAGTGAAGACCCCTGAAGATCGAGACTTACTGGAAATTTACAGGGTTTTCACTCTGCCGAGCAACTTTTGTCACTCGGCCGAGTGCGACGCGCTGCCTGTAGCGAAAATTGCGGAAAACAGGCTGCGCAGGGGTATTTCGGTCACAGTTTTTGGACGATTTTGGGGGGTATTTAACCCCTGTTTTTACCCTAGTTTTAGAGAGCTTTCTCTTAGATTTTTTGCAGCTTTTAGATTAGCTTTTTAGTTTTATTCTTGAGATTGGAGAGGAGAGAAAAAGTTGATATTTGTTGGAATTTTGGAAGAACTCCATTGGTTTGCTTCTCTCTTCTCTAAAAATTCTATTTTTATTGCATATCTCAATATTGTGATGAATTCTATTGCTTATTTCATTGATTATTTTTGTGTTTGTGCTATGAATTGTGAGTAGTCTCCACGTCTTGGGGCGTGGGGATGAACCCTACAAGCCCTATTTCATAATTGTGATGAATTGGTAGGAATTTTGCTAGAATTGCTATTAGGGATTAGATTGGGATCAATTTACTACGGATGGCTAGGAATTCACATCGATTGGGATTTGCAAGAGATTGGATCCCAATTCGATAGGAAACCCTAGAAATCCGAATTGGGTTGGAATCGAATTTCCGTAGTATCGGTTTGCAAGAGATTGGACCGATACTAGGGTTCCCGGTTGCAATTCCGTGCCGATACCCATTTGCAAGAGATTGGACGGGTAGGAACTATCCCAATCTAGGTCGTGGGCTGAGTTTGCAAGAGATTGGGCTCGGTGCGCGATTGAACGATGATGTTGATCCTAACGCTAGCTTCCCTAGACTAGGGTTTGCAAGAGATTGGACCCGAGCCTAGGATAGCTATAGACCGGCAACAGCGCGAGAGCGTGAGCTTGGTTCTACATTCAGTTGCAACTAGTTCATCCAAAATCTTATTCTAGCGATTTGATACCGATGAACCACTTTTACGAAATATGGTGAGTAGCGGGAATTCCCCATTCCCTAGACGTTCTTTATTTGATTTGATATTTCCGTACTTTGTCTGACGATTGTGACAGGATCGCCAAAGGCAAATTTCTCTCTTCTTAAATAGCCAGGTTGATTGGATCAAGCACGGTCATTCGTCCTCCCTGTGTTCGATAACCCGCTCGCTGCTATACCGTGCGCTTGCGGTAAAACTACAACCGTTCTTTGGGGTTACATCCCGGAGCGATCAAGTTTTTGGCGCCGTTGCCGGGGAGGCGATTGCGTTTGATTTTACCAACCTAGCTATTTTTTTATTATTCTATTTCTTTATTTTTCTTTTACCTAACCCTTCCATTGTGCTAATCGCTTCTTTGAAACTTTGTTCTCCGGTGCATGTACACGAGATCTACGGCGGACCCTGAAGCTATATTATTTGATCCAGAGATCGAACGTACCGCGCGGAGACTTAGAGCGGAAAGGAGACAAAATCGGGAAGGGCGGTTTATGACCAACCCGGAAACTGCTGAACAATTGGCGGCAAGGATGGCGAGGATAATTTCTATTCGAGATAGGCTTCGGCCTAAGACCTCCTCTACGACTTCATCCATTGCCATGCCGGAGTTGGCGGCTGACAAGAACTTTGAGCTAAAGACTGGACTAGTGGTTCTGATGCAGCAGGATCCATTTCATGGGAATGCCCATGAAAATCCCCACTACCATCCAATTATTCTTGTCGAAGTGCGCCACATTTCAGAAGCCGGGGGTCTCCATCGATGCCATCAGGCTGCGTCTCTTCCCCTTCACGCTAAAAGACAAGGCACTCTATTGGTTGAGGACGCAGGCTGAGGGTGTTTTCACCACTTGGGACGAGTTGGCGAGTGCATTCATTGACAAGTTCTATCCGCCCTCCAAGACGGTGAAGATTCGGAGCGCTCTCATGTCCTTCAAGCAAGGACCCCAAGAGACGCTCTATGAGGTTTGGGAGCGTTTTAAAGATCTGCAGCATCAATGCCCGCACCATAGCATTGAAGATTGGGAGCTAGTTCATAGCTTCTACAACGGTCTCCAACCGGGGACCAAACAAATTATTGATGCCGCGACGAATGGTGCTATCGTGTCAAAGACTCCCGAGGAAACTACGGCCCTAATTGAGGAGATGGCCTCAAACAATCAACAATGGGGTGATGAGCGAGGACACTCCACGTCCTCCTTGAAGCCAACTAGTATCTTTGAGGCGAAGGCCGTAGTGGAGCTTACAAGCAAGTTTGATTCTCTCTACAAGGTAGTGGAGAGACTGGAGAAGTTTATCACGGAGCCCCAAGGAACCCCTTCCACCTCTGCTCCAACGAACCAAATGTGTGATTGGCAAGACCAATCTCAAGCCATGTATGTGGGAGGAGAGCAAGGAGAAGGATCCTTGGAGCAAGTACAATATGTCACGGGGAACCAAAGATATTGGGCCAATCCGGCCACAAGAAATCATCCCGGATTCTCTTACGCCAACAATGAAGGAGCTTTGAACCCGCCACAACAACCACCTCAACAAGCTCGACCACCACCACCCCAACAACAACACTATCCGCCGAGGGGGCCTCCACAACAAAATTTCCAACCGAAGCAACAAGTTCCACCTTATAGGCCGCCCGGATACAATCAAGGGTGGAGAAATCAAAATCAAAACCCTCCACAAGCTCAACAACAATCCGACTTCGAAGCTAGAGTGGAGGCGTTTATGGTCGAACAAAAGAAGGTCAATGCTACCTTGAAGACGGGGCAAGGTTCCCTTGCAACCGTTGTGGCTCAAGTCTCGGAGCAATTGGCATTGCTCAATCGGAATACTCAAAAATTGCCGGCGCAACCCGAGCAAAACCCACGGGGCAACACCGGCCACATCAATGCCGTAGTTGCCGTCACTACTAGAGGTGGGAAGGATACCACCCCCGCCATGATTCCTACTGAGGAGCCCGTGGAGGAAGGCTTGGAGCCAATTGAGCCGGTAGTTGAAGTTGAGAAGGAAAAAGAGCCACAAGAAAAGGAGAAATCTAGAGCGGAGCAATTGATTGAGGAAAGGCGCTTCATGCCACCGGTCCCATTCCCCCAAAGACTCGCTAGAGCGAAAATGGAGAAAAGGCTAGCAAAGTTTCTCGAGTATCTGAGAGGGGTTAGCCTCAACATTCCCTTCCTCGACGCCATCGTGGAGATCCACACATATGCTAAATTCTTAAAGGATTTGATTTCGGGGAGAAAGAGGAAGGAGAAGATCATGCTAGCCGAGGAGGGCTCTTGGTTCACCAAGAGAGAGAAGGAGCCGGCTAAATTTAAAGATCCGGGGAGTTTTCGAATTCCTTGCACCTTGGGCGGCGTCCCTCTTCAAAAGGCGTTGGTGGATTTAGGGGCTAGTGTAAGCCTCATGCCTCTCTCCATGTTCTTAAGGCTAAACACCGGGACGAAATTGAAACCTACCGACATGCGGATACAATTGGCCGATGGGCGAATAACAAGGCCGGTAGGGATCGCCGAAGACATCCCGCTACAAGTCCCGGGGGGAATATGCTTGCCATGTGACTTCGTGATCATGGACGTTAAGGAGGAGGGAGATACTTCATTGATACTTGGATGCCCATTCCTCGCCACCGCCGGTGTGATTGTCGACGTGCGAGAAGGTACACTAACTTTGAACGTCGGCAACTTCGAGGTGGAGCTTCACATTCCTAAGGCTATGAAACACATGCCTTACCACGAGGAGCTTGACTACATGGACCTCCTTGATGAGGTAATTGAGGAGGCGATCCCCCACTCGATTGGCGCTCTTTTCGATGAGGATTTCGAGGAAGGCCCGGATTTAGGCCAAGATGAGAAGATAGATGATTCCCCCGACCTCTCCGCTGAAAATGATGAAGGGACGTTGATGTCGCAAGGATTCGAGAGCTCTGCAAGCCCTCGAAATTAAAGTCTCCAAAGAAAGCTCCGCCGATACGGAAATCGGCGTCACCGGTGAAGCCGTTGACCGGATCAAACGCTAGCTTGGGGGAGCCTCCCCCTAACACTATTCGAGACGGGAGACCACCGAGGGAGAACACGCCGCCGCAACTTCCGAATCCAAGCGTTCTCCCCGGAAAGTTTGATGGGTGCATCTCATATGCACCGAACATCCCGCATTAATTGAAAATCATAGGGGGTCGAGCTCACGACCTTAAACGTGCGCTTGTCGGGAGGCAACCCGACGGTTATTGCTTTATTTTTACTTTTTCTTCATTTTTGTTTTAGAAATTTTTAGTGTTTTGAGTCGTTCGCCCAAAAATTTTGTGATAACGGGTCCTATTTTTCTTGACAGGAGAGGAGATAGGTAAATCCATCATGAGGAGGATGAACGAGATGACGAGGAGCGCCCCAGGAAGACGCTCGATGCTTAGGAGTAAGATGAAATCGAATGGAGGAAGAAAGACGGAGTTTAGAGCCCAAACGAAGACAAACAGCAGAAAAACAAGGCTCACTCGGCCGAGTATACTAGTCGCTCGGCCGAGTACACAAGTTCGTCCGGCCGAGCCGCTCACGAACGAGGGAAGTCTGCTGTACCCAACTCTCTGTTTATTTTCCTGATTTCAGTATAACTGCTACTCGGCCGAGTATATATTTTCACTCGGCCGAGTAAAATGGATACGCTCCTAGGGCGAGTCTTGCCGAGTAGCTTGAGCCACTCGGCCGAATGGACTTACTCCACTCGGCCGAGGCTGGCAAAGCCACTCGGCCGAAGCGTAAGCGGGGAGGATTTTCCATTGATCCCACTCGGCCGAGTGACCTAGTCACTCGGCCGAGTCGTAACTTTTATTATATAAGGGGCCGGGGGGCATGTTTTTCGAAACGCAAAAAAAACCCAAATCGCCCGACCCTTCAGCTCCCCTCGCCCGCTCGCCTCGCTCGCGCCCCCCACTCGCCCGACCGGCCACCACACGCCACCGCTCAGCCAGCCACTGCCGGCCGAGCTCCGCCGCACCTTGCCCGAGTCGCCACCGGCGGCCACCACTCCGGCCACCTCCGGTATCGCCTATTTCGCCTTTTTCTCCTCTTTTTGTGTATTTTTTCGAGGATCCACGCGTTAAACGAACCCCAAACCCAAATTGATTTCTATATCTATCTATTATACCCCTAATGCTCCATACGTTTTGAATATTACACGCTGATATCTCCATTTCATGCGCAGGTTGTTTTTAGGAGCTTAGGGGAGCCCAGGGGAGCTTCTACGGACTGATTTGGGCTTCGCGGAGGCGCTGTCTTCGCACGCTTCCATTGCTTAGCACTCACGGCGTGTCGGGGTATACTCTTTCCTTTATTTTGCACACGCCGCACTTTTTACACTTTTCGGCGCGCGCTCGGGGCCCATATGCCGCCCCGGACACGGCCGCGGTCGAGGAGAGCTTCCGCCAAGCGGAAGCGGTCGGATGACGCCAGCCCCTCCCACGAGTTAGAGGACTCTCCTCCACCTTCTCCCACACACCCCATCCACCCAGCACAGCCCGCACAGCCCACACAGCCACTCCCTGCCGCTCCACAGCCACCACCTCCGACTCCACTGGTCGGGCCGCTCGGGATTACGTTCCGAGACGACGCACACCGCGCCGTCTTCGAGCGTATCTCCCAGCGCTCGATCGTACCCTCCAGGTTTGCACACCTTGCCGACCTAGGACGCCTGGGGGTACTAGAGGGGATGCTCACGTTGTACGACAACGTGGGCTGGCGAGATTTCTTTCAGGTGTCGGTGGACACGTTTATCCGTCCGACACTTGAGGTACTTAGTTCGATCGCCCGGACCGACGAGGGATGCTCGTTTCGGTTCATGGACCGGGAGTGCCAGGTCACTCTCGGTATGATGAGAGCATTTTTCTCGTGGCCCGATGTCCCCGGAGCCGATCGCGGTTACGGCCCCACCCATATCCCCCCACCTTCCTTTGACACAGGTGCCTTCTGGGCCCGGATTACGGGCCTTCACGCTGCCTTTGACCCTAGTAGGGCCAAGGCCTCGGCCATTGTCCATCCCTGCCTCCGTATTGCTCAGCGCCTTATGGCGACGACCTTTTTGGCCAGTTATGAGCCAGGCACGATGTCTACGCCAGAGCTCTACATGCTCTACGCGATGACACGGCCCAGAGCTCTATCTAGGGATGGCGATGAGCTGGTCCCTGCCGTCGTGATTGATGTCGCGGCTTGGTTTTTGGACCGCATCATTGTATCGGTGGGCGCTCACTCACCGATATGCTGTGGCGGCCTGATCACCTTGCTTGCCCTTATGACCGGCGAGGACTTCCCCGACGACCTGTGACGAGCACCGGGCCCCATTTCTTTGTCGATTGATGTTATGGCCCGGATGAAGATGCTTCGTCCGCACGGTGAGCGTCACTGGGTCTGGTTGCACGGCCCTTACGATGCCGATTACATGATGCTTCCGAGCCCAGCTCGGACTCAGATTGCACCAGCCCACGTGGACTGGCTCCCTGCGATGGATGTTCTCATCCCCGCTGCTTACGTGCTCGAGGCCGAGGAGGCCGAGCAGGCCCACGCTGCCCCCGCAAACCCTGTTGCACCTGCCGAGCCTGCTGCCCCTGTCGACCCTGTGGCCCCTCAGCCTATCCCCGCTGTTTCCGATGCTCCTGACACCTTTGTCCACACCTCTGTCGGTGTCGGGAGTACCTTAGCTGAGCCCACCCCCGCCACTTCCACGCCTGACACCACCACCACTGGCCCTCTGTCTGCTGAGCCCGTTTCTTTTGCCCCACCCGAGCGCCCGCCGACCATCGTTGAGTGCGGCGAGCCCTCTGTCTCCACTGCTGCTGTATTTTCCGAGAGTGTCGTGGCGTCTGTCCACACTTCTGTGCCACTGACCTCTCTGGCCGCCTCGCTGCCACTTTTGCACTCTTTTTTCGCTGCCGCTGCCTCCACTTCTCACCAGCCGGTGCCCCGGCCTCACACTGAGGCCAGGCCCACATTTGCGAGCGCAGCACCTTTTGTTGGAAGCAATGATCTAGGATCTTGGTTTGATGATGACAAACGTGTCGGTATATCTAATGTGTGTGCTCAGTATATTTCAGGCTTGGCAAAATGATATACTTTCGATATTTGGCAGAATTGCTATTCGTAAAGCACATTGGGAGAGATGGAGTGTGTGCACAAAGAAGTTTGACTGGGTCAATGGAGAGAAAAGTGGACTTAGTCAAGTCATGAGAAGATATGTGGACCAAGTCCAATTGACTTAGGAGATTGGATTTATTCATATCAATTTAATATCTGATCAAATCAATTAGATGGATTTGTGTCTACCCATCCTATTCAAACACCTAAGCAAATCCCAATTTGATCAAATCAAATCTCCTATTTGAGGTGCAAAGCGATAGAACCAAATCTCTAATCTCCTATTCAAAATAGGATTCCCCCTAACCGCATCCCCCTATCATCATCCTATAAAAACCCATCCTCTAGGGTTGAACAAAGCGCGGGAAAAACAATAAGAAAAACAAGCGGCCAAGAATTATTAAGTATCACCTAGCCCAACCTACGAGTTAATCATCCTCTACCAAGGCCGAAATTATCCTGCCAAAACTTCATGAAAACTCTACAATTCCGCAAGTCTTACCTAGTGCACAAATAGCTTGTTGCCACAACATTACCCCAATGTGCTAGCCGTAAAGATTGACCCCTACATCTTTTCTTTGACCAACAACCAAGGAGCAAGCAGCTGAATTGTTTAAAGGGGGGAGATTAATCTTGAAGAAGCTTTGTGTTGTTAATCTTTTCATAATAACCTCATCTTTGTTTTTACAGGTCAACATACGGAAAGGAGAAGGACGCAATCCTATATTATCTAGCAGCCGAAAGCTTTGAAGACCCCCATGTGCACAAAATTGAAGACAGTCGAATTTGTTGACTTTGCGTGCATAGGCTGAATTGTTGTTTCTTTTTGTTTCAGGCACAAGATCAAGAGGTCACGCATGATCTCCTGAGAGCACATGCCGTAATACTCCTCACATCCATTATTCAAGAGCCTTTTTTTTTCTCACTATTTTTTTGTGCAGGACGAAAGTAGAGGGGGCAAGGAACCGCACTTTCAAAGGAGGATGTGCATTTTATTTTACAAAAAAAATATTAGACAGATAACCGCATGCATTAATCCCTAAAGAGTAAACAACCGAAATCAATTGATACTTTGCTTTTCGTTTTGCAGATGGCAGGCCGAAATATTGTGCAAGCTATATGTGTTTGATTTAAAAAAAGGGCAACCAAAAAGCCTCTTTCTGCAGAGCAACAAAGGAGCAAAACTAGTGCCCAATCAAAATTAATAAAGGAGGCAGCACATTGTTTAAGGGAGCAAAACTAATTAAAACTTGCAGGCAACCGTGAGATTTTTTTTCCCACAAACTTAATTATAGCACTAACTTTATTTGTTTTTGCAGGAGAAAAAAAAAATCATTAAAAGTGCATGCATCCAAAAGCTACTTTTCACGTACGTACGGATGAAGTACACTGCTGACGCAAGAGAAAATCATCCGACTGCTGCATCTCGCAATCACCTCTTTCCGACCGAGAGCTTTCGTATGCCATCAAGCTGAGCCATCCTCATTGCCGACTGCAACATCAAGTACCACAAAGCATTGCTGACCATTGCCACATCCAAGCTTGAGAGCCGAGACATCAAAGCAACATCCACAGGTGGCCGTGATTGAGATTTAGAGACTACTACATCTTGCCAGACATCTTTTGGCCCGTTCTTATTGACGAAGACATCGCTGCTGCACAATCTGAGCTTTCTAAACTCAATACTTTATTATTTGTGTGTAGTAATTGTGATAGATCTTTGTAGGGCAAACTTTACCAAATTTTTGTGGACTATTTTGGGACTTGTCTAGTTGGGACTAGACAAGTGGGACCCATCTAGTTTGGGACTAGCTGGTAGAAAGCTTTGCTAGGATTGATAGTGAGAGGAAACACTGTGTGTGTGTGTGTGGGTACTGAGAGTCCGGCGAGTGTAGAGACGTAGAGGGTGCTCTGAGCGTGCTCTAACTTGTGAATTTGTACCTATTGCACTATTCAATCTAGTATTAGCTTTGGGGGCTGGAGTAGGTCGTTGGGACGACCGAACCAGGGTAAATCTGCTGCGTACTCTGTGTCTGCTTTTCATTACTCTGGTTTTGCTTTTAACTGCGTGCGATTTCTCGTGGGTTGCACGAGAATTTTTTATTAGCCTATTCACCCCCCCTCTAGGCTAGGATCCAGATCCAACACCTTTCGTTCCCTTCCCCGCTGAGCCCGTCACATACGCGACCCGAGTACGCCAGCCCCGACCTGTACAGCCCCGACCGGTGCGTCCCTCTGTACCACCTCCCCCCGACACTGTACTTCAGAGCATTCGTGCTCTAGAGGGGGTGGTGAGTGGCCTCAGAGGCGACCTTAGGACCATGTCCTCCACCGTCTCTGCGATGGCTGGCCGCTTTGACTTGCTCCCGCAGATTCACTACTGTCTTACCCAGGTCCTGGAGCGTCTCCCCTGCGTACCCGTGCCCACACAGCAGGTTCCCACCCCCACTCCCACACACACTTGGCCTGCTTCCACTTCCACACCCACACCCGCTCAGCAGCCTGCACCACCTCCTCCTCCTCCTCCGCCTCAGGACGGAGACGGCGCATCACCACCTTCTTAGGCACCCTTGATGCCATCGATTATTCCTGCCGTTGTGCTGCCCGTTTCTGCTGGGTCCTATTGCATTTTTGTCCACCCCCCTCCCCTCCCTTATTTTGGGTTTCTCATTCAGATCGTATCCTTATATATCTTTTTTGGGAGAGAGGGAGAGTTTTTGGTGCCCCACCTTTATATCTGTATCACTCCATACCTGCATGCATCATGTCCGCATCATATTTTTCGTTTCTTTATTTTTCGTTTATTTTCCTTTTTTTCCCCATCATGCATGCATCCTCACTTACCCCTCACATTACTTGTCTCTCGGTGTGCCACACTTTGCACATTGAGGACACTGTGCCATTTAGCTAGGGGGAGTGAGTTCTCACGTTCTTTTTCGGTTTGCCACCTTTATTTTTAGTTTTTCACACCATCTTCCGCTTTTGCACTTATTTTCATCATTTTTCTTTTATTTTGCCATGCATCACGTTTTTCTTATTTTTCTGTGTGCCGCATTGTAAATAGTTCTATTTTCCCTTTATCTTTATTTCTTTCCTTTTTATCTCATGCTAGAGATGACTTTTCTATGATGATGATGATGTGGAGTTAGCTTATTCTATATGCATGCTTTATTTTTCATGTCTTAGATTTTATTTCTGATATCATATGCTATGACTTGCCTTGCATCTAGAGATAGTAACCCACACTTTTTCCACATGAAAATGGATGAAATTTTATTATTAGCTGAGTCTGAATATTCATATGTATGCTATCACAGAAAACACACCAAGATTCACGCATTGAATGCCTAAATCTGGAGTACCGATTTCTTTTCCTATATCACTTCTATATGCATGAATTGTACATTTCACTTCAGGATGATTGAATGATGTTAGCTATGATAAATCTGGATTAGTTAGCTTTTTTGTGATCGAAACTGAGTAGATTAGATTACCCTGCTGAAGTTGTCGTGCATGTCTTATAAAGTGAACCGAGTGATATATTTATTTCTTTCTCCACAAATCTTGAACATCATTTCTCTACTTTTAAAATCATTGGTGAATCTCCCCTTAGCGATTCTATTATATGGCATTTCCCCCGCTATTAATTCCTAGCTCCAAATTTCTTATTCAAAAAAAGAGAGGAGAAAATATTCTTGTATATCATTATCTCTCTTTGAGTTGGGATCGTTGTGTATATATGCTATATCAAAAACAAAAACAAAAAAAGAGAAAAAAAAGAAAAAGAAAAGAGGAAAAATCCTCAATAAAAGATCCCATCTCACTTTCTTTCTTTCTTCCCTCTTTTCGTGTTCGTTTTCATTGCTTTTGGAGCTTTATAAAAATGGGGATGTAAATATTTTTTTATGCCACCACGCCTATAGATAAGCTTGGGGGAGAGAATCCATTTATGTGAGAGAGAGTGACTACTTGACGTTGCACGACAACCTAGGCTAAGTAATATTCTATACTCAATGAGATTATTTCTAGCCTTACGAAGTCCAGAAATCTAAGCCTAGCACTCATTTCATGAAATCCGTACTTTTCTATTCTCTCTATTCTATTGTGTGATACTCTTATACTCCTGATAGAAAGCATTCAATTGAAAAGTGTGTGATCTGTGATTTGTATACCGCTTTAAATGATTCAGACGATGTTAATTATAAGATTATTCCATTTTTCATGATTATATTGTTGTTCGTGGGTTTTCTATTTCTATTTTCACCATTATACTATGATATCAAAATAAAACTCTTCGACATGTGTTTTTCATTCAGTGCATGCTATACGAGTAAGCGGAACCCACGTCCTGAGAAAATGATCTAGCGGCTTACCTCTTCGCTTCTTTCTTTCTTCTTTATTTTTATTTCGTTTTTCATTCTTCTCCGTTTTTCATTCTTCATTTTTCGCCGTTTCCGTTTTCCGAATCCACCGGGTTCGCCTTTTACTTATCTTCCTCGAGGACGAGTAAGAGGCAAGCTTGGGGGATTTTGATCACTCCTTATTTTACACTTTTTTTTCCCGCATGTTTGCATGCCATTTAGATCGCCCAAATCATGTTTTTATGATATATCGACGATATTGCGATGCTTTTCACGATTTGTTGTTTTTGTCGCATTTCAGGTGATTTTGCGCGATTTGGAGTGATCTCGAGATGCGCTTACTCCAGAGGGTCACCGACGATCTCCCTGAGGGGTATTTTGCTGTTGGAGAGGAGCGGAAGAAGAACGGACGTCGCAGGAGCGACGAGGAGGCCAAAACAAGCAATCTGGGCATTTTTAGTGTCCCACTCGGCCGAGTGAAGGAGTCACTCGGCCGACCAGCGAGACACCGCTCGGCCGACCAGATCAGACACGATCCGTATGTGCACTCGGCCGAGCGACGGATACCACATCGGCCGAGTGACGAGACCCCGTCCACCCGAGTGACGCCCAAACGAAGCCATTCAAAAATCTCCAAGTTACTGTTTTTCGGCTGCCTGAGCTTCAGAAGACCCACTCGGCCGAGTGGATAATCCCGACCGCCCGAGTACCAAGAAGCCATCGGCCGAGTGAAGACAACTCACTCGGCCGAGCAGCCCCCGAAGTGAAGACCCCTGAAGATCGAGACTTACTGGAAATTTACAGGGTTTTCACTCGGCCGAGCAACTTTTGTCACTCGGCCGAGTGCGACGCGCTGCCTGTAGCGAAAATTGCGGAAAACAGGCTGCGCAGGGGTATTTCGGTCACAGTTTTTGGACGATTTTGGGGGGTATTTAACCCCTGTTTTTACCCTAGTTTTAGAGAGCTTTCTCTTAGATTTTTTGCAGCTTTTAGATTAGCTTTTTAGTTTTATTCTTGAGATTGGAGAGGAGAGAAAAAGTTGATATTTGTTGGAATTTTGGAAGAACTCCATTGGTTTGCTTCTCTCTTCTCTAAAAATTCTATTTTTATTGCATATCTCAATATTGTGATGAATTCTATTGCTTATTTCATTGATTATTTTTGTGTTTGTGCTATGAATTGTGAGTAGTCTCCACGTCTTGGGGCGTGGGGATGAACCCTACAAGCCCTATTTCATAATTGTGATGAATTGGTAGGAATTTTGCTAGAATTGCTATTAGGGATTAGATTGGGATCAATTTACTACGGATGGCTAGGAATTCACATCGATTGGGATTTGCAAGAGATTGGATCCCAATTCGATAGGAAACCCTAGAAATCCGAATTGGGTTGGAATCGAATTTCTGTAGTATCGGTTTGTAAGAGATTGGACCGATACTAGGGTTCCCGGTTGCAATTCCGTGCCGATACCCGTTTGCAAAAGATTGGACGGGTAGGAACTATCCCAATCTAGGTCGTGGGACGAGTTTGCAAGAGATTGGGCTCGGTGCGCGATTGAACGATGATGTTGATCCTAACGCTAGCTTCCCTAGACTAGGGTTTGCAAGAGATTGGACCCGAGCCTAGGATAGCTATAGACCGGCAACAGCGCGAGAGCGTGAGCTTGGTTCTACATTCAGTTGCAACTAGTTCATCCAAAATCTTATTCTAGCGATTTTGATACCGATGAACCACTTTTACGAAATATGGTGAGTAGCGGGAATTCCCCATTCCCTAGACGTTCTTTATTTGATTTGATATTTCCGTACTTTGTCTGACGATTGTGACAGGATCGCCAAAGGCAAATTTCTCTCTTCTTAAATAGCCAGGTTGATTGGATTAAGCACGGTCATTCGTCCTCCCTGTGTTCGATAACCCGCTCGCTGCTATACCGTGCGCTTGCGGTAAAACTACAACCGTTCTTTGGGGTTACATCCCGGAGCGATCAGCCCACCTCCACTACCTCCACGCCTATGGCCACCCCCACTACCTCCACTCCCACCACTGCTGGCCCTCTGTCCGTCGAGCACGTTTCCTCTGCCCTACCCGAGCGCCCGCCGACTATAGTTGAGTGCGGAGAGCCCTCTTTTGCTGCCGCCATGGAGACCGTGGTTTCCGCCTCTGTCTCCACCGCTGCCGTATTTTTTGAGAGTGTCGTGGCGTCTGTCCACACGTCTGTGTCACCGACCTCTCTGGCCGCCTCGTTGCCACTTTTGTACTCCTCTTTCGTTGCTGCTGCCTCCACTTCTTCCCAGCCTGCGCCCCGGCCTCCCACTAAGACTAGGGCCACACTTGCGAGCGCAGCACCTTTCGTCCACTTACCTGCTGAGCCCATCACCTACGCCACCCGAGTACGCCAGCCCCGTCCTGCACAGCACAGACCGGTGCGTCCCTCTGCACCACCTCCCCCCGACACTGTACTTCAGAGCATTCGTGCTCTCGAGGGGGCGGTGAGTGGCCTCAGAGGTGACCTTAGGACCCTGTCCGCCACCGTCACCGATATGGCTCACCGCTTCGACCTGCTTCTGCACATTCACTACTGCCTTACCCAGGTTCTAGAGCGGCTCCCTCGCGTACCCACACCCACCCAACAGGTCCCCACTCCTACACACACCCAGCCTGCTTCCACTACCACACCCATACCCACCCCCGCTCAGCAGCCTGTTCCACAGCCACCGCTACCACCACCTCCACCTCAGGACGGAGACGGCGCAGCCCCACCCTCTTAGGCACCCTTGATGCCATTGATTCTTTTTGCCGTTGTGCTGCCCGTCTCTGCTGGGTCCTGTTGATTTTTGGCCACCCCCTCCCCTCACTGTCTTTGGGTACACATTTTCTTTATATATCTTTATATATCTTTTTTGGGAGAGAGGGAGAGTTTTTGGTGTCACACCTTTATATCTGTATCACTCCTATATTTGCATGCATCATGTCCGCATCATATTTTTCATTTCATTATTTTTATTTTCTTTTTTCCTCGTGCATGCATCCTCACTTACCCCTCACTTGACACGTCCCTCGGTGTGCCACACTTCGCACATTGAGGACACTGTGCACTTTAGCTTGGGGGAGTGAGTTCTCACGTTCTTTTCGATTTACCACCTTTGTTTTTTAGTTTTTCCACGCCACTTTTCACTTTCGCACTTATTTTCATCATTTTTTCCTTTTTACCATGCATCACGTTTTCCTTATTTTCTTTGTGTGCTACATTGTAAATATTTTCATTTTCCCTCTTTATCTTTATTTCTTTTTCATCTCATGCTAGAGACGACTTTTCTATGATGATGATGACGTTGAGTTAGCTTTCTCTATATGCATGTTATATTTGTCATGTCTTAGATTTTATTTCTGATATCATATACTGTGATTTGCCTTGCATTTAGAGATAGTAACCCACACTTTCCCGCATGAAAATGGATGAAATTTTATTATTAGCTGAGTCTGAATATTCATATGTATGCTATCGCAGAAAACACACCAAGATTCACGCATTGAATGCTTATATCTGGAGTACCGATTTCTTTTCCTATATCACTTCTATATGCATGATTTGTACATTTCACTTCAGGATGATTGAATGATGTTAGCTATGATAAATCTGGATTAGTTTAGCTTTTTTGTGATTAAACTGAGTAGATTAGATTACCCTGCTGAAGTTGTCGTGCACGTCTTATAGAGTGAACTGAGAGACATATTTATTTCTTTCTCCACATATCTTGAACATCATTTCTCTATTTTAAAATCATTGGTGAATCTCCCCTTAGCGATTCTATTATATGGCATTTCTCCCCGCTATTAATTCCTAGCTCCAAATTTCCCAAAAAAAAGAAAAAGAAAAGAAAATTCTTGTATATCCTTATTTCACTTTGAGTTGGGATCATTGTGTATATATGCTATTTGAAAAAAAAAGAAAAAAGAGAAAAAGAAAAAGAAAAGAAAAGAGAAAAGAATCTCAATAAACGATCCCATCTCATGTTCTCTCTTTCTTCTCTCTCTTTGTTTTTATTTTCATTACTTTTGGAGCTTCATAAAAAATGGGGATGTAAATATTGTTTTTGTGCCACCACGCTTATAGATAAGCTTGTGGGAGAGAATCCAATGATGTGTGAGAGAGTGACTACTTGACGTCGCACGACAACATAGGCTAAGTAATATTCTATACTCGGTAAGATCGTTTTAGCTTTACGAAATCCAGAAATCTATGCCTAGCACTCATTTCATGAAATCCACACTTTTCTATTCTTTCTATTCTACTGTGTGATATTCTTATACTCCTCTTAGAAAGCGTTCAATTGAAAAGTGTGTGATCTGCGATATTGTATACCGTTTTAAATGATTCAGACGATGTTAATTCTAAAATTATTCCATTTTTCATGTTATATCATCATTCTTGGGTTTTCTATTTCTATTTGCACCATTATACTATGATATCGAAATAAAATTCTTTGACATGTGTTTTACATTCGGTGCATGCTATATGAGTAAGCAAAACCCACGTCCTGAGAAAATGATCTAGCAGCTTCCCTCTTCGCTTCCTTCTTTCTTCTTCGTTTTTATTTCGTTTTTCGTCGTTTTTTCGTTTTTCGTTTTTCTTCGTTCTTCGTTTTTCGTTTTTCGTCGTTTTCGTTTTCCGAATCCACCGGGTTCGCCTTTTACTTATCTTCCTCGAGGACGAGTAAGAGGTAAGCTTGGGGGATTTTGATCACTCCGTGTTTTACACCTTTTTTCCGCATGATTGCATGCCATTTAGATCACTCAAATCACGCTCTTCACGATTTATCGACAATATTGCGATACTTTCACGATTTGTTGTTTTGTCGTATTTCAGGAGATTTGGAACGATTTGGAGTGATCCCCTGATATGCCTACTCCAGAGTGTCACCGATGACTTCCCCGAGGGGTATTTTGCTATTGGAGAGGAGCGGAAGAAGAAAGAATGTCACAGGAGCGACGAGGAGGCAAAAACAAGCTGTTTGGGCATTTTTGGTGTCTCACTCGGCCGAGTGAAGGAGTCACTCGGCCGAGTGAAGGAGTCACTCGGCCGACCAGCGAGACACCGCTCGGCCGACCAGATTGGACACGTTTCATGTGTGCATTCGGCCGAGCGTCGGAAGCCACATCGGCCGAGTGACGAGATCCCGTCCGCCCGAGTGGCACTCAGACGACGCCCATCAAAAAATGTCAACTTACTGTTTTTCGTCTGCCTGAGCTTCAGAAGACCCACTCGGCCGAGTGGAAAATGCCGACCGCCCGAGTACATAGAAGCCATCGGCCGAGTGACGACAACTCACTCGGCCGAGCGACCCCCGAAGTGAAGACCCCCAAAGACCCAGACTTACTGGAAATTCTCAGGGTTTGCCACTCGGCCGAGCGACTTTTGTCACTCGGCCGAGTGCGACGCGCTGCCTGTAGCGAAAATTGCGATTTTCAGGCTGCGCAGGGGCATTTTGGTCACAGTTTTTTGGACGATTTTGGGGGGTATTTAACCCCTGTTTTTACCCTAGGTTTAGAGAGCTTTTCTCTTTACTTTTTGCAGCTTTTTAGATTAAACTTTTTAGCTTTTGATTCTTGTGATTGGAGAGGAGAGAAAAGTTTATTTTTGTTGGATTCTTGGAAGAACTCTATTGGTTTGTCTCCCTCTCCATTAAAAATCTCATTTTTATTGCTTATTTGAATATTGTGATGAATTCTCTTGTGATTTCAATTGTTTATTCTTGTATTTGTGATATGAATTGTGAGTAGTCTATACGTCTTGGGGCGTGGGGATGAACCCTACGAGCCCAATTTCTTATTTGTGATGAATTGGTAGAAATATTGCTAGAATTGCTATTAGGGTTAGATTGGGATCGATTTACTACGGATAGCTAGGTGTTCATATCGATTGGGATTTGCAAGAGATTGGATCCCAATTCGATAGGAAACCCTATAAATCCGAATTGGGTTGGAATCGAGTTTCAGTAGTATCGGTTTGCAAGAGATTGGACCGATACTAGGGTTTTCGGTTGCAATTCCATGCCGATACCCGTTTGCAAGAGATTGGACGGGTAGGAACTATCCCAACCTAGGTCGTGGCCCGAGTTTTCACGAGAGTGGGCTCGGGGCGCGATTGAACGATGATGTTGATCCTAATGCTAGCTTGCCTAGGCTAGGGTTTGCAAGAGATTGGACCCAAACCTAGGATAGCTATAGACCGGAAACAGCGCGAGAGCGTGAGCTAGGTTTTACATTCAGTTGCAACTAGTTCATCCGAAATTCTACCCTAGCAATGTTGATGCCAACGAGTCACATTGACGAGATACGGTGAGTAGCGGGGATTCCCCATTCCCTAGGCGTCCTTTATTTGATTTTATATCCCCATATTTTGTCTGACGATTGTGACAGGATCGCCAAAGGCAAATTCTCTCTTTTCCGTTCTTAATAGCCAGGTTGTTCGGAGCAGGCACTTTCATTCGTCCTCCCTGTGTTCGATAACCCGCTCGCCGCTACACCGTGCGCTTGCGGTAAAACTACAACCGTCGCTCCGGGACGTGTATCCGGGGTGCGATCATACTCATTTAGACGTTTTTACACTTAATTAGTTCTACAAGACTTGAACGGTGATATCTTATACACCAAAAATGCCATGTGACACAATGACACTAAAACCCATTAAACACACTTTTGTGAATTGCTAAACTTGAAACCGTGTGAGTGTGTGTGGACACCATTAAGAAAAGTGAATTTATTGTGTTACGACATGAAATGTACAAACAATGAAATGAACAACTTGAATACCATAAAACATGATAGCCGGTTTGACTAACTCATAGATTTTGCATGCCATTGGCTCAAAGATATTGTATGCCATATTTGGCTATTCCCGTTGGCCGGTTGGCTAGTCCGGCTCGTGTCCAGTATATAACTCATGATGGTCGGTTGGCTGATTCTGGCTCGTGGTCCAGAAAGTACACGTGGGTGGGGTTGGGTTCGTGGGTACTAGCCGGTAGTAAAAGGGTCGCCTTCGGGGGGGCACTTGAAGGTAGATTCACTTACTAGCCATCTAAAGACGGGAACCTTAGTCATAGACTTGCACACACAATTAACCAACTTGAAAAACACCGTTAACTTATAGAACTGATGTTGCTTTATTTTAAAATTGAACTTCCATGTTTCCATTCATAATAGAACTGCCATGCTAGTGTAAATCTTTATAACTGCTTTAACTGCTATATATAATCTTTTGCATATCTTGCCAATGGTCCCCTTTTAACCATAACTTGCTAAGGACCTTTACTGACATACATTCCATGTTGTTTGAATGTATGTCAGGTCTCGAGACAGAGTACCAGGAGGACGAGTTACTGGACCAGAGTGATACGTTGGACCAGGAGTACGTCGACCCAGAGGTTCTCCCCACAGAGGACTAGTCCCGAGATTTTGCTGCTGCTTAGAGTTTCATTTCTGCTTTTCTGTTAGGTGTGTACCCACTTTTGTAGACTCTGTTTGTTGGCCATATTTTGGGCCTTATTTTCCTTATGTACTTTTCTTTCTGGATGTTGGCTAAATTTTTAACTATCTCTGTTCTGATTGCATGCAAGAATCTGCGTTTGGTTATTATTCACAGACGCGTATTGGGCTTAAGCTTCACCGCTGTAGGAAAGCGGGGTGTGACAGGTTTTTAGGAAGCGGGGCGTGACAACCGCTGTAGGTCAGTGATCTAATTTGCTGCAGAGGGAGCCTGATATGATTGCTTCTCATTAAACTTCTACCCAAGGTCAGCTGAATGTCTCTTCTTTTCCTACAAACTGGAACACAAGTCTTCGCTCGGAATGGACGCATGACTTATGGCCCGTCGGCTGATGATAGCCTTCCTCTTGTTTTGGGTGCATTTGGTTACTGCTCCTTGATCCTCTAGTGCTGCTGGAGACATGCATCTCCATACCGTTAATATCTCCCACGTGCTCCTTGTTAAGGGGAGGCACGCTATGGTTGGAAGTCACCGGGGCATTGGACTTGGTTTGGAGCAGATTTAGGTACATGTCCTCTAGCACTCCGTTCCTCTTGGCGTCACAGACTCGAGCATTCCACTTCTCCTGGAGGGCTGCCATGAGAGCATGGTGATGTGTCATTTTATTCCACATTTTATCTATATGGTTGCATGTCAAAATGATTGCTCAATTACATACTTCATACGCTTTTACGCTCATAATTGGAACTATTTTACTTTAAGAGCATTTGGTTGCATTTCAGGGAATATCGAGTGATTTGGAGTATATTGGAGGAAAGAGCACATGCTTCGACACCGTAACTCCTGAGGTGCCGCATTCGGTGACTTAAAGCTGTCGGGGAGTAAGGAAGGGGCAAGAGAGAAGGAGTGAAGAAGAGGAGAATGAAGAAAGCATGGTTCTATAATACCTGACTCATAGATTCCAGGTCGCTCGATCGAGCTATGATGCGGCGAAGGAATCGAACGACCCAAAGTGCTGGAAACAGGATAGTCGTGCACTATTTTTAAATCTGCTATCACCTGAGATTTTTTCGTATTTTTTTGATATTGTTTCCAGATAGTAGACTTCAAGATGGTTCCAACACCACTAAGAACATGCCAATCGGATGTCGGATGAGCTCTGGGGAATTTCTGCAAGCTGATGCTACAGTGCTGAAATCTGTTTTCAGCAACCTACTCGACCGAGCAGCACCCTATTCGACCGAGTAGAGTGTTGCAGTGCTGAAATTCGGCTGAACATCAACCTACTCGACCGAGCAGTTGGCTGCTCGACCGAGCAGCTGCGTGCTCGACCGAGCAGCTGTCTACTCGGTAGGAGCAGGCAGTACGATGTTTTGGGCGATGGATTCTGACTTCTGACGACTCGACCGAGCAGCCACTTACTCGACCGAGCAACTATCTACTCGGTCTGAGCAGACCATACTCGGACCGAGCAGGCAGAGCGACGTTTGGGCAATAATTCCAGATTTCCTGACGACTCGACTGAGCAGCTACCTACTCGACCGAGTCACCGTGGGCCCAGATTTTGAGTTGCGTCCGGATTTTGGGGTTTGTTTGGCGAGGGTTTTTTGAGGGGATTTTTTGGCAGCCGTCAGAGGAGAGTTTTGGAGAGACTTTGGAGGAGACTTTTTTAGATCTTTTTAAGACTTTTTTGGGACGATCTTTTTGGGGAGTTTGGCTATGCCCTAGGCCCCTCTCTTGTATCAAGATAAGTACTTTTGCCCTTTTAAATTCCATTATTATTTCTTTGTGGTTTCTTATTGTTTTATATCTTTTTGATGCATGCTATAATGAATTCTCTTGCTATTATCGAATCTTCTGTTGCGATCATGCTTGAGAAATTCCATCTAGGGCTAAGGGATTAGCCCATGGATCTTAGGATTTAGATGCAAGATGGGATTTTTATGATGTGTTGGATATAAATGGGGTTGTATTTTGGTTGATCTAGCAAAATACCTAGGAGAACTCGTACTAAGATCGTGCCCACGGTCGGCGGAATCGATTAGCTTAAGGAGTATCCTACGGATTTAATTAGGGAGTTAGTGAATTCAACCGAGGCACATGACCATGCCCGGCTTGTGCCTTGAGGGGATCCACCGATGAACTATATAACTAATTGACGGCTATCACCATTACGCCAATAAGAGCCACCAAAATACCTTGAAGCTCTAACCCACGAGAGTGGTACGAGCTGAGAACGTTCGAGCCACGAGAGTGGTAAGAACTTTGTAGACCCTTAATGCGTGTATCGTATGCGCCTATCGCGAGAGCGTGATTAATGCGATACGTTAGATTCATGATGCCCAAACACATGAATTCACTTTCTAGATGCTACAATCCCCCAATAAAACCAATGCAATTTAAGAGTCTTAGCCTAGCATAGACATCCGACGGTCCTAGTGGCGAGTCCTAAAGTCTTAGTCTTTTTTGTATTTTATTCTTTTATATTATGTGGAACCCCTCGTTTGCGATATCGAGTGACACGACCTTCGCATCCATCACCATTACAATATTCCATATTCCACATCCACCAATAAACCCGCAAGTCTAACTCAACCTAGGAGTAGAGAGGTAGTATAGCACCGCTTCCCCGTATTCGATACCCGCTTGCCACTATACCGTGCGCTTGCGGTAAACGACATCGTTTCGGAGTTAGTTCCGGCCCGATCAAGTTTATGGCACAGTTGCCGGAGATTTATCTCCGTGTAATTCGCGCCATTACTAGGTCGCTCTAGGGTTACATTCCGGACGCATCACATGGTAGTCGACCGGTGGTGGAGCGGTAGGAGCTACTATGAGGGTAGGCTGTGGAGGTGAGCCGACAATGGGTTAGCCGCCTTCTATAGGATGGACTCCAGCCGTACTGCTGGGCTCACGCTCATGATCTTCATGATCTTCACCATGGATAAGGATGGAGTGGATGATGAAGTTACCAAAGAGATTGGTATGATGAGAGCCTCTGCTACAAGAGTTGTTGTTGTGTATTGATTCCCCGGATTTGGTTTTGGATGATGAGCAAACATAAATAATGTATACTAACTTATTTGTGAGCATAGTTATGGAGATCGTCGCCAAAATACCACGTACATCAAAAGCGACATCTCAAGATTTCTCAATACGCATGTTCATATGCCTGAAGCTTCGTTGAAGCTTAAGGAGCAATATTGAGATCTAGAAGAATGAAGATTGAAGCTTTGAAGACGGCTCGTAAGGTTTATTTTATAGTCTTCTAGCTTCATAGATTAGAATGTTAAGCCTTGAGTAGGACTTACATTATAAACTGCATTTCGCTCATATCTTAGAGCTAGGATTATCATAGAAGCCATTAGAAACTTTCCCGAAGCCTATCGCTTCTTCCCTCGGCTTCGAGTGCATGTTAGTTGGTTCAAGAAGAGTCACCAACCGACTAGATGACGAGTTAGTCGGTCAGCAACTCTACATGAACCGACTAGATGCCTTGCTAAATTCAACTCATTCCAGGTTGATCAATTAGTCGGTCAAAGAAGAGTCACCGACCGACTAGATGACGATCTAGTCGGTTAGGAGTTCGTCTCAGGCCGACTAGTTGTGCTTGCCTCTGTACAGCCTGAGCTACTGTCTCGAGTTAGTCGGTCAAAGAACATTTGTCGACCGACTAGTTGAGAAACTAGTCGGTCAGCATTTGTTCTTAAACCGACTATGTCAACTTGAAGTCTGCCTATTCTATTTCGACTGTTAGTCGGTCAAAGAACATTCACCGACCGACTAGTTGTGAAACTAGTCGGTCAGCAAGTCTTCTTAGACCGACTAGTTGTCTTTGCATGTACTTCGACCTTTTGGCTGTTCAACCGTTAGTCGGTCTACGTTGTATCACCGACCGACTAGTTGATGAACTAGTCGGTCAGTGATCCTTCTTTGACCGACTAGTCTGGTTCAGAATAGAGCCGTTGGAGCTTTTCTTGAAACGTTTTTCTCTCCCTCTCTCCTCTCTCCTATATATAGTTGGAGGGGCTCTTTCATAAGTTTCAAGGCTACCATTTTAGAGATTTGGAGAAATCTAAGAAAAGCTATTCTACTCCATTCTAAAGCTTTCTCTTCCTTACAAGAATCTCTCCCTCAACTCTTTGAGTCATTTCCTCAAGAGAGATTCTCTCCATTGTGAGCCTTCCAAGCCAATAGCTTGATCCAAATACACCATCCTCCATCCTAGCCTTAGATCGCTGATCTTATTGGTGGAGATTCGGTTTGGTGACATTCTCTCCTCAAAATCCATCATTGCCCTAATTTGGTAAGATTTACTCAAGGCATAGGATTTTGTACGGTAAGAGTTTATTTCATTTACTTTCATTTTGTAAGTGTTTATCTCTCGGTTGTGAGAGTTGTGTTTGTGATCCCGGGTTGTGGGAGTCACAAATTACTTTGTGTATGATTTGACTTGGTGAAGGTTCTTCACAAGTATTTCATAGTGGAAATCTTGAGTTAGGGTTTATAACTCAAGTATCCAGAGGGGATCCGGGTGGTTGGGACGTAGGATCACCGGGAACAAGTCGAGGAGACTTGGGTGGATCCGAACCCAGTAACATACTTTGTTTGCGTGTGTTTTAATTCCTGTTGATTGTTGTTTTATTCCGCATTGTCGTTTGTTCATTGTACAATAGTTAGGAATAACTCTCTTAATTATTTTAAGTACTATTCACCCCCCTCTAGTACGTGTGCAGTAGCTATACAGGGCACTACAATTGGTATCAGAGCCAAGTTCAAAGCTACACATAGCCATAGTTGAGAGCTATGACGAACAACGACTACAACGTCTTCAAGAACCACGATGGAGCTTCTTCAGTTATGGAAGGACTATCCTCTGTCAGGCCTCCACACTTCAACGGTACCAACTACGGGTACTGGAAATGCCGGATGCAAATTTTCCTCCGGAGCGCTTCACTATGGAGAGCCACCATGACGGAGTATGTCGAGCCTTCCGAAGAAGATTTCGCGAAGTGGACTCCCACGGAGGTCACCGCGGAAGTAGCCAATGCCAAGGCAATGAATGCCTTGAATTGTGCGTTGGAGCCCGAGGACTTCAACAAGATATGCACATGTAAGAGTGCATATCAAATATGGAACCAACTCCTCATTTTGCACGAAGGATCGAGTACGGTAAAAGACTCTAAACTCGTCGTTGCTAACAAAGAATTTGAATTGTTTCATATGGAGCAGGGTGAAACCATGAAGGAGTACTATGCTCGCTTCGTGGATATATCCAACGACTTGGAAGCTCTTGGGAAAACCTACACCCAAAAGGAGAAATGCTCAAAGATTATTGACGGCCTTTCATCATGTTGGGAAAAGCGTACCTTCGCCATCGAGGAAGGTAATGACATAAATAAATATACTGTCGTACAACTAATGGGTACCTTATTGTCTTATGCGGTACGCAATGATAGTAAGATCCGGATGATGGAAAAGATGAAGGCGTACTTGAAGCAAGACAAGCCAAAGAAAAAGGCGATTGCATTCAAGGCCGCTCCATCTATCGATGATGAAGATTCGGAAGAAGAAGTGGACGATGAGTTGGACATGGAAGCTTTGGCCAATATGGCAAAGAAGTCCATCCGATTCTTCCGACAAGGTAAGTTGAATCGTAAATCAAAATTTATTTCGACTAATGCTTCTACTCCCGTGTGTTATAAATGCAATAAGCCAGGACATATCAAGCCGGATTGTCCTCTCTACAAACATAAGGGGAAGTGGAAGGCATCCAAGCACGACAAGTCGAGAAAGCACAAGAAAGGACTTGTAGGTATCTTCACCGACTCCGACTCCTCAAGTGGAGAGTCAGACGATGAAAGAGTGGAGATTGCACACACGTGCTTCATGGGAAAAGAGGATCGTGATGAAGAGACTTCCTCCGATGAAAGCGAGGATGGAAGCGAGGATGAAGGCGAAGAGGTAACCAATGATGAACTTAGATTAGCCAACGAACAACTTTGGAATAAGTTTTCTAATATGGCTACTAAGTTTATGAAGACTAAAAATGAATTAGATAGTCTTAAAAACTCGCCTAAGCCTTGCATTGTCAACAACGACACCGTTGTTGAAGAGTTGAGAAATGAGATTGTAAATCTCAAATCTCAACTTGAGCATGTTCAAATCGAGGATTCGGATGAACATGTGATAGCGGATTTGACGTCTCAAATCTCAACTTTGAGTATTGAGAATAAAAATCTCAAGTCATGTGTTTGTGCACTCGCATCGTAAGTGTCCACTTTGGATGCTTCTTTGCATTCTCTCACCGAGAAGCATGAGAGCACATTAGGCCGAATTCATGAATTCAACAAAGGTAAGGGCAAGTTGGATAATATCCTAAATGACTTACCTCCGGCCAACCATCACATTGGTTTGGGGTATAAGATGGGATATTCATCCAAATCGTCCACCACCTTTGTTAGGCCATCTTCCGATGCTTCTACTAGTGGAAGTAAACACTTCATGGGTAGTTCTTCTACCAATGGTGCTTCCGCTAGGAACACACCCCCATTTGGAAAGAAACCCAATTTGGGTGGACCTCCAAAGAAGGGTCATGCTTTCATGTATACCATGCCACGTAGGAACACACATCCTACCCCACATGTTAGCACGTATGATGATTTCTGTGCTCCGCATCCACGAGCACGTGCACACCATGTGAGACACACTCATGCACGTGTTCCTCCACATTCATATGCTCATCCTCGTTCTCATATGAATAATTATCATCATGCACCATTGCATCGCATGCCATATGCTTACCCACGACATGCATCACATAGAAATCAACAACGTGAGCATGTTCCCAATAGGATTAGGACTCCCAAGACATACACCATTTGGGGTCCGAAGAACACAAGCACGCATAATAAGAATTTGTATGTGCAATCGTTTATAAATGATATTATTTTGAATGATGATTATGTTGGGAAATCACGGTCCTCATGGACTTGGTTTCCGAAGGGTTAGTTTCCTTTGACCCTTCATTGCTTGGTACCATAAGTTTAATTTCATTTTTATGGGTACCAAAGCAATAGTGGTAAGAATGGGTTACATTTAATTTGAATTTAGTTCACTAAATTTATTGCCTAACCCATAGGATCCAAAAAGATTTTTGGTTACCAAAATGATTTTCTCTAGGTTAAATCCACCATGAGATACCAACCCTACCAACTCCGTGATTTGCAAGGATTTTCATTCGATTGGAGTTGATGGTGCTTAAGTGATGCACCAAAGTAGGTGGAGCTTAATGTTGTAAGTATTTTCATACTTTTGATTCACATTGGTATCCATTGGTAGATTATATTACAATTGGTATCATTTTGCTTCATTTTGTATGCTAGATTAATGTATGCCATTGCTCTATGATGTTCTATCTATTTTTGGCGTAACATTTTTGCATGATACATTTGATATGCACATCGGATTATTTTTGTCTCTGATGTTGATTTCGTCGTTCGACGATTTTATGGATTAAATAGAATTCTTCCTATGGAAGCATAGAATTGTTTTCCATGCATTCTATTGATTTTGGAGAGTATGTTCCAAAACTCAATAAGTGAAATTGATTTGAGTCTTGATGATTTCGTATTTCGATTTTCGCCTATGGCTTGATGATTTCGTATTTCGATTTTCGCCTATGGTTTGATGATTTTGGTTTTCGATTTTCGCCTATGGCTTGGTGATTTCGTTTTCCGATTTTCGCCGTTGGTTTTATGATGTCGGTTTTCTGTTTTCGACTTTGGTCTCTTTGGCACGCTTTGCTTTTATTCGGTATTTTACATTTGATATTTTGCATTGGTGTCATTTTGGACCGTGGTCGTATTCTTCGACTCCCGTGCTTTATTTTTTTAGCCATTGATTTTGTCGTTGATCTCCTCCCGCTCTTTTTGCTAATGCCAAAGGGGGAGAGATATAATAATGACAATGTGCTAATTAATAATTCAAAGGAATTTACCATGAATCTAATTTGATGTGTTAGATTCAGGGGGAGTGAAGATATAAATAAAAGGATTTAGATCCTATATGTGCAATAATAGGATTCATATTTTATATCTCCCTTGCTGCTTGATGCATATGAATATTATTGAATATGGAACTAACGTGTCATCAATGCAGGGGGAGTAAGTAAACTTCATTTGAATCATTATTATTGCTTATTATTTATGTTGGTTTGTCATCACCAAAAAGGGGGAGAATGTTGTGTATTGATTCCCCGGATTTGGTTTTGGATGATGAGCAAACATAAATAATGTATACTAACTTATTTGTGAGCACAGTTATGGAGATCGTCGCCAAAATACCACGTACATCAAAAGCGACATCTCAAGATTTCTCAATACGCATGTTCATGTGCCTGAAGCTTCGTTGAAGCTTAAGGAGCAATATTGAGGTCTAGAAGAATGAAGATTGAAGCTTTGAAGACGGCTCGTAAGGTTTATTTTATAGTCTTCTAGCTTCATAGATTAGAATGTTAAGCCTTGAGTAGGACTTACATTATAAACTGCATTTCGCTCATATCTTAGAGCTAGGATTATCATAGAAGCCATTAGAAACTTTCCCGAAGCCTATCGCTTCTTCCCTCGGCTTTGAGTGCATGTTAGTTGGTTCAAGAAGAGTCACCAACCGACTAGATGACGAGTTAGTCGGTCAGCAACTCTACATGAACCGACTAGATGCCTTGCTAAATTCAGCTCATTCCAGGTTGATCAATTAGTCGGTCAAAGAAGAGTCACCGACCGACTAGATGACGATCTAGTCGGTTAGGAGTTCGTCTCAAACCGACTAGTTGTGCTTGCCTCTGTACAGCCTGAGCTACTGTCTCGAGTTAGTCGGTCAAAGAACGTTTATCGATCGACTAGTTGAGAAACTAGTCGGTCAGCATTTGTTCTTAAACCGACTATGTCAACTTGAAGTCTGTCTATTCTATTTCGACTGTTAGTCGGTCAAAGAACATTCACCGACCGACTAGTTGTGAAACTAGTCGGTCAGCAAGTCTTTTTAGACCGACTAGTTGTCTTTGCATGTACTTCGACCTTTTGGCTATTCAACCGTTAGTCGGTCTACGTTGTATCACCGACCGACTAGTTGATGAACTAGTCGGTCAGTGATCCTTCTTTGACCGACTAGTCTGGTTCAGAATAGAGCCGTTGGAGCTTTTCTTGAAACGTTTTTCTCTCCCTCTCTCCTCTATCCTATATATAGTTGGAGGGGCTCTTTCATAAGTTTCAAGGCTGCCATTTTAGAGATTTGGAGAAATCTAAGAAAAGCTATTCTATTCCATTCTAAAGCTTTCTCTTCCTCACAAGAATCTCTCCCTCAACTCTTTGAGCCATTTCCTCAAGAGAGATTCTCTCCATTGTGAGCCTTCCAAGCCAATAGCTTGATCCAAATACACCATCCTCCATCCTAGCCTTAGATCGCTGATCTTATTGGTGGAGATTCGGTTTGATGACATTCTCTCCTCAAAATCCATCATTGCCCTAATTTGGTAAGATTTACTCAAGGCATAGGATTTTGTACGGTAAGAGTTTATTTCATTTACTTTCATTTTGTAAGTGTTTATCTCTCGGTTGTGAGAGTTGTGTTTGTGATCCCGGGTTGTGGGAGTCACAAATTACTTTGTGTATGATTTGACTTGGTGAAGGTTCTTCACAAGTATTTCATAGTGGAAATCTTGAGTTAGGGTTTCTAACTCAAGTATCCGGAGGGGATTCGGGTGGTTGGGACGTAGGATCACCGGGAATAAGTCGGGGAGACTTGGGTGGATCCGAACCCAGTAACATACTTTGTTTGTGTGTGTTTTAATTCCTGTTGATTATTGTTTTATTCCGCATTGTCGTTTGTTCATTGTACAATAGTTAGGAATAACTCTCTTAATTATTTTAAGTGCTATTCACCCCCCTCTAGTACGCGTGCAGTAGCTATACAGGGCATTACAGTTGTCACATTCCCTTCCTCTAGCACCAACTGTTAATGTCTAGAATGGCATGAAGCTCGGGTGCGGCTACCGAAACAAGTATTCATGCAACAGGAGCCCAGACAAGGTTTTACCGGGCCGAGAGAGTCTCTTTTCACCACCTGGAACAAGAGAACATGTCAAAGGAAACATGGGGGATGGCCCTCCAATTTAACTCCGATGCTTAAGTCAGTTTCAAGTGGAGGAAGGAGCTAGCGTGGCTGAGTGTATCCGTCGTTGGGGTGTGAGATTGTGAGTTAGAGATGTTAGTGTTGATATTTTGTATAGGAATTCAGAGATGAGAATTGAGATGCATGATGTAGGGGACGCCAACTGGGTTTTATAGGATTGGGAGGCGGTTATGCAACGTCAGATGGTCCCCGTTCTCCTCTGCCACCAACATGTCAACTGTCAGTGGGAATACATGGATCTCAACCGCTTGCCTTAAATGTAAGCCGTTCGTTCGGCATGCCTTCCATAAGCACACACCCAAATAGACCTATTTGTCTGGCATGCCCCTAGCTGGCATTAAATGCTCGCAAGGCTTTGAAGAGGACGTGGCCCATCTACTTAAGATCGTGTAGCTGCAGACGTGTGGGCTATTCGGGCAACGTAGCCGAGGGAGCCGACCTCGTGGAGGTCGTCCCTGCAGCGTTGTGTTGTTGAATGAGCTGACCTCAGGGATCGAGGTTGTCCTGGAAGAGCTGAAGGAGCCGACATCGAGGACATCGTCCTTGCTAAATTGTGCCAAGGCCTGGCCGGGCAGGCCTCCCAAGTCGACGTGAGGTCTCTGATGGTGAGGGGAGCTCGCGGCGGTTCCCATCTGTCTAGTTCGGCTGGGCCCCACGGCTGATGGGCCCTAGTCCAAAAACGGTAACACTCTGCTTAATGTGACAAATGATCAAACCAGCATACATGATTCTTTTGTAAGATGTACCTCTGTTGGTAGCAAGAACTGCTCTCAACTTTCCTTCATCATTTTTGCATTTGTCAATTTCATCATTGCATTATGAAGGCGCCCCAAAAAAACCCATTCAACCACGTTTAGATTATATAATAAAATATTATAATAAAGATATACGGTTTGAAATTGACAGTTGCCCGTGGATTTTTTTTAACACGTAACCAATCCGTTTAGCCTACAGATTGGCATACGGGTTGACGGGTTAATATCGTAAATGGGTCAAACAAGTGCACTCCAAACTTGTTTATAACGGGTCGGTTCCGAGCGACGGGCCAAATTTGGAGGGCCGCCCCATCAAAGGCAATCCTGCCAGTCAAACTCTTGATTATGTGAATGTTGATACGCCCAATGACTGCGTCTTTATCGGGAAAAAAACAAGCTAAATAATTCAGAATAGATTTAGCCAAAACATGGCTCAAAAAGATCACCGGCCCAAGCGATCAAGTGCTATTATATACAAGATGGTGTCAAATTCTCCAAGAATACAAACATCAAAATCACAGCTATGGAACGGTGTTCGATCAAGTGGATCAAGTTATTCAGAACATCACATCTTGCTCGGCAATTTTCCTTCATTTTACAAACGCAAATACCAAACCACTAGAGTGATACAAAGAAATGCCACTGATATCTGCTCTAACACTCTACAAGCTACTCTCCATTTAAAGCACGTACAGAATAAAATAAAGTTGCTGCAGATTTCAGATTTGGCCTCTCTACAGCCTGCAGAATAAACCCGGCTGCGGTGCACACATCTTCGTCTTCCAGCCAACAAGGAACAATTTGAGAACATCGAAGTGTTCCTCTACCGCTCCGCAGCGCTCCTGTGCAATCAGAATGCGGCAAAAATTAAATGTTTAAAATATAAATGATAATTCTTATCAAAACAGTGAATTCTAGGACACTGCATACCAGGGCACATATGCTTACTCTTTAGAGGGATTTGGTGCCCCGGATTTCCCTCGCAAGCTCAGGAAATAAGATGCGCCAATTTTTCCTACAGATATGGGAATACAGTTTCGTGCAGCCTTTTGAAGTGACGGGAACATTTCACGGTTATGTTCCCCCAAAGTACTCTTGTGATTTACCATGGTATATTGGGTAAGAGTACCCATAATGATGGTAGCTTGTTGAAGCATTAGAGTTCGGAGTACCTAAATAGGATACATGCCTCTTGAAAAACGATGGAGATGGAGGCGTCGAATAAAGCCCACCTGAAGGAGAGGAGTAGACATCATGGTTCTTCCTAGTAGAATTTGATAGAGATATCCATTTGTTTGCTTTCTGCTGTCTTATGGACAGATCGCCATGATCATCAACAATCCAGGCGCCAGTTGTCCTGGACTTGCTACTTGGCATATTCCACCTGTTCTCATACTTGTCCTCAAAGTGTAGCAATTTCTTCTTCTTCTTCTTCTTCTTCTTCTTTTTGTGCGCCTTGCCAAGATCATGAGGCGCCGATCGGTGCCCCAAGGAATCCATATTTTCATTGTCAACCATCCGAGGAGTAGAGGATCCACCTTCCCAGCGATCCAACTGCATATCACAAGATCATAGAGGCAACTGGAAAACTTACACAACCAAGATCGCAAATAAGCGTTTTGATAGCTAAGTCTTTCGAACTAACCTTCACCTTCTTTGTGCATCCCCGTGCAAAATGTCCCTCACCACCACATTTGTAGCATAGAGTCGGGGTTACATCATTGATCATCTCACCACACAAATTTGCACATCCCTATGTATTTCAATGGAAACCAAGGTCAAAAATGAAAGGCAGACAAGATAATTTACGAAAACTGTAAGCGTTGATTCAACTTACAAGACCAGCATGGCCTGATTGGGCGCAATTGTAACAAGACACCTCTCGAGGACCATTATCCACACAGTCCACACAACAAAGATGGCCATAGTTTTTGCAAACATAGCATTGTATTTCCTGCTCAGTCAAACATGATTAAAACTTAAAGCATGACATTTCTTGCACTAAAGTGTCACCACAAGAAAGCTTTCAACAATTGTTATAGGCCACAATTACCACTATATGGTCAGTATGGCTGACTAAAGGAACGAAATTGTATCGACTATAACAGCCCAATCTAGGGACAAAAAAAAGAGAAATGCATGAACATATATAAGGGGGGCGGAGAACATCATTAACCTTCAGATCATCTGGTACATAGTCATTTTTACATGATACCATATCATGTCCCAAATCTCCACAACGTAAACAGATCAGGGAATCTTGAGGACGGTTGTGTCTATCTGGGCAGTTTTTGGCAATGTGGCCTCTTCTTTTGCACATAAAACAATCTTGTCCCTAAAATAGACAAATCATCTGTGAGCACGAACTGTATGCAAGAATATTCCCCCAGAAACAACAAACAATTCAAAGGAAAATATTTTTTAAAAAAAGAAGATTCTGTCAAAAATATCCACTCTATCATGTATAGCAGAATTTTACCTACACATCCCACCATCTAACTGCAGGTAGAATAGAACCTTAGAGACCCTACTCATTTAGCTGTGAAAGAACAAGACATAGTACACATGATTCATCTATCTTTGGGAGGTGAATGTTACAGAATCTAAATGATGTCTAAAGACTCTAAACATCAAAGCATTTGGCGGATGCAAATACCAGTGGCACAGTTCATTCCCAGTGTCTTTTATGTAATTCTCATTATTTAGCAACTTAAATGAGCATATTATCAATAAATCATTTTAAAAACTATTACTGTTGGTCAAAATTTCAACAGTTGATGGTAAATGGCTGAATCTTTCAGGAGAACAAGACAAACCCAAAAGGGGTAGACAACAATAATGGGAAGAAATCAGATTGAGCGATTCCATGACCATGTTCATACTCTCTCAGTATACATAAAAGGAACTTCCTTTATGCCATGGTCGACCATGTATCTACTAGCACAATACATACCTTAAACTCAAGTTGCAGGGGCATGAGGCTCTAGTGTGGCCCAAAGATAATATCTCACATTTCCCATGCACATATAATGATGAATAAATCTCACTTCATATTTATATGCAAGCAGCAAATGCTTAAAGTTTTGAAATTGCAAGTATTGCACCGAAATCCAACCATCTACCTGGACTCAATTGCAAACATAGCACATCAATCTGATGCTTTGCCTGAATCTTCCTTGTGTCTAAGACTTGCGTAAAAGAGATAGAAGACATGCACTGCCTCAGTTACAAGTATGACATATTAAACAAGTGTTGAAATAACTTGTGTGGAGCGGGATGAGTCCTAACCCAAGGGTCCGTTCCATTTGTATGATGTTCTAAATAAGCTGTGCAATACCCCCCCCCCCCCCCCCCCCCCCAACAAACAACAACAACAAAAAAAACCCTAAGCTGTGCAACCCCCCCCCCCCCCCAAAAAAAAAAAAAAAACAAAACAAAACAAAACAAAACAAAACAAAACAAAAACAAACTAAAAACACACACAAACACCAAGAAAAAGAAAAGAAAAACCCCAACCAAATTTTTTTAAAGCATGGTTCTATTTGCCCTCCAATCAGTACAACTCTTCTTTTTTTTGGTTCATTGAAAAGTTGGAAAGCCAGCCCAGAGGCTAGGCTGGCAGCCCGGGTTCGAACCCCAGGGGAGCCACTTACACTACCTACACTGGAGGGGACTACACTAACCTAAACTAAAGGGGGGATATGGGGTGGCTCGAACCCGCGTCCCCCACTGGGAAACGGGCACGGGTAGCCACCCGGGCATCGCTGGACAACTCGTTCTTGTATACATCTACCTTCACAACTCGTTCTCCCCAATGCAAATATAGCTGAAACTATTGGACATATACCCTGAGGAAAGATAATGATCACAGTTTGGTTCGATGAAACTTTTATAACTGGCAGTCCACATAATCATATGTTCTTAGATGTTTCATGTTTTCTTCTTTTCCTATTACAGACTTGCTTTTGTATTTCTATTTGACTCTAACCTTTGTGTTCTTAGATGTAAGCGTATGATACCTTGTTTATTATCCAGATTATCATAAAAAGCTAACCTACATATTCCTCAAATTGAACCTTAATGGCTCATTTACATTGCTATCATTATAGTCGACTAACAAAAGAATTGAAAATATATATCATGTCGCTGATTAATTTTCATACTATTAGACCTACAAAATGTAGTCCTGTAAGCAAGATGTTCCGTTAATCCAAACGAATACTAGATATCAGTCTTGCAGGGATAAAAAAGTACATTAGATTCTACTTAACTAAATACCATAGTAATCTATTCAAAATTGCTGGGAACGTGCACCACTTGAGTAATGTAGGTATCGCATTGCATGCCCTACATATCAACACCTAACGTTCTTGTGGAAAATTCATGAGATTGAAACACACACTGAAATTGGAGCAAATCCAGGGTAAAATAGAACAGCATAAAGATAGTGCCAACCTCTAACCACAAAATGTTGATAGATGGCTTACCTGTGTGCAACGTTTAGCATCGTGGCCAAACATCCCGCAGACAAAGCATGGTTTCTTCCTCTTTTCCATGTTGCAGTCCACAGCGGTGTGACCTTCCTCGCCACAGTTAAAGCAAGCACATGAATATCTATCACCAGGATCGAAGTATCGAGGCCCACGCTAATCAACAGAATCAACAATATTAAAAATACACAAGATCCGTATTCTTCATATTATTGTATGGGTATGGAGTCATCTCTTTTATGCAAAATTTAAATAACTCCTCACCAAATTAGGTACATACTTAAGAATTAATATGTTAAGCCGCATTCTCTCTCTCTCTCTCTCTCTCTCTCTCTCTCTCTCTCTCTCTCTCTCTCTCTGGCATGATACCTGGAGAGGGACCTTTTAAACTTGACGTAATTTAATCATATAGATCACTTTAATTATGTCAAGGCACAGGAAACCCTCAAAGGGCTTGTTTCAGTATGCATTGGGATTACTTTTATGATTTTGAGGATTTTTCTGAAACTTTACCAAAACAAGGCAAGAAGCACTTCATACATACCAAAAGCTTTCTCAAAATCACATTGTCGTGCACTTCATTCACTTCTGTAATAACTGACTCAGTTGTTCTCAACGATTTGCCTTCCATAGGTACAACATCCACCTGTATATCAAATTAACATATAATATTAGTGGTGTTCTTATGAAACTCAAAATTTATTCGAATTTAATCTTACATATTACAGAAGAAAGTAATATTATATATTTAATGGAAATTTATTTGTACGCCTTAAAGTTGCCAACTAAATAATCATAAAAGTAGCTTAAACAACAAAATAAAACATAGTTTAAAAGGGGGAAGACTAAAAGCTTAGTTATAATAACCTATTGCCAACTTCTACCTACATGCAGTTAAACCATTTGTACAAATCTATTACAAATACATAGTACTATGTCCCTTTAATTTTTATATATGCCTAATTGTTCCTTTTAAAATCGGGCATATGATTTTCATTTTCATGTAATCATTTTATAACCAACACATCATTTATGGGCATTAGAATGGTAAGGACTTTCTGCTAAGTTAGAAACAAACGTGGGCATTGAGGTAACCTCATAATCTTTCATCAACGGCACAAGGAATTTACACTTAAAGTATCAAAGTGACGGTTTACGGCCATACATGCAACTTGTAATAAAATTGTGGTAAAGTTTGCAGCGATATAGTGAAGTTGGAGGTAAATCCATGAGTTTAGCTTTAAAAATTGCTGCAGAAAAAACGAATATTTCTTATAACAATGCTTTCAAGTTCCCTCTCTGAACATATATAATATGTATAAAATCACAATATTACTCAGTATGTCACGATAGAGAAATAAATTAAGATCTAAATTCTTCATCATAACTAATCTGTATCGCTCCAAATGATTTACATACATCAAAAGGTCACATAAGTTATCTCTTCCCCTTAAATGTAGACACAAACTGGCATTGAGCTTTAAACATGTTACCAAAATAAGACACAGGCAAAAAAGAATACAATAATAAAAAGAAAACCTTCTCTGTGCCAGGTAATACATGCAACCAAGACAGGATCTTTATGCTTTAAAACTTCATTGACCTGAAACAAAAGTACAATGCACAGCTAACAGACTTCCATTTTGTCTCGTTTTCAATATCCCCATTACTAAAATTTACAAATTTCGAATGCAAAATAGTTAAATCTAAGAACAATGCCAATAAAATTAACCGGTTGCTGCTCCACAGGACATATAAGTACTTAATTAAATTGATTACTAGATTAACAAAGTAAGATACATGGGAAAAGGCAAAAATCTGAAACAAAATAGGAAAACAGTAAAAAAAAATTAACTCACATCTTCTGTGGCTGCTGCTGCTGCTTCGACTTCCATCTGCTTCTGCTTCTTCTTCTTCTTCTTCCGCTTGGATTTCTTCTTCTTATTATTGTCCTTCTGCAACACCTCCTCAAAAGCGCTCCGATCAAAATTCAACTGGATATCTTCGGAGGAGTCTGTACAGATAACAATCACTTCGCCTTCGTCCTCCCTCTTCCTCTTTAATTCTCCCTCCCTCGCTCTCGCCACGATCTCCAAGCTCAGGCCCTTGTTCGCCTCCTCGTCGCTGCTACTTAGAAATATCACAGATCTCGAGAGATCCGCTCCGTTGGATTCAGAATTGGCCCTCTCCGCCGGCGGCCGCCGGCTGCCACCCATACTAGGGTTTCTGACTAGAAGGAGGAGCGGCAATGAGACCCTGACCCTAAGCCTAAGACCACTCCCAGCGGGGGGGTCTTGGGGCCGCATTTCGGGGGTTTATACCATTACCCCCGATCCATTCGAACGAGAAGCTGCCAAAATGTGGGATTTTGGTCAATGAAATTAATTTTTAATGATGTAGCCGTTTAAGTTTATTTATTGGAAAAAGAAAATAGTCCAATATCCATTGGGCTTTGAAGTTCTATAAATATGAGATAAATTTCACTTCTGTTTTCACACATCCCCTTTCTTGTTTATCTCTCTAAATCCCCACTATATTTGTAATGGCTGGTTTTGTATGCTGATGTTTTAATTATATGTATATATATTCGTTCTTCATTTCCTTTTTCTTTTCTGTATCTCATGCCCATACTTGGAGCTGAGCATGCTTCGTAACGCTCATATCCTAGAATAGGTTCGTCTTTGGAACTCATAGGAATCATTCCGAAGCTTCACGCTTCAATTTGCGACTTCATGTGCTCATTAGCCGGTTCACGTTGAGGAACCGACCGACTAGATGTCAATCTAGTCGGTCAACGACTCTTCATGGACCGACTAGTTCTCCCTTTCATTTTTCCCTGAGCTACTGTTTACGCTTAGTCGGTCTAAGTTCATTCCCCCGACCGACTAGTTATCAAGCTAGTCGGTCAGCACTTCTTCGCAGACCGACTAGTACAGAGATCATTTTTCGCACCCAGGTTATTGTTTACCTTTAGTCGGTTTAAGAACGAATACCGACCGACTAGTTGACGAACTAGTCGGTTAGGCTTTCTTCTCAGACCGACTAACTTTCAAAACTTCTTGTCGACTACTTTTATCCTTTAGTCGGTCTATGAACACTGGCCGACCGACTAGGTTGCAAACTAGTCGGTCGACGAGCCTTCACAGACCGACTAACTCTATGAATCCTACAACAACCATGTTCGCTGTTTGGGTTTTAGTCGGTCACAGTTAGGCGACCGACCGACTAGTTTTCAAACTAGTCGGTCGACCGCCCTTTTCAGACCGACTAGTTGACCCCGAAACCCTAATTTTTGAGCTAGCCGCCGTTTCATTTTCTTATTTAAACGTGGCTTTCTCCTTCTTTTCTCCTGATTGTTTCCAGTCTCCCTCTTCCCCAACCTATCCCCCTTCCTCCCACGACCTTCCCTTTGCTCTTCTTCCTCCTCCTTGTGCCCTCCATCTTCCCCAAGGCTCTCTATCCCTTCCTTCTCTCCCATTTTTCTTCCTCCTTCTCCACAGCCGACCACCCTCCTCCTCCCAGATCTGGGATCCACGGCCAAGCTCCGGCCATGTTCATTTCTCCCTCTTGTCCTAGTACGGTGTTCCCATCTCAGTTCCAGCGGCAACAACGCCGGGAGACGCTGGGATCTTCACCATCACCGGCGATCAACATTCCTCGCTGCGCTACCCGCGGCCTAGGAATTTCCGGACGACGCAAAGCTTCCACTTTTCCAGATCCGACGCCGGATCTTCGTGCAACCGTCATTTTCAGGTTGGTCCCCTAAATTTGTAGTAACCCACACAATAGATAATCAAACCCTAATTAAAATCAGCAACCTAATCAAATTAAATTTACTTTCCGCTCCTCTTTAAAACGTTGTGCAAACCGTAGAAATCGACGAATGGACGCTATGCATGTGCATATAGGATAGATCGTCGATTAGGTTAATTACATTAAAAATGTGATTTTTGATTGAATAGGATAGTCCCGATAACCTAGACACAACCCTAATAGGAATTCTGAATCGTGAACTGACACCGTCGCCGTGTCACGATTTTCAGACGCTTTTTCCGCCGACGAGATGTTTGGACGAGGCGTACCAGGGAGACGACGCACTCGCCACCACAGGCAAGTGTACCACTTGCGTTCTTGGCCATGTTTAGGCCTTAGTCTTGCTAGATTAGACATTATGAAACATGAGGACCGGACGTGAAATGATAGCGTCCGGGACGCCCTGATGGCCCAGATTTGACAACGAAATCTGAGTCCAACAACAACAATTTTGACATCATAGGATTGACATGCGTGTGCGTGAGTTGTGGACACCCTAGTACAACCCTCCTGTTTTGTCGTGTCTTGTCTCGTTCCGTCTGCACAGCCCGCTGGGCAATAGGGCACTCGCCAAGCCAGAGCGAGTGATCCCTTGTACTAGTTCACAGCCCGATGGGCAATTGGGCACCTGTCAAGCTAGAGCAGGTGATCCCATGTATTGATACACAGCTCAGAGAGCAATAGGGCACTTGTCAAGCTAGAGCAAGTGATCCCTTGTCCTGTCACGATTCTTGGGGTTTTTGGGGTAGGGTTGAGCGTGCAAGCGGCAAGAGGGTCTGATCCCCCTCGAACCGAACAGGCGTGAACCCTTTTCGTGTCTTGTCCTGTCGTGTCTGGCTTACCGTGTTCTGTCTTGTCTTGACACCTATAGGCTAGTCCCGTGGTCGGTAGCACTCGCTACGACCATTACTTGTCGTGTTTACTTTCCTATTGCGTGTACTTCTGTTGTTAAAACCTCAGCATGTTAATCAACCAGTAAAACGTTGTTAAGTAATTGGTGCACTTGCAGTTTGGTCTAACCTTTTCTTGTAGACCTTACCTGACGTACAGTTCCTTCTTTTGGTGCTGTACGTCAGGGATTGAGCCAGAGTACGTTGAGGAGACTGACTTGCCAGCTGACGTGGAGCCAGAGAGCGTCGATCCCGAGTACGACCCTGAGGAGGACCAGAGCTAGAGACTCCTCGTTGCAGTTTCCAGAGACGTTCATTACTTTTAGTTGGGTGCGTAGCACCTTTTGTTTCTTGTCTAGGTTGGGTGCTTGCACCATTAGATTTACCTTTTTCTGCTGTTGTAGCCCTTCGGGCGTTGAGACTTGGTACTCTTGATATGTTGGAATAAAATGTGATGTTCTTTCCTTCTTGTACTTTTATTGTTCTGTACTAACATGCAGGGACCTGTACCTTCGTCTTGGTACCACACAGACGCTTATTGGGTCAGGGCTCCGTAGCTCTGGCCTAAGCGGGCCTAGTCACGCTTCGCCTCCGCTGTTTTGGGAAGCGGGGCGTGACAGGTTTTAGTGGTGGCCCATGCAGGTCCACGTCCCAATCTTTCTGCAAGTACAGAACAGTAAGAGTAAGGACATTCACTTTTAATATTCACACATTGAACGAGTCTAACCTACGTCTTTCTGTCAATAGGATGGCAGGGCGACGTAATACCCGATCGGGGAGCGCTGGAGATGGGATTCAGGAAGACCAGGGTAGAGAGTTCCGTCAGTTCCTTGGCGTGATGCGTGAGATGCTTGAGGTGCAGCATCAGCTGGTGCAGCAGACCACCCGTGCTGCCCGGGCCCCACCTGTTGCACCACCTCCACCACCGCCTGCTCCGCGAGCTGCTCCAGGAGTGAAGCAGTTCAACGAGCTTCAGCCAAAGACCTTCTCTGGGAAGGAAGGACCTCTGGGTGCCGATGAGTGGATCCAGAGCACTGAGGAGAAGTTGGTTGCTGCCAAGATTCCAGATGAGACTCGAGTGGAGATCGCGAAGATGCAGCTGACTGAGATTGCCCGAAACTGGTGGCGTATTGAGGAGAGGCGTCTGCAGAAGCCTGTGGAGTGGAAGACTTTCCGCCACATGTTCAAGGAGAAGTACTTCACCAAGGCAGCTAGGAGAGAGATGATGGGCAGATTCGTGGATCTGAAGCAGAGGGACATGACGATCGACGAGTATGAGGCTGAATTTGAGATGCTGAGCCATTTTGCCCCGCACATGGTGAAGAAGGAGGAGAACCGAGCTGAGCGGTTCCGTCAGGGACTTCGTCCAAAGGTCCAGGCTTCCATGTCCTCTGCTAGTTTCTCGACTATGAGGGAGGTGTTAGATGCTGCGAAGAATCATGAGACGATTTCGCACTTGCCTGACACTCCAGAGGACAGAGGAAAGCGCCCTATGGAGCAGTACCGGCCACCTGCCAGGCCGGCGATGAGGCCAGACCAGACTGTGCCATTTAAGAGACCTGGAGCACCAGTGCAGCAGCAGAGCAATGGGTCCCTGCCATTTCTGCGGCAAGCCCGGACATGTTCAGACCAACTGTAGGAGGAAGCTGGGTCTGTGCCTACTTTGTGGAGATGCTTCGCATGCTGCGAAGGATTGTCCGAGAGCCCGCACTGCTGTTGTTGGAGCACCAGCCCCGTTGCAGATGAGGGCGCCTGCCCCAGTTCAGAGAGGACCTGTCATTCGTGGACCACCCTTGGTGCCACAGAGGCAGCTGTACCAACGAGCAGTGCAGCCTCCGAGGCCGGCCTATACTATGACTGCTGTGGAGACTGAGGAGCTGGATGGGGTGATTGCAGGTAACATCTTGACCTAGTCATTCCATTTCATAACTATATTGTATTGCTAGTCTTGTTAGTGTTGTTTGTTTGTTTGATTGTTAGAGTAGTGTTTGACCTTAGACCCCTTGTTTTCTTAGGCACCATTCTTGTGTCCTCTCACCCTGTTTTGGCTTTGTTTGACTCCGGTGCATCCATGTGCATCATATCCCGAAGGTTTATGACGAAGCACTCCATTCCTACCCACACACTTCCTAAGTGTTGGGACATCACCACATGGAACGGAGTGGTGACTGTGAACCTGGGATGTCGGTCGATTCCCTTAGTGGTTAGTGGACATGAGTTATATGCAGATTTCATTGTCCACGATCTACCGTATTTCGATGTCGTCCTGGGAATCGATTGGCTGGGAGATTTCCACGCTTCGATCGATTGTCACGGCAAGAGAGTGGTTTTCCGGATTCCAGGCCATCCGGAGTTCGAGTTCCGCAGCAGAGATGAGTCGCTTGGGCCCATCAGATTTCGAGCCAAGCCGGAGGTGCCGGTGATAGCAACGTTGCAGATGGAGATGGAGATCGACCGACCAGCGGTTGTCAGAGACTTTGACGACGTCTTTCCGGAGGATATCTCGGGTCTGCCACCCGACAGGGCTTTGGAGTTCGGTATCGATCTGATGCCGGGTGCGCAGCCGATATTGAAGGCGCCGTATCGGATGGCTCCCGCGGAGCTTGAGGAGATGCGGAAGCAGTTGGATGAGTTGTTGCAGAAGGATTTCATCCACCCTAGTGTGTCACCGTGGGGTGCACCAGTGTTGCTTGTGAAGAAGAAGGATGGGTCATGCAGGATGTGCATGGACTATCGAGGATTGAATGCTGTCACTGTGAAGAATAAGTATCCGCTGCCATGCATCGATGACATTTTTGATCAGCTGGGAGGTTCGAGAGTTTTCTCGAAGTTGGATTTGAGGAGCGGATATCATCAGCTGAAGGTGAAGAAAGATGACATTCCGAAGACAGCTTTCCGGACGAAGTACGTGCACTATGAGTTTGTGGTGATGCCTTTCGGCGTGACCAATGCTCCAGCTGTATTCATGAACCTCATGAACTTGATTTTCTACGACTTCTTGGATAAGTTTGTTGTGATTTTCATCGACGACATTCTTATTTACTCGAAGTCTGAAGAAGAGCACAGCTGTCATTTGAGGACAGTGTTGGAGACGCTGAGGCGACACAAGTTGTATGCCAAGTATGGCAAGTGCGAGTTCTGGCTGGACAGAGTCGCGTTTCTGGGACACGTGGTGTCCGGTGATGGCATATCTGTGGATCCGGAGAAGGTCAGAGCAGTTCGTGATTGGCCGACTCCGCAGTCAGCATCCGACATCAGGAGCTTCCTTGGTTTAGCAGGCTATTATCGGCGGTTCATCAAGGATTTCTCGAAGATTGCGGAGCCGATGACGAAGCTGACAAGGAAGGATGTGGAGTTTCTGTGGTCTGATGCTTGTGAGGAGGCTTTCAGTATCTTGAAGGCGAGGTTGACCACGGCACCAGTTTTGGCGGTACCGGATCGAAGCGGAGGGTTCGAAGTATATTGTGATGCATCAGGGAAGGGCTTAGGATGCGTTCTGCATCAGCATGGCCATGTGGTCGCGTATGCTTCTCATCAATTGAGGACTCACGAGAAGAATTACCCGACGCACGATCTGGAGTTGGCTGCGGTGATCTTTGCATTGAAGATTTGGAGGCACTTCTTACTGAGTGAGAGCGTGAAGATTTTCACCGATCACAAAAGTTTGAAGTACATATTCACGCAGAAGGAGCTCAACATGCGTCAGAGACGATGGTTGGAGCTCATGGCTGACTATGAGATAGATCTGCAGTATCATCCCGGGAAGGTGAACGTAGTGCCGGATGCTTTGAGTAGACTTCCTACTGCTATGATGCATACTGCTGATTGGAGGATTCAGCAGGAGCTGAAGGAGATGGATTTGGAGGTTGTCCTACCTGGTGTGGTTCATTCTTTCATGAATTTGCAGATTCAGTCCACGATCGTGGATCGGATCAAGGCAGCACAGGCAGGAGATCCGAAGTTGCAGAGGATCAGGAGGCAGGTTGAAGCTGGGCTGCGAGCGGAGTTTGTGATTCACGAGGATGGTTCGCTGCGGTACGGCAGCAGACTCTGCGTACCTGCGGGAGATGTTCGGGAGGAGCTTTTGAGCGAGGCTCATAGCTCGCCTTATTCTATACATCCTGGTGGCACCAAGATGTATAAGGACCTTCGACTGAATTACTGGTGGATTGGCATGAAGAGGAGTGTGGCACGGAGCGTTGCCAAGTGTTTGATATGCCAACAGGTGAAGGCTGAGCACCATCGTACGGCTGGGTTGCTACAACCGCTTCCTATTCCGGAGTGGAAGTGGCAACATATTACGATGGATTTCGTGACTGGTTTACCTCGGACCCCGAAACAGAACGACGCAGTATGGGTGATCGTTGATCGGTTGACCAAGTCTGCGCATTTCATTCCTTTCCGAGTGGGCCAGTCTACGGAAGCTTTGGCGAGGAAGTACCTAGAGGTAAAATTTCTTCTTTTACTTCTTTTTGATTTTCCTCCTTGAGTTAGTTGTGACGTAGGCCGTGTACGTGCAGGAGATTGTACGCTTGCACGGGGTTCCCGTGAGCATCGTGTCTGACAGAGATACGAGGTTCACATCTCAGTTCTGGAGAAGTCTGCAGGAGCATTTGGGTACGAGTCTGAGTTTCAGCACGGCGTACCACCCGCAGACTGATGGCCAGTCCGAGAGGACTATTCAGATTCTGGAGGATATGCTGCGAGCTTGCACGCTCGATTTGAAGGGATCTTGGGAGGACCATCTCCATTTGGTGGAGTTTTCTTATAACAACAGCTACCAGGCGAGCATTGGCATGGCGCCGTTTGCTGCCTTATATGGGAGGAAATGTCGATCGCCACTGAGCTGGGATGACATTGGAGATCGGGAGCTGTTGGGTCCAGAGATGATAGTGGAAGCTGTGGATGTCGTGAGAGACATCAGGGAGAAGCTCAGAGTTGCTCAGGATCGTTTCAAGCATTGGGCGGATGCCAAGAGGAGACCTTTGGAGTTTCAGCCTGGAGACCACGTCTTCCTGAAGATTTCTCCGAACCACGGAGTTATTCGATTCGGGAAGAAGGGGAAGCTGAGTCCGAGGTACATCGGACCTTTCGATGTGCTGGAGCGTGTGGGAGCAGTGGCCTACCGCCTTGCTCTGCCACCATCTTTGGTGGGTGTTCACGACGTATTCCACGTATCCCAGTTACGTCGGTACGTCAGTGATCCGTCGCACACGGTGGATTTCTCGGAGATCACGGTCCGTCCGGACCTGACCTATGACCAGCAGCCCGTGCAGATTTTGGACCGTCGACAGAAGCAGTTGAGGAATAAGGTAGTCGACCTGGTGAGAGTGATGTGGCGTCACGGATCACCTGGAGAGTCCACATGGGAGAGAGAGGATGAGATGAGAGAGCGTTACCCTCACCTATTCTGAAAGAAATTCCGAGGGCGGAATTTTCTTAAGGTGGGTAGGATGTAACGGCTGGTTTTGTATGCTGATGTTTTAATTATATGTATATATATTCGTTCTTCATTTTCTTTTTCTTTTCTGTATCTCATGCCCATACCTGGAGCTGAGCATGCTTCGTAACGCTCATATCCTAGAATAGGTTCATCTTTGGAACTCATAGGAATCATTCCGAAGCTTCACGCTTCAATTTGCGACTTCCTGTGCTCATTAGCCGGTTCACGTTGAGGAACCGACCGACTAGATGTCAATCTAGTCGGTCAACGACTCTTCATGGACCGACTAGTTCTCCCTTTCATTTTTCCCTGAGCTACTGTTTACGCTTAGTCGGTCTAAGTTCATCCCCCGACCGACTAGTTATCAAACTAGTCGGTCAACACTTCTTCGCAGACCGACTAGTACAGAGATCATTTTTCGCACCCAGGTTACTGTTTACCTTTAGTCGGTTTAAGAACGAATACCGACCGACTAGTTGACGAACTAGTCGGTTAGGCTTTCTTCTCAGACCGACTAACTTTCAAAACTTCTTGTCGACTACTTTTATCCTTTAGTCGGTCTATGAACACTGGCCGACCGACTAGGTTGCAAACTAGTCGGTCGACGAGCCTTCACAGACCGACTAACTCTATGAATCCTACAACAACCCTGTTCACTGTTTGGGTTTTAGTCGGTCACAGTTAGACGACCGACCGACTAGTTTTCAAACTAGTCGGTCGACCGCCCTTCTCAGACCGACTAGTTGACCCCGAAACCCTAATTTTTGAGCTAGCCGCCGTTTCATTTTCTTATTTAAACGTGGCTTTCTCCTTCTTTTCTCCTGATTGTTTCCAGTCTCCCTCTTCCCCAACCTATCCCCCTTCCTCCCACGTCCTTCCCTTTGCTCTTCTTCCTCCTCCTTGCGCCCTCCATCTTCCCCAAGGCTCTCTCTCCCTTCCTTCTCTCCCGTTTTTCTTCCTCCTTCTCCACAGCCGACCACCCTCCTCCTCCCAGATCTGGTATCCATGGCCAAGCTCCGGCCACGTTCATTTCTCCCTCTTGTCCTAGTACGGTGTTCCCATCTCAGTTCCAGCAGCAACGACACCGGGAGACGCTGGGATCTTCACCATCACCGGCGATCAACATTCCTCGCTGCGCTACCCGCGGCCTAGGAATTTCCGGACGACGCAAAGCTTCCACTTTTCCAGATCCGACGCCGGATCTTCGTGCAACCGTCATTTTCAGGTTGGTCCCCTAAATTCGTAGTAACCCACACAATAGATAATCAAACCCTAATTAAAATCAGCAACCTAATCAAATTAAATTTACTTTCCGCTCCTCTTTAAAACGTTGTGCAAACCGTAGAAATCGACGAATGGACGCTATGCATGTGCACATAGGATAGATCGTCGATTAGGTTAATTACATTAAAAATGTGATTTTTGATTGAATAGGATAGTCCCGATAACCTAGACACAACCCTAATAGGGATTATTGAATCGTGATCTGACACCGTCGCCGTGTCACGATTTTCAGACGCTCTTTCCGCCGACGAGACGTTTGGACGAGGCGTACCAGGGAGACGACGCACTCGCCACCACAGGCAAGTGTACCACTTGCGTTCTTGGCCATGTTTAGGCCTTAGTCTTGCTAGATTAGATATTATGAAACATGAGGACCGGACGTGAAATGATAGCGTCCGGGACGCCCTGATGGCCCAGATTTGACAACGAAATCTGAGTCCAACAACAACAATTTTGACATCATAGGATTGACATGCGTGTGCGTGAGTTGTGGACACCCTAGTACAACCCTCCTGTTTTGTCGTGTCTTGTCTCGTTCCGTCTACACAGCCCGCTGGGCAATAGGGCACTCGCCAAGCCAGAGCGAGTGATCCCTTGTACTAGTTCACAGCCCGATGGGCAATTGGGCACCTGTCAAGCTAGAGCAGGTGATCCCATGTATTGATACACAGCTCAGAGAGCAATAGGGCACTTGTCAAGCTAGAGCAAGTGATCCCTTGTCCTGTCACGATTCTTGGGGTTTTGGGGTAGGGTTGAGCGTGCAAGCGGCAAGAGGGTCTGATCCCCCTCGAACCGAACAGGCGTGAAACCCTTTTCGTGTCTTGTCCTGTCGTGTCTGGCTTTCCGTGTTCTATCTTGTCTTGACACCTGTAGGCTAGTCCCGTGGTCGGTAGCACTCGCTACGACCACTACTTGTCGTGTTTACTTTCCTGTTGTGTGTACTTCTGTTGCTAAAACCTCAGCATGTTAATCAACCAGTAAAACGTTGTTAAGTAATTGGTGCACTTGCAGTTTGGTCTAACCTTTTCTTGTAGACCTTGCCTGACGTACATTCCTTCTTTTGGTGCTGTACGTCAGGGATTGAGCCAGAGTACGTTGAGGAGACTGACTTGCCAGCTGACGTGGAGCCAGAGAGTGTCGATCCTGAGTACGACCCTGAGGAGGACCAGAGCTAGAGACTCCTCGTTGTAGTTTCCAGAGACGTTAATTACTTTTAGTTGGGTGCGTAGCACCTTTTGTTTCTTGTCTAGGTTGGGTGCTTGCACCATTAGATTTACTTTTTCTGCTGTTATAGCCCGTCGGGTGTTGAGACTTGGTACTCTTGATATGTTGGAATAAAATGTGATGTTCTTTCCTTCTTGTACTTTTATTGTTCTGTACTAACATGTAGGGGCCTGTACCTTCGTCTTGGTACCACACAGACGCTTATTGGGTCAGGGCTTTGTAGCTCTGGCCTAAGCGGGCCTAGTCACGTTTCGCCTCCGCTGTTTTGGGAAGCAGGGTGTGACAATATTCTGTATAATCACTTTTACCATGTATCCAAATCAACCATTTTTCTACCAATCTATGTTAAGTTCTTCAAATTCTCCTCCATACATAATTGCTCCACCACAATCGACTCCTGAAAACAGCTCATTGATCCAACAAAATCAAAGTTTCGCATACAATCCGTATCAACCCTTCGATCCTAGTTTTCTATATAGCTCAATGTACTCCGAATTTTCCTCGCAATGTTCTATTCGGGTGGAAGCATCTCAACCAACCAAGTCATGATGCGAACCAATTAGGGATTGAGCTTCCGAAGAGTGCAAGTTCAACAAAACGATCCACATGGTCAATCGATGAAGACAAAATCCTGGTGACTGGTGAGTGCGTATCTAAATGTTAGTAAAGACTCTATTGTTAGTATAGATCAATCGGGCCCGTCCTTTTGGAAAAGGGTCGCTGAGTACTACGACAAAGTACAAAAAAGGAGGCTACATTCAAGATGAGAAGGCTTGCAAAAATCGGTGACATCCTGTGAATGGCCTAGTTTTCAAGTTCGTTGGAGCATACAGTAATGCAACTGCCCGCAAGAAGAGTGGTGAGTCAGAAAGCGACGTTTTATTGGCCGCCCACAAGATTTATGAAAGTGAAGTGATGAAAAGATTCACCTTAAATCATGTATGGTACTTGTTGAAAGACGATCCAAAGTGGCAGGGTGTAGGTGATGGTAGCTCATCCAAAAGAACGAAGAATAATGAATATGGATCTTATACTTCATCTTCTTCTCAGAGTCCATTGTCTGGGCCGACTACACCGACTACGCCAAACACTCCGGCCTCACTTTCTGGATTTGGGGACATACCTCAACCTGGGCATATACGCATCCGTCCCATAGGTGTGAAAGCCGCCAGAAGAAAGGCGAAGGCGAAGGCACATCCAATGCCGTCTGTGGCAGAAGGCATTCCTGAATCGATCGCAAACATGGATGAGGCCGACCCCGATAAGAGAGCTATAGTAACCGAATACATGAATACACAAACGTTGGTGGCCACTGCGATTTTGGATAATGTCCGCATGAAGAAGATGACATTGTATTCGAATTTAGCAATGAAGGAAAATATTGCCGAGCGTGAACAACGGTTGATACAACTTTTGGAGTCTGAATTGTTCCCATAATAATGTTGGCCTATTTGTAATAGTATTTATTGTATTTTAAGTTTCTGCATTCTGTAACTACCTTATGGTAATTTGATGAGTACTTTGTGATTTTATATTTTATAAATCTTCTTCGCAATTTGGAATATAGCCGTTGGAAATAGAGCCATTGTAAAGTGATCAATTATTTAAACAATGGGGTTTTTTACAAAAATTTGTATTTTTTGGAAAATAAGGCCAAAATCTCAACCCCGCATTTTGGGAAAAGCCCCTCCGCTGGGTGTGAAGCGCATTTGGGGGGGTTTGGCCAAAATCCCCCTCCCCACCTAATTTTGGGAAAAGCCCAATGCTGGGACTGCCCTAAGGGCTTGTTCTTTTGTTGGAAAGTATAAAGTGGGAAAGTTGAGAAGTGTGGAATCTGATGAGATAGAAATTTGGTGTAGTATGTTATTTTGTTGGAAAGTTGGGTTGGATTGTGAAGTTGGAAAGTTGATGTTGGGTTTTGTTAGACCCTCAAGGCACAAATCTCTATGACCGTCCTAAGTCGGACAAACAATATAGGCAAAAGAAAGCACATCGGAAGAAAATCGTTAAATTTTTTAACGAAGCCCTAAGAAAAATCAAGACCCTTAGCCAGGATCTCTGCCAACTTGAGGTGGATCTAACCACCTCAAGAAGGATCAAAGCTACTGCGATATAATTAAAAGAAAGCTTCTAAATTACATATCCAGATCCTTGCCTTGGTATAGGCAATGTGTAACGCATCGTCTTCCGAGCCACTCCCCGTCCACCGCCGAACATATCCTCGAACCGCTCCGCGTCCCAAGGCGAGCAATCCCCTTGTCGCCAAGCCAACCACGCACCGAAGAAAGTTTCACCTGAATGTGAACCTTCGCCAAGACTCTGGATCGGATCCGAACTCCTTCGTGGCTTTGCTAGAGCCCTTCAGGAGCAAGACAAAAAAATTAGGGAGAAGAGAATATTAATTTAAGCTTAGTCCGAGCGTGCTCCAACATTTTTGGGAGCTACTCAGATTTAGAGCTTGGGACGAGTTTAAAAGAGGGGGTATGCCCCTATTTATATAGGCGGCTAACCCTTCCCCGTTACTCCACTTCCGATGTGGGACTAAATGATTTTGAGTTAATTATTCAAGTTAGTTTACCTTTCATAAAGGCCAAACTTCCATGAATTTTAACTCCCTCACCATTGAGCTTCAATCTTGATACAACCTATCAAATTGAAGAGCACTGAGCGATGAACGCGTAGGAAAAAACGACGAGTCAATCCGACGTCGTTTGACCCCTCAAACGTCGTCTCAAAGTTATCCAAACCCTACAAAAACACACTAAGGCCAGCCGTCACAAACCCACACAACCCTAGGTTGTGTGGGCCCCACCTGCGCGAGTTGCGTGCAGCGCACGCGCCTCGAGGCGCATGCGCTGTACGCGTCTCAGCATGCGAGAATGGGCGGGCGGTCCCCGCCCACTGGCAAATCACAACGCCCGCATGAAGTGGGTGCTGCTTTGCGGGCAAAGCCCGCCTGGGCCCAGGCGGACCGTGCCTGGGCCCAAGCCCATGCGCCAAGCGCTTGGGCTTGGGCCCAGGCACATGGCCTGGGGCCCTAGCTGTTATATGCCCAATTTTTGGGCATTTGACCTTTTCCTTTGTGGCTAGGGTCAGCCCAACTAATTTGGGCTGATCCATTTGTGCTGGCTTCAGTCCGAACGATTTAGGCTGACTTATTTGGCTCTAACTTGTGCATTTGGACTCCGTTTTGACACGGTTTGAACCCACGTTTAGACCGGGACGATCCCGTCATCCAGGTAATCTTTTCCTTGCATTTCTAATGTTAAATATGGTCTTAAATAATTTAAGATACATTTAAATCCTTTTGCATCATATGCAAAATAGTCCCTATCTAAGCTTAAAAATCATTTGCAACAAATACAAATGATCAGAGGGTATACATATCTCAATGTAACGCCCCGCTTCCCAAAAACGGCGGAAGCGAGAGCGTTACTGGGTCCGCTTGAACCGGAGCTGTGAAACTCAGGTTCATGAAGCGTCTGTGGTAAAACGCAAGGGCAGGTCCTTCACACGCTTTTCAAAACAACCAGAATTATTCATACATTACAAGCCACATCCAGAAATAATAAGCGTCCGCACACGAAATAAAACTACAAGCCTCAGCTGGGCCGAAATACAACAATAATAACGTACACTCAACAATAATAGAAAACAACTACGGCAAGCAGCAACATAATTGACCACTAGTTCTCCGCAGGGAGAGACTCGGCGTCTACAGCGAACTCCTGACTCTCCAAGTCAGGTGTCTCGTAAGGAACCTCCTGATACTCAAGCTCGGGATCTGACATACATCCAAAAATATGAATGTATGTCAGCAAGGGTCTGCAGGTAGAGATTAGAACCCAAGGCAAGATATACAAATTTATACTGGATTTAAGAGACAATTATAAATTAAACGAGGTACAATAAAAGTTTAAGCATGCTGATTTTGAAGTAATTACATCCTATCATGCAGTTCTAAACTATCTGACGAGTAAAGTAAGGCATGTCAATTTCACTAAGATAACAATTTCGCTTTGCAAGTTTCAAGTTAGCATTTCACGATTGTTAGCATGTCATGTCTATAATAAGGGTTCTCGCCTTTAGGACGTGATGAGTGAGTCGTTCTTCTCACGGGGGCTTACCGTGATTGGCGCTAACCCACCGCATACGGGTGGTGCCCTTGAAGAGAGTACCCGTTCATACGCCTAGCAGCCGCTCAACCCTTACCCCACCCAAGATTTGTGCTGGAACACGAGCCAGCCTAATTCACGAATTGCAAGCACGAATTTGTCAACTTACATGACATCACGAAAATCACGATTTCGCCTTTGAGGCGCACGATTTCACGATGTCTCACGTTAGTTAATTATTTCAAGGCATGCATCAATTAAATAACAAGGCCAGTTATTTTTATACAACAATTTCCATGGTTACGAGAGTAACGAGCAACATTTACATACAAGAGACTAATTTAACATCCAATTCGTAAATTCATTATAAATCGTATACTTGCCTGATTTTGACGATTTTGGTGCCGTTGGGTTCGTCCCGACGGGTACTTCGTTACGGTATGTCCGGTTCTCTGTTTTAGTTGAACACATCACCAAATTAGATTCTTCGTGATATAAACACAGTATTAAAGATAACCCCGAATTGGGTTCACCTAATCTATCAGGCTCCCCGGCTAGTGTAACATTTTATATAGGGTTATACAGACATGGTAAATCTTATTTTATTCTAGTTCAACCAACCTAACATTATTTACAAAACTAACATGCTGCAATTGCAAAATACGAACAAATCAACATTTGAATTCAACACTAACAATCTATTAACTATACTAAAATAATTATAAGGGTATCATGATAATTTGAATGGGTTATTAGCATGTTAACATTACACTAAAGGGTGTATACCTAATATCACAAGTAAAAAAAACCTTCTTACACAAGTATAATATCATAACGCAAATATAATATCATGTTGAAAACAATTTAACAGTTAATATTCATTCTGAAATTAGTACTAACAGATTAATTCTAACAAATTTAACTTTTAATGCTAACAACCTATTAATACTCATCTTAGCTTAGCTAATGGTATGTTAACATCCCATTTTAATATCCCTACCTACTCTCTACCAACCCATACATTATTTTGATACAAAACCCCTCACTTACTCTCTTTATTTATTAACACAAGGCTGACACACACACTTTAACATCTTAATTCATTCAATTTTCCTTCTCTCTGACGTTCTCTCCCTCACTCTTTCTTTCATCCTGCTCTTTCATTTCTTTTTTTTATTTTTCAATGTTCTGCAGGTTACACAAGGGGGCAAGGGGGAAAAGCTCGGGGACTCTCACGCGTAGCAAGGGGAGGAGCATTCACCTTCGCACGGAGGTAAGGAGAGCTGGCCGACGGCAAAGGGGCTCTCCGGCGATCACGCGGCAGCGCGCCTGGGCGGTTTCCGGCAGCGCAGGTGGGAGGCCAGCGGCGGGATGGCGGATCTCCGGCGCTGGGCTAGGGCGTGGGCTTCCGGCGGTTGGTCGCACGCAGGTGAATGGAGGTGGCCGGCCTAGGATGAGGGAGGAGGGAGGAAGAAGAAGAAAGGGGAGAAATTTGTAGGGTTTGTGGGTTTTTGGTTTGATCTGAAAGGCTTTCAGATTTTTTTGCTTTTGTGTTTTGAATTTGGGTTACAAATCTTCAGATATGAAATTCTTGTTGTTTGATTTCGAATTTCAGTTTTGGGGATTGGATTTTGGGTGATTTGGATTGGATTTTGTATTTCTGTTGAAGGTGGAGGATTCGGTTTGTTTGGGGAAAAATCTGTTTTGGGTTTGATTTGTTTGAGGGGAATGGTTTGCTGTTGATGAATTGAGGAAGACGACTGTTGATTTGATATATGAACAGTGGGGAGACAGTTTGGTGGAGGGAGGAGCTGGTTGTGGGGAACTTGATGAGAAATGTTGGATCTCACCAACAGGAGGAGGTGGAATCAATGTAGGGTTAGTTTACTTTAAACAACAATTAATTAGGAGTAATTTCATTAGTGACTTAATTAAGGTTAAAGTTAATTTAGTTAACTACTGATTTGATTTTCATGCCGATAGTAATAAGTTAAAGTAATTAAGTAATTAGGCCAAGTGTGATTATTAAGATAAATGAAGTAATTAGTGAAAGTTAAGACTGATTAGAAATTTTGTAATTAGGCTAAGGTAATTTGATAAAATTATCCGTCAATTAATGATGACACAATGAACGAAAAATGGATACGCGCTCGCGTTGACGCACAAACATAGAAGTCGCGCACGAAAACATCCGGATGGTCAAAACGAAAATACGAGCACACACAAATAATACGCCTAGAAAATACTGGCCGTTACACCCAACATCTCCCATTTGCACTCAGGATCATTTATCCCGAATGCAGAAGATAATTGCAAACTCTTTGCAGTGTTCTATCCCTTGCATCAAATGCATATTCTCTCTAATGTTTCTACCTATTACTAGACGAAGGTCGCACTCTGTGTGAGACCCTACAGCCTGACCCTACTACAAGTGTGGCTCGAAGCCCCAGACGGCAGTGACCACGAGCAACAGTCACCGTTCATGTTTCAGTATCATACTTATGTGGTTAACTCATCGACATGAGTATTGTCGAGACCACCCTGACTGTGTCCGTGATGAATTCCGCAGTTATAGTCTTTTCGTCTAAACATGTCGTTTAGTTCAAGCCTAGGGTACGGTCAACCTGTCAACCCCAATAGCTCGAATCCGGTTAGTCTCCATCGATCTTTAGTCAAATAATGTTGAACTACTTCCAACATACTCTGACCAGAGTTTTTACTAAAGACCGAATTAACTCTACGACACTAACTCCCATTGACCGGGAGAGAAGAATCTTCTCTTGGTCATTACTCTCATCGTACGCTTCAAATGTCACCCAACTAAAGACCTTTCGACAGGCCTTGCCTCGAAGCTAGGTCAGTGATCTAAGTGACACCGTTCACGCACAGGTTCGTACAATGACCTCAAGTCAAAAGAGCAACTTGCCTATCATCACTAAGAGTTATCATTGACAGATTGGTCAATCATAACCATATGACAGCTCTTGATGGGTCGTTCAATGAACTCATTCTCCAATGAGCACATGTGTCTCGTCTTCAACTTTGCCAAGTCAAACGATCATGAGATCATCGTCACCGCCATACGGTGAAGACAAAGACACAATGGTCTATCCGATGTTTCGATATCCTTTTCTCGAAACATCTACGGCCACAAACCCTTTTAGACTTATGCTACTAACGACCAAGGACTTCTCCATGATCGAGATACTCATCTCAATACATGTTTGACCTTGCATTAAGTCTCAGGACTTTGCCCAAGTTAATATCTAATGATAAATACATTATGATTAACTTAGATAAATTTATACCAAACAACTTACTGTTATTTCGAACAAGATGTTTGTACAATTACACAGAGATAATTGCCTCGAGGGCATACCTATCTCGCTACATCTTCCACTTGCACTTGGGCCTATTTTATCCCGGTATCTCATACCGTATATATACATAAGTCTTTCTAGACTTCATGTGGTAGAGCCTTCGTGAGTGGAACCGTCTACTGATTAGACTTAAGGGTTTTTATATGTTCATGCTAGACCAACCATTTGAATCTCATCCAAATATTTCCTTTGGTCCTACGGAATCCATTTAATTTTCATGGATCTCATCCAGCTCATCGTACCTTACGATAATAATTTAAATATAGTTACTGGTCATTTTAGACGGTTTATATTCAAAAGTGTTAAACTCTTTTGACCACTTTGTCAAAAATATGTTCTATCCCCTTGATGCCTCGCATGTATTTATTCGCTCCCACTGACCTTGAAAACTGTCTGGCTAATTCATATAAGTTTGTTCTTCCAAATCATATTTAGAAAATACACTATAAATGAATGCTCCAGTTTTCATGGTTATCATGAGCATTTAAATCGAGTTTGGTCCGAGTAGATCTGTAACGGCCTGGTTCCATCGTACCTTCTTCGTGCACGTGCTTTTGACCGTGCACGTAATTATTTTAGACTTTATTTGTTTTTGAACGTTTTTGTGTGATATGTCGTCGTGATCGTCTCTGAAAGTATTAGATTGTAGAACAACTTTGGAACGACATATCTCGAGTCGTTCTTCAGCGATACTATCTTATTTGACGTGACGTCGCGACTTTCTGTTTTGACGCGAGACGTTTCTATTTTTAGTTTCGTCTCTCGACGTCGAAATTTAGATCCGTCTTCTCCAATCTCTTTCTCTCGTCGTCCTGAACACCCTATAATTATTTTACAATTTTTGGACTTAATTTGACCTATTTTCCATTTATTTGAAAGTTTTAAATAATTTTAAAACCTATTTTTATAAGAGTTTTAATTACAATAAAATTCCTATATTATAAAAACGTATTAAGGAATTTTTTGACCAAATTTTAGAATTTTTGGCCGCACCCATCTTGCGTGAGGGAGAGGAGAGTAATTTTAAACTATATTAATTATTTTTAATTATTTTTATTAATCCCCTAAACCCTAGACCTAGCCCTAACCCTCTTTCCTATTTATATTAGCCCTAGGCTAGCTTATTTCCGCATCACCCAAACCCTAGCCGCCGTTTCCTCTCCCAAAAGCTTCGTCGCAACATTGCAGCAGCAGCTCCCCGCACGACCGACGATCTCAGCCCCGTTCTCTCGGTCTGACCGAGAGGCCGCCCCACACCCAAGCCTGCTCCGCTCGTTGCAACTTGCATCGTTGCAGCGCCCTGCAGCCGACCGCTACGACTGAGAGCGCCCATCGGTCTGACCGACGCCCGCTCCCGCATCCCGCACCCCGCTCCGCTCGTTGCAACCGCTCAGCGTTGCAACCCTGCACCCGCAAGCGCCCGACCGGGAGCCCCGCCCGTACCGACCGAGAGATCCTCCGCCCCGCCCCGCACGTTGCAACGCTTGCAACGTTGCAAGCCCCGCCAAGCGCACGACCGACCCGCCCCATCGGTCTGACCGAGGATTTCCCTCGCACCGCTGCTGTGACCGACCCCGCTGCGCTGCTCTCGCCGTCCGTAGTGTCTGACCGAGCCAAGCCCCCGCAGCGGCTAGTGTCCGACCGACGGCCGTTCGTCGCAACTTGGATTCTTCCACACCAACTCCTGTGGTGGGGCCCCAAGTCCTCCAGAGGTGTTGTGGGTCCCCCATTGACCCCTAGCACTGCTGTGGGCCCTACTTGGGTGTGCTACTTCGCGGATTTACCGTCTACGATGTTGCGACACGTCGTAGGCTTTCGTCGCAAGTTCCAGCTTTTGGAGAATCGTGCAAGGACCAGATCTGAAGCTGAGGAGTTCTCCGATCAGACACGACTTCCTATCTTCGACAAACTCCGGTTCAGGTTGGTTCCCCGAAACTCGTAGAAACCCCCACAATAGCTGACTGAACCCTAAACTAAAAACCGTCAACTTGATCTAAAATTTATTTTCCAGCGCCTGTAAAACGTTGTACGAACTTAGAAAATCGATGAATGGACTTTGTTGACTGTGCACATAGGATAGATCGTCGATTAGGCTGAAACATCAAAAAGTGATTTTTGACGAATAGGATAGTCCCGATAACCTAGAAACGAACCCTAATAGGATTTGATGAATTTAAGACCTGACACCGTCACCGTGGCGATATTTCAGACGGACTTCCTTGGACGAGACGCTTGGACGAGATGCTTCGAGAGGACGACACACTCGCCATCGCAGGCAAGTGTATCCACTTGCACTTTTGGCCGTGCTTAGGCCCTAGTTGGTTAGAATTGTTAACTGTGAACAAATAGAACCGGACGTGAAATGATAGCATCCGGGACGACTCCTGATGGCTCAGACTTGACGACGAAGTCTGAGCCTGATAACAACAACTTTTGATATTGTAGGGCTATCATGTGTGTGTGTGTGTGTGCGCGCGTGTGGACACCCTAGAATAACAACTCCCTACACTTGTCATGTCGTGTCCTGTTACACAAAAAGCCTTCGGGCGTTTTGGATGCTCTCCATGCGAGAGTGATCCCCGTGACTGTTATACAAAAAGCCTACAGGCGTTTCGGATGCTTTCCCTAGCGGAAGTGATCCCCGTGATACAAAAGCCTTCGGGCGTTTCGGATGCTTTCCTCGCGAAAGTGATCCCTGTTACACAAAAAGCCTTCGGGCGTTTCGGATGCTTTCCTCACGAAAGTGATCCCTGTTACACAAAAAGCCTTCGGGCGTTTCAGATGCTTTCCCTAGCGGAAGTGATCCCTGTAAATCTTGTCCTGAGTTCCTGGGTTTGGGGTTGGGTTGAGCGTGCGCACGGCAAGAGGGTCTGATCCCCCTCGAACCGTAAGGCGTGAACCCTTTTGTGTCTCACTTGTCCTGTCTTGTCTTGTCCCGTCATGTCCCGTCTTGTCTTGACACCTGTAGGTTAGTCCCATAGCTGGTAGCACACGCTACTACTACTACTTGTCCCGTTTTACTTTCCTGCTGCGTTACTTCCTGATTGTGTTACTCTGTCATCACCACAGCATGTTAATCAACCAGTAAACTGTTGTGAAATAGAACCTCAGCATGCTAATCAACCAGTAAACCATTGTTTAAAGTTCGGTGCACTTGCAGTAAAGTCTAACCCTCCTTGTAGACTTTACCTGACGTACAGTTCCTTTCTCTTGGGTGCTGTACGTCAGGTGTTCAGCCAGAGTTCGTGGACGAGGCAGACTCACTGGAGTACGAGAAGCCGAGGACGTCGACCCAGAGCACGTGCCTGACGAGGACCAGACCTTGAGGTCTTTTAGTCGCCACTTTCAGAGGTTACTACTTTCAGTTTTCTTTTAGATAGTTTGTTGCCACGCTGTAACGACTGGTTTTCGTGTAATTGGATTATTTATATTATAATATATGCTTGGTGGATTTTCTCCTTGGATGTGTGGTTTCGTCGCCATAGCTTTCACTTTCGATCGTTTCGTCGTGATTTTCTATCTCCTTCCTTCGGTCGTCGATTTCGGAGTAAGTCACTCGTGACGAGCTTCATATCAATCATATCTTAGGTATAAATCGATCCTAGAATCCATAGAAATCTTCCCGAAGCTTCGCTCTTCGAATCGGCACTTTTCGTGCACGTTAGTTGGTTCAAGAAGATCGACCGACCGACTAGATCCCAATTTAGTCGGTCAGGAAATCAACTGGAACCGACTAGTTCTTTGAATCAATAATTCAGGAGTTACTGTTCATTCTTAGTCGGTCTAAGTTCATCTTTCGACCGACTAGTTGTTAAACTAGTCGGTTAAGTTTTGTACTCAGACCGACTAACTCTTTCAATTACTTTGACACTAGTTACTGTTTACTCTTAGTCGGTCTAAGAACGTTCATCGACCGACTAGATGCTAAACTAGTCGGTCAGTATTTGTTCATGGACCGACTAACTCTAAATCCTATTTTCGTTCAGGAGTTACTGTTTGCACTTAGTCGGTCTACGTTAGTCGACCGACCGACTAGTTGCCAAACTAGTCGGTCAGTGGTTGCTCTTTGACCGACTAACCAGTGTTAAAACCCTAATTTCTGGGCAGCCGCCAGCTCAACCTATTTATACCCAACCCAATCATTCTCTTCTTCTCCAACACGACCCAAAACCCTAAAATCTTCCCCTCTAAGCCCCCATCTCCCTCCAAGCTCCAATCCTTCATTCCAAGCCCTAAATCCATCATCCAATCCATCCATCCACTCCATCTACCTCTCATCTTCCCCAAAATCTCACCAAAACCCATCAAAATCCCCAAATCCCCCAAAACCCTAGTTTCCCCAAACTTCTCCATTTGCTTCCAGATCTGATCCTAAGGTTCCCCGGAGTGTTTCTTCCGACTCCTCTTGGTAAGAAATCGATTCCCCGTTGTTTTCTTAACCTATTTATATTTTTATGAAACCCTAATATAATTTCTTGTTGTATGTTGATTGGTCCCCCAAAAACAGCGATTTCCCCGTAGATTAGCATCCGTGTGACGAAGTGGTCGTCATCCCCGGTGCTAGGCAAGTGAAACTTGCCACTTAGGATTTAGGCCATGTTTTAGGCCATTACTCTGCTTTAGCGTAAAAGAGACTAGACGGTGAAATGATAGCCGCCTAGACGCCTACTCGATCTAGTTTGACAACGAAACTAGATCCGTCACCTCAAATGATCTAGCTTGACAACGAAGCTAGAATCCAACCCATTTAACTTGTTGTTCACGCATACTTAACTGCCATGTTTAATTCAAATTAACGGTACGCGAATATGTTCATATCATTGCATTTTGCCTGTCACGTTTAAATTCAATTAACGGTACGCAATCATTTGTTCATGTCATTGCATAGTGATTAATCATTGTGATTGTGTAGCACACGCTACAATATTATAATCCTGGCTCGTGTTCCAGAAGCGAGCCCTGTAGTTGGAAACCCCAACGCTCGGATACCGGCTAGGCACCCACTTTTCGTGGGCACAACCCTATGCCAAATACACTTCCTGGCCCGTGATCCAGAAGCGAGCAAATGCTCGATACACGTAGGGGTGGGGTAAGAGATATGCGTCACCAGAGCACGAGATGGCCTGATCCGCCACTCCAGCCTGCAGGCGAAATCTCTAGTGTTTAAGTGAGTAAGATATATGCGTCACCAGAGCACGAGATGGCCTGATCCGCCACTCCAGCCTGCAGGCGAAATCTCTAGTGTTTAAGTGATTAATAGTGATAAGTGATAAATGATAAGTGATTAGTGATTTGGTAGCTTTTGCTACATTGTGCATGCTCGTCTCCTTTAAACTGTTGCATCATACTTAACTGCCATGTCATTGCTTAATACTATAACTGCTAGGTTGCTAGTTGCCTTTCTTTTAGTTTCCTTGCACAAGTCTTTCCAGACTTGCTGACATGTGCCCCTTTCTCTTTGGGTGTCGCATGTTAGTTGCCGAGTCAGAGCTTGTTGCAGAGGGCGTTGTGTTTGCTCAGGAGGAGTCTTGTGGACACCGGTGACTTGTTGAGTTTCCCTTCATGTTTTAAGATTCATGTTAGTTGTCGGTGCGTGGCACCCTTGTATGTATGTTATTCTTTGTTGGCCATGTTGGGCCTTAGACTCTTTTTCCTTTAGCCTGGTGGCTTTTCTGTGATATTGTAATTTATTTATGGATATTCAGGGATTCAATAAATTGCTTATTGTCTCATTTTCTTATTGTTATCTTTGTTTCGTATCGCATTTGCAAGGACTTGCCATAATAAGTGTCTTTATACGCTTATCAGACTTGGAGCTTCACGGCTTCAAGTTTGTGCGGACCTTCTCACGTCTCGCCTCCACATTTTTGGGAAGCGGGGCGTGACAGGTTTTAGTGGTGGCCCATGCAAGTCCATTTGCAAATGCGAACTATCGGAACAACGATAATAATTATAGAATGTCCATTACATAAATTAGAACATCCAAGTTATAAGCCCGGAGTCTAGGTTTTTAGCGTTCCTATGTCTTATGTGGCTGGTAGGCGTGTTAGAGCATCTGTCCCAGCTTGGTAGGGAATCCATTAGGTCAGGACCATAGTGAGACTTAGTTAGAAGTTTGTGCTTGCTAGTTAGGGATCCTTGATTGTTAGTTAGACTCCATGTTAGTGATTGATTTGATTGTCTTAAGAGTTATCTTAGTGGTTCCTGTCTAGCTTTGACTAGGATAGACTTCTAGAATTCTTTGGCTGTTCGCTTGGGTTCATCGATTTCGGACCAAGCTGAACTCATTTCATCGCTGTCTAGCCCTTAGGGAGTCTTAGCGCTTAGTTCCATAATCTTTAACTGGTTGACCGTAGGATATTTCCGTGGATTTTCCTAAGTCATAAACCTAAGCGTATTTATGTTTTGATCATCCGACCAATTCCTTGCCTCGATTCACGTGATCACCACATTTCGATAATCGTTGACTTTCAAATGTCCTCTTTCGCAAAACTTGATTTTTCCAAAGTTATTATTTCAATTTCCCCTTATTAAAAGTTTTTCGCTAAGTTTAAATTTTGTTTTAAACTCGCTACGTATATACTTGAATTTCTCACTTTTCGATTGAGTCAAAATCCCTTGTAGATTTCGGAGTCTAATGGTTGTAATTATAATTGCTATCTCGTAACCATTTTCTTGTCTATATTTTCGTATTTCGGTTTAAAGACTCCAATACTATTTTGGAAAAATTCGATATACCATTTCCTAACTATGAGATCCATTTTAATCGCATAGTATATATGCTTTAAAATCTTTTCCAAGCTAAATGGAATTTCAATTGTTATATGTATACTTATATCTTGTACTCTTTCGTTGACTTAAATTAATTTTTGAAATTCGAAAGTTTTGACGAGATTTTGATTACTGTTTTATAATGTTTTACAGCCTATACCTTTCATACCTATTCGAATATCTTGTCCCTTTTCATAAATCGATTTAATTCTGAGCCGCAATTCTATTTTCCAAATTCGATTTATGAACTTTCCTTTTTTATTTATGCTATTCGAATGACTCGTCGCGCTCCCTTAATATACTTTTCAAGTCACAGATGATTTCAGCTTTCAACAAATCAAAGTTATGTTCAAACATTTTCCCGACGACAAATTTTTGGAAAATTACGTTTCCGTAACCACTTCCCTTGTCCTCAATTCACATGACCACCTCATTACAATTATCCTTGATCTTTCAAATGTTTTCCGTTGCAAATCTTGATTCTTCCAAATTTATTTTCGAATGCTTCCCTTATTTGAAGTTTCACTCAATTTAAATTTTGTTCTAAACTTCTTTAAATATGTCTCCCTAAAGTTCGATGGAGTTAAAAGTCGTTCTTGAATTTTGAAGACTCTTGGTCGTAATTTTAAAAATTACTATATTGTACTATTCTTCTAACGATGTACCTTTCGCATTTCGATTTTTAAACTTTATTACTATCCTGATGGTTCGATATACCATCCTTTTTCCTAACTACAAAAAATCCATTTTAACCACTTATCTTACATACCTTTAGGGGTATTTTTCCAAACTGAATGGACTTCAACTAATTTTTGTATATATCAATTATAGGTTCGTCGTACTTGTTAAGTTTAAATTTGTTCGAAACGCTTTTGATATATGTAAGGTTTCATGCTCCTTCGCCGACTTAAATTATTTATGTTTTAAAATATCGAAACTTGTGTTGAGATTTTTAGATTAGAAGTTTATAATATTTTCTGCATATACCTTCGTATCGATATAAATGTCTTGTTCCTTTTCATGTACAAATTTCATTCTGAACCGTATTTCTATTTTCCTAACTCGAATCATAATTTCTTTTCTTACTTGTGCCATTAAAATTTTATTCGAAAACACTTCGTGCTTATTTTTAATAAACTTTTCAAGCCCCTTTGGACTTCGGCTTTTAGCAAGTCGATTTTATGCTCAACATTTTCCTTATTTCAGTTTTTTGTATTAAAATAATAGTAATAATAATAATAATAATAATTTTTGTTACTATTTCGAAATCATTCCTGACTTAGACCCTTCATAAAACGGTTTAAAAGTTTTAACACTAACTTGATGAGTTTAAATATCCTTTTCTCTTTCCAATACTACTAAGATATTATCTTTTCGTTCACCATACACACTTTTAAGATAATTTCTGAGATATGACTTCAATTATTTTGTATATCGGTACCACGTTCGTCTGCTCGTACATTAAGATCTTGTATAAATCAATTTTGTTGGCAAATCCGGATTTCTCTAAAAGTATTTTCGATATGGTTTATTTGGGATTTCTCTTCAGTTTTAAGATTCGAAAAACCTTTAGCATGCGCTTAAACTCTCCACACTATACTTGATCTGATTTCAATCTTCGAATCTCAAAACTTTTCCAAAATTTTATGTTGCTGTCGCATAACATTTCTGACCTATGTTTTAATGTTCGAGTAAACGATTTCCTTTTTCCTCAGGATGATTTTATATAAGCCAATAAACCACTTTCCTCTTATTACGTATATTCGTCTCAAACTCGTTTTCAAACAACTTGTTTATCGACCCCTAAATATTTTTATACGAAAAGGGACTCCAACTTTTGAAGTATGACGGTTTTCAAACTTTTCGTATTTTAGAATATGTTAATTACACTATTTTCCATGTGTCCTAATGGAGCATCATAACATCATTACACGACCGTTTTCATGCTTTTCGATCCTTCTATTCGTTACGCTTTTGGTTTCAATTCTTTCCTATTGTCTAGCCATAGAGCTCGTCGTTGCCTGTGTCAACCTTGTTATGGTTTGGTGGGCCCATTAGTTAAGTGGTTACGTCGTCGTAGTGTTGATTTTGTGGTGTGTATAAAGTGGTATGGGTGTTGGCATTTGTATGTTGTGCGTAGGTAATTTTCTGCTTGAGTATGATGTGATATACGTATGATAACAGAATGATAATTTTGATTGGTACTACTTGTTTGATGAGATGTCGTATGCGTGTATATCAGGAGGTATACCCGACTATTGCATCTCTTAAACTTGAATGTAGTTGATGTGTTGATATGGTAATTATAAATGGATGGATATGGTGTGAAAATATGTGATACATGGATGTGTATGCTTTGGAGTGGTATTGGTATGTGTATGGTTACTGTGTTACGCATATAAATGTCCTGCTATGATTTGAGTCTCCCTCAAGCTTGAGTGGGTATACTCTCTGTACGTTGATATAATTGTATGTGGTGGTGAATAGTGATGGATGATGCATGTATGGTGTTTGAATTGTTTGTGCTTGGTTGTGTTACGCACACGATTGTGGGTGGCTATACCAATATATAGTTATAGGACTATATGTGAGGTGAAATATGGTGAAATATTTGCATGTATTTGAATGACTAAATAAATGTGAAATTATTTTCAAATAAGAGAGGCTTGGTTATTTTTTTTATATATAGTAAGTAATAAGTATTTATTGTTGTACAAATATATTGACTATATATATTTGTGATTGAAATACGTGTATGAAAATGATTGACTATAATAAGTATGAGTGTACTATGTGCGTGAAAATATGTGTGTAGTGGTAGTAATATTTGATTTCTAGTGCATATATATATAGGCACTCGAAATGAAAGTACTTGGTTGAATTTATGATGTGATATTGGTTGAGGGTAGTTACCAGAGCGACTATATATATGTGTTAGAAAGTCCGAGGACGGACTTTATTCTAAGGTGGGTAGGATGTAACGACTGGTTTTCGTGTAATTGGATTATTTATATTATAATATATGCTTGGTGGATTTTCTCCTTGGATGTGTGGTTTCGTCGCCATAGCTTTCACTTTCGATCGTTTCGTCGTGATTTTCTATCTCCTTCCTTCGGTCGTCGATTTCGGAGTAAGTCACTCGTGACGAGCTTCATATCGATCATATCTTAGAGTATAAATCGATCCTAGAAGCCATAGAAATCTTCCCGAAGCTTCGCGCTTCGAATCGGCACTTTTCGTGCACGTTAGTTGGTTCAAGAAGATCGACCGACCGACTAGATCCCAATTTAGTCGGTCAGGAAATCAACTGGAACCGACTAGTTCTTTGAATCAATAATTCAGGAGTTACTGTTCATTCTTAGTCGGTCTAAGTTCATCTTTCGACCGACTAGTTGTTAAACTAGTCGGTTAAGTTTTGTACTCAGACCGACTAACTCTTTCAATTAATTTGACACTAGTTACTGTTTACTCTTAGTCGGTCTAAGAACGTTCATCGACCGACTAGATGCTAAACTAGTCGGTCAGTATTTGTTCATGGACCGACTAACTCTAAATCCTATTTTCGTTCAGGAGTTACTGTTTGCACTTAGTCGGTCTACGTTGGTCGACCGACCGACTAGTTGCCAAACTAGTCGGTCAGTGGTTGCTCTTTGACCGACTAACCAGTGTTAAAACCCTAATTTCTGGGCAGCCGCCAGCTCAACCTATTTATACCCAACCCAATCATTCTCTTCTTCTCCAACACGACCCAAAACCCTAAAATCTTCCCCTCTAAGCCCCCATCTCCCTCCAAGCTCCAATCCTTCATTCCAAGCCCTAAATCCATCATCCAATCCATCCATCCACTCCATCTACCTCTCATCTTCCCCAAAATCTCACCAAAACCCATCAAAATCCCCAAATCCCCCAAAACCCTAGTTTCCCCAAACTTCTCCATTTGCTTCCAGATCTGATCCTAAGGTTCCCCGGAGTGTTTCTTCCGACTCCTCTTGGTAAGAAATCGATTCCCCGTTGTTTTCTTAACCTATTTATATTTTTATGAAACCTTAATATAATTTCTTGTTGTATGTTGATTGGTCCCCCAAAAACAGCGATTTCCCCGTAGATTAGCATCCGTGTGACGAAGTGGTCGTCATCCCCGGTGCTAGGCAAGTGAAACTTGCCACTTAGGATTTAGGCCATGTTTTAGGCCATTACTCTGCTTTAGCGTAAAAGAGACTAGACGGTGAAATGATAGCCGCCTAAACGCCTACTCGATCTAGTTTGACAACGAAACTAGATCCGTCACCTCAAATGATCTAGCTTGACAACGAAGCTAGAATCCAACCCATTTAACTTGTTGTTCACGCATACTTAACTGCCATGTTTAATTCAAATTAACGGTACGCGAATATGTTCATATCATTGCATTTTGCCTGTCACGTTTAAATTCAATTAACGGTACGCAATCATTTGTTCATGTCATTGCATAGTGATTAATCATTGTGATTGTGTAGCACACGCTACAATATTATAATCCTGGCTCGTGTTCCAGAAGCGAGCCCTGTAGTTGGAAACCCCAACGCTCGGATACCGGCTAGGCACCCACTTTTCGTGGGCACAACCCTATGCCAAATACACTTCCTGGCCCGTGATCCAGAAGCGAGCAAATGCTCGATACACGTAGGGGTGGGGTAAGAGATATGCGTCACCAGAGCACGAGATGGCCTGATCCGCCACTCCAGCCTGCAGGCGAAATCTCTAGTGTTTAAGTGAGTAAGAGATATGCGTCACCAGAGCACGAGATGGCCTGATCCGCCACTCCAGCCTGCAGGCGAAATCTCTAGTGTTTAAGTGATTAATAGTGATAAGTGATAAATGATAAGTGATTAGTGATTTGGTAGCTTTTGCTACATTGTGCATGCTCGTCTCCTTTAAACTGTTGCATCATACTTAACTGCCATGTCATTGCTTAATACTATAACTGCTAGGTTGCTAGTTGCCTTTCTTTTAGTTTCCTTGCACAAGTCTTTCCAGACTTGCTGACATGTGCCCCTTTCTCTTTGGGTGTCGCATGTTAGTTGCCGAGTCAGAGCTTGTTGCAGAGGGCGTTGTGTTTGCTCAGGAGGAGTCTTGTGGACACCGGTGACTTGTTGAGTTTCCCTTCATGTTTTAAGATTCATGTTAGTTGTCGGTGCGTGGCACCCTTGTATGTATGTTATTCTTTGTTGGCCATGTTGGGCCTTAGACTCTTTTTCCTTTAGCCTGGTGGCTTTTCTGTGATATTGTAATTTATTTATGGATATTCAGGGATTCAATAAATTGCTTATTGTCTCATTTTCTTATTGTTATCTTTGTTTCGTATCGCATTTGCAAGGACTTGCCATAATAAGTGTCTTTATACGCTTATCAGACTTGGAGCTTCACGGCTTCAAGTTTGTGCGGACCTTCTCACGTCTCGCCTCCACATTTTTGGGAAGCGGGGCGTGACATACGCTTAGGCTTCTTTTTAGACTTTGTACTTGTTAGATATTATATCTCTAATTTAATGAATGCAACCTCCTTTCTGTACTTTCTGTTGTTTCGAACTATATTAATGCAAGAACATGATAATCTTTTAAAATGGTACCTTTACAGACGCTTATTGGGTCCGAGCTTCTCAGCTCTGGCCTAAGCGGGCCTTGTCACGCTTCGCCTCCGTCCATTTTGGGAAGCGGGGCGTGACAGGTTTTAGTGGTGGCCCATGCAGGTCTTGCAAAAGTTCGGAACAATAAGAGTACAACATTCATTGAATATCCATGTACAAGTCTAAATTAGGTTTTCCCAGTCTTAGATGGTATGAAGACTTAGACATACACCCAGGTTTGATAGTCTGACGCCTTAGTTAAGATTTAGCCGTACCCGTCTTAGGATATCTTAGTAGCCTCTCCCTCCCTAGCTCTGACCAAATTAGATTTCTAGAGCCTTTCTTTTAGACGTTCGCTCGGGTCCATCGACTTCGGGCCCAGCAGAACGCAGCATTGATTCTCTTAGGAACCTTTTTCCTTAGATTCTGATATAGTCTAGTTCATTAGGAAGTCTTAGAGCTGAGTTATCCTTATCTTTAGACGACCCGATAATTAGAATCCCTGACTTCTGACGACTACCTGATCCTTACCCTTTCGTGTATCGACCGTAGAGTCCTATCGTAGCTTCGTGAATCGTATCCTAAGTGTGTAACCGTCATGCGATCATCTTTCTTTCCTCCCGATTCACGTGGTCGTTTCCTGACGATTATCGTAGATCCTTCGAATCTTTCTCTTTGCCAATTTTGCCTCCTCTAAAAGTATTTTCGAAATTCCTTATTCAGTTTCTTCGCTCAGCTTAATTTCTTAAAAACCCCTATACTATATGTTTCAAAATTCTTGTTTTTCGGTTGAGTTGAAATTCTTTCACTAATCTTGAAACCTCCCTGGTCGTAAAATTATTTTACTATCTCTTACCTGTTTTCAAATCGGCATTTTCGTGTTTCAGTTTTAAACCTCGTTATCAATTCTTTAATCCTATATATATAAATATTACTTTTCTACACTACAAAATTTTATTGCTAATCATTTACCGCACGTGCTTTTAGAATATTTTCTAAACCAAAGAGAACTTTAAATTCTTCTCGTATATGTATAAACAGCCTTATGTTCATTGTGCTCATACTTCAAGAATCCTTGTATAAACTTCTTTCATTTGCACAAAAAAAATCGCTACCTCATCCTACTTTTATTTCGTTTATTTCTTGTTTTCGAAACTCATTATTAAATTCTTCGCTCGGTTTAACTCCCTTGAAAACCCTTTATTATATATATATTTAAAATTTCTTGCTTTTCGGTTGAAAGTTTCCTTCTTAGATTTTGAAATCTCCTTGGTCGTCAATTTGCAAGTTACTATCTGGAAATTATTTCAAATCGGTATCTTTCATATTTTCATTTTTTTAAAACCGTGTTGACATTTTGATAATTCAAATTATATTTTCTGGGCTACAAGATCTATTTCTAAATCACTTACCTTGCATACTTTTAAAATATTTTCTAAACTAGGGGGAACTTCAATTATTTTATCATCATTATTATATCTGTTCTTTGTTCCTCGTGACCACCTTCCAAAATCTTTGTGTAAACTTATTTTCATTTGCAAAACAATCGTTTTCCACCCTACCCATCCTTCCTTCGTCTTACTTTTTCCAAAATTTTAGAAATCCTATCATCTGCTCACTTCCTCCTACATTATATATATAAAATATATAAAAAAATGAGGGGAGGGTCCGAGTTCGCCGGCGGCGTTCGTGAACTAGGTTTCAGGCGATCGGCAGTCTCGGACTTAGGGGATGCTCGGTGGATCCTTTCTAAGGGGGAGGTCGGCGATCCGGGTGCGGGGTCTTCTGCTCCCCCCTCTGCGCCGGGGAATTCTTCTGGGAGCGGCAAGGGCGGTTCTGGATTGGAGGGGGCTCCCGAGGGTGGGTACGATCGTGCTCCCCTGGGTGGTCCGGCTAAGGAGGGGAGTTCGCGGAATAGGAAGGGGGCCGCTGCTGAGGGTGGCTCGGCAAACGACGGTTGGGTGGAAGGCCGACGTGGTCGGCGTCGTTCCTCCCCAGGTGGATCTACTTTCCTTCCGAACATTGGTCGGATGAGGCCGCATGCTCGGCGGAGGCCTCCAGTGGAGCGGGCGAGGCTTTTTGGCTTGCCGAGGGTCGGGGAGAAATTGCCGTCAACGGTTGCGCACAAGGTGTTTGAGGAATTCTCTCAAAGGGCTGTTAAGCCTCCGAGGCCAAACGTTCCGATTTCTGTTAATTCTAATGCGGAGAAGCGATCGTGGCTAGATGTTTGCGCGGATCGACGCTCTTACGGGGCGGGGTTGGCTATGAAGTTGGTACCACCTGTTGTTGGTGAAAATGGCATCCCCCGTGCGAGGGTTTCGGGGTCCCTGGTTGAGCGAGGTGCTGAGATGTGGAAGAACACCCTTGTGGGGTATGTCTTGGGGGATACCCCTTATTATGGTCAAATTGTTGCGTGGATGGAGAGGCTGTGGAGGCTAAAGAAGAAGGTGCAGGTCTATTCCAAAGACAATGGGTTCTTTTATTTCAGATTCGAATCATCTGAGGACTGTGACAGAATTCTACGGGGGGGGGGGGGGGGGCATGGTTGTTTGATGGCAGGTTGGTGGTGTTGAAAAAATGGAGTATGAACCTTCGGCACGACAGGGACATTCTCACTGCCGTACCGGTCTGGGCTCATTTGCACGGGTTGCCCTTATATTTGTGGAATTTGGAGACACTGAATATTATTGCTTCAGTGATTGGTACTCCAATGTGTTTGGACCGGGCCACTGCTAATTTGGAGAGGATAACATATGCGCGGTGCTTGGTTGAGGTGGATGCTTCTATACCGTTACGGAAATCTATTGAAGTGGAGCTGGATGGGGGTAAAATGCTTAGTGTTGGGGTGACATTCGAAGGCGAACCTCCGCGGTGTAGTAAATGTGTCTGTTTTGGCCATTCCGATGCCCAGTGCAATGTGGCGGGTGAGCCCCCTTCAATCCAATGTGAAGGAGGGGTAACTGGGGAGGCCACTCCTGTACCGGCTGCTGTAGTCGGTGATGTGAGGCAAGAATTGGATGCCTCGTCGGAGTCAGGTATTGGGGATAGGGTGCCGGCTGTTTCTGTCCCTGAGCAGCCATCTCTTCTGCAGCCTGATGTCCTTCTTGATCCCACTCTTGATCCTGTGGATGGTGGGTCTGGTATAGGGGAGGGGATCCCGGTTGCTGTTCCACTTGTGGGTCCGGCCGTGGGACCTTCGGCATGTACCAATGGCCTTGGGGATACTCCTGTCGGGGGTTTACCAGGTGAAGAGGCACGTGTGCCTGTTGTTGAGGCTCCAGGCTGCTGGTCTGGGGACGGGCCGGGGGAACCTCCTGTAGAAGCTTGCGAGAATGCGGGTCTCGCTCCAGGTGTAGCTCCTGAGGCAAATGAGGGGATTCCGGATGTTAATCCTGGGGGGAAGTCTTCCCTCCCTTCTCTTCTTGATTGCATGGGGGGTGGTGATATTGATAGGATTCCCGAGGTGCTGGCTATTGACAACCCGGAGTGGGTGGTACAGGAAATTCGCCTAAAGAACTCTGATGAGGGCAAGAAGGTTAGGAAGAAGGCTGAATGCCAATCTGAGTCCGTTACTAGGAGGAGCTCCAGGATTCAAAGTGGCGTCCCCAAACAACCTACTATTTAATGACAGTATTCATCTGGAATACTAGGGGTTTGAATAACCCGGTTCGTCGTCGGGATTTGAGGGATAGAATCCTCAAAATAAAACCGTCGGTTATCATCCTTCTTGAGACTAAGCTAAGTTCGTTGGAGAGGTTTCCTATGTTCCCTATTCACTGGATCTCTTTCCATAATATGGATATTGCGACTGGCGGTCGGATTGTGATTTCCTTGGATCCGACAGTTTGGAAGGCCAGGCTTTTCTCTTCTTCGGATCAACATGTTACTATTTCTTGTACTAACTCTGGAGGGCTTCCTTGTGCAATTACTGGAGTATATGGCCGAAATACGGTGGGTGAGCGCAAGGGATTATGGAAGTCTATTCTAAGTGATGTTGCTATGTTGAATAAGGGGGTGTGGATGGTTGGGGGTGACTTTAATTCTGTTCTTACTACTGCGGATAAAGTTGGAGGACGGAGGTTGGAGCAAAAGCTTCTATTTGATTTCAACGAGTGTATTGGTTCTAGCCAGCTTCTGGAGCTCAAAAGTAAGGGTTGCAAATACAGCTGGTGCAACAATAGAGTGGGTGGGGGCCGGATTTCTGCTCGCCTTGACAGAGTTTTTGTTACTAATGACTGGCTCAGCTTGCTTACTGATTCTTATTTGGAGTACTTAGACCCACTCACAAGTGACCATGCTCCTATGGTCGTGAGACTTCATACTCAGGTACACTCTGATCCAAAGCCTTTCAAGTTCTTTAACTATTGGAGCAATTGCCCAGGGTTTTCAGACATTGTTGATGAGGGTTGGGGCCTTTATGTGGCGGGCACGCCTATGTATCGGGTCTGCCAGAAATTAAAGTTATTGAGGCCTTTAATTCGCAAGTGGTCTATTAATCACAATGCCTCTAAGCTTGTGAACTTGGCTCGGTCTAACCTGGAAGCTATAAGGAAAAATACTCAATTGCATTCTGAGGCTTCTTTGCAAGCCATGGAGCAGGCGGCGATGAAGGAATTGGCTAGTGCTATGACGTTAGAAGAGGAGATGTTCCGCCAAAAAAGTAGGCAGGATTGGATCTCCTTGGGGGATCGCAATACCAAATTCTTTTATACTGCAATGAAGTCGAGGGAAAGTCACAACAGTTTGTCCCATTTGGTGGATGCTAGGGGGAGGCTTGCGAGTTCCATTGATGGGCTGAAAAAGGATGCTATTGACTTCTATGAGGGCTTATATAACCAAAATAATTATGCTACTGTTTTCCACCCTTTTACCCCTAAACGCATCCTTACTGAGGAAGCATTGGACTGGCTGATTAGGAGAATTTCAGATGAGGAAATCAAGACAGTGGGTTTTCAGATGAGCCCAGATAAGGCGCCGGGCCCGGATGGATATAATGCGCATTTCTTTCAGCGATATTGGTACAGGATTGGTACTGATGTTTCTTTGGCGGTAAAATCTTTCTTTGATGTGGGCTCCCTTCTGAGGCAAGTTAACCATACTCATCTTACTCTTGTTCCAAAGAATTCTAACGCTACCTCGCTAGGCGACTATAGACCTATAGCTTGCTGCAATGTATTGTATAAAATTATCAGCAAGATTATTTGCAACAGGCTTAGGGTGGTTATTCATGAGCTTATCTCCCCTCACCAGGCAGCCTTTCTTAAGGGGAGGTTGTTGTCGGATAGCTCCCTTGTAGCACATGAGCATATTAGGGATTTCAGTAACCCTATGGGGGAAGGGCTTGCCTTAAGCTAGATTTGCGGAAGGCGTTTGATTCAGTGAATCGGGCTTTTATTCTTCACCTTATGGGTTAGATGGGTTTTCCTCAGGTCTTCATTAGATGGATTAGTGAATGCATTAACTCGCCCACCTTCTCTGTTATGGTTAGGGGCTCCCCCGTTGGATATTTTGAGGGCAACAGGGGTATCAGGCAGGGGGATCCTCTATCTCCTTACTTATTCGTTATTGCTATGGAAGCCTTCTCTATTCTGATGTCTAAATCACTTGGGTGTGGTGCTCTCCATCCTATGAGACGCGCTGGTTCCATTTCACATCTTCTGTTTGCTGATGACCTACTAGTGTTTTGCAGAGCCAACCTTAAATCTTTTAGGTGCATCAAGACCATTCTTCAGGAGTTCAAGGACTTGACTGGGTTGCAAGTAAACTGGGACAAGAGTTCGGCTATTTTTAGTAAGGGAACCAAGAACAGGTCTACACTTGCGGATTTCTTGGGTATTAAAATCTCCTCCACCTTTACTACTTATCTTGGTCTCCCTCTGTCTTCCAAATATCCTAAGGCGCCGATGTACGGTAGATTGATAGATAAATGCAGGAAGAGGCTTATGGGTTGGACATCTACTATGTTATCTACTGCTGGGAGGATTGAGCTGGTTAAATCAGTCATTTACGGAATGGTGGCGTTCTGGATGCAAGCCTATCACATGCCTTATACAGTTATGCGGGAAATTTCGTCCTTATGCAGGAGATTTATTATGGGGCGCTCGCGGGCATGGTCTTGGAAGGATATTTGTACCCCAAAAAATGAAGGAGGCGTTGGCATTCGTTTATTAGAAGATCTCAATGTGGCCTCTGGGGTTAGGCTTACATGGAGATTTCTTACTTCCAAGAGCTTATGGGCAAAGCATATGAGAGCTAGATATGTTGGGACTGAGGGGTTCTATGCGGCAAGTGGATCATCGACGCACTCAGGTACTTGGAAACATATGCTAAACTGTAGAATGGCTTCCAGTAGACTAATAAGGCGGGTGGTGAAAGTTGGTCGGTTTACTCTTTTCTGGCATGACTCCTGGCTTGATTGTGGCCCACTCAAATTTCTGGTTACAGTGCCCCTGGAATCTTCTTTGAAACGAGTGTGTGATTATTGGGTCCAAGGGGCCTGGATCAATGATCCTGATATTATCAGCATCTGCCATCACCTACACAATGTGACCCTCTCCCAGGGTTCGGATGTATGGTTTTGGGCACCGTCTGTAAGACAAAATGTCCCGCATCCCTCCTTGCACGTCCCTGGGCCTCAAGCGGCATGGCAGGTCTTTTGCGCTCGGACTGGGCGTTTTTCTGCGACCTTGGGCGGCCCTGGGCCACAGGCGTCTGGGCATAGCGCAAGGAATGGTTATTTTTCGGCTTCACCATGTAGCAGGCCGGGCACTGAGGAGTCTACCCTGGGCGTGTTTAAGCCATCTAATTGCAGGCCTCGACCGATGGCTACGGACGATTCCTTCTCGTTTAAGGAGGCGTGGGAAGGGGTTCGGGTGCGGGGGATGCCATTCCGCTTCTATAAGTTGGTTTGGTTTCCTGGTCATATTCCAAAATGGGCCATCACACTCCTTCGAGCTTTTCGGGGTAAGCTCCTAACTAAAGATGTGATCTTTAAATGGGGTCTTAACACATCTGTGAACTGTGTTCTCTGTGGGGGGGTTTTCATGGAAGACATCAACCATTTATATTTCTCCTGCTCCTACACTGGTTACCTTCTCAAAAGATGTTTGCTAAAGCTGAATGTCAATGACCAGATTGGGTCCTCATTGACTGATATTGGTGATTATTACTTGGATCATTTTGGGGTTAAAGGATCTTTGAGCAGATTAGCTAAAACTGTTCTCTCTTCCTTGGTATGGCACATTTGGCATGAGAGGAATGGCAGGGTGTTCGAGGGGAAGTGTAGAGGTAAAGCGAATATTTTTGAGGCAATTGCGGATGATGTCAGAGTGGCTATGGCAGGCCAGGAGTCTTGCTCCTCTGAAGAAACTGCAGTTTTTGCAAATTGGGAGATTAGAGATTTGGGCTAAGGCTTTGAATTTGGTATCCATTTTGTATAGTTTGTGTAGGGAGTGGAATCTCTAATAAAGAGTGACGGCGCTTGTGCCCTCTCCTCTTTTTATTGATTTCCTTTCCTACTTGATGTATTCTTTGTAAAATTCTATTTTAATAAAGATCTACTAACTTTCCAAAATATATATATATATATATAAGTATATGATACCATATTTTACACGTAATTCTCCTGTCATCAATCTAATTATTTTGAGAAATATTTTCGTCACACCCAACCAACTACCTCCTTATCTCGTCTTATTTGAACTCGTTCCTTCCGATTCATTTCGTTACACTCCTCGCTTCTGTTTTCTTTAGGTTGTGTAGACATTAGTCCTTGTAATTGTCTATGTTGTCTCCGGTTTAGGCGTAGGCCCTTTGGTAGGTGATGTCGTCGTGGTGCATGAGTATAGGTAGAGTGCGTAGACCTGTATGAATGTGTGTTCTTTAGGATCCCGATGATTGCTTTTTGTGTCTTGAATGTGTACTCAGTGTTAACCATGGTATGCTGGAAGTTTTCTGAATGACGGTATTCATACTTATATGAATGGCGTCATTGCAGGCAGATCCTTAGACTTAGTTTTAGTTTTAATGAATGGTTTATCTTGGTTGTATGTGACTGTATCAAAACTTTGTTTTTTTAAACCAAATCTTTAAAGTTTTGAAACTAACTCACAAGATCATAAATCACTTATCCTCCCTCATCCATTACCGCAATGCCACACATTTTTTTTCCCAAATGTTTTAAAATAATTCCTTGGCCTTAAGTCTCTCTTTCCCTCCTCTTCTTCTCCCTTAAAGAAAGTTTTCGTGTTTATGGTTGTTATTATTAGTTGGGACTAGCTATTATCGTTATAGGATTTTTGTTTGCAGGTAGGCTTGGAGTGAGATGAGTTTTATTATGTCAATGATTAATTGATTTTGGGAACACAAGGATGATGGATTAGAATATCTTTTGGATGAAAAGAATGGACTGTCCAAAGACTTATTTATAAATCCGGAGTGTGGCGGACTCAATGGGAAATTCTGGTCGAATGAAATTATATGCGAGGAGATGATGACTCATCAGACTTGAGGCTTAGACGGGTAGTAGATAGGAGTAACTGCGGAGAATAGTATGAGTTAGGGTGATCATGAGATTGAGTAGAGTTTTTATTAGCATCGAGACTTGATTGATGAGTTGACGTGAGAAGACTTTGAGAATAACACGACGTGTTGAGATTAATGGATGTTTAGGTAGTCGGACTTAATATTGGTTGGGATTAGTTATAGTGAGTAGGATGAGATGTAATTCTGATAGATCAAATTATTTGGTGGATAAATTTATGGGAAGATATGACAAGAATGTATTGAAGACACGGCGATTGTTGATTTGTGAAGGTATTATAAGATAGACAAAGTTTTTTGCCTTGGATTGGTAGTTGACTAGAATCTCATTTTTCTTGGAGATTGATTAACATTGGGAGGAGATTGAGAAATTTAAAAGATATTATTGAGAAGATGATTATTATTTTTGTGAGGACTTGGAGTTGGAAATTTGAACAGTAGTGATGGGTCTATAGTTAAGTATTGGGAGGAGAGTTTAATCGTGGCCTTGCCCAGTGAATAGATGGATTATGAGGGATTATTGAGGAACGTTGTTCGAAGTTACAGGATTAGAAATCCTTATGGGTAGATATGATAGTTGCGAGTATAAGGTTATATGGGTAATTCTATTATTAGTGTGAGTGATTCCGAGGGCGGAATCATTTCTAAGGTGGGTAGAATGTAACGGCTTGTTTCCATCGTACCTTCTTCGTGCACGTGCTTTTGACCGTGCACGTAATTATTTTAGACTTTATTTGTTTTTGAACGTTTTTGTGTGATATGTTGTCGTGATCGTTTCTGAAAGTATTAGATTATGGAACAACTTTGGAACGACATATCTCGAGTCGTTCTTCAGCGATACTATCTTATTTGACGTGACGTCGCGACTTTCTGTTTTGATGCGAGACGTTTCTATTTTTAGTTTCGTCTTTCGATGTCGAAATTTAGATCCGTCTTCTCCAATCTCTTTCTCTCGTCGCCCCGAACACCCTATAATTATTTTACAATTTTTGAACTTAATTTGACCTATTTTCCATTTATTTGAAAGTTTTAAATAATTTTAAAACCTATTTTTATAAGAGTTTTAATAACAATAAAATTCCTATATTATAAAAACGTATTAAGGAATTTTTTGACCAAATTTCAGAATTTTTGGCCGCACCCATCTTGCGTGAGGGAGAGGAGAGTAATTTTAAACTATATTGATTATTTTTAATTATTTTTAATTATTTTTATTAATCCCCTAAACCCTAGACCTAGCCCTAACCCTCTTTCCTATTTATATTAGCCCTAGGCTAGCTTATTTCCGCGTCACCCAAACCCTAGCCGCCGTTTCCTCTCCCAAAAGCTTCGTTGCAACATTGCAGCAGCAGCTCCCCGGACGACAGAAGATCTCAGCCCCGTTCTCTTGGTCTGACCGAGAGGCCGCCCCGCACCCAAGCCCGCTCCGCTCGTTGCAACTTGCAGCGTTGCAGCGCCCCGCAGCCGACCGCTACGACCGAGAGCGCCCATCGGTCTGACCGACGCCCGCTCCCGCATCCCGCACCCCGCTCTGCTCGTTGCAACCGCTCAGCGTTGTAACCCCGCACCCGCAAGCGCCCGACCAGGAGCCCCGCTGTCACGCCCCGCTTCCCTAAAATGGAAGGCGAGACGTGAGGAGGTCCGCTCAGACGTGGAGCTGTGAAGCTGCAGTCTGATAAGCGTATAAAATATCAATTGGCAGGTCCTTGCAAGTGCGACGCGGAACAACAATAATAACAAGGAAGGAGATAGAGATAAAATATTCAATCTCAGAATGTCCACAAAAAAATTTCAACATCACAGAAAAGCCACCAGGCTAAAAGAAGAATCTAAAAGGAAAGTACAAGAGACTGAAAAGAGGCCTAAGGCATGGCCAACATAATACATATCATCAACAAGAAAAGAGAGGTGCTACGCACCGACAGCCTAACAACGACTAAGCAGAAAATAACAACAGCTAGAAGGAGCTCTAGGACTGGTCTCCTATGTCCTCGAACTCAACACCTGCAACCTGCTCGTCCTCAACGACCAACTCTGGCTCACAATCTAACATGTGACACCCAAAAGAGAAAAGGGGCACATGTCAGCAAGTCTAAAAGACTTGGGCAAGGAAACTGAAAGTAACTAACAACCTAGCACTTGTAGTATTAAGCAATGACATGGCAGTTAAGTATGATGCAACAGTTTAAAAAGAGAGGCAAGCACGCACGATGCAGCAAAAGCTACCAAATCACTAATCACTTATCATTTAACACTTATCACTTATCACTAATCACTTATCACTTATCACTTATCACTTAGTGCATAGAGAGTCCACCTGCTGGCCAGCTCGTGGCTCAGGCCGCTTATCTCTACCACTATTAATCACTTGTCACTGTTAAACACTTAGTGCATAGAGAGTCCACCTGCTGGCCAGCTCGTGGCTCAGGCCGCTTATCTCTACCACTATTAATCACTTGTGCACTAGAGAGTCCACCTGCTGGCCGGAGTGGCGGATCAGGCCAACTCAGGGCTCAGTCCGCTTATCTCTTACCCCACCCATATGTGTCGAGCGTTGGGATTACCAACTCACTGTGCTCGCTTCTGGAACACGAGCCAGGAAGTGTATTTGGCATAGGGGTGCACCTAGCCGGTATCCGAGCGTTGGGGTTACCAACTACAGGGCTCGCTTCTGGAACACGAGCCAGGAATATAAGTATTGTAGCGTGTGCTACGCAATCACGATGAATAATCACTATGCAATGACATGAACAGATATTTGCGTACCGTTAATAGAATTTAAACATGACAGGCAAAGATGCAGGGATGATATGAACAGATAATTACGTACCGTTAATTGAATTTAAACGTGACATACAAGCATGATGAAGGTGACGGATCTAGCTTCGTTGTCAAGCTAGATCAAAGGCGTCCAGACAGCTATCCTTTCACTGTCTAGTCTCTTTTACGCTAAAACAAGGTAATGGCCTAAGCACGGCCTAAACAACAAGGGTAGCAAGTTTCACTTGCCTGATATACGTGCCGGTATCACAATACTCAATGTCCAATCACAGATTCACAAATTCCAGAGCTCCCACGCTCGGTCCAACAATCAGCCTACAGTCCCGTATTATTAAGTTGGATTAGTGAGTTACAAAGCAGTAAAAGTAATTGTTTTTAATCTTGATTAGCATGCAAAATTGGTGGGGGTTCCTACGGTTCAGAATTATACCCTCACACGACGCGAGAGCTATACTGACGTCGGGTAGCGACGTCAGGGGTTGATCTTTGGTATCATGCAAGGTAACGTCGTCGACTCGGGTCGCGAAGAAAATGTAGTTTATAAAATATTAACAAGAGCAGCTGGTTGAAGCTCTGTTCTTGAACAGCGGATAGGCTCGGTTGGCGATGGGATGCCGGAGTCGGGGAGGAGGTGAGTTGCCGACGGATCAAGTGGCCGGAGTGCTAGGCTGGCATTGGGCTCTCCGGCGGCATCAAGGCTACTGCCCTTGAGTTGCGGCTTACGGCAAGGGAGGTCGGTGCCGGCGCGAGGAAGAATAGGTGTGGGGATCACCGAGCGAGGAGATCGAGGCCCAGTTGGGTGGCCGGCGTTCATGGCCGGAGCTAGGTGTTGTCGCGGCGTGAAGATGAGGGGGCAGCGGCGGTATACTCTTGGGGTTACGGCTGCCATGAGAGGGGAGATGCACGTGGTGAAGGCGGTCGGAGCAACGGGCGATCGGATCTCCGGTGACCTGCAGTGCCTAGGGCGGCGCTGCCACGTTGCTGAGAGCACCGGCGGCGGACCTGGGTGCTTGGCCGGACGACGGCCGGAGACAGGCGAGGGGAGGCCGCGAGTACGTCGGAGAGACTTCGGGGCGACGGTGGGAGGCTGCCGACGGCGAGGAGAGGCCGCCGTGCGATCTGGGTGCTGCGGGGTGTCGGATGGCGGTGCCTGGATGGCCGACGGCCGCTGCTGCGGGCTTGTGAGGAGAAGGGCTCGGTTGCTCTGCTTCGAACAGAGGAAGGGGGGAGGACAGGGGAGGTGTCGCTGCTGCGATCGCAGCGGTTGCTGCGCGATGCTGGCGGAGCAATGGCGGGCTAAGCGGCGTTGTGGGTCGGTGACGGTGGATGGGAGCGCCGGCGGGGAAGGCCGGAGTGCTAGGAGATGGGTTGCGGGCTTGAAGAAGTGGAGGAGGCGGCGCTCGATCGTTTGCGTGGAAGATGGTATATAGGGGCGGCGGCGTTCTCTTGTGCTGTGAAAGATGTAGCACCCTAGGTTAGTTGGATAGGGGAGTGCTCATGTGATAGGGGCTGAGTAAAGTGGGTAGGCCATAGGGTTGGGCTGCTAAGAGAGCCCAAGGGTTGAAAAACGTGGGTTGTTTTCTTGGGAAAGGGTTTAGCTAAAGGGTATTGCAAGGGGGGTATAGTTAGAGGATTGAAGAGAGAGAGGGAGGGAGTGCAATTTGTGTGATATAGAAATGGTGAATAGCTAGGGAATACCAAGGCGCTACGGCCCTAACGATTCGACAACACAACTCACATACAAAGCAACAAAACCAATCCGATACCCGAAATTGCTATACGCACAGCCGTATAACGAATAGTGGGTACCGGCCGTTACATCCTACCCACCTTAGAATAAAGTCCGTCCTCGGACTTTCTAACACATCTAGTCGATCTAGTAACTACCCCAACCAATATCACGTCGTCATTCAACCACGTATAGTCATTTCAAACGCTTATACATATACACTAGGTAGTCAATCATTTATTCTACAATCATGTATTTATTCACGCACATTATACCCCTATACCTATCATAGCCAGACAATTTCATACACGTATTTCAATCATCCATATAGTCACAACATCCTTATAGAACTATTAAATACTTATCACCTACCATGGTGCATATACTCACAAACAACCAAATAGTTCACGCCACATTTAGATAACTACCTATGAACCAAATAATAAGGATACACCACTCCTTATATCTCCTAGTGCACATCCAATACCAAACAACCAATAAGTGAAATCACACCACACCATCATTAAAACAAGTTCACTACATTTAATATACATTCACCATCATTATAATTTCACAATTTATAGTTATTCAAATGCATGCACACATTTCACCATATTACCACTTCATATATAGTCCTATAGCTATAATCATGACACACCACACATACCATAGTCACCAATTCCTATAACTATCATATACTTACCCGTGCATGGTGCACATCCACGCACGCTAACGTTTCATACATACATACCAATCATACCACTATATATCCAGCACATCTACACACTTAGTTTAGCTAGCACACATATGTTCACACAGGCAAGTCCTTAGTAAATAACTATACCACAAGACCAACACCCATAACTATATACTGGTATAGCGACCCACAATCATGTGCGTAACACGACCAGGCACAAACAATCCAAACATTATACATACATTATCCATCACTATACACCAACCACATACAATTCACCAATGTACATAGAGTATACCCACTCAAGCTTGAGTGAGACTCAAATCATAGCAGAGTATTCTATATCCATAACACAACATCCATACATATATCAATACCAACATATATACAACTTCATAAGCACCATGAAATTAAATACACTATGACGACATATCAAATTACACTAATGGGTCCCACCAAACTATATTAAGGTTGACACGGCAACGACAAGCTCTATTGGCTAGACAAAAGGAAAGAAACCGAAATCAAAAGCATGACGAATGGAAAGATCGAAAAGCACGAGTTCATCTAGGACGAAGGTAAGGAGCCAGATTGGTTAGATGAACTAGGGTAAAACTGTGATTGCTTAGGTGGGAAGAGTAAGAGGTAAGGATACCCTTATGAAATAGAGAAAAATAGTATGTAAAAGTTTTAAGTTAAAATACTAAAAGTTTGAAAACTATTGTACTTCAAGAGTTGATGTCCCTTTTCGAATAAAAATATTTAGAGGTCGATAAAACAAATTGTTCGGAATAAGCTTGAGTCGAATATACATGATAGGAGAAAATGGTCTATTGGTTTATATAAAATCATTATAAAAGGAAGTAAATCATTTACACGAATATTAAGGTCGTAGTTTAGGAAAATATCACACGGTAGTAATTTAATAACGTTTGCAAAGTTTGAAATGAAATTAAATTAACTGAAGAATTTAAACTCAGGTTAAATGCTTTCAAAATCCTTAAGCCAGGGAAAATTTAAAGTAATCAATATTGAAACTACTTTTTGAGGAATCAGGATTTGCCAAAAAGAGACTGTTTTGCACAAAGCTCTTAACATACGAGCACTACGAGCCTGGTGCTGATATATAAAAATAATTGAAATTCCATTTAGGTTAGAAATTTTTCTAAAGGCATGTATGGTGAACGGAAAGATAACAATAGCTTATTAGTAGTATTATCAAAATTTGTAGTGAAACTTTAAAATCAAATTTATGGAAGGTATAAATCAGGAAATGGTTTTGAAAGAAAATTTTATGGAAATCGGAACTAGGAAAAACGTTGAGCTTAACATCGACTTGCTGAAATCATATGCGACTTGAAAAATATATTAAAGGAAGCGCGACGAGTCATTTGAACCGCATAAATAAGAAAGGAAAATTATAAATCGAATTGGGAAAAATAGAAATACGGCTCAGAATACAATTAATATGTGAAAGGGAACAAGATATTTAAATAGGTATGAAAAGTATAGGCTGGAAAAACATTATAAAACAGTAATCAAAATCTCGTCAAACCTTTCGAAATTTCAAAATGAATTTAAGTCAACGGAAAAGCATGAAGTCCAAATACATATATTAAAAGTTTTCGAATGAGTTTAAACCTTGCGAATAAGGGAATCGAAAATACTTCCAAAGATTCAGCATTTGCGATAAAGAGATTTTAAAGTATGTATGCTAAACAGTTAGATTAAATCTCATAGTTTAGAAAAATGGTATATCGAATTTTCAAAATAGTATTAGAGTCCTTAAACCGAAATGCGAAAAAAATATAGATTAGAAAATGGTTACAAGATAGTAATTTAAAATTACGACCAAATAGACTTTGAAATCTAAGAATTGCTTTAACTTAACCGAAGGTAAGGGAAATATACGAGAAGGGGATTTAAAACAAAATTTAAATTGAGTAAAAACTTTAAATAAGGAAAGCATTTGAAAATGACTTGGAAGATTCAAGATTTGCAACGGAGAATATTTGAAAGGTCAACGATTATCGAAACGTGGTGGTCATGTGGATCGAGGCAAGGAATTTGGTCGGATGGTCAAAACATATATACGCCTAGGACATGAATCAGGAAAGTCTACGGGAAACTCCTATAGTCGACCAACCAAGGATTTAAGAACTAAGCGCTGAGACTTTCTAAGGCTAGACGGTAATGAGATGCGTCCAGCTTGGTCCGAAATCGATGAACCCAAGTGAACGACTAACGAAATTCTAGAAGTCCAACATGGTCAGAGTTAGGCGAGAACCACTAAGGTGACTCCTAAGACAATTAAATCAATTCCTAGCAGGGAGTTTAACTAACAATCAGGGTCCTCTAACTAACAAGTATAGACGTCTAACTAAGTCTTCCTATCATCTAGTGACAAGGAAAACGATTAGAACTAGACTCAAGACTTGTGACTTGGATGTTTTAATTTATTTAATGGACATTTTGTTATTATTATCGTTGTTCCGGTTATTCACAGTTGCAAACGGACCTGCATGGGCCACCACTAAAACCTGTCACGCCCCGCTTCCCTAAAATGGAAGGCGAGACGTGAGGAGGTCCGCTCAGACGTGGAGCTGTGAAGCTGCAGTCTGATAAGCGTATAAAATATCAATTGGCAGGTCCTTGCAAGTGCGACGCGGAACAACAATAATAACAAGGAAGGAGATAGAGATAAAATATTCAATCTCAGAATGTCCACAAAAAAATTTCAACATCACAGAAAAGCCACCAGGCTAAAAGAAGAATCTAAAAGGAAAGTACAAGAGACTGAAAAGAGGCCTAAGGCATGGCCAACATAATACATATCATCAACAAGAAAAGAGAGGTGCTACGCACCGACAGCCTAACAACGACTAAGCAGAAAATAACAACAGCTAGAAGGAGCTCTAGGACTGGTCTCCTATGTCCTCGAACTCAACACCTGCAACCTGCTCGTCCTCAACGACCAACTCTGGCTCACAATCTAACATGTGACACCCAAAAGAGAAAAGGGGCACATGTCAGCAAGTCTAAAAGACTTGGGCAAGGAAACTGAAAGTAACTAACAACCTAGCACTTGTAGTATTAAGCAATGACATGGCAGTTAAGTATGATGCAACAGTTTAAAAAGAGAGGCAAGCACGCACGATGCAGCAAAAGCTACCAAATCACTAATCACTTATCATTTAACACTTATCACTTATCACTAATCACTTATCACTTATCACTTATCACTTAGTGCATAGAGAGTCCACCTGCTGGCCAGCTCGTGGCTCAGGCCGCTTATCTCTACCACTATTAATCACTTGTCACTGTTAAACACTTAGTGCATAGAGAGTCCACCTGCTGGCCAGCTCGTGGCTCAGGCCGCTTATCTCTACCACTATTAATCACTTGTGCACTAGAGAGTCCACCTGCTGGCCGGAGTGGCGGATCAGGCCAACTCAGGGCTCAGTCCGCTTATCTCTTACCCCACCCATATGTGTCGAGCGTTGGGATTACCAACTCACTGTGCTCGCTTCTGGAACACGAGCCAGGAAGTGTATTTGGCATAGGGGTGCACCTAGCCGGTATCCGAGCGTTGGGGTTACCAACTACAGGGCTCGCTTCTGGAACACGAGCCAGGAATATAAGTATTGTAGCGTGTGCTACGCAATCACGATGAATAATCACTATGCAATGACATGAACAGATATTTGCGTACCGTTAATAGAATTTAAACATGACAGGCAAAGATGCAGGGATGATATGAACAGATAATTACGTACCGTTAATTGAATTTAAACGTGACATACAAGCATGATGAAGGTGACGGATCTAGCTTCGTTGTCAAGCTAGATCAAAGGCGTCCAGACAGCTATCCTTTCACTGTCTAGTCTCTTTTACGCTAAAACAAGGTAATGGCCTAAGCACGGCCTAAACAACAAGGGTAGCAAGTTTCACTTGCCTGATATACGTGCCGGTATCACAATACTCAATGTCCAATCACAGATTCACAAATTCCAGAGCTCCCACGCTCGGTCCAACAATCAGCCTACAGTCCCGTATTATTAAGTTGGATTAGTGAGTTACAAAGCAGTAAAAGTAATTGTTTTTAATCTTGATTAGCATGCAAAATTGGTGGGGGTTCCTACGGTTCAGAATTATACCCTCACACGACGCGAGAGCTATACTGACGTCGGGTAGCGACGTCAGGGGTTGATCTTTGGTATCATGCAAGGTAACGTCGTCGACTCGGGTCGCGAAGAAAATGTAGTTTATAAAATATTAACAAGAGCAGCTGGTTGAAGCTCTGTTCTTGAACAGCGGATAGGCTCGGTTGGCGATGGGATGCCGGAGTCGGGGAGGAGGTGAGTTGCCGACGGATCAAGTGGCCGGAGTGCTAGGCTGGCATTGGGCTCTCCGGCGGCATCAAGGCTACTGCCCTTGAGTTGCGGCTTACGGCAAGGGAGGTCGGTGCCGGCGCGAGGAAGAATAGGTGTGGGGATCACCGAGCGAGGAGATCGAGGCCCAGTTGGGTGGCCGGCGTTCATGGCCGGAGCTAGGTGTTGTCGCGGCGTGAAGATGAGGGGGCAGCGGCGGTATACTCTTGGGGTTACGGCTGCCATGAGAGGGGAGATGCACGTGGTGAAGGCGGTCGGAGCAACGGGCGATCGGATCTCCGGCGACCTGCAGTGCCTAGGGCGGCGCTGCCACGTTGCTGAGAGCACCGGCGGCGGACCTGGGTGCTTGGCCGGACGACGGCCGGAGACAGGCGAGGGGAGGCCGCGAGTACGTCGGAGAGACTTCGGGGCGACGGTGGGAGGCTGCCGACGGCGAGGAGAGGCCGCCGTGCGATCTGGGTGCTGCGGGGTGTCGGATGGCGGTGCCTGGATGGCCGACGGCCGCTGCTGCGGGCTTGTGAGGAGAAGGGCTCGGTTGCTCTGCTTCGAACAGAGGAAGGGGGGGAGGACAGGGGAGGTGTCGCTGCTGCGATCGCAGCGGTTGCTGCGCGATGCTGGCGGAGCAATGGCGGGCTAAGCGGCGTTGTGGGTCGGTGACGGTGGATGGGAGCGCCGGCGGGGAAGGCCGGAGTGCTAGGAGATGGGTTGCGGGCTTGAAGAAGTGGAGGAGGCGGCGCTCGATCGTTTGCGTGGAAGATGGTATATAGGGGCGGCGGCGTTCTCTTGTGCTGTGAAAGATGTAGCACCCTAGGTTAGTTGGATAGGGGAGTGCTCATGTGATAGGGGCTGAGTAAAGTGGGTAGGCCATAGGGTTGGGCTGCTAAGAGAGCCCAAGGGTTGAAAAACGTGGGTTGTTTTCTTGGGAAAGGGTTTAGCTAAAGGGTATTGCAAGGGGGGTATAGTTAGAGGATTGAAGAGAGAGAGGGAGGGAGTGCAATTTGTGTGATATAGAAATGGTGAATAGCTAGGGAATACCAAGGCGCTACGGCCCTAACGATTCGACAACACAACTCACATACAAAGCAACAAAACCAATCCGATACCCGAAATTGCTATACGCACAGCCGTATAACGAATAGTGGGTACCGGCCGTTACACCCGCCCGCACCGATCGAGAGATCCTCCGCCCCGCTCCGCACGTTGCAACGCTTGCAACTTTGCAAGCCCCGCCAAGCGCACGACCGAACCGCCCCATCGGTCTGACCGAGGATTTCCCTCGCACCACCGCTGTGACCGACCCCGCTGCGCTGCTCTCGCCGTCCGCAGTGTTTGACCGAGCCAAGCCCCCGCAGCGGCTAGTGTCCGACCGACGGCCGTTCGTCGCAACTTGGATTCTTCCACACCAACTCCTGTGATGGGGCCCCCAAGTCCTCCAGAGGTGTTGTGGTCCCCCATTGACCCCTAGCACTGCTGTGGGCCCCACTTGTGTGTGCTACTTCGCGGATTTGCCGTCTACGATGTTGCGACACGTCGTAGGCTTTCGTCGCAAGTTCCAGCTTTTGGAGAATCGTGCAAGGACCAGATCTGAAGCTGAGGAGTTCTCCGATCAGACACGACTTCCTATCTTCGACAAACTCCGGTTCAGGTTGGTTCCCCGAAACTCGTAGAAACCCCCACAATAGCTGACTGGACCCTAAACTAAAAACCGTCAACTTGAACTAAAATTTATTTTCCAGTTCCTGTAATAAAACATTGTACGAACTTAGAAAATCGACGAATGTACTTTGTTGACTGTGCACATAGGATAGATCGTCGATTAGGCTGAAACATCAAAAAGTGATTTTTGACAAATAGGATAGTCCCGATAACCTAGAAACGAACCCTAATAGGATTTGATGAATTTGAGACCTGACACCGTCACCGTGACGATATTTCAGACGGACTTCCTTGGACGAGACGCTTGGACGAGACGCTTCGAGAGGACGACACACTTGCCATCGCAGGCAAGTGTATCCACTTGCACTTTTGGCCGTGCTTAGGCCCTAGTTGGTTAGAATTGTTAACTGTGAACAAATAGAACCGGACGTGAAATGATAGCGTCCGGGACGACTCCTGACGGCTCAGACTTGACGACGAAGCCTGAGCCTGACAACAACAACTTTTGATATTGTAGGGCTATCATGTGTGTGCGTGTGTGCGTGTGGACACCCTAGAATAACAACTCCCTACACTTTTCATGTCGTGTCCTGTTACACAAAAAGCCTTCGGGCGTTTCGGATGCTCTCTATGCGAGAGTGATCCCCGTGACTGTTATACAAAAAGCCTGCGGGCGTTTCGGATGCTTTCCCTAGCGGAAGTGATCCCCGTGATACAAAAGCCTTCGGGCGTTTCGGATGCTTTCCTCGTGAAAGTGATCCCTGTTACACAAAAAGCCTTCGGGCGTTTCGGATGCTTTCCTCGCGAAAGTGATCCCTGTTACACAAAAAGCCTTCGGGCGTTTCAGATGCTTTCCCTAGTGGAAGTGATCCCTGTAAATCTTGTCCTGAGTTCCTGGGTTTGGGGTTGGGGTTGAGCGTGCGCACGGCAAGATGGTTTGATCCCCCTCGAACCGTAAGGCGTGAACCCTTTCGTGTCTCAATTGTCATGTCTTGTCTTGTCCCGTCACGTCCCGTCTTGTCTTGACACCTGTGGGTTAGTCCCATAGCTGGTAGCACACGCTACTACTACTACTTGTCCCGTTTTACTTTTCTGCTGCGTTACTTCCTGATTGTGTTACTCTATCATCACCACAGCATGTTAATCAACCAGTAAACTGTTGTCAAATAGAACCTCAACGTGCTAATCAACCAGTAAACCATTGGTTAAAGTTCGGTGCACTTGCAGTAAAGTCTAACCCTCCTTGTAGACTTTACCTGACGTACAGTTCCTTTCTCTTGGGTGCTGTACGTCAGGTGTTCAGCCAGAGTTCGTGGACGAGGCAGACTCACTGGAGTACGAGAAGCCGAGGACGTCGACCCAGAGCACGTGCCTGACGAGGACCAGACCTTGAGGTCTTTTCGTCGCCACTTTCAGAGGTTACTACTTTCAGTTTTCTTTTAGATAGTTTGTTGCCACGCTTAGGCTTCTTTTTAGACTTTGTACTTGTTGGATATTATATCTCTAATTTAATGAATGCAACCTCCTTTCCGTACTTTCTGTTGTTTCAAACTATATTAATGCAAGAACCTGATAATCTTTTAAAATGGTACCTCTACAGACGCTTATTGGGTCCGAGCTTCTCAGCTCTGGCCTAAGCGGGCCTTGTCACGCTTCGCCTCCGTCCATTTTGGGAAGCGGGGTGTGACAAGATCTGTATGCATTTGCTGGTAAGACAGTTTCATCATAATCCGTTTATAGGAGTTAGGATGAAAATCATTCTCTGCCAATATAATTGTACTTCAATATTTTCTTTCTGCACCAATCTTCTATACTAGAAGATTCACTTGCAGTCAAAGAAACACTTTCCTTGGGCACGTAAACTTAGTCCATACTTTATTCATGTGCACAGACCATTTCTTATTGCATCAAGTTATTAATCGAAGTCACTACTCCGAATTTCATCCTGGAAGTTGACTAGGCCATCATCGATTATGATGTCCAACTTGACTCTTTGTCTCACGAGATTCGAGTAATCTTTTAACTTCCTAACAATTAATTTAATGAATATCTTATTGATAAGGTCCTCATAGAACCTTATCAAATCCTAGGCATTACTATCTGGGACTTAAACCAGAGGGAGGATCGCAACTCAGTCACTTTGCCATGAGTCGCACTATGTCTAACAAAGTGCGATTTATGCTCCCTAACACATCCAATATGTTAAGAGACTTGGCCTGAGAGAAAATCACATTTTATTGTAATCTCGCAAGATTTATACAGCTATGTATTTAACTTTTCGATCTAATCGAATTATTTCAAATACTTCTGTCATTTTGTTCTCTATTTTATCATACTTGTATTTCATCAAGAACACGTGTCTCAATAGAATAAGAAAAACTTATACTGGCTAACTTAGACTTGGGTCCGAGTACATCAGTATGTACAAGTATAATGGACCTAGTGCCATGTACGCTAGGGTATATTTATTTGATCGATGCATGTTGTTTATGTATACTTGAATGAGTATATGATGTGCTTGTGCGCCTCCGTAGTGTATATAGGAATGGTGTGGTGCATATAGTAATTACGTAGTGTGTATAGTAATGATGTGTTGGATGACCTATTAGATGAATATAGATGTATATGAGGTAGTAAAATGATTGGCGTTGTTGGATTATGAGTATGTAGTGAGATTGAGTTGGTGGGTGTGTATAGTAAAACCGTACCTTTAATATTATTTTAATATGGATTATTTTAAAATAATGATTTGAAATTCTTTGGTGTTAATTATTCTTATTGCCAATATTACATTTTGGGATGGCATTGTTGTAATATTGTGAATTGTGTAGGTATTAGAGAGATGTGTGCATTGTAGAAGGGCAAATGTGTAATTAAGTTGGGTGGGTGTGGAAAGCAAGATGAAGGTGGAGGAATGGCAAACTTGTAAATACTTGGGTTTTAAGAAGAGATATTTGGTTAAGTTTAATCTTTCTTTGACTTTTCTACCTCCTCCTCTTTCCTTCTCTTTCCTTCTCTTTCCTTCTCCCTTTAGTATTCCTTCATTCATTTTTTCCCCTCCCCCCTTTTCCTATAACCTGCCTAATTTTCCCCCCATGCTGCCGAATCCTCCCATGGACAGCAAGGCCGAAAATTCCCAGGAAAAAAAATGAAGAAAGAAATGGAAGGAAGAAAAAGAGAAAGAAGGGGGAAGCTCCAAAGAAAGAAGAGGGAAGCTAGGGTTTGAAGCTGGAAGTTGGAGCTATGGTGGAGTTTTCATGAAAATGGGAAGATGGCTTTGATTCTCCAAGCAAGGTAGGAATCCTACTCTATTTAGAGTGTTAATCCAAGATTTGTGTTTAAAGAGAAGATTGCTTCATTAAGAGTTTGAATTTATGAACAAGATGCTTTCTTTCTTAAAGTAGGGTTCCTTACTTTGAACAAAATTGTTAATTTTTGGTTGCTCTTCATAATTATAGCATTAATTTGAAAGAAAGCTATGATTTTAGAGGTCTCCCTACTGCAAGTTAACATCACTATGTCCTAATTGTGCTAATGGTGATATCCTTCACGGCTTTATTAATTAAATTTAGTAACGTTGAGAGCATCTTTGTGTAACTCAAGTATCTTGGTTAAAATTAGTTGTTGGATGGTAATTTTGTGTAAGTTATAAAATTGCAAATCTTAACTTAAGGTTAGTTGCTTTTTGGAGCCTTGGCTAAAGATTAGTAGATTTAGTGTAGACATAAACCCGTATTTGATGTTGCGCTCTCAATTTGTAATTTTAATGTTGGTAGCTACTTTAATGTTGGTAATTTTTAATGTTGGTAGAGTTGATGGTACATTCTTGATAAGCAATTGCTTAATATTGTATCAAAATGTTGAATGGATAATGATTATGGACATTCCATGGGAAATGGCCCATGTCGCAAGATACCCGTAAAGGAGTTGTGTTTGTGTTTTGGGGGAGAATTGTTGGTGTTAATGGACGATGGGGTATGGTTTTGGAGAAGGGTTATGGCAAGTTGCAAATGAATTATATGATGTTGTATGACTCTTGTTGGAAGGGTTCATGTTGCGTGGAGTTATTGAATCTAGTATGTTGGGAAGGGTTATGTTGGAAGGGCTTGTGTTCTTTTGAAAATTGGTCCAAATTGCTAATCACACTTTAATCCCACAATGGTGATTTATTGTCATTAGTTTATGTTGCTCTCTTTTAATCATGGATTCTCATTATGTTGTCACCCCTAGTGTATGCTAATCCTTTAATTTTAAAGGATGCAAGATCTAATAATTAAACTTGCTTCCTTAGTGATAAAACCTTTTATTGTTCATATCTTACTCTTTTTGATTGAGTAAAAATTCACAAATTTCATCAAAGAGCAAATTCTTTCGTGTAGAAAGCTTCCATGTTCGATATTGTGGTTTCTATGTTAATATTAAAGTTTACTTGTTAAGTGCTTAGTTGGCAAAGCTTTCCCTATTGTTATCAACTTAAGACTTAGAGTTCATAACCCTCCTTAAGGGGTTTCTTTAAAATATGCATTTTTCTTAAGTTTCTTAAGGGTTTTTATTTAAGTTAATAACTCTCTAAAGTTTACGCCTTAAGTTTTAGGACCCTTAATTGATTTTACTAAGTTAATACCTTTTTCAAAGACCCTCAATTAAATTTCCTTGAAGCTAGCATTTCTTCTTAAGGATCTTCAAATACTACAACATGCATTGTTCACGGATGATTTTGAGTTATTCCTTAAGCTCATTAGGCAACTTATTTAGGTATGGTTTCAAGGTTCTTTTAGGAGTTTCGCCAAAGCTTGTACACTTAGTTAGCACATTTAGCACTCCTTTAAAAGCTTGCGTTTTGTATAACCATCATGTACAAATGTGTGATTTGATAAAGTTAGTAAGTGGCCAAGTTGGGGTTGTCAATCCTAACGGGATAGCATGCTAAGGTTACTCCCCTTGTATTAATTCATACAATTTGTTCTCTTTATGGTGTAAGAATGTATATTTTGTGCATGTTGGCCTAATACGTACAAAGCTACATCCTTTATTAGAAAGAATCGTTAAAATGCCAATTTGTTTATTATTCTTTCGTGTGCTTATGCAAGTTGCTATCTTACAACTCTTTAATGAAGGTTATTAATTTAGTGCAAGTTTAATGGCCTAAATAAGTCTATGCTCAAGCTCTCATATTGTTAATGCAAAAGGGTTGGCACTTGTATTAAAAATGTTGCATAACTTGCTAGCTTAATTCTCTTTGTGTGAACATGAGTAAGAGGTGGGCTTGTCTATTTATAAATGGTATGTAGACACTCTTCCCCCCTCTTTCATTTTGGCCATGGGCCTAGTATGTTATTTGCTTGTGGAAATGGAAGGGTAATGTTGGCACTCATGATGTTGCGTTTATGTGTGGAGAATGTGTTATGCTAATGGAAAGTGCAATGTTTTCATGGTTGATTTCAGATGTGGAAAGGGAAAATGCAACATGTGAGAGTGAGAAAGGATTTTAGTCCTTCTTAAAGGTGGATGACACGGGTTGGGGGAAATTTCAAAGTATCGGATAGGCCTATGGGATGGATTGGTTGTGTTGTCTATGTGGTTTTGTGTGGTGGGTGCACTTGCACTCCTGACGGGCTAGCGCAGCGGGGAGTGTAGAGTGTACCCGAGGCTCCTGACGGGCTAGCGTGGCGGGGAGTCCTCTTTGCTCTCCCACACAGCTGGGGGAGGTCCAGTCCTATACGTCGTATTCGATATTAGGATTCCAAAAGCTAACATTGTGTGGAATTGACTGGCTGACTTTCTTTTATGCCTTAGCCGTACTTGTTGTGGTTTGCTGTTACTTCCGTCACCCCTCCCCTTATACCCCTGCTATGGTTTGTTCTTTTTCCTTCGTGTGCTTCCTTTTGTTACGCATGCCTTGTTAGATGTGACACCTTTACTTGTAGCACTTTGCACTCAGTAGTATCATTAGTGTGTGTTGCATTTAGGGGGGAGTATGGAATTCCTACTAGGTTACGCTTTGACGTGTTCCCACCCATGGTTTTCAGGTAGCAGGTGTTGTAGTTAGATTGGAGTGTGGGAGTAGAGGTTGCAGCTAGAGTTGGTTCTGGCTTGGAGTGGAGGGATTTAGTTAAGTTGGGGTGGCGAGGGGTGAGAGGTGCGCTCATGTACTTTTGGAGTTTCTTTTGGGTGAGCGTTGTTTGTAGTGTATGGAATACTGTATATGGACATGATATATATATACTAGTCATAACCCGTGCCCGCGGGCACGATTCATTTAAGATTTTCCCCGGCGGAATATTTGTTCCCCAAAAAATTATTAAAATGTAAAAAACAACAAATTAGAGTAAAACTATTTAGCAATGTGGACGCCTTCGGAACGGAACAACAAATTCGATGCATACGCCTTCGACACAGAACAACAAATTTAGCGCGAGCGACATTGGTGCGGAATAACAAATTAGCGTAGAACAACAAATTCGGCGAGGGCGCCTTCGGTGAGAAACAACAAATTAGCGTAAAAACACGTGCACGCGGGTACGATTCATTTAAGATTGTCCACTGCAAAATCTTTGTTCCCCTAAAAATTATTAAAATTTAAAAGAAAAACAAATTAGCGTAAAAAAATTTAGCGGAACGGGCGCCTTCGACGTATGCGCTTTTGACGCGGAATAACAAATTCGGCGCAGGCGCCTTCGACACTGAACACCAAATTGGGCGCTGAACACCAAATTCGCATAGAACAACAAATTCGGCGCGGTCGCCTTTCGCGCTGAACAACAAATCAGCGTAAATAAATTTAGCGAATGCCTTCGACGCGAAACATGTTCACTGGCTGCTTTCAAAGTAGGATCAAATTTCAAAGTTGGACCAAATTTCAAAGCTCACATTCATGGTTTCAAAGCTCACTTCATTTAAAAGTTGGACCAAATTTCAAAGCTGGACCAAATTTCAGCAAATGGATTCCTCCTCGAAACTTTCTCAAAACTCATCTCAACCTTCCATTTTCCAAGATCAAAATCACATCCACTCTTTATCTTGCCCTAGTCATAACTCGTGCCCTCGGCCACGGGTCAGTTAAAATCTTTGTTTCCCCAAAAATTATTTTCCTTTCTAAAAATTTTGGGACATCTATTATAAAATAACAAAATTTTAGCGAGAGATCGAATCAACGGAGAAGTACTCGCGAGATCGATCGAGATCTGAGGAGTTCAAGGATCGTTCGCAATATGAGGAGTTGAGAGATGGTTGCGTGAAGCGTGCTTCGTGATATGGGGGTTTGAGGAAAAATCGAGAGGTGGCTTTGTGCGAGTTTTTTTTAAAGACTTTTGCATCCCAAGAATGAGCAAAAAAAGATGAGAAGCGAAAATAATTAAAAACAAAAAATTGTGTGTGCAGTTAAGGGTGATTGGAAGAAAATTGAGAAAAGCAAAAAACTGAAGAAAAATACGTGTGAACAAAAAATTGTGTGTGCGGTTAAGGTTGATGGGAAAAAAAATTGAGTAGTGCACAAAAATTCGGTTACACCAAGAAATGTGAGGTTTACAAAAAATTAAAATTGAAAAACTTTTGTGTTTTTTGGTTTTATTTTTTTGGAAAAGCACAGCCATCAAATTTGTCCTAGTCATACTTTGGCCGCCACGTAAGACAAAGATTTTGTCATCGGCACACTTTTGCCGCCACGTACGACAAAGTCGTGAATTGTATAATAGATATACTTTGTCCGCGTAACATGACCATACACAATTCAGCGACAGTGCAGGGCATATCACAATGAAAATGACTGACTCGGTAACAAGGCTACAGCAAGGCAACGAACAGAGAACAGTACAAAAGATGATAAAGAGGGCAAAAGGAATTTGCAATGATTTTGGCAACCAAAGATTGAGACTAACCAGAGCATCATAAACACAACGAAATTTCCATCTCTCTTGTATTGTCTGAGCTAGGCAAGCATCCATCTTGAAGTAGCGAGTAATTACGTAAAGATGCGGCCAAATACATCTCTTTAGCCCAGGTATGATGTCACGTTGTGATTATTTTAATTCGGTTGTGGTTAGAGAGACCAAATTAAGTTTAAACATAGTATAATATAGTTTATCAATCGAGGGTTCGCAGATGGAAACCAAGTTGCACCTGGTGAAAAAATGTTGGGTGGACGGTCAAAACATCAGACAATGCAAAGAATTATCTCTGCGTAATGATTTTTATACAGAAACATAGAAACTTTTTTTATCCTTTAAAGAAACATAGAAATGATTAAAAATGCGCTCTTGCCTGCACTCTTCGTTACATGTAGATGTCATCACCAACGTGAAGAGGGGCCTTACAAAGGGAGCAAGCATCAAGAAATAACAGGGATTGTCATCGTCTAAGACCGACTCGCAGAAGAAAACAGGAGAAGATGTCGCCATGGATCTGACGCTGGGCTTCCTCGCAGTTCTCGTAGCCCTGTAATAATTATTGTATGAAGATGATAACAATGGAGGCGGGGCAAGAGAGAATCGGAGAGGAAGGATTGCACATTTTGGGTTGCTTTTTTTATTTTTCCTTGAAATTAAAGGGGTAATTTGATGCGATTTGATGAGTGATGGAGGGGGGAAGAGAGGGAGTTTTTTCTGGGAAAGGACGCAGGGAGTGGGCTTATACAGCGAAAGGGAAAGCTTTGGTAACGGACAGATATGATTTTGGAAATGGACGGCTCCAGATTGTGTTGACGCGGATCACTACGCGGATCAATAGTTTGTGTGTTTATGAGAACTTTTTTTATGTGCCAGCTCAACTCAATGCAAAGAAACTAAGGCAATAGATCTCTCTCTCTTGATAAATTTGTACTCTCTATGAATTTTCCCCATATAAACAAAATTAAAAAAGCAAATAGAAAACCTGCTTGTTGCCTCGGGTCCCACCATGCGAATTTGTTCGTTCCGCAAATATACACATATTTAATGCTTGTTGCATGTTCCCAAATACACATTTATTGGGAATGAAAGTTACCATTCATGCATTTCCCAAATACCACATGTTTAGCATTAATGCATTAATGAAAGTTACCATTAATGTTTAGCAAGAGAGAGATCCATTCCTAGAATTTTCCCCATATACACATATTTATTGGGAACAGGCAACGCATCGTTAATGTGTATTTTGTATTAAATTTTGTATTCAAACTTTCTCAAAATCTCATCTAAGCCGTTTATTCTCTAAGATTTAATCTGAGCCGTCTTTTATCTTGTCCTAGTCAGCCTTAAGATTCAAAAAACTCTGTCAAATGTATTATATATATATATATAGATATATATAGTTCTCTTTTCGACAGTTCAGTGTTTTTGGATTCAGTGTTTTCTCTGAAACTTGTGAAGTTCTGTGTATTAGTTGGATGTTGTATGGAGCCCGACATGTACTTTTCCAGCAGCACACAGTAGACCTGCTTGTGTTTGTATTTTGTAATTCTCTTCATAACACTCGCTGCTCAGGGTATCCTGGGGAGCGGGTCGTTACATTTTGGTGGCCCATGCTTGTCACCGCACTGCGGTTGTGTACGGACTAGTATGTGTAGTGTTCGTGTGTGAGTAGTTGAGTCCTAAGGTGGGTAGAGTCCAGCCTTGGGATGTGACCAGATATCAGGAACGTGATGTATAGAATCCTGAGGGTTGAGATGCAGATATTGGTTCAATATGAATGTATGTACATATGTATGTGTGTAGGTATGTGTACATATATACCTATAGTTCTATAAGTGTTGAATATGGCTTGTCGAGTATATTGAGATGATATACTCACGTGCATCTGACTATGATATATGTCCGAATGATTATATGGCTCTATGATTGTGTTTGAAGTATATGTGTTAATACGTGGATGACTTATGAGTAGTGTGTGAAATTGAGTTATATACTTGATTAAGATGCAGATAGTGTGTGCATGTACTGTGTTGTGGCTATAGATTGTATGTGATATGCATATGCACCTGTAGAGTGTGCAGATGCATGTGTGGATCCTTGAGTTCCACCCATGTATGTAAGGATATATCTTAAGAGTATTAGCGTTATGAGTTGATGTACGTGATAAGTATATAATACATGTATGGCTGTAAGCTGCTACGCCTACACCTGTGTATGGATGAATATAAGTTTTGTATTGTTATCTATGTGCATTAATATTGATATAGTAGACCCTGTGTGCTGATACATCTGTGCATGTTGGGTGGACACTAGGAGACATACATGATCGTATGTCTGAGTATAGAGGTGCATGTGTATGTGTGTTAATATATGGTAGCCTATGTGTAGGATGTATCATAGAACTATATATTTGAGCGAGCTCTAGGCGATGTATAGATATGGCATGCTGTTTGTGCTTGTAGTATGTGGTGTGTATGTGCATGCTGATCGTGCAGATCCATGTATGGATCGTTGTGTTCCACTCAGGTATGAGTGGGCATGCCCTAAGTGCATTAGAATTGTGTGTTTGATATATATATGTAAGATGTGTATGGTTGACTGTCTGGTTGCAAGCGGGTATGCTTACACCGGAGTTAGATATGTGAACATATGTATGTGTTGGTATTGATGTATGAGACTTTATGTGATGGCGTGTCCTTGTGCTCTGGATATATACTAGGAGACATACATGGTCATATGTCTATATCTATATATGGGGGTGCATGTGTAGGTATATAAGGTTCTCATCTCTATGTGTGCTTGCATGTATTTGTAATTATGCGTACCATGCCTCTATGCAGGTATGAGGCGGGGGAGTATTGGAATATGAGTGTACTTGGTGTAGACTTGGATGGTTGGTTGGGTATACATATATGTATGGATGAATTCGTGCATATGCATGTGTGTATGTATATATGCTTACTAGTCATAACCTGTGCCAGCGTGCACAGCTCATTTCTGATCCAATTTCTCTTGTCCAAATTCTCTTATCCAATTTCTCTTGATAACATCCCTCTTTTGTACAATAGATGTGTTCACCGATATATGTATATGTATCCGCTATTTATGGTCGAGTATATCTTTGTAATATACTCGTGTGTGCAATTGCAGCTATAGCTAAGGCTGCTATTCTAGATACTTGTATGATTATGTGTTGGAATGTTGATATTATAAAGTATATATGATTGTGGGTGGTTGACCTATAATATGTATGTTTAGAAAAGCTATTGTATTGCATGAGATGTACATAGCATGTATATACTTAGCGTGTTATGGGTATATTGTGTGTGAGCCTCTGCGCTCTGCTCAGTTATAAGTAGGTAAGTTAGAGGAAGCATATGAGTTTTTGCTTGCCTATGGTGATTTATGTAAATATGTGGTAATCTACGTGCTATATACATATTCATATGAATGGTTGTAAGCATGTACGTGTGTACATGTTTGCAGGTACCCATGCGTTGTAAGGGTATATTTGTGTGTGCGATGTATGATGATATTGGTGTATATGTGAAGGTGCTGGATATGATTGTATTAGTCTGACATGTCATAACGTCAGTTATGACAAGTGAGTGTTTCATGTTATATTTCATGTTATATTTCATGTCATAACACTGGTTATGGCATGTGTGTGCTTCATGTTCTAATTCCCATCATAGCATCCGTCATGATCTGCTTATGTATCATACCTAACATGTGTGTTGGCATGAGTTGTATGTGACGTGTGGTGTAACGTGATTGTATATTCGCATGTGTAGGCGTGAGCCATGCATAAGTAGACTTGTGCTTCATTATGTGTTTCTATTAGCATGGTGTGAGATGGTAATGATGGTGTGTTGTATAAGGCATGTAATTCTGTGACTGTAAGTAGTGACATGTGTGTGTGTGTGTGTGTGTGTGTGTGTGTGTGTGTGTGTGTGTGTGTGTGTTTTGGCTGTACCCCATGGGTCATACAGGTTGTATGCCCGTGATTTAGTACTAATGTGCGTATGCAGTGCTCTATAAGCCCTGTATATGAAGTATCATGTTTTGTATATTTGTGTGTATGGGTAATACATGTGACCATGTGATGTATGCATGCAGTGTATGTATGAGGGTGTATGAATACGAGATAATGTAGAATGGCGTAAGTATATGTATGGATGTAAGTCAGTATACATGGTTGAAGTATCTGTATAAGTAATTGTTTATCGGGGTGTCTTTCCTTCGTGTATGCATGGGATAGATTGACTATATTGTGTATATATATCTCTGCTCACCCTTAGCTATGTTCTCAGTTGGAAAGTTCGAGGACGGACTTTATTTTTAAGGTGGGTAGCATGTAATGGCCCTAGTGCCATGTACGCTAGGGTATGTTTATTTGATTGATGTATGCAGTATATGTATACTTGAATGAGTATATGTTGTGCTTGTGCGCCTCTGTAGTGTATATAGGAATGGTGTGGCGCATAAAGTAATTATGTAGTGTGTATAGTAATGATGTGTTGGATGACCTATTAGATGAATACAGATGTATATGAGGTAGTAAAATGATTGGCGTTGTTGGATTATGAGTATGTAGTGAGGTTGAGTTGGTGGGTGTGTATAGTAAAACCGTACCTTTAATATTATTTTAATATGGATTATATTAAGATGATGATTTGAAATTCTTTGGTGTTAATTATTCTTATTGCCAATATTACATTTTGGGATGGCATTGTTGTACTATTGTGAATTGTGTATGTATTAGAAAGATGTGTGCATTGTAGAAGGGCAAAGTTGTAATTAAGTTGGGTGGGTGTGGAAAGCAAGATGAAGGTGGAGGAATGGCAAACTTGAAAATACTTGGGTTTTAAGAAGAGATATTTTGTTAAGTTTAATCTTTCTTTGACTTTTCTACCTCATACTCTTTCCTTCTCTTTCCTTCTCCCTTTATTATTCCTTCATTCATTTTTTCCCCTTTCCCCTTTTCCTATACCTGCCTAATTTCCCCCCCATGCTGCCGAATCCTCCCATGGACAGCAAGGCCGAAAATTCCCAGGCAAAAAAAATGAAGAAAGAAATGGAAGGAAGAAAAAGAGAAAGAAGGGGGAAACTCCAAAGAAAGAAGAGGGAAGCTAGGGTTTGAAGCTGGAAGTTGGAGCTATGGTGGAGTTTTCATGAAAATGGGAAGAGGGCTTTGATTCTCCAAGCAAGGTAGGAATCCTACTCTATTTAGAGTGTTAATCCATGATTTATGTTTAAAGAGAAGATTGCTTCATTAAGGGTTTGAATTTATGAACAAGATGCATTCTTTCTTAAAGCAGGGTTCCTTACTTTGAACAAAATTGTTAATTTTTTGTTGCTCTTCATAATTATAGCATTAATTTGAAAGAAAGCTATGATTTTAGAGGTCTCCCTACTGCAAGTTAACATCACTATGTCCTAATTGTGCTAATGGTGATATCCTTCATGGCTTTATTAATTAAATTTAGTAACGTGGAGTGCATCTTGGTGTAACTCATGTATCTTGGTTAAAATTAGTTGTTGGATTGTAATTTTGTGTAAGTTATAAAATTGCAAATCTTAACTTAATGTTAGTTGCTTTTTGGGGCCTTGGTTAAAGATTAGTAGATTTAGTGTAGACATAAACTCGTATTTGATGTTGTGCTCTCAATTTGTAATTTTAATGTTGGTAGCTACTTTAATGTTGGTAATTTTTAATGTTGGTAGCCTTGATGGTACATTCTTGACAAACAATTGCTTAATATTGTATCAAAATGTTGAATGGATAATGATTATGGACATTCCATGGGAAATGGCCCATGTCGCAAGATACCCGTAAAGGAGTTGTGTTTGTGTTTTGGAGAGAATTGTTGGTGTTAATGGACGATGGGGTATGATTTTGGAGAAGGGTTGTGGCAAGTTGCAAATGAATTATATGATGTTGTATGAATCTTGTTGGAAGGGTTCATGTTGCATGGAGTCATTGAATCTAGTATGTTGGGAAGGGTTATGTTGGAAGGGCTTGTGTTCTTTTGAAAATTGGTCCAAATTGCTAAGCACACTTTAATCCCACAATGGTGATTTATTGTCATTAGTTTATGTTGCTCTCTTTTAGTCATAGATTCTCATTATGTTGTCACCCATAGTGTATGCTAATCCTTTAATTTTAAAGGATGCAAGATCTAATAATTAAACTTGCTTCCTTAGTGATAAAACCTTTTATTGTTCATATCTTACTCTTTTTGATTGAGTAAAAATTCACAAATTTCATCAAAGAGCAAATTCTTTCGTGTAGAAAGCTTCCATGTTCGATATTGTGGTTTCTATTTTAATATTAAAGTTTACTTGTTATGTTCTTAGTTGGCAAAGCTTTCCTATTGTAATCAACTTAAGACTTAGAGTTCATAACCCTCCTTAAGGGGTTTTTTTAAAATATGCATTTTTCTTAAGTTTCTTAAGGGTTTTTATTTAAGTTAATAACTCTCTAAAGTTTACGCCTTAAGTTTTAGGACCCTTAATTGATTTTACTAAGTTAATATCTTTTTCAAAGACCCTCAATTAAATTTCCTTGAAGCTAGCATTTCTTCTTAAGGATCTTCAAATACTACAACATGCATTGTTCACGGATGATTTTGTGTTATTCCTTAAGCTCATTAGGCAACTTATTTAGATATGGTTTCAAGGTTCTTTTAGGAGTTTCGCCAAAGCTTGTACACTTAGTTGGCACATTTAGCACTCCTTTAAAAGCTTGCATTTTGCATAACCATCATGTACAAATGTGTGATTTGATAGAGTTAGTAAGTGGCCAAGTTGGGGTTGTCAATCCTAACGGGATAGTATGCTAAGGTTACTCCCCTTGTATTAATTCATGCAATTTGCTCTCTTTATGGTGTAAGAATGCATATTTTGTTGGCCTAATACGTACAAAGCTACACCCTTTATTAGACAGAATCGTTAAAATGCCAATTTGTGTATTATTCTTGTAGGAATATGATGCCCTCGAGGCCATTTATTCCTGTGTGAATAGCACAAACATCTTGTTCGAAATAACAGTAAGCTGTTTGGTAATAATTTATCTAAGCTATATTGTAATGTAGTCAACATTAGATATCAACTTAGGTAAAGTCCTGAGACTTTATGCAAGGTCAAACGGGTATCGAAATGAGTATCTCGATCATGGAGAAACGTTTGACCGTCTGTAGCATAAGTCTAAAATGGTTCGTGGTCGTAGATGTTTCGAGACAAGGATATCGAAACATCGGATAGACCATTGTGTCTTAGTCTTCACCGTTTAGCGGTGGCGATGATCTCATGATCGCTTGACTTGGCGAAGTCGAAGACGAGACACAGGTGCTCATTAGAATGAGTTCACTGAACGATCCACTAGAGTTATCATATGGTTATATTGACCAATCTGTCAGTGATAACTCTGAGTGATGATAGGATAGTTGGTCTTTTGACTTGAGGTCATTTTGACGGACCTGTGCGTGAACGGTGCCACTTAGATCAACTGACCTAGCTTCGAGGCAAGGCCTGTCGAAAGGTCTTTTGATTGGGTGTCACTTGAAACGTACGAGGCGAGTAATGACCAAGAGAGGATTCGTCTCTCCAGGTCAATGGGAGTTAGTGTCGTAGAGTTAGTTCGGTCTTTAGTAAAAACTCTGCGCAGAGTATGTTGGAAGAAGTCCAATATTTATTGACTAAAGATTGATAGAAACTAACCGGAGTCAAGTTATTGGGGTTGACAGTTTGACCGTACCCCAGACTTGATCCGAACGACATATTTAAGACGAAGAGACTATAACTGCGGAATTCATCACGGAAACAGTCAGGTGGTCCCGACAATACTCATGTCAATGAGTTAACCACATAATGATGATTCCTGAAGCAGGGACGGCAACCACTGCTCGTGGTCACTGCCGTATAGGGCTTCGAGCCCAACCTGTTGTAAGGGTCAGGCTGTAGGGTCTCACACAGAGTGCAACGCTTCGTCTAGTAATAGGTAGAAATTAGTTAGGGAGAATATTTGCATTTGATGCAAAAGAAGAGATAATTGCATTTGATGCAATATGGTAATTTAAGCCTTAGATATGGACTATTTTCCATTTGATGCAAAAGCGATTAAATATGTATTAAATTGTTTAATACAATATTTAATAATATAAACGCAAGGAAAGGTTCACGGGTAAGACGGAAATATTCCGGTCTAGACCCAGGTTCGAACGGCGTCCAAATCGGACACCAAATGCTCAAGTTAGAGCCAAAACAGCCCAAAGTATCAGACCAGGCCAGGCCCAGGCAGAACAGGCTGCCTGGGCTTAGCCGAGGCTCAGCCTGGGCAAGCCCAGGCGCAAGCCTGGGCTAAGCCCAGGCCGCCTGGGCTCTGCCCAGGCGCGGGCCTGGGCGCGCCCAGGCGCCTGGACGAGCCCAGGCACGGCCTGGGCTCTGCCCAGGCTGTTCTGCGCACGCACAGTGCAGTGGGGCCCAGTTTTTGGGCTCCACGCCTAGGGTTCTGAACCCAAGGAGTGACGGCTGCAGATTTTAGAAATACATGGGTTTGGGCTGATGTTTGAACACTCAATTGGAGGGTCAAACGACCTCCGATTGACGAACGGTTTTTTCCTATGCGTTCACCGTTGAACGCTTGTCGTATTGATAGGTTGTATCAATCCTGAAGCTCAACGGTGAGTGAGTTAAAATTCACGGAAGTTTGCACTTTGTGAAGTGCAAACTAACTTGATTTTAAATTAACTCATTGTTTAGTCCCACATCGGATTTTGAGAAAAGGGGAGAGTCCGCCGCCTATATAAATAGGGGTCTCCCCCTTTCTCAAAACTCGTCCCAAGCTCTAGATCTGAGTGGCTCTCGTAAATGTTAGAGCACGCTCGGATCTAAGCTTAAACTAATATTTCTCTTCTCCCTAAATTTCTGCCTTACTCCTGCGGGCTCTAGCAAAGCCACAAAGGAGTTCGGATTCTGGATCCGAAATCTTGGCAGAGGTTTCACTCGCGTGAAACTTTCTTCGGCGGTTGGTTGGCTCGGCGACACGGGATTGATCGTCTCGGGATGCGGAGCGGTTCGAGGAGCGGTTCGGGGAGCGGTTCGAGGAGCGGCTCGGCGTGAGACGGGGAGCAGCTCGGAAGACGGCGCAGAACATCTCGCCTGCTCCAGGGCTGAGATTCTGGGTATGTGGTTAAAGTATTTTATTAGCATTAGTTTAGTTTAATCGCAGTAGGCTAGATCCTTCTTGGGATGGTCAGATCCATCCCAAGTCGGCATAGATCTTGGCATAGGGTCTTGGACCTTAGGGCTAAGTTAAAAATGTTTTAACTGCATGTTAATTTAGATTAACTAGTTTTTTCTTCCGCTGCAAATGATTTTTGTGTCTATGTTCCGTCCGACTTAGGACGGGACTAGAGTTTTTGTGCCCTAAGGGACCGCGAATTACCCAACAGTGGTATCAGAGCCTAGGTTTGCGTAGTCGATCTAGGTACTGCGATTTCATTAAACTTATTAATGCTTTTTAAATACTTTTAAATTTTTTAAAGTTATTAGATAATTTTAAAAATGTTTTTGAAGTTCAAAATTCTATGTGATAAATTTTTTGAACATGAAAATTTTTAAAAATGACGTTTTAAAATTTATATGATAATTTTAAAACTAATTTTAAAATATTTAAAAGTTTAAATTTATTTTGGATGCCTAAAATTTTTTATATGATAAATTTTTTAGGCATGGAAATTTTAAAATGGTGTTTTTAAATTCATGTGATAAATTTTAAAATTGATTTTAAGGCTTTAAATTTATGCGATAAGTTTAGAATATTTTAGATGTTTAAAAATTGTATATGATAAATTTTTGAACATGGAAAATTTTTAAAGTAATGTTTTAAATTTATAAGATATTTTTAAAACTGATTTTAAAAGTCTAAAAATAGTTTATGCGATAAACTTAGTTTATTTAATTGTTAAATAGATATACACTTTCATTTTATGTTGATAAAATTAGTGTAGCTTTATTTTAATGGCTTGTTAATCTTGTCCCTTATTTGATAACACAAGACAACCCTTTAGGTTAGCCATTAAAAATGATTAAAATTTATTACGTGAATTTTAATGACATGATATGTTTTAATAAAACATTAACAACAATATAAGACCTAATTCCTGATTAGGGTAGTCCTTTAAATGAATTTTCAATTCTAATTGTTATAATTAATTTTCATTAAAGGACTTCGCTTCTAGCGTTGTTAATAAAATTTATTAAAATCCTGATAATGATTAGGGTAGCACGTGAACCTTATAGTTGATAAGGACTTAATAAAAGTTATTAAACAAATCCTAAAATTTTGAATTTAAGGATTCAACTAGTTGATATGATTAATTAGTTGTTAATAAAAGCTGTTTAGTCTATGGCATACATACAAAAATGACAAGCTTCATTCAATGGACCATGATCCAGTCAATGTGCTTGGCTAAGAGTTCTGGATCACCCTTTAAGGGATAGTGATCCTGGCTTAGTCAATTCCCTGGCTGAGTTCCGCTGGACCGCAATGTCGCGAATCATGATTGTATGACACCCTGGACTATATCTAAGTCAAATACGTTAATGATCTTTTTCAAGATTAGCCGTAGCCCTCCTTGTTTTAGGAGTTAGCAACTATAGGGCCCGTGTTACAGTTGTTGAGATACACTCAAGCTGTGACATGGCAACCTTGTAGAAACCAACTTCTTAAATACATAAGATGACATCTTGACTTGACCCAAACCGACGTTGTCGTGAATACACCGAGCGGCGGCGCAAGTTTAGTCAATGATGTAGTCTGCCTAGATGTAGTCTAAGACCTGACCCAAACCGACGTGTCGTGCATACACCGAGCTGAGGGGCAAGTCAGGCTAGACATGAAAACAAGGGTCCGACTAGACTAGACATTGTGATTTGGATGAGCACACTCATGATCACGAATGGCTAGGGGCAAAAACCGATTAAGAGAGTCATATCCGATATGATCGATGAAGAGTCATCTTCCGATCGCAGAGTCAATCAACTTGTTGAGCTACACTCAAGGTTGTTTAGACTCAAGGTGATTGGAACTCTTACCCATTAATTTTAATTCGATTAAATCGTTCGTTATTAAGCTTTAAAACGATCGTAAAAATAGTGGGAGGATATAGATAGATAAAAGCCAATCTACCTATATTTAATATTGAACATATGCTAAAACTATGGCAAGACTATGTTTACCGAAGGAATCAATTATAATATTCGAATAATTAACTGGTCAATAAGTTGATTAATTGAATATCGAGTTAAATTCTAATTGATAGAATTAAAACTATATTCTCGTTGACATTAAATGACCTTCTAAAGAACAGACTTAAGAAATATGATTTCATTAAGTTCTGGGTCCAACAAATTAAAGCTACATGTCACTCGTCTCTATATGAGGCAGCTTGAACATATAGGACATTCAAAGTATGTTTCTCCCTACAACTTGTCGAGCTACCCTCAAGGTTGTATGTATAAACAATTTTGATCCGCAAAGTTCGAAAATTCGATCAAACCGTTTGAGTCGAATACGAGTGCATGAGCGATGCAAGACTATGTATCCCAACCAGATCTTGAGACAAGCAACTTCTTGAGCTACACTCAAGATTGCAAAGCTCAAGCGTTTGGATACATAAGTTGCTTGCATATCTATTTATTTATGTTGATATCTAAATGTGATTTAGAAAAGGTAGAAGGCACTTCGGAAAGTCAATTGAGAAAGTTAGTTTAATTTATCATTAGTAGAGGCATAAGTAGGAGGAAATGAAAACGTGACATATTTTGATGTCACATTTCGGAATAAGTTGTTATACAAAAGACGTTTAACACATTTTGACGAATGTCGTCACATTGCTTCTGAAGTAATGTTTTGTGTTAAGTAATTTGTAAATGACTATATATATATTAAATGTTAATATATAAATACACAAGATAGTATCAAACTTATATGGTAAAATTAGACTAGGTCGTATCAAGAGATTAAGCCTCACAAGTCACATAAAGAGGGGTCTGACCTCTCGTATTATGACGTCTACGGACACTTGTGAGTCTTAGCCTCTTAGATACAATGGCCGAAACCCATCTATGAGACAGTGGGAGAATGAGTTGTCGAACTCAGTCTACTACATACTGATGTACCCGAGTCTAGATTAACCAAAATAAGTTATTCGTACATTTTTCTAAGACATGTGTTCTTGATGAAACGTAAGTCTGATAAAATAAAGAACGAAATGACGAAAGTATTTAAACTGATTCGATTAGATCGAATGATCAAATACTTAGCTAAATAAAATCTTGTGTAATTAAAAGAAAATGTGATTTTCTCTCAGATCAAGTCTGTTAACACATCGGTGTGTTAAAAGGTATGAATCACACTTAATTAGATTTAGTGTGATCCATTGTAAGTGACTCTGAGTTAAGTCCTCCCTCTGGGTTAAGTCCCAGATAGTAATGCCTAGGTTTTGATAAAGTTCTATGAGAACATTATCAATAATATATTCAATAAATCAATCGTAAGGAAGTTGTATTATTGCTCGAATCTCGTGAGACGGATTGCCGAGTTAGACATCATAACTGATGATGACTTAGTCAACTTCTAGGATGAAATTCGGAGTAGTAACTCCGATTTAAAACTTGATGCAGGTCCGTGTGCGTAAATAAATTGAGAATTTAGTTTACGTACCCAAGGAAAATGTTTCCTCACTTTCTGCAAGTAAATCTTTAAGTTGAAAGGTTGGTGCAGAAAGAAAATAGTGAAGTACAATCATGTTGGTCGAGAACGGTTTTTCATCCTAATTCCTATAAAACGGATTATGATGAAACCGGTTTCGCCAACAGATGTGTACAGATCTACTCGGACCAAAGCCGATGTAAAACGCTTAAGTTGACCATGAAAATTGGAGCATTCACTTATAAGTTCGTTTTTCTAAATATGATTTAGACAGACTGACTTATATGAATTAGCCAGATAGTTTTCAAGGTCAGTGGGAGCGTATAAATTACATGCGAATCATCAAAGAGATGGAACATATATTTTGACAAAGTAATCAAAAAGTTTGATACTTTATCAGAAATAAATATGAGCCATTTGTAATGACCAATTACTGATTTAAAATTATTATCGTAAGGTACGATGAATTGGATAAGATCCAAGTAAATAAAATATTATGGATTCCGACAGACCAAATGAATTATTTGAATGAGATTCAAATGGTTGGTCTGACATGAACATAGAAACCCCTTAAGTCTATAGAGTAGACGGTTTTAGCAGATCCACTCACGAAGGCTCTATCACATGAAGTCGGGAAAACTTATGTGTAAAAACGGTATAAGATACCGAGATAAATGGGCCTGAGTGCAAGTGGGAGATGTAGGAATATGATGCCCTCGAGGCCATTTATTCCTGTGTGAATAGCACAAACATCTTGTTCGAAATAACAGTAAGCTGTTTGGTAATAATTTATCTAAGCTATATTGTAATGTAGTCAACATTAGATATCAACTTAGGTAAAGTCCTGAGACTTTATGCAAGGTCAAACGGGTATCGAAATGAGTATCTCGATCATGGAGAAACGTTTGACCGTATGTAGCATAAGTCTAAAATGGTTCGTGGTCGTAGATGTTTCGAGACAAGGACATCGAAACATCGGATAGACCATTGTGTCTTAGTCTTCACCGTTTAGCGGTGGCGATGATCTCATGATCGCTTGACTTGGCAAAGTCGAAGACGAGACACAGGTGCTCATTAGAATGAGTTCACTGAACGATCCACTAGAGTTATCATATGGTTATATTGACCAATCTGTCAGTGATAACTCTGAGTGATGATAGGATAGTTGGTCTTTTGACTTGAGGTCATTTGACGGACCTGTGCGTGAACGGTGCCACTTAGATCAACTGACCTAGCTTCGAGGCAAGGCCTGTCGAAAGGTCTTTTGATTAGGTGTCACTTGAAACGTACGAGGCGAGTAATGACCAAGAGAGGATTCGTCTCTCCCGGTCAATGGGAGTTAGTGTCGTAGAGTTAGTTCGATCTTTAGTAAAAACTCTGCGCAGAGTATGTTGGAAGAAGTCCAATATTTATTGACTAAAGATTGATAGAAACTAACCGGAGTCAAGTTATTGGGGTTGACAGTTTGACCGTACCCCAGACTTGATCCGAACGACATATTTAAGACGAAGAGACTATAACTGCGGAATTCATCACGGAAACAGTCAGGTGGTCCCGACAATACTCATGTCAATGAGTTAACCACATAATGATGATTCCTGAAGCAGGGACGACAACCACTGCTCGTGGTCACTGCCGTATAGGGCTTCGAGCCCAACCTGTTGTAAGGGTCAGGCTGTAGGGTCTCACACAGAGTGCAACGCTTCATCTAGTAATAGGTAGAAATTAGTTAGGGAGAATATTTGCATTTGATGCAAAAGAAGAGATAATTGCATTTGATGCAATATGGTAATTTAAGCCTTAGATAGGGACTATTTTCCATTTGATGCAAAAGCGATTAAATATGTATTAAATTGTTTAATACAATATTTAATAATATAAACGCAAGGAAAGGTTCACGGGTAAGACGGAAATATTCCGGTCTAGACCCAGGTTTGAACGGCGTCCAAATCGGACACCAAATGCTCAAGTTAGAGCCAAAACAGCCCAAAGTATCAGACCAGGCCAGGCCCAGGCAGAACAGGCTGCCTGGGCTTAGCCGAGGCTCGGCCTGGGCAAGCCCAGGCGCAAGCCTGGGCTAGCCAGGCACAAGCCTGGGCTTAGCCGAGGCTCGGCCTGGGCAAGCCCAGGCGCAAGCCTGGGCAGAGCCCAGGCCGCCTGGGCAGAGCCCAGGCCGCCTGGGCTCTGCCCAGGCGCGGGCCTTGGCGCGCCCAGGCACCTGGACGAGCCCAGGCGCGGCCTGGGCTCTGCCCAGGCTGTTCTGCGCACGCACAGTGCAGTGGGGCCCAGTTTTTGGGCTCCACGCCTAGGGTTCTGAACCCAAGGAGTGACGGCTGCAGATTTCAGAAATACATGGGTTTGGGCTGATGTTTGAACACTCAATTGGAGGGTCAAACGACCTCCGATTGACGAACGGTTTTTTTCCTATGCGTTCACCGTTGAACGCTTGTCGTATTGATAGGTTGTATCAATCCTGAAGCTCAACGGTGAGTGAGTTAAAATTCACGGAAGTTTGCACTTTGTGAAGTGCAAACTAACTTGATTTTAAATTAACTCATTGTTTAGTCCCACATCGGATTTTGAGAAAAGGGGAGAGTCCGCCGCCGATATAAATAGGGGTCTCCCCCTTTCTCAAAACTCGTCCCAAGCTCTAGATCTGAGCGGCTCTCGTAAATGTTAGAGCACGCTCGGATCTAAGCTTAAACTAATATTTCTCTTCTCCCTAAATTTCTGCCTTACTCCTGCGGGCTCTAGCAAAGCCACAAAGGAGTTCGGATTCTGGATCCGAAATCTTGGCGGAGGTTTCACTCGCGTGAAACTTTCTTCGGCGGTTGGTTGGCTCGGCGACACGGGATTGATCGTCTCGGGATGCGGAGCGGTTCGAGGAGCGGTTCGGGGAGCGGTTCGAGGAGCGGCTCGGCGTGAGACGGGGAGCAGCTCGGAAGACGGCGCGGAACATCTCGCCTGCTCCAGGGCTGAGATTCCGGGTATGTGGTTAAAGTATTTTATTAGCATTAGTTTAGTTTAATCGCAGTAGGCTAGATCCTTCTTGGGATGGTCAGATCCATCCCAAGTCGGTATAGATCTTGGCATAGGGTCTTCGACCTTAGGGCTAAGTTAAAAATGTTTTAATTGCATGTTAATTTAGATTAACTAGTTTTTTCTTCCGCTGCAAATGATTTTTGTGTCTATGTTCCGTCCGACTTAGGACGGGACTAGAGTTTTTGTGCCCTAAGGGACCGCGAATTACCCAACAATTCTTTCGTGTGCTTATGCAAGTTGCTATCTTACAACCCTTTAATGAAACTTGTTAATTTAGTGCAAGTTTAATGGCCTAAATAAGTCCATGCTCAAGCTCTCATATTGTTAATGCAAAAGGGTTGGCACTTGTATTAAAAATGTTGCATAAGTTGCTAGCTTGATTCTCTTTGTGTGAACATGAGTAAGAGGTGGGCTTGTCTATTTATAAATGGTATGTAGACAATTTTCCCCCCTCTTTCATTTTGTCCATGGGCCTAGTATGTTATTTGCTTGTGGAAATGGAAGGGTAATGTTTGTAAGGACCCTGGCTATGGGAAAAACACTAGAAGGGGGGTTGAATAGTGTTTATGCAATTTAAAAAGATAGTTACACCAATTTAAATGCTAACCAACAAAATAGTGCGGAATTAAAATTAAACTCAAAGTGAAACAAATGCAGACGCAAGGATGTTTTAAGGGTTCGGATTACCCAAGTCACTTCCCGACTTGTTCCGGTAATCCTACGTCCCTTCCACCCGGTTAACAACCGGATACTCAAGTTAGAACCCTAACTTGATTTTTCCTTAAAGCCCACTTGTAGCAACCCTACAAGTGAAATCGAAATACAATTGATTGGCCTTGACTCCCATAACTTGGGGGCAAGCAAACCACTCTCACAACCTGAAAGCAATTGCAAATAACGAAAGTTATGAAATATGAAAACAATACTTACAATCACCTATGCCTTGAAGTATAACTTGAGGGAGAAGTGTGTTGTGTGTTATAGAACTCTCTTGGAAGAGAGGAAAGCTCTTTCTCTTGACTGCACCAAATACCTTGAAGATGTCTCTTTGGTTCTAGGTTGGAGAGCAAGAGATCAAAGATAGGAATTCTTAGGGCTTTTGGAGTTGAGAGCTTTGAGCTTGAATGAATGAGAGAGAGACTTGATTCAACTTGGTTAAGAGACTCTCAATGGAGCAGTAGAAGCTCCTTATATAGGTTTCTCAAACACTACAAACAGAATTTGCAAAAACCCCTTAGGAATCCGTGAGAAAACTCTCAACGGATAGAATCTGCGCTCGCGACAGTTGACTGTTGAGGAAACCACAGTCGACTGCTGCACAGTCCGATAGGGTAGGTGAGAATTCATAACGGTAACTTACCACGTGGACAGTCGACTGATGAAGCATAGGCAGTCGACTGTTAAACCAACAGGCGACTGTAAAGCCTACAACAGGCGACTGGCCGAAGATGGGTAAGTTGAAGAAGTCTGGAAAAACATCTGGGAGAACAGGACAGACGACTGACGAGGAGATAACAGTCGACTGTTAATCAGAACAGTCGACTGTAAATCCTTCTACAGACGAGTGTCAAAACCGTGAGATTTTCCAGAGACAGTCGACTGGTCCATTGGATAGTCGACTGTAATTCAATATTAGTCGACTGGCCATTAAAGACAGATCAAAAGATTTTGGGCAAAAGACAGACATGCGACTGATTTACAAAACACAGTTGACTGACACTTGGACATGCGCATGTGAATCGTTCATGAGTCACCTGTGGGAATTAAAATGGAGAAGCCCAAACTAGATTGTAAAAGTTTGTGCATAACATGTGACTGTAGAACAAAACACAATCGACTGTTTTTGAGACAGGCGACTGTAAAATGTTCAGCAGTCGACTGTTATAAACAATACAAGTACAATCAATAAAGAAATGAATTGGAGTCTAAGGACGATTGAACAAATGATGTCCGAAGACTGAAATGACAATGTATGTGTGCTCCAACAATGTTCTACTTCTAAGCTACAAACTAGAAGAGATATAAGAAATTTACATTGACGAAAACTCTCTTCTATCCAACGCATGAGCTTGAAGTCTTCATGGAGCTTCAATCATTATCTACGATTATCCAATCTATTTCATTTGCTTTCAATGATCTTTGAGTGTCATCCATTGTAAGTAGATCTTCATAATTAGCTTAGGCAATGGATTAACATAAGGAAAATTTTTGGAGTGTTGTCTCAATAATCGAATCATTAATCTTAATATTACTAAAAGATTCAAAAATAGCATCTACACTATCATCATCAACATGAGGAAAATCAAAATCTTCATAAAATGATACGTGTAGAGATTCCTCGATCGTTGAAGAAGTTTTGTTGTATATCCGGTAGGCTTTGCTACGTGTGGAATATCCAACAAAAATTCCTTCATCGGATCTTGGCTCAAATTTATCTAGATTACCAAAAGTGTTCTTGATAAAACATTTTGAACCAAAAACTCGAAAATATTTAACTTGAGGCTTTTTGTCATAAAATAACTCAAAACAAGTTTTATTCGTTCGGGGTCTCACTAGGATCCTATTGAGCACATAACATGTCGTGTGCACCGCTTCTGCCCAAAATTGTAATCCAAGATGACTATCATGGAGCATGGTGCGAGCACACTCAATAAGAGTCATATTCTTTCTCTCTACAACACCATTTTGTGGTGGTGCCCGAGGAAAGGAAAAATTGTGAGTTATTCCGGTGTCATCACAAAACTTTGTAAAATACTCATTCTCAAATTCTCCTCCATGATCACTACGGATAGTGATAATGGTGGATCCTAAGAGATTCTGAATCTTCTTTGCAAATATGGTAAACTCTTCATAAGCTTCATTCTTATTAGTTAAGAATGAAACCCAAGTAAATCTAGAGAAGTCACCAACGACAACTAATCCATAATGAGCATTGCCTAAAGAAGCGGTTCTAGTTGGCCAAAATAAATCTAGATGAAGAAGTTCTAGGGGCCTCTTAGAAGTAATGCCTTCTATAAGCTTAAAAGATGATTTACTAAGTTTACCTCTTTGACACGAATCACAAAAGTTTTTCTTACTAAAAGCAATTTTTGGAAAACCTTTGACTAGATCATGCTTAGCTAACTTATATAAGTGCTTGAAATGAACATGACCAAAACGGTGATGCCATAATAGTTGTTCAAAAGTATTAGCAACTAAGCAATGTTCTACGGTTTTAGGCAAGCTCAAATAATAAATATTTTACGCCTAATACCGGTAAATAAACCATGTGAATTAGAATCAACAATATTACACAATCCTTCTCCAAAGTTAACCTTGTAACCTTTGTCATAAAGTTGACTAATGGAAATGAGATTGTGGCATAAACCACTAACAAGAAATACATTATTAATTAAGGGTTTGGAAGGGTTACCGACAATACCTACTCCAATGATGGTTCCCTTTTGATTACCGCCAAAAGTGACCGTTGCACCATCCTTGATGCTAATCACTTCGGAGAGCAATGAGGGATCTCCCGTCGTGTGTTTGGAGCAACCACTATCGAGAATCCATCCTTTCCCTTTAGAGCTAATATGACCTTTATTGCTCTTTTTCTTTCTCTTGGGTACCTACATAATATACCATAAGCTCATGGTACACAATGTTTGTTGGGTCCAAGGGGATTAGCCCTTTGGAAGCCAAGTCCAAGTGGACTTCCGCTTCCCAACATAATTGCTATTCTTAATAACATCATGAAAATAGGAATCAACATATGCATTTCTATCATTTAAGCTAGTGTTCTTAGGACCTCAAATGGTGTAAATTTTTGGAGTCCTTTTCCTAGTTGCATGCATACTTGTTAGATTTCTATGTGGTGCATGCTTCTTATGAACATGGTTTCTAGCATAAGAATGTGGTGGTGGATATGCATTGGACATACGAGAATGATATGTATGCTTGGGAGCATGCATGTTGTATGAAACATATGGGTCATGCATGACATGTGGAGGTTGTGCATACATGTAAGAATGATGCGTATGAGCATATCGGTGTATAGGAGCACGTACATGAGTATTTCTCATGTGTGGATTTGTACGTGTCCGTGGGCGTGGAGCATAAAAAGTGTCATGAGTGTCCACTTGTGAAGTAGGAGATTTCCTATGTGGATGATGGTTGGTGTACATGTAAGCATGGCTTCTCTTTTGGTTTCCACCCTTAGTGGGTTTCTTGCCAAAAGGAAGAGATGGTGAAGTGGTGACTTTCTTGGTAGGTTTGCTACCTATAGTGTCTTTGACACCACTTATGGATGCACCATAGGATGGCCTCACAAAGTCTATAATGACACCACTATAGGAGGTGCGATCATTGGATGCATTTGCATTTACAAAACCAAGACCAACACGATATGTGGCCGGAAATTGGTTAGTAAAAAAATCTTCCAATTGTCCTTTTCCCTTATTGAATCTCACAATACGGGAGGACATGAGCTCATATTTCTCCTTAAGAGAAGAAATGTTGGTATCCAAGGTGGACACCCGTGCTTTGAGCTCGTGCACTTGAGTTTTAAGAGAATCATTCTCTAGACCCAATTGTGTGTGTCGTGTAACTAGATCACTATTATCCTTAGGATGTGTTTGATCTAGTTGAGATTTGAGGTTGTTCACCTCATCTCTCAAAGTGACATTTTAAGAAGCTAAGTTTGCTTTCTCAAGAGTTAAAGTATCAACAATGGTGTCATTGTTGATAATGCATGGAATGGATGAATTGCTAACATTCAATTTCTTTAAGCTAGTATATCTAAGCATTAGAGATTGATACTTAGCAAACAATTCTTTATTAGCAATACATAATTCATCCATTGTTACCTCGGTTTCATCCATGTTGGAATCACTCTTACCGGAGAGTGGATCTTCTCGGGCCATGAAGCACATGTGGGCACTTTCACCCTTCTCATCATCGGAATCACTTGATGAGTCTCCACTTGAGTCATCGAATGTACCGACGAGTCCTTTCTTCTTGTCTCTATTGTTCTTGTCGGACTTGTGGTACTTCAGAGCCTTCCACTTCTCTTTGTTTCTTAGCATTGGACATCCTTCTTGATGTGCCCTGGCTTATTACACTTAAAGCAAAGAGAGGAAGTATTATTAGTAGACTCAAATCTTTTGTTAGAGGGAAATTTACCTTTGCGGAAGAAGCGTTGGAACTTCTTCGCCATTTGGGCTATTTCACCCAAATCCATCTCATCTTCTGAATCTTCACTATCGGAGGATGAGGAATTGGCGTTGAATGCCAAAGCTTTCTTCTTGGCCTCCGAAGGATCCATCATAGCTCAAATCTTTAATCGGTTCTCCCGTCTTACTTCATATGACATGAGAGTCCCTATAAGATTCACAACTGTGTAGGTCTTCAAGTCGTTGACCTCTTCGATGGTGATAGCTCTTCTTTCCCATTTGTAGGTCATTCCCATTATGATCTTCCTTACCTTTTCTGGTTCGGTGTAAGTTTGGCCAAGAGCTTACAATTCATTGGTGATGTCGGTAAAACGTTCGTACATCGATGCTATGTTTTTATTTTCCTGCATATGAAACATATCGAAGTTTTACACGGCAACATAGAGTTTGGAAAGTTTTACCTTGTTCGTTCCCTCATGGATAACGACGAGATGGTTCCAAATTTGATATGCACTCTTACATGTGCATATCTTGTTGAACTCATTCGGGTCCAACGCACAATGAAGATCTTTCATTGCTATTGCATTGTTGACTTCGACAGATTTCTCGGAAGTCGTCCATTTTTCAAAATCCTCTTCGGTGGGGCTCGACGTATTCCTTGTGGAGGGTTCTCCAAAGTGAAGCACTCCTTAGGAACGTCTCCATCTGACATTTCCAATAGCCAAAGTTCGTGACATTGAAACGTGGATGACGCACCGTTGATTGACCTTCGAAAAGTGTGGACGCTCCATCACGATCGTGATTGTTGTACGAAGGCGGCGGAGGAACGTTGTTGTTGTTGGATGCAATAGCTATAACCTTGAGCTCTGATACCAATTGTAAGGACCCTGGCTATGGGAAAAACACTAGAAGGGGGGTTGAATAGTATTTATGCAATTTAAATAGATAGTTACACCAATTTAAATGCTAACCAACAAAATAGTGCGGAATTAAAATTAAACCCAAAGTGAAACAAATGCAAACGTAAGGATGTTTCAAGGGTTCAGATTACCCAAGTCACTTCCCGACTTGTTCTCGGTAATCCTACGTCCCTTCCACCCGGTTAACAACCGGATACTCAAGTTAGAACCCTAACTTGAGGTTTCCTTAAAACCCACTTGTAGCAACCCTACAAGTGAAATCGAAATACAATCGATTATCCTTGACTCCCACAACTTGGGAGTAAGCAAACTACTCTCACAACCCGAGACAAATAACGAAAGTTATGAAATATGAAAGCAACACTTACAATCACCTATGCCTTGAAGTAGAACTTGAGGGAGAAGTGTGTTGTGTGTTGAAGAACTCTCTTGGAAGAGAGGAAAGCCCTTTCTCTTGACTGCACCAAGTACCTAGAAGATGTCTCTTTGGTTCTAGGTTGGAGAGCAAGAGATCAAAGATATGAATTCTTAGGGCTTTTAGAGTTGAGAGCTTTGAGCTTGAATGAATAAGAGAGAGACTTGACTCAACTTGGTTAAGAGACTCTCAATAGAACAGTAGAAGCTCCTTATATAGGTTTCTCAAACCCTACAAACAGAATTAGCAAAAACCCCTTAGGAATCCGTGAGAAAACTCTCAACGGATAGAATCTGTGCTCGCGACAGTCGACTGTTGAGGAAACCACAGTCGACTGCCGCACAGTCAGATAGGGTAGATGAGAATTCATAACGGTAACTTACCATGTGGACAGTCGACTGATGAAGCATAGACGGTCGACTGTTAAACCAACAGGCGTCTGTAAAGCCTACAACAGGCGACTGGCCGAAGATGGGTAAGTTGAAGAAGTCTGGAAAAACATCTGGGAGAACATGACAGACGACTGACAAGAAGATACCAGTCGACTGTTAATCAGAACATGCGACTGTAAATCTTTCTACAGACGACTGTCAAAACCCTGAGATTTTCCAGAGACAGTCGACTGGTCCATTGGATAGTCGACTGTAATTCATTATTAGTCGACTGGTCATTAAAGACAGATCAAAAGATTTTGGGCAAAAGACAGACAGGCGACTGATTTACAAAACGCAGTCGACTGTCACTTGGACAGGCGCATGTGAATCGTTCATGAGTCACCTGTGGGAATTAAAACGGAGAAGCCCAAAACTAGATTGTAAAAGTTTGTGCATAACATGCGACTGTAGAACAAAACACAGTCGACTGTTTTTGAGACAGGCGACTGTAAAATGTTCAGCAGTCGACTGTTATAAACAATACAAGCATAATCAATAAAGAAATGAATTGGAGTCTAAGGACGATTGAACAAATGATGTCCTAAGACTGAAATGACAATGTGTGTGCGCTCCAACAATGTTCTACTTCTAAGCTACAAACTAGAAGAGATATAAGAAATTTACATTGACGAAAACTCTCTTCTATCCAACGCATGAGCTTGAAGTCTTCATGGAGCTTCGATCATTATCTACGATTATCCAATCTATTTCATTTGCTTTCAATGATCTTTGAGTGTCATCCATTGCAAGTAGATCTTCATAATTAGCTTAGACAATGGATTAACGGCAAAATAGGGGATTAGTCACAAGTATTTATGTTAGCTCATCATTAACACCAAGTAGAGAGAAGTTCAATACTCAACAAAGTTGGCATTCATGATGTTGCGTTATGTGGAGAATGTGTTATGCTAATGGAAAGTGCAATGTTTTCATGGTTGATTTCTGATGTGGAAAGGGAAAATGCAACATGTGAGAGTGAGATAGTATTTTAGTCCTTCTTAAAGGAGGGTGACACAGGTTTGGGGAAATTCCGAAGTATCGGATAGGCCTATGGGATGGACGGGTTGTGTTGTCTATGTGGTTTTGTGTGGTGGGTACACTTGCACTCCTGACGGGTTAGCGTGGCGGGGAGTGTAGAGTGGTACCCGAGGCTCCTGACGGGCTAGCGTGGCGGGGAGTCCTCTTTGCTCTCCCACACAGTTGGGAGAGGTCCAGTCCCATACGTCGTATTCGATATTAGGATTCCAAAAGCTAACATTGTGTGGAATTGATTGACTGACTTTCTTTTACGCCTTAGCCGTACTTTTTATGGTTTGCTGTAACTACCGTCACCCCTCCCCTTATACCCCCTGCTATGGTTCTGTTCTTTTTCCTTCATGTGCTTCCTTTTGTTACCCATGCCTTGTTAGATGTGACACCTTTACTTATAGCACTTTGCATTCAGTAGTAGTATTAGTGTGTGTGGCATTTAGGGGGGTATGGAATTCCTACTGGGTCACGCTTTGACGTGTTCCCAACCGTGGTTTTCTGGTAGCGGGTGTTGCAGTTCGACTGGAGTGTGGGAGTAGAGGTTGCAGCTGGAGTTGGTTCTGGCTTGGAGTGGAGGGATTTAGTTGAGTTGGGGTGGCGAGGGGTGAGAGGTGCGCTCATTGGTAGGCCCAAAATAGTGCTTCTCTCAAGCGCAAGAGTCCGTACAAGTAATATAATCTGGGAGTCCAGATGTCGAATCGTCAGGAGAAAATCTGTTGCAACCACAACTTAAATCAAATAAAAATCCAACGAAAAGAAGCTAACCACTTATGGTGACGATGAGTTTAATGGGTTTGATCGTGGTGAACAATTGGCCGGCGCCCCGTTTACGGTTTGGGCGCGGTGTCATTTTACCGCAAGTGCACGGTTAGTGTAGGGTGCGGGTTTATCGAACTCAGGGAGGTGGATGGCTTGAATGGCTACTAGCCTCGCCGAGGTTGTGTGCTAGCTACGTGGATAATGTGGGTGGAAGTGTAGAAATAAAGGAAAGAAATAAAAAGACACGAAATGAATCCCCGCTAATACGGGCTAGAGCACTCATGGCACTTGGCATTTGACTTGACCCAGGGTGAGACATTGCCCCAAAAGGTGGTACCTAGCATCCATGGCCCGATATTCCGGTCGGTGCCAAGTACGCTAGGCCTACCTGGTTCCGGACGGTGGGCATTCCCATGTCCATTAACACCTTCTGCAACCGGGAGCATTAAGGCCACAATGATAACTCCCAACACTTCGTCCAAGCCGTTCCCACGCGCGAGGAATCGATGTCTACGCTAGGGGTGTGAGCTATGGCTAGGGAGTCAACCGCCAAGTTTATTCCCCCTTGGCCCAATGGTCAGAGGCGGTCTTTTTTCCGCCAATGACAATGAAACACCCCCGCGTAACCCTAATGGCCAAATAGGTCGAATGTGGTTTCTAGCAATACATCGAAGCGGGTCTTGACTGGACAAGACACCGGAACCCAACCCCCAACACAACTAGTGTGTTGCCGTACGAATTGGACCCAGATTGCTAGAAATCCCCATTGACGCATTTCATCGAACACATGCCATGCAACCAAGTCAAACCTAGTTTTCCAAGCATCAATCCTACCCTAACCTGTATTAGGGTTCATCAACACTACTCAATGGTGAGAAACATAAAAACAAGCAAAACAAATGACATACAAACATTCACCATTGAGCAAAATGAAAACAATACAAAACAATGAAAACAAGAGAAATGAATACTTATCTTGAGTATGAATCTTCAATCCAATACAAGATTTATTGAACAAAGGACCTAATCTAAACTAATCTAAGTCTCACAAGAGAAAGGGGCAAAAAGCCCTAGAATAACTGAAGAACATCCCCCTCAAATCGGCCAACATCGTGTATTTATAGCCCCCATCCGAAACCCTAACGGTTCGGGTCTAAAACCTCAGAAATATCGCCACTCGACCGGTTGAAGAGTCAACCGATCGGGTGAGAGCTTTGAAGATCTTCAACCGGACGCTGAGGCGAGCGGGTGGCTCCGTCAGTTCACCAAATGAGGAATTACAGCTACAGATGAACCGATCGGGTGAGAAGTCACCCGATCGGTTGGAATTGCGCCCAAAAAGACAGAGACTTCTGCCCACTTCACACGGTCAGCGAACCGTCGGGTGAGCTCTCTGGGTCGTCGCTTGGAAGATTCGGCTACAGATGAACCGATCGGGTGAAATGTCACCCGATCGGTTGGAATTCAGCTCCAAATGGCCGAGAGCTCCGACGGGTTCACCCGATCGCTGAACCGATCGAGTGAGACGCTCTTCACTTTAGCACCTGTCCGGGTTGGATACGCGTGCATCAACCGATCGGGTGGCTGGTCCACCCGATCGGTTGAGGGCTGAGAAATACCAATCTTCATCGCTTGGCCCCATGGATTACGCGTGACTCCTCCCGTTGCTCCGGGGACTCATGATATCGTCGTTTTATGTCCCATACGCCAGTAAAATCCTGCAAAATACAAAAAACACAGAAAAGTGAAAGAAAACAAGAAAACACGAGAAAACGAATATAAGACGGCGGTAAAATACGGAAAAACACGGAAGAAAACGTGCGCAAATATATGAAATATAAACGCACGTCAAAATCCCCCAAGCTGAACTCTTCCTCGTCCTCGAGGAAGACGAGTGAGAGTAGGAGCTCGGAGAGAGAAAATAGAGAGAAAGAGAGAAAAAGAAAACTCTATATCCTAGATCGCCCGTCAGGGCCAACAAAATCAAAAACGACACACCAAGCAAGCAAACGCTAAATCACATCACTAAACCAAGGAATACGAGTCCAGACAAGTGCCATGGGCCCACGCGGTGAAGCGCGAGTGAGTGTGGTCGTGTGCTAGCAAAGGTGTCACTATTTACGATGTGCGATAAAGCTCGATATACACAAATCCAAGAAATGACCCAAATATCGATTCGATTCGAATTAAGCGGTGAATATATAGTTCAAGCATGCATGAGAATAGAGAGAGAATCGAAACATATCATGCGTCAGGGACTCCACAACTAGGGTTAAGGAAATCACTACACTATAGCCTAGATAATAGCTAAAAAGTTTCCTAAGCCAAGTGTTTTCGAAAACGATGGGGGTTGAGATGATGTGGAGTAGAACACTCGGTGCAAACTCTCGCCTTCCCTTTATTCTCTGCAAGTAGGGAAAATATTCACACGGGAATTTTTTGGGTTTTGGGTATTTGTATTTTTTTTGGCTTTTTGGCTATACAATTTTCTTTTCTTTTCTTTTCTTATTTGGGTTTTTCTTTTCTTTTCTCTTTTTTGGATTTTTTGGGGTTTTTTTGGCTATACACATGTGTACTCTCCCAAGTGGGAGAACGGTACACGACGAGGGGATTTGCACCAAGTAAAACAAAAAAGAAATCGGAATCTAAACACTTGGGCAAAGGAAACTATTCTCCCTAATTAGAGCATGGGCTAAATGGGTTATCCTAGTCCTTAATTGTGGAATCCTGACACATGCGAAATGAAGTATACGATATATATAAAGCATGCAAAAGAAGCAGACAGTAGAAACAAATACCGCATATTCAAATCGAAGCATGATAATTTAGGGGTCATTCCTGGACAGGTATATAAAGTAAAATCAAAAAGTAGAAGTACACCCCTAGCTAGTCACGACAAACAACTCACACAAAAGCAAAGTGAACCCACGAAGCATGAAATGCAATGGACTCGGCTTCCTAGGGTTAGTGAATGTGACTATCGAAGCTATGCTAGGCATGTGTGTGATCATGTGGCAATTCATCATATGGGGTCATCTCTAGGAGAGAGAACAAAAAGAAGAAAAGAAAAAGAAAAAGAAAAACACGGAGAAAGACGACTCAAAAATGAAGAAAAAGAGCACAAATGACGCACATAGTGCAACTCCCCCAAGCTGAAACTTGCATTGCCCTCAATGCAATAATAGTTTATACGGGAGGGCAAAGAAAAGGGGGGGGGGGTGCGCACCGACACAAAAAGTGAAAAACATGAAAAACACATGAACGAAACTAAAAAATAAAGAAAAAGAAACACTCAAATAAAAGATATAAAACACGACGAAAGAATCACATAGACACAGACACACAACAACGACACGCGAAAACATGCACACAAATCGATTCCTCCCAAGCTGAACATGACAATGCTAGCAAAATGATATGATCAATGTGATGCAAAAATATGCAAGGGGAAGATCAGAAAAGAAAAGAAAGAAATCAAAATACAGGAGAGACGGGTCCTCGTCCACCTCGGTAGAGGATGGGGGTGAAATGATAGAAGGGCAAGACATGAAGGGTTATTAAGATGCAAAAGCAGATCCTAGATATGCTCCCCTCGCTAATGAGAGGAGACGAGATTATTCAAATCTAAACTAGAAAGCAGCAAATTTTTACACTACTGGATTAGGATACACCTGAGCATAGGTGGATCCAAGATTTGAAGTGGGGCAGATAGCTGCTCTAACTGCTCCTTCTGTGGCTCCGCCAGAAGCGCTGTGCCACGTGTGCCAATGGACCCAAGCAATGCACCTCCAAGCATCCCTCGTAGGTGTCCACCTGTGACCTGCAAAGGACAAGGTGCATTAGTCCATGGCAAGAAATTATTTCCCAAAATAAATGTATCCCAGAGATAGTCGCCGGTAAATGATGGTAAAATATATGAAATGTGGCGAACACTCCCTGGAAATGGTATGCTATCCTCTGTGCTAGCGACGATCAAATCCTTGCTCTCCATGAGAAGTGGCTCTCCAGGTGGTGACATACCGCAGCATACCTCAAGGGAAGTAGATCATGTGTCCTGCGAGAGATATTGTGTGTCAAATATATATGAGTCTAAAGAAATAGGAAGTGAAAAGCGAGACTCAAAAGTGGAGTGAGAGTGAGTATGAAAATCTCCCTGAATAGGGGCAATATGCTCAAGTAGATGCTCAGCCGCAGAAGAAGTGGAGAGCGACGGTAAAGGTAGATGTGACTCGGGCTCCATAGTGGACCATCGTATCCAAGCCCTCATGCATGTCCTCCTCGATGATATGCTCATACTCCACCATCTTCCTGATGTCCTGAATGACATCCTCATGGTTGATCACCGACCAAGGAGGAAGCTGTGACAGAGATGGCTGTGGAGGTGGATGTGGAGCGGACCCCTCGTATGTGGTCATCGTGTCCTCGTCCTCACGCACATCCTCCTCGTCCTTATGCATAAGATCTGTAAACTCCTCGGTCCTCTCATAGGACTCATGTGGGGTATCTAAATCAAGACAAGAAGTCTCTCCCACAGATCCTAGAGAAATCTCCCCACCCTCACTATCATCATCAAAAAATGCTTCGTCATCCAAGTGGTAGTGATGGAAAAATGGGGGATCAGCATGAGATGTGTCTATGGTGGCCGACGGCATGGTAGTCTCAACCATGAAAGTTGGTATATCCTCTCCTTCATCCCCTCTCCTCGGTGTAGGCTCGATGATTGATACCATCAAGTTTCGTAATGTTTGGCCTTGGTTAAACATGGCACTTTCAAGGAGAGACACGATGTTTGATTCTTCTTGTGTTTGTGGAGGGATATAAGGTTGAGAAAATAGATGGGAGGTGTTTGGGCTAAGGTTGTGGGAAAATGTTTGGCCTTGGTGTAGGGGGAGGCTCTTGAGCGTAAATGGGCAATCATAATACACATGCCCCGCCATCCTACAAGTCTCACAAACCACAACCGAATAAGGATTGTATCCTCCCATCTGAGCATCGAAATTTGATCTCCACATGGTTACACCAAAGATACCTGGACAACAAAAATAAGAAAACTAGAGAGGAGCGTCAATAGTACAAGAGAATAACAAAAAGATAGTATAATAGAGGGGGAAAATTTTCTTGGTTATTGAATATTTTTTTGAAAAGAAAAATAATTTTTTGTGTGTTTTTACGCGTAGTCTAACGAACCCAAGCTAAGCTAATATCAAACCGAACGCCTCCTTGGCAACGGTGCCAAAAACTTGACCGGCGCCCCGTTTACGGTTTGGGCGCTGTGTCGTTTTACCGCAAGTGCACGGTTAGTATAGGGTGCGGGTTTATCGAACTCAGGGAGGTGGATGGCTTGAATGGCTACTAGCCTCGCCTAGGTTGTGTGCTAGCTACGCGGATAATGTGGGTGGAAGTGTAGAAATAAAGGAAAGAAATAAAAAGACACGAAATGAATCCCCGCTAACACGGGCTAGAGCACTCATGACACTTGGCATTTGACTTGACCCAGGGTGAGACATTGCCCCCAAAATGTGGTACCTAGCATCCATGGCCCGATATTCCGGTCGGTGCCAAGTACGCTAGGCCTACCCGGTTCCGGACGGTGGGCATTCCCATGTCCATTAACACCTTCCGCAACCGGGAGCATTAAGGCCACAATGATAACTCCCAACACTTCGTCTAAGCCGTTCCCATGCGCGAGGACTTGATGTCTATGCTAGTGGTGTGAGCTATGGATAGGGAGTCAACCGCCAAGTTTATTCCCCCTTGGCCCGACGGTCAGAGGCAGTCTTTTTCCCGCCAATGACAATGAAACACCCCCGCATAACCCTAATGGCCAAATAGGTCGAATGTGGTTTCTAGCAATACATCGAAGCGGGTCTTGACTGGACAAGACACCGGACCCCAACCCCCAACACAACTAGTGTGTTGCTGTACGAATTGGACCCAGATTGCTAGAAATCCTCATTGACGCATTTCATCGAACACATGCCATGCAACCAAGTCAAACCTAGTTTTCCAAGCATCAATCCTACCCTAACCCGTATTAGGGTTCATCAACACTACTCAATGGTGAGAAACATAAAAACAAGCAAAACAAATGACATACAAACATTCACCATTGAGCAAAATGAAAACAATACAAAACAATGAAAACAAGAGAAAGGAATACTTATCTTGAGTATGAATCTTCAATCCAATACAAGATTTATTGAACAAAGGACCTAATCTAAACTAATCTAAGTCTCACAAGAGAAAGGGGCAAAAAGCCCTAGAATAACTGAAGAACATCCCCCTCAAATCGGCCAACATCGTGTATTTATAGCCCCCATCCGAAACCCTAACGGTTCAGGTCTAAAACCGCAGAAATATCGCCACCTGACCGGTTGAAGAGTCAACCGATCGGATGCGAGCTTTGAAGATCTTCAACCAGACGCTGAGGCGAGCGGGTGGCTCCGTCGGTTCACCAAATGAGGAATTGCAGCTACAGATGAACCGATCGGGTGAGAAGTCACCCGATCGGTTGGAATTACGCCCAAAAAGACAGAGACTTCTGCCGACTTCACACGGTTAGCGAACCGTCGGGTGAGCTCTCCGGGTCGTCGCTTGGATGATTCGGCTACAGATGAAACGATCGGGTGAAATGTCACACGATCGGTTGGAATTCAGCTCCAAATGGCCGAGAGCTTCGACGGGTTCACCCGATTGCTGAACCGATCGGGTGAGCCACTCTTCACTTTAGCACCTGTTCGGGTTGGATACACGTGCATCAACCGATCGGGTGGCTGGTCCACCCGATCGGTTGAGGGCTGAGAAATACCAATCTTCATCGCTTGGCCCCCTGGATCACGCGTGACTCCTCCCGTTGCTCCTGGGACTCATGATATCGTCGTTTTATGTCCCCTACGACGGTAAAATCCTGCAAAATGCGAAAAACACGGAAAAGTGAAAGAAAACAAGAAAACACGAGAAAACGAATATAAGACGGCGGTAAAATACGAAAAAACACGGAAGAAAACGTGCGCAAATATATGAAATATAAACGCACGTCAACAATGCGAACAAAGAAAAGTCGTGTATGAAAATATCGATGAAAAGTATGCACATGGTATGGGTTCATTAGGGTCCATGAGTCGTATTAATTTGGTTGACGAATATAACACAATGAATTCTCTTTTTGAGAGCAATTCACCGGAAAATACCCAATATAACTCAATGAATTCTCCTTTTGGGAGCAATTCATCGGAAAATACCCTTTTGGGGGTTCAAGCACAAAATTCAATAAGATCGTTGCTAAAGTTTTAGTCTTTTAAATATGATATGAAAGTCCCTTTTGAGGAAATCAAAACTCACCCTTGTTTGGTGATCATCTACTCTAACACGTTCTTTTGGAAAATGAAGAGAAGAATTAATAACAAAGACTATAACTTTATCAACGTTAACAATTTAGCACAACGAATATTCAACCAAACGAACACAAATCATATCCCCTAACTACACCATACCATGCAGAATAAGAATTTAGCTACTCATGGTGCAAGAAAAATCAAGTTTCATAGCAAAATACATCATTCTAATAGCAAAATACAATAGAAAAGCACCAAATACGGGGTATAAGTTTAAGAATTTATCACCAAATCTCCACTATAGACACCAAAACTCTCTGGAAATAAGAAGAATATGCTCTAGAATTTTACAGAATTGTTCAGAGGAGAAATACGGCTCCTAGAGCCTCCAATACGCCCAGAATACGCCAAGAATCCCCTCAAAACCCCTAGAAATACATTATATAGAGGCATTGCAGGTTTACTGTGCCTAACGGGTTGAAACCCGCTTCAAAATTAAGCCAAACCCGCTTCGAATTGTCGCTAGAAGATTGGGTCGTCGGATCTCAGGCGGGATCTGCTGTTGGAGCGCCACGTCGCAGCGGGTTCGGATCCTCGCTCTAACGCGCCCGCTCCGCTCGATCTATCCGAGTTCTATTCGAATTCTTCAGGAGCCGTTGGATATATGATCGAAGGGTGTAGAATGGGCCACGTCGGCCGCTAAGTCGTCGCTCATTTCGTTGGTTTCGTTATGCTCCTGGGCGTAGGATGATGATCGAACGGTGTCTAGTGTGCCGCGTCGACCGCTCGCGTTCGAAATCGATTTCGAAGCGGAGTCCATCTCCACCGTCCATTTGAGCATCCAACTCCTGGATGCTTGCCACGTGGCCACATGAGCGCGCCTCCGCTCCGCTGCTTGGGCGTTGCTGTCGACCGTTCGATCGCGGTCGATCGCGATCGAACGGTATTTATTCAGCAGCGTCGCCCGTATGATTTCGACCAGACCCGCTTTGATCTCCACCGCACGATATTGTCCCAATAGCTAGGATGATGCTGTGTGGCGGCGTAGATCGATCCGGCGTATGTACGCTGTATTTACGGCGTATATCGACCGTATTTCTTCGTATTTCATCCTTTAAAAATGTATTCTGTACTCAATAAATCACAGTAATTAGCACAGATCTCAGAAAAATACAAATAAATAGTCGTTGGAATCGTGAGATCGAGACCAAGCTATGAAAAATATAAAAAGTGCAGAAATACTCAGTTAATTGCTGTTTTGTGCTCAAATAAGGCGTTTTCTCTAATAAATGATGGTGTACAAAATTCGAACATGTTAGAGAACAATTTAGCAACATATGAGCACAAAATAGGGCTAAATATGGGGTTAAATATGCAAATATCATTCCGAATCACACACCCCAACTAGCGTTTTGCTAGTCTCTAGCAAAAAGAGCGATTAATTCGGATGATTAATAAAACAATAAGTTCTTTCGATCGCTCATGGCATGGCTCAATAATACGCTTTCCAACATGATCTTGACCATCAATATACACAATCCATGACTAAGATCAATCACACGATATCTTCTCTAATTTAATTTGAATAAATAGCATGCAAGCATCGTTTTGCGCAAGCGAAAGTATAACACGTCGTTATATTCTAGTTTTCTTGTTTCCAAGGAATTGGCATCTCGAAACGATCATTCAAATAATGGGTATTGACGTTGCTTAGTATATTCACCTTTCCTTTTTTATTATTAGTTCCGCGTAACGCGCATCAAGCAACATTTGCGGAAAAATGTATAACTTGGATCGCTTCATCAAATGAGTGAGGTTCCGGTCAATGGCTCCCAAATCAGACGATAATAGGGCATTAGGCCAAAAGGACCCCTCGGACTGTACTACTCGAGCCAACCAAGTTATTTATTAGTGACATACCTTTCATTCATTTTTTCTTCATTCATTTTTCTTTCATTTTTTTCTTCTTCTTTTTTCTTTGTAAGCAACTCAACACCCATATTTTCGAACATAAACATTAATAACAATGGCCAAATCCCTCTTCAACTTGAAGACTTTTCTAATAAATCGTGTATACTTAAGCTTTTTCATCACATTAGCATGCATGAAATAAATTCAAACTATTTCGAGATATTAATCGAGGCAATTGAAAATTTTCTTGAATAGTATATTAACGGTAATTCCATGAAGAGAAAAATAATTAACTCAAGCCACAAACAATTTTTAGAACTCAATCAATGTATAATCATCCGTATTTGTGGCATATGCAGGAGTTTTAAATGATAAGACATGGTGATTTATTCTTCTCAAAAAAAATCCTAAGGTCTCATACACACCCCCCAACTAAAGATGGACATTGTCCTCAATGTCGAAAGGGGCACGAGTTTATTCAAGCAAGCATCCTAGAAAGCATTTGAAAAATACACTACTGGAAAGAACACACCGTGATCAAATGGCAGATCCCGAATCTTTAATTGTGGAGGAAGTTGTTCAATTTGCTCCTTGCGCTCCTCGTCGAGTAATTTTCCTCCAATGACTAAACTGGATCCCAGTAACGTAACTCCCAGCGTCTCTATAAGATGTTCTCTAGTATCCTACAGAGATGAGTCACGTCAATCCATTTTAGTCTACGATTCTTCTTAATAAAAGTATTCCAAATGTAGTCGTCAAAATAGTTGGAATAAATTAAAGCAAGTTGACGAATACTCCCTGAAAGATATGCACTACTCTCGGTATGATGCTCGATCGTTGGGGAGAGAGGTAAATGATTTTGGGATAAAAATGGAGGAGGGCATGGTTCTTACTCCATGGCGATAATCTCAAAACCCTTGTCCCTAGCTGTCTCCTCCTCTCGTTCATCCAAAATTGCTAGCTCGTCCTCTCTTTTGCACACACTTTCTGCCATGTAGATATTTTTATTCGTGTCCTCAATGTGACATGGCTTGCTCAATTTTCCTGAAATAGAAGATAAACTCGTAATAAATTCTTGAAGTTGAATTTCAAAAGAATTATTTTCTTCTAAGCAAGTGGCAATCAGAGTAAGTTTTTCAAAGGATTTCTGAATCTGCCGACTCCGAGCAAGGAAATTCTCTTGGAATTGATGGGATGTAGCCTCCTGTGTATGAATAATCAAGTAAACTTCCTTTTTCAAGGATTGCAAAGGTACGTCTACGCTTTGCTCCCCTTGATCGAGGCACAAAGACTCCGTTGAATCGCACTCTGAAGTCTCTTCCATGGTTTCTTCATTTTCTTGCAGAGACTCCATGTATTCCCACGCCTCTGTCGGCGTCATGCCTCCCAATAATTCCTGTAGCTGTGGTCGTAGTCCATCTAGGAAGGACTCCATAAGCTCTTCATTTGTGTACCCATGCTGCGGATAGCTCGATACTATGTTTGGGAACATCCTCCAGGCCTGAAAGAAAGTTTCACAGTCAGTCTGATTAAAATTAACGATCTTGAGCTTCTCCATCCTATGTTTGTGTGCATTAGCATACTTTGCATCATACAGATTGTTTGTGCAGTAGAAATTCATATACTCCATTTTTAAAAAAATAAATAAACAAAAGTTTATGTACAATAAAATTAAACAAAAATTTATATACAGTAAAGTGGAAAGATCTCATCGAAGGTCCTCTAAATGAAATAAACCGTGGTAACAAACCATTCCTCCCTGGCAACGGCACCAAAAACTTGGTAGGCCCAAAATAGTGCTTCTCTCAAGCGCAAGAGTCCGTACAAGTAATATAATCTGGGAGTCCAGATGTCGAATCCTCAGGAGAAAATCTGTTGCAACCACAGCTTAAATCAAATAGAACTCCAACGAAAAGAAGCTAACCACTTATGGTGACGATGATTTTAATGGGTTTGATCGTGGTGAACAATGCGAACAAAGAAAAGTCATGCATGAAAATATCGATGAAAAGTATGCACATGGTATGGGTTCATTAGGGTCCATGAGTCGTATTAATTTGGTTGACGAATATAACACAATGAATTCTCTTTTTGAGAGCAATTCACCGGAAAATACCCAATATAACTCAATGAATTCTCTTTTTGGGAGCAATTCATCGAAAAATACCCTTTTGGGGGTTCAAGCACAAAATTCAATAAGATCGTTGCTAAAGTTTTAGTCTTTTAAATACGATATGAAAGTCCCTTTTGGGGAAATCAAAACTCACCCTTGTTGGGTGATCATCTACTCTAACACGTTCTTTTGGAAAATGAAGAGAAGATTTAATAACAAAGACTATAACTTTATCAACGTTAACAATTTAGCACAACGAATATTCAACCAAACGAACACAAATCATATCCCCTAACTACACCATACCATGCAGAATAAGAATTTAGCTACTCATGGTGCAAGAAAAATCAATTTTCATAGCAAAATACATCATTCTAATAGCAAAATACAATAGAAAAGCACCAAATACGGAGTATAAGTTTAAGAATTTATCACCAAATCTCCACTATAGACACCAAAACTCTCTGGAAATAAGAAGAATAGCCTCTGGAATTTTACAGAATTTTTCAGAGGAGAAATACGGCTCCTAGAGCCTCCAATACGCCCAGAATACGCCAAGAATCCCCTCAAAAACCCTAGAAATACGTTATATAGAGGCATTGCAGGTTTACTGTGCCTAACGGGTTGAAACCCGCTTCAAAATTAAGCCAAACCCGCTTCGAATTGTCGCTAGAAGATTCGGCCATCGGATCTCAGGCGGGATCTGCTGTTGGAGCGCCACGTCGCAGCGGGTTCGGATCCTCGCTCTAACGCGCCCGCTCCGCTCGATCTATCCGAGTTCTATTCGAATTCTTCAGGAGCCGTTGGATATATGATCGAAGGGTGTAGAATGGGCCACGTCGGCCGCTAAGTCGTCGCTCGCTTTGTTGGTTTCGTTATGCTCCTGGCCGTAGGATGATGATCGGACGGTGTCTAGCGTGCCGCGTCGACCGCTCGCGTTCGAAATCGATTTCGAAGCAGAGTCCATCTCCACCGTCCATTCGAGTGTCCAACTCCTGGATGCTTTCCACGTGGCCACATGAGAGCGCCTCCGCTCCACTGCTTGGGCGTTGCTGTCGACCGTTTGATTGCGGTCGATCGCGATCGAACGGTATTTATTGAGCCGCGTCGCCCGTATGATTTCGATCAGACCCGCTTTGATCTCCGCCGCACGATATTGTTCCAACGGCTAGGATGATGCCGCGTGGCGGCGTAGATCGATCCGACGTATGTACGCTGTATTTACTGCGTATATCGACCATATTTCTTTGTATTTCATCCTTTAAAAATGTATTCTGCACTCAATAAATCACAGTAATTAGCACAGATCTCAGAAAAATACAAATAAATAGTCGTTGGAATCGTGAGATCGAAACCAAGCTATGAAAAATATAAAAAGTGCAGAAATACTCAGTTAATTGCTGTTTTGTGCTCAAATAAGGTGTTTTCTCTAATAAATGATGGTGTTCAAAATACGAACATGTTAGATAACAATTTAGCAACATATGAGCACAAAATAGGGCTAAATAGGGGGTTAAATATGCAAATATCATTCCGAATCACTCATGTACTTTTGGAGTTTCTTTTGGGTGAGCGTTGTTTATAGTGTATGGAATAGTGTATATGGACATGCGATATATATATGGTTCTCTTTTCGACAGTTCAGTGTTTTTGGATTCAGTTTTTCTCTGAAACTTGTAAAGATTTGTGTATTACTTGGGTTTTGTATGGAGCCTGACAGGTACTTTTCCAGCAGCGTGCAGTGGACCTGCTTGTGTTTGTATTTTGTAATTCCCTTCGTAACACTCGCTGCTCAGGGTATCATGGGGAGCGGGTCATTACAACAAGACTGCGAGTTCAACAACTCACTATCCCACTGTCTTACAGAAGGAGTTTTGGCCATCATGCCTTTGAGAATAAGATTCACAAGTGTCCGTAGACTTCATAATACGAGAGGTCAGACCCCTCTTTATGTAACTTGTGAAGCTTTGTCTCTTTGATACGGCCTAGTCTATTTTGCCTTATAAGTTTAGTACTATCTTGCGAATTCATATAATAACATTTAATATATTATGTTATACATATTACTCATTGCTTCATAAGCAATATGACGGGATTCGCCAAAATGTGTTTTCCTTTTGTATAACAATTATTTTGAAATCGTGACATCAACTATGTCACATTTTCAGTTCCTCCTACTTACGCCTTTACTAATGATAAATAAAACCATCTTTCTCAATTGACTATCCTTAGTGCCTTCTTCCTTTTCTAAATCTCAATCAGATATTATATGACCCAACAAAAATAAGTAGCCATGTAAGCATCTCATGTATCCAAACGCCTGAGCTTTGCAACTTTGAGTGTAGCTCAACAAGTTGCTCGTCTTAAGATCCGGTTGGGATACATAGTCTTGCACCGATGATGCACTCATCTTCGAATCAAACAGTTTGATCGAAGTTTCAAACCTTGCGGATCGAAACTGTTTTCTATACAACCTTGAGTTTACTCAAAAAATTGTATGGAGAAACATGCTTTTGAACATCAATATGTTCCAGCTGCCCCATATAGAGGACAGTGACATGTAGCGTGCATTTATTTTGTTGGACTCAGAACTTAATGAAATCATATTCCTTAAGTCTGTCCTCAAGAAGGTCATTTTAATGTCAACGAGAATATAATTTATTCTATCAATTAGAATTTAACTTGATATTCCATTAACCAACCTATTTGACCATTTATCTTATTCTGTTAGAATATTATATTTTGATTCCATTGGTAAACTTAGAACATACCCTAGTTTAGCATATGTTCAATATTAAATATAGATACAATGGATTTTATCTAACTATATCCTCCCACTATTTTTGCTATCATTTTAAGCCTTAATAATGAACGATTAAATTAAATTAAATTAATGGGTAAGAGACCCAACCACCCTGAGTCTCACAACCTTGAGTGTGCTCAACAAGTTGCTTGACTCTGTGATTGGTAGATGACTCTTCATCAATCATATCATATATGACTCTCTTATTGGTTTTTACCCCTAGCCACTTATGATCATGAGTATGCTCATCCAAATCATAATGACTAGCCTAGTCGGACCCTTGTTTTCGCGTCTAGCTTAATTTACGCTGGCGCTCGGTGTATTCACGACACGACGGTTTGGGTCAAGTCTAGACTATATCATTAGATTAACTTACGTCAGCGCTCAGTGTATTCACGACACGACGGTTTGGGTCAAATCAAGATTGCATCATATGTATTTAAGAAGTTGGTTTCTACAAGGTTGTCATGTCACAGCTTGAGTGTAGCTCAACAACTTGAACACGGGTCCTATAGTTGCCAACCCCTAAAACAAGGAGGGCTACGGCTAACCTTGAAAAAGATTATTAACGTATTAGATTTAGGTATAGTTCAGGGTGTCATATAATCGTGATTTGTGTCATTTCGGTCCAGCGGACATGGCCAAGGATTGAATAAGCCAGGGTCACTTACCCCCAGTCTAAATAAGGTGACCAAACAAACTTAGCCAAGTATATTGACCGGTATCATGATCCATTGAATGACCCTTATCATTTATATATGCGTGCCGTAAACTAAAAGGCTTTTATTAACAGCTAATTAATCCTATCAACTAGTTGAATCCTTAAAATTCAAAATTTTAGAATTTGTTAATAACTTTTATTAAATCCTTATCAACTATAAGGTTCACGTGCTATCCTAATCGTTATTAGGATTTTAATAAATCATTTACAACACTTTAAAGTGTAATCTTTTAATGAGAATATTATAATAACGATTAAAATAATGATCGTCGTTAAAGGACTACCCTAATCAAGAATTAGGGTTTAAAAAGTTGTAATGATTATTAAAACATAGCATTTCATTTAAAATTTATCTTATAAATTTCAAATAGGGTTTAATGGCTAACCTAAAAGATTTCAACAATTATCATATAATGAAGCATGGCTATTAAAACATAATCTAACTTTATCAACTATAAAATTAGCATGCAATTATTAAACTAAATATCACATAAAAGGTTTATAATTGTTTAACCATCATCACATAATTATTAAACATGCATCAACACATTAAAAAATTTATCCTATAAATAATTAATGTGCAACTAAATTTAACACTTAAATTTAAAAGCATGATTTTAAAACTTAAAACAGTTTCATCAAAATTATCATATAATTTTCATTACATAAACTATGTTTTAAAATCATCATAAAATTTCCATGTTTCAAAAAATAATTTTATAGCATAAAAGAATTTTATAAAACATCTTGTCATGCCCTATTTTGAACTATACGTGTATTCTACTGTATACACGTGGTATTTCTACTTTCGATACATGGGTAGGCATGAAATAAATATAGATATCGATGTATGTAACGTAGTGCAAAGGGGGATTGGGCTGTAATACGTGGCTAAGGGAAGAGAATACGAAATGTGAATGCAGGAGAAGTGCGAAGGACGTCGTGTGTATTATATAACGCGTATGTATTGGGCGTGTGTGTGTGTGTGATGCATGTATGCGTGCATGGGTGTGCCTGGTTGTGTGTAAGGGAAGCCATGCTAGTGTGAAAGGGGTTAGGGGTCGATGGCATCCCCGTAAATTTTTAGAAAGGTGAGGGGAAAACGGTCATTTGGACTAAAGGAGGTGTGTGTACATACTAAAGTGGTGTGTGCATAAAGTAATGGCAAACTTGTAATTACCTATAATATGGGGGGTATTTAGGTCATTTCCACATGGAATATTCCCTTGGAATGTTCCATTCTGGGAAGAGAAGAAATGAATAAGAAGAGAGAAGAAAGAAAGAGAGAAATCTCTCTCTCTCTCTCTCTCTGTCTCTCTCTCCCCCCCCCTCATTTTTCATTCTCTTTTCTCCTTCCTCTCTTCCTCCCTTAACTTGGCCGGCCACCCTACCCCTCTTTTCCCCCTCCTTCATCAAATGAAAACCCTAATTTCCATTCCCCATTGGAAGGAATTCAAGCTTGCTTCAAGGAGAAAGAAGATGGAATGAAGAGAAAGAGAAGAAGAGAAGAAATCAAGCTTTGGAGGTAGGAATCCTCTTGGATTTGGAATTTTATTAATTGGTTCTTGTGATCATGTTTTTATGGCATGTTTTACTCAATATGTGATAGGGGTAGTCAAATTTATATGCTATGGCTCAATTTCACAAATTTCCCCTTGAAATTCTTAGCTAAATCATCTCCTTTGGAATTCTAAAATCCTGATGTCTGTTGTTGCTTTGATTATGGTTACTGTAGGTCGAATTAGGTTTCGAAAAAATTATATACTTGTAGATCTTGAAGTTCTACCCTAAAATCATATAAATTTTGTTATATGTTCAATTCAGAAATTAGGAGCAAAAAATTCCAACTTTACAACATATATGTTTGATTTTCAGTTTTGACACAGGGTAGTAAAATTTACCTCAGTACCTGCACACACAATGGAATTTTATTTTCTTGGTCTCGTTAGAAAGTTAACAAGTTTTATACAACTTTATCTCAGTGCATAATTTTCGAAATTCTGGCTAAAACATGCCCAAAAACAACAATCTTTACAGACCCTGAAATCTGTCAGAAAAACAGACTGAATAGGTTTCACCAAACAATTTACCATAAATCATCTATTTAATATTTCTGCAAGAAATTTTATCTGTGAATCCAAAACTATCATATATACAACTTTCATTTAGGAAGTTGTGCCAAATTCTCAAGGAAAACTGATGATATTAATCATTTGTTGAGACTGATTACAATTTCCAGTAAGTTGAGCCATTTCTATGAGATGTTAAACTATGTATTGATGCTAATTATGCTTCAATTGTCCATATTTGTTGTTATTATATAAAAGGAAGTTTATTGTTGTAATATGCTATTAAAATTGCTAATGTGATTGTGAGGTGGTACATGATGCATACCACGTGTTTGTGAAAATGCCATATTGATATGAAGGTTGAGAATAATGAGAAATGGGCTAGCAAATATTTGTATCATGAATCGTGTTGTGAATTGGTAATGATGGGATCATGAAAAGCATGGTTTCATATGTTATGAATGATGAATTGAAATGGCTATGATGAAGGGCATAACACTTGGGTGCAAGACCCATTTGATATGTGATTTGATTACAATGGAGGACATAACACTTCGGTGCATGACCCATATTGATATGAGTGTGTAATGTGAAACCGTGCAACGTGTCCCCTTCAGTGCTATATATAATGTTAAATGATGTTTTAGAATGCCTCAATCCTCTCTAAGGAGAGTGAGTTAGCAAAACCCGGGTTTTAGGTGGAATTTGAGTAAATTGTGGATATGAGGCCTGTACTAAGAAGTTGGGGGAAATGATAATGTGATATGTGATACTTATTCCCACTCGTCTTTACCGGGAGTGGAGGGGACATACGGAGGTTGTGTTATTATGGGAGGCCTCACTCCTGTCTGGGACGGGGGAGCTGAGAGGCCCGGCATACAGTGCCCGTGTCCACTGTGTTGTGTGCTATATTCACCACAAAATTGGGGTGAGGTCCAGGACCTGGTATCATACAGTTTATCCAAGTTTCCAATTAATTCAATTAATTAATTAAATTATAAAATGAGAATTTTGCATGTTGCTTCTTCTGCCGTCAGCACTTCCCTTTTTACCTTACTTGTTTCACTGGTGACACTGTGATATACTTCTGACACTTGTGATCCCCTTTTAGATTGTGTTTGTACGAATACTTGTATCATTATTCGTGCTAACCATTTCCTTGCAGTAGCTCGACATTGGACCGCATGTATGATCCCCTTACTTAGCTATTTACTTTTCATTATATTACTTAGTTTACACGCTTTATTTCTCTTGCCTTTCCTTATGGATTGATAACCTTAGGAGGTGTTCCAAATCCAAGTTGGTTCCTACTGGGGCACGCATTGACGTGCTCCTTCCAATTTTTCAGGTAGCAGGGACAGCATGGTTGGCGGTGACTTGTAGTTGGGTTTTAGGGGTACCACTTGGTGTGAGCTGTAGTTGTGGTTGTTGAGTATTGGACTCTCCACCTTGATTTTGATGATGATCAAACACAAATCATTGTGACTAACTCTTGTGATTGCAGTTAGCTAAAAAGTCACCAATTATATTCAAGAAGATCAAAAGTGACTACACGTGTTGATTCAAGTGAAGGACTTGGTAGATCAACAAAGGTGATGCATTGGCTTGAAGAACGCAAAGGCTACCTCAAACCTCAAGCCAATGGCATCAACAAATGAATGGAGATTCAATCCAAAGAGAAGATAGGAATGGATGAGTCAAAAGGTTCGAAGACTATGACGTTGGAGATATTTAGGTCATTCAACCAAAAGACTCAAGACCATGAAGAATTATGGAGATCGTCGCCAAAGTACTTTGTTCATCTCAAGCGACGTCCCAAGACTTCCTCAGAACGCGTGATCGGTGTGTCTGAAGCTTCGTTGAAGCTTAAGGAGTATTATTGAAGTCGAGGGATTCAGAATCTTCATGTTGAAGCTTTGAAGACGGTTTGTCGTGTTTACTTTTATGTCTTCTAGCTTCAGTTTAGTAGAATGTTAAGCCTTGAGTTGTACTTGCCTAGAAATCTTTATTTCTATCATATCTTATCTCTAGGATTGCCTTAGAAGCCATCAAAATGTTTCCCGAAGCTTATCACTTCTTTTCTCGGCTTCTTATGCATCTTAGTTGGTTCAACTAGAAGAACCAACCGACTAGATGATGATCTAGTCGGTTGGAAATTCTTCTTGAACCGACTAGACATCCTAGTTAAATTCAGCCCATTCACTGTTGGTCAATTAGTCGGTCCAAGAAGGTTCACCGACCGACTAGATGACGATTTAGTCGGTTGGAAATCCTTCTCAGACCGACCAGTTATCCTAATCAATTCAAGACTATTTGTTGACCTATTAGTCGGTCCAAGAAGGTTCACCGACCGACTAAATGACGACCTAATCGGTTGGTGTCTCTTTTCAGACCGACTAGTTCTCCTAGTGAAATTCGACTTCTTTACTGTTGGTTAATTAGTCGGTCCAAGAAGGTTCACCGACCGACTAGTTGTCAAACTAGTCGGTTGATGTTTCTTCTTAGACCGACTAGTTCTTTGTCTTCTGTATTTCACTATCTTTGCTGTCAACTACTTAGTCGGTCTAAGAAGGCTCACTGACCGACTAGTTGTTAAACTAGTCGGTTGATGTTTCTTCTTAGACCGGCTAGTTCTTCATATCCTTGAATTCGACTTCTTTGCTGTCAACTTCTTAGTCGGTCCAAGAAGGTTCACCGACCGACTAGTTGTCAAACTAGTCGGTTGATGTTTCTTCTTAGACCGACTAGTTCTTCGTCTTCTGGAATTCACTATCTTCGCTGTCTTCCTTCTAGTTAGTCTAAGAAGGTTCACCGACTGACTAGTTGCAAAACTAATCGGTCAGTGATCCTTCTTAGACCGATTAAGCAGCTTCAGAATAGAGCCGTTGGAGCATTTAATGCCACGATTTTTGTGACCATTTTCTCTCTTCTCTATATAAGTTTGAGTGCTTCAAACCTATAATCCAAGGCTGAAATTAGAGACATTTTCACATCTAAGAGAAGAGCCATTCAACTCTATTTTCAAGCTCTCTCTTCTCACTGGAATCTCTCCCTCACTCTTTGAGCACTAATTCCTCAAGAGAGATTCTCATTCCTTATGAGCTTCTCAAGCTAAAAGCTTGAATCAAAGTCACCAACTTCTCCCTAGCCATCTATTACTGCTCATCTTGGTAGAGCTATGGTTTGGTGATCTCATCTTCCTCAAAATCCATTCTTGCCATAAATTGGTAAGTATTTCTCAAGGCATAGGATTTTGTGGTAAGAAGTTTTTGTTGGTAGCAACAACCTATCAACTTTGTGTTTGATGATAACAAACGTGTGTGAACGTTCTGACGTGTTTGTTAAGTGATCTCAGGTATATATTGATCAAGTGGAACTCAATAGTCCAAGAGTTTGTGTTCCTTTGAACTTGTGCTTCATAGTTTCATTAACTGCCCCTTGGTTAGCGCATTGGTTAGAGAATAGGGTTCGGCCATCAAACAAAATTCCCATAACAATAATTCCCTACAGGTCGTGACCTAGGAGCTACCTAATTCCAAATTATATATATTAAAAAAACAAAAACAAACACTTCCCCAGGCCGTGACCTAAGAAAGAGAAGCCGGCCGTAAAACAAAAAATCTCAAGGGCAGCCAATTTCTAAAAGAGAACTTCTCTACAAATAGAGGGCGCCGCAAAAATTCCTTGTATTCTCAACCTAACGCATGCGCACCTCCAAAAAAAAGGCAACGAAATAAAAGGGAAGCTCTTCATTTTTTATCTTTTCATAAGCTTCAATTTGAGAGAGAGAGAGAGAGAGAGAGAGAGAGAGAGAGAGAGAGAGAGAGAGAGAGAGAGAGCAGATCTCCTTTTGATTAAAAGATTCCCATGATTCATCTCCCTCTCCTTTGAAAATCTCAAATCCCAGGGGTTTTTTTGTTGCACTAATTTTTAAGAGGATGCAATGATTTCATGAGTTTCTCTTCTGTTGTTTCGTTGGAAATCTCCCAGGAGCACTTTGTTCTTCAAATTATTAAGAGCACATAATTATGCTTTGTGTTTTTCTTTGAAAATCCCATTGCTTTTTAATATCAAAACCTACTGTTTTTTTGGTGTTTGTCCTCTTGTTAAGGAGTCGAAAAAAAACAATTTTTTTTGAAGCGCACATATTTTCTCAAGAGAGAGCAGTCAAAGTTTTTTTGAGGGGTATTAATTGTTTATGTGTGCACATTGTTTTCAAAGAAACAGACGACGCATCCTTCAAATAAATTCCAGAGATCACTTGATTGAGAATCACAACAAAAGGGAAGTATATTGTTTTTACTGTTTCATTTGATTATCATTTGATTTCATTGCCTGAAAGAAAAACACAGGCCTAATTTGTGTTGCTCTTCTCTTTGAAGAATCCCAGTGGCACGCACTAAAATTTACCCAGGTCATTTATTAATTCCCCTTGAGTCATGAGCCTGAAGTAGAACTCAAAGAGTAGAGCCGCAAGATTCAAAGAAGCCGGACAAAAATTCTCAAGTGCCGCAAGTCTCAATTTCAGTTGGGTGTTGCAAGTTTCAATCTTTACAAAAGGGCCGCAACTCGTAAGGAGAGCCGCAACTTGAGTTGCACGACTTACGGAGATGACTACATCTTGTCAGATACAGATCTGACCTGCGCCTATTGACAGAGACGACACACCATTACTGAGCATGTCTAAAACTCTATCTATTTATCTTTGTATTGGTGTAGCGATTTCTGTTAGGGGAAACTTTACCTTTTGTGTTACTTTTGGGGACCTGACGACTTTGGGAGTCGTCACGGAGGGAGAGCATCTGACTAGGTTGATAGTGTAGAGCACGTGGTGTACGTACGAGCTAGGTGAGAGTAGATTTGGGATCTTGACTCATTGTAGCTGTACATGATTACATATCTATCTAGTATTTGCTTTCGGGGGCAGGAGTAGGTCGTGGGGACGACCGAACCAGGGTATATCTATGCGTACTCTGTGATTGCTATTTTATTATCCTGTCTGTGCTTATAACTGCGTGTGATTGTTCGTGGGTTGCACGAATATTTTTTAATAGCATATTCACCCCCCCTCTAGGCTACGATCCAGATCCAACAGTTTTATATTTCATTCTTTATATTTCATATTTGTTGTATACTCACGGTGGTGAAAGGATTGGCTTGATCCCAAGTTGTGGGAGTCAAGATTTCGTTTTACTCTCGGTTTCTGAGAGTGTGCTTACTCCCAGGTTGTGGGACTAAGGTCTTTGCGTGTTCCCGGGTTGTGGGATTCACGGACATCGATTGTAGGTCGATTGCACTTGTGGGGTTTCTGCAAGTGGGCTAAAGGAAATCTCTAGCTGTTTGCTAGAGTATCCGGAGGGGATCCGGGTGTTGCTGGATTAGGGCACCGGTAACAAGTCAGGGAGACTTGGGTGGCACCGAACCAGGGTAGATTGCTTGTTTGCATTGCATTATTCCTTGTGTTGTTGTTCACTTATTGTATTCCGCATTTGTTGGTTAAGTAGGGTTTTATTTGGCGTAATTTCCTTATAATTCTATAAAACACTATTCACCCCCTAGTGTTTGTTCCTCATAGCACAGGGTCACTACAATTGGTATTAGAGCGAGGTAATAGCTATGGCAACCAACAACACACGAAGCTCTTTTCCACCATATCTCCTTGGGCCCAATTATCAAATTTTGTGTATGAAGATGAAGGCACATATTCAATCCATCGATGAGGATTATTGGAAGCTTGTGGAGAAGCCCTTTCGAACACCTACCACTTCCGAACATAAGTGGACAAGTGAGCAAAAAGAATTGGTGAAGAAACATGATGAGGTAATGAATATCTTGCTTGATTTTTTAACTTATGATATTCTTATGCGTGTGTCCAAGGCAACAACGGCATATCAAATATGGCACATGCTAGCGGTGCAAGAAGAGTCCACCTCGGAGTGTTCTTCCTCCAATGATGAAAGAGATTCATTCATGGGTTTGATAGCACGAGAGGATGCCACTAAGGGTGACTCTAGGGACGAATCAAGTGATTCAAGTGAAAGTGATAGCGACGATGAAGAGGTAACAACGAATGGTCTTAGAATTGAACTTAAGCAATTATTTAATAAATATCAAAAGCTTTTGCTTAGATATTGTGATGCTAAGAATAAGATTGCTAGTCTCACTAACACATCTACATGTAGCACCTCTAACAATGACACCATTGTTGAGACACTCGCTATTGAGAAAGCAAGTTTGCTTACTCAAAATGGCATGTTGAGAAATGAGGTGGAGTCCCTCAAATCTCAACTTGATCCTGTTTCTATTGTGGATAGTAACGATCTTAAGATTGAAAGTCTTCAATCTCAAAACACTTGTTTGGGCATTGAGAATGAGGATCTCAAATCCCAAGTGCACAAGCTCACCACGCATGCATCCACCTTGGATGCTACTATTTCTTCAATTTCAAAGAAATATGAGCTCATGTCCTCCATTGTTGAGAGATTCAATAATGGAAAGGACAATTTGGATGATTTGCTAAAGAATCAACTACCGGCAAACCATCGTGTTGGCCTTGGTTATTCTAAGGCAAGTGCATCCAATGCACGCGCCTCCTATAGTGAAGTAACTATAGATTTTGTGAGGCCATCCTCCGGTGCATCCACGAGTGGTGTCTATAACAACTTGTGTAGTTCTACTACTAAGGAAACCACCACTCCTATTCCTCCCTCCTTTGGAAAGAAACCCACTTTGGGTGGACCTCCAAAGAAGGGTCATGCATTTATGTACACCAATACTATGCCACGTAGGAACACACATCCTACCCCACATGTTCAAACGAATGATGGTTTTTATGTTCCACACCCATGAGCACGTGCAAACACTCATTTGAGACACTCTCATGCACGTACTCATGGTCATGCACCTTCACATGCTTATGATCACACATCACATCCACATGTGCATGCTAATTCTCATGATCATCCTCATGCATACACACCTCATATTCATCCACGTAAGTATGCTACACCACATCATAGATCATATGCCCATCATCATGCTTTTGCATAACACAATGGTCTATACACACATCCTCATGCTCTTGCTAGATCTCATGTTCCTAGGCCACATGCACCACGTAGAGATCAACCTTTTGTGCATGCAACCATTAGGAAGAGGATACCCACATCATACACTATTTGGGGTCCTAAGAACACTAGTAATTATGCTAAGGATTTGTATGTGCAATCTTATATTCATAATATTATTTTGAATGATGATTATGTTGGGAAATCACGGTCCTCTTGGACTTGGTTTCCAAAGGGTTAGTCTTGTTAACCCAATTTGCTTGGTACCATAAGCTTATATTCATTATATGGGTACCAAAGCATTTGTGTTAAGAATTGGTTTATTCTTTTGTGTTCTTATTGGTCTTAGATGCTCATGTTTGTTAGGAACGTAAATTCATATTGAATTTGATTTCCATTGCATGTTTATTAGTAGATCACTGTGTTTATGATTTTCATGTCTAAAATATTTAATATTTGTATGCAACACATGCTTTGGTTCATATGTATGTTTTGTTGCATGTGATGCATGTCATGCTTTTGGATTAATATACATATTTACTTTTGGTACATTTGGTACATGCATGTATATGGTTATATATTTATCTAGTAACATGATTACATGTTTCATTAATATTGTGTATGATTACATTAGGATATGGGTTACAATAATTTGAATTTAGTTTGTTAAATTTGTTGCCTAACCCATAGGATCCAAAAAGGTTTTTGGATATCAAAATTATGTTTTCTAGGTTCAATCCACATTGGGATACCAACTCTACCAACTCCTTGATTTGCAAAGTTTTTCATTCTAATGGAGTTGATGGTGCTTAAGTGATGCACCAAAGTAGGGTGAGCTTAATATTGTAAGTATATTCTTACATTTGGTATCCATGTGTGTTGGATGCATGTAGATGTCACTTTGTGTTTGAGACTATCTCATGCATATCCTATGTTTGCATATTGTGTGTCTTGTATGTCATTCATATCTATGTATTTCACGTGTGTCAAATTCTTGACTGATGTGCATTGTGTATTCATAATCCTTACTCATATTTTTATTCAAAGATTACTTATAACATGTGGCTTAAAAATTTTCATGTTAGAATTAATGCTCATTTGCATGTTTCACACACGGGACACGCTTATATTTATGTTCCACTTCACAAGCGTGCATCCCAACTTCCTACTCATGCCTCTACATAACCAATACTTAAGAATCCCAAATCACTATCTTTTGGATTCCTAAGATTGTTTCTAGTCATGGTATGAACACACTTATAGAATCATATATTAGGATTGACATATTCTCATGCGACTATATATATAAAATCAAACTCAGTCTTTATTTGATTTCCACCTTGCTTACTCACTCATATTGCACTTCATTGCTTGGGTACTATGCTTGTATGATTACTTTTTGTACCCATATATATATGTGAGTTCGTCCACTACTCCCAAGTTTGCATTGTTTGTATGATTGTGTGGGAGTATGACATGTTTTTGATTGCTATCATGCTTTGTTCATCTATATGTCATTGCATTTCATTCGTATTTTGTTTGTGCATATAGATTAGTTGATTTCTCTAACCCTAGGTGATTTATTATCAATTTGCACCTTCCTATCTTGTTGATATGCCAAAGGGAAAGAGAAATTTGGTTATGAAAATTAATACTTTATGCTTTTCATGCACACTCTTTGTGGTATTACTTTTCATGTCTTCCTTCAATATGTGTTGTGCCGCGAATGTTTATTTTATGAACTTATAGATATTGAACGAGGAATCTTTCTTGCACACACTATTGTATTAGATGTGTGTATTCATAATGATGTTGCTTGACTAAATCATATGCATATGAATTATTAGTATAGCTGTATCTAATTTCTAATGGTTGAGAATTGTTAATTCCTTATATGTATGATTTTCATGATCATAATAACTCCTATTAATGCATGTCATGCATTTCTATTAATGAGTGTTATTTACAATTGGTAAATGATTGGTTATTGGACTACTTGATTTTGTTCCTTAACCTATTGGATCCAAAATTTTTTTGGATACCACCAATTGTTGAATTGTCAGATTGTTGTGCAAGATGCCTACCCTACACACTCCTTGGTTTACAAATGATGGATCAATTCAAAGAAAAGGATGGTGCATTGGAGATGCACACATATAGGAATAGCTAAATGGTTGCAAGTATGTGTTTTGTACAATTGGTATTTTAATATATTGGTTTTGACTACCATGTTTACAATTGGTATTTTAATATATTCGATTTGTGTAATATAGCATACTTCCTCATTAGCTCATTCTTATCACACTCTCATGAAGATTGTTTGTTTATGTAACTGCCATGTTCATATATGTCATATATATGTCTTATTACGACTCATGTAACATGGTAGTTATAACATTCATATAATGAATTGGTTAGTTGTTTATTGATGTTCATATCTTTGGAACACGTTGTCATTACACATCGCATTCCTCACATGCATGCTTCTTTGTGAAGATTGTTAAATATTATGGATATGATAACTGATGTGTATGACATGCTTGTTTGTTTATAAGATTGTATTAAGCATATTGATCTTAACCTTCATTGAATATTTTTCAAATCTTTCAGTTAAGATTCATTGCTGCTTTGATTCTACAACTTGTACCTAATTCTCGTAGATGACTATGTTCATGGATTATTTAGACCATATCATGATCTGTCATACCATTCTAGTAGATTCTTTCATTTCTTTTTGGCATGCTATATTTCATCTCGTTATACATAATTCATGCCATGTATAAGATTAATGATTTAGGATCTCTATGCGTATTTGTTCATTGTATCACCACACATCTCATATTTTTCTTATAGTTTATATGATTATCTTTATGAGATGTATTGATATGATTTGGGGTGATCAATGTATGTTACTTGTCATTTTAATTACTTCATGAATGATGTTTAGCCATAATTTTATTCAAGAGATCTTTCATGTCTATAGCTAAATCTTTCATGTATGATATTTTCATAAGTGACATAACACTCATTCATATCAGTTAGTGATCTTCATACTATATTTCTCACTGTGTCATCTCTCAGCTCATGCTCATATTTTATGCTATTTTTTGAGATGTTAGAGATAACTTGTGCTATACACGATCATTAAGCTTTATATTGTGTTTGATGATATGTATATTCTGTCATAGATATTCTTCCATGAATATATCTTGATGCACTATGACTTCTTTGATGCTACCTCCGATTATATTGTGCTTATACAAGTCTTTTTATTGTATTCGCACAATTGGTATGTATGCATGCGATGTTCATGATAAATTTATTCATTTATGTCCTACCTTATGACTTTGAACGTAGACTATCTTCATGCCTTTGCTCAAAAGATATTTTGTCACATTATGCCTTATGTTGAATCCTTTGTGATAATTGAGCTAGGATGAGATCATGTTTCTATTTGTTCACTTGGTTTCCTTCTCAAGTGATATCATGATCTTGACATTATTTGCATGCTTTGCATACTTTGTTAGACTACCATTGGTATCTTCTTTACAATTGGTAGACTAAGTATATTGGATATCATCTTTACATGCTCTTGATTGATGCTAGTTTTGAGCTTATGATATTGTACTTATCTTCCTTGTGCTTATGGCATTGCATGCTTATCTTTGACTCATTATGTGAGTATCTATTCTGGAATGCATGCTAATGCTTTGGTTCTTTTGAACATTGTTTCAATTAATTTCCCAGGGTGCTAGAATTGTGTATGCCATACGTTTATGATGTTACTATCTCTAGTTTGGCATAACATTTTTGCATGATATAGATATTGGATATTCATTTTCATTGTATCATCTTGTCAACCCACATCGCACATTTCACTTATATTTGGTATGCTTACTTTTGGAGATGCTTTGTGGAGTTTAGCTGGAGATGCTTTGTGGAGTTTAGCTGGAGATACTTTTGGAGATGATTGGGTATGCCTACAATTGGTTTCACATGCCATTATAATTAATTTATGTTATTATTTCATAACATAACTTTGTACACATGGTTAATAATTTCCATAGTCATGTTTGTTTACTTCGTCGCTCGACGATTATATTGATTAAATAGATTTGCTTGTATGAAAACATAGAATTGTTTTCCATGCACTAAATTTGCTAAAAATTGTTAATCTATGTCATTGTGATGATTTTGATTCCACCATTATGTATCTAATCATGTCTATATAATATGTCATGCTCTTGCTCAAGGACAGTCTATCACATTTTGCTTAATGTTATAAATTTTGTGATAATTGAGTTTGTTCATGTACTTGACACTATTTGGTCACTTGTTATTATTTCACAAGTGATGTCATAATTTTTGCATTGTTACTTTTCTAACACTGCTCACACTACTCTTTACAATTAGTGTCTACTGTAATCTTTTATCACATATGCTTATTGCTTATCTTCCTGTGATAATTGAGGGTAGTTGAGTTGTTGGATATGTGCTCTTGCAATTGATATCTTTGTTTTGATATCTTGTTTTCAATTGGTAACTTTACAATTGATATCTTTACATTGGATATACTTTTATGTCTTCCACTCTTTTCTTGCTTTTGTTGTTTCTTTTTCCCCATGTCTTTTGGATAATGCCAAAGGGGGAGAGAAATAAACAAAGGATGTGCTTATTAAATGTTGAGAATTAAACAATAACTTGAATCATATAGACTTTATGTATGATCGTTCATGTATATGATTCAGGGGGAGCATTGGTGATTACCTTTGTTTAAATTGATTACATTATATATATATATTGGTAATCATGCTCATGTTTATGATGTGTAGTGCCTATATGATTTGTATTGTGTACGCATATTATTTCTGGTCATTCATGCGATATATACACAACCTCATGTGATACACACACTATTAACTGCTGAATGATGCTATTGATTATTGATATTAACTTGATTGGCATCATTGTAGGGGGAGTAAGTATATTTAATGCACAATTATTTGTTTTGTTTATATTTGGTTTGTCATCATCAAAAAGGGGGAGAATGTTGAGTATTGGACTCTCCACCTTGATTTTGATGATGATCAAACACAAATCATTATGACTAACTCTTGTGATTGCAGTTAGCTAAAAGTCACCAATTAGATTCAAGAAGATCAAAAGTGACTACACGTGTTGATTCAAGTGGAGGACTTGGTAGATCAACAAAGGTGATGCATTGGCTTGAAGAACTCAAAGGCTACCTCAAACCTCAAGCCAATGGCATCAACAAATGAATGGAGATTCAATCCAAAGAGAAGATAGGAATGGATGAGTCAAAAGGTTCGAAGACTATGACGTTGGAGATATTCAAGTCATTCAACCAAAAGACTCAAGACCATGAAGAATTATGGAGATCGTCGCCAAAGTACTTTGTTCATCTCAAGCGACGTCCCAAGACTTCCTCAGAACGCGTGATCGGTGTGCCTGAAGCTTCGTTGAAGCTCAAGGAGTATTATTGAAGTCGATGGATTCAGAATCTTCATGTTGAAGCTTTGAAGACAGTTTGTCGTGTTTACTTTTATGTCTTCTAGCTTCGGTTTAGTAGAATGTTAAGCCTTGAGTAGTACTTGCCTAGAAATCTTCATTTCTATCATATCTTATCTCTAGGATTGCCTTAGAAGCCATCAAAATGTTTCCCGAAGCTTATCGCTTCTTTTCTCGGCTTCTTATGCATCTTAGTTGGTTCAACTAGAAGAACCAACCGACTAGATGACGATCTAGTCGGTTGAAAATTCTTCTTGAACCGACTAGACATCCTAGTTAAATTCAGCCCATTCACTGTTGGTCAATTAGTCGGTCCAAGAAGGTTCACCGACCGACTAGATGACGATTTAGTCGGTTGAAAATCCTTCTCAGACCGACCAGTTATCCTAATCAATTCAAGACTATTTGTTGACCTATTAGTCGGTCCAAGAAGGTTCACCGACCGACTAAATGACGACCTAATCGGTTGGTGTCTCTTCTCAGACCGACTAGTTCTCCTAGTGAAATTCGACTTCTTTACTGTTGGTTAATTAGTCGGTCCAAGAAGGTTCACCGACCGACTAGTTGTCAAACTAGTCGGTTGATGTTTCTTCTTAGACCGACTAGTTCTTTGTCTTCTGGATTTCACTATCTTTGCTGTCAACTACTTAGTCGGTCTAAGAAGGCTCACTGACCGACTAGTTGTTAAACTAGTCGGTTGATGTTTCTTCTTAGACCGACTAGTTCTTCATATCCTTGAATTCGACTTCTTTGCTGTCAACTTCTTAGTCGGTCCAAGAAGGTTCACCGACCGACTAGTTGTCAAACTAGTCGGTTGATGTTTCTTCTTAGACCGACTAGTTCTTCGTCTTCTGGAATTCACTATCTTCGCTGTCTTCCTTCTAGTCAGTCTAAGAAGGTTCACCGACTGACTAGTTGCAAAACTAATCGGTCAGTGATCCTTCTTAGACCGATTAAGCAGCTTCAGAATAGAGCCGTTGGAGCATTTAATGCCACGATTTTTGTGACCGTTTTCTCTCTTCTCTATATAAGTTTGAGTGCTTCAAACCTATAATCCAAGGCTGAAATTAGAGACATTTTCACATCTAAGAGAAAGCCATTCAACTCTATTTCCAAGCTATCTCTTCTTGATCACTCCGTATTTTACACCTTTTTTCTGCATGTTTGCATGCCATTTAGATCGCTCAAATCGTGTTTTTCACGTTTATTCGACAATATTGCGATGCTATTCATGATTTGTTGTTTTTGTTGTATTTCAAGAGATTTGGAGCGATTTGAAGTGATTCTGAGATGCACCCACTCCGTAGTGTCACCGACGACTCTCTTGAGGGGTATTCTGCGATTGGAGAGGAGTGGAAGAAGAAAGAACGTCGTAGGAGCGACGAGGAGGCAAAAATACGAAGAATGGGCATTTTCAGCATGCCACTCGGTCGAGTGAAGGAGTCACTCGGCCGAGCATAGATAGCCCGCTCGGCCGGCCAGATCGGACACGCAACAGAGCTAATATCAGCGTGCACTCGGCCGAGCATCACAAGACCACTCGGCCGAGCACCGAGTCATCCCTCGCCCGAGTGGAGCCAAGATGACGGCAACCAAAAATGTCCAACTCTCTGGAATCCGTCAGTCAGCCCCAGAGACCGACTCGGCCGAGTGACGAACGCCGTTCGACCGAGTGACGAACGTCGTCCGCCCGAGTGAAGAACGCCCATCAGCCGAGTGAAGAAAAGTCACTCGGCCGAGTGACTCCCGAGGAGACGACCCCCAAGACCCCCAACTCTCTGGAATCCGTCAGGGTCTCTCACTCGGCCGAGTGACATTTGTCACTCGGCCAAGTGAGCCGCGCTGCCTGTAGCGTAAGTTGCGATTTTGAGGCTGCGCAGGGGCATTTTCGTCAGGATTTTTTGGGCGATTTTGGGGGGTATTTAACCCCAGCTTTTAACCTAGTTAAGGGGTTTTTTCAGAACTTTTGGCAGCCTTTTTTAGATTACTTTTTAGGAATTAGATTTAGCTTTTAGGGAGGAGAGAAAAGAGTTAATTTGTTGAATGCTACTTTGTTCTTCATTGGTTTGTCTCTCTCCCTATCAAAAACTCCATTTTTATTGATATATTGAATATTGCTATGAATTCTATTGATTTTATTTGTGAATTTCTATTGAATTTCCTTATGAATTGTGAGTAGTTTTATCGTCTTAGAGCGTAGGGATGAACCCTACGAACCCTATTTCTAATTTGTGATGAATTGGTGAAATTATTGCTAGAATTGATTAGGGTTAGTTTGGGATTGATTTAATACGAATAGCTAGGGATTCATACCGATTGGGATTTGCAAGAGATTGGATCCCAACTCGATAAGAAGCCCTAGAAATTCGAATTGGGTCGCAATTGAATTTCTTCGGAATCGGTTTGCAAGAGATTGGACCGAAACTAGGGTTTTCGATTGCAATTCCATACCAATACCCGTTTGCAAGAGATTGGACGGGTAGGAACTATCCCAACCTAGGTCGTAGCTCGAGTTTGCACGAGAGTGGGCTCAAGATACGACTGAACGATGATGTTTTCCTTCACGCTAGTTTGCCTAGGTTAGGGTTTGCAAGAGATTGGACCCTACCCTAGGTTTGCTATAGACCGGCAATAGCGCGAGAGCGTGAGCTTGGTTCTACATTTAGTTGCAACTAGTCCACCCGAATTTCAAGTCTAGCAATTGTGAAACCCACGAAGCACAATGATGAGATACAGCAAGTAGCGGGGATTCCCTATCCCTAGGCGTCATTATTAATTTGATATTTTCTTTCGTATAATTGAATGAATGTGACCGCATTATTGCGAATATTTCTCGACCATTCTTATAGCCAGGTGGATTGAAGAAGACACTGTCATTAGGCCTCCCTGTGTTCGATACCCCTCGCCACTACACCGTGCGCTTACGGTAAGACTAGCGAGTCGCGTGCCCGGGACGTGTATCCGGGCTCCGATCAAGTTTTTGGTGTCGTTGCCGGGGAGGCGATAGTGTTTGATTCTGATAACCTAGCTATTTCTTTCTTTTTGTTCTATCATTTTTTATTTTATTTCACCCTTCCATTGTGCTAACTATTTCTTTGAAACTCTGTTGTCCATTGCATGTACACGAGATCCTCGACGAACCCTGAAGAGATACTATACGATCCGGAGATCGAGCGTACATTGAGGAGGATCCGAGCGGAGAGGAGACCCGTTACGGAAGGAAATTTTATGACCCATCCTGAGACACCCGAAGAATTGGCGGAGCGAATGGCGAGGATTATTTCCATAAGAGATAGGCTTCGGCCTAAGACTTCTTCCACGACCTCATCCATAGCCATGCCGGAGTTGGCGGCCGACAAAAATTTCGAGTTGAAGACCGGATTGGTGGTTCTTATGCAACAAGATCCTTTTCATGGGAACTCCCATGAAACCCCTCATTACCACATCCAGCTCTTCCTATCAAAATGTGCCACCTTCCAAATGTCGGGCGTCCCCGTAGACGCTATCAAACTGCGCCTTTTCCCTTTCACACTCAAGGACAAGGCCTTATATTGGTTGAGGACGCAAACTGAAGGAATCTTCACCACTTGGGATGAATTGGCGAGTGCCTTCGTCGACAAATTTTACCCGCCCTCCAAGACGGTGAAGATAAGAAGTGCTCTCATGTCCTTCATGCAAGGACCACAAGAGACTCTCTATGAAGCATGGGAGCGCTTCAAGGACTTGCAACATCAATGCCCCCATCATAGCATTGAGGATTGGGAGCTTGTCCACAGTTTCTACAATGGACTCCAACCGGGCATGAAGCAGATTATTGATGCCACCGCAAATGGAGCCATTTTGTCAAAGACTCCCGATGAAGCTACGGCCTTGCTTGAGGAGACGGCCTCGAACAACCAACAGTGGGGCGACGAGCGAGGACACTCTTCGTCCTCCTTGAAGCCGTCTAGCATTTATGAGGCCAAGGCCGTCGCGGAGCTAGCCAACAAATTTGATTCTCTCCACAAGGTAGTGGAGAGATTGGAGAAGTACATTACGGAGCCTCAAGGAGCCCCTCCTACATCCACGCCGACAAATCATATGAGCGATTGGCAAGACCAATCCCAAGCCATGTATGTAGGAGGAGAGCATGGAGAAGGAGCGTTGGAGCAAATTCAATATGTCGCAGGGAATTCTGGATATTGGGCCAATCCGGCTGCTAGAAACCATCCGGGTTTCTCATATGCCAATAATGATGGTGCATTGAACCCCCGCGACAACAACCTCCTCAAGCTCGAGCTCCACCACCACAACCGAATTATCCACCAAGGGGGCCACCGCAACAAAACTTCCCACCGAGGCAACAAGTGGGACCTTATAGGCCACCCGGGTACAATCAAGGTTGGAGAAATCCCAACCCTCCGCAAGCTCAAACACGTCCAGATTTTGAAGCTAAGGTGGAGGAGTTTATGGCGGAACAAAGAAAGATTAACGCCACGTTGAAGGTGGGACAAGATTCTCTCGCCACCGTCGTCGCTCAAATTGGGGAGCAACTTGCGTTGCTCAATAGAAACAATCAACAGTTGCCGGCTCAACCCGAGCAAAATCCACGGGGCAACACCGGCCATATCAATGCCGTGGTTGCGGTTACTACAAGAGGAGGGAAGGATACCCCCCATGACTCAAATTAAGGAACCCGTGGTGGAAAATCTAGAAGAGAGCGAGCCGACAATTGAAGTTGAAAAAGAGAAGGAGCCGCAAGGAGAAGTGAAATCTAGAGTGGAGGAGCTTATTGATGAGCGCCGATTTATGCCACCGGTGCCCTTTCCTCAACGGCTAGCTAGAGCCAAGATGGAGAAACGGCTAGCCAAGTTTCTCGAGTAGGGGTGAGCTCAATATCCACTTCCTCGACGCTATAGTGAAAATCCCATCCTACGCCAAGTTCTTAAAGGACTTGATTACGGGAAGGAAGAGGAAGGAGAAGATCATGCTCGCGGAGGAAGGGACTTGGTTCACAAAGAGGGAAAAGGAGCCCGCCAAATTTAAAGATCCAGGGAGTTTCCGGATTCCTTGCACTCTAGGCGACGTCCCCCTACAAAAAGCATTGGTAGATTTGGGGGCTAGTGTTAGCCTCATGCCTCTCTCCATGTTCCGGAAGTTGAATACCGGCACGGATTTAAAGCCTACCAACATGCGGATTCAACTAGCAGACGGTCGGACTACAAGGCCGGTTGGGATCGCAGAGGACATCCCACTCCAAGTTCCGGGAGGCATATGTTTGTCATGCGATTTCGTGATAATGGACATCAAGGAGGAGGGCGATACATCGCTCATACTTGGACGCCCATTCCTCGCCACCGCCGGTGTCATCGTCGATGTGCGGGAGGGGACTCTTACCTTGAACGTCGACAACATCGAAGTGGAGCTCCATATACCGAAGGCAATGAAGCACATGCCGTATCATGAGGAGCTAGATTACATGGACCTCCTTGATGAGGTCATCGAAGAAGCGATCCCCCACTCCATCGGCGCACCCCACGAAGATAGCTTCGAAGAAGGCCTAGATTTGGCCGAGGAAGAGAAGATGGAGCACTCCCCCAATATCTCCATGGCGATTGATGATGGCGACGCTGATCTCGCAAGAATACGGGAGCTCTGCAAGCGCTCGAAGTTGAGGACTCCGAAGAAAGCTCCACCGATACGACGATCGGTGTCACCAGCAAAGTCGAAGACCGGAACAAGCTCTAGCTTGGGGGAGCCACCCCCCAACATTTCCCATGACGAAGGGGCGCTGAGGAAGACCACATACCACCATGATCCAAATCCGGCGGTCTTCCCGGTAAATTCGACGGTTAAACGAGCTCAAGACCTTAAACGAGCGCTTGTCGGGAGGCAACCCGACGGTTATCGTATTATTACTAGTTTAGTTTTTATTTTTGTTTTAGACTTTATTAGTGTTTTTGAGTCGTTTGCCCGAAAAATTGTGACAACGGGTCCTATTTTCTTTGACAGGAGGAGGAGGAGGAAAGGATATCTATCATATGGAGGATAACCGAGGCGAAGAAGAGCGCTCCAAGAATGCGCTCGAGGCTTAGGAGGAGGAAGAAACCACCTGGAGGAAGAAAAACAGAGAGTAGAGCCAAAACGGAGCCCCGAAGCAGGAAACAGAGCCTCACTCGGTCGAGTACCATAGTCACTCGGCCGAGCAAAAAAAGTCGTCCGCCTGAGTGGCACACCAATGAGGGAAGTCTGCTGTACCCAACTCTCTGTCTTTTTTTGTGATTTCAGTATAAACTGCCACTCGGCCTAGTACATTTCTTCACTCGGCCGAGTGAAACTGATACCCTCCTAGGGCGAAAATTTCCGAGTCGCTTGTGCCACTCGGCCAAATGGACTTTTTCCACTCGGCCGAGGGTGGCAAAGCCACTTGGCCGAGTCGTAAGCAGAGGGAGAAAATTTAAAAACTTTTTCGTTACGATCACTCGGCCGAGTAACATAGTCACTCGGCCGAGTCGTAACTTCACTTATATATTGCGAACGGGCTCGGTGCGAATTTCCAAGCGACTTATTCCCAAATCTCGCCCGGGCTGAGCCCCTTCGTCTCCTACTCGCCCGCGATCGCCGATCCCTCGCCCGAATCAGCCTCGCCCCCGGTCCGTTCACCGCACCACTGTCGGCAAAGACCGACCGCCGACCCACCGACCGCCGATGACCACACTCGCCACCGGCCGATCGCCGGTATCCCCAAATTCGCCCCTTTGCTCCTTTTTCTCCTATTTTTGACGATCCGCACAACCATTGAGCCCCTATCTCAAATAGAATTCTCTACTTATCTGTTATACCCCATCTCCCCCATGTATTTTGAATTATATACGCTGATATCATTATTTGATGTGCAGGCTATCTTGGGGGAGCTTAGGGGAGCTTTCAGACGCCCTATTGGCTTCGTGGAGGCTGCGTCTTCGCACGTATCTGCTGTTTTGCTCTCACGGCGTGTTCAGGTACCTTCGTTCCATATTTTTAGCAAGCCGTATTTTTTATTAGTTGGGTGAGCACTCGGGGCACACATGCCGCCCCGTACACAGCCATGCACTCGGGAAGCTTCCGCCAAGCGGAAGCGGCAGGATGAACCCGGCCCCTCTCACGCTAGGGAGGATTCCCCTCCACCTTCACCACCTCACCCCACACAGCCGCTTCCCGCCGACCCCATACACGCATAGCCCATCCCTGCCGATCCTGTCCCACCACCGGCTCCCATTGTCGGGCCGCTGGGGATCACATTCAGAGACGACGCACAACGCGTCTGATTTGATCGTATCGCCCAGCGCCCGATAGTACCCTCCAGGTTCGCTCATTTAGCAGACCTAGACCGCCTGGGGGTACTTGAGGGGATGCTCACGTTGTATGACAACGTGGGTTGGCGAGATTTTCTGTCTGTGTCGGCGGACACCTACGTCCGTCCGACACTCGAGGTACTCATCTCGATCGCCCGGACCGATGAGGGATGCTCCTTTAGACTCATGGATCGAGAGTGTCAGATCACTCTCGATATGCTTAGAGCATTCTTTCAGTGGCCCGCAGTCCCCGCGCCGGACCGAGCCTACGCCCCCACACACATCCCTCCACCATATTTCGATTCCCATGCCTTTTGGGCCAGGATCACGGGTTTACCACACGCCTTTGACCCTAGTAGGGCCAAGGCCTCAGCCATAGTCCACCCCTGCCTCCGTATAGCACATCGTCTTATGGCGACCACCTTTCTAGCGAGGTATGAGCCTGGGACGATGTCTACACCTGAGCTCTATATGCTCTACATGATGACTCGCCCCAGCGTTCTGGATAGGGATGGTGTTGTGATGGTCCCCGCCGTTGAGATTGACGTCGCTAGCTGGTTTTTGGACCGCATCATAGTATCGGTGGGCGCTCGCTCCCCGATATGTTGCGGCGGCCTGATCACCCTGCTAGCCCTGATGACCGGCGAGGACCTTCCGACCGACCTGCGTCGACCTTCAGGCCCCACTTTACTTTCGATAGACGTCATGGCCCGAATGAAGATGCTTCATCCGCACGGCCAGCGGCACTGGGTATGGTTGCACTGTCCCTTCGGTGCTGACTACATGATCCTCCCGAGCCCCGCTCGGACACACATAGGACCGGCACATGAGGATTGGCTTCCGACGATGGATCTCCTGATCCCCGCCGCCTACGTGCTTGAGGCCGAGGAGGCTGAGCAAGCACCCCCTGCACCTGTAGACCCTGTGATCCCTCAGCCTGAGCCTGCACTTTCTGCCGCTCCCGACACCACTGTCCACACTTCTACCGGTGTCGGGAGTACACTTGCTGAGTCGTCCTCCACTTCCACCACGTCTACCACCACCCCCACCACTGCTGTGCCCCTGTCGGTTGAGCCCCTCACCTCTTTGATACCCGAGCGTCCACCTTCTATTGTTGAGAGCGGCGAGTCTTCCTTCGCTTCCATCGTGGAGACCCTATCCACTTTGATCTCCACTGGGGTCTCACCTTTTGGACCCCACACTTCCTCCCCAGCGGTCGACCTTTCTGTCTCCACGGTAGCCGTCCTATCCGAGAGTGTCGTGACATCTGTTCCCACGTCTGTGTCACTGAGCTCTCTTGCTGCATCGTCACCGATTTTGTCTTCCACTTCCACTGCTGCTGCTTCCACCTCACACCAGCATGCGTCCCAGCCTCGCACTGAGGCTGGGCATCCACTAGTGAGCACAGCACCCTTTCCACACATGCCTGCTGGCCCGATTGTTTACACCGCCCGTGTCCGACAGCCCCGACCTGCTCAGCCTAGACCTGTCCGTCCCTCCGCTCCACCACCCCCTGATGCCTTAGTTCAGAGCACTCGTGCTCTTGAGGGGGCGGTGAGTGGACTCAGGGGCGACCTTAGGACTCTGTCTGCCACAGTCACCGCCATGCAGCACCGCGTCGAGCTACTTCCCGGCATTCACTTTTGCTTGACCCAGATTCTCGAGCGACTGCCACGACCACCACCACCCACCCAGCAGACTGTTACCCAGCCACCACCACCTCCTCCTCCACCTCCGCCTCAGGACGGAGATGGCATAGCACCACCAGCTTAGGCACACCCTTGATGCCATTGATATTTTTTGCCGTTATGCTGCCCATTCTCTGCTTGGTCCTGATGATTTTTGCCCACCCCTCATCCCCTCACTATTTTTGTCCCCGTTTTGATCATATCATTCTATATCCTTTTTCGGGAGTGAGGGAGAGTATTTTTGGTGACACACACATATCTGCATCACTCCCATCATTGCATGCATCATTCACATCATCATATTTTCTTTTTTATTTTCACCTTTTCTTTTTTTATTTTATTTTTATTTTTTATCATGCATGCATCCTCACCCTCCCCACCCATTACCCGTCTCTCGGTGTGCCACACTACGCACATTGAGGACACTGTGCACTTTAGCTTGGGTGGAGTTAGTTCTCACACTTTTCGCTTTTATCACCTTTTATTTTTAGTTTTTTCACGTTTTTTCCACGTTTGCACCCATTTTTCATCACGTTTTTCTTTTTTACCATGCATCACGTTTTGTTTTGTTTTCCTTGTGTGCTGCATTGTAAATATCTTTGTTTTTCGTTTGTCTTTATTTCTTTCATCTTCTACTAGAGATGACTTTTCTGTGATGATGATGACGTGGTGTTAGCTTTTCTCTATATGCATGCTATATTTGTCGTGTCATAGCTTTTTATTTCTGATATCATATGCTATGTTCAGCTTTGCATTTAGAAATAGTAACCCACTCTCTTTTGATGTATGAAAATGGATGAAATTCTATTATTAGCTGATGTCTGATGATTCATATGTATGCTATCGTAGAAAACACACCAAGATTCACGCATTGATTGCTTATATCTGGAGTACTGCTTTCTTTTCTCATATCACTTCTTATTGCATGCTTGGTGCGCTTCACTTCGGGTTGATTGAATTATTGCTAGCAATGATAAATCTGGACTAGTTTACTTTTTGAGATTAAACTGAGTAGATTATATTACACTGCTGAAGTTGTCATGCACGTCCTATAGAGTGAACCGAGAGATACATTTATTTCTTTCTCCACATATCTTGAACATAATTTCTCTATTTTATATTCATTGGTGAATCTCCCCTTAGCAATTCTATTATTGGCATCCCCCGTTATTATATCACATGCTCCAAATTCCCCAAAACCCAAAGAAAAAAAATACTTGCATATCCTTCTCTTTGATTTGGGATCATCTGCGTATATATGTTATTAAAAAAAGCATAAAAAAGAGAGAAAAAAGAAAAAGAAAAAGAAAAAGATTCGAGAATAAGAAAAGAAAAGAGAAAAGAAGTTCGAAAACGATCCCATCTCATACACTTTCTCTCTTTCTTCCCTCCTTTTGTTTTTGTTTTTTCTTTTCTTTTGGAGCTACAAAAGGAAACGTGGATGTAAATATTGTTTTGTATATGCCACCACGCTTATAGATAAGCTTGGGGGAGAGAATCCAATGATGTGTGAGAGAGTGACTACCTGACGGTGCATGACAACCTAGGCTAAGTAATATTTTATATTCGGTGAGATTGCTAAAGTTTCACGAAATCCAGAAATCTACGCTTAGCATTCATTTCATGAAAACCACACCTTTTCTATTCTTACTACTCTATCGTGTGATATCTCTTATACTCCTTATAGAAAGCATTCAATTGAAAAGTGTGTGATCTACGATATTGTATACCGCTTTAGATGCTTCAGACGATGTTAATCTTAGAATTATTCCATTTTTCATGCTATATTTATATTCTTGGGTTTTCTGTTTCAAATGCACCATTATACTATGATATCAAAATAAAAGTCTTTGACATGTGTTTTATATTTGATGCATGCTATATGAGTAAGCAAAACCCACGTCCTGAGAAAAATGATCTAGCAACTTCCCTCTTCGTTTTCTACTTTGTTTTTCATTTTCCATTTTCCATTTCTCCATCGTTTTCTTTATCTCTATCCACCGGGTTTGCTTTTTTACTCATCTTCCTCGAGGATGAGTAAGAGGTAAGCTTGGGGATCTTGATCACTCCGTATTTTACACCTTTTTTCTGCATGTTTGCATGCCATTTAGATCGCTCAAATCGTGTTTTTCACGTTTATTCGACAATATTGCGATGCTTTTCACGATTTGTTGTTTTTGTCGTATTTCAGGAGATTTGGAGCGATTTGGAGTGATTCTGAGATACACCCACTCCGGAGTGTCACCGACGACTCTCTTGAGGGGTATTCTGCGATTGGAGAGGAGTGGAAGAAGAAAGAACGTCGTAGGAGCGACGAGGAGGCAAAAATACGAAGAATGGGCATTTTCAGCATGCCACTCGAACGAGTGAAGGAGTCACTCGACCGAGCATAGACAGCCCGCTCGGCCGGCCAGATCGGACACGCAACAGAGCTAATATCAGCGTGCACTCGGCCGAGCATCACAAGACCACTCGGCCGAGCACCGAGTCATCCCTCGCCCGAGTGGAGCCAAGACGACGGCAACCAAAAATGTCCAACTCTCTGGAATCCGTCAGTCAGCCCCAGAGACCGACTCGGCCGAGTGACGAACGCCGTCCGGCCGAGTGACGAACGCCGTCCGCCCGAGTGAAGAACGCCCATCGGCCGAGTGAAGAAAAGTCACTCGGTCGAGTGACTCCCGAGGAGACGACCCCCAAGACCCCCAACTCTCTGGAATCAGTCAGGGTCTCTCACTCGGCCGAGTGACATTTGTCACTCGGCCGAGTGAGCCACGCTGCCTGTAGCGTAAGTTGCGATTTTGAGGCTGCGCAGGGGCATTTTCGTCAGGATTTTTTGGGCGATTTTGGGGGGTATTTAACCCCAGCTTTTAACCTAGTTAAGGGGGCTTTTTCAGAACTTTTGGCAGCCTTTTTTAGATTACTTTTTAGGAATTAGATTTAGCTTTTAGGGAGGAGAGAAAAGAGTTAATTTGTTGGATGCTACTTTGTTCTTCATTGGTTTGTCTCTCTCCCTATCAAAAACTCCATTTTTATTGATATATTGAATATTGCTATGAATTCTATTGATTTTATTTGTGAATTTCTATTGAATTTTCTTATGAATTGTGAGTAGTTTTATCGTCTTAGGGCGTAGGGATGAACCCTACGAACCCTATTTCTAATTTGTGATGAATTGGTGAAATTATTGCTAGAATTGATTAGGGTTAGTTTGGGATTGATTTAATACGAATAGCTAGGGATTCATACCGATTGGGATTTGCAAGAGATTGGATCCCAACTCGATTGGAAGCCCTAGAAATTCGAATTGGGTCGCAATTGAATTTCTTAGGAATCGGTTTGCAAGAGATTGGACCGAAACTAGGGTTTTCGATTGCAATTCCATACCAATACCCGTTTGCAAGAGATTGGACGGGTAGGAACTATCCCAACCTAGGTCGTAGCTCGAGTTTGCACGATAGTGGGCTCAAGATACGACTGAACGATGATGTTTTCCTTCACGCTAGTTTGCCTAGGTTAGGGTTTGCAAGAGATTGGACCCTACCCTAGGTTTGCTATAGACCGGCAATAGCGCGAGAGCGTGAGCTTGGTTCTACATTTAGTTGCAACTAGTCCACCCGAATTTCAAGTCTAGCAATTGTGAAACCCACGAAGCACAAAGATGAGATACGACAAGTAGCGGGGATTCCCTATCCCTAGGCGTCATTATTAATTTGATATTTTCTTTCGTATAATTGAACGATTGTGACCGCATTATTGCGAATATTTCTCGACCATTCTTATAGCCAGGTGGATTGAAGAAGACACTGTCATTAGGCCTCCCTGTGTTCGATACCCACTCGCCACTACACTGTGCGCTTGCGGTAAGACTAGCGAGTCGCGTGCCCGGGACGTGTATCCGGGCTCCGATCACTTCACACTAGACTCTCTCCCTCACTCTTTGAGCACTAATTCCTCAAGAGAGATTCTCATTCCTTGTGAGCTTCTCAAGCTAAAAGCTTGAATCAAAGTCACCAACTTCTCCCTAGCCATCTATTGCTGCTCATCTTGGTGTAGCTAGGGTTTGGTGATCTCATCTTCCTCAAAATCCATTCTTGCCATATATTGGTAAGTATTTCTCAAGGTATAGGATTTTGTGGTAAGAAGTTTTATATTTCATTCTTTATACTTCATATTTGTTGTATACTCACGGTGGTGAGAGGATTGGCTTGATCCCAAGTTGTGGGAGTCAAGATTTCGTTTTACTCTCGGTTTGTGAGAGTGTGCGTAGTCCCAGGTTGTGGGACTAAGGTCTTTGCGTGTTCCCGGGTTGTGGGATACACGGACATCGATTGTAGGTCGATTGCACTTGTGGGGTTTCCGCAAGTGGGCTAAAGGAAATCTCTAGCGGTTTGCTAGAGTATCCGGAGGGGATCCGGGTGTTGCTGGATTAGAGCACCGATAACAAGTCGGGGAGACTTGGGTGGCACCGAACCAGGGTAGATTGCTTGTTTGCATTGCATTATTTCTTGTGTTGTTGTTCACTTATTGTATTCCGCATTTGTTGGTTAAGTAGGGTTTTATTTGGCGTAATTTCCTTATAATTCTATAAAACACTATTCACCCCCTCTAGTGTTTGTTCCTCATAGCACATGGTCACTACAGTGGTGTGGCCTGGTTGTCTTGGGAGGTGGAGAATGACAGTGTATATGTAGTGGTGTACCTAGACTATGTATATAAATAAAGGTTGTTATATATATATATATATATATATATATATATATATATATATATATATATATATATATATATATATATATATATATATATATATATATATATATCGCCAAGGTGATCCTATATCCCCCTATCTTTTCGTCATGGTTATGGAAGCTTTTTCTTTACTTGTAGCTCAGTCCATGGCACGGCGTACTATCCTACCTATGAGGAGATCAGGGTCCAGTTCACATCTTCTTTTTGCTGATGACCTATTACTCTTCTGTCGTGCCCACTCAAAATCTCTACATGGTGTGAAAAATCTGCTTCAGGACTTCTCCTACCTTACTGGTCTACATATCAACTGGGATAAGAGCATTGCCCTCTTCAGTAAAGGAACGAGGGATCCTACTGCTCTAGCCTGCTCCATGGGCATCAAGCGGTCCACTTCTATCACCACCTACTTGGGCTTGCCTCTCTCCTCGAACTATCCCAAACCATCCATGTATAGCAGACTAGTGGACAAATGTCAAAAGAGGCTATCTGGTTGGACTTCATCCCTACTATCAATCTCAGGCCGCATCGAGTTGGTGAAGACTGTTATTTATGGCATGGTCAGTTTCTGGATGCAAGCTTTCCGAATCCCAAAAACAATTATTCGTACCATAAACTCCATGTGTAGGAAATTTATTTTTGGTGATTCCAAATCATGGGCTTGGGGAGATATTTGTAAACCAAAGGATGAAGGTGGTGTAGGGCTTCGTCAGCTGGAAGATCTGAATATTGCTTCGGGAGTCAGACTCACCTGGAGGCTACTTACTAGCAATAGTTTATGGGCGAAGAGGATGAGGAATATCTATGGTGATTCATCTTATTTTAATGCTGCTACTAGCAAGGCAACTCACTCTGGTACTTGGAAATTTATCCTTCATTGTAGGAGCATTTCTAATAAGCTTATTAGAAGAAAGGTTCGTGACGGTAAAACCACTCTCTTCTGGCTTGACAACTGGCTCCCCTGTGGTGTGTTAAAAGATTTGGTTGACATACCTGCTGGCTGCGATGATAGGAAAGTTAGTGACTATTGGGGGCCGTCAGGTTGGTGTATGGATCCGGACATTCAACATTTAATTCCAACACTACAGCAAGTCTCCCTAAGACCTGGGAAGGACAGTTGGGAATGGGCTCCAGGTAGCTGCTTTCAATTCTCGGATGCATGGAATGGTTCCCGAAGCAAAGGAGTTCCCTTTCCCTATCATCGGTTGGTGTGGCATAAAGCCCATGTCCCAAAATTTTCGCTAACACTACTGAGAGCTATCCAGGACAAATTGCTCACAAGGGAGCATATCCGCAAGTGGCAGCCTGATGCTAACGTGGATTGTGTTCTATGTCGGAATTCCTCATTAGAAACTTCCGGTCATCTGTTCTTCAACTGTGAGTTCTCTAACTACATGCTGAAACGTTGCCTCCTCAAGCTAGGTATTTCGCACTCACTGGAGCCTACATTACCGGCCATCTGCAACTATTTTCAGTCTCAATTTGGGAAGAGGAAAGAGATGGGCATCATCGCTAACTCCACTCTTGCCGCTTTGGTCTGGCACGTTTGGAAAGAACGCAACAGGCGTATATTCGAAGATAGACTCAAGCCGAAGACCTCACTTTTTGAAGATCTCGCGAGTGACATCCGAATGGCAGTGAAATATCAAGAAACGGATGATGTCCAAGCGCAGATGGCAATGAAAAATTGGGAAATTTTGGACCATGGATAGGATGAACAGGCATTGAGGGGTTTTCATAGTATTTCATTGTAGCTTAGTGATTGATTTTTGTGGCGATTGTTGGGGGGGTGGGAAGATGCAATCGTGGTGGGTGACGGCGCTTGTGCCCTCTCCCCATCCGATTATATCTGTCCCAATTCACTCCTGCCAACATTGTATATCCTGATTCATGCTATAGTATACATTAATTTTTCAATATATATATATATATATATATATATATATATATATATATATATATATATATATATATATATATATATATGATGTTGTTGTTGTTTTATGTTATTTATGAGGGTGTTTTGATATTGCAGTAGAGCTTCACTTATACTATCCCAGCATGTGGGCAGTGACCTCCAAGTTCTGTTTCTCATTTCTCTCTCTTTTCCTCTCATCACACTCACTCTTCAGGATACTTGGAAAAGAAAATTTTAAGAAAAACATTTCCGGGTATTCTGTGGAACGGGGCATGACAGTTTTTGGTGACCCATGCATGTCTCCGCACTGCGATGTGCGTAAGGATAGTGCATGCAATGCTTCAGTAGGCGATTGGGATAGGTTAGCCCTAAGGTGAGTAGTGACCTTAGTGACCTTAGAGCTTTAAGTGACCCACCCTTGGACCCCTAGCTTTAGGGAGTCCGGGGATGAACTTTCTGCAGTGTATTGTACTATAGAGGTATATTGTGGGTGTACGTGTGTATCTATAACTGTGTGAACCCGTGTGTATAAGTGCATTTGTTGTGCTTAGAGATTTGAATTATATATGTGGTAGTATACTCGTATTTAGTATGTGTATTTATATTTGAATGGCATGAAGTTGCATGTATCTTGGATGGTTATAGTGGTATATGGATATGTGTGGGCGTTTATAATAGGTGGGTAAATACTTGAGCGTATATATATATATATATATATATATATATATATATATATATATATATATATATATATATATATATATATATATATATATATATATATATATTGTCTCTATATAGATACATGATACGGGTATGTGAGTGTGTTATACTTGTGTGACTCTCAGACATAGGTGATGCGTATATGTATATTCGTGGATGTATATTGGTGGGTACATATAAGCTAGTGGGGACGTATGAGTTGTAAGGGTGTGAGTGAGGATATGCATGTATGTGATATGAGTGCATGTATGCGGTTTACAGTCGTGTTTCATGTGGAAAATGCACCAATGTGTGTACATCTATTCTTGTATGGATAGAGTAGTGGAATGTTTATATTGTCTTTGGACATGGGAGAAAGTGTATGCGAGAGAATATATGTGTATTTGTATGGGCAGGTGGTGTATGTATAGTCATGGAATACTGGTACATATATATTGATAGTGCTGCAATGCTAGGGTATGAATTCCTAATGTGTTAAAATTTTGAATAACTGTGAGTATGTGTATGTGCTTCTTATGTGCCTATATGAACCGGTATATTGTCTTAGTTTGGTATATGGTTGTGGATTGTATTATTACGTGAAGATATGTGTTGTGCTATGTCTATATATGGTGTGTATATAGCGATATAGATAAGTAATGGGCGTACGGGTAGTATGAGTAATGCTCCAGGGTGTTTAGAGTAGATGTATCCTAAGGTGGGTAGGGATAGACCTGTCCACCCTAAGTTTAGGCCCTTAGCCATATACCATGCCTATTATGGAATAGGGATATATGTATGACGTGTATCATATGTAGAATGTGATGAATGTAAGGATTTGAGATTATACAGTGCATGTATAAGTGAGATGCCTATGTGTTTGCATGGTTAAGTGGAGTTATGGTATGTGTATATATATACGCTTACCTGTAGAATGGTGTCTATAAGACCATTTGGATGTATATGTAGTGCATTGGCATGAGGGGGGATTGTGTATTGGTATATGAGATACTTATATGTATATAGGTGTGTTGTAGCAAGCGTGGTGTGATTGTGTATATGTGTTGTCATTATTGAACGTGTATTGGTGTATGTCTTATGCATGGTTATATGTATATGTATGTGAATGATCACTATTCTGATATACATGTATCAGTATATGAATGTGTACGTATATGGGATGTGACTATCTACTGAATGTGTATGAATATTGAAATACACTTATTTGTGTATGTGCTGGAATGCTAGTAAAAGTGTGGATATATTGGATGTTATGTATATAATGGTATGGGTAGCTACTGACTACCTGCTAGTGTAGTTTGAGTAGCTTGACTGACTGTATGGATGTGTAATAGCAAGATATGTATAATATATGTGTATGGATGTGTGTGTCCATACATGTGAATGTATGTGCATGGTTGCATGGATCCTAATAAGTATATATGCATGTCTGTGTCCATACCTACTATTAGAATAATAGTCTTGTGTGAATAAGTGTACGTGTATTTGGCTATATGTAGATTCAGAAATCTTTGTTTGGTAATGATACTTGTACATCTGTGGGTGTATAATGAGTATGTGCTTGTGGAGTATCTATGTGGGGGTATTGCTTGTTGCGTAGACGTGAATAAGTACCATAGTTGTATGAATTTCTATTATACATGTCGCAATGCAGTGTAGGAATGTGTTCATATATGTGTAGTGTACAGTAGGAGTATAGGTAATGATGTGTATATTGGATGAATATATATATATATACTAGTCATAACCCGTGCCCTCGGGCACGGTTCAATTAAAATCGTTGTCTTCCCAAAAATTATTTCACCCTCCAAAGTTTGGGACATATAATATTCCAATTCACAATTTAAAAGGACAAATTCCAATTCACAATTTAAAAGAACAAAAATTTAGCGGGCGCCTTCGGCGCGGACGCCTTCGGCCTAATTTGATGTAATTTAAAGCATTTGCGTGACTATATCCAAAATTTATAAGTTACAAAATTTAACCAAATTGACTAATTTACTGTAACGTACAGTATTTGAATAATCAGTTTCAAAATGCAAAGATTTGAGCGTCTGATATCAGAATATGAATGATTTAAGAAATGGATATTAATAAAACCCTAAAATGTAATAGTAATGACAATTATTTTCTCGTGAGTTCTTGTAGTCTTGTTTGCAGTGCTCTATAAAGCATGAAAAAATAAACTTATTTGTTTCTCATTGGGACCAAGAATAAAATAATATGTATGTTATTCAGTTCATATTTTTAGTTCAGGTGTTAGTTAAATAGAATTTGTTTTTGTTTTGGATTTCTCGAACATTTTCAGTCCAATTACAACTGTCCAGTTTGATAACAGATACACAGATGAAAGCATCAAGCTTTATCAATCAAACTCACTAAATTTGAACGTAATAACATATTTGGAGCCCAGGCGCACATACAATCAAATCAATATAATAATTTAGATAATGTGCTGCTGCTCTCAACTGATTTACTACAGACTAAGTACACATATACATACAGCTTGCAAGCTTCTCAAGTGAAATCTTAAGTGATGTCGACCCTATACGGCCCAAACAGTGGGGCGTGATGTTGCTGATATAAGCTCAGCGAAAGACCGATCTAACCGCTTCAATGTCCTTGCTGCTATAACCACTTCAAACCCAGCGAAACCTCCTCTGTGGAGAAGATGGTGGGACTGCCACCGATGTTGGTGGTTCTCTGGGAAAAGCTACAAATTTCATAATCGTAAGCAGACATAGCCTTCTCGAGCTCATCTTCCACAGCTTTTGCAATGGCGTTCTTCTGCTCGAATGCGTCGTCCAGGTTGAGCTTTGGGACACTCGCGCTGATCACTGCCAATATAGTTAAAGATTGTTATCGGTTCCAAAGAAACATCGGACCGACACACTATAAATTGCTCCAAATTCAGGACTTGCATGGATGGATCCATACCATCAAAAACATAGGCCTGGATCTGCGATCTTGTATTGCTCAGCTTGTAGAATGCATCGCTTGCCTTGTCTGCCATGGCGTGATATTGGATTGATGCAACAACATTGACAAAAACAAAATGAAGAACTCGTATGACAATTGTGCCAAGAACCTAGAGGTGTGACGTATAATAGATTATATGGCAATCGACTGGATACCAGTGATTTCGTCTCACAACGAACATCCAGCTGTAGCAATTGAAGAGTGAGATGACCGTCTACGCGTTTACCAAGAAACCAAGGCAAGCAGTGGCATCCTGGCTCAAGAACTTCATCAAACTTTCAAAATTGATCATTGATCGCCACAGTCGATTGGTCCACTTGCACACAGCAAAGCAGGTTGCCCATGATCTATCCTCTTTAAAAGAAACGAAAAATAATCCATGTTTAAAAATGATCAGAAACTGAATATCAACCTAAATTCCTGCCTCTATCCATACTCAACATAATCAGAAAAGGCTAGCAGATTACAGTACACAAATCATATCCTGATCCTCTTCCTTTAAAAAACTGGCAATGTCCATTCAAATTTCCAAGGTTCAGATGCAGCAAAAAATATTTAAGATAACAACATAATGCTAATTATTGAGAAAGGCCTCAATAGAGAGGTCAACCAAGAGAGATGGAGAGAGCTGCTAACATCTCACCAGGCTGTAGCACTGTCATGGGGTTGTCCCCAACACCCTGTCAACCATATGTAAGAGCTCAAAGGTGGTAAAAGATAAGCTCCCACCATTATAATTAATTATTCAATAATTCCACATCACACTTTTGATGCAGATATGCAACATGTCAGCTACGGTGGCTTCGGCGTCCAATATTGAATTAATATACATCCACATCCTCACCACTGTATCCCAGCTAACATCCATTTAGCCTTCAATAATGCAACTAAAAAGAAAGGGACACTGCTTCTACCCCATGTATATCTACATGTCTTGGTAGCCACAGAAAAATTGGCATATGACCCACTTTTTAGTCCCTTGTGCTGTCTTTACTTGAAAAACATGTATAAGGATTTTTATCACAGCAACAGATTAGTTTGATGGATGGATAATTCATGAGGCACAATGTACTAAGTACTCAACCAGTAAGGCAAATAGATTCACAAGAATGATAGCAAGTGGCATTGAAAGCTCAGCATCATTCACAAAATTGTGCCTTGAATGGATCAAGATTTGATTTAGATTTGGTTCATTGGTGGCTTCCTTTGTGTAGTATAGACAATCATTTACAAAGAAATGTTGTATCAGTTAAGAACCATATATATAGTAGAAGTTCCAACATCATGATATTATTATACTGATCTCAATGTATAATTATGCAAGGCATAAGAATGTAATGGAAAGAATTTGCTCCTTTTGAGAATCACAACAATCTCAAATGGTTTTCACAGAACCACAACAATCTCTTCCACCCAAATTGGTTTTTTAAAAACAAAAACAAAAAACAAAGCAAGATTGGATAGATCACACAACCAAGTTAAGCCAACAGATCGAGATTTACCAACAGATCGAAGGGAAAAAGCCAACAGATCGAGATTTACCTTTCTTCAAGGGTAGAAATCAACTGGCGGATGAAAAAGGAGAAACACCCAAGAATTTGAATGGCGCATGAAATCAACTGGCTCCTTTCTTCAAGGGTAGAGTCGATTCCTAACCGTCACTCTCTCGAGGCTGCCCTAGCTCTTGGGGTTTTTAGGATGATGTCGATGCCCTAGCTCTTGAGGATGGCGGATCCAAGATGCCCATCTACGTGCTTGAGGATGGCGGATGCTGTCGATGCCCTGGCTCTTGAGGAGACGGAAAGGGAAAGAGCAATCTTTGCGAAATCTGTTACGAAATGATCTTGTAGCTCGTTTGCGTAATTATTTTAGTATTTTACAGCTCTTTTGGGGAAGAGACGAATTGCTGCAAACGGCTGCTGCTCTCCCCCAAAAACACGTCTGTTGATCTCCCCCAGGTCAAGCAACCAGCAAAGTGGGACCCACAATCAAATGGGGGCTGTTTTTCAAGGAAATATTTAATTCAAAATACAAACTCTTCATCTCAAATCTTCATCTAAACCGTTCATTCCCTTAGAATTAATCCTGGCCGTCTTTTATCTACCCCTTTGTCCTAGTCAGCTTGTCCTAGTCAGCCCTAGGATTCAAAAAACTCTGTCAAATGTAATATAGATTTTTTTTTGATATATATATATATATATATATGGGTAAAGTGGTCCTAGGGTGACTCCTTAGATTCAATCTAAGGAGTCGCCCCCCTTTTCCCCATCTCCCACATTTTTTGTCGGAATTTTTTTTCATGGGGTTGTTGTTCACCTCATGAATGATCAACATACCAAAAATCAAGTCATTCCAATACTTTTAGAGCCTCCATCTACCCCTTGCAACTTCATGGGTTTTCAGCACGTTTTCAGACCGTTGAAGTTGCAAGGGGTAGATGGTGGCTCTAAAAGTATTGGAATGGCTTGATTTTTGGTATGTTGATCATCCATGAGGTGAACAACAACCCCATGAAAAATAAAATCCAAAAAAATTGTGGGATACGGGAGAAAATGGGGGCGACTCCTTAGATTGAATCTAAGGAGTCACCCTAGGAACACTTTACCCTATATATATATATATATATATATATATATATATATATATATATATATATATATATATATATATATGTTCACTAGGATCCATTCGGATGGATCAAACTTGCGGATCCATCCAAGTAGAATTTAAAGATAGACAATGTAAATAGAAAATCCGACCGTTGGATGTCAGCTAACATGTCTAAACTAGCTCCAAACAAAATTTCAACTAATTTGGACATGTTTTGCTCATGCATCAAGTGGTTACAAAATTAGCCGATTTTATAACTATTCAAAAACATCGATTTTGCAACCACTTGATGCATGGGAAAACATGTCCAAATTAGTTGAAATTTTGTTTGGAGCTATTTTAGACATGTTAGATGACATCCATCGGTCGGATTTTCTATTTACATTGTCTATCTTTAAATTCCACTTGGAGGGATCTGTATGTTTGATCCATCCGAATGGATCCTAGTCAACCTATATATATATATATATATATATATATATATATATATATATATATATATATATATATATATACTTATACATATCTTTATTTGTTTACTTGCTGATCTATCCTATAGGGTTGTCTATTCAGGTGTATCTCGGTATGCCTTGGATAAATGTTTTCACGCCCTGCTTCCTAAGTACGGAAGGTGAGACGCAAAGAGGTCCGCTTAGACTGAAGCTGTGAAGCCACAGTCTGATAAGCGTCCGTGTGTTCATCCATTCGCAGATTCATGCATTGCATAAAGAAACAACAACAATAATAAATATGAACGCATGCAATATAATAACCAACATTCAAAACATCCATTTTATTATTCCAAACATCCACAGATATAATCATAAAATAAAGGTACAAGAGTCTGAAAATGAAAGGTCCCAAGCATGAGCGAAACTAAAACATAAATAATAATCAACCTTAAGTTCGACGTCAGCAAACCGTCGTCCACATCAGCTAACTCAGGCTCAAAACCTGACATGTGACACCCAAAGAGAAAAGGGCACATCGCAGCAAAAATCTCCAAAAATAATGGGAGACTTTTGTGCAAGGAAACGTAAAGCAAAAGAGTACAACTAGCAGTTCTAAAATAATGAAGGTGACATGGCATGTTATTTTAATGAATGCAGCAGTTTAAACATGAGCATGATATGACACGTCGTAGCAAGAGCTACTAAACAATATTCACGATTTCACGATTAACTTGTATTCATGATGTGCACAGGGTTTACGCCTTTCAGCTGAAGTTACTGTACGGGCACACTTCTACGCTGAGTGATTGCTTAACCCTACTCATCCACGTGTGTATGGAGCGGCGCCCATCTTCTGGATCACGAGTCAGGAAGTGTGTTTGGCATTGGGTTGTACCTGGTATGCAGGTGCCTAGCCTCATTACATGATATATGAGTCAAGATCCTACTCGCCGCAGCTTACATTAAAATAGTAGCATGTGCTACACAATCACAAAAAACATGAAATGACATGCAATATGAGCAGTTATTGATTTGCGTACCGTTATATCAAAATAAACATGCATGAAATGACATGGCAAGGGTGTCAGATCTAGCTTCGTTGTCAAGCTTGATCTAGTATGGTGTCAGATCTAGCTTCGTTGTCAAGCTAGATCAAATATGGCATCTAGGCGACTATCATTTCATCGCCTATTCTCTTTTTTACACGATTTCACAGAAATGGCCTAAACATGGCCTACAACAACAACTGAGCAAGTTTCACTTGCCTGAAAACAACGTCCGTAATCCTCAGTTCAACGGTCCAGAAACTTCATATGTGCTCAAACCATCGCCCAACCTACAGTCCCATATTATTTAATCTTCAATTAGTTATTTATCCAACGCAATAAAATTACAGTTTTTATATTGTTAAACATGTGGTGTGGGTTCCTACGGTTCGGGTATACCTTAACTCGACGCGAGAGCTACACTGACGTCGGATAGCGACGCCAGGGGTGGGATTCCGGTAGTGGGCAAAGTACGACGTCGGCTATGGGGCAACGATGAAGACGACGACAACTACAGGAAGTAGCATGGCCCGGAGATGGCCACGGGAGGAGGATGAACGGCAGGGGTAGCGATCAAGAGGATCTCGGCCTGCTGTCGAGTTGCACGCGGTAATGGCACGGGGAGATGCAGCCTAGGGCTCATCAAGAGGAAGGGGGGCTGTTCTTGGGAGAGAGGGCAAGGGGGTTCGGCCATTAACAATGGGATGCAATAGGTGGTGTTGCTGCTGGAGGCTACTGCCGTGGTGGTTGGTTGCCGACAAGGGGAGAACTGGGTGGCCGGAGTTAAGGTGGGGGTTGCCGAGCTTATGGAGGAGGGTGTTCGGTTGGTTGTTCATGTAGAGAGGGGAGGAGAGGGGCTGTTTGCGGCCTATGGTGGAGGCCGTGGGGATGTGCGGCTGGGGGTGGTGGTGTGCCGGCAAGGGGAAGGTCGGAGATGTTGACCGGCAATAGAGGCCGGTAGTTTGAGCAAGGGGTGGCTGCTATCTTAGGATGGAGGGGGCCGGATGATGAAAGTTTTAGGTGGGCGGTTGTCGGTAAATGGTGAAGGATATGTCCGAGGGTCGGAACTATAGGTGGTGGCCGGCGGTAGGTCGTCGGAGGATGGGGCTGGCGGTCAAGAAGGGGAAAAGATGGGTGACGGCTGCTATAGAAACCCCTAGGGTGAGATGATGCGTTAGTTGTTTGGTGAAGGGTTTGTTTTGCTATATATGGGAGAAAGGGGGGTGCACCTAGCTTGATTGGAGAGTGTGGGTGTGGGAAGGGAGGGTAAAGTTAGTGTGGCGAATAGCTAGAAAAGATGACATGTGATACGTATGATAACTTAGGGATTTGATTTAATTAGATTTAGTTAGGGTTTGAATCTTGAATTAGTCTAGGCTAATCGTAGGTTGAAGATAATTAGGGTGAAAGGTCAACTAAACGACGGTGTCCGAAAAATATAAGAAAATTATGGGGACGGCCGTGTCGACGAGAGAATCGAGTCTACGATGATCGGTCATGAGCTAGGTCAATGGAAAACGACACTAAAAATAAAAAGATCAACGTCGAAGTCTAAAGTTATGACACCTCTTCAAACAAAGCTGTTTTGTGGAAGAACTAGTCATAACCCGTGCCCTAAGGGCACTGTTAATTTAAAATATCCCTTTAAAATCTTGGATCCCCTAATTTTAAATGAAGATCAATAATTAAATTGCTGTAATTATTATTTAGTTTCCCACAAAATTTTTAGTTATCCTCAAAAATTTTATTATCCCCTAAATTTAGGTCCGTCCATATTTAACATGTGTCCCAAGGGCTATATTTATTTAAAATATTTCTCTCTCACAATATTGGAGCCTCTAATTTTAAACAAACAACTATAATTAAAGCGTAATTATTGTTATTTAGTTTCCCCTAAAAATTTTAGTCCCACTGGGAATTTATTTCTCCCGGAAAATTTTTACCCCCCCCCCCCCCGAAATTAGTTCTCTTCAGATTTAGCTCCACCAAAATTTTCACAAAATCTATCCTACCCATTGAATCTTTAAGATGCAATCCAAGCCATCTTTCTATCCACCTCTTTGTTCTAGTTAGCTAACCCATTTAACAACAATCCCAAAAAATTTTGTTCCCCACTAAAATTTAGTTTACCCAAGAGAATTTAGTTCCCTACAAAAAGTTAGTTTTCTGCCAAAATTTAGGTCCTTCCAGATTTACTTCCTCCAAAATTTTATTTCTTTCTGGATTTAGTCATACACATGCATTAAGGGCATGGTTCATTTAAAATATCCCCCCTCAAAAGTTTTGATCCCCTAGTTGTAAACCAACAACAATAATTAAAGTGCACTAATTGTTATTCAGGTCACCCAAAAATTTTAGTTTCTCCCAAAAATTTAGTACCATGCAGATTTAGTGCACCTCAAAATTGTTGAGCTTTTCCTGCAAATTTTCACAAATTTTCATATACCAATTGATTCCCCAAGATTCAATCTCATTCGTCTTTTTACCCATCTTTTTATCCTAATTAGCAAACCCATTGAAAAACGGACAAATTTTTCAAAAAAACCTAAAACTAACTATATTTACAAAAATCAACCAAGTTTTAAAAATATTAACAAAAATCGACAAACTTTTGCCACATTAATTTTCGATTGGCAGCATTCTCTTCTGGTTCCATTTTCTAAATAATTTATTTGTACATAGATCCTCCCAGTGCAATTGACCTGGTGGTATAACCTTTCCGTTTGGTATAGGAGGTCCGAATTCAATTCTCGGGTTTCCCCTTGGGTGCGAGAGGTTCCAATTGTCGGAATGTCCCCTAATTTTTTGTGTTCTTTGACTATATTGTGTGATCAAGCACTGCAAATTTTATAATCCTACTGTTATATCATATTCCTTAAGTATCAAATAAATCCAAATTAATCCATTTCTGCGGGTGGAAATTATTCCAAATTTATCCATGTCTATGGGTGGAATTAAATTAGTAGGGATGTACGCACACAATATTTGCCCGTGGAATAAAATTATTTGAGATTATACATGTTGATCTCATCATATCTACGTCCATTACTTCTTAATCTCTATTACTCATATTAGTAGTATTCAATAGATTACTTAATCATTTGGGCTAACTTCAGTGGTGATCCTGATCGTATTTTGCAGACCGTGGTTGCTTACGATCGTGTGCATGTTAGTCATAGCCTGCAATACCACCTGTATTTACAAAAATTTTGTTTGGTAGATGGTTAAAATTTCTCATCAAAATTAAAGGAAAACAACTCGCAATAAGGAAATAATTGTGGGTCTAGGGGTATTTTCAAGGTCAATGATGTTGCATGTGAGTCCAAAGAAATTTGATATCGGTTGACATGCATAACAGAACACACTCCATAATTTGTGGTGATAAAATTCAAAGAAACTTTATCTAGTGGGACTTAACTTGGGATCACTCACACCTAAAGTAAGAACCATACCACCAGACCAAATTCCTCCACTAAAATTGACGCGCAAATCCAAAATATATGTCCTTAACATCCAAAATGCCAGGTTTGCTAGGGCAACAATCCAAATTGACCAGGATTGTCAATCTCGACCATTTTTTTCATCCATCAGAATTCATGGTTAGGCGTGCGCGCGAGGCCCATATCCACCAGGATTCGAATCTTGGTAGCCCTTGAAAGAAAGTGGGGAGATGCCAACTAAGTTAGTGCAAATCAGCAATCCCGACCATTTTCGAAGCTATCACATAAGTGCTAAATTTTCCATCAGATACTAACTTTTTAAAAATATGTTTAAACTTAGTCAACTTTTGTAACTAATTTTAATTTTGGCATTTTTTCCTAAAAATTTATCCTTCAAAAACATCTCTCAACTATATAATAGATAATTTGTTCCATCCATACTTAAACAAAGTTTTGAATGCAAATTCGTTTTCTTCTAAGTTGTGGTATGTGTGTTTACATAGACACCCAAATTCAAGCTTGTATATAAAAAGTTTATTTATTTTTCAAAGACGGAAATTTAACATAAAAATTAAATAAACGAAAAGGACCAAATAGAATAGTCCCCGTCGCATCACATTGAACCCATTAGAAAAGATGAAATTATTCCTAACAAAACAAACATTTAGTAATTTTAGGGGATTAAATTGTATGATAACAATTACTATAAAAACAAACATTTAGTAACTTACAGCAACCACAACCAGTATTCAAATGATCACATTCTGATGGAGATTCAAACATTACATCTACAAACCCAACGATGATAACAAAACAAACATCGATCTTTAGTGATAGCCAAACACATCCAAACCTGTCTTCTTTACATTAAAAAAGAAACCTAATAATAGACAAAGCCGTAAATGCCAAAATGATAGAGAGTGCATAGCTGACGCTTAAGACCGTAGACGACGTACATCGCCGTTACCGTCTTCCGATATGCATGCTCGGTGTAGGTGTGGGCATCATGGATGACGTTCTCGACGAAGATCTTGAGGGCAACATGTCTTTCCTCGTTGATGAGTCCACTGACCGTCTTCACCATGACACGGTGAGACAGGCGCCAGACCGTCGACGTCGTGAAAGCCTGAGCGTCGTGAAAACCTTGAAAGACTGAAAGTTTCTTGCCATGGTCTTCCCCAATCCCTTTCATCCCATCCCTCACCCAGACATTTTTCAATCTCTGTTTTCTTTTTATTTTTTTATTTGGGCCGTTTTGCTTCGATCTGGGAATCCCTGGGTTCGATTTTTATACATATAGGTTCAATTCAGAGTCTGAGAGGAATTTGGTTCCGTGTTCAGCGTTTGATTGAGGCACGATCCGCGAGAGACTATATTCAAGGTTATGGTCCATTGGATTATCAAATCTTGGATGTTTATTGGTTGGATTTAGAATTTGTGGATTGTGGTCTACTTGGCCCTGTGCTTAAGAGAGACATTGCCCATGGATCAAGGCTGGCATTTATGAGTGGATCACAGCTGGCATTTATGCGTGGATCAAGGCTGGAATTTATGCGTGGATCAAGTAATGTGACCTCGGTTCTCCCCCAAAAAGTTTTCTCCTAATGTACAAAGTTTACCTCTAAAACATCCCAATCTCTCATCCCAGCCATTGATTCAGCAAGATTGAATCCAGACCGTCTTTTATAAACCAGTTTGTCCTAGTCAGCTTGTCCCAGTCAGCCCTAGGATTCAAAAATCGCTGTCAAATGTATAATAGATGAGCCGTGAAATGACGTTCATGAAAAATTCCATAATTAAGTACTCTCTCAGATGGTCACAACGACATATCACATCGCACGTTTGGGATACAAGAAGAGGCAACTAAAAATACGCGTATGAAAGAAAAGAACGCGCATGAAAAACGTACGATCGAAAAGCGACCGTGACATCCTACCCACCTTAGAATAAAGTACGTCCTCGGACTTTCTAACTGTAAATATATCTAGCCACTCTAGTAACTACCCCAACACATCACACTATAATTCAAACCATGTATAGTTACTACAAGTGCGTATATATGCACTAGGTAGTCAAACATTAATACTACAAACTTGTGTGTGTATATATATATGCACATTCTATACTTGTACATATCATGGACAGTCAAATTCATACACGTACTTCAATCTTTCATATAGTCATGTACATCCCTTATATAACTATCACTCACTTAACATATAACCATGATACACATATGTTGAATATTGGACTCCCCGGTTTTGGTTTTGATGATGAGCAAACATAAATAATCCATGAACTAACAATTTGTGAGCGCAGTTTTGGAGATCGTCGCCAAATTCACGAGAATATTCAAAGCGACATCTCAACACTTCCCAAAGCTCATAATCAAGCCTAAAGCTTCGTTGAAGCTATTGCGACGCTTTGGAAGATATGAAGATTCAATCGAAGCTCTCAAAGACCGTTTATTAAGGTTTTATTTATAGTCTTTTAGTTTCGATTGATAGAATGTTAAGCCTTGAGTATATCTTACGTTTCTATCTTCATTACGCTCATTTCGTAGCTCTAGGATCCTTGCACAAGTTCATTCTAACTTCCTCGAAGCGTCGCGCTTCGATTCGGACTTTGTTGTGCATGTTAGTTGGTACAAGAACAAGTACTGACCGACTAGATGGTGATCTAGTCAGTCGGCAACTGTTCTTGGACCGACTAGTTTGATTCCTTAATTTCTTGGACTTTACTGTTTACAGTTAGTCAGTCTACGTTGACTCACCGACCGACTAGTTTGTGAACTAGTCGGTCAGTGAAGCTTCTTTGACCGACTAGTTGTGACTTACTGTTCATGCTATATTTCTCCTAAGCTACTGTTCATCCCTTAGTCGGTCTAAGAACGTTTGGTGACCGACTAGTTGACAATCTAGTCGGTCAACTTTTGTTCTTGGACCGACTAAGTCAACTTGCCTTCAGACTAAGTTATTTTGCCTCTTAGTCGGTCTACGTTCATTGGATGACCGACTAGTTGACAATCTAGTCGGTCAACTTTTGTTCTTGGACCGACTAAGTCAACTTGCCTTCAGACTAAGTTATTTTGCCTCTTAGTCGGTCTACGTTCATTGGATGACCGACTAGTTGTGAAACTAGTCGGTCAGACAGTGTTCTTGGACCGACTAGATTTCTAGGTCTGAAATTCTCTTTCTTCTCAGATCTACTCTTAGTCGGTCCACGTTGTTTGGCCGACCGACTAGTTGATGAACTAGTCGGTCAGTGACTGTTCTTTGACCGACTAAGTCTCACAGATTTCTATCCGTTGGTGAATGACCTAACTTGTTTTTATGGGACCCTATAAATACGAACCTAGGTCATTTTCATCTAGGTTAGAGCTGCCATTAAGAGATTCATTGAGTTCTAAAGAGATAGCTATTCTCCCTCAAATCTAAAGCTCTCTTCCTCACAAGAAACCCATTCTCTCTCATTTCTAGATCTAGAGAGAAGGTTGTTCTTGGTGAGCTCTTCAAGCTATTGCTTGATCCAAGTCTCCAACTCTTCCCTAGGCACCCATTGCTGCTCATTTCCTTGGTGCTAGGGCTTGGTGACTTCATCTTCCTCAAATCCTTCATTCCACCTATTGGGTAAGAAAAACTCAAGGTATAGGATTTTGTGGTAAGAGTATTTATTTCATCTAAACTCTTTTATATTGCTTATTGGCTCTCTCGGTTGTGAGAGAAGTTTGTGATCCCGGGTTGTGGGATTCACTTTGCCATTGCATGTATGATTTGATCTTGTGAAGGTTTTTCACAAGATATTCATAGTGGAAATCTTGAGTTAGGGTTTCTAACTCAAGTATCCGGAGGGGATCCGGGTGGTTGGGACGTAGGATCACCGGAAACAAGTCGGGGAGACTTGGGTGGATCCGAACCCATTAACATCGTGTGTTTGCATTGTCAATTTTATTGTTGTCATTCAATTTAAGCTTCCGCAAATTGTTTTGGTAGTTGTTTGCAATTTAATTTGGAATTATTCTCCTTATTATTTTAAAGTACTATTCACCCCCCCTCTAGTACTTGTGCAGTAGCTGGTAGGGCATTACATTTGGTATCAGAGCCAGATACTCAGCTATGTCTGCCAACGACAACAAGACCGTGCCTCCACCTTCCAACTATGACACCTTCAGGAACCGTGAAGGAGCGTCATCGGTAATGGAAGGACATTCCTCTACGAGGCCTCCATTCTTCAACGGTACCAACTACGGGTACTGGAAGTGCCAGATGGAGACTTTCCTCCAGAGTGCATCCTTATGGAGGACTACAATGAAGGAATACATCGAACCCAAAGAAGAAGATTTTGAGAAATGGACTACCGCGGAGGTCGCCGCGGAGGTAAGCAATGCCAAGGCAATGAACGCCTTGCAATGCGCATTGGAGCTCGAGGACTTCAATAAGATATGCACGTGTAAGAGTGCATATCAAATTTGGAACTCTCTACTCATACTACATGAAGGGACGAGTCGGGTAAGAGACTCTAAACTCGTAGTCATAACCAAAGATTACGAAATGTTTCATATGCAACAGGGCGAGAAGATGAAAGAATATTACGCTCGCTTCGTTGACATAATAAACGAGTTAGAGGCCCTCGGCAAGATCTACACTCAAAAGGAGAAGTGCTTAAAGCTTATTGAAGGACTTCCCTCTTCTTGGGAAAAACGTACCTTCGCCATCGAGGAAGGTAATGACATGAACAAATATACCGTAGTTCAACTAATGGGTACTTTGATGTCATACGAGGTACGCAAAGATAGCAAGGTGAAGCTACAAGAAAAGTTGAAGTCATATTTGAACCTAGATGCGCCTAAGAAAAAGGCGATTGCATTCAAGGCGGCTTCATCCACATCTTCCGATGATGAAGACTCGGAAAACGAGTTGGACTTGGAGTCCATGGCACTCATGGCCAAGAAGTTCAACCGTTTCTTCCGAAAAGGTAACTTCAAGAACAAAGCTAAATTTGGTTCTACTAACGCCTCTTCCTCTCCTTTGTGTTTCAAGTGTAATAAGCCGGGACACATGAAAGCGGAGTGTCCCCTCAATAAGCACAAGGAGAAGTGGAAGGCGCCAAAATTCGATAAGTCCAAGAAATACAAAAAGGGGTACAAGAAAGGACTTGTCGGAGCAACATTCACCGACTCCGAGGATTCCTCAAGCGGAGAGTCGGATGATGAGAAAGTGGAGCAAGCACATATGTGCTTCATGGCAAGAGAGGAGAACGATCAAGGATCCTCCTCTTCCGATGATAGTAATGACGAAAGCGATGAGGTAACGATGGATGATCTTAGAAATGCTAACTCTCAACTTTGGTCAAAATACACTAAGTTAGTAAATAGATATACTAAGGTAAAAGATGACCTAGCTAGCATTCAAACATCGCCTAAGACTATCATCACCAACAACGACACCGTTGTTGAAGAGTTAAGAAATGAGATTGTGAATCTCAAATCTAAACTTGAACATGCTAGCATTGAGGATGCGGAAGAACATGAGATAGCGGATTTAACTTCTCAAAACTCGACTTTGAGTATTGAGAACGAGAATCTTAAATCTCGTGTTTATGTGCTCACTTCGCAAATATCCACTTTGGATACTTCTTTGCGTTCTCTCAAAGAGAAATATGAGAACACATTGGGCCGAATTAACAAATTCAACAAAGGTAAGGACCATTTGGATAAAATCCTAAGTGACTTACTTCCGGCCAATCACCACATTGGTTTGGGGTATACGATGGGATGTCCATCCAAAGCTTCCACTACTTTTGTTAGGCCAACTTCCGGTGACTCTACGAGTGGTAGCAAACACTCTATTGATAGTTCATCTACCAATGGTGCTTCCACCTCGTCCACGCCCTCTTTTGGAAAGAAACCCACTTCGGGTGGACCTCCAAAGAAGGGGCATGCCTACATGTACACCAATAACATGCCACGTAGGAACACACGTTCTACTCCACCGGCACACACATATGATGATTTTTATGCAACACATTCTCGGGCACGTGCACACCATGTGAGACACCCTCACGCACGTGTTCCCACACATGCATATGTTCACCCACCGCATCATATGAATAATTCTCGTCGTGCACCATTCCATCATGTCCCGTATGCCTATCCACAACATGCATCACGTAGAAATCAACGTCGCATGCATGCACCCAATAGGATGATGGCTCCCAAAATATTCACTATTTGGAGCCCAAAGGACACAAGCATGGACAAAAACAAATGTACATGAATGCTTATTTTTCGGATGTTGTACATAGTAAGAATTATGTGGGGAAGTCTAAGTCCACTTGGACTTGGCTTCCAAAGGTCTAATCCCTTGGACCCAATGACCTTGAGTACCATGATATGAAAGTTTCTATCTTTAGGTACTCAAGGAAAAGAAAAAGAAAAGGAGCAACAAATTTAAATTTAGCTCCAAAGGGAATTGGATACTCGATAGCGGGTGTTCAAAACACATGACGGGTGACGCTCGATTGCTCTCCGGAGTGGTTCCCATTGCGAATGGAAACCGCGTCGTATTTGGAGGCAACGAGAGCGGAACCATCATAGGTGTTGGTAAAGTCGGTAACCCCTCTAAACCATTAATTAGTGATGTTTATCTTGTTAGTGGTTTAAATCATAATCTTATTTCAATAAGCCAACTTTGTGACAAAGGTTACAAAGTTAGCTTTGCGAAAGGATTGTGTCATATTTTAAGAAAGGATAATGAAAAATTATTATTTTCCGGAACTCGTCGTAAAGACATTTATATTTTGGATCTTCCTAAGTCATATGAACAATGTCTCGTTACCAACACAAGTGAACAACACTTATGGCATCGACGCTTTGGACATGTGAACTTTGGAACACTATATAAGCTTTCAAAATTGAATTCTATTAAAGGTTTTCCGAAGCTTGTTTTTGAAAAGAAAAGTTTTTGTGATTGTTGTCAACGCGGCAAGCTTCCTAAATCTTCATTTAAACCTAAGAAAAGCATCTCTACTAAAAGGCCACTAGAGCTATTACATCTAGATTTATTTGGGCCAACTAGAGTAGCTTCCTTAGGAAATGCAAGGTATGGACTTGTCATCGTAGATGACTATTCAAGATTTACTTGGGTATTTTCATTGTGTAATAAAAATGAAGCTTTTGAAAACTTCACAATTTTTGTTAAGAAAGTACAAAATCTCTTAGGAACCACCATTGTCACTATTCGTAGTGATCATGGAGGTGAATTTGAGAATGAGTCTTTTGAGACATTTTGTGATGAAGTTGGTATTACTCACACCTTCTCTTTCCCTCGTGCACCTCCTCAAAATGGTGTAGTTGAGAGAAAGAATAGGACGCTAGTGGAGTGTGCTCGCACTATGCTTGATGATAGCCAACTTGGCCATCAATTTTGGGCGGAAGCGGTACACACCGCTTGCTATGTGTTTAATAGAATACTTTTGAGGCCCGGCACTAAACAAACTTGTTATGAATTGTTGTTTGGTAGGTTCCCTCAAGTTAAACATTTTCGTGTTTTCGGTTCGAAATGTTTTATTAAGAACACATATGGTAGTTTGGACAAATTCGATCCAAGATCCGATGAGGGGATCTTTGTTGGATACTCTACGCGTAGCAAAGCCTACCGGATATTCAACAAACGAACCTCAACGATCGAGGAGTCGCTTCATGTCTCATTTAATGAAGGATTTGTTCCAACTAGAATTTCAAATGATAATGATTCTATGGATGTTTTATGTGATTCGTTTGATAATTCTAAGTCTAATGATTCTATTGATTCTATTGAGACTAACCCAACTAATGAAGTTGTTGAGAATGTTCCTAGTGATCAAGGTATTCCCAAACGGCTTCATTCGGTTCGTGACCATCCCCATGAGCAAGTCATTGGCAATATCTATGATAGTGTCAAGACGAGATCGCAAGTTCACCACTTCTCAAATTGTGCCTTTGCCTCATCGATAGAGCCAAAGAATATTAATGAAGCATGCGAAGATAGCGCTTGGATCTTAGCCATGGAGGAGGAGCTCATTCAATTCGAGAGGAATGAAGTTTGGGAGCTTGTTCCATTGCCATCGAAGAACCACACCGTCATAGGGACAAAGTGGATCTTCAAGAACAAAACCGACGAAAACCAAGTCGTCGTCCGGAACAAAGCTCGGTTAGTAGCTCAAGGCTATCGTCAAGAGGAAGGTATCGATTTCGAAGAATCTTTCGCTCCGGTAGCTAGATTAGAATCAATTAGATTACTTTTGTCTTTTGCATGCCATAAGAATTTTAAATTATTTCAAATGGATGTTAAAAGTGCATTTTTAAACGGAGATGTCGTTGAGGAAGTTTACGTTTCTCAACCTCCGGGCTTCATAAATGAAAAATTTCCAAATCACGTTTTTAAACTAAAGAAAGCTCTTTATGGTTTGAGACAAGCTCCTCGAGCTTGGTATGATCGCCTAAAGAATTTTCTTTTGGATTTGAATTTTAAAATGGGCGAAACCGATTCAACACTTTTTATTAAGCATGCGAACAATGATATTTTATTAGTTCAAATTTATGTTGATGATATCATTTTCGGTGCTACTAACTTCACTCTTTGCGAAGAGTTTTCTAATGTTATGAAGGAACAATTTGAGATGAGCCATATGGGCGAACTCAAATATTTCTTAGGTCTCCAAATTCGCCAAATGAACGATGCAATCTTCATCCACCAAACGAAGTACACGGTGGAGTTGCTAAAGCGATTTGGAATGGAGAATGCCTCCGGGAAAAAGACTCCGATGAGCACGACTACGCATCTTGACAAGGATACGGGCGGTAAGGATGTAGACATTCGTCTATATCGAGGTATGATAGGTAGTTTGCTTTATCTTACCGCAAGTAGGCCCGATATTATGTTTGCCGTATGTATATGTGCTCGTTATCAGTCTCAACCTAAGGATTCTCACTTAGTAGCGGTTAAACGTATTTTTCGCTATCTAAGTTACACTTTAGATTTTGGATTACTTTATCCGAGATCTAGCACATATGAGTTAGTCTCATATAGTGACGATGATTATGCGGGATGCAAATCCGACAGGAAAAGTACTAGTGGCACTTGCCATTTTCTAGGAAATTCTCTTGTCTCTTGGTTTTCCAAGAAGCAAAATTCGGTTTCACTTTCAACCACCGAGGCGGAATACATTGCCGCTGGTGCCGCTTGTGCCCAGGTTCTTTGGATGAGACACACATTGAAGGATTTTGGTATTCATTGTGATACTAGCCCTATCATGGTGGATAACCAAAGTGCTATCTGTCTTTCAAAGAATCCGGTGCACCATTCCCGATCGAAACACATAGATGTCCGACACCATTTCTTAGATGATCATGTTGCTAAAAAGGACATCATTTTAGTGTACGTTGAAACCCAAAAGCAAATCGCCGATATTTTCACGAAACCCCTAAAGGAGGACTCCTTTGTGCGGTTGCGTCGAGAATTGGGGATTATGGGTGAATCCGAGATATAGGATTCATATTTAAATTCAATCATCTTGCATGCTAATATATTTCGCGATATTTCATTCATGCTAGATTAATTGAATTTTTGGGAATTTTATGTGATTTATTTGAATTTATGATCGAATTCGTATTTCAATGACGTATTTAAGATTTCGACGTTTTATGGGGTAATTTAGATGTCTAATGAGTGAGTTAGAATGTCTCATCCTAGTGGTTTGTGAAGAGAAATCAAATTTCTACTTTTGGACTCTTCTAGTCGGTTTCAGTACACTTGTCAACCGACTAGATGCTCATCTAGTCGGTCAGCAAATGAACTCAGACCGACTAGATCATGCAAATATCCATCTCCTATCTTTTTCTTTTGTTAGTCGGTCATAGTATACTTTCCGACCGACTAGATTGAAAACTATTCGGTCAGTGAATATACTGCGACCGACTAATTCTTGCCCTAGAAATTCATCTGAGCTACTGTTTCGACTTAGTCGGTTCAAGCTCATTGACCGACCGACTAGATCGTAATCTAGTCGGTCAGTGCTTGAACTGTGACCGACTAAGTGTGTTAGGGCAGTTGAGTCTTTTCGTATCCCGACCGAATTATTCTCTACTTCATCCGACTAATCTCTCTATTAGTCGGTCTTCTCTTTTGCTCCAGCCCGAAAACCCCAAACCCCCCTCTCGAGCCCTTTCAACTTCCATCGTCTCCGGCCATATCTCCGGCCATCCCCGCCGTCCGCCGCCATCGACTCCACCTCCTAGGTATCTCCCTCCCTCTCCTAGGTCGATTTCCTATTCTAGGGTTGTCTCTCCTTGATTTCAAGCTCTAGATCCTAGGGTTTCAATTTCTAACCTAGGGCTTGTGATTTTCGAATTTTCTTGATCTCTAGGGTTGTTAGCTTGTGATCAATAGGTTGTTAGTGACCTAATCTTCGATTGCTTGTGCTCGTAGTGCTATGGCTAAGACTCGTATTCCTATCGCCTCTTCCGGGGCCTCTCCTATGACCGTAAAACAACCTTCGGACCCTAGGAATCCCCCGAAGCCTAAGCGTCGTGCCAAGTCTACCCTAGCCTCTCCATCATCGCCTCCTCCAAAGAAGCCTAGGACTGCCACAGCCAAACCCCGTAAATCCAAGACCAAAAAGCCTATTCTCCAATCTCCGGCTACTCCTCCCGATTCCGATACTGATTTTATCCCTGAGGATGAGCCTACTAGGGATCCTACCCCACCTCCGAAGACCCGTAAGGCCAAGGGTAAAGCTTCTATGCCAGTTGGCGGTGTAGACATATCGTTGTGCCGCGATGACCCTCAGTGTCTCGCCGCGTACAACCGTATAGAACACTGTCCACTGTTGTTAGAGCATTACGTTCAGTTCTCTGATTTTCTCGGCCTTGCTGATCTTCTGTCTTATAGTGGCCTTCTAGATTATCTCCGATACGACCCCAAGGCCAATCCCAAACCGTATCCTCGCCTCGTGAAATTGTTCTATGCCAATCGCTTTCGGGGACAGTACGATGCCAGCCACTCCATTGAGACGACTGTTTTGGGAACTCCTATAGTTCTCACGGCAGAAATCTTGGGGGAGATTCTTGGTTGTTCATCGTCCGGTCTCCTTCCTTCGGACATTTCCGTAGACGATATCTCTTCCTTGGATCAGACTGTTCTTTCTGAGATTTTCCAGGTTATCCCCTCCGCATTCATTGGTGTTCCTTCGAAATCTTTTAAGCCGAATGCGTGGGTTCTTAACCTGATTTTGAAGTCTTGTCTTCTTCCTAAGTATGGATCCTCTTCACTTCCCTCTCAGCCGTTTTTGAAGCTCATATACGCTCTTTTCTTGGGGTGCGAGATAAATTGGGCTCGCGTGATACTCGATAAGATGGATTCTTTCGAGTGTATACGCAAGACCAATAAGTCTGCACACATTCCATACCCTTGCCTGTTGACTCTCGTATTTCGTCATTTCCGAGTCCCTCTCCCTCCTGACGATGAGCGTCCCTTGGGTACGCCTCTGAACGCGACGGCCGTGAAGAAATCTCTAGCGGCTCTTCGTCACGTGCAGAGGTCTACCGCATCTGCTTCTCAGGCTTCTCCGTCTGCTGCCGCAGCCCCCTCTCGTCCTGCTACATTGGACGATGTCGTACGCCTTCTTCGTCGGCACGAGTCACGTTTGGCTCGTACCGAGGAGGTCGTTTGTCGTATGGCTCGTCTGATGGGGATCGATCTTCCTCCTTCAGTTTCTGAGGCCGAGGAGATGGACGATGAGGAGATTGACGAGCTTGTCACTTCTTTTGCCCGTGGCGATGAGGCCACTGCTGCTGCTGCTGCTGGTACTTCTACTTCTGCTCCTGGAGATGGCACCTCTTCCGGTGTTCCAGAGCAATCTGCTGCAGCTCTTCAGCCTTCTGAGCCTGCTGCTGACCTAGTTTCCGAGCCTGCTCATGTATCTGCTGCTGTTGCTTCTGTCGAGACTCTTGCTCCTGTTGAGCCTGTTGCTGAGATCTCCACTCCTGCCCCGACGATTCCATCTGTTGAGACACTTTTCTCCCTGCAGAGCCTGAGTCCACTCCATCGACTGGACCCACGGACGCTGCAGATCCAGCCTCCTCCTCGTGATCGTCTGTTCCGAGGACTCTCCACTGCATTCTGGATGATATATTTTAGTGAGAGTGTTTTGGGTTAGGATGGGGTTGAGAGATGCTTTGATGTATTTATTTTTTTGTGCTTTCTGGATGTCGATTTTGGATTTTATGATATGACGATGTTGATGATGATGATGTACTTTTTGTTGTTTATATAGATGGTGTGTCTCACTTCATATGATGTACCTCATATATTCGATGTGATATCTTTTTGGATGTACTCATGTTGTCTATATATATATATATATATGTTCATCATCGTTCACTTTGTCTTTTATTCGTCGTGCAAATTTTAATATTCGTTGAATACATTTGAAATGTGATTTCGTCGCTCGACGCATAAAAACTTGGTTAAATAGATTTAAATTCTATAATTGTATAGAATTGTTTTCCATGCACAAAATTAACCAAGAATATTGAATATTGAAGAGTATGTTTCTTTATTCAATTAATGAATAATTATTTTGTATTTTTGATGATTTTGATTTTCACTTTGTGATAATGGACAATTGGCACACTTTGATTTGATTTAATCGCTTTTCCTTTGGTGTCAATTAGCTCCATCGTCATTGTCTACGACTCCCGATGTTGGATTTTCCATTTCCTAGTTGTTGTCGTTGTATGCCCCCCATTTTTGGGATAATGCCAAAGGGGGAGAGATAATGATAATAAATAGCGCAAATGAAAATTTAACTCAATTTCCAAGAATCTAATTTGATATGTTAGATTCAGGGGGAGTTAAGATACATATAAGGATTTTCAAAATCCGATATTTCAAAAATCGATTCTCATTATATATCTTACTCGTCTGCCTGATGCAATTTATTTATATTCATTTTGGAATTAACGTGTCATCAATGCAGGGGGAGTAAGTATTTTACATTTGAATTATTATCTTTGATTATTATTTATGTTGGTTTGTCATCACCAAAAAGGGGGAGAATGTTGAATATTGGACTCCCCGGTTTTGGTTTTGATGATGAGCAAACATAAATAATCCATGAACTAACAATTTGTGAGCGCAGTTTTGGAGATCGTCGCCAAATTCACGAGAATATTCAAAGCGACATCTCAACACTTCCCAAAGCTCATAATCAAGCCGAAAGCTTCGTTGAAGCTATTGCGACGCTTTGGAAGATATGAAGATTCAATCGAAGCTCTCAAAGACCGTTTATTAAGGTTTTATTTATAGTCTTTTAGTTTCGATTGATAGAATGTTAAGCCTTGAGTATATCTTACGTTTCTATCTTCATTACGCTCATTTCGTAGCTCTAGGATCCTTGCACAAGTTCATTCTAACTTCCTCGAAGCGTCGCGCTTCGATTCGGACTTTGTTGTGCATGTTAGTTGGTACAAGAACAAGTACTGACCGACTAGATGGTGATCTAGTCGGTCGGCAACTGTTCTTGGACCGACTAGTTTGATTCCTTAATTTCTTGGACTTTACTGTTTACAGTTAGTCGGTCTACGTTGACTCACCGACCGACTAGTTTGTGAACTAGTCGGTCAGTGAAGCTTCTTTGACCGACTAGTTGTGACTTACTGTTCATGCTATATTTCTCCTAAGCTACTGTTCATCCCTTAGTCGGTCTAAGAACGTTTGGTGACCGACTAGTTGACAATCTAGTCGGTCAACTTTTGTTCTTGGACCGACTAAGTCAACTTGCCTTCAGACTAAGTTATTTTGCCTCTTAGTCGGTCTACGTTCATTGGATGACCGACTAGTTGACAATCTAGTCGGTCAACTTTTGTTCTTGGACCGACTAAGTCAACTTGCCTTCAAACTAAGTTATTTTGCCTCTTAGTCGGTCTACGTTCATTGGATGACCGACTAGTTGTGAAACTAGTCGGTCAGACAGTGTTCTTGGACCGACTAGATTTCTAGGTCTGAAATTCTCTTTCTTCTCAGATCTACTCTTAGTCGGTCCACGTTGTTTGGCCGACCGACTAGTTGATGAACTAGTCGGTCAGTGACTGTTCTTTGACCGACTAAGTCTCACAGATTTCTATCCGTTGGTGAATGACCTAACTTGTTTTTATGGGACCCTATAAATACGAACCTAGGTCATTTTCATCTAGGTTAGAGCTGCCATTAAGAGATTCATTGAGTTCTAAAGAGATAGCTATTCTCCCTCAAATCTAAAGCTCTCTTCCTCACAAGAAACCCATTCTCTCTCATTTCTAGATCTAGAGAGAAGGTTGTTCTTGGTGAGCTCTTCAAGCTATTGCTTGATCCAAGTCTCCAACTCTTCCCTAGGCACCCATTGCTGCTCATTTCCTTGGTGCTAGGGCTTGGTGACTTCATCTTCCTCAAATCCTTCATTCCACCTATTGGGTAAGAAAAACTCAAGGTATAGGATTTTGTGGTAAGAGTATTTATTTCATCTAAACTCTTTTATATTGCTTATTGGCTCTCTCGGTTGTGAGAGAAGTTTGTGATCCCGGGTTGTGGGATTCACTTTGCCATTGCATGTATGATTTGATCTTGTGAAGGTTTTTCACAAGATATTCATAGTGAAAATCTTGAGTTAGGGTTTCTAACTCAAGTATCCGGAGGGGATCCGGGTGGTTGGGACGTAGGATCACCGGGAACAAGTCGGGGAGACTTGGGTGGATCCGAACCCATTAACATCGTTTGTTTGCATTGTCAATTTTATTGTTGTCATTCAATTTAAGCTTCCGCAAATTGTTTTGGTAGTTGTTTGCAATTTAATTTGGAATTATACTCCTTATTATTTTAAAGTACTATTCACCCCCCCCCCCCCTCTTGTACTTGTGCAGTAGCTGGTAGGGCATTACGACATACTTATATAAAAATAGTTCACACCAGCAAATACAATCGTAGTACTTCACGTATAGATAACTACCTATGCACAAACAAACATGGATAATTACTCCCTATATCTCCTAGTATATATCCAACACCAAACATATCAACACATATAATCACACCATGCAATATTAAATCATGTTTGCTATATCTAATATACATTCTCCCGTACTATAAATATACAACCTATATTTATTTAAATACACGCAGATACTTCATCGTATATACACATCACATACAAACCTTTAACTATATTCAAGACACATCACACATACCATAGTCACAAACACATATAGCTAAGCACATACTTACCCGTGCATGGTGCACGACCACACACGCTAATATACCATTCATACATGCCACTCATACCACTATATACTTAGCACATCTACACACCTAGTTTAGCTAACATATATACATTCAAACATGTAAAACCTTAGTAATTAACTATACTACAAGACCAACACATATAACTATATAATGGTATAGTCAACCACAACCATGTACATACCGTAACCAGGCACAACCAAACCTATCACTATACACACATCATCCATTACTATGTTCGCAGCACTATACACAAACCACTGACAAATACAACAATATACTTAGAGTATACCCACTCAAGCATGAGTGAGACTCAAAGACCCATACAAGAACCAGAATACTATATATATAACATGATATACATACATATACCAACACATCACCCTTATATATGCCAACGTAATCATATTACTCATCAAACCATACAGGTAAAAACACATGCAATCATATACACACAATAACATCCATCACATTTTATATTTAGTCAAGTAACACCCCATAATACAATCACTTTACATACTATAATAATATTGCAAATATCATTACATGTACAATCATAATACACCATCCTATACATGCATTCATCATATAGTTACATACATATTACTACAACATAGTCATTGCATACACACCATACCTACATTCATATATGCTTACCACATATCTACACAAAACATAGGCATACATGTAATATATTCACACCATAGCAATACATATAATTAGTATACTACTACATATACCTATCCATCCATAGTTACGACATACAATAATCGTGTATACCTCATGGTATACACGTACACACACAACATCCCGTAAAGGCAAGCAATACTATACAAAATTATAGTCCTATTACCATACATATATCAAACATATATATAAAGCATGTATATATCTAACCATGACTAAGCACACATATATCTACATACGAGCACATGTTCATACGTGCTAACATATAAATCATATAATAGGCATGTACACTTAACTACAAATACGCCTATTATCATTACACCTAACATGCACATGACTTACTAGTATAATATTTCAAGCATTTACAAGTACCTTCAAACTACATACACCACTAGTAGATATTCCAACACTAATTCTAATATACACAGACATCCCTAAAGTGGTATAGCTATCCACACATATATACATACTATCATTCATACAACTTTATACATATATCACGAATACCGCTGAGTATGCATATATAACACCAAAGTCAATCATTAATATACTAAGGGTAGCACACTCATACATGAGTGGTACGCAGGGGTTCACACACACGGGTCCACACACTCTACCTATAAACATGCACCACGATGACATCACACTAACTAATGGGCCCACCATACTATACTAAGGTTGAAACAGGCAACGACAAGCACTAGTAGGATGACTAAGAAACAGTAAGGGAATCGAAATCAAAAAATGTAATGAAACAAGATCGGAATAAACAGTTTCAGATGAGGCGAGGATAATGAGATAGCTTGGTTAGGTGAAACAGAAATATAATTGTGAAAATTAAACTAAGGGAAAGAAAGATAGAATAATATCCTTATAAAATACCAGAGAATAGTGTGTAAATGATATAAGTTAAAATACAAAGTAGGGATTAGACGAAAGAACCTAGAAACGGACATACTTGAAAAGTTGGAGTTCTCTTTCGCATATAAAAATATTTTGGGAAGTCGGTAAAATAAGTCGTTTGAAATAAGTTTGAGTAGTATATATATAGTATGAGAAGAAATGGTATGTTAGATTATAGAGAAGTCGTTATATGAAGGAACTGGGATATTCACATGAGTATGAAAGGTATAGGTTAGAAAATATTATAAGGTAGTCATTTAGAGATTTCGGCGAAAACGTTTCGAAATTCAAAGAATGAATTTAAGTCAACTGATGGATAGGAAATTTAAGCTCATGCTAAATATTTTCAAAGAATTTAAACTGGAAGAGAAATTCAAAACTAATATTGAAAATACTTTTCGAAGGATCATGATGATAATGAGGAAGATTCAACGTTTGAGGATGAACGACATGAAGGATTCAAGTGAATCAAAAACAAGGAAGTGAGTCAAGTATTCACAACATAATTACGACTGAGAAAACTTAGTGAATCTGCTACGATGGGATTCTTTGGTCATAGCTCGAAAGTGTAATGATTAGGGAAATGATAGAAATTAGGGGGTTCTAATTATCGGGCCGACTAAAGATAAGGAGAAACTTAGCACTAAGGCTTTCTAATAAACTAGACTGTAATAAAGACCTCAGGAAAAGGGTCCTTAGAGGATCAAGATTACGTTCAGCTGGGCCCGAAATTTGATGGGCCCAAACGAACGATTAAAGAAAAAACTCTAGAAATCTAATATGGTCAGAGCCGGGTGAGAGGCTACTAGTGTATCCTAAGACGAGTACAACTAAATCTTAACGAATGTGCCTTACTATCAAACCTGAACATCTATCTAAGTCTTCCTACCATCTAAGACAAGAAAAACCTTCATATTAGACTCAAATTTTATGACTCGAATGTTTCGAATGTTTCAATGGATGTTTTTATTTAATCGTTGTTTCGATATTTTGCAGGCGCAACGACCTGTATGGGCCACCACAAAAACCTGTCACGCCCCGCTTTCCAAGTACGGAAGGCGAGACACGAATAGATTTGCTCAGACTGAAGCTGTGAAGCCACAGTCTGACAAGCGTTTGTGTGTTCATCTATTTGTGGATTCTTGCATTGCATAAAGAAAAAACAATAATAATAAATATGAACGCAGGTAATAAAATAACCAACATTCAAAACATCCATTTCATTATTCCAAACATTCACAGATATAATCATAAAATAAAGGTACAACAGTCTGAAAATGAAAGGCCCCAAGCATAGGCGAAACTAAAACATAAATAATAACCAACCTCAAGTTCGACGTCAGCAAACCGTCGTCCACAGCAGCTAACTCAGGCTCAAAACCTGACATGTGACACCTAAAGAGAAAAGGGCACATGTCATCAAAAATCTCCAAAAAGGAAGGGGACTTTTGTGCAAGGAAACGTAAAGCAAAAGGGTACAACTAGCAGTTCTAAAATAATGAAGGTGACATGACATGTTATTTTAATGAATGCAGCAGTTTAAACATGAGCATGATATGACACGTCGTAGCAAGAGCTACTAAACAATATTCAAGATTTCACGATTAACTTGTATTCATGATGTGCACAGGGTTTATGCCTTTCAGCTGAAGTTGATGTACGGACACACTTCTACGCTGAGTGATCGCTTAACCCTACCCCTCCACGTGTGTATGTACCGACGCCTATCTTCTGGATCACGAGCCAGGAAGTGTGTTTGGTATAGGGTTGTACCTGGCATGTAGGTGCCTAGCCTCGTTACATGATGTAGGAGTCAAGATCCTACTCGCCGCAGCTTACATTACAATAGTAGCGTACTACACAATCACGATAAACATGAAATGACATGCAATATGAGCAGTTATTGATTTGCATACCGTTCTATCAAAATAAACATGCATGAAATGACATGGCAAGGGTGTCGAATGTAGCTTCGTTGTCAAGCTAGATCTAGTATGGTGTCGGATCTAGCTTCGTTGTCAAGCTAGATCAACTATGGCATCTAGGCGACTATCATTTCACTGCCTAGTCTCTTTTTTACACAAGTTCACATAAATGGCATAAACATGGCCTACAACAACAACCAATCAAGTTTCACTTGCCTGAAAACAACGTCCGTAATCCTCAGTTCAACGGTCCAGAAACTTCCTATGTGATCAAACCATCGCCCAATGTACAGTCCCATATTATTTAATCTTCAATTAGTTATTTATCCAAAGCAAAACAATTACAGTTTTTATCATGTTAAACATGTGGTGTGGGTTCCTACGGTTCGGGTATACCTTAACACGACGCGAGAGCTACACTGACATCGGGTAACGACGTAAGGGGTGGGCTTCTAGTAGTGAGCAAAGTACGACATCGGCTATGGGGCAACGACGAAGACGGTGACAACTAGGGGAAGTAGCACGACATAGAGATGGCCGTAGGAGGAGGATGAACAGCAGGGACAACGTTCAAGATGATCTCGGCCTGCCGTGGAGTTGCGCGTGGCAACAACACGTGGAGATGCGGCCTAAGGCTCATCAAGAGGAAGGGGCTGTTCTTGGGAGAGAGGGCAAGGGGGTTCGGCCATTAACAAAGGGATGCGACAGGTGGTGTTGCGGCTGGAGGATGCTGCCGTGGTGGTTGGTGGCCGGCAAGGGGAGAACTGGGTGGCCGGAGTTAGGGTGGGGGCTACCGAGCTTATGGAGGAGGGGGGTTTGGTTGGTTGTTCATGGAGAGAGGGGAGGAGAGGGGCTGTTTTTGGCATGTGGTGGAGGTCGTGGGGATGTGTGGCTGGGGGTTTTGGTGCGCTGGCAAGGGGAAGGCCGGAGATGTTAGCCGGCAATGGAGGCCGGCAGTTTGAGCAAGGGGCGGCTGCTATCTTTGGATGGAGGGGGCCGGATGATGACAGTTTTAGGGGGCGGTTGTCGACAAATGGTGGAGGAGATGGCCGAGGGTCGGATCTATACGTGGTGGCCGACGGTAGGTCGTCGAAGGAGGGGGCCGGCGGTCAAGCGGGGGAAAGATGGGTGATGGCTGCTATAGAAAACCCTAGGGTGAGATGATGCGTGAATTGTTTGGTGAAGGGTTTGTTTTGCTATATGGGGGGAGAAAGTGGGGTGCACCTAGCTTGATTGGAGAGAGTGTGTGAGAGAGGGGGAGGGTAGAGTTAGTGTGGTGAATAGCTAGACAAGATGACATGTGATACGTATGATAACTTAGGGATTTGATTTAATTAGATTTAGTTAGGGTTTGAACCTTGAATTAGTCTAGGCTAATCATAGGTTGAAGATAATTAGGGTGAAAGGTCAACTAAACGGTGTCCGAAAAATATAAGAAAATTATCGGGACGGCCGTGTCGACGAGAGAATCGAGTCTACGATGGTCGGTCACGAGCTAGGTCAACAGAAAACGACACTAAAAATAAAAAGATCAACGTCGAAGTCTAAAGTTATGACACCCCTTCAAACAAAGCTGTTTTGTGGAAGAATGAGCCGTGAAATAACGTTCACGAAAAATTCCACAAATAAGTACTCTCTCAGAGGGTCACAACTACATATCACATCCCACGTTTGGGATACAAGAAGAGGCAACTAAAAATATGCGTATGAAAGGAAAGTACATGCACGAAAAATGTACGATCGAAAAGTGCCGTGACAAATGTATTCTTGTTTGTATGCGTGTACATATAGGTCTGTACCAAAGCATGTGTGTATGTATATACATGTGCAATGTGGATGTAAATGTGATAGATACGGAATATAGGTATATATATGCTTGATAAATGTAAGTGAATGAAACTGTTTGATATGTGGGTATTGGACTGTGAGTATTTGGTTGCACATTTATCTGTATACGCGTGTGTGAGGTGTAGATGGATATTTATATTTATTTGACTATTATGGCAGTATGTGCGTAGGATATGCAAGAGTGGCTATATAAATAACATATGGAGGGGACGTATTATGTTTGTGCACTTTTGTATGTATTGTGTGTGGTATATGTGCCTATCTGTGTGAGACAGTAAGTGCATCGCTATGAATGCGAGATTATGTGTGTATTTAACTATAATTATGATTGTGGACTTTATGAGACTTGATCATGCATGTGTTAGTACGTGCCCGCAGGTGTATGTATGAATGTGACTAAATAATGTGTGTATATAGATATATATGTGCCTATAAATGTGAGTGAGCCCATATGACTAAGTATTGGGTGTATATGGATCCGGTGTACATACGGTGCGACACCGTGATAGTGACCCTGTTTATCAAGTAATGGTGAGTAGATTAATGTGTATTGTTGTGTGTTTCTGCATGCATATAGACGTATATGTAAATATGTAAGCAAGTAGAATATAAGTCGTTATACTTGAAGGTATTGTGATATATATGAAAGCATGCCATGTATGAATACCTTATGTATTGTGATATGGATATGGTGTGATATCCTATGCATATAGATATGAGTAGTGATCTAAATACGTGTAATAATACGTGTAGAGACTTATTTGTGGTGTGTAATGTATATGTTAGTGTGTGGCTATGTGTGCCTAGATGTCTATGTGGAAGACATATATGTATGTATATGTAATGATACACATAGTGATGTAGGAGTGATACTAGACGAATAGTAGGATGTATCCGTGATATGTATGTAATGCGGATGTGTATGAATGACAGTGAAGTGTATAGTGTATATAAGTGTAGTAGAGATATGTATTATTGTTTATACTTCATGGGTAGTAAGACCGTCAGACCTAACTGACCTTTAGTGGGGATCGCACCCTAGAAAGTCCGAGGATGGACTTTATTTTAAGGTGGGTAGGATGTCATGCCCTATTTTGAACTATACGTGTATTCTACTGTATACACGTGGTATTTCTACTTACGATACATGGGTAGGCATGAAATAAATGTAGATATCGATGTATGTAACATAGTGCAAGGGGGATTGGGCCGTAATACGTGGCTAAGGGAAGAGAATACGAAATGTGAATGCAGGAGAAGTGTGAAGGACGTCATGTGTAATATATAACGCGTATGTATTGGGCGTGTGTATGATGAGTGTATGCGTGCATGGGTGTGCCTGGTTGTGTGTAAGGGAAGCCATGCTAGTGTGAAAGGGGTTAGGAGGTCGATGGCATCCCCGTAAATTTTTAGAAAGGTGAGGGGAAAACGGTCATTTAGACTAAAGGAGGTGTGTGTACATACTAAAGTGGTGTGTGCATAAAATAATGGCAAACTTGTAATTACCTATAAAATGGGGGGTATTTTGGTCATTTCTACATGGAATATTCCCTTGGAATATTACATTCTTGGAAAAGAAGAAAGGAATAAGAAGAGAGAAGAAAGAAATAAGAACAGAGAAGAAAGAAAGAGAGAAATCTAGATCTCTCTCTTTCCCTCATTTTTCGTTCTCTTTTCTCCTTCCTCTCTTCCTCCCCTAACATGGCCGGCCATCCTACCCCTCTTTTCCTCCTCCATCAAATGAAAACCCTAATTTCCATTCCCCAATGGAAGGAATTCAAGCTTGCTTCAAGGAGAAAGAAGATGGAATGAAGAGAAAGAGAAGGAGAGAAGAAATCAAGCTTTGGAGGTAGGAATCCTCTTGTATTTGGAATTCTATTAATTGGTTCTTGTGATCATGTTTTTATGGCATGTTTTACTCAATATGTGATAGGGATAGTCAAATTTATATGCTATGGCTCAATTTCACAAATTTCCCCTTGAAATTCTTAGCACAATCATCTCCTTTGGAATTCTGAAATCCTGATGTCTGTTGTTGCTTTGATTCTGGTTAATGTAGCTCGAATTAGGTATCGAAAAAATTATATGCTTTTAGATCTTGAAGTTCTATCCCAAAATCATATAAATTTTGATATATGTTCAATTCAGAAATTAGGAGCAAAAATTCCATCTTTACAACATGTCTGTTTGATTTTCAGTTTTGACACAGTTTAGTAAAATTTACCTCAGTACCTACAAACACAATGGAATTTTATGTTCTTGGTCTCGTTGGAAATTTAACAAGTTTTTCTACAACTTCATCTCAGTGCATACTTTTCGAAATTCTGGCTAAAACATGCCCAAAAACAGAAATATTTACAAACACTGAAATCTGTCTGAAAAACAGACTGAACAGGTTTCACCAAACAATTCACCATAAATCACCTATTTAATATTTTTGCATGAAATGTTATCTGTGAATCCAAAACTATCATATCCACAACTTTCATTTAGGATGTTTTGCCAAATTCTCAAGGAAAACTGATGATATTAATCATTTGTTGAGACTGATTACAATTTCCAGCAAGTTGAGCCATTTCTATGAGATGTTAAACTATGTATTGATGCCAATTAAGTTTCAATTGTCCATATTTGTTGTTATTATATAAAATGAAGTTGATTGATGTAATATGCTATTAAAATTGGTAATGTGATTGTGAGGTGGTACATGATGCATACCACGTGTTTGTGAAAATGCCACATTGATATGAAGGTTGAGAATTATGAGAAATGGGCTTGCAAATATTTGTATCATGAATCGTGTTGTGAATTGGTAATGATGGGATCATGAAAAGCATGGGTTCATATGTTATGAATGATGAATTGAAATGGCTATGATGAAGGGCATGACACTTGGGTGTATGCCCCATTTGATATGTGATTTGATTACAATGGAGGGCATGTCACTTCGGTGCATGACTCATATTGATATGAGTGTGGAATGTGAAACCATGCAACGTGTGATTTTAGCCTGTATGGATCAATACACTAGATAGGGGTGAATAGTGTATATAATAAAAAATGTTGCAAATAAAACGTTACTGATATTTGCAAAGATGGCACAGAAATAAAATGATAAGTATTGAAAATAAATCAATCTCAAACACAGAGATTTATCCTGGTTCGGATCCTTGTGATCCTACTCCAGTCCTCTACTCACAGTAGAGATTTTCAATCCACTATAATCACTTGCCCCACAAGCACAAACTTACAAAAATGGCGACACTCCCCGTGTCCCAAACTTTGTACAATCTCTAAACAGAGATTCAAACCTGTTAAATAATGAAATAGAAAAACACATATAGTCTTGTTATAAATTTCAGAGAATGAATTCAAGGATGGTGTTTAGAAGATGAACTTCAAGATGTAAAAGATATGTAATGAAGAGCAACACTTGAAGTTCTCTGGTTCATAAAAGAAGAGAGAGATCAATCCATTTCTTCTTGCAATTATGAACACAAACAACTTTCCAAAATGATGTTGAAAAATCCAAGTTCTTCTGTTCTTAAACGAAGAAAGAAATCTAATGATTTCTTCTTACAAATAAGAAAAGAACAACTAATGGCCTAAAGCTTTAGAAAATGAAAGACGTGATTTCAACAAATAAGAGAGTAAAGAAGAGGAAAGTGAGTGAAGAGAAAGAGAGGGTCTACCCCACTATTTATAGTGTTTTGGGACGGTTGGGGACTGTAGTTAACGTTGGAAAACGGGCAAGAACCGTCCCTGAAAATTTGGTATCAAAACGGCTAGTTTTGAAATTGGTCGACCAAAAGTACAAATTGGTCGACCAAAATTTAGAGAGAGAATTTTGACCGTTGAAAGACAGTTCTAGAATCTACACGGTTATAGGAGTTTGCATATGTAATCCCATAGTCAAATTCGAAGGTTTAAAATTGGTCGACCAAAATGGAGTTATTGGTTGCCAATTTTCAAAGTTGCGAATTTTCGAAATTGGGAAGTGTAGATCTCTGAGTAATGGAACCTAGATGACTAAGACATATTATCACAAGGCTTTGTGACTTTAATAAAGTAAATTTTACATTGAATACATAAAGCCGTAGATAGGACTACATCAGCAACTGAATCTGAGAAGCTTCTTTGCAGGGGATCCTTATCAAGTGATTATATATCCAAGTCGTGGATTAGGTGCCTTTGCCTTTCCAGTTTCATGAATGATATATCCGTTTGAATACGCATGAAGATATCTGATTGTGAGCATTGATTTGTATCTGCATACATAGAGTTAGTAGCACTGAATGTGTTTGTCATATCAAAACCATATAGGAATAGAAATATGGAATTATGAAATTCTAACATTCTCCCCCTTTTTTATGATGACAAACATGTAAATATATATCTTTAAAATTTAACATATCAGATATACTTCCCCTGAATATGTGGATACTCCCCCTGAGTAGATAAAATATATTCTCCCCCTTTGGAATCCTCAAAAAGAGGCAAAGAATAAATGAGTTAAAAATAGGAGAGAAATATAATTAGCGGCAAAATAAGGAGTATATAACCGTAAAAAATATTGAAGGAAAAAAAACTGTAGGCCGAATATAGCATATTGGCCGAAAGGAGCTGTAGGAAAATACAATGTGGAGGCCGAATTAGTGAGTAGACCATTAGAAAACAATGAATTGGCAAACAAGTGAAAAATAATCAGTGGGAAGGCCACTGAAAAAAAATTAAGAATAGGTAGGCCATGAAAAATACAGAAAAGTCCAGGCCGAAATAATGTAAGAAGCCCAAACGTTTATTAGAGTGAGATAGTGGAGTTTGTAACATAAGGAATAAGTATTGGTATTACAAATTAATAATCACAGAATCTAATTGTAATCATTAGAGTGGTGACAGATAGTAACTAAGATAAAGGAAATTGCATGAGAATTAGCAACTTTGTAGCTTAGAAAGTAGCAAAGGTGCTATTAATTTAATATAAAAGTCAAATTCATCGGCAGGACATTAATACCATCATAGCAAGTGATATAATGCCATCAATATACAAGTAATACTATCTGCTATGAAGTGGACAAGAAAACACTAGTTGATTAGAAATCCAAGGCAAAGTCCACAGAACATTATCCATACATAGAACAAATAGACAACAAAAAACCAATTAACAGAGAACAGAACATTAAAAGCAAATGACCAGTATCAACCAAACACCACCAACGTAAAAAAATTGAGTGAGAAAGGACGGCGGGTCTGTCAATGTGGGAAAGAAAGGACAGGGCCTTGGGAAATAAAATGAGGGGATGGTGCGTTGGAAAACGAAGAAAGGAGATGCCTTAGTGAATTTTAAGGGAATTAAATAAGGCAGAGAATAATTCACTTATTGGAAGTTGGGGAAGTTTTTGAGAACGTGAATATTTCCAATCGGCAGTAGCAGTTTGAAAGTAGTCGTTTGAAAGTAGCCGTTTGAAAAACTGAAATAATATAAATTTAAAAATGAAGTGATGGGTTTCGTTGGAAAGAAAAAATAGTTGGAAATAATTGTTAACTGATAATAAGCGGGAAGACGAAATAGCTACCGAAAAATAAAAAAATAATAAAAAATTCGACAATTGGAGACCAATATTGGTGAATTGGTCGACCAATTTTAAAAAACAGCCAAAAATGTGAAAAAATTTAAAAAAAATCTAAAAATAAAAATAAAAAATGTGTCATAAGTCCGATTCACTAATAATCCCTAAATTTCTACGAAGCTTAATAAAAGTCTCTTCTTTCAAATGTTTAATCAAAATATCAGCAGTCTGATGTTCAGTAGCTATAAATTTAAGAACAATATCTCCTTTCTGAACATAATCATCTAGAAAATGATGACTTACATCAATATGTTTTGTATGAGAATGATGCACAGGATTTTTAGAAAGTTTAATAGCACTAGTATTATCACACATAATAGGGCAAGTAGAGCAATTAATACCATAGTCAGAAATAGTTTGTTTCATCCATAATATTTGAGCACATGCTAAACCGGCGGCAATATATTCTGCCTCGGTTGTAGATAATGAAACAGAGTTTTTCTTTTTGCTAAACCAAGAAACTAAAGCATGACCTAAAAAGTGGCATGTACCACTGGTACTTTTACGATCTGATTTGCAACCAGCAAAATCTGCATCACTATATGATAATAAATCAAATGTGCTTGATTTGGGATAAAATAAACCAAAATCAGAAGTGTGCTTAACATATCTAATAATCCTTTTTACGGCAGTTAGATGTGAAAATTTAGAATCTGCCTGAAAACGTGCACATAAACATACTGAAAACATAATATCTGGTCTACTAGCAGTTAAATAGAGTAGAGAGCCAATCATATCTCTGTAAAGACGTTGATCAACACTCTTACCATTTAAATCTTTGTCGAGAGAAATAGATGTACTCATTGGAGTACGTTTTTCTGCAGAACTTTCTAAACCAAAACGCTTGATGAGTTCTTTAGAGTACTTGCTTTGGTGAATGAAGATCCCTTCTCTCAATTGTTTGATTTGAAGACCGAGGAAGTAATTGAGTTCACCCATGTGACTCATCTCAAATTCTTTCTGCATAATCTTAGAAAAATCTTGACAAAGAGATTCATTAGTAGAACCAAAAATAATATCATCAATATATATTTGAATATTAATTATGTCAGATTTAATGTTCTTAATAAATAACGTGGAATCTATTTTACCAATTGAATAACCAGAATTTAAAAGATAGCTTTTAAGTCTTTCATACCAAGCACGAGGTGCTTGTTTGAGACCATATAAAGCTTTCTTCAATTTGAAAACATGATTTTCTAAATTTTCATGAATAAAACCAGGAGGTTGTTCAACATAAACTTCCTCCTTGAGAAAACCATTTAGAAAAGCACTTTTGGCATCCATTTGAAATAATTTAAAATCTTTAAAACATGCAAATGATAATAACATTCTAATAGACTTAAGCCGTGAAAATGGTGCATAGGTTTCATCATAATCAATACCTTTTTCTTGATTATAACCTTGTGCAACCAATCGTGCCTTGTTTCTAATTACCTGACCACATTCATCCAATGTATTTTTGAATACCCACTTGGTACCAATAATTGAATGATCTGTTGGTCTAGGAACTAATTCCCAAACATCATTTCGTTGAAATTGATTGAGTTCTTGCTGCATAGCAATAATCCATGAAATGTCTTCATATGCATCTTTGATGTTCTTTGGTTCAATGGATGAAAGGAAAGCGCAATGCGCCATTTGTTCAATTTGACGTCGAGTTCTAACTCCATCTGTAATATCTCCAATGATTAACTCCGATGGATGATTTGGAACTTGTGCAAATGCTTTAGGAAGATCTGTATTATCTGAAATAGACTCAACAGAGGGTTTAGTAGCATCAATTTCATCAAGATTAATATTATCTAAATACTTAGATAAAGGTAACATATTCTCTTCATCACCAATGATGGGAGAATTAGATGAGAGGTTCTCATCAAATGTAACATGCAGTGATTCTTCAACTGTTGAAGTTCTTTTGTTATATACTCTGTAGGCTTTGCTACGTGTTGAGTATCCAACAAAAATACCTTCATCAGATTTTGAATCAAATTTATCAAGTGCATCCTTAGTATTAAGAATGAAACATTTACATCCAAACACTTTAAAATATGATACACGTGGAATGCGATTAAAGAATAATTCAAAACAGGTTTTATTAAGCAATGGCCTTATAAGAACTTTATTCATAATGTAACAAGCAGTTGCGACAGCTTCAGCCCAAAAATATTTCCGTAAATTACTGTCACAAGGCATTATTCTTGCACATTCTTGTAAAGTTCTATTTTTCCTTTCTACTACTCCATTCTGAGGAGCACGAGGAAAAGAAAAATTGTGAGTAATGCCATTTTCATTACAAAAATTGGTAAAAGATTCATTTTCAAATTCTCCTCCATGATCACTACGAATAGTGACAATGTTAGAGGATTTGATCTTTTGTATCTTTTTACAAAATATTGAAAATTCTTCAAACGCATCATTCTTGTTTTGCAAGAATATTACTCAAGTATATCTTAAATAATCATCAACAATGACAAATGCATAACTACTTCTATTCAAAGAAGCTACTCTTGAAGGACCAAACAAATCTAAATGTAAGAGTTTTAATGGTCTCTTTGTTGAGATAACGTCCTTTGATTTAAAAGAAGATTTGTGCATTTTTCTTTGTTGACAAGCATCACAAAAATGTTTGTGTTTGAAAGAAATATTTGGCATTCCATTTACTAATTTGTGTTTTGAAATATGTGCTAGGTTTTTGAAATTAGTGTGTCCAAAACGTTTATGTCATAAAAGTGTATCATCTAATGTAATTATTAAACAATGATTATTAGTGGTAACAGACATGCATAAGATATAAATGTTATTCTTACACTTACCACGGAATAAAATAGATGACATATCAGAATCATAAATAATGCAATCATTTTGTTCAAAAACTATTTTGTAATTTTTATCGCATAACTGACTAATGGAAAGTAAATTATGTTTCAAACCGTCAACCAGGAGAACATTCTCGATGATAGGCTGATTTGTATTGCTAACTGTTCCAGTGCCTATGATTTTGCCTTTGTTGTTGTCACCAAAGGTAACTGTGCCTCCATCTTTATATTTAACGGTTGAAAGCAAATTGACATTTCACGTCATATGTTTTGAACATCCACTATCCAAAATCCATCTTTCCTTTTTAGGTACCTGAAAGATAAAACATTAAGCATTGGTACCCTTTGTTTGAGGGTCCTTGGGATTAGATTTTAGGAAGCCAAACCCAGGTGGAATTTGGCTTTCTAAGATAATTGCTATAATAAACAATAGAATGCATATAATGAGAGATATAACCATTTCTATCTTTTAAACATGAATCCTTAGGAACCCATATACTAACTGCAGTATGTTTCCTAGGAGATGATTTTGAAATGTTAGTAACATTTCTTTGTGAAGAAGAAGTAGGAATATTTACTTTCTTCGTGTAAATGAATGCGTGATTCTTCTTTCGTGGTTTAACAAAAATTGTTTTGCCACCAGAAGAAGAAGTATTATAAGACTTGGGTGCATCCTTATGAGAATATCCCAGTCCTTGTCTATGATTTGCTGGATATTGAATTTTTAGCAAATCATTGAGATTTGTCTTTCCTTTGTTAAATTTATTAATATTGGAAGACATCTCATCGTATTTTATCTTTAGTGATGAAATATTTTTATTCATTTTGGATATTTGTGTATGAAGTTCTAGATTCTTAGTTTTGAGAATATCATTATCTTTACTAAGATCTAAATTTTGAGAAGATGTATTCTCAATATGTATGGAATTTGGTGTAGTGTTCTTAGAAGAAGATAATTCTTGATATTTAATAAGGAGATCGTCATTATTCTGTTTCAAAGATTTATGTTGACTATTTAAATTTTTGAAAACGAGAATAGAGATCTTTCAATGCATCTAATAATTCTTCATTACTAAAAGAACTTACCTCATCTTCATTATCTTGAGCCATAAAGCACATATTAGCACTTTCATCATGGTCATCTTCATCATCTGAAGATTCATCCCAAGTTGCTGCAAATGCTTTCTTCATCTTGTCACACTTCCTTTCTCTTCTGGATTGATCGTTGTTGTTGGAAGTTTTGAACTTTGTTTTCAGAAGTGGAAAATCTTTTTTCATATGTCCTGGCCTATTACAATTGAAACAAAGAGAAGAATCAGTATTTTTAGATTTATTATTATACTTACCTTTTTGAAAGAACTTTCTGAAGTTCTTGGCAAAGAATGCCATGTCATCATCTGAATCTTCATTATCTGATGTTGTGCTGAAGGCGAGTACTTTCTTCTTTTGATCTGATTCCTCTTTTGCATCTTGTAATGTGACTTCATGTGCCATTAAGTTACCAATTAGATCTTCCATGGATAATGTGGAAAGATCATTGGCTTCCTCAATAGCAGTGATCTTTGGACGCCATTCTGGGGAGAGTACCTTAAGAATCTTACGTACCTGATCAAGAGAAGAGTAAACTTTTCCAAGAGCATTAAGAGAATTAATAATGTTAGTGAACCTGGTGTTCATTTCTCCAATTGTCTCTTTGTCTTGCATCTTGAACAACTCATATTTATGAACCAAAGTTGCAATCTTGGTTTCCTTCACTTTATTGGTTCATTCATGAGTTACCTCGAGTATGTGCCAAATCTCCTTTGCACTTTTGGCCTGGGATACTCGATTAAACTCATGTTTATCCATGGCACAGAATAAAGCATTCATGGCCTTTGAGTTGTTGGTCTTTGCAGATTTGTCGTTGGCGGTCCAATCAGTAACATGTGTTGTTGTTTTTGTGTATCCTGTCTCTACGATGTCCCAAATCTCATAATGCATACTTTGGAGATGAATCTCCATTCGTATTTTCCAATATGAGTAATTAGAACCATCAAATAGAGGAGGACGAACTTGAGAGTGCCCTTCAGGATGCTGATTGTTGTTGTGTGGAACGACGTTCATGTTTGATGCTGAGGAACTTGCTGCCATCCTAGCCTTGCTCTGATACCAAATGTGATTTTAGCCTGTATGGATCAATACACTGGGGGTGAATAGTGTATATAATAAAAATGTTGCAAATAAAATGTTACTGATATTTGCAAAGATGGCACAAAAATAAAATGATAAGTACTGAAAATAAATCAATCGCAAACACAGAGATTTATCCTGGTTCGGATCCTTGTGATCCTACTCCAGTCCTCTACTCCCAGTAGAGATTTTCAATCCACTATAATCACTTGTCCCGTAAGCACAAACTTACAAAAATGGCGACACTCCCCGTGTCCCAAACTTTGTACAATCTCTAAACAGAGATTCAAACCTGTTAAATAATGAAATAAAAAAACACCTATAGCCTTATTATAAATTTCAGAGAATGAATTCAAGGATGGTGTTTAGAAGATGAACTTCAAGATGTAAAAGATATGTAATGAAGAGCAACACTTGAAGTTCTCTGGTTCATAAAAGAAGAGAGAGATCAATCCATTTCTTCTTACAATTATGAACACAAACAACTTTCCAAAATGATGTTGAAAAATTCAAGTTCTTCCGTTCTTAAACGAAGAAAGAAATCTAATGATTTCTTCTTACAAATAAGAAAAGAACAACTAATGGCCTAAAGCTTTAGAAAATGAAAGACGTGATTTCAACAAATAAGAGAGTAAAGAAGAGGAAAGTGAGTGAAGAGAAAGAGAGGGTCTACCCCTCTATTTATAGTGTTTAGGGATGGTTGGGGACTTTAGTTAACGTTGGAAAATGGGCAAGAACCGTCCCTAAAAATTTGGGATCAAAACGGCTAGTTTTGAAATTGGTCGACCAAAAGGACAAATTGGTTGACCAAAATTTAGAGAGAGAAATGTAATCCCATAGTCAAATTCGAAGGTTTAAAATTGGTCGACCAAAATGGAGTTATTGGTTGCCAATTTTCAAAGTTGCGAATTTTCGAAATTGGGAAGTGTAGATCTCTGAGTAATGGAACCTAGATGACTAAGACATATTATCACAAGGCTTTGTGACTCTAATAAAGTAAAGTTTACATTGAATACATAAAGCCGTAGATAGGACTGCATCTGCAACTGAATCTGAGAAGCTTCTTTGCACTGGATCCTTATCAAGTGATTATATATCCAAGTCGTGGATTGGGTGCCTTTGCCTTTCCAGTTTCATGAATGATATATCCGTTTGAATACGCATGAAGATATCTGATTGTGAGCATTGATTTGTATCTGCATACATAGAGTTAGTAGCACTGAATGTGTTTGTCATATCAAAACCATATGGGAATAGAAATATGGAATTATGAAATTCCAACACAACGTGTCCCCTTCAGTGCTATATATAATGTTAAATGAGGTTTTAGAATGTCTCAATCCTCTCTAAGGAGGGTGAGTTAGCAAAACCCGGGTTTTAGGTGGAATTTGAGTAAATTGTTGATATGAGGCCTGGACTGAGAAGTTGGGGGGACATGATAATGTGATATGTGATACTTATTCTCACTCGCCTTTACCGGGATTGGAGGGGACATACAGAGGTTGTGTTATTATGGGAGGCCTCACTCCTGCCAGGGACGGGGGAGCGGAGAAGCCCGGCGTACAGTGCCTGTGTCCACTGCGTCGTGTGCTATATTCATCCCAAAATGGGGTGAGGTCCAGGACATGGTATCACACAGTTTACGCAAGTTTCCAATTAATTTAATTAATTAATTCAATTATAAAATGAGAATTTTGCATGTTGCTTCTTCTACCGACATCACTTCCCTTTTCCCTTGTTTCACTGGTGACACTGTGATATACTTCTGACACTTGTGATCCCCTTTTAGATTGTGGTTGTATGAATATTTGTATCGTTATTCGTGCTAATCCTTTCCTTGCAGTAGCTTGACATTGGACCGCAGGTATGATCCCCTTACTTAGCTATTTAATTTTCATTAAATTACTTAGTTTACACGCCTTATTTCTCTTGCCTTGCCTTGTGGATTGATAACCTTAGAACGGTGTTCCAAATCCAAGTTGGTTCCTACTGGGGCACGCATTGACATGCTCATCCCAATTTTTCAGGTAGCAGGGGCAGCATGGTTCGCGGTGACTTGGAGTTGGGTTTTAGGGGTAGTACTTGGTGTGAGCTGTAGTTGTGGTGTGACATGGTTGTCTTGGGATGTGGAGAATGACAGTGTATATGTAGTGGTGTACCTGGACTATGTATATAAATGAAAGTTGGTATATATATATAAATATATATAATGTTGTTGTTGTTGTTTTACGTTATTTCTGAGGGTGTTTTGATATTGCAGTAGAGCTTCACTTATACTATCCCAGCATGTGCGCAGTGACCTACAAGTTCTGTTTCTCATTTCCCTCTCATTTCCTCTCATCACCCTCACTCTTCAGGATACTTGGAAAAGAAAATTTTAAGAAAAAAATTTCAGGTATTATGGGGAACGGGTCGTGACACATCTCAAATGAAAACGGTTTCATTTTTAATAATATTGCATAAAGTTAAAAAATTTTAGCATGCATTTAAAAGGCATTCATTTTAAAAACGTCACAGTCCTAGATCATCATGCAGACTAAGCTCCGATACCCATGTTGGGTTTTGTTGGACCCTCAGGGCACAAATCTCTATGCCCATTCTAAGTCGGACAAACAATAGAGGCAAAAAAGCACAGCGGAAGAAATTCGTTAAAATTTTTAACGAAGCCCTAAGGAAAATCAAGAACCTTAGCCAGGATCTTTGCCAACTTGAGGTGGATCTGACCACCTCAAGAAGGATCTAAGCTACCGCGACATAATTAAAAGAAAGCTTCTAAATAACATACCCGGAACCTTGCGTTGGTACAGGCAAGGTGTACTGCACCGTCTTCCGAGCCGCTCCCCGTCCTGTGCCGAACCGATCCTCTAACCGCTCCGCGTCTCGAGGCGAGCAATCCCCTTGTTGCCGAGCCAACCACGCGTCGAAGAAAGTTTCACCTGAATGTGAACCTTCGCCAAGACTCCAGATCGGATCCGAACTCCTTCATGGCTTTGCTAGAGCCCTTCAGGAGCAAGACAGAAAAATTAGGGAGAAGAGAATATTAATTTAAGCTTAGATCCGAGCGTGCTCCAACATTTTTGGGAGCTGCTCAGATCTAGAGCTTGGGACGAGTTTAGAGGAGGGGTAGGCCCCTATTTATATAGGCGCCTGGCCCCTCCCCTTTACTCCACTTCCGATGTGGGACTAAATGATTTTGAGTTAATTATTCAAGTTAGTTTGCCTTTCATAAAGGCCAAACTTCCAAGAATTTTAAGCCCCTCACCGTTGAGCTTTAATCTTGATACAACCTATCAAATCGAAGAGCACTGAACCTCTTCTTGGGATAGGAAGGGAAAGAGAAGAAATGACGAGTCAATCCGACGTCGTTTAACCCCTCAAACATCGTCTCAAAGTTAGCTAAAACCCCACAAAAACACACTAAGGCCAGCCGTCACAAACCCACACAACCTTAGGTTGCGTGGGCCCTGCCCGTGCGCGCTGTGTGTAGCGCACATGCCTCGAGGCATGTGCACTGCACGTGCCTCGGCGTGCAAGAATGGGCAGGCAGGCCCCGCCCACTGGCAAAGCCCAGCGCCTGTATGAAGCATGCACTGCTTTGCGGGCACAACCTGCCTGGGCCCAGGTGGGCCGTGCCTGGGCCCAAGCCCAGGCGCCATACGCTTGGGCTTGGGCCGATGCATGTGGCCTGGGCCCCTAGCTATTATATGCCCAACTTTTTGGGCATTTTGCCCTTTTCCTTTGTGGCTGGGGTCAATCCAACTGATTTGGGCTGACCCATTTGTGCTAGCTTCCGTCCAAACGATTTGGGATGACTTATTTGGCTCTAACTTGTGCATTTGGACTCCGTTTTTGACGCGGTTTGAACCTGCATTTAGACCGGGACGATCCCGTTATCCAGGTAACCTTTTCCTTGCGTTTGTTATACTAAATATGGTCTTAAAAAATTTAAGATATATTTAAGTCCTTTTGCATCATATGCAAAATAGTCCCTATCTAAGCTTAAAATCATTTGCATCAAATACAAATGATCTGAGGGCATACATCCCCCGACAGTTGAGTTGGGTCCCACTCCGTGTAGTGTGTTCTTTTGGATGAAGAAAGTTGGAGGTGAAAAGTTGGATTTTGGGGTGTGATGATCCTAGGTAAGATTATCCTAGCCTAAATTAGTTGTGAGTTATTTTTTAACATTTGATTTTGGGGGTATGGTAACCCCAATATTCTTACCCGAGGTGACCACACACCTTGAGGGCCCTACCAAAGCTAGGATTCTTGTGCAATCCTAGTTTTTCGTCCCAACTCCAAAACACCCCCATGGAATCCCAATTTCCCCTCCATGTCAGCTTTTTTCCAAGAAATCACAAAACACAAAAGAACCCACAAACGGAAAGTGGGGTAGGACTCCAGTGAACAGTGAATGAATAGTGTATGAACAGTGATTTTTTTTTCACATTCTCTCCTATACTTTCCTACAAAAGAACATGCCCTAACCTAACTTGTGGTTGGAAGTTTAGACGGTCTAATTCCATACACACGGGCCTAATTGCTGTACACACCGACCACTTCACACGCCCACTGAAGGGGAATTGATTTGCGAACCCACCTTTTTACTCACGCGCACATACCACTTATTTACAAGTTTACCATTCTAACTTTCTCAAACATTTTCCTCTTTTACACCGAGCACATACTCACTGTTTTACTCACTGCCCCCTACCACGATGACGAGGACTTCCCCTATTTCCCAAGCCCAGCCCCCAGCCCACCCCAGCCCCCTCTGACCTCCTCTTAGCCTCATCCTCCACTGCATCCCTCTCCCTCGCCTCCCCCGATGACCCCATCGTCCCATTCGTGTCGTGGATCACGATATTCCGGTAAACCGTCATCGTCGTCTTCTCTGACCGCACATGGCAGCAGACGGTGTGGCAGGAAATGGACGGGGGATGTCAGGGAGGGGACGATGGGGATGGGGTGGTGGAGGATGGGGTGGTGGATGGAGAGGGGGTGGGCAAAGATACGTATTGACCCTCCATGTAGATCATCATCCTGATCTTCCAACTTGGGTAGTTGGTTCCATTGAAGAGCGGGGGTCGAACCGTAAAGTGACCTTCTTCATGAGACGCAGATGTAGCATTGAATGCCATCGTTGCAGTATGCTATAACCTCTCTCTGATACCAATTGTAAGGATCGGCTTACCCTTGCAATACTAACAACAACACACTAGAGGGCTGTGAATAGTGTAATGGAAATAATTGTGCAATTAAAATTTAACTTGCAAATGCAGATACATCCAAGAGGAATTAATCAACACAATCAAATCAAACGCAAACACAAGATTTTACCATGGTTCCCCAAAACTTGGGTATGTCCAGCCACACCAAAATTCACTATAATTCCCACAAAGAGAAGTGAATACAATCCCACAAAGAGATACCTCACGTAAAGGATTTTGTCCTACACAAGAACCAAACCAACCCTACACAAGGGTCAAACTCCTACACAGAGAATTACTAACTTCCACTCAGAGAATTAGGTTTAGCCCTACACTAGGACACCAAACTCCCACAAAGAGAGTTGCTCCCACAAAGAGAGTTATTCCCACAACGAGAATATCTAATTCCCACAAAGAGAATTAGGTTTTCAAAAAAACACAAAATACAACAAATACTCTTACATATGCCTTGAGATGAACTTACTCATTAATGAATGCAAGGCATGGAAGAGGATCTCCAAGTGATGAGATATGCTTGAAAGCACTTAGATTATTTTCCCTTGAGCTTGACTTCAATGCATGAAGGAGAGAATGAGCTCTAAGAGGGAAATGAGAGAGTTTGAGAGTGGCTTAATTAAACTCTAAATATTTTCAATATCATCAAGAAGCTTTAATGAACTCAGCCCTCTCGTATATATAGGAACCCTATATGAACCCTCAAAAGCTAAGGAAACAGCCAAAAACAAAAAGCTGCAACGGCTAGAATCTGGGCAAAACGTCATCGATAGTCGACTGATGAACAAATGACAGTCGACTGTCCAACGACTAAATAATTCCCAACGGCTATAATCTGAGCCATGACAGTTGACTGATGAAGACAATACAGTCGACTGTATACATGACAGGCGCCTGTAAATCCTTCAACAGGCGACTGCTGCAGGGGATGGAATAAAATAGAGAGATGCAATCTTTCGCACTGTATGCAGACAGACGACTGATGGCCAGTGTACAGTCGACTGTAAAATAGACAGGCAACTGTAAATACTGAACCAGTCGACTGACTAGCAAATTGGGATTAAACCTAGACAATGCAAGTTCCGCACAGTCGACTGTTGAACAATTCACAGGCGACAGTTGGAAGACAGGCGACTGTAAATTGACCATCAGTCGATTGTTCCAAAAGCTCAAGTATGAGTCAATAAACGGTTGACTTGAGCAGTGCACCACAGTCGACTATAGAAGGCTCGACAGGCGACTGGAATCACCCAGTCGATTGTAAAACCTTCATCAAGCGACTGTTGGAGAGCCAGAGACTCCAATTGAGTCTTTGGGCAAGATGAACCTATTGGGTTGGCTTCTATGATAATCCTAAGGCTCATTAAGATGGTTAAATGCATATGCATGAATGAGTAGACCATCTATCAAGACATTACATTAAACCTAGACTCAGAAAGAGAAAAGCAATAAATGAAATAATACATGGATTACATTGCTTTACTTAGAGTATATGGCTTCAATCTTGATGCCTTGATGCTTCCTATCATCTCTAAGCTTTGGCACCCCTTGAGTCCAAGCTTTGTCCTTGCTCCTCATGTCCATCATTGCACCAAGTGTTTAGTCTCCAAAAATGATATTCTTGAAATGTTGACTATGAGACAAAAACAAGAGAGTCATTAGCAACAACATAATGTTGTGATCATCAAAAAAATAACAATGGTATGAAACACCAATACTCAACATAGATCTCCTGGTGTAGTGAAGTACCTCTTTACTCCCTACTTTTGGCAGAATTCCATGAACTTTACAGGAGTAAACTCGTCACCATTGTCAGACCTCAGTACTGGATCTGGATCCTAGCCTGGGGGTGAATAGGCTTAATAAAAAATTCTCATGCAACCCACGAGAAATCACACGCAGTTAAAGGCACAAGCAGAGTAAATGAGAGACAATCACAAAGTACACACATATTTACCCTGCTTCGGTCGCATCAACGACCTACGTCGAGCCCCAAGCAAATACTAACATTAATAAGTTCCTTCCGTACACCTACAATGGGGGTCATAGCTCCAACTCCCCACCCAGACTGTACCACACTCAATAAAGTGCATAACTCTATCAACCTAGTAAATGTGTATCTTAACTGTAACAACACGTCAAGACCCTCTTGTCTAGCCCCAACCAGACAAGTCAAAAATAGCACAAATATTGGTAAAGTTTCCCCCAATAGAGAACGTTACACTAAGACACGAATATAAAGAGTAAAGGGTTTAGAAATGCTCAGTTTGTGTCCGTGTAGGCGTCTCTGTCAATCAGAACGTCGTCAGCTCCAATCTGACGCAAACGGTGTCTCGACCCGACTCATGGATCTCAAATTGCACATTGGTCTGTGCGCAAAGTAATCCCAGGTCAAACTGATTTATAAGCGGTCTGTGCGCACAGAAATTTCCTTATCTTAAATAATCCACATCAGCCGCAAATAATTCTGCTTTCGTTTTGATTTCACGGAGCATCCACGTCAGCCGTATGATTTTCGTCGCTTCGCACTCTAGGGCATGCAGGCGAATGGCATCTCTGTTCACCCTAGGAGTTTGCCGTCGACTTCCACGAGCGACTCGACGGTGAAGCTGGCAGCTCTCTTCTTCGAACAGTGATAAGGTCAGCGTCGACTTCGTCTTCTTCGAGAACGGTGGCACGAGAGCGACTTCTTCGATCTTCCACGACGATGGCATTCTTTCGGCGACGAGGGTTCCACGGTGCAGCGGCGAAGACTCCTTCGACTTCAACTTCTTTGCGTGCAATGATGTCTTGGACAGCAGCAGGCTTCGACAACGACAGACTGCTTCTACGGCGATACGGCGACGGCGACTTTGTCATCAACTTCTCCTTCTCTTGACGGCAACGGCAATCTCTCGTTTCATGGCGATGACGAAGGCTTCAAGTTCTTTTCGATGGCGATTCTACGATGACGGCGACAACGACCTCAACGCGACGGTGACTTGAGTCTCCTTTGATAGCAGCAGTAACTCTTCGATAAACAACGCCGTCAATCTTCTCGTTAGGGCGTGCGGCGGAGCGCTCCTTTGAACGGTGACGACTTGACAGCAGATGCGGCTTCTCCGGTGAGACTCGATGGCATGCGAGCTTTGACTCTGCGGGCTCTTGATGGCTTGTGACAGCTTTGAGAGCACGATGAACAGCAGCGGGAGGACGACGAGGGCACGGTGAGAGCTTAATAACTTCGTGGACAGCTCATGCACCCTTGCAACACGTGTGAAAGTTGAGAGAGCTTTGGTGATGATGATGAAGGTAAGGATGGTGCTTTGATGCTTTGGGATGCTTGATGTACTCGATGGCAATGTGATAATAGGCACTTGTTTCCTGCATATGGGTTGATGACTGCGCGTTTTTGGCCTACCCAATCTCCCTTCTCTCTTTTGATGTAGATTTCTCCTTTTGCTTTGGCTGACTACGTTTTATTTTGTGACGCACAATTTTTTTGATGCAATAGATGAAAGGGGTTTTTATAGGAGGAGATCTAGGGTTTTTGAAAGAGATATGATCAAAGAGAATCCCTAGAGTTAAGGAATTGATTTACAATGGAGATATGGTCAAAGGAAATCACTAAATTGTATTTGAGTTTTAATAGGATAAAGATAGCCATGGGATTTGATTTGCAACTCAAATTGGATATGGAAAAATCTTTGCAAATCTTGCTAATTGATTTACATCTCTCTCCACATTGACCAAGTCAAATTGCTAGGTGTATAGCTCTTTGACCAAGTCCATTAGCTATGTGGATAGCGATTCCCCCACCGGTTGACTTAGTCATCACTTTGAAAATTTACCGCTTTGCCATTCCTGAAACACACTTAGCACACACGTTAAATAGTTCGCACAAGTTTGTCATCATCAAACTATAGATCCTAGATCGTTGCATCCAACACTCAGCACTTTCAATTTGTTCCTCGTTTGACTATTTACACGGGTCTTCTACGCCTTGAACTTCTCAGACGCCTCCAACTTTTTCTTCATCACATACATCCATACTTTCCTGGAGAAATCGTCGAAGAACGATATGAAGTATATAGTTCCACCTAGAGAGTGAATTAGTGCAGGACCCCAAACATCGGTGTGAACATACTCAAGAATCTTTATTGTGTTATGCTTTCACTCACCGAAACTGACCTTTGTCTGCTTGCTATAGACACGTCCTTGAATTTAACCCCTTTGATCAAACCACGCTTCCTTAAAGCTCCAAGCTTTTCTCCGCGACATGTCCAAGTCTAAGATACTACAGCATAGTCAAATCAGTCTCTTGTGAACTTTCGATACCAACACTGGAATCTCCAATGAACGTCGTCCCCTCTAGGAGATATAAATCCCTAACTTTTTTGCCTCCCATCAACACCATCGAATCCTTCGAAAGCTTCAAAGCATCCTTCTCTATTATTACTTTGACATCCATGGAATCCAATGTCCCCAAAGAAAATAGTGACTTCCTCAACTTTGATGCCACACATTAGTGAGTGTGTGCACTATGCCATCAAACATCCTGATTCTCATTCAACCAACTCCAACAGCCTTGCACTATTCATTGTTGCATATAAAGACCGATTCATCCCCCTTCCTCTGTTAGGTATGAAAACACTCTCTATTTGGTGTCATGTGAAATGACGCCCCTGAATCCATGACCCAAAGCATGATTAACTCGTTGTGAGCACATCGTAGGCCTCCTCGCTCCGCATCTCCTCTATCTGCACAACTACAACTAACGATGATGCTGTCATATTCTCCTTGTATCTGTTCATCCTATCCGGACAGTCTCTCTTCTAATGTCATGTCTTCTTGCAAATATGACACATTATGTCTCTGGTCCTCGATCTCAATCTCGATCTCCTCCTATTGTCACCTTTCGCGTTGCTTCAGCTTGAAGCAAGCAAACACTGGCTATCTGAAACTCCGTCACGCAAACCAACTCCTGTCATCCGATTTCTCAACTCCTCGCTGTAGATCACTGCCTTCATGTCTTCAAGACTGAGAATATCCTGACTATAGATTATAGTGTTGACAAACGTCATGTCTGGCACCGACAAGAGCAGAATCATCGCCTCATGCTCCACCTCCACAGTCAATACAATAGTGCTCATCTTCATCACTATGTCGTTTAAGGTATCTATATGATCCTTCAATAAGGTCCAGTCTCACATCTTGAAAGTGAAGAATGTATTTAGCAAGAAAAGCATGTTGGTGAGTGACTTCTTCAGGTACAGCTTCTCGAGCTTATCTCATAATCCATTGATCGTAATCTCCTTAGACACGTGATAAATCACTTCGTTTGATAAGCTGAGCTGGATGATTGTCATCACCGAGATCTCCATCTCCATCTTCTCCCTATCTGAGATATCTGCCAGCAAAGTCTCCGTGTCGTACACCACCCTGTGGACACGATCCTTTCTCAAGATAGCATTCATCTTGTATTTTCATATCTCGAAGTTTCTCTTTCCATCGAATTTTTCAGTCTTATATTGCGTTCCTCTGATCATCGCATACGAGCCACCCACATACGAACTCGAACACATTACCTTTCTGGTTGCGCCATCTTTTGTAGAAGAACTCTCTGCCATCACCTTGGACTTGTTCACGAACCTTTCTCTGATATCAATTGCACTTGTTGGGGGAGATGAAAGATGACGATCACCTCAATCGATAATCCCACGAAAATTCTAGGATCATTGTGACAATGAACAAAGCAAACGACGATTCACTACAAAACCCACAACATAAGCAATAATATGGAAGCAACGCAAAACAAAAGAATATACACACCCGGCACCAAATATTTATACTAATTCAATTCAACACTTGGTGTACATCCAGTAGAAGAGATCATTGATGCTTCAACGTCTTTGGATTACAAGATATGGTGTTTGGTTGAAGGGAAACAACCAAAACCCGCTAAGGAATTGGGGAAGAAACTATGGAGATTTGCTCTCAAACAACCCACCCATTGGCCCCAAGTTTGCCCTCTGTTTCTCTACAAGTAGCCACAAACTTTGCAGGCAAAACCGCTTGGAAATCACTCAAGACTTCAATCAAAAACATAGCCAAAACACAATTTAAATACTAACGGGTCTATCTGTTAAACGGATCCGAATCCGATTAGTAATTAGAAATCTATAATGTCCGCAACCCGCTTCCGCTCATGGCCGTCCGATCAATGCGGTGGAGCACTCGATGCATGCCTCGTGGTTCCGCGTTTCTCACAGCTCCGGATCTGTATCGGGTTCGATCGCCACAGTCGGATCTGAGCAGGGGTGCCCCAATCGCGCCACGTGGCGCTGCTGGCGATCCCCGCTGCCGCATCATCACGTGCTATGCATGTGTCTTCTTCCTATAGGGCTTCGCCTAAGTTAGCGGGCTGCGCTTCAGTGGGCTGCCCGCGGCCCACTTGCTGGGCATAATCACCAGGCCTTTTCCTGTAGCACTGAAATCCGAATTAAATAGGGATGGGCTTGTTTAAACATTGTTTCGGGCTCCCAAAAATCACCGAAAAAATCTCTTAAAAATCATTAGATTCATCCTGAGATATTTTTGGTGTTTTGTATCGCGATTTTCAACAGCCGATTGATCCAGATAGGGTATGTGTTTGACTTGTCAAACAGGATTGACACAAACCCTAATCGTCCTAATTTATATTTATACTAGTCATAACCCGTGCCCGTAGGGCACGGCGAAGGTTGTCTTTCGGGTGCGAAACCGGAATATGAAGTGTTATAACATGAATATCACGTAATCCTACGTGCACTGAAGGATACCTTATTTTCAGAAAGCTTGCAGGCCAATTTGGTAAATCCCTATGTTCACATACATGCTAATTTACTCTAGGGATCTGTCACAGTTGTTTGGCAACTGACACATAATTTACTAATCATAGTTATCTGGCATAATTTTCAAGGAAAAAAATGAACCCAGATAATTTACCTTATCACAAGTTTATGTTATTTCAAATCAGCAAGCAAAAAAACCTGTGAATGAAATAAAATGTAACTTGAAACTAATTGGGTGCTAATTGAAACCAGTTAATGCTAGTTCAAATTATTTGGGTGCTAATTGAAAATAATTTGAAATGAAACTTGAAATGCCAACAATATGGGTGCTAATTGAAACAAAGGCTGCCAACTTGAAATGTTAATGAAATGGTAATGATAAATCTGGGTCCTAAATGTAAACAAAAATTGAAATGATAACGATAAAGCTTGAGTGCTAATGAATCAAATGTCAAATGTCAAAATTTGATTTGAAGAGAGAAGCATCAAAGGGACCATCATAGAATTGCATGGTAATAAAAAATAATTCAAAATGATATATAAGCATCTATGAGAGAAGCCAAATATCTGAAGGTACACGCATTTCACAATGTTCTTCATACGTACCCCAAAGCATACTCAATGATTGTTTTCTAGCATATAATTGTAGCAGGAAAATGTTTTATTATACCTGCATTCCTCATAATTATAGCAGGAATATAATTTTGATGTTTTATAACAGGAATATGATGTGTTCTCTAGCATATAATTAGCATATTATTAGTCAAGTGTTATAACATGAACATCACATAATCCTATGTGATACCGTATTTACAGAAAGTTTGCTGGCCAATTTGGTAAATCCCCATGTTCACATACATGCTAATTTAGTATAGGGATCTGTCACATTTGTTTGGCAACTGACACATAATTCACTAATCATAGTTATCTAGCATAATTATGAAGAAAAAAATGAACACAGATAATTTACCTTATCCCAAGTTTATGTTATTTCAAATTATCAAGGAAAAAACTTGTGAATGAAATGAAATGCAACATGAAACCAATTGGGTAATAATTGAAACATGTTAATGCTAGTTCAAATTATCTGGATGCAAATTGAAACTAATTTGAAATGCAACTTGAAATGCCAACAATAAGGGTGCTAATTGAAACGAAGGCTGCCAACTTGAAATGCTATTGAAATGATAATGATAAATCTTGGTGTTAAATGTAAACGAAAATTGAAATGATAATGATAAAATGTGGGTGCTAATGAATCAAATTTCAAAATCTGGGTGCTAATGAATCAAATGTCAATATTGAAAACTTGCCATAACATTTCAAACATCAGCATAAAACTTGTCAGTAGCATAACATTTCAATCATTAGCATTTCTCATCAGGGATTAGCTAATTTTAAATAGTAATGGAATTATAGTCAAAATATAAATTGCACAATATCATTTCTCATCACGGATAAAATCTAATGCTGCAGTCTATTTAAAAATTCCAGTTTACAGTAAAATAATTCTAATAATAACATGGAATGCATCATGTGCGAGTGTTTATAAATCTTCCACTTTCAATATCATTTTTTTCTGCTCACACTTCATCCCAAATTGATAAAAATGGTCAAATTGATTCGGCAGTGTAATATTTCCATACAGAAGGAGATTTAAAAGTAAGAATTATGAAAACTTTCATTAAACCGATAGTTGGATGGTTATAGCCAAAGAAATCAGTGCGAATTATGAAACCCAAATTGAGGGTCACGCGCAAACTACACAGAGTAGTCACTCACTCTCAACTTGAAGAAAACACCACTAATATCTTAAAACATGATGAACTAAAACATCCCCAGCATGTTATTCCCCTTATAGTCACATTATCATAAGTAGACTTCAAAAGGTGATGCACTTATCAGTTGTAAAATAAAACATTCTGCAATCACTCTTGGGCCAATCAAAAAATTGGGAGTTTTGACCTTCAAAGAAGCTATCCCTTTAAATTTCCGACTGTAGCAATGGTCATTATTGCAAATAAGTATTCAATTCACAATGGCCTGCAGTTTTATACCACTTAGACAGCCAAAAAATCTGGTATGGTAGAAAATAGCATTTCTGGCTGTCAAATTATTTAACTCAGCCTAACAATATAAAGTTATGAACTAATTTTTTAGATGTTTTCAGTTAAATGTTTAACTCAGCCCAACAATTATTAATTTGTAAAAACATAATATATATAATAAATGAGTCAGAAGCTAATTTGTGATGATCTCCAAGACTGGACTCTATTTCAGTATATAAAGTAGCCACAAGGGGATCACCACATAACTCATTACTCTGATGGCCAGTTGACCACTACGTATAGATACTTCAACTAATTTTTCAGACTGAAAAGGAGTCTATAGATGCACAGTTTTCAAATTTTCTTTAGACTGAAAAGAAGTCTATATATAGAAGATGTAAAATGACGGGCATGACTGGCCATATACTAACCACAAAAAGAATAATCAGAAATCCACGAAAAACATAAAGTAGCCACAAGGAATCTGAGTTAAATGTTTTCAGTTTTATACCATTAATGAGAAATGCTATGGAATTACAGTCAAAATTTAAAGTAGGCACAAGGGGATAAGCATAACATTATGTTCTAATTGAAAAAAAACCTGTTAATGAAATGCAACTTGAAACTAATTGGGTGCTAATTGAAATTTGAAATGCAACTTGAAATGCCAACAATATGGGTGCTAATTGAAACTAAGGTTGCCAACTTGAAATGCTAATGAAATGATAATGATAAATCTGGGTGCTAACTGTAAACGAAAATCTGGGTGCTAATGAAATGATAATGATAAATCAGGGATTTTCAATGGGGATAAGCATAAAATTTCAAAGTCAATTTTGAAATAACATTTCAATCATTAGCATTTCTCATAAAAATTGAAAAGAAAAAGCATACAATTTCCAAGGAAAAGCATAAAATTTCGTTCTTTAAGGGCAAGTTTTGTCCTATTTTGAAGGAAAAGCATAAAATTCAGGACATATTCAGGACTTTTTTTAATTATAAAGCTAATAAGAACACCCCCATCCCATTCATCCTTTTTTAAAATTATACGGGCTATAATAGTAGTGACACTATAGTTGCTACCGAAAATTTTGCCCATGCATAATTATAGATACGAGATTAGGGATTAAGAAGGGACGTATGTCATGAGGAGAGGGAGATTTAAATGCTATCATAATACCCATGTTCAATTGTCGCAACACATACTTTTGACAAAATTAACGAACGTGGGGCCGTGTGTGAGTCATTTAATTAATTTCGAATGATGCAGAGTAATTAAAATAGACACAAATAATTACGGACTGTTATAAACGGGCTTCTTGGTGGGCCTACCCGTTAGTGGGTATCCACCCATTATGTAACCCTACCACTATAAATATAGGACTATGGTCTCCATAGCCGCCAAGCTTACAACACGTTATCAGCACGCTCAAAGCTAAGCCGAACCCCTGCCGACGGACGGACGCGACGGACGGACGCGACGCAAACGGGCTTCCTTCACCGAACGTCGCTAGATCCGGCGGGTAGGATCTAGAGGTAACTTTCTCCCTAGATCTAAATTTTACATATGCGCATATGTGGTGATTCAATCTTTTGGATCAATCGATCAAAAATATACCGTTTTTATTGATAAAAATCACCCCTTTTCAATAAAAACGTATTTTTGGAAGAAAAAATTGGTTTTTCCACTAAAAATCGGATTTTTACCCGTTGTTTTTCTCCAAAAATCACCCAAACCCTAAATAGGGTTCACCCACGCCCCCCCCCCCCCCCCCCCCCGTCGCCGGCAGCGACGGGGCCTTCCCGCCGTCGCTGCGGCGGCGGGAACCCCCCCCCCCCCCCCCGCCACTGCAGGCGGGGGTTTCCCCGCCGCCTGCAGCGGCGGGCAACCCCCGCCGTCGCCGGCGGGGGCAACCCCCGTCGCCAGCAGCGGCGGGGCACCCCCGCCGCGGCAGGCGGGGGCTCCCCGCCGCCTGCACCGGCGGGGCACCCCCGCCGCCGCAGGCGGGGGCTCCCCGCCGCCTGCGGCAGGCGGGCAACCCCCGCCGCGGCAGGCGGGGGCACCCCCGCCGCCTGCAGCGGCGGGCAACCGCTCACCGCCGCCTGCAGCGGCGGGCAACCCCCGCCGCCTGCAGCGGCGCCCCCCCTCCCCGTCGCCTGCTGCGGCGAACGGGCCCACCCGCCAGTAGCGGGTACGGGCCCGGCGTGCGTACCCCAAAACCCTAACTAGGGTTTCTGACCCAGAAAATATTTTCGAATTTTCAAAAAAAAAATTCCAGATTTAATTGCGATCCTTTTTCGTTATAATCTGGACCAAATTGCATGTGATTTTTACTCATCGCAATTATATTTGGATTTATGATTTTCTTTAAAAAACGTTTAAAAATTAAGAAGATCATGCGACCGCTCTGCCGTTAGTCAACTAACCTAACGGTGCATGACGTTGCCTAGTGGTCCAATAATTTTTAAACGTTAGATTTCATTTTCCATTATAAACTGCCTGTGATGAATAAATAAATTGCATGTGATGTATAAACTGCCTGTGATGATGCCTGCTGCATTATAACTGCCTGCGACGAATGATTAATATTTGCTGTGGTTTTGGATCGGCTAGTGATCACCATTTTACTTTTCATGCATTATTTTCTTTTTGAGAGAAAAATGTAGTGAGGATAATTTTGTAAAATTACAAGCCCGGCGGACGCCTCAAGAAGATGAAGGACTATTCCAGAAGAATAGGGGCCCCACGGGGGTTCCCGAGTTGTACTTTCTTTCTTTTTGGGACTGTAATGGACTGTAATTAATTATGGTGATTAGCCGATCCACGCAGCAAATATTTATGTCTGATGTGCTTGATTATTTATTTTTCTGCAAAATATCTAATTAATGCTATCTTTTTACATGCTAGAGTGATAAATGGCCAAAATTGCGAGCGTCGATTTCGACGTTTTGGATGCTTCAGGAAAGAATTACTTAAGCTGGCAGCTGGATATAAAATTCCATCTACGAGCACATGGATTGAGTCACGCCATCGCCTTAGGCGATAAGGTTTCTGATATAGATAAAGCGAAAGCAATTATCTATATCAGACGCCATATCGATCGGACCCTGAAGGCCGAGTACCTAACGGTGGAAGACTCGTATGAGTTGTGGACCGCCCTCGAGGACAGGTATAAACATCGAATGGATGTTATCCTACATCGAGCGCGATATGAATGGGAGAACCTCCGTCTCCAAGACTTCAAGTCTATTGCCGAGTACAACTCAGCACTTTTTAGCATCACCTCACGCCTGAAGTTGTGTGGTGAAAAGGTGACGGAGGAACGCATGTTAGAGAAGACGTATACATCATTCCATGAGAAGGATGTCATACTGATGCAACAGTATCGTGAACGAAAGTTCACAAAATACTCTGAGCTTCTCTCATGCCTTCTGATGGCAGAGCAGAATCGTGACCTCCTTCTGGCCACCCACAACTCACGCCCTACCGGCACTGCTCCTGCGCCTGAAGCGCACCACAGCTCCTTCCAGAAGAAAAGGGGAAACTTCAAAGGCAAACCCCAGAAGGGCAAGACCATGAAGAAGCAGGCTCGAGGACCCCCTCCAAGAAACAACCAAGATGGAAAGAAGAAAAATGTGTGGAAAAGAAAAGACGACGGCCAGACTTCTGCCCCCAGAAAGGACTGGGAAGATAAATGCCACAGTTGTGGCATGACTGGACACTGGTCCAGAAATTGTCGTACTCCACGCCACCTTCAGGAGTTGTACAAAGCAAGCCAGAAGCAAGCTGAGACAAACCTGGCGGTTCAAGAAAACCTGGCACCAATCAGGTTCATCGCCGAGGACTTCTCCAACGATGACCTGCTCAACTGAGGACATTTATCTACTTTATATGCATTGTAGTTTTTTCCTTTTGAGAAACAATTTATCTGCTTATCTCTGGCATGTTTAAGTACTTTTCAGACATCAACTTAATTTTCGTAGTATATTCTTTTGTGTTTTTGCCTTATACTGCGACATTTTTTCTTTTAAAATAGATGGACTTTAAATGCCTAGTGGACAGTGCCTCTACGCACACGATCCTCCAAGACATCTGCTTTTTTCAAAGCATTAATAAATACGATGGCACCGTAAATACGATTTCTGGTCCATCAAGTATCATTGAAGGATCAGGGGAAGCACATTTTATGCTCCCCAATAGTACAAAACTACTCATAAAAGATGCCCTTCTCTCCCCTAGCTCGCATAGGAACCTGTTAAGCTTTAAAGATATCCGCTTAAACGGATACCACCTAGAAACGGTGAGCAAAGGAAACAGTGAATACCTTGATGTAACGTTCCATAAAAACGGTGCTAAAAACACCGTCGAACGTTTTAAGGGACTCCCGTCGGGTCTCTACCACACAAGGATCAGAGCAATGGAAGCAAACACATTGGAGCACCAGAAGTGCCAAAATCAACCAGAATTCAAACTCTGGCACGATAGACTAGGACACCCCGGAAGGAATATGATGCGTCGCATCATATCCCAATCCCGTGGAATTAATCCGAAAAGCCTGACGCTACTTCGGAAGGGTGCAAATCCTTGTCCCCCTTGTTACAAAGGGAAATTGATTACGAGACCATCCACCCTGAAGGTGGACTCTGAGTCTCCAAGCTTCCTAGAGAGAATACATGGTGACATTTGCGGGCCTATTCACCCCGCAAGTGGACCATTTCGGTACTACATGGTACTAATCGACGCATCTTCAAAATGGTCGTATGTGTGCCTCTTGTCCACCCGCAACGTAGCCTTTGCAAAGCTACTTGCACAAATTATAAAATTGCGGGCACATTTCCCAGACAACCAGATCAAGAAATTGCGTCTGGACAATGCTGGGGAATTCACCTCACAAGTCTTCCTAGACTACTGCCAAGCAACCGGCATAGAAGTTGAACATCCTGTAACTCATGTTCACACCCAGAACGGGTTAGCCGAATCTCTCATAAAGAGACTACAATGGATCGATAGACCATTGTTAATGCAATGCCAGTTGCCGGTATGTGCATGGGGACATGCCATACTGCACGCTGCATCGCTGATAAGATTACGACCGTCAGGTAGTCAATCTTATTCTCCGATGCAACTTGCATATGGGAACCCGCCCGATATCTCTCACTTGAGGATATTCAGATGTGCTGTCTATGTCCCCATAGCACCACCGCAGAGAACCAAGATGGGTCCTCAACGGCGTCTTGGTATCTATATTGGTTTCGACTCACCATCGATCATTAGATACCTCGAACCCCTTACAGGGGATGCCTTTAAAGCATGTCTAGCAGATTGTGAGTTTGATGAAAGCATTTTTCCAAAACTAGGCATTAACACACAGAAGCCAGAAGCTTCAAAGACCATTACATGGGACACAAAGACCTTATCCCATTTTGATCTGCGCACAAATCAATGTGAAGAAGAGATCCTGAAGATCCTTCAAATTCAGAACACAGTTCACATTTTACCGGATAAATTCACTGACAACCAGAAGATTGTCAGATCGCACGTCCCTGTTGCAAATACGCCAGCTAGGATTGACATACCCAAAGATGGATGCAATCCACCTGCAGCAGAAGCGGCCGTACCTCAACAAAAAAGAGGACGACCCCCAGGCTCCAAAGATAAGAATCCTCGAAAGAGGAAAAATCCTGGAGCCACAATAACGATACCACCACAGGATGCTGAGCTCAGCCCAGCTACCTCTCCACTCCTAACAACCCCTGAAGAGGAAAATATAGGAGAAATTTCATTAAACTATGTACGTACCGGGGAGGTACTGGACAGAAAAAGCACAATCATCGATGATAACTTCGCGCTCATTATTGCCACTCACGTCACTGAATACGACGATGAGACCGATCCACGCTCTCTAGCAGAATGTAAACGCAGAGAGGATTGGCCAAAGTGGAACGAGGCAATAGGAGTAGAGCTGGAATCACTCTCGAAGCGCAAAGTTTTTGGACCTGTAGTCCTAACACCAAAAGGTGTTAAACCTGTGGGATATAAATGGGTATTCGTGAGAAAAAGAAACGAGAATAATGAGATCGTGCACTATAAAGCGCGCCTTGTTGCACAAGGTTTTTCCCAACGAACAGGAATAGACTATGACGATACATATTCCCCGGTCATGGATGCGATCACTTTCCGTTTCATTATCGGCCCATCCACGAAGGAAGGTCTGGATATGCAGCTCATGGACGTTGTGACTGCATACCTATACGGAAATATAGATAAGGACATCTATATGAAAATCCCAGACGGATACAAACTACCGACAAAAATGACAGAAAGACCTCGGGACGTCTATTCCGTCAAACTCCAGAGATCACTGTATGGTCTCAAACAGTCAGGTAGAATGCGGTACAACAGACTGAGTGAATTCCTAGTGCAACAAGGATTCACAACAAATGAAGTCTGCCCTTGCATCTTCATACGAGCAAAGGGAACAAGATTCGTAATTATCGACGTCTACGTAGACGACTTGAACATCATCGGATCTCCTGCAGAGATAGATGAGATATCCAAAAGTCTCACACAGACTTTTGAGATGAAAGACCTCGGCAAAACGAAGTTTTGCCTAGGCCTACAAATTGAACATTTAAGCGGAGGAATCCTGTTGCACCAATCGACATACACAAAGAAAGTGCTGAAAAACTTTCTTATGGACAAATGTCATCCGCTTAGCACACCAATGGTCGTCAGATCATTGGATGTTGAAACAGACCCCTTCCGACCGCTGGAAGAGGGGGAGGAAACACTGGGTCCTGAAGTACCCTACTTAAGTGCAATTGGAGCACTCCTATACCTGGCAAACTGCACGCGTCCCGATATAGCGTTCGCAGTAAACCTACTAGCCAGATACAGTTCAGCGTCCTCAAAGCGCCACTGGAACGGAGTGAAACAACTTCTGCGCTACCTCCAAGGGTCTGTAGACATGGGACTATACTTCAAGAAAGGTGTATCCACCGACTTGGTCGGTTACGCAGATGCGGGATACAGGTCCGACCCACATACCGCAAAGTCCCAGACCAGTTTCGTATTCACATACGGTGGGACGGCCATCTCATGGAGATCCGTGAAGCAGACATCCACAGCGACCTCATCCAACCACTCCGAGCTCATCGCAATCCACGAAGCTAGCAGAGAATGCTTCTGGCTTCGATCAGTCATCAACCACATCCTCAAGACCACCGGCCTGAAGACGGGAGATCTTGGGCCTACCACCATGTACGAAGACAATGCTGCCTGCATCGCTCAACTACGAGGTGGCTACATCAAAGGTGACAGGACGAAGCACATTTCCCCCAAGCTCTTCTGGACGCATGAACAGCAAGTGGACAACCAGATCGACATCCAGCAGATCCAGTCCTGCAACAACCTGGCTGACCTATTCACTAAAGCTTTGCCTCGCAGTACCTTTAGAAAACTTGTACTAGGAATTGGGATGAGACAGCTGAGAGATGTACAAGCCTGAAGCTTGTACTTATCAGGGGGAGTTAACGTAGTGATGTACTCTTTTTCCTTGACTGTTGGTTTTTCCCACTGGGTTTTCCACAGTCAAAGGTTTTAACGAGGCAGCCACATTAACTCTGGATCCAGAAGTATCCACCACTGATGTTATCCATCGATCAGGGAAAGTTACAGAGACTTGTACTCTTTTCCCTTAGCCACTGGTTTTTCCCACTGGTTTTTCCTTGGCAAAGGTTTTAATGAGGCAAGCACTCTTAAACCTAGAGATCCAGAAGTATCTCCAACCCCATGATCAAATAAGCTTCATGAACCCTGAAGCGTTCACCATGGCTTACAACAATGGATGGATAAGTGGAAGTGTTATAAACAGGCTTCTTGGTGGGCCTACCCGTTAGTGGGTATCCACCCATTATGTAACCCTACCACTATAAATATAGGGCTATGGTCTCCATAGCCGCCAAGTTTACAACACGGACAAGTTTTTGGAAAGAATCACAAGCATTGCAAGGCTGATGAAGTGCAGGGCCTGGAAAAAAATAATCTGGGGATCAGAAACTGGTTCTAAATATGTAGACAGAATCAATAGACACTCCATAGGGCTCCATAGGGCTCTCCACAATCCTTAGTTTAAATTAGCCATAGGGCTCATTCAATAGGACTGTCCACACTCCTTAGTTTCAATTAGCCATTTCTAATTCTGTAAACAGAATCAATAGACACAAAGCCTGGAACATAAATAGAAAGAAGCAAACATTAGAAGTAGACAGAATCAGAGTGGGGATCAGAAATATTAAAAAAAAATTGATTACCGGAGGATGCCAAACATTGATTCCAAAAAACATTGTTTACCGGAGGAAAGGAAGGAAAGAAATTGAGAGAGAGAAGAAATTAATTCTTTAATGCCAAAAATTAATTCCAACGATTAATTTTCTAATGCCAAACATTAATTCCAACAGAAATTAAGGAAGGAAACATTAATTCTCTAATGCCAAACATTGATTCAAACGAAAAACCAGAGATCTGAAATTAAGGAAAGAAATTGAGAGAGAGAGAGAGAGGAGATTACAGGCGGACGTCGTGATTCCAACGATTAATTCTCTAATCACCCCTTAGTTTCAATTAGCCATAGGGCTCATTCAATAGGGCTCTCCACACTCCTTAGTTTCAATTAGACATTTCCAATTCTGTAGACAGAATCAATAGACACAAAGCCTTGAACACAAATAGACAGAAGCAAAAATTAGCAGTAGACAGAAATATTTAAAAAATTGATTACCGGAGGATGCCAAACATTGATTCCAAAAAACTTTGATTAACGGAGGAAATTGAGAGAGAGGAGACATTAATTCTCTAATGCCGAACATTAATTCCAACGATTAAGGAAGGAAACATTAATTCTCTAATGCCAATCATTGATTCCAAAGAAAAACCAGAGAGCAGATATTAAGGAAAGAAATTGAGAGAGAGAGAGAGAGAGAGAGGAACATACCGGAGGACGTCGCAGATGAGCATGTGGGATGGAGGTTAAAGCTAGAGGGAATGATGAAGACACAAGTTTTTAAGTGGGATTTGTTGATACCATGAAAATGAGTACGACAACTGTTTTAAGCAGTTTTTATTACCGTTTCTCTCCCCAACGTGGGAATTGTTGATAAGGAAATCAGTTTTTAAATTGAAAATTTCGGCTAATTACAATGTCCTAGTCATATTTTTGGAGACACGTAGGACAGCTCTATCCGCTTCTCAGGGCTCTATCGAGGAGGAAAAAATTTAAATAGAAAGAAGCAAACTTGCCAAACATTGGGTATATGAAACCTCAGACGGCTAACTTATAATATAACATTCTGATAATCAATTTGAGTTGGTTAAGGTAATTTGTGCTTAGTTCCGACCTCCCAAAAGCAAGGCTTCTCCCTCCCTCACTTTCAAGTTGGGAGCCATGGAAGTGGGTCTGCTGTCATGTCATTTTCCTTCCTCTATCTTGAGGCAAATTTTGTTTGCTTTTTACTTAATTCAGTTTGCAAAAAAAATGAAAGATAATGAAAAATATTGTCCTACGTACGGGCTTGGATGTCGTGAAAGCAAAGAACTGGAAAATCCCAATATTATGAAAGCAAAGAACTGGGGAAAAGGAAAAAGAATTCTCACAGTGTTTATCGAGTCCTACGTACGGGCTTTGATGTTGTGAAAGCAAAGAACTGGAAAATCCCCGTAGAAAATAGAAATCAATATGAAACAATTTTCGCTAACCTGGGGACCAGAGCAAAGAGATAATACCTGGAACACAAATAGAAAGAAGTAAAAATTAGCAGTAGACAGAATCAAAGTGGGGATTATTCCTACTGCCAAACATTGAACACAAATTGATTACCGGAGGATTATCTCTACTGCCAAACAATGTGGCGCTAGAGATTGATTCCAAAAATTAAGGAAAGAAGCCCTAGAGATTGATTCTAAAAAAACATTGACTAAAACATTGACTAAATGAAATAATGCCAGAGATTTGAGGACGTCGCGATTTGAGGAAATTAATGACAGAGTAGAAGCAAACAAATTGAGGCCGGAAGCAAATCCCAGAACAATTGATTTGAAATTAATTTCTAAAGACTTACAGAAATTAATCCCAGAGAGTTGAGAACGTTGCGATTTGAGAGCAGAAGCAAATCCCAGAAGAAAGGTTAATGTTGATTTGAGAACGTCTTGATTTGAGAACGTCGCAGAGGAGTTTGTGGGCGGAAGAAGAGAGGGGAGTTAAGTTTGTGGGTTGGAGGTTGAAGTTTGAGGGAAGGAAGAAAGATGAGGAAGGTAGAAGAAAACTGTTGTTAAGTGGGAAATGTAGGACAAAACAGTTTATAATATATATAAACCGGTTCAATTCAAAACGCATGACAAATTGAGGCCAGGTGTATTTTCTAATGACACATAGAATAAACCGTGACACGTAGGACAAAAACTGCCACGTAGGACAAAATTCAACCGCGTAGTCATGACCCGTGCCAGGAGGGCACGGAGTCCGTCGTCGCCCGGACGCAAATGCGGAGAGAAGCGGCCGCAAAAGTGCAAAAAGCGTGGGTGAGAGAGAGAGAGGAGGGTCGGGGGAAAAAAAGAGGAAAAACAGGGACTAAAATGCAAAAAAAATCACCAAAAACCCATCCCAACCCAAGTCCAGAACCCCACACGTGCCCGGAGGGCACTGAGGCAGTCGTTGCCCGGGTGCAAATACGGAGATAAGATGTCTCCAAAGTGAAAAAAATGTGGGTGTGTGTAAGAGGAGGGTCGAGTGCAAAAAGAGGAAAAGCAGGGACTAAAATGCAAAAAAAGCACCAAAAACACAACCAACCCCCGCGTGACATCCCAGTCAGCAAACAAAAATATGACTGGGACAAAACTGCCACGTGGGACAAAACTGCCACGTAGGACAAACTTCATGAATTGTATAATAGATTATACCTGCACAAAAACAGAGGAATGCGTGTCATATTTTGGTGTTTTGGTGAAAGGTTTGAATTCTGCGGCGTAATTTCTTGATTGCAAATCTTAACTACTAACTAGGAAAAACCCCGTGCACACGTGCACGGCAAAAATCAAGACGGATGATCAAAAAAGATCCGATCGGAAGCCAAGAGGAGAAAGCGGAAAAGGGAGGGTGTGTGTGGGGATTGTGGAGGGGTCAAAAGTGCAATTAGGGATTTATAGAGGGTTCTTTCTGTAAAAAAAACCAAAACAAAAAACAAAACAAAAAAACCTAACGATGGGATGTTTGTTCTAGTCACAACCTTGTGTTTTAATATAAGGATATACATATTGAGTGTCTTGGAGGTTGACTTTTATATGTTTTTTTCCCAAAAAGGAAAACTCAGTGCTCAGGTTTGGGTGATCTCGATTTGAATGGTACCGGGTTGGATATAACCCTAAATGGGTGGGCTCGGGCCTAACCCGACACGTACCCAGCCAAAAGCCCGTTTTCCACTTGGCGCTCTTGCCTTCAAGACTTGCTCTTCCTCTCTTCAACTCATGAACATACAAGCCCCGACGTACTCAGATTCAACAAGGATCATACCTGCATACGTTAAAACTCACACAACTTGCACTGTATTTACTCGTCCACAGACCAAAAAAAAACACCCAACACATTCAGGATCATTTATAGAAACACTATGATTCCAACCAAACGCCAGCTTCAAAGCGAAAGCCCGGCACAGCCTAAGCCCGTGCTCCTCCTGCAGCTCCGGCTTCGCGCCCGTGATGCGCTTTGGGCGGCTTCACGATGAGAACGGGGCAGTCTGCATGATGAGCAACGTAGTCGCTTACACTGCCCAAGAACGCCCTGCAACTCCCCAAGCAACCCAGTTGAAGCCAAAGAGACATCTACTTGTAAATTAAGGATCAATGTAGGTTTTGATAAGCCACAAGGTACTCACCTCTTGAGCATGGAGAGACCGCGGCTACCAACCACAAGGAGGTCAGCCTCCACTTCCTCCGCGGCTCGGCATATCACGTCCTTCGGATCCCCTTCCACGACCATTGCCTTAGCCTCTACCTGCATGATTTATTACGGTTTTGGTTTTGATAGAAGCGAACATCATGATCATTCTCATACATGTGCAGTGCAACGTGTTAACAGCCAACCTTACCAGCCTTTCTTTGCAGATTTGCGCCGCCTTAGACAGCAGGAGTGCTGAATTCTGCTCATGAGCTTGCTTCACAGAATTTAGGACGGAGGACGTCGCATATACAGCTGCCAAATGCATAATTACGGCAGAAAATAAGTCAATTTCGATGCGTAGATGTTTAAACGTTTTTTTCACATTTTTACAAAAGACGGTTCGATGTCACAGGCACATGCAAGCAAGATAAATTGAAATCGCTACGAAATAATAAAATAATGAAAATTTTAATTTATAAAATGCTAGGTGTTAAAATAGTGTCTAAATTTTATTAATTAGTTGATGATTTTTACAGTTAGAAATCCAAAAGGAACTTAACCTTTACTGATTACTAGTTGGGATTTGGTGGAAGTGCAATGGTGAATCAACATCTAGTGTACGATTTAATTGAGTTGGTTTTTTTATTTATAATTTTCTTTTTATGCGAATTCTATGGTATCTATGAGTCTAATTGGACTATAATTATGAATGTTAACAAGGTTTGGTTCAGGAGCATTTAGTTTAGAATAAATAAGTGGTCTTGGATCTAATTATGTCACCAGGCATTTTGTCAAAATTTGTAATTGGGTGTGTTATTTGAGAGATTTTTATATGATTTGTGCATTTTGTTATAATGTGTGATTAAAAATTGGAGAAATTTATCTCCTAAATCTTGCGTTTCGTTTCCTGTCATGACTTTTACTTTTGTGCAACAAACTGAAATTTCAGAACTGTGATTATGGATTTGACTTCAGGCTTCCAAGATGAAGATCAGGATTGGCATTGAGTCAATAATCGAGAAAAACAACAATAAGAAAAAGAAGAAAAACAGGAAGAAATTGTAAAGAAATTGAAGCTATTGGCGTGTCGATGATTTGTTGAGGTTCTTTGGCTGTTCTCACTAATGCCAAGATAGTGTGTGTGGGGGTGGGTGGTGGATTTGATCAAATTGACAAACCACAAAGTAATTAATATTCTGATTTGCTTATTGACCACAGAGTAACAAATATGATGGTGATACATTCCAAAATGATGGTAACTAAGGGCCAGTTCTTTTGTAGGAAAGTATAAGAGAGAGTGAAAAAATCAATGTTCATACACTATTCATTCACTGTTTACTGGATTCCTACCTCTCTTTCCATTTGTGTGTTCTTTTGTGTTTTGTGTTTTCTTGGAAAAAAGCTGCCGTGGCGGTGAAATTGGGATTCCATGGGGGTGTTTTGGAGTTGGGATGAAAAGCTAGGATTACACAAGAATCCTAGCTTTGGTGGGGCCCTCAAGGTGTGGTCACCACGTGTGAGAATATTGGGGTTACCACACCTCAAAATCAAATGTTAAAAAATAACTCAACTAATTTAGGCCGGGGGTAACCTTACCTAGGATCACCACACCCCAAAATCCAACTTTCCACCTCCAACTTTCTTTATCCAAAAGAAAATCACACTACACGGAGTGGGCCCAACCTCAACTTTCCAGCTTCACAATCCAACCCCACTTTCCAACAAAAGAACACACTACTCCAAATTTCTCTCTCATCAGATTCCACACTTCTCAACTTTCCCACTTTATACTTTCCAACAAAAGAACAGGTCCCACTATAAATTTCTAAGGGTGTGTTCTTTTGGTGGAATGTGGGATTGTGGAAAGTTGTAGGAGTGTGAAATCTTGGAGAGAGAAAAGTGGAGCGGTGTGTTTTCTTTTGTTGGAAAGTTGGATGAAAAGTTGATGCTGACACCACAATCCGAATGTGCAAAGCTAGCTAGTATTGGGCACCCCGGGCACAGAGTCTAGTAAGCCGGATGTGAAAAGCTAGATGTGTATAGAAAACATGGATGTGGACAGCCGCGGGTGCGACTGTTAGAACTAGCTAGTAAGATAAGGCGTGAGTCTTAAGTAAAGACAAGATGACAGGCGACAGGAGAAAAATGGACCACAACACCACCTAGAACTAGCCAAACCAGTGTCTTCACTTGCTCGGAGGCTCCGGCCACGAGGCAACGTGGAAATTCATCTGTTTGGGGGCCCAAAAGATAAGCTAATTATGCCGTGGACAAAATGAGCAAGGCTTGCCCTAGGCCCCCCTTTGGCATCTTGCATAATGGCACTCTGGCTTGGGGTTTGCCCATCCCAATTGTGTAGTCAAATATTCATCACTTTCTTCAATTCTAATTTAATACCATGTTTACTATTTGACAATATATGGTAGAAACAATTTAAGACAAATTTAAAATTTAATTGGGTATAAAGATAAGATTGTTAAGGTTCGGGTCTGCAAGAATTGGGTATAAAAATCATAACTTTTTTTTACCTGGGCCTACCGGTTGCATCATGTAATGCACAGGCGGCTGCGCATGGACGACGACGAGCGTGCCGAGCCGCTCCGAGGTTTCGGGCAGGCCCCCGGTGGCGGTAAAGAGATGGTCCAACGCCCATCCCAACGCGTGCATGCTCTCTTCGCTTCCGTCCACCGCCACCACAACCTTCATCTTCTTGGTCTCACCCGTCCCCGTACTCTCCTCCGCCGCCATCATCCCCTTTATCTCCGCCGGTGTGCCACTCCCCTTCTCCATTCTCTCTCTCTCTCTCTCTCTCTCAGCTGGGAACCGTACTTAATAGCTTAATGGGTGTTGATATAAGACGATGAGAGGGGGTAAATTCGTCCATGAAAATTCTTGTCTATTGGGGCAGCGCCACCAGGGCGGTGAGCTGTCATGAGGTGGGGCCTGTGTATGAGGACTCGTGTCATTTCGCCGTCGAGCCGAGGCAAGATCAGATGTTTTAACTCCATCTGATTCAATGGCAAGACACAAAAAAGGTGGAGAGTATTATCTCTCACAGGGGCTTGTACTCGTTGGGACACACCCCTTTGTGTCTTGCACTTGATCATTTGGATCAGGTGTCACCTGCTCTACATCAATCCCCAGCTCCAAATAGCAAACAGCAGACGGAAACACGCTCTATCTCTCTATCTCTTTTTTTTATTTATCAGTCTGAAAGCTGGGCTAACATTGTCCGCTGGTGCGCGCTTTAATTCAACGCAAAGCGATAAAGTGAGCATGCTGGCTCGATCCCTGGGCTCCCATAAGAAGAAGTGAAAAATGCCGCTGGAGCAATCGCTCCTTGAAAAATATCTTTCTAAAAGAAGCAAATCGGAAGTCTTGAACGTGCTATAGATCAAACTATCGGACCCATCGAAACAAGCAACACATATTGATATCAAACACATCTATTTACAAGACACACCGGTTGATTTGATCATGTTCCAGACCCGTATTCATTGACCCACCGTAAATTCGTAGATTCGGGTTGGAATCTCTACTTTTGTATCGGGGTCAAGAAAAATCGGATTCGGATTTAAATTAAACTTGTGTGGGTGGTAATAAAACTTGTTTTTTAGTTGATAGTTGTTATGAATGGGGGAGACCTTTGGTCTCCACCCACTAACCATCCACCATTAGTGGGTATCCCTTGGATTCTAGATGATGTAACCCCTATATGAATGGTTATATGTATGTCTATGGCTTAGACCATTAATCTATTGCCATAACATAATTCAAAGTGAGTATTTTTCCAACATAGTTGTAGACGTATGCTTTCAAAAGCATTTAACCCTAATAATAGTCAAATAGAAAACTATTTTTGGGATGTTTGACTTGATATTCAGCTTTGCAAACCTGAACACTCTATATGACGATGCCTGTTATGCCTTAAAGGCCGGCCCATGAAGTTCAGGCCTATATGCACAGGGGAGGCCCAAGCAGACACCTCACTGACTCTCCCGATGGGACACTTGCCGAGCTGATCGCCCACCCCGTTCCCGAGAAGCTCTCCTCGTCCCGCCTCAAGCTCGCCTCCAATGACCACCAAGAGGCCTGCCGCAGCGACCTGACAGCTCGCCTTGCCTAGGGCCAGGTCGCCCACCCGCAACAAGAAGCATCCTCCGGAGAAGCCGAGTTTACTCGCCGACCTATAGCTCGTCCTTGAGGGCGACCAAGCACAAATATCTCTGACAGTGTGACGTGGGTTCACCTACAATCCATTAATGCCAAGGGTTAATGGGAAAAACTGATGGCCGCCCCTCGCATCTCATTAATACTCCTGACGCCTCCTGACACCATTAATACGGTAAATATCCCTGACACGGCCCCAGCACTCAAGTGCCAGCAGGAATGGTTCGACTGCTGACAAGACGGAGAGTAACCGCCTCTCAGCCCTATAAATACCCCCATCATGCCTCCATAGAGGGGGTTGGAAAATTATTGATCGGTAAATCCTCTAACTGTAATACCCAGTATCTCTATATACATGTATATGTATGTATTTTTGGGCGTATATGTGTACGTATAATATTTAGGGAACCTTACATATTTTTCTTTAATTTTTGTGGTGAAGCAATTATTTTTAAAGGATTTCAACTCACCATTTAGAATTATTAAATGAAGTATACATGAGTAAATACATGTATAATGGATGATAGCAAGTATTAAGGCATGTATTCTTATTTATTAAAAATTAAAATCCTAATTTGTCATGACATGCCACCTCACTTTGCTAGGTGTCATTTGGAGATTAATTCTCACCTAACCCACCCTTATGTGTCATTAGGAGGATGACTCTCATCTAACCCTAAGTTACATGACAAGTAGAGAGGATTTTAGGGAATAACTAAGCTTGTGCTAAGTTTTAAAAGAAGAAAAATTTTGAGAAACGAAAAGAAAAAGAACAAAAAAATCAAGCTCTCATCCTCTCTCTCCCTCTCCTCCCTTTTGCTCCACCTCTCCCACCACCTACTCCGCCACCCTCTCCTCCTCCTCCTCCTCCAATCCAACCACCACTTCAACCTCTTCCACCACTTTCTCATCCAACATAAACTTTCCACTCCAAGGCCAAAATTATTTCACTATGATTCAATACATTGTAGAAGAAGGAGCTCAAGGAAAGCTTCAAGTTTTTCAAGGAGAAGAAGGGCCAAAGAATAGAAACAAAGACATTTTGAGGTAGGAATTCTTAGCATCTCTAGTTGGGATTAGTTTTAGGATTTGTGTTCAGTAGGAATCCAACTTCATCTTGTATGTTATTTTCATGCTAGTTGTAAGAGTAAATTTCCTTGTTATATGCTCCTGGAAATTCATGCAGTTTGATAGCAACATAAATCTTTCATAACTGTTTCCATAGGTTGAATTAAATTCTGCAAAAATTATATTCGTGTAGCTCTTTAAATTCTACCACATGTTAATATATAACATGCATATGTTCAGTTCAGTAATTAGGAATAAAAATTCCATCTTCACAACATGTCTATATTCCATCCAATCTGGATATACTTCGGTAAAATTGTGCTCAGTCACTACACACAACATGGAATTTTGTATTCTTGGTCTCATTGTAAAGTTAACACCTTTTTCTACAACTTCATCTAAGTACAAGTTTTTCGAAATTCTGACTGCAACATGCCCGAAATTAGCAATCTTTACAGCCTTCAGAATCTGTATGAAAAACAGATTCGACATGTCTCACCAAACAATTCACCATAAATCACCTAGATTTTATTTCTGAATGAAATTTTATAGGTGACTCCATCACAACCATATCTACAACTTTTATGTATATTGTATGGGCATGATTAATACAAAATTATGGAGAACTGTGCTCCTCAATCTGATTGTTCTGCTTTTTCCAGCAAGCTGAAGGATTTGAATGCTGTTTTAAGTTCTTTTAGGGTTAATCGTGCCATTATTGTTCTCAATTGTGAATGTTATATAGTGAGATGTGATTTATATTCTTGACACATGCAAATGATGATGTGAATATGGTTATATGTTTCATGTATATTATGTGAAATGAGAAAGGGAATGCACAAGGCGATGCATGTCCCAAATATGTGGCGAACTGTGGAAAGAGAGTAAATGAAAAGTGTTATGTTCCATGAAAATGACTAAGTCCTCTTAAAGGAGTGTGACATGGGGTTTGGGGGGAAACACAAGTAAATTGTAGGAGTTAAGAAGCGAACAGAAGTTATATTTCTCACCTGATGTGTCACTCCCGAAAGGGGGAGTTTGAGAGGGTTAGAGAGGCCGATGGTGTACTTGTGTTGCACCATAACTGGTAAATGATGGTTTTCTCCATTTTCCACAGAAAACCCGAGATTTGTCTCACCCCCATAAGGGGGAGTTACGAAAGGCCCCTCCAGTGCTCGTGTCGCTGGTTGAGGTACCACTTTTCACCCACCCTGGGTGAAGTCCAACTCCTTAGCGTCCTACGATTTACTCGGGTTTCCAAACAATCACTAAACGTCTAATTTTAACTAACTTAATCTCTAATTTCCATTCTCAGTTACTTTTTACTTTCAGCACGTGTATGTTGTTCATTTAAATTCTGCATCAGTTCTGTGGTCGTTGTGTCACCTAAAGATAGATGATTAGTTAAAACGACCAGTTCTAAAACTGGGTCCTACTAGCATGTTAGGAGTTCCTACTGGGTCACGTGTTGACGTGCCCCTCTTTGTGGTTTTCAGGAGTAGGGCCAATGTAGCATGTGCGGGTCCCGACACCAGAGGTTGTTCCCAGTTCAGAGGTAGAGCCTGCGGGCGACTTCGTTCAGTTGAACTTTCCTGGGGTAGATTAGCATATGTGTGGTACTGGGTGTGGACGCCTTTTGTACTTTTTGGGTTAGGGGTTTATCTTCTTTTTTTGTTCCCCACTTTTGTACCCCTTGTACAAATGATGTATGATGTACTCCTTGTAATGATGTAATAAACGGGATAAATTGTTCTTTATATAGTGTGTTTCTCTACTGTTGTTTTCGTGTTGAGTTGATGCATCATCAGTACTTCCCAGCACGTGCATAGTGGACTGCAGAATCTTTCTGTTCCAAGAAGTATTTCTCTTCTCTCTTCTCGTCTTTCTTCTTCACACCCGTAGTTTCAGGAATACCTGATGCGGATTCATACTTATCATGTATCATAGAGAACGGGTCGTGACACTAACTTATCTCAACACATAAGGTCAGATATCGTCCATATATCTGTGCCTTCCTCATAAGCACGCCAAACTTCGCCGACCTGCCTTACGGTCGCCAAGTGTGTCTGGCGCCTACATTTTACGTCACCAGCTGACTTAGGCATCGGAGAGGCTGAGGGCTGACAGCTAGCCCTGCCTTTCTGACCTATTATTCATCCTCGCAAGGAGCTCGCCTCAGCTACCGGAGCAGGCGACCTTCAGACGACCTAGGGCTCTTCACCCTTGAAGCGTGCTCCGAGTCCTCCTAGCATCGCCTTCACCCAAAACCTGTAAATGGGTATGCGCTAGCGCCCTTGACGGGCACTCCAGGACCCACCAACGCTCGTGAAAACCCAGGGCTTAAGAGCACCTTAGCTAGTCCTGCTCCGACCGGATGTGTGGATAACGAGGCCACCGTCACAACCTTCTCCCTTCTATACCTATCCAAAGGTAGGGCGATTCTCTTGAGTGGCTCAACCACCCCTTTGCACAGTGCTCATGACGCGCTACGGAACCCCCACCCTGCCGGGGGGCCGACCAGGGCATAGCTAGCGGCATAGGAGCCTACTCAGTGTCAGCGGTTTCGTGTCGCACTGGAGTGATCCAATATGTGGTTCCGCACGTTCCACATCATTGTACCCATGATTTCCACTACAAACAAATTTAATTGTGTGCGGATCTGACCCACAACAATTGGCGCCAGCTGTGCAAAAGAGGGTTACACCCATGTCAGGATCCACGCGTCCTCAGCGTAATCCTCTCCATGGCAAGTCACCCACCGTCATGCCCCCACCTCTAAGGAGACCGTGTCTACTTGAGACCATGATCGACGACGCCCTGAGGCCACCTCTGGCCGAAGGGCCTCGTTCTCCCAGGAGAGTTTCCCCGATGAATCAACCCCTTGAGGGGTCGGCCGCGGCCATTCAGGACGCGGCCCTCGACATCTACAAGAACTTCCAAGGCTTCACCAAGATGATGGAGGAGTGGACCGCTGCACGGCAGGCGGCACCATCTCGGTCTGAAGGCCCCTTCGAGCCCCGCAGCGTGAGTAGAGACCTCCTTCCCCAGTTTGATGAGGAAGTAGCGACATAGCAGAGGCGGTTCGACGAAGCAGAGGTAGCCGCTCTGTAGAGGGAGATCAACAAGGAGGAAGAAGCCGCCCAACACGGGCGATTACATGAGGAAGCGTCTCGTCGACGGCTTTGCCTCCTTGATGCAGAGAGAGAAGCTCCAAGAGGGGAGCCGAGACGTCCCCTTGGCGTCGGCCTCGATGGTGCGAAGGGACGCCCAGCCGGATCATCCTTGTAACGACCAGTTTCTAGTGATACACTCCCTTCGTTTTCTCTCTTGTTGTATGTTTTTCGTACCCGTTGCGTGTTCGTAACACGTATTGTCGTTAGGCCTACATATACTCGTACTTGTATTAGCTACCATCCCTAATACGTATTAGCCAAAATTATTTTTTAACCTACTATGATACTTTTCACCTAATAATTACTTTTCTACCTATTAAATAAATTCTTTAAAATATTCATTTCAAAAATTAGAATTCAAACTCAAATGACCTTCCATCTTCAACATGAGAGAATTTCTCTTTCATAAAGCTATAACTTTTTTTAGATCTAACATTATATATTCATTTAAAATGTTTATTTCCAAGATTGAAATTCAAAATTCAAATCATTTCCTTATTTGCTAGGTAGAATATTATTTCCTCCTAATTAACAATGAAATCCCCCATTAGTTATAGTCAATCCAAATTCCAAAATTCAACTTTTTAAATTCAAATGTTTTTGAAAACTTTCCAAATTAATCCTATTTAAACCTATAATTAAATTGATTTCATTAACCCCATTAATTCCTCTCCTAATCACTAATTCAAATTTAAACTCTTTCCTTATTAGCAAAAGATTTTAATCCCCCATTAACTGCATTTATTCTCATAATCACTATTTAAATTTCAAACTTTCCTAATTTAATAAACCCCAGCTTTTCCCAAAACCTAAACCGCACCTGACACTAACCCAACAAACAAGTTCTCTCTCCTATCAATTTCAAACCTATGACCCTATAGTTCACGTGCTGCCCCTTCTTCTTTTAAAACCCAATATTAAAATCATAAGAGCCTAATACAATTTGAAAACCCAACTTAAACCTGCCCCCACGTGAACCCAGCCCTATACTTTAAACCTAGGGCTCTACAAATAGAACCCAGCAACAGAAATCATCTCCCTCAAAACCGAACCAAGCCCCCACCTCGTATTTCTCGCACCCCGCCTCTACCCATGCCCTCACGCCAGTGACCCCCTCCTCCAGCCACACCGACGCTGCGCCGTCACCCTCCAGCGGCCACAGCTCACCGCCTTCATCTCCCACGCACAGACATCCAGCGCCCAGGCCATCTCTCCTCCTCACGGCGGCACAAACCCACACCTCGCGGCCATCTCCTCTCAGCTTCAACCCAGGACCGCCGGCAAAACTGCCGCACAGCCGCTCCTTCGGCCACCTATGGTCGCCAGCCATTTCCCGTCCTCCACGCAAACACCCAGGCCGCTATTTTTCCTCTCTCCCATCTCGATCTTCTGTCCACGCCTCCCCTCTCCCCACTGCTTCGACCAACAGCAGCCGCAACCAAGCCGTAACCTCAGCTCCACAGACCCGCGTGAGCAGCTCCTCCCCCTCGCTGCAGGCCACGCCACCCTCTCCAGCACGCACCTAGGACAGTCACCTCCTCCACACGCACGGACCCAGCCTCGCTACCAATGCCAGATCTCATCCCCTCTGCCCAGAACTGACGCTCAGCCTCCTCCCTCATCCTACAGGCCGCCAGCTCTCCGAGCATCACCTCCCTCAAGCCGTTCACCCCCATCAGATGCACACAAGCCACAGATCCATCTCCTCACTGCCACACAACTCCACACGTAGATCTGCCCATCTGTGATCCCTCACGCCAACTGCAGACCTCGGTAACCGTAGACGTGATGTCCGCTTCTTCCCTCGCTGCTGCGGTGGGAACTCAGTCCGTAGACGTCGTTCAGACCTGTCGCTACCCCTCACCGCACCGTCGCTGCCCTTCGATGAGTAAATGGTTGGTAAACCTATCACTAATCTCCAACCCACACCGTAATGTAGAGAACCTAGTAAAAAACGGACTATTAGACGTCGTAGGAACTTTTTGGAACGTTGTTATGATCAATAAGGACCTGATCTGATTATGTGTTTTATCAAACCAGCAAACCAATCTCACCATAGCGTAGTACCTGTCGAGACGAACCCGATGACACCAAGAACGATAAAATCAGGCAAGTGTACAATTTATAGCGAATTTTTGAAGTTAGATGCTCAATTAGTCTTTTGCATGTAAAGCTGTGTAACTCGAAATCTACACATGAAATGACGCATGAAATTAATACCATGACGTTCTAGACTGAAAATGTAACCCAACGACATATAATTTGACATACTTTAGTTTTAAACAAAGGCGAAGAAAATTAGTTTCTGTAACATGTTCGTTAAATCCATTTGTTCAACCCTCTTGTGAAATTATTGTAAATATTGTTCAACACTTTCTTACTCATTGAAAATGTCGTATAAAAGAAATGATGATGTTGTTAAATTAGTGCATGTCTTGGAATATTTAATAAGTGTGCGACATCGTGAAATCGTGCGCCTCGAAGGCGAAATCGTGACTTCATGATGTCGCGTGAGTCGACTAGGCTGGCTCGTGTTCCAGTACAAATCTGGGGTGGGGTTAGGGTTGAGCAGCCACTAGGCATATGAAGGGGTCCTCTCTTCAAGAGCACAACCCGCATGCGGCGGGGTAACATCAATCACGGTAAACCCCCGTGAGAAGAACGATCCACTCATCACGACCTAAAGGCGTGAACCCTATGAGAGATATGAAATATTGACATGGAACTTGCAATTACTATCGTTGTCTCAGTTAAATTGGCATGCTAATGAATCAAAGAAAAGCTTTACTTTACTTCTTAAACTGTTTAGAACTGCATGTTAGGAATGTTTTACTTTACTTCACTTAGAACTGGCATGTTTAAACTTGTGTTGACATCTCGTATAAAATTATTAATGCTCCTTAATTCAATATTATTCTGTACACATTGCCTTGGGTTTTCTAACCTCTACTTGCATACCCTTGCTGACATACATTCATGTTTTTGGTTGTATGTCGGATCCCAAGCTCGAGCACCAAGAGAACTAGTTAAGATAGCTGAACCAGTGGGCCAAGAGTTGTTGACTAGTGAACCACCATTGTACTTCTTTTCATTTGTTGTACAGGTCATAAGACCTACTCTTCTTTTCTTCATTTGTTGTTATTCCGTTTGAGATGTTTGTGATTGTAATAATATTTTACTTATCTGTGTTGTTTCTGAGTAATGCAAGCAAGAACCTGTGGTATTTCACACAGACGCTTATTGTGTTAAGTCAAGGAGGAAAGAAAAGCAAAAGTATCTCCTCCTCACTTGCACATGCGGACCTGCCGCGTCCTTGCCCCCAAGCTTAATGGGAAGCTGAGTGTGACAGGTTTTAGTGGTGGCCCATGCAGGTCAATGCTCATGCAAAATACTTTAAAACAACATATATAATATTACAATCTTGACTCTCAAACAACAACTTTCCTAGAATTTCCTACCTCAATATAATTCATTAGAAAATCCTAGTCTTAAGGTTCCTGATCCTTAGTCAACCACATCATTATATCCTTGATTTTTTTATCTCCCTTCATTTTTACATTCCACATTATGACCTTAGGAATCTATTGTAGCCTTTCACAAGTCATTTCCTAGCCGTACTCACATTTGATCATCCTATCCTAATCCTTGCTCTCGATCCACATGAACTTCTTGACAGCCATCATTATCCTGTTGAATCATCCACATTACTATACTGATTCTACTTTCGATATCCCTTTCATGGAATTCCTCGCCCAGTTTAACTTCTTTAAAAATCTTTAATATATACTTAGGCCTCATATTTTTCAACTGACTTAAATTTATTCTTTGATTTTGAGTTTTCCTTCGCCGTAATTTTTAGTCACTACTTTACAATGATTTCCTAACCTATATCATCCATGATCCTATACTTACCTTACTTTCTACATATAGAAATCTCCATCTTTAAACCCTACTTCTATTTCACCGACTCAATATAGCTTTTCTTTCCTATTACAACGTATTCAAAACAACCGACCATATACTAATTTTAAATACTTTTTATGCTAAGTAAAACTTCAACTATTTCAGTGTATTAGTTCTGTATTCATCGTATTTATACTTTAAGAATTTTTGTATAAATCCACCTCCTTTTTACAAAACAATCACTACATCCCTCTACTCATTACCCTTCGTCTATTATTTATCATCTATTCTAACTCATACCATCTGCTCACTATTCTTATGTACACTATAAGGATATTATTTTATTTTTACACATGTCCTCCTTTCCCCTACTTTATCATTCATAACTATTTGTCTGTATGTCACCTAACCAAACTACCTCCCTCTCCATGTTTCATCTGAACTGTTCATCATAATCTTGATTCTGCTGCCCCATTCAACCCTGAACCATACTCTATTTCTTATTTATCCCATTAGTGTGAGTCTCTACTTGTTACAACTTCAGCTAGACTAGTTTTAAATTTGCATCATAATCCTTGTAGACGTCCTCTTCTTTTTAATCCATCATCAGCAGTGTTAACTTCTGTTATTCATTATATTGTTAGAATGTTAGATATGGTTATTATTATTAGGGGATTATATTTACAGATGAGGGTGGTTGAAGTGATGTAAGGTGTAGTTGTATTAGTTGAATATGAACACCAAGAACTTAGATTAATCCATTTACAAGAAGAGAGATAGAATGAGGTGTTCAAGAGTTATATTTCATATTTGGATACACCCATACATAATGGCTTCAAATGGGGTTTCATGTCATGATTGGTGCACAGGAATACGAGTACATAACGGATTTAAAACTCAGGTTAGAATCAGCTAAGGGTAGGTATGTAAGTATTACATGAATTATGGTGCCGATGATGAGGAGTAACAAATTTTAAGTAGCAAGACCTCACCATACAGATTGAGTGATGAAGACATAAAAAATGATATGATATGTTGATACAAATAGATAGTTGATTAGATTGATCTAAAATTGCTTAAGATAAGATACAATTGGACATAAAGAGATGTGATTTAATGGTTTATTAGTTATGGTGAATAAATTTACGAATTGTCACGATGAAGAATGAATCGGAAGCTAGACAATTATTGATTGTAATAGGTGACGTATACTAGGCGTATTTGTACTTGTTGTTATATATTAGTAATTGGTAAAGCATCGTTGTATCAATTGCTTAATATAAGAATAAGATTGGAGTTGGATTTATAGTGCTACAAGTTAGGTTATACAATGAGCAAGGGATGATACATTACGGATGAGACAACTTATGAGAATGTACATTTTTTGGAGAACTTAGTTATTGAGGATATCGTACATTAAAGATTTCCCGAGAAGATGTTACTGCCTTAATAGCAATGATGAGCAAAGAAGTGATGAATTTGCAAAAGATGGTGATTGAGGATATTTAGTGTTTTCTTCAAGGGTTGATTTGTATAAAGTATTGATTGTCTAAAGCAAGAATTATGAGTTAGGAATCAAAAGGAAATGTTGGATCTATATTTAAGTTTAGTATATGCTTATAGTTGTAGCATTATTCAGTGATGAGACGAGGAGTGATGTTTTATTTTAGGAACACTTGTTTGAGGTTATGGGTTTAGCAACCTGTGTGTTAGGATATTAGGGTTGCTGTTATGAGGATACGTATATATATACACACAATTATTCTTCTCTCATCCCCGTCCTTGCCCATCTTGGGTAGTCGTCACTAGCTTTTGCTTGCCTATTAAGGGCAAAGGCCATCGGTGGTGCATATTCATCCAAATCCCCCCTTTTAGATTAATACTAACCTCGTCACTTGTGTCACTTCACTTCCTACTTGTCCCGTTCCTTCGACTGAAGTATACCAGATCATAGTTACCTCGTAGGAATTCCATGAGATGCTTAAGTATTATCAACATCTGGTTATTAAATACGAATCTTAAGAACTTCCGATGACGGAATTTTTCTTAAGGTGGGTAGAATGTAACGACCAGTTTCTAGTGATACGCTCCCTTCGTTTTCTCTCTTGTTGTATGTTTTTCGTACCCGTTGCATGTTCGTAACACGTATTGTTGTTAGGCGTACATATACTCGTACTCGCATTAACTACCATCCTTAATATGTATTAGCCAAAATTATTTTTTAAACCTACTATGATACTTTTCATCTAATAATTACTTTTCTACCTATTAAATAAATTCTTTAAAATATTCATTTCAAAAATTAGAATTCAAACTCAAATGACTTTCCATCTTCAACATGGGAGAATTTCTCTTTCATAGAGCTATAACTTTTTTTGGATCTAACATTAAATGTTCATTTAAAATGTTTATTTCCAAGATTGAAATTCAAAATTCAAATCATTTCCTTATTTGCTAGGGAGACTTTTATTTACTCCTAATTAACAATGAAATCCTCCATTAATTACAATTAATCCAAATTCCAAAATTCAACTTTTTAAATTCAAATGTTTTTGAAAACTTTCCAAATTAATCCTATTTAAACCTATAATTAAATTGATTTCATTAACCTCATTAATTCCTCTCCTAATCACTAATTCAAATTTAAACTCTTTCCTTATTATGCAAAAGATTTTAATCCCGCATTAACTGCATTTATTCCCATAATCACTATTTAAATTTCAAACTTTCCTAACTTAATAAACCCCACCTTTTCCCAAAACCTAAACCGCACCTTACACTAACCCAACAAACAAGTTCTCTCTCCTATCAATTTCAAACCTAGGACCCTATAGTTCATGTGCTGCCCCTTCTTCTTTTAAAACCCAATATTAAAATCATAAGAGCTGAGTACAATTTGAAAACCCAACCTAAACCAGCCCCCACGTGAACCCAGCGCTATACTTTAAACCTAGGGCTCTACAAATAGAACCATCAACAGAAATCATCTCCCTCAAAACCGAACCACGCCCCCACCTCCTATTTCTCACACCCCGCCTCTACCCATGCCCTCACGCCAGCGACCCCCTCCTCCGGCTACACCGACGTCGCGCAGTCGCCCTCTGGCGGCCACACCTCGCGGCCTTCATCTCCCCATGCCCAGACAGCCAGTGCCCAGGCCATCTCTCCTCCTCACGGTGGCACAAACCCACACCTCGCGGCCATCTCCTCTCAGCTTCAACCCAGGACCGTCGGCAAAACTACCGCACAGCCGCTCCTCCGGCCACTTAGCGGTCGTCGGCCATTTCCCGTCCTCCACGTAAACACCCAGACCGCTATTTTTTCCTCTCTCCCATCTTGATGTGCTGTCCATGCCTCCCCTCTCCCCGCTGCTCCGACCAACAGCAGCCGCAACCAAGCCGTAACCCCAGCTCCACAGACCCACGTGAGCAGCTCCTCCCCCTCGCTGCAGGCCGCGCAACCCTCTCCAGCGCATACCCAGGCCATTCACCTCCTCCACGAGCACGGCCCCAGCCTTACCACCAATGCCAGATCTCCTCCCCTCCGCCTAGAACTGATGCGCGGCCTCCTCCCTCATCCAGCTGGCTGCCAGCTCTCCGAGCATCACCTCCCTCAAGCCGTTCACCCCCATCTGATGCACACAAGCGGCAGATCCATCTCCTCACTGTCACACAACTCCATACGTAGATCTGCCCATCTGCGAGCCCTCACGTCAACTGCAGACCCCAGCAACCGTAGACGTGATGTCCGCTTCTTCCTTCGCTGCTACGGCAAGAACTCAATCCGTAGACACCGTTCAGATCTGTTGCTACCCCTCACCACGCCATCACTGCCCTTCGATGGTTAGTAAACCTATCACTAATCTCCAATCCACACCGTAATGTAGAGAACCTAGTAAAAAAGGACTATTAGACGTCGTAGGAACTTTTTAGAACGTTATTATGATCAATAAGGACCTGATCTGATTATGTTTTTTTATCAAACCAATGAACCAATCTCACCATAGCGTAGTACCCGTCGAGATGAACCCAACGACACCAAGTACGCTCAAATCAGGCAAGTGTACAATTTATAGCGAATTTTTGAAGTTAGATGCTCAATTAGTCTTTTGCATGTAAAGTTGTATAACTCAAAATCTACACGTGAAATGACGCATGAAATTAATACCATGACGTTTTGGACTGAAAATGTGACCCAACGACATATAATTTGATATACTTTAGTTTTAAACAAAGGCGAAGAAAATTAGTTTCTGTAACATGTTCGTTAGATCCATATGTTCAACCCTCTTGTTAAATTATTGTGAATATTGTTCAACACTTTCTTACTCATTGAAAATGTTGTATAAAAGAAATGATGATGTTGTTAAATTAATGCATGTCTTGGAATATTTAATAAGCGTGTGACATCGTGAAATCGTGCGTCTCGAAGGCGAAATCGTGACTTCGTGATGTCGTATGAGTCGACTAGGCTGGCTCGTGTTCCAGCACAAATCTGGGGTGGGGTTAGGGTTAAGCGGCCACTAGGCGTATGAAGGGGTCCTCTCTTCAAGAGCACCACCTGCATGATGTGGGGTTGCGTCAATCACGGTAAACCCTCGTGAGAAGAACGATCCACTCATCACGACCTAAAGGCGTGAACCCTATAAGAGATATGAAATATTGACATGGAACTTGCAATTACTGTCGTTGTCTCAGTTAAATTGACATGCTAATGAATTAAAGAAAAGCTTTATTTTACTCCTTAAACTGTTTTGTTTAGAACTGCATGTTAGGAATGTTTTACTTTACTTCACTTAGAACAGGCATGTTTAAACTTGTGTTGACATCTCGTATAAAATTATTAATGATCCTTAATTCAATATTATTCTGTACACCTTGCCTTGGGTTTTCTAACCTCTACTTGCAGACCCTTGCTGACATACATTCATGTTTTTGGCTGTATGTCAGATCCCGAGCTTGAGCACCAGGAGAACTAGTTGAGATAGCTAAACCAGTGGGCCAAGAGTTGTTGACTAGTGAACCACCATTGTACTTCTTTTCATTTGTTGTACGGATCATAAGACCTACTCTTCTTTTCTTCATTTGTTGTAATTCCATTTGAGACGTTTGAGATTGTAATACTATTTTACTTATCTGTGTTGTTTCTGAGTAATGCAAGCAAGAACCTGCGGTATTTCACACAGACGCTTATTGTGTTAAGTCGAGGAAAGAAAAGCAAAAGTACCTCCTCCTTACTTGCACATGCGGACCTGCCGCGTCCTCGCCCCCAAGCTTAATGGGAAGCAGGGTGTGACAATCTTGTTGAAAGATACCGTCGCGGGAGATCACCCAGCCCAAGGCGAGGGGGCGTAGGTTTCGTGACAGGAGCCCCCCGGCGAGATCACCGTTCTCCTAGACGGGGAGACGGAAGGCGGAGGAGCTGTGACCGTAGTCCTACCCCTCGAGAGAGAGGGAGGAACGCCTCTGAGCATCGAGGTGGCTCATCTGGCGATTCTAACCGATGGGATGGAGAGCCATCACCACCTCGGTCCTGGAGAGGCCAATCCGTTGACTCGCAGGGTGGTCTCAACCCCGATACCCTATAGGTTCAAGCTACCACACGTTGAACTCTATGACGGTTCCGGCGATCCCCTAGAGCACGTGCAGCTATACCAGGACGTAATGGAGATCAACGGGGCAGGCGATGCCCTCCTTTGTCGAGCTTTCTGAACCACCTTGAAGGAGGAGGCTGCAAAGTGGTATAACAGCTTGCCCAGTGGTTCTGTTAATTCGTTTGATGACCTCTCGCGGAAATTTTGCAACAAATTCCTGGCAGGGCGGAGGAGAAAGAATGCATCGGATTACTTGTTCACGGTGGTCCAGAAGGAGGGGGAGACCATCCGTAGTTTCCTGCAGCGTTTCAACAAAGAGCGAATTGTCGTGACGTGCTGCGGTGAAGAGCTCCTCATGGCAGCCTTCAAAAAGGGATTGGCGAATAGAAGTCTTCACCAATCGCTGCTCTGAGAACCGCCCGCCAACCTCCCCGACCTCTACGCTCGGGCAAAGAAGTTTATGCTGAGCGAGGAGGCCCTGGAGACGGTGCAGATAGCTCCGATCGGCGTAGCTCCCCGTGTTGAAGCCAGGCCCAGTGAGCAGTCGAGGCGGGATGAGCACCCCCGGGTTCGCAACCAGGACTGGGGCAGGGGTCGTGACCCAGACCACCCCCGAGGGTGTGAGCTGGGGGCCCAGGAGTGCAAGATTGATCGCGTCCGGATATACACCCGGAAAACAACTTGTAGTCTTACCGTAAGCGTACAGTGTAGTGGCGAGCGGGTATCGAATACAGGCAAGACAAATGACAGTATCCTACTTTGATTACCTAGCTATCAAGAGAATAAGAATAGTTTCGATGGTAATGTCACAATCTTTCAATAGCAAATAGATATCAATATAATAAAAGTGTCTAGGGATAGCAAATCCCCACTACGGACCGACTCTTATCCTTGTGAATCATAAACTTCATTGTTGCTAAGCTTGAATATAGGTGAACTAGTCACAACTTAATGTAGAACCAAGCACACGCTCTCGCGCTATTGTCGGTCTATAGCAAACATAGGTTAGAGCCCACTCTCGTGCAAACCCTAACCTAAGCAACTAGTATGAAGATTGACATCATCGTCCAATCGCATCTCGAGCCCACTCTCGTGCAAACTCGAGCTACGATCTAGGTTATGATAGTTCGTATTTGTTCAATCTCTTGCAAACGAATATTAGTATAGATTCATAATAAAAATCCTAGCTTTGGTCCAATCTCTTGCAAAACAAATCTAGAGAATTTCAATTATTAATCTAAATCGAATATCTAGGCCTTCCTATCAATTGGGACCCAATCTCTTGCAAATCTCAATCGATATCAATTCCAAGCTACTCGTATTAAATCGATCACAACTTAACCAATATCAATTCTAGCAAAAAATCTATAAATTCATCACAATTCAAAGATCGGGTCCATAGGGTTCATCTCCATGCCCTAGAACGACGGAACTACTCACTAATCATCATCAAAATCTCAGAAATAACAAATATAATCATAGCACAATTCATTACAAAGAAGAGACAATTCATAAAAATGAGTTTTTTAACAAGAAAGAACAAACCAAAATCGTCGCCTATGATCTCCAGCTGAGATTTCACAAAATAATAGCCATCAAAAAATAATAGAAGTCTCTCCTAAAACTAAGGGTAAAACTAGGTTTAAATACAAGCTAAAATCGTCCAAAAAATTGTGACAAAACTGCCCCTGTGCAGCCCAGAATTTGCAATCCTCGCAGCAGTCGGAATGCGTCACTCGGCCGAGTAGCAAGGGCCGAGTGACAAACCCAATAATAAAACAGAGAATCTGGGGTCTTCGGGGGTCCGTTTGTCTGATTGACTCGGGCGAGTAAGCTTCTTTACTCGGCCGAATAAGCAATCGTGCTCAGCCGAGTAGGCTTCTCAAAAATTCCAGTATCTTGGCCGCTTCTCGGAAGAAAAACCCTGTTCTACTCGGGCGAGTGAGCTTTCTCACTCGGCCGAGTAGGCTCTCTTGCTCGGCCGAGGAAACTTTGAAATTTCGATGTGTGTATCCGTTTCACTCGGCCGAATGCAGCTTGTGACTCGGCCGAGTAGAGTCTCTGTTCGGCCGAGTAGGCTGTATCTGGGCTCTTTTCTTCTCCTCCTCGCCTCCTTGTCGATTCTATCAAATTTCTTCCTCTTCCGCTCATCCTCTAGCACTGCTAACTCCTCAAATAAGCCGTAGGTGACGCTCCGGTATGCGCAAAAGTCCCTTGATCTCATTTTTGCTCCAGATCTCTTCATGTCTCCTGAAATACGACAAAAATAAGAAATAGTGAAAAGCAATGCGATATCGTCGAATAATCATGGAAAACGCAATATGGGCGATGAAATGACATGAAAACATGTAGAAAAAAGGTGTAAAATAAGTAACGATCAAAGATTGCCCCAGGCCTTTGAGGGGGGTTCTTCGCTCCCAGAAACCCCGTCCCGAGGGGCGTGCCAGAGAGAGCACAGGAGGTGGCACACTACACCCGGCTCAACGCCCCCATGGCCGATGTGATGGCAGCGGCCCTGTCTGGTGGACTCCTCAAAGACCTGCCCCAGAGGTAAGAGCGAGAGGTGGCGTGAGGAATATGCAGAAATATTATCAGTACCACCGCGACAGTGGCCACGACACTGATGACTGCTTCGCCCTGAAGAGAGACATTGAGCGGATGATCCAATCTCCTGAGGTTTGTCGACCCAGCAAGACCTGACCGAGGAAGGAGAGCCGCCGCGGGGCCTGATCAACCAACCCACGACGTCGAGCAAGTGGCTCATGACAGGCCTGAGCCAGTCATTCGTGTGGATATATGCGGCGGGCCAGCCCAGGGCGGCACATCAATGTCGGCAAGGAAGGCTTATGCTCGACAGGTCTTGACGACGGATGCTGGCTCAGGTGCAAAGCGGAGGAGGGTGGCTCGTTCCCCTATCTCCTTCTCTGATGACGACCTAGAGGGGGTCAAGCTACCCCATGAGGATGCCATCGTCATTGAAGCTCTCGTTGGCCCAGCGATTGTAAGCAGGTTCCTGGTTGATACAAGTAGTTCGTGTGGCATCGTGTTCTTGTCCATGATTCTGAAGATGGGGCTTGACCAGGCAGAGCTAAAGCCATGCTTAGGCCCGATTGTCGGCTTTACCGGAAATTAGGTGCCCATTATTGGGGTGATCATGCTGCCAGTCACCTTGGGGGAGAGGCCTAAGGTCGTCACTCGGATGACACACTTCATTGTTGTCGACGTCACCTCGGCGTACAATGTCATCATATGGAGACCTTACATGACAATCGTAGAAGCTCTCCCCTCGCTCCTGCATCAGATGGTGAAGTTCCAGACCCTGCACAGAGTTGGACAGGTGCATGGTCACAGAAGCTCTCTTGAAGCTGCTACGTCGGTTCCACCAAGCACAAGGGGTCCGAGCAAGCCTTGTCGATCGACCTCATCGACGATCGGATCAGAAGGACTTCGCTCATCAACGACCTGCCCCCGTGGAGGACGTAGAGGAGGTACCGATGGAGGAGGAAGCGGACAAGAAGGTGTCGATCGGCACGAAGCTCCCCGAGGGGCTGAGGGCGGACCTAATTCACCTCCTCAGGGCAAATGAAGACATCTTCGCATGGTCGCCCTCAGACATACCTGGAGTCGACTCAGGTGTGATCGCCCATGAGCTACATGTCGATCCTGAAGCATGCCCCATCCGGTAGAAGAAGAGAGGGCAGGAGGCGAGAAGAAGCAAGTATCGGAGGAAGAGGTGAAGGGACTCTTGGAGGCCAGATTCATCAGAGAAGTGAGCTACCCTGAGTGGCTCGCTAATGTGTTCATGGTGAAGAAGCCCAGCGGCAAGTGGCAGATGTGCATGGACTTTACCAACCTCAACAAGGCCCGCCCGAAAGATAGCTTCCTGTTGCCCAAGATTGACCATCTGGTAGACAGTGCCTCCAGTTATGAGTTGCTGAACTTCATGGATGCCTTCTCCGGTTACAATCAGATCCAGATGGTGCCCCATGGCAAGGAGAAGACGTCGTTCATTACTGACCAGGGGCCGTTCTGCTACACCAAGATGCATTTTGGCCTGAAGAATGCTGGAGCGACCTATTAGCAGATGGTGGACAAGATCTTTCACCACCAGGTCGGCAGGAACCTGGAGGTTTATATTGATGATATACTGGTGAAGTCCAAGAGAACCGAAGATCATCTTACCGGTCTTGGAGAGACCTTCCGGTAGGTGCGGCGCTACAATCTGCGGCTCAATCCAGCGAAGTGCATCTTTGGCATCCAGTCTGGGAAATTCCTCAAATTCATGATCACGAAGCGAGGAATCGAGGATAACCCCGACAAGATATCTGTCCTTATCAACATGAGCGAGCCAAAGACAATCAGAGACTTGCAGAAGCTGAATGGTCGGATCGCTGCACTGGGGAGATTCTTGTCGAAGTCCATCGAAAGGTCACTCCCGTTCTTCTAAATCTTGAGGGAGGCCATCGACATCAGGAAGGGCGACAGGAAGGGAGTGAGATGGGATGACAGCTGCATCCTGGCCTTCAGCGAGCTTAAAGCATATCTGCAGAGCCCGCTGCTGCTCGCCAAGCCGAATGAAGGGGAGCAGCTTGGCCTCTATCTCGTCGCCACTGAAGAAGCTGTTAGCTCGGTCCTGATCAAAGAAGAAGGGGGGATCCAGCGGCCAATCTACTATGCAAGCCGGGTGCTCTGAGAGACAGAGACCCACTACAACCCTATCAAGAAGTGTAGAGGGATGTGCCCTCAGATCATTTGTATTTGATGCAAATGATAATTTAAGCTTAGATAGGGACTATTTTGCATTTGATGCAAACCAGATTAAATGTGTAGTAAATAGTTTACGACAATATTTAATGAAATAAACGCAAGGAAAAGTTCACGCGTAAGACGGGAATGTCCTGGTCTAAACCCAGGTTCGAACGACGTCCAAATCGGACGCCAAACGCCCAAACAGCTCAATGGGTCAGACCAACACTGGATTAGGCCAGACCACTCAGGTCTGGCCTGGACGCTAGGCCCAACTGAGCCAGGGCACCCAGCCCAGGGCGCCCGGCCCAGGCCTAGGCCCGGGCCCAGGCGCCTGGCCCAGGCCTGGGCCAAGCGCCCAGGCTGGGCGCACCCAGACCAGGCGTCCAGCCTGGTCTGAGCTTGCCCAGCTCGTGCGGTGGGCCCCGCAGAAGTGGGTGCAGAACCCTAGGGCTGTGCAGATTTGTGACGGCTGATTTTGGAAGAAAATCAAGCCTTGGGCTGATCTTTGGGTGATCAATTGGAGGGTCAAACGGACTCCGATTAACTCACTATTTTTTCCTATGCATTCACCGTTGAACGTCCTTTGAATTGATAGGTTGTATCAATCATGAAGCTCAATGGTGAGGGAGTTAAAATTCACAGAAGTTTGCCCTTTGTGAAAGGCAAACTAACTTGATTTAATTAACTCAAATTTAATAGTCCCACATCGGTTGTGGAGAAAAGGGGAGAGTCAGCCGCCTATATAAATATGGGCCTCATCCCTTCCTCCAAACTCATCCCTAGCTCTCGATTTGAGCGTCTCCCAAAATTGTTGGAGCATGCTCGGATCGAAGTTTAAATTAACTCTTCTTCTCCCTATATTCCTGCCTTACTCCTGAAGGGCTCTAGCAAAGCCTCGAAGGATTTCGGATTCGGATCCGAAATTTTGGCGAAGGCTTTCACTCGCGTGAAACTTTCTTCGACGCGTGGTTGGCTCGACGACACGAGGATTGCTTGCCTCGGGATGTAGAGCGGTTCGAGGAGCGGTTCGAGGAGCGGCTCGACGTAGGACAGAGAGCGGCTCGGAAGACGGTGTGGTACACCTTGCCTGCCCCAGGGCATGGTTCCGGGTATGTGTTTTATAAGCATTAGTTTAATTTAATCGCAGTAGATTAGATCCTTCTTGGGATGGTCAAATCCATCCCGAGTCGGCAAAGATCTTGGCTAAGGGTCTTGTACCTTAGGGCTAAGTTAAAACGTTTAGCTGCATGTTAATTAGATTAACTTGTTTATTTTTCCGCTGCATATTTTTGCTTCCGTGTTCCGTCCGACTTAGGACGGGCATGGATTTATGCCCTGAGGGTCCGCCAAAACCCTTAAGTGGTATCAGAGCTTAAGTTTGCGTAACGATCTAGCACTGCAATTTTATTAAACATTGAAATGCTTTTAAAATACTTTTAAAATGTTTTAAAGTTATGAGATAATTTTTAAAATATTTTAGATGCTTTTTTAAAATGTTTTAAAATTTATGTGATATTTTTTAAAAATGATTTTAGAAGTCTAAAATTTTTATGCGATAAATATTTTAAGTAGCATGCAAATTTTGTGATCTTTTAAAACAAGTTTTTTTATTTCTATGAGATAAAATAAAATGTTTTAAAAATTTATTTTTAATTTAAATGTTAAATTTAAGTATGCATGCTAAAATTGTTTATTTGATAAATATTATTCTATTTAATTGTTAAATAGTTGTACACTCTTTTATGCGATAAAATTAGTGTAACTTTATGTTAATGGCTATTGTCACTTATTTGATAACACAAGACAACCCTCTTAGGTTAGCCACTAAGAACTCGTTAAAATTATGAGATAAATTCTAATGACATGCTATGTTTTAATAAAACATTAACAACACTTGAAGACCTAATTCCTGATTAGGGTAGTCCCTTTAATGAATATGTTAATTCTAATTGTTATGAAATTAATTCTCATTAAAGGACTTCGCTTTCAGCGTTGTTAATAAATTTATTAAAATTCTAATAACGATTAGGATAGCAAGTGAACCTTATAGTTGATAAGGATTTAATAAAAGTTATTAAACAAATCCTAAAATTTTGAATTTAAGGATTCAACTAGTTGATAGGATTAATTAGTTGTTAATAAAAGCTTTTTAGTCTATGCCACGCATATAAAAATGACAAGCTTCATTCAATGGACCATGATCCAGTCAATGTGCTTGGCTAAGTTTGTTGGATCACCCTAGCTAGTCTAAGGGATAAGTGATCCTGGCTTAGTCAATTCCCTGGCTGTGTTCTGTTGGACCGCAATGACGCGAATCATGACTATATGACACCCTGGACTATATCTAAGTCAAATACGTTAATAATCTTCTTCAAGATCAGTCGTAGCCCTCCTTATTTTAGGGGTTGGCAACTATAGGACCCGTGTTCCAGTTGTTGAGCTGCACTCAAGTTGTGACATGGCAACCTTGTAGAAACCAACTTCTCATACATAAGATAAAATCTTGACTTGACCCAAAACGTCGTGTCGTGAATACACCGAGCGCCGGCGTAAGGCAAGTCAATGATGTAGTCTGGCTAGACTTGACCCAACCCGTCGTGTCATAACAACGAGCGTCAGAGTAAGTTGAGCTATAGATGTAGTCTAAGACCTGACCCGAACTGACGTGTCGTGAATACACCGAACACCGGGGCAAGTCAGGCTAGACGTGAAAACAAGGGTCCGACTAGACTAGACATTGTGATTTGGATGAGCACACTCATGATCACAAATGGCTAGGGATAAAAACCGATAAGAGAGTCATATCTGATATGATCGATGAGGAGTCATTTTCCGATTACAGAGTCAAGAAATTTGTCGTGCATACACCGAGGTTGTTAGGCTTAGGGTGATTGGACCTCTTAGCCATTAATTTAATTTGATTAAATCAGTCCTTATTAATGCTTAAAATGATCGAAAAAATAGTGGGGGGATATAGATAGATAAAAGCCATTCTACCTATATTTAATATTGAACATATGCTAAACTAGGGCAAGACTATATTTATCGATGGAATAAAAATATAAAATTTTAATGGAATTAGATAACTAGTTAAATAGGTTGATTAATGGAATGCCAAAGTTAAATTCTAATTGATAGAATAAACTACATTCCAGTTGACATTAACTGACCTTCTAAAAGACGGACTTGAGAAATATGATTTCATTAAATTCCGAGTCCAACAAAATAAATGCACGCTACATGTCACTCGCCTATATATGGGGCAGCTTGAACCTATAAACATTCGAAGTTTGTTTCTCCCTACAAATTGTTGAGTTACACTCAAGGTTGTATGGAAACACAATTTTGCTCCACAAGGTTCGAGAATTCGATCAAACTATTTGAGTCGAATGTAAGTGCATGAGCGGTGCAAGACTAAGTATCCCAACCGGATCTTGAGACGAGCACCTTGTTGGGCTACACTCAAGGTTGCAAAGCACATGCGTTTGGATACATGAGATGCTTGTATAGCTATTTATTTATGTTGGGTTATTTAATATCTAAATGAGATTTAGAAAAGGAAGAAGGCACTCCCAAAAGTTAATTGAGAAAGTTAGTTATATTTATCATTAGTATATGCATAAGTAGGAGGAAATGAAAATGTGACATATTTTGATGTCACGATTTCAGGATAATTGTTATACAAAAGACGTCTAACACATTTTGCCGAATGTCGTCATCTTGCTTCTGAAGCAATGTTTTGTGTTAGTAATTTGTAATAACTATAATATATTAAATGTTAATATATATATACACAAGATAGTAGCAAACTTATATGGCAAAATAGACTAGGCCGTATCGAGAGACTAAGCTTCACAAGTCACATAAAGAGGGGTCTGACCTCTCGTATTATGAAGTCTATGGACACTTGTGAATCTTATCCTCTTAGATATAATGGCCGAAACCCAACTGTAAGACAGTGGGAGAATGAGTTGTCGAACTCAGTCTCGTACATACTGATGTACCCGAGTCTAAATTAACCAAAATAAGTTATTCTTATATTTTATTAAGACAGTGTTCTTGATGAAACACAAGTCTGATAAAATAAAGAATGAAATGACAAAAGTATTTAAAATGATTTGATTAGATCAAATCGTCAAATACTTAGCTATATAAAATCTTGTGTAATTAAAAGAAAATATGATTTTCTCTCAGGTCAAGTCTGTTAACACATCGGTGTGTTAAAAGATATAAATCACACTTAGTTAGACTTGGTGCGATCCATAGCAAGTGACTTTGAGTTAAGTCCCCCCTCTGAGTTAAGTCCCAGATAGTAATGCCTAGGTTTTGATAATGTTCTATGATGACATTATCAATAAGATATTCATTAAATCGATCATTAGAAAGTTGTATAATTACTCGAATCTCTTGAGACGAAGAGTCGAGTTAGACATCATAATTGATGATGACTTAGTCAACTTCTAGGATGAAATTCGGAGTAGTAACTCCGATTTATAACTTGATGCAATCAGAATAGGTCAGTGTGTGTAAATAAATTTTGGAATTTAGTTTACGTGCCCAAAGAAAATGTTTCCTCACTTTCTGCAAGTAAATCTTTAAGTTAAAAGATTGGTGTATAAAGAAAATAGTGAAGTACAATCATGTTGGTTGAGAATGGTTTTCATCCTAATTCCTATCAACGGATTATGATGAAACTGTTTTCACCAGCAGATGTGTACAGATCTACCCGGACAAACTCGATGTAAACGCTCATGTTGACCATAAAAACTGGACCATTCACTTCTAAGTTCGTTTTTCTAAATATGATTTAGAAAAACCAGAAGTGTTTGGCGGACCTTTAGGGCACAAAAACTCTATTTCCGTCCTAAGTCGGACGGAACATAGACATAAAATTGCAACAGAAAAATTATGTTAATCTAATTAACATGCAGCCCTAAGGAACCATACCCTCTTAGACAAGATCTCTGCCAACTCGGGGTGGATCTGACCACCCCAAGAGGGATCTAAACTACTGCGAATAATTAAAACGAAAGCTTCTAAAACATACCCGGAATCTTGACCCTGGGGCGGGCAAGATGTTCCGCACCGTCTTCCGAGCCACTCCCCGTCCCACGCCGAGCCGCTCCCCGAACCGCTCCGCATCCCGAGGTGAGCAATCCTCGTGTCGTCGAGCCAACCACGTGCCGAAGAAAGTTTCACCCTAGTGAAAGCCTTCGCCAAGATTTCGGATCCGAATCCGAACTCCTTCGTGGCTTTACTAGAGCCCTCAGGAGCAAGGCAAAAATATAGGGAGATAAAGAATATTAATTTCAGCCTAGATCCGAGCGTGCTCCAACATTTACGGGAGCAGCTCAGATCTGGAGCTTGGGACGAGTTTTGAGGAGGGGAGCAGACCCCTATTTATATAGGCGGCTGACCGCTCTCCTTTACTCAGAATCCGATGTGTGACTAAATTTGGAGTTAATCAATTCAATTTAGTTTTCCTTTCACAAAGGCCAAACTTCCGTGAATTTTAACTCCTTCACCGTTGAGCTTCATGATTGATACAACCTATCAATTCGAAGGGCGTTCAACGATGAACACATAGAAAAAAACGGCTCGTCAATCAGAGTCCGTTTGACCCTCCAATTGATCATCCAAAGATCAGCCCAAACCCTTATTTTCACAAAAAAACTAAGCCGTCGCCTAAAATTAATCTAGGGTTCGAAAACCTAGAAGTGGGGCCCATAAGGGGGCTCACAACCTCGCAGCGTGCGCAGCGCCCAGTAGGGCGCATGCCATGCATGCGCCCTGGCTGGGCGCTTCTGCATATTTGCTCGCGCACGCAATTTGTTGGTTTCGGTATTTTGGCCGGGTCCCAATAAAAAAACTCCCTTTTTTGTTTGTTTGTTTCTCAAACAATAAAACAGCTTTGGGCCTGGTTTGGGCTTCTATTTAAAACACTTTTAAATAGTCTTATTGGGCTCGTTTGGACTCCGTTTTCGACGCGGTTTGAACCTACGTTAAGAGCGGAATAAACCAGTCTTACCGGTAAACTTTTCCTTACGTTTATTTCATTAAATATTGTCGTAAACTATTTACGACACATTTAATCTGGTTTGCATCAAATGCAAAATAGTCCCAATCTAAGCTTGAATTATCATTTGCATCAAAATGCAATTTTATCTTCCTTTGCATCAAATGTAAATTATTCTCCCTAACTAATCTCTATCTATTACTAGACGAAGCTCGCACTCTGTGTGAGACCCTACCGCCTGACTCTTACAACAGGTTGGGCTCGAAGCCCTATACGGCAGTGACCACGAGCAGTGGTTGTCGTCCCTGCTTCAGAACCATAATTATGTGGTTGACTCATCGACATGAGAATTGTCGGGACCACCCTGACTGTTTTCATGATGAATTCCACACTTATAGTCTCTTCGTCTTAACTATGTCGTGTAGATCAAGTTTAGGGTACGGTCAAACTGTCAACCCCAATAACTTGACTCCGGTTAGTTTCTATCGATCTTTAGTCAATTAATGTTGGACTTCTTCCAACATACTCTGATCAGAGATTTTACTAAAAGACCGAACTAACTCTACGACACTAACTTCCATTGACAGGGAGAGACGAATCCTCTCTTGGTCATTACTCCCCTCGTACGCTTGAAGTGACCCCCAATAAAAGACCTTTCGACAGGCCTAGCCTCAAAGTTAGGTCAGTGATCTAAGTGGCACCGTTCATGCACAGGTTCGTAAAATGACCTCAAGTCAAAAGTCCAACTTGCCTATCATCACTAAGAGTTATCATTGACAGATTGGTCAATATAACCATATGATAACTCTTGTGGATCGTTCAGTGAACTCATTCTCTAATGTGCACCTGTGTCTCGTCTTCGACTTCGCCAAGTCAAACGATCATGAGATCATCGCCACCGCTAAACGGTGAAGACCAAGACACAATGGTCTATCCGATGTTTCGATATCCTTCTCACGAAACATCTACGACCACGAACCCTTTTAGACTTATGCTACAGACGGTCAAACATTTCTCCATGATCGAGATACTCATCTCGATACATGTTTGACCTTGCATAAAGTCTCAGGACTTTACCTAAGTTAATATCTAATGTTAACTACATTATAAAATAACTTAGATAAATTATTACCAAATAGCTTACAGTTATTTCAAACAAGACGTTTGTGATATACACACAGAGATAAATAGCCTCGAGGGCATCATCTCTCTACATCTCCCACATGCATTCAGGCCCATTTATCTTGGCATCTTATACCGTTTTTACATATAAGTTTTTCTAGACTTCATGTGGTAGAGCCTTCGTGAGTGGATCTGCTAAAACTGTCTACAATATAGACTTAAGGGGTTTCTGTGTTCATGTTAGACCAACCATTTGAATCTTATTCAAATAATTCACTTGGTCTTTCGGAATCCATAATATTTTATTTCCCTTGGATCTTATCCAGTTCATCGTACCTTACGATAATAATTTTAAATTAGTTACTCGCCATTTCAAATGGCTCATATCTATTTCTGATAAAGTGTCAAACCTTTTTGATTACTTTATCAAACTAAATGTTCCATCCCTTTGATGCCTCGCATGTAACTCATACGCTCCAACTGACTTTGAAAACTTTCTGGCTAATTCATATAAGTTGGTTCATATAAATAATATTTAGAAAAACGAACTTATTGTTGGATCTGGATCCTAGCCTATGGGGGGTGAATAGGCTTATAAAATAATTCGTGCAACCCACGAAAAAACTCACGCAGTTACTGCAGTAGCAAGGTAAATAAAAAACAGACACAAAGTACACAGCAGATTTACCCTGGTTCGATCGACCCTTCGACCTACATCCAGCCCCCAAAGCAGATACTAGTATTGAATAGTGCAATAGGTACAAAACCACAAGTTAGAGCACGCTCAGAGAACCCTCTACGTCTCTACACTCGCCAGGCTCTTCGTACCCCACTCACTGTGTTTTCCCTCACTATCAATCCTAGTAACGCTTTCTACCAGCTAGTCCCAAACTAGCTGGGTCCCACTTATCTAGCCTCAACCAGACAAGTCCCAAAATAGTCACAAAATATAGGTAAAGTTTTCCCTACAGAGAACGTCACACTAAGACACGAATAAAAGAGTTAAGGGTTTAGAAATGCTCAGTTCATGTCCGTGTAGGCATCTATGTAAATCAGCACGTCGTCAGCTCCAATCTGACGCAAACGGTGTCTTGATCCGACTCCTGGATGTCAATCCGTAGCCCTTAGAAGTTTAGTGCACAAGTCGGTCTGTACGTAAAGCAACCCCTGTTCAAATCAATATACTCTTGGTCTGTGCGCACAACAACTCCTATAACTTAACTCTCCACATCAGCGGGCGAGTTCGAGTTTCTTTGTTTAGCTTTTGTGTTGCCACGTCAGCAAGATAATTTTTCGCTTCGCTTTCAATTTCATCCACCTGCTCTTCTCTCCGATAAATTTTAAGGCATGCATGCTTCAACTTCGAATGGCGAAGGCATACAATGGCTTTAGACAACGACAACCCAAAGCGACGGCGGCGGTCCTCTTCAACGGCGGTAACAGACGCTTCTACGTGCGGGTCCACGACAACTTGGTTTCGTGCAACAGCATTCTCAGCGGTGTTTTCGAGCTTCGATGGTCTTCAATGCGAGCATCAGCGGCGACTCTCCTTCGACAGCGACGACGAGACTTCACAATGCAGCAGCGATGGTGAGTGGTGGAAGTCTCCCTCAGCAGCTTGATCGACAGTGATCTTTGAAGACGACGACGACTTCTTCACACGACAATAGCGAGATTCTCCGAGCAACTTGCCTACAACAACGATGAGCTCTTCGACAGCGTGGGGTTCTTGCAACGCTGCTCTCTCGTCGATGGCGAGTGGTGGCAACGACGGAGACGAGAGCTTCAGCTTCTCCGGCGATCTCTCGACTGCAGCAGTGAGAGTGCTTCGTCTTCACGTCAGACTGCAGCTCTTCACGAGGAGGGCTTCTCTTAACGACGTGTGGCTTCGAGTTGCAGCAGCTGCGATGATGGCTTGGAGATCGATCTTTGAAGACGACGAGCTGCTCCTCCGGTGGTGCTCTCGTACAGCTTCGACAAGCTCTTGGCATTTGGTCGGCATTGAGGGTGAACGTCGCTTGATCGACAAGCCCGTAATGTGCAAGACCCTAGGTTGATCACCAAGACAAGATGCGTAACTTGCCTTTCATTGTAAAAGCAAGCTTGATCGGATTCCTTCCTCTCATCTGCATGTAGATGCCTCTCCAAGGTGGGAAGATGATGTTAGCAAGTTGATTTGGCCTTGGAGGTGTTTAAGGAGATGAAAGTTGTGCTTGGTGTTTACGGCTTAGAGAGATAGGCAAGGGTTTTTTTTGTTTGATGTATCAGCCGCACCCTTTTACTTTTAGGGGATGATGGGTTCTTATAGGATGCCCTAGGTCTTTTGTGCGGCCAAGGAGTTTGTTGGCAAGGGATGTGATCAAGTAATTAGAAGTTTGGGCTTTGATTGGAAGTTTGTATTTTACTAGGAATTGGTATTGGCTAAGGAGTTTGTATATCAATAGGATATGTTCCAATAACTAAATAAGATTTTGCTCCATCTCTTCATATTGGACCACGTCCAAGTTGCACATGACTAGCCACTTTTCCCATCAAATTGACCAAATCGCCTTTGGAGGATTTACGAGCGTGCCATCCTGAAAAGCACTTAACACACACGTTAAATAGTTTGCACACGTTTGTCATCATCAAACTAGAGTTCCTAGATCGTTGCGTCCAACAATCTCCCCCTTTTGATGATGATAAACCATTGAAAGATTTGTACATTGAATATGAGTGTGTGAAGTGTGTTGAAGGGTGTAATGCAATTTGATGTATGGATGAGACATACAAGCATTTCAAAGCATGCACAATAAGTATAGGAAATATAAGCATGCTCCCCCTTCTCTCAAGCTCCCCCTCTTTATGTATTTTCCAAGCTCCCTCTTCAACATATAATACCGACACACCAAATCTTTCTTTTTCTCCCCCTTTGTTATCATCAAAAGTGGGCTAATGAAGTCCCAAAAATACCTCATGAAAAAATAAACCATTATGAGTTATAACTGGCATTTACATGAGTTTTCTAATTAGCAAACAATTCAAGCTCATAGAATTTCATAAAGTGACTTCTCCACCTTTGTATGAGTGTAATGATATAGACAATAAAGTACTAAGGGAGATTCAGTTTTAGAACAATCAACAAAAACAATCCACATTTCCCATTTTTAATGAATATCACTAGGATTGAATTTTCCCACCTTATCAAAGATAAGTTCAAGTTACCAAACCCCAAAAACATATCCTAAAAGGACTTTTAAATGTGCGGTGGCATTGCTTGACGAGTTATATACACCAACACTAATGATTACCCACGTAGCATAAGTTGGATACTCGTGGGTTGTGTATTAGCCATGTAGTGTATTCATTTTTCATACGGAGCAAAAATATTATTATTATTTTTCAATTCTTTTGTGCTCAATTTTTAATCATGGCTAAACACATCATATCCCTTAGAAAATTCAGAATTTTTAATCATTCCTACATTCTCTTTCCAATATTCTTCAAAAGAATCTCCAAAAGCACTAAAATCTATTTTCGTGGAAGTCAAATTTGAAATTTTTGAGACATGTCATGGCTACTAAAAAGATAACAACATGTTCATGTAGCTACAACAATAATGAATTAACTTCTACAAGGGATAGATTTGAACATTCATATAATACCACTTATAATAAAGCACAAAGGGTATTCTTTTAAGCTCATTTTAAAGTTTTTTTTCCAGAAATAAAGCACATTAAGATCATGCAAACATGCACACAAACAAAAATAAAAACAAGCACACAAACATAAATAAAAACAAGCACTCAAAAAAATCTATGAAGGTATGCAATGAAATGCAAAGAGGGATAAAAATGATACATTCTCGTCGCTATTTGAAGAAGGAGCTAAAAGAATGAGACATTGAGTTTATTGCTCCACGCCAAAATTCCATCACACCTACATGAAAGGTGTTAAGTGTGACCTTGAAACCCAACAAGGTGCATGTAACGACTGGTTTTCATGTATCTGGATTAGTTATATTATATATATATATATATGTTTTGGTGGATTTTCTCCTCATGTGTGGTTTTCGTCTCCATAGCTTTCATTTTCGATCGTTTCGTCGTGATTTTCTAGCTTCTTCCTTAGAATCGTCGATTTCGGAGTAAGTCATTTGTGACGGGCTTCATATCGGTCATATCTTATTGTTAGATCAAGCCTAGGAGTCTTAGGAATCGATCCCGGAGCTTCGCACTCCATTTCGGAACTTTCTGTGCACGTTAGTCGGTACAAGAAGGGGAACCGACCGACTAGATGACGATTTAGTCGGTCGACAAACCTTCATGGACCGACTAGTGGGCTTTGTTAATTTCTCAGGAGTTACTGTTTATCGTTAGTCGGTCTAAGAACATTTGTCGATCGACTAGGTTGCAAACTAGTCGGTCAGCAATCATTCTTTAACCGACTAGCTCTATGATCATTTTTTATACCAAGTACTATTCATTCTTAGTCGGTCTAAGAACGTTCGTCGACCGACTAGATTCGAAACTAGTCGGTCAGTAGTTGTTCTTTGACCGACTAAATCTAAATCCTATTTTTGTACATGAGTTATTGTTTGGACTTAGTCGGTCTGCGTTGGTCAACCGACCGACTAGTTCCCAAACTACTCGGTCATTGGTTGCTCTTTGACCGACTAATCAGTGTCGAAACCCTAATTTCTGGGCAGCCGCCAGCACTCCCTATTTAAACCCCACCCACGATTTCTTTCATCCCTCTTTCATTCTCCTGAGCTATTTTCTCCCCCAAATCACCCTCCAACATTTCCCCAAGCCATTCCTTCCTCCCATGGAGTTTCCCTCTCCATTTTGGCCTACCACAATGCCCTAGGCCATCTCCAACCCCCAAAAATCCCCAAAATCCCCAAAACCCCATTTCTCCAGATTTTCCCCATCCATTCCAGATCTGAACCCTAGGTTCCCCGGATCGTTTCTTCCGTTGCCGTGCTTGCTCGGCATCGTTCTTCCGCTTCCGATACGGTAATAACTCGATCTCTTAATATCCTCATAGCACATTTGTGTTTTTGTGAAACCCTAATAAAACTAGGTTGGATGTTGTTCTAATATTGTTTTGCCATGACAGCAATCTCATCTCCGTAGTTAGTATTTGTGTGACGGCCTCGTTGATCGTCATCCTCGATGCTAGGCAAGTGAAACTTGCCACTTAGGGTTTTGGGCCATGTCTTAGGCCGTTTGCTTGTGTAGGCATAAAAGAGACTAGGAGACGAAATGATACTCGCCTAGGCGCAATTTTAGGAACTAGCTTGACAACGAAGCTAGATCCGTCATTTACCATGTTGCACAACTACCATGTCATATTTAATTTTAATTAACGGTACGCGAATTAATTGTCATCCTTGCTATCCATGTTGAATGTCGCATTCGTAGCACACGCTACATACTTGTGTTTCCTGGCTCGTGTTCCAGAAGCGGGCTACGTGAGTTGGTTGATAGCCAATGCCCGACCTACTTGTTCCCGGCTAGGCACCTACGTTGCAGGCATAACCCTACGCCATACGTGTTAAATACACTTCCTGGCTCGTGTTCCAGAAGCGAGCATTCCGTGTGCGGGGTAACGCCCTGGCTCGATACACATGGAGGGGTAGGGATAAGCGGTCACCTGAGCTTACGAGTTGGCCCGATCAGCCACTCTAGCCAACAGACGAAATCTCTGTGCACAACTTATTACTTGACGTGTTTACTTGACGTGTTCACTTGACGTGAACTACTTGACTTGTACTTGTCCGTGTTTTACTTGTAAAACTTGTTATCCATGACATACTTGCTACTTGCTACTTGTACTTCCTTTACTTGTCACTTCCATACTATACTTGCCATGTCATGCATCATACTATAACTGCTAGGTTGTTAGTTTACCTTACTTTCAGTTTCCTTGCCCAAGTCTATTAGACTTGCTGACATGTGCCCCTTTACTCTTTTGGGTGACACATGTTAGATCCTGAGCCTAAGTTCATTGTTGAGGACGAGGTGTTTGCTGACGCCGAGCCCGAGCCTGTGTTTGGCGAGGAATACGTGGACACTGGGGACTAGTCCTAGTGTCTTCGTTGAGCTTTCCCTTTTGTTTTAGACTGCTGTAGTTATCGGTGCGCAGCACCTATACTTTGTTATGATTTTCCTTGTTGGCCTTGTTCTGGGCCTTTAGACTCTTTCTTTTAGCCTGGTGGCTTTTCTGGATGTTGAACTTAATTTTTAATGTTGGACAAATTCTGAGATTTGAGATTTTATTTTTGTCTCTCCTTGTGTTATTATTGTTGTTCCGTTTGTGGTTACAGGGACCTGCTTATGTTTTACTGACGCTTATCGGGTTTGGGGCTTCACAGCTCCACTCTCGTGCGGACCTTTTCACGTCTCGCCTCCATTTTAGGGAAGCGGGGTGTGACAGTGCACTAGTGTTAGTTATTATTGTTTTAGGAACCCACACTTGTTTAAACTTGATATTTGTGTTCCTAAATTTACAATAATATGACGTGTGCCTACACTATCACAATTAAAGCACTTTGCATATATGTTCTTTGCAATAGAGGGTACATCGCGGAATTTCTTGAATTTTGGCGTTTCAACGTTTTTCAAACCAAAACAAAGTCCTCTTCTATTATTGCCATATAATTGGTTTTCAATTATGGTATCCAATGAATGTTTACCAATTGAAAACTTTCTTAACGACAATTCAAGGTTAGAAACTTTGGTTTTTAAATGTTTATTTTCTTCCACAAGCAACATGCATTTACTTATAAAAGCTATTTTGTTTTCCTTTTCCTTCTTTTCAAACTCAATAGTTTTTCTTTTAAAATCATTATCAAGCATGCAAAATTTATCCTTAAGCTCTCTTGTCACATAGTCTTTTTCAGCTTCAAGCTTTAATAGGTCTAGTTTTAACATGCTAATATTGTTCAATAATGAAGGGCAAGAGAGACAAGGTACTTCATCATTAAAGCTTGATTTTTTTCTTTTTCAATATGTCAATAGTACAGTCACGAGCAACAATATCAATTTTCAGTTTTTCAATCTCCTTAGACATATCATATTCAGATTATTGCATTTCAAAGTTCTCATTTTGATAATAATCTATAGTGGATTCCAGCTCTACTATTTTATCTTGCATTTCTTTACAAAGAGTAAGGAGTTCAGCTTTATTACCAGATTTTACCTCCTTATGTTTTGCCATCAAGCAGAGGGATGCGTGTGCTTCATTCTCCTCGAGCTCATCTCTACTATCCATGTCCCAAGTTCGCACTATAGCTTTTCCTTTCTTCTCTGCGATACTAGCTGTTTCTCCGGGGCAATGTCTAGCGAAGTGTCCCTGCTTCCTACATTTAAAACAAATAACTTTACGCTTAGTATTGTCACAAAGAGAAGCATCATAATTATTTAATACAACGTCTCTTCCCTTTTGATTCTTTTCATTGCAGCTGAGGGATTTCTCACTTCCATATGCAATTTCCAAGGTCCTCCATATATCCTGCGCAGAAGAGCAATGTGAGATACGATCAAATATTATTCTACTTAACCCACACAATAAGATATTCATTGCTTTAGCATTTATAGCAAACACATTTTTATCATTTAAATTCAGATTACTTTCAGGCATAGAATATCCGTTATCAATAATGTACCAAGTATCAGCATCAACAGATAATAAATAAGTTTTCATCCTAGCCTTCCAGTATATATAATCATGGCCACTAAATAAAGGAGGACGATCAATAGGCATGCCATGGGGAAAACTAACTTTGGGGTTTTCATGATAGTTAGACTAGACTAGATCCTCTAACCTGCTCTGATACCACTTGTTGGATATGGATCCTAGCCTAGAGGGGGGTGAATAGGCTTATAAAATAATTCGTGCAACCCACAAACAAACTGACGCAGTTATAGCAGAAGCAAGGTAAATAAAAAGCAGACACAGAGTACACAGCAGATTTACCCTGGTTCGGTCGACTCTTCGACCTACATCCAGCCACCAAAGCAGATATTAGTATTGAATAGTGCAATAGGTACAAAACCACAAGTTAGAGCACGCTCAGAGCACCCTCTATGTCTCTACACTCGCCAGGTTCTCAGTACCCCATGTACTGTTCTTTCTCTCACTATCAATCCTAGTAACGCTTTCTACCAGCTAGTCCTAAACTAGCTGGATCCCACTTGTCTAGCCCTAACCAGACAAGTCCCAAAATAGTCACAAAATATAAGTAAAGTTTCCCCTACAGAGAACGTTACACTAAGACACGAATTAAAGAGTTAAGGCTTTAGAAATGCTCAGTTCGTGTCCGTGTAGGCGTCTCTGTCAATCAGCACGTCGTCAGCTCCAATCTGACGCAAACGGTGTCTCGATCCGACTCCTGGATGTCAATCTGTAGCCCTTAGAAGTTTAGTGCACAAGTCGGTCTGTACATAAAGCAACCCAGTTCAAATCAATATACTCTTGATCTGTGCACACAGCAACTCCTATAACTTAACTCTCCACGTCAGCGGGTGCGTTCGAGTTTCTTTGTTTAAATTTTGTGTTGCCACCTCAGCAATATAATTTTTCACTTCGCTTTCAATTTCATCCACCAGCTCTTCTCTCTGATAACTTTTAGGGCATGCAGGCTTCAACTTTGAACGGCAAAGGCATACAACGGCTTTGGACAGCGACAACCCAAAGCGACGGCGGCGGTCCTATTCAACGACGGTGACAGATGCTTCTGCGTGCAGGTCCACAACAACTTGGTTTCGTGCAGCAGCGTTCTCAGCGGTGTTTACGAGCTTCGGTGGTCTTCAACGAGAGCAGCATCGACAACTCTCCTTCGATAGCGACGACGAGGCTTCACGGTGCAGCAGCGATGGCAGTGGTGGAAGTCTCCCTCAGCAGCTTGATCGATGACAATCTTTGAAGACGACGACTTCTTCTTCACACAACAGTAGCGGGATTCTCCGAGCAACTCACCTACATCAACGATGAGCTCTTCGACAGTGTGGGGTTCGTGCAGCGCTGCTCTCTCATCGATGGCGAACGGTAGCAACGACGGAGATGAGAGCTTCAGCTTCTCCGGTGATCTCTCAACTGCAGCAGCGAGAGTGCTTCGTCTTCATGGAGGACTGTAGCTTTTCACGACGAGGGCTTCTCTTGACGGCGTGTGGCTTCGAGTTGCAGCAGCTGCGATGATGGATTGGAGATCAATCATTGAAGATAGTGAACTGCTCCTCCGGTGGTGCTCTCGTACAGCTTCGACAAGCTCTTGGCATTTGGTCGGTGTTGAGGGTGAACGTCGCTTGATCGATAAGCCCGTAATGCACAAGACCCTAGGTTGATCACCAAGACAAGATGCGTAACTTGCCTTTCAATGTAAAAGTAATCTTGATCGGATTCCTTCCTCTCATCTGCATGTAGATGCCTCTCCAAGGTGGGAAGATGATGTTAGCAAGTTGATTTGGCCTTGGAGGTGTTTATGGAGATGAAAGTTGTGCTTGGTGCTTGCGGCTTAGAGAGATAGGCAATGGTTTTTTTTTGTTTGATGTATCAGCCGCACCCTTTTACTTTTAGGGGATGATGGGTTCTTATAGGATGCCCTAGGTCTTTTGTGCGGCCAAGGAGTTTGTTGGCATGGGATGTGATCAAGTAATTAGAAGTTTGGGCTTTGATTGGAAGTTTGTATTTCACTAGGAATTGGTATTGGCTATGGAGTTTATATGGCAATAGGATATGTTCCAATAACCAAATAAGATTTGGCTCCATCACTTCATATTGGACCAAGTCCAAGTTGCACATGACTAGCCACTTTTCCCATCAAATTGACCAAGTCACCTTTGGAGGATTTACGAGCGTGCCATTCCTGAAAAGCACTTAACACACACGTTAAATAGTTCGCACACGTTTGTCATCATCAAACTAGAGTTCCTAGATCGTTGCGTCCAACACTTATAAGTGAATGCTTCAATTTTCATGGTCATCATGAGCATTTACATCGAGTTTGGTCTGAGTAGATCTGTACACATTTGCTGATGAAAATGGTTTCATCATAATCCATTTTATAGTAATTAGGATGAAAACCGTTCTCGACCAACATGATTGTACTTCACTATTTTCTTTCTGCACCAATCTTTTAACTTAAAGATTTACTTGCAGAAAATGAGGAAACATTTTCCTTGGGCACGTAAACTAAATACCAAAATTTATTTACACACACTGACCTATTCTGATTGCATCAAGTTATAAATCGGAGTTACTACTCCGAATTTCATCCCGGAAGTTGACTAAGTCATCATCAATTATGATGTCTAACTCGACTCTTCGTCTCAAGAGATTCGAGTAATTATACAACTTTCTAACGATTGATTTAATAAATATCTTATTGATAATGTCATCATAGAACATTATCAAAACCTAGGCATTACTATCTGGGACTTAACTCAGAGGGGGGACTTAACTCAGAGTCACTGGCTATGGATCACACCAAGTCTAACTAAGTGTGATTCATATCTGTTTACACACCGATGTGTTAACAGATTTGACCTGAGAGAAAATCACATTTTCTTTCAATTTCGCAAGATTTTATGTAGCTAAGTATTTGATCATTCGATCGAATCGAATCAATTTAAATACTTTTATCATTTCGTTCTTTATTTTATCAGACTTGTGTTTCATCAAGAACACATGTCTTAATAAAATATAAGAATAACTTATTTTGGTTAATCTAGACTCGGTATATCAGTATGTACGAGACTGAGTTCGACAACTCATTCTCCCACTGTCTTACAGTTGGGTTTCGGCCATTATATCTAAGAGGATAAGATTCACAAGTGTCCATAGACTTCATAATACGAGAGGTCAGACCCCTCTTTATGTGACTTGTGAAGCTTAGTCTCTCGATACGGCCTAGTCTATTTTGCCATATAAGTTTGCTACTATCTTGTGTATATATATATTAACATTTAATATATTATAGTTATTACAAATTACTAACACAAAACATTGCTTCAGAAGCAAGATGACGACATTCGGCAAAATGTGTTAGACGTCTTTTGTATAACAATTATCCTGAAATCGTGACATCAAAATATGTCACATTTTCATTTCCACCTACTTATGCCTTTACTAATGATAAATATAACTAATTTCTCAATTGACTTTCCGGAGTGCCTTCTTCCTTTTCTAAATCATATTTAGATATTAAATAGCCTAACATAAATGAATAGCTATGCAAGCATCTCATGTATCCAAACGCTTGAGCTTTGCAACCTTGAGTGTAGCTCAACACGTTGCTTGTCTCAACATCCGGTTGGGATGCATAGTCTTGCACCGCTCATGCACTCGTATTCGACTCAAACATTTTTGATCGAATTCTCGAACATTACGGACCAAAATTGTTTTTCCATACAACCTTGAGCGTTGCTCGACAAGTTGTAGGGAGAAACATACTTCGAATATCCTATATGGTCAAGCTGCCCCATATAGAGGCGAGTGACATGTAGCGTGAATTTATTTGTTGGTCTCAGAACTTAATGAAATCATATTTCTTAAGTCTGTTCTTTAGAATGTCATTTTAATGTCAATGAGAATATATTTTAATTCTATCAATTAGAATTTAACTTGATATTCAATTAATCAACCTATTTAACCAGTTAACTAATTCCATTAAAATATTATAGTTTGATTCCATTTGTAAACTTAGAACTTACCTTAGTGTAGCATATGTTCAATATAAATTTAGGTAGAATGGCTTTATCTATCTATATCCTCCCACTATTTTTACGATCATTCTTAAGCCTTAACAATGAAGTATTTAATCGAATTAAATAAATGGATAAGAGATCCAATCACCCTGAGCCTAACAACATTGAGTGTAGCTCAACAAGTTGCTTGACTCTGTAATCGGAAGGTGACTCTTCATCGATCATGTCAGATATGACCCTCTTGTCGGTTTTTACCCCTAGCCATTTGTGATTATGAGTGTGCTCATCCAAATCACAATGTCTAGTCTAGTCAGACCCTTGTTTTCGTGTCTAGCCTAACTTGCCCCGGCGCTCGATGTATTCACGACCCCTCGGTTTGGGTCAGGGCTTAGACTACATCTACCCAGACTACATCATTGACTTAACTTACGCCGGTGCTCGGTGTATTCACGACACGACGGTTTGGGTCAAGTCAAGATTTCATCTTATGTATTTAAGGAGTTGGTTTCTACAAGGTTGCCATGTCACAGCTTGAGTGTAGCTCAACAACTGGAACACAGGTCATATAGTTGCCAACCCCTAAAATAAGGAGGGCTACGGCTAATCTTGAAGAAGATTATTAACATATTTGACTTAGATATAGTCCAGGGTGTCATATAGTCATGATTAGCGTCATTGCGGTCCAGCCGAACATAGCCATGGAATTGACTAAGCCAGGATCGCTATCCCTTAGAATGGTGATCCGACAAACTTAGCTAAGTACATTGACTGGATCATGATCCATTGAATAAAGCTTGTCATTTTTATATGCATGCCATAGACTAAAAGGCTTTTATTAACAACTAATTAATCCTATCAACTAGTTGCATCCTTAAATTCAAAATTTTAGGATTTGTTTAGTAACTTTTATTAAATCCTTATCAACTATAAGGTCCACATGCTATCCTAATCGTTAATAGGATTTTAATAAATTTATTAACAACGCAAAAGCGAAGTCCTTTAATGAGAATTAATATCATAACAATTAGAATTAAAATTTCATTAAAGGGATTACCCTAATCAAGAATTAGGTCTTAAAGTGTTGTTAATGTTTTATTAAAACATAACATGTCATTAGAATTTATCTCATAAATTTTAACGAGTTCTTTAATGGCTAACCTAAGAGGTTGTCTTGTGTTATCAAATAAGTGACAACATTCACATAGCCATTAAAATAAGTTACACTAATTATAATGCATAAAAAGAGTGTACAACTATTTAACAATTAAATAGAATAATGTTTACCACATAAACAATTTAAGCATGCATACTTAAATATAACATTTAAATTTAAAATATGATTTTTAAAATATTTTATTTTATCTAATAAAATAAAAACTTGTATTTTAAAAATCACAAAATTTGCATGCTACTTAAAATATTTATTGCATAAAAATTTTAAACCTTTTAAAATCGGTTTTAAAAATATCATATAAATTTAAAGCATCATTTTAAAATTTTCATGCTTAAAAGTTTATCATATAAAATTTTTAAACATCTAAAAATATTTTAAACTTATCGCATAAATTTAAAGTTTTAAAATCAGTTTTAAAATTATCACATAAATTTAAAACATCATTTTAAAATTTCATGTTTAAAATTTATCATATAAAATTTTTTAAACATCTAAAATCATTTTAAACTTATCGCATAAATTTAAAGAAAACATTTTCCTGAATTTAAAAGCGTTCAATTAATTAATCGCAGTCCTAGATCAGCATACAGACATGGCTCTGATACCACTGAAGTGTTTTGGCGGACCTTTAGGGCACAAAAGCTCTATTCCCGTCCTAAGTCGGACGGAACATAGACATAAAATTGCAGCAGAAAAATTATGTTAATCTAATTAACATGCAGCCCTAAGGAACCAGACCCTCTTAGCCAGGACCTCTGCCAACTCGGGGTGGATCTGACCACCCCAAGAGGGATTTAAAATATTGCGAATAATTAAAACAAAAGCTTCTAAAACATACCCGGAATCTTGACCCTGGGGCGGGAAAGATGTTCCGCACCGTCTTCCGAGCAGCTCCCTGTCCCACGCCGAACCGCTCCTCGAACCGCTTCCCAAACCGCTCCGCATCCCGAGGCGAGCAATCCTCGTGTCGCCGAGCCAACTACGCGCCGAAGAAAGTTTAATGCGAGTGAAAGACTTCGCCAAGATTTCGGATCCGAATCCGAACTCCTTCGTGGCTTTGCTAGAGCCCTCAGGAGCAAGGCAGAAATATAGGGAGATAGAAAATATTAATTTCAGCCTAGATCCGAGCGTGCTCCAACATTTACGGGAGCAGTTCAGATATGGAGCTTGGGACGAGTTTTGAGGAGGGGAGCAGACCCCTATTTATATAGGCGGCTGACCGCTCCCCTTTACTCAAAATCTGATGTGGGACTAAATTTGGAGTTAATCAATTCAATTTAGTTTGCCTTTTACAAAGGCCAAACTTCCATGAATTTTAACTCCTTCACCGTTGAGCTTCATGATTGATACAACCTATCAATTCGAAGGGCGTCAATGGTGAACGCATAGGAAAAAACGGCTCGTCAATCCGATTCCGTTTGACCCTCCAATTGATCATCCAAAGATCAGCCCAAACCCTTATTTTCACAAAAAACTGAGCCGCCGCCCAAAATTAATCTAGGGTTCGAAAACCTAGAAGTGGGGCCCACAAGGGGGCCTACAACCTCGCAGCATGCGCAGTGCCCAGCAGGGCGCGTGCATGACACACGCCCACTGGGGGCACGTGTCATGCATGCGCCCAGTGTGGGGTGCGTGCATGGCATGCGCCCCTTGGGCGCTTCTGCATATTTGCTCGCGCGCGCAATTTGTTGGATCCGGCATTTTGGCCGTGTCCCAATAAAAAACTCCTTTTTTGTTTGTTTGTTTCTCAAACAATAAAACAGCTTTAGGCCTGGTTTGGGATCCTATTTAAAACACTTTTAAATAGTCTTATTGGGCTCGTTTAGACTCCGTTTTCGCGCGGACCCGTCTTACCGGTAAACTTTTTCTTGCGTTTATTTCATTAAATATTGACGTAAACTATTTACGACACATTTAATCCGGTTTGCATCAAATGCAAAATAGTCCCTATCTAAGCTTGAATTATCATTTGCATCAAAATGCAATTTTATCTTAATTTGCATCAAATGCAAATTATTCTCCCTAACTAATCTCTACCTATTACCAGACGAAGGTCGCACTCTGTGTGAGACCCTACAGCCTGACTTTTACAACAGGTTGGGCTCGAAGCCCTATACGGCAGTGACCACGAGCAGTGATTACCGTCCCTGCTTCAGAATCATAATTATGTGGTTGACTCATCGACATGAGTATTGTCGGACCACCCTGACTGTTTCCGTGATAAATTCCGCAGTTATAGTCTCTTCGTCTTAACTATGTCGTGTAGATCAAGTGTAGGGTATGGTCAAACTGTCAACCCCAATAACTTGACTCCGGTTAGTTTCTATCGATCTTTAGTCAACTAATGTTGGACTTCTTCCAACATACTCTGATCAGAAATTTTACTAAAGACCGAACTAACTCTACGACACTAACTCCCATTGACCGGGAGAGACGAATTCTCTCTTGGGCATTACTCTCCTCGTACACTTCAAGTGACACCCAATCAAAGACCTTTCGACAGGCCTAGCCTCGAAGTTAGGTCAGTGATCTATGTGGCACAGTTCACGCACAGGTTCGTAAAATGACCTCAAGTCAAAAGACCAACTTGCCTATCATCACTAAGAGTTATCATTGACAGATTGGTCAATTTAACCATATGATAACTATTGTGGATCGTTCAGTGAACTCATTCTCTAATGAGCGCTTGTGTCTCGTCTTCGACTTCGCCAAGTCAAACGATCATGAGATCATCACCACCGCTAAACAGTGAAGACCAAGACACAATGGTCTATCCGATGTTTCGATATCCTTCTCTCGAAATATCTACGACCATGAACCCTTTTAGACTTATGCTACAGACGGTCAAACATTTCTCCGTGATTGAGATACTCATCTCGATACATGTTTGACCTTGCATAAAGTCTCAGGACTTTACCTAAGTTAATATCTAATGTTAACTACATTATAAAATAACTTAGATAAATTATTACCAAACAGCTTACTGTTATTTTGAACAAGACGTTTGTGGTATACACACAGAGATAAATAGCCTCGACGTCATCATCTCTCTACAGAACCAACTTATATGAATTAGCCAGATAGTTTTTCAAGGTCAGTGGGAGCGTATAAATTACATGCAAGGCATCAAAGGGATGGAACATATATTTTGACAGAGAAATCAAAAAGTTTGATACTTTATCAGAATTAGATATGAGCCATTTGAAATAACCAGTAACAAATTTAAAATTATTATCGTACGGTATGATGAACTGGATAAGATCCAGGGAAATTAAATATTATGGATTCCGACAGACCAAGAGAATTATTTGAATGAGATTCAAATGGTTGGTTTAACATGAACATAGAAACCCCTTAAGTCTATACTGTAGACGGTTTTAGCAGATCCACTCACAAAGGCTCTACCGCATGAAGTCGGGAAAACTTATGTGTAAAAATGGTATGCGATATTGAGATAAATGGACCTGAGTGCAAGTGGGAGATGCTGAGAGATGATGCACTCGAGGAAATTTTGACTCTGTGTGAATAGCATAAACATATTGTTCGAAATAACAGTAATCTGTTTGGTATAGTTTTATCTAAGTTAATCAATAATGTAGTAAACATTAGATATTAACTTAGGTAAAATCCTGAGACTTTATGCCAGGTCAAACATGTATCGAGATGAGTATCTTGATCATGGAGAAATGCTTGACCGTCTGTAGCATAAGTCTAAAAGGGTTCGTGGTCGTAGATGTTTCGAGACAAGGATATCGAAACATCGAATAGACCATTGTGTCTTAGTCTTCACCGTTTAGCGGTGGCGATGATCTCATGATCGTTTGACTTGGCAAAGTCAAAGACGAGACACAGGTGCTCATTAGAGAATGAGTTTACTGAACGATCCACAAGAGTTATCATATGGTTATATTGACCAATTTGTCAATGATACCTCTTAGTGATGATAGGCAAGTGGTCTTTTGACTTGAGGTCATTTTACGAACATGTGCGTGAATGGTGCCACTTAGATCACTGACCTATCTTCGAGGCTAGGCCTGTTAAAAGATTTTTGATTGGGTGTCACTTGAAGCGTATGAGGAGAGTACTGACCAAGAGAGGATTCGTCTCTCCCAGTCAATGGGAGTTAGTGTCGTAGTGTTAGTTCGGTCTTTGGTAAAATCTATGATCAGAGTATGTTGAAAGAAGTCCAACATTAGTTGACAAAGATCGATAGAAACTAACAGGATTCAAGTTATTGGGGGTGACAGTTTGACCGTACCCTAGACTTGATCTACACGACATAGTTTAGATGAAGAGACTAAAACTGCGGAACTCATCACAGCCACAATTAGGGTGGTCCCGACAATTCTCATGTCGATGAGTCAACCACATAATTATGATTCTGAAACAGGGATGACAACAACTGCTAGTGGTCACAGCCGTATAGGGCTTCGAGCCCAACCTGTAGTAAGGTCTGGCTGTAGGGTCACACACAGAGTTCGACCTTCGTCCAGTAATAGGTAGAAATTAGTTAGGGAGAAGAATATTCAATTGATGCAAGGGATAAAATATTGCAAAAGATGTTTGCAATTATCTCATGCATTCGGGATAAATGATCCTGAGTGCAAGTGGGAGATGTAGAGGGATGTGCCCTCAGATCATTTGTATTTGATGCAAATGATAATATTAGCTTAGATAGGGACTATTTTGCATTTGATGCAAACCGTATTAAATGTGTCGTAAATAGTTTACGACAATATTTAATGAAATAAACGCAAGGAAAGGTTCATCGGTAAGACGGGAATGTCTCGGTCTAAACCCAGGTTTGAACGGCGTCCAAATCGGACGCCAAACGCCCAAGTTACGCCCAAAACAGCTCAATGGGTCAGACCAGCACTGGATCAGGCCAGACCACACATGTCTGGCCTGGACACCAGGCCCAACTTAGCCAGGGCGCCCAGCCCAAGGCGCCTGACTCGCCTGGGCCCGGGCGCCTGGGCACCTGGCCCGGGCGCCTGGGCACCTGGCCCAGGCTGGGCGTGCTGGGCGCACCTAGACCAGGCATCTAGCCTGGTTTGGGCTCGTCCAGCTGGTGCAGTGGGCCCCGTAGAAGTGGGTGCAGAACCCTAGGGCTGTGCAGATTTGTGATGGCTGATTTTGGACGAAAATCAAGCCTTGGGCTGATCTTTGGGCGATCAATTGGAGGGTCAAATGGACTCCGATTAACTCGCCGTTTTTTCCTATGCGTTCACCATTGAATGCACTTCGAATTGATAGGTTGTATCAATCATGAAGCTCAACGGTGAGGGAGTTAAAATTCACGGAAGTTTGCCCTTTGTGATAGGCAAACTAACTTGATTTAATTAACTCAAATTTAATGGTCCAACATCGGTTGTGGAGAAAAGGGGAGAGTCAGCCACCTATATAAATAGGGGCCTCCTCCCTTCCTCCAAACTCGTCCCAAGCTCTCGATTTGAGCGTCTCCCAAAATTGTTGGAGCACGCTCGGATCGAAGCTTAAATTAATTCTTCTTCTCCATATACTTATGCCTTACTCCTGAAGGGCTCTAGCAAAGCCACAAATGAGTTCGGATTCGGATCTAAAATCTTGGTGAAGGCTTTCACTAACGTGAAACTTTCTTCGACACGTGGTTGGCTCGACAACACGAGGATTGCTTGCCTCGGGATGCGGAGCGGTTCAAGGAGCAGCTCGGCGTGGGACGGGGAGCGGCTCGGAAGATGGTGCGGTACACCTTGCCTGCCCCAGGGCAAGGTTCCCGATATGTGTTTTATAAGCATTAGTTTAATTTAGTCGCAGTAGGTTAGATCCTTCTTGGGATGGTAAGATCCATTCCAAGTCGGCAAAGATCTTGGCTAAGGGTCTTGTACCTTAGGGTTAAGTTAAAATGTTTAACTGTATGTTAATTAGATTAACTTGTTTATTTTTTCGCTGCATATTTTTGTTTATGTGTTCCGTCTGACTTAGGACGGGCACGGATTTATGCCCTGAGGGTCTGCCAAAACCCTTCAAGAAGGTCATTTATGGCCTAGTACTGACAGTAAAGAAACTCTGCCCGTACTTCTAGGAGCATTCCATCATCGTCTACACCAACTTGCCACTTGAGAAGAATTTGAAGAGATTGGAGAGATCAGGCAGGATGATGAATTGGAGTGTCGAGCTCAGTGAGCCTCGACATCATTTTTAAGCCCAGGGCGGTGTTTAAAGACCGGGCATTAGCGGACTTCGTGGCTGAGTGCACCATTGAAGAGATTGAAGGTGCGGTGCACGATGCCTAACCAGATGCACCACTATCACAGCTCGTCGACGAGAATCTTCCCCCCACTTCTGCGCAGCACGGAGGTGATCTGTGCACGTCATCCACATCGACGGGTCGGCCACGACGGTAGGCAGCAGAGCCGGCATAATGATCGAGACCCCAGAGGGAAGCCTGCTGGTGTACGCCCTTCACTTTGACTTCCCAGTAACCAATAATGTCACGGAGTATGAGGCCGCCATCAATGGGCTGAAGCTGTGCATGGCACTGGGGGCGATAAATGTGCTGTTGATCAGTGACTCAAGGCTTGTCATCCAGCAGATTGAGGGCAGCTTCGAGGCCAGGGAAGATCTGATGAAGCTATACTTGAAGTGCACTCGTGTTGAGGTGCTCAAGTTCGAGAGAGTTGTGGTCCAGCACCTCCCGAGGTCAAACAACCTCCGTGCTGACGCCCTCTCAAAACTAGCATCCTCTTCTCCGACCGAGATTGGGAAGGCCATCTACATCGAGAATCTGCTTACACCAAGTCTCGGGGAGGAAGAGCTTCTATGCGTCGACCGGGAGCTGTCGTGGATGAGCTCGATTGTTGCCTACCTAGAAAGTGGAACCCTGCCACAGGATATGTTGGAGGCACGAAAGATCGAGCGACGGGCCTTGACGTTTGTGATCTTCGACGACGTGTTTTACCGAAAGCGCCGTGCGACGTACGACGTCTTGCCTTATCTGAAGTGCCTGGGGCCCAGGAGGGCAAAGGAGGTCATCCATGTGATCCATGAAGGGCTCTGCGGGAACCACTATGGAGGACGCACCCTGGCACGCAAGGTGATCCGACAAGGCTATTATTGGCCCACCATGGTGAAGGACGCGATTGACTATGTCAAGCGGTGCGAGGAGTGCCAGAGGTTCTTCAAACATACAACGGCCCAGCCGGCTGATCTGATTCCGATCCTCAGCCTGGTCCCATTTGCTAAATGAGCCTCGATATCCTCGGACTGTTCCACCCGATGGCCATCGGAGGAAGGAAATACCTGGTTGTCGTCATCGACTATTTCACAAAGTGGATCGAGGCAGAGCCGTTAGCACGCATCACCTGGGTGGACATGAAGAACTTCGTCTGGAAGTCAATTATATGCCGCTTCGGGATACCTTGCTCCATAGTGATGGACAATAGGAAGCAGTTCGACTCTGTGGACTTCTGAAGCTTCTGCTCGGATTGGGGCATCAACCTCTATTTTGCCTCCGTGGCGCATCCCCAGTCCAACAACATCGCTGAAGCAGCAAACAAGTGCATCCTGGAACCACTAGAGAAGAAGGCTGGCAGCGCCCCAGGACCTGGCGTGATGAGCTATCTGGCATCCTTTGGTCCTACCACACGATGTACAAAGCATCAACGTGCGAGAGCCCCTTCATGTTGGCTTATGGGTCAGAGGCCGTCATTTCGGTGGAGGTCGGCGAGGAGTCCCTATGCCTCCAGTACTTCAACGAAGAAGCTAATGAAGTGGGCCTCGACATCAATCTTGTGCTCGTGGACGAGGTAAGGGATTGTGCGCTAATGTGTTTGATTTAGAACAACCAAAGGATGTCGAGATACTACAACTCCCGCGTCAAGAAGCGAAGCTTCAGAGTCGGTGACCTTGTCCTCTGGGACGCCACTTTCTGGCCCGAGATCGACCGATGAGGCAAGCTCTCCGCAAAGTGGGAATGCCCCTACACCATAACTGACGTTATGGGGCCGGCAACATACATTCTGGGGAATTTGGAGGGCGAGGAGCTAACCCATCCCTGGAATGCTGAGCACTTGCTCAAGTTTTTTTAATAAATGCACATGTACATTCAGTTCATATTATATTTTAAATAAACCACTGTGTTTGTACACTCAGTGCGTTATCTGAATCTGCATTTCAGCCATCGCCTCCCTCAAACTCTGGGGCAGGCAGACGAGCTTTTCCCTCGATAGGATCGCCGATAGGTTAAGGAATGAGCTCCGGCTCGCACCCTCCCCCATCAACTCCGAGACAAGCGTGACAGCTTCGCCCTCGAAAGTGTTCGTCGGGTGGGACAAGGAACGAGCGATGGCTCGCTGATTCGTAGTGAAAAGTGTAAATTTATACCCACTAACTACCCCTATTTTGTGCTAAAGATTAGGCTTAATCTTGCTCTTTTAAGTGTATTATCACTTTATGTTTCATATTAGAGCTTATTTGCATTCTTTGTACAAAACATCACTATATGGACTAATTTCTCCTTCTTCTATTTTTCAGGTACTCCTGGGGGGTCTTGGGGATTTTCTAGAATTTTTTCGGATTTTTCTGGGATTTCTACATATTTTTGGCAAATTATTGAACGGAGAAATGCATTAAAAGGGGAAAAATGATTTAAAATTGTACGCCACATGGCGCAAGCACGCGGCACCACGTGGCGCCAGCTGCTGCCCCTTTAAATTGGCAGCGTCCACTCTTAAAAAGGGCCGACATTTAATCAGGCCCGCTCTTGCAAAGCTGGCTTCGCCTGCATTTGAAGCCGGCCCACTCTTGGGCCGCTGATTTGAATGCGGCTTAAGGGCCCGAAATTGAGGCGGGTTTGGGACGTGAGCGGGCATCGCCTGCTAGTTGAGACGACCTGCAAGCCCTGATGCAGGGAGCACCTGATGCGGGGAGGGGCAACTTCAATCGGGTCGGTTCTCCGACCCCGATCCGACCCAGGCCCACAAACGACAGTCCACGTGCATGCTCTTAAGCCCAGCGAAGCGGGCAGTGGGTCGAACACTCCAAACCCGCCCCACAAGCCCAGTCTGCAGACCCGAATTGCGTTTTGGGGATATTTGGAGCTGCTGTTCGAATTCCAGAGGGTATCTCCTCGTTTTTACTGTTCTATTGGGGCTAGGGGAGCCCCTCTTCTTCCCCAAGGGCTAGGGAAAAGGCTTGGAGGCCATTGGAGGCTAGGAGAGCTTGGAGGATGAACAAGGAAGGAGAAAGCTTGGGGTTTTAAGGCTTTATTGGGTGATATCTTCGCCCTCTCTTGTTGCTATTGTTTTTCTTGATTTGTATGAATATTTGAATGATTATTGAATTGATGTGAGAATCATTAAATAGTTATTTGATTGTTGGTTTGTAATGAATACTATTTTCTCCTCATTTATGATTATCAAGTTGCTTTTCATTATGAAGTCCTAGAGCCAATAGTGTGTGGAATTGGGATTAGCTAGGGTTTGTGAGCTTGATTAGTAATGATTCATATCTTGCATTTAATTGGATTAGCATACCTTGAAATGGATGCTAGTAGTGTTGATTGATGGGTTGTGCCCTAGGTTTCATTGAGTCGTGCACCACCCTTGGTGGGGCCGTAGAACGGTGGTGTGCCTTAAGGGTCACACCTACGTGCACGATCCGTGCATCCTATTGACACGGATGCAAGGATCGATTAACGAGCTATTGTTAAGGATTCCAACCCACTAATCAATACACGAATGAATTGTGCATTACCCTTGGAGGGGCAGTAGAATGTCGATATGCCTTAATGGCACTATCTACGAGTACAACCCCACATACCTTGAAATGGATGCGAGGGTTGATTCATTTGGAGTGAGCCCATTCCTAATTAACTCACAACCCTAATGACATCCCATTCCACACACTTCTCCTTGCTTGACTAGCTCCACACTTCGGTCTCCACCCTACCTACCTTGGGCCTGGCTCGACCGTACCACCACACTTCCACTCACCGCACTTGTTAGTTTAGTTGGTTGTACCAACACCTTTAGCATTCCTTAACCAATTGATATTTTGATTGTGAAACGAGTTGTCTCTGTGGATTCGACCCCGTACTCACGAGTTTATATTGCATTGGACACTCCTTCTCTTGGGAGGAGGACGCGTGCATTCTACTTGGATCGTGCACGCCCTCGCGTGCAATCATTTGGCGCCGTTGCCGGGGACAACTGTTTTCACATTCACATTTTTGGTTGGTTTTGGACACTTTAGGTGTAGTACTTCCAGCTTAGTGTTGAGTCTTTTTGATGGTTTATTTTATACTTTTTTGAGTCATTTTTCTTTCTTTCTTTCTTTTACTTTAAAAAACCTTTTGTATATAAATTTTTTCTTATGGATTCATTTTCAAACTTTAGCGATGCTGATGTAGAGGATTCCCAATTTTTTTCTTATGGATTCATTTTCAAACTTTAGTGATGCTGATGTAGCGGATTCCCAATTCCCACCGTTCTTTCACGGTATGGGGTTGAAAAATCATAGTTCATTTATGCCAAAGTTTGAAAAATGGTGTAGAGAAGAGTTTTGGGATTTGTTTGATAAGAACACTTGTACAGATTTTATTTATTTTAAAGTGTTCCCACATATTTTGAGAGATGATGCTAAAATTTGGTTTGATGCTTATCCTCAAGATTCTTTTTCTACTTGGTTTTCTTTTCGGACTGATTTCCTTCGAGCTTTCTTTCCTATTTATTACAGGAATCAGGTATAGATGCACCGGGCATTTGAGCAACACATGGCGAGCTTTGTCCAGTTTGACGGTAAGACTTATTGTCAGGTTTTGGAGAGATTCGATGGTTTAGTGCTTGGGTGTCCTAGCCATGCATTCAGCGCAGAGGATTTACTTCGGATTTTCTACACAGGGTTACAGCCGTTGACACGAGACTTTTTGCAGATGAGCAGTAGTGGGGATTTCTTTGCATACACTACAAAGGACGCATGGTTGTAACTGATGGACCTTGTAGAGTGGGAGCAGACTGTGCCATCTGGAGAGTCATCACTTGGATATTAGAAAGATGGCCAGTCCCCAGTTCCACTTCAGGATTCAGAGCAGCAGGTTCAGTGCCAGTCTGAGGAGCCACTTTTGGGCTCTTTTTCTTGCGACCACATGGGATACGTAGCAAAGCAGGATGTTAGGTTGCAAGAGAGACATGTAGAGGACGATGAGAGATTACATATTGAGGATCAGGAGGAGATGGATGATGGAGTGTGTGTCACCCACGTTAGAGACACGATGCAGTTTCGTTGGGTTGGTGGTGATGATGAGATGGAGATGTGTCCAGGCGAGAGTGAGATAGATGACATCAGAGTGCCTGAGTCACATTGTCTATCTGATCCATTACTACAGCTGGAGGTGTGCGAGCATCTTGGGTGGACTGTTGAGATGGTTTACTATGGTAGTATTGAGGATGATGAGTACACGGGATACAACCTACAGACTACTTTGGAGCCCGAGCCCTCCCACCCAATAGATTCAGTTCAGCAGCCATCACTTCAGACACCTCATGACACACATCAGTCCGTCATCCAGGATGACGTTATTCAGAGCGGACCACAGAGTTCAAGGAAGAATACAAAGGCCATTACCTTCGATAGCGAGCATGTGTCAAGCAACAGTGACTGCGAGATGATCTACATTGAGCCTGCGCTGCCTTCGCCTCCACACTTGTCCCTATAGCCATTTCACCCTCCTCTTGTGGATTCGCTTCAGCCAGGCGATAGCATCGCCATTCAGAGAAGTTATCATCACACTTTTCCCTTCATTTCTGAATCTTATGCTTCATTTCCATACATCTTAGATTCAGATTGTCGTCATATACTTGCATATCCTTATTTTTATTTTGACGACCCTATTTGGACTTCTTTCATTGGAAGTCTTACTTATTTCCCTTGGATTGACACAGCTTGTCTCCTGCAGGACACATGACCATATTCTAGGAAGATGCTGGGAGCTGTGTTGCTAGGATCCAAGGAAGCTGGAGGAGCTTCGTTTCCAAAGCAGCTGGCTGATGAACGAAAGGATATGATAGAGCAGCTGCCTCCACCATTACATATTCAGGATTCGCCTTTTGCTAAGGTGTATTCCTTCCTTTCCTTAGTGTAAATAAAATAAAATAAAAAAGTTTAGGTTGTTTTTGCATGTTTGATTTAGTATGCATGTTTTCCCTCTAACATCATTGAATAATATCTAGTTTCACTTCAACCATTGAGGACAATGTTCATTTCAAGTTGGGGGGGGAGTGAACTAGGAAGTTGGATGCAAGTTTTGGGTAGTTTTAAAAAAATTTGATGTTAATAAAAATTCTCATTCGTCGTCATCATCATTCATTCATTTTAAGCATATCTTTTGATGCCTCCATCCTTGCCTCCATCACATTTCTTTTGCTTAGTCCCTACATGCTTAATGCCATGCAATTTTTTCAGATTATTATTTTGGTATCAACTTCATAGATGTTTGATTGGCGTGTTTTAATTTCTTTTCCATTTTGGAGTCAAATGTTAATATGCCATGTATAAAACTATTTTATCTGTTGCGATAATCTCTTTGAAATAATTTGGGAATAGTTTGGTGTAAGTGGTTGCATGAATTGGGATGAACGGCTTAGTTTTTGATGGAATAGGATGTGGCCAATGGTTTATGTTTTATTTTCCTCCTAAGGAGTGTGTGCGTTGATAATTCATGTTTAGAATGAGAAAGAGAGCTAATATAAGTGAATGGTTTTTCTAATCAAATTGAGTAGCCGGTGCCCCCACAAAACATTGGGGAGGACGCCAAAGATGAGATTTAGGAGATCATTCCATCCCTTTGCCTATATAGCGTTATCACATGTATGCAAAAGTGGCGGTGTTTGCATTTCATAGCATGATTGCATGAATGCAAAACATATACATAAACATACTAAAAACAAAAAGAATACAAAAAGAGAGAAAATGAAAAGAAAAAGAAAAAGTGAATGAATAAATGAAGGAATAAGCTACATGAATGATGCAATCTCATCTCCCACAACTTAGAAGGAATTTCTTTTGGTTTTGGCCATTTCCATGAAACTAAGAAACTTTGCCATTTACGCATCTTCCCAAAGAATGTGATATTGTGCTTATTTTCTTACTTTTCTTGGAATTGGATTGAGGAGAATGTCATTTGTTCTTTCATTTCATACATTGTGTATATTAGCTTTGAAATCACTTGGAAATAACATGTGGAGTATGTCATGATGATATCTTAAATTTGGTGCATATTTTCATTTAATCCGAATTTATCGCTTATTTTGCTAGGAACTAGCAAAATGCTAGTTGGGTGTATGATTCGTAGTGAAAAGTGTATATTTATACCCACTAACTACCCCTATTTTGTGCTAAAGCTTAGGCTTAATCTTGCTCTCTTAAGTGTATTATCACTTTATATTTCATATTAGAGCTTATTTGTATTCTTTGCACAAAACATCATTATATGGACTAATTTATCCTTTTCCTATTTTTTCAGATACTCCTGGAGGTCTTGGGTATTTTCCAGAATTTTCTGGGATTTCTAGGTATTTTGGCAAATTATTGAAGGGAGAAATGCATTAAAAGGGGGATAAAAGGATTTAAAATGGGGCGCCACGTGGCGCAATCACACGGCACCATGTGGTGCCAACTGCTGCCCCTTTAAATTAGCAGCTTCCGCTCTTAAAAATGGCCGGCATTAAATCAGGCCCGCTCTTGCAAAGCGGGCTTCGCCCGCAATTGAAGATGGCCCACTCTTGGGCCGTTGATTTGAATGCGGCTTGAGGGCCCACAATTGAGGCAGGTTTGGGACGCAAGCGGGCGTCGCCCGCTAGTTGAGATGTCCCACAAGCCCTGATGCGGGGAGCACCTGATGCGGGGGGCAGGCGACTTCAAGCGGGTCGGTTCTCTGACACCGATCCGACCTGGGCCCGCAAACGATAGCCCACGCACACGCTCTTAAGCCCAGCGAAGTGGGCGACGGATCGGTGTCACGCGATGTGCTTAAAACAAGGATGAGTACTTTTTAAAAAAAATCTTTTTCTTTTCTTTTCCTTTCTTCCTCCTTGGCTTAAACACACTAAGCGTTTGTGTAGAAATTGCAGATCCTTGCATGCAAATTAAAGAAGCAGTCCAAACAACATTATTACATACCCAGCGTATAATAATTAAAATACATCTTGGGCCTAGTATGGCCAATTCAAACAAAAACAACAATTACATTATTTTAAATATTTAAAAGTGCAGTCGCGAAGGTAAACGTCTACTCTTCAGCGTGTATGTACTCTACGTAGTCTTCGGGCAAAGGCTCAATTCCTGCAGCAAAGTCTTTAGCGAACTCACTATCGATACCTGACGGATATTTCGTAAAACAACGAAGTGAAATATCTGTTAGCAAGGTTTACTCGGTAAGATAATCTCAAAACCAAAACGTTAGACATTTTAAATAAAACAAAGCTGAAAGACACGTGATAAGTTAAATAGGAAAGAGTTATGGCAGTTTAAGTATTTCCAGCAATAGCAACCTGCAGCAATTTCATTATTCAATAACAATTTCCAATAGTACTAGAGATAACCAACATGCACCCTGCGACGGGAGCAACTCCGAGGCGGTACCCACCGTCCTGATATGGCAACGATTAAGGATCTAACCCCCGTAATGTGTTGGATGTAATTTAGTATGGGCGCATCCAGCCACTCTGTAAACTTGTGATCATAGACTACCCTAAACCTACGGTCAAGTCAAGTGTCTGGTCACGAGGATGTGTACTATCTATTTATTATTGAAATTCCATCATTCATTCATTATTTTTGAAATTCCATCTTCCATTTATTATTGTTGAAATTCTATCTTCCATTCAGTCAATTCAGTCTTGGTATTTCAATAGTCCATACAATAGTTTTGCAATAGTTCACGACTCCACGACTCGATTTAGCAATTAAACGAAAACGTAAAAATTACTTAAATAGGTAAGAGAATGAGCAAGGAATGATTTTGACTCAGCAATTGAATTTAAATCAGCTTAAAATATTTTCTAAGGCTAGTAGCTATTTTTCAAGATTGTTAAATAATTTTTACGCAATTTTAAACAATTTTAAAGTGCCAAAAATAATTTTTAAACCAAGAAATCATTTTTAAGACATATGTTCAAAGAATTGTTTAGAGCAAACAGTACGTCAGAATTCTTCTAACAAGGGGTCAAAATGATCGTATTTACAAGTACTACAACATATATTTTTCCCGTACGTCAGTGTACGTGAAAATCACAAGATACGAATTTTAAAAGGAATTTATCTTATTTAAGTTTTGCCTTTGAAAATCCATTGTGAGAAATATACTTGCCTTTTGGCAATGAAACCAACGCCAATGGATCCGTTTCGTCGTTTCTGATTTTCTGGGACCGGTCTCGTATTTTCTAAGGCCTGTACAACTAATTATGAATTTAAATCCAATAATATTATTTTATAAATACTCGTAAATACGTAAATACGTTATATACCGTTCCTCACGTTCGACATCTTGAGTGAGTGTACGGGGGAGCGGGGGTAGACGGCGACGGCGGGCGGGGTTGTGCGGTCGGAGAGGGAGTGGGGTGGTGGGCGCCAGCGGTGAGCGACTCCGGCGACGATTACAGCAGCTAGGAGTAGCGAACGTCAGCGGCGAGCGACTCTGGCGACGATTACACCGGCTAGGAGCGGCGGGGGCTAGGGCTGTCGGGCTTTCGGCGGTGTCAATCGGAGCAACGGCGTGCTCCGGTGAGAGGGTGGGTCGAGCGTGAAGGGGTGGGTTCGGCCTGGGCTCTAGGCGGTGCACGACGGCGGCGGTCGTGGTGGTGGAGCGGGGTTGCGAGTGAGGGGCTGCTGCGGGGAGAGGACGGTGGCGAGCGCAGCACGGCGGTGACGGCACGTCGAAGGGAGAAGGGGAGACGCGGGGATGTTGCGGAGGAGGGCAGCGGCGTTGAGGCGGCGGTCGTGGTGGCGTCGGTGGTTGGAGGGTAAGGGAGAGGGAAGTTAGACGTGAGTGAGAGTGAGGGAGAGAGGTTCGGGCTGAAACTGTGAAGCCTGGGTTTCGCCTGGGGATTATTGTGAAGGAAAAGGGTTCAGAGTGAGGGGATTAAATAGGGTTAAGAATTAGTATAATAATGAATGTAGTTAATGTTTAGTCAAGCCTATTAAATGAAAAGCTAGCTTTTTGACAATGAGTAGGAAGCTTAGACTAAACACCCTTATTAAAACGTGTGAGGTTACCGACAGTTAGTGGATTAACTAGGTAATTAAGCTAAGTTAAGAAGGAATTAGTGAAAAGTCATTAGTACAATTTTCAACGAAATTACGATTTTGCCCCTGGAGTTAAACGACTCCGAAAAATTACGAAAACATAGCCACGGGTTCGTATTGACACGAGGATCGTGATTACGAGATCTATTCGTAGTTTGAGCTACGGTGATACGACTTTTGGGCCAAAACTTTTAGGATGCGGGTTTGCGGGTTCTCTATTGATTTGACTTCAGAAAATTATGAAATTAATATGGGGAGCACTAAATGGTCCTAGAATAACATGGTAGAAGTTTGAAATCATTTTGATCACGTTTGTATAGAAAAATAATTGATACAGCTATATCGAAAATAATTAAGTTTAAATAATTATATAAATTATTTCAGGGTTTAGGATGGTACTCGTAAACCCTAGAATAGGCTATAACTATATTGGTTCTACAAAATATTTTTTTATAAATGATTTAGAAACCATTTTGATATAAAACCCATGATCAACCACTGTAAAATACTTTCAATATAAGAAAATACGTAGAATATGCGTACTGATGAAAACATGCCGTTAGATTCTACACTCCTTAAAATAATTCCGTCCTCGGAATTTAACAAAATCTTTTTGAAACAAATAACTGATGTTATGAAAAAGCGCAAGCAAATAAATGATAGAAAAGATAGTAATCTAGTAAATCAGGTTGTAAATAACATGAAATGTGATATTATAACATCAAAAAAACCAGAGATGTTATATATGATTACCTACTATTGATATTACCATAACTTCAATAGCTAGATAAAATAGGCTCAGAGAGAAGAAGAAGAAGAGTTCAAGAAAGATGAAGAAGTATCTGCATCAGCTTACACGTCTCGGTTTGGTTTGTCTCAAATCCTCTAGCACCATCCTCTAATACTTCGGAGCGTCCTTCGATTCGCTTCCATTGTCGAACTAGGACTTCTGGTGATCGAACAGTCGAATGATATCCTCCTTTAAATAGACGTAGCTTGAGTTCAGGCGAATTAAAAGTAGAAGGATTCTAAGAAGGTCAATCTAAAGGTCATCAAGCTAAAGGAAGGGTGATAGTGATGAAGATCGATGACATTACATAATCATGATTTACGTCCTTGTGGTCCAGCGAACACGACCAAGGAAGTGACTAAGCCAGGATCACTTACCCCCAGTCTAGCTAGGGTGATCCAACAAACTTAGCCAAGTACATTGATCGGGTCATGGTCCACTGAAGGAAGCTTATCATTTATATGCGTGCCATCAAAACTGAAGGAAGGGAGATGATAATAAAGTGGGTAGATAGTTCAATCTACGAAAAATCACTATAACTGTTAGCGAAAGAGGTTACTAGGGAGGGTATAACCAAGAATGGAACACGAGTTCCAAAGCAAGGGTTAAGAGTTCAAAGGACGTGATTATGATCAAGGAAGACCTAATGAAGATGGTAATAAGGACGCTTCACCCGTATATCCAATACAAGTGAACACTCGTGACATCTCATACTCGAGGGTAATTTGAGTATTTTATTTTGTACATCATGATCTTGCTATATTGTTCACGAGGTAGTTAGCGAGGACCTGTATGGGCCACCAAACTTGTAACGACCCGCTCTCGGGGGCCCGTTACTAATTTGATATTTGCACAGGTCATGCAGTTAACCAGTGAAACCAAAATAGCCACAATGTAGAGATGTACAAAAATACCAAAATAGTGTCCAATTACAACAATCCATACTGTACAAATGTTCCAACAATGATACATGAAAGAAAGAAAGTACATAGCGAAAATAAAATTGAAAGCTGCGGTCTCTGGGTCAAACTCTGGCGCTATCAACTCAGGAGCATCTACCTCCATGTGTACGTCGTCTGCGGTGCCACGGAGATGTAACCGTAGGTAAGTCATAACAATTCTAAACACAGAAAAGAAGCAGTGTACAAGTATGGCAAAAAGTAACTACATACAAGCAAACCAGAGTGATAAGTAAAGTACTGAGCAACGACTGTACATAGCTGGTAGTAAAGGTAAACAGAACTGTAAAGAAAGAACAAACGGTACTATGATAGTGCAAGTGTAAAGCAGGCAAAACAAGTGAAGTGAAGTACTGGTAACTGCACAAGTGTGGTAGATAAAGTACGTGTAATGCATAAAGTAAAAGGTGATCGTGTAAGTACGAAAGGTAACGTGCAAGACCAAACATGGTGATAGTAATGGTGAGACTAGCAGGCATGAACTGTAACGATAATAAACATGCAAAGTACTGAATTTACGCACCATTAATTAGTAATTGACCAAAGTACTGAATAAGACGTACAACCAATGGTTATCTTAGTGTTGGCATTATTTAACTACACTATGTGATGTGACTCATGTAGGAAAGTATGATATGCAACCGTGGGTCATCTCCATTGCCACGGGGAGAAAATCTCGGGCGTCAACTACAACATACTTTGAAAACGAGACGAGACGAGACGAGAGAGTGTGACTCTGGTCATAGCTCCCACACTTTCTCTACAATGAGTTACCACAAACCCCAGTATCATGTGTATCGATTACATGCTTTCTTACGAGATATTTCTTTAGCAATTTAACGAGATATTCCACAAAACCTTTTATGAGATATTCCATCCAACATTCCACAAGATGTACCACATGATGCCATTAGTTCTTTATTTACGATGATAGTTAAGCTAGGTTCACTGGCCAACTTTCTTAAAGTAAAGCAAGGTGGATGCTAGCAAATTTGAGGATAAAGACAAGTCCAACAACATGGAACACAAAAATTGTTATTTTAAAAGTTAATACGAGGACACTATCTACTTTTCTAAATCTAGAATCCATTGTGACTTACGTTATCGAGCTCGTCGTAGCAAGACGAGGTTGGAGCTAGAGAAGTTGGTGCACGAGGATTGGTACATGTAAACACAAGAATCAATCGGTTAAAGCACACACTATTTTCTATTTATTAAACTTGATCGTTTTGATTTTTACCCGATTGAAACGTTGTCGAAAAGCATTCTAAATTTTTATATAGGCTAGATATGATTAAAAAATTTATAGCAAGAGAAAATATTTTTCTAAAGCTTATAGTAATTTTTAGAATTTTTAAAATCTCAAAAATAATTGAAAAACTATTTTTAATTAAGTAACATAATTATTCGAACATTTATTCTGGATGCAATCTACATCAGAAAATTGCAAGTGAGCTGTCAAAGTGACCGGCTTGAAGAGTACTATAACATATATTTTTGTCAAGTATCAGTGTATGTGAAAATAAAGAGTTATGGATGTTTAAGTGAAAAAGACGTATTTAAGTTTTGGGCCTAAAAATTTATTCTGGACAAACTAAGCATCCGATTGAGATGAAACTAGCACCATTGGGTCCACAATGTCATTTCTGATTTTCTGGAGCTAGTCTCACATTTTCCTGAGGCCTATATTTTAAGTTATGGATTTAAAAACCAATAAATCTATTTAATAATTAACGAAATACGGTTTTACTCGTATATATACTAGATACGTTTTACAAAATACGTGTTAAAAATTAAAACCTATCGTTTGTTTTACCTTAGCTGTGCATGGGGCTTGGGGGTCCGTGCTCGGCGGCGGGTGGCGGCGAGGCGGCGGAGGGGACGCTGGTGAGGGAGGGTTCAGACGATGGCGGCGGGTGGTCGAGGGTCGTCGGTGTTGGTTGCTCGAGGTGCTGCATTCGTCAGAGGATGGAGTGGTGCAGCGGCGAGCATCGTTCGTCGAAGCGTAGCATTGTCGACGGCGAGGAGACAGCGAACTGACGAAGCAGCTGCGGGAGGGCGCTGGTCGGAGGCGGGGCAGCGCGGGGATTCGCCGGAGCTCTGAGGAGTGGGGCAGCGCTCGTCGAAGCGGAGGAGAGCGAGAGTGCAAGGGGGTCTGTCGTGGGGGCACCGCATCGGAGAGCGACGATGGGCAGCGTCTCGAGCTGGGCGAGAGGGGGAGGGGCGCTGTGGGGTTCTCCGGCGAGCTCACACTCGTGGCGGAGCTTGGGGTTTGCCATGAACGGAAAAAGGGGGGAGAGGCAGGGCTTGAGGATGGGTTGAGTTCGGGCCTTTCGAAGGCTAGAGGAGAGATGATGGGTTTCGAAAAAAACCAAGAGGGAGAGAGAGTAATTGTGAGTGTGTGGGTTGGAGAGAAGTTGGGTTAGTTTGATTACGGGCATGGGGTTTGAGAGAAAGTGAGGGGAAGATGGGTTAGCTGAGGAGAGAGGAGGGTGTGTAGGCATGGGAACGAAAAAAAAGGAAAGGGTGGGGTTATATAAAGTATAAAATGAGTTAGGTTGGAGTAACGTGGAAACCAACCCACGATTTCCCATGCTTCCAACAAAATTGGGTAGGGGTTAGGTGGGGTAGCTAATAAGGTTAGGTAATTAATTAGGTTTGGTTAATCAAGGTAATTAGTAATAAGTAAAACCCCATTAGTGAAAGTCATTAATGAAAATACATAAACGAAATTACGATTTTGACCCTACTAGTAAACGTGTCCGAAAAATTACGAAAACATACCCATGTGATCGTATGGTCGTGAGAATCGTGAATACAAAGTCGGTTTCAGGGTTTGGGCTACAGGGATACTAGGTTTAGGCCAAAACGTTTAGAAAGCGGGTTTGTGGGTTCTAGGTTGAAATGATATCTGAAAATTACGAAATTAATGTGGGCAGCCCTAAATGATAATAGGATGCTACTGTAGAAGTTTGAAATTTTTTTGAAAATGTTAGAATAGAAAATTAATTCATTAAGCCAAAACGGTAATAACTGAAAATGAAATTTTATTAGAATTGTTTTGAGTATTTGAAGAAATCTGAAATTTCTGAAATACATTATAATCAGTCTAGTGCTTGAAAATATTTTTATAAGAATTTTTTTGAAATCGTAAAACTCCTTACAAACCATTACAAAAAAAATTTGAAAATAGGTTAAATACGTAATAGTTGTGTTGATGAAACCAGGCCGTTACAATTAAATAGTTATTTGATTGTTGGTTTGTAATGAATGTTATTTGCTCTTCATTTATGATTATCAAGTTGCTTTTCATTATGAAGGTCTAGAGCCAATAGTGTGTGGAATTGGGATTAGCTAGGGTTTGTGATCTTGATTAGTAATGATTCATATCTTGCATTTAATTGGATTAGCATACCTTGAAATGGATGCTAGTAGTGTTGATTGATGGGTTATGCCTTAGGTTTCATTGAGTCATGCACCACCCTTGGTGGGGCCGTAGAATGGTGGTGTGCCTTAAGGGTCACACCTACGTGCACGATTCGTGCATCCTATTGACACGGATGCAAGGATCGATTCACGAGCTATTGTTAAGGATTCCAACCCACTAATCAACACACGAATGAATCATGCATTACCCTTGGTGGGGCTGCAGAACGGCGGTATGCCTTAAGGGCATTATCTACGTGCACAACCCCACATACCTTGAAATGGATGCGAGGGTTGATTCATTTGGAGTGAACCCATTGCTAATCAACTCACAACCCTATATACATCGCATTCCACACACTTCTCCTTGCTTGACTAGCTCCACACTTCGGTCTCCACCCTACCTACCTTGGGCCTGGCCCGACCGTACCACCACACTTCCACTCACCGCACTTGTTAGTTTAGTTGGTTGTACCAACACCTTTAGCATTCCTTAACCAATTGAGATTGTGATTGTGAAACGAGTTGTCTTTGTGGATTCAACCCCGTACTCACGGGTTTACATTGCATTGGACACTTCTTCTCTTGGGAGGGAGACGTGTGCATCCTACTTGGATCGTGCATGCCCTCGCGTGCAATCACTCGCACCCTCCCCTCCATCAAACTCTGGGGCATACTGACGAGCCTTGCCCTCGAAAGGATTACGGGTGGGTTAAGAAGCGAGTGATGGCTCGCACCCTCCCCTCCATCAACTCCAAGACAAGCCCGACGGCTTCGCCCTCGATAGTGTTCGCCAGGAGTGACAAGGAACGAGCGACGGCTCGCACTCTCCCCTTCCTCAACTCCGGGGTAGTGCGCCATCAATGGAGGCTACGGGGTCGCCCCTCCCAGGCAGCTAGTTGAGCCAGACACTCAACAAACTCCGGGGCAGGCTGACGAGCTTCGCCCTCAATAGGATCACCGGTGGTTTACGGAGCGAGTGAAGGCTCACACCCTCCCCTCCATCACTCCGGGGCAAGCCCGACGGCTTCGATAGTTTTTGCTGGGAGTGACAAGGAACGAGCGACGACTCGCACCCTTCCCTCCCTCAACTCCGGGGCAGTGCACCATCAACAGAGGCCGTGGGGTCGCCCCCCTCCTGGGCAGCTAGCCGAGCCGGACACTCAACAAACTCCAAGGCAGGCTGATGAGCTTCACCCTTGATAGGATTGCCGGTGGGTTAAGGAGCAAGTGACGGCTTGCACCCTCCCCTCCATCAACTCCGGGGCAAGCCCGATGGCTTTGCCCTTGATAGTGTTCGCCAGGAGTGACAAGGAATGAGCGACAGCTCGCACCTTCCCCTCCCTCAACTCCAGGGCAGTGCGCCATCAACAGAGGCCATGGGGTCGCCCCCTCCTAGGCAGTTAGCCGAGCCGGACACTCAACAAATTTCAGGGCAGGCTGACGAGCTTCATACTCGTTACGACCACCGGTGGGTTAAGGAGCGAGAAGTGAGTGACAGCTCGCACCCTTCTCTCCATCAACTCCGGGGCAAGCCCAACGGCTTTGCCCTCAATAGTGTTTGCCGGGAGTGACAAGGAATGAGCGACGGCTCGCACCTTCCCCTTCCTCAACTCCGGGGTAGTGTGCTATCAATGAAGGCCGTGTGGTCGCCCCCTTCCCAGGCAGCTAGCCAAGCCGGACACTCAACAAACTCCGGGGCATGCTGACGAGCTTTGCCCTTGATAGGATCGCCAGTGGGTTAAGAAGTGAGTGACGGCTCGCACCCTCCCCTCCATCAACTCCGGGGCAAGCCCGACAGCTTCGCCCTCGATAGTGTTCACCAAGTGGGATAAGGAACGAGCGACGGCCCGCCCCTCCCCTCACTCAACTCCGGGGCAGTGCACCATCAATGGAGGCCGCGGAGTCGCCCCCTCCTAGGTAACTAGCCGAGCCGGACAAACTCCGGGCCAGGCTGACGAGCTTGCCTCAGAGGCCGCGGGTCTGCCCCCCTTCCTGGCATCTAGCCAGCAAATTTGGATCGGACGTACGACTCCAAAACATTCTCCTTCTCCTCAACCATGTGTTCTTCAGTAGCAGCATGTTAGGGGCATACACATACAAAAGCACATTCCACATAAACAAACAGAATGGACAAACAACAATAGTAAGGAAAATTTGAAATTTCATTTATAAACTAACTTTATACAATACATGTTCTACCAAAAAAACAAGACCTCAGGCTTGGCCCTAGGGCCGGCCGTACAACTTTCCCATAATCTATGGCGCCTCGACTTCGCCACCACACCCTTGACCACCGACCTCTGGGCCTGCATGTCCGCCAAGTCACCTTCCTGGCCGCCGCCCTCCGAGGCACGTGCGTCCACCCGGTCGCCTTCTTGATCGCCGTCGCCGGGAACTTCCACCACCTCGGTTTCGGATGCGGTCGAAGCCTCCACCTTGTCATCAGACGCTGCCAACAACCAGGCAAAGTCGATCTCTATGCAAGGGTAGAGCTTCCACAACCTCCCATCGTCCTCTCGAAGCCGGTCGCTAGACCGTCATCGAAGCCCTCAACCCTCATGGCCGTCAGCGCGGGGACGAGCTCGTTGTTCTGATATTGAAGAACGGCCTGGGTCCCGACTTTGCCAGGTCGATCTTCTCCAGTTTAGCATTCCGTCACTCCAGCTCGGCGATTTTCAATCCAGTCGTCTTTCTTTCTGAGGCCAGCAGCCCCATTGGCGGTGACTCGGCGAGTTTCCTCTTGGCGGGCCCGCTCTTGCAGCTCCTCGACAGCATTCTCCAGCTTGGCGGTCTCACCCCTCTAGGCCTGAAGTCTCCATGGACTTTCACCAGCCTCTCCATGGCCTCCTTCAGCTTCGCCTCGGTGCCCCTGAGAGCGACCACCTTCCTCCCAAGCACCGCCTCGAGCTGGTTTACCTCCGAGGAGTGTCGTTGAAGGGACACCAGAGCGGCGACAGCCTACAAAGAAGATCGAATAGTAAGCATGTGGAATATAGAAGAATTTTGGCATCCGTACCAGAGGGTGACGAACCTACATATTGTTCCAGATGGCTGTGTCATATAAGAGTTCGGCACCTACATCCTGCAGGGCCTCTCGGTCCCTCGGCAGCAGACTATTCTCCGCCAGGTGGGCTGCCACGTCAGCCTCATCAAAGACTGACTCCTGGGCCCCTACTGGGTAGCGCGGCGCAACGATTGCTTCCGGTGGTAAGGCAAGAACGCCTCCTTCGTTGACTTGAAGGTGGCGAGGGCGGCCTCACAGCTTGGATGGGTCGGCTTCCCCAGACTGTGAGTCGGGCATCTGAAGGGCCAGATCGCCATTGTAGGATGGCTACTAGTGGTTGATGCCATCGGAGGCCTCGGTGGAGCGGTCGAGCTTGTGGAGACAATGGCAGCAAAGCTGGCCGGTTGGTCCTAACGCTCCACGGTCACGGGGCTGACCGCGGGCTCCTTCGGGTCGAGGTCGACTACGCCACCCACTGTCACCTCGCTCGGGTGGGGCAGGGGAGTTGTAGTCACAGTCTCCTTCCTAGACCTCTTGATATGTTCTCCTTTTTAGCCTGAGCAGTGGCGGACGCCTCAAGACTCCGCTTGTGGCCCTTGCCCTTTTTCGACAGGGGCTTCGATGACGCCTCCCGTGCCCTCCTCATCACTTCCTCCATGGACATGCTTATGGCCGCTCCTGCAAAAAGAGAACAGATCAGGGTGAGCTTTGTTGTTTGCAATACACAGAGTACCTTCGAACCATACGTGCTAGGCGACCATCTCGTCTGTGACCAAGTCTTTGAAGACCCAGTTCTCCCGTGGGATCGCCTCTAGGGTCCCGGCGTTCTCCAGATCGCTCCCCTCTAGAGCAACTTCGGCATTCACTGCAGGATTCAACGTCCCCCAGTTCGACCTCAGCGCCAGATCTGTCGGAGTCGAGACGAAGGCAAATTTCTCCTTCCAGTTCTTGACCTTGCCTGACAGCCAGATGAAGAGCATCCTTCCTGTCCTCGTGCTGACGTAGTAGTAGTCATCCGTCTTCTTCGTCTTAAAGAAATACTGGAAGACGACAGCGTTGGGCTTATTCTGTAGGCGGAGCAGAGCACGAGGAAGACGACCATCGTGCTGATAGAGTTCGGCATTAATTGGAAGAGGGGGAGCTCGAGGAATTGGAGAATGAGAAGAAGAGAGGGGTGGAGCGGGAGGCGAAGACCCAGGACAAAGGTCAGGAAGTACATGCCGACCTCGTAGGCCCCGTGGGGGGGCAAACTAGCTCATGGGGCTTAGAGAGGTGGACTGTGTAGAGAAACCGGATGTATTGGGCACTAATCTTTGGGATCTCTAAGGGCAGCAACAGGGACATCTGGGCCAGGATTCCTGCGGGGACCGCGGCCGGGGTTCCACCGTCGCTGGTGACCCTGGCGGCTTTGGCGACCTTGGCGGCTGACTCGGGTGCTTTCCCTTTCTTGGGATCCCTCGCTATCACCAATGATTAAGTGGCAGCTTGATCCACTATTGTGTCTCCCTCTGACCTGGCATCAACAGCATCTCCGACACCACCAGCGTTGACTAAGCAGCATCACCCCCGTCGACCTCCCCAAAGTGCTGTTCGATTTGGGCATCCGAAGAAGAAGAAGAAGAATATGTAGGGGAAACATATGGAGACATCATTGAAATCAAGAGTGTACCTAGAGAATTAGAAATCGAACAAAGGAAGCTCCGACGAACGACGGCAGTCGACGGCAGTTGCTCTCGACGGTGCAAGGGGGAATTTGAAGTTTCAAAAAATTTAGCATAAGTCTCTCCACTCCCTCTCTGGCTCCATTTATGAGAAGAGGCAGGCAATCACCACCGTTTGACATGGGCCACGTGGCGAGATCCGAGCGGGCCTGGGCTGACGCCTCGAGTTCTCCTCCAATCACCTCAGCCACACGTCATCTATTCAGTAGATGGGTGCCTCAAACTCCCCCCATCGCTAGATCACCATCATGATTTCTAAGATTTAGCAGCCAGGGTTCATTGAATACCGCTGACCCATCCTCGTCCAGTGGAAATGTGATTCGTCATCCAAGCTGAAGCTGGGCTGGTCGTGTCGAGCTCCGATGACAGGGGCAATTGTTACGCCCTAAAGGCCGGCCCATGGAGTTCAGGCTCATATGCATAGGGGAGGCCCAAGTAGACACCTCACTGACTCTCCCAATGGGACACTTGTCGAGCTGATCGCCCCATTCCCAAGAAGCTCGCCTCGCCCCGTTACAAGCTCGCCTCCAAGGACCACCAAGAAGCTTGCCGCAGCGACCTGATAGCTCGCCTTGTCTAAGGCCAGCTCGCCCACCTACAACAAGAAGCATCCTCCGGAGAAGCCGAGTTTACTCGCCAACCTATAGCTCGCCTTTGAGGGCGACCAAGCTCAAATATATCTGACAGGGTGACGTGGCCTCACCTACACTCCATTAATGCCAAGGGTTAAGGGGAAGAACTGATGGCCACCCCTCGCGTCTCATTAATTCTCCTGACGCCTACTGACACCATTAATGCGGTAAATATTCCTGACACAGCCCCAGCACTCAAGTGCCAGCAGGGATGATTCGATGGCTGACAAGACAGCGAGCAACCGCCTCTTAGCCCTATAAATACCACCCTCATACCTCCATAGAGGGGGTTAGAAAATTGTTGATCGCTAAATCCTCTAACTCATTTCAACACATAAGGTCAGATATCGTCCATATATCTGTGTCTTCCTCATAAGCCCGCCGCACTTTACCGACCTGCCTTACGATCGCCAAGTGTGTCTGGTGCCTACATTTTACGTCACATGCTGACTTAGGCATCAGAGAGGCTGAGGGCTAACAGCTAGCCCTGCCTTCCTGACCTATTGTTCATCCTCGCAGGGAGCTCGTCTCAACTATGGGAGCAGGCGACCTTCGGGTGACCTTCGGGCGACCTAGGGCTCTTCACCCTTGAAGCGTGCTCCGATTCCTTCTAGCCCCGCCTTCACCTAAAAACATGTAAATCATTGTACCCATGATTCCCACTACAAACAAATTTTATTATGTGCGAATCTGACCCGCAACAATGCCCAATACTCTAAAAAATCTAGAATAAAATCTAGAATAGAAACTTACACAGTTTCGATGGATATTCGTCAAAACGAAATCCTAATAAATGACTCAAGAATATAATGGCCTTGAAGACCATACTTGAGCGTTCAAATGAATTTTCAAAGTTCATAGTTAAATTCGAAAAGATGAATTAAATGGAACCACTGAATTGTCCAGAATCATCCAAGTTTTAAACTTTAGAATGATACAATATACCACACTGGTTGATGATACAAGACATCATTAACCGATCATATAATTCTGAAGAACATGAATTTTTTTCAGAAGGTACATTTTCATTATCCTATTTAATGAGAAAAATGATTACGAGATCATCTCCATTACACGTGGACATTGACTCTCAAAACTTCCTCTAATAGAATTTAAGATGATATAATTACTATCATCGTTAAAATAATAAGACCTTTGGGTCTCTTGAAAGTATTTAAGGGATAAACGTGGACTTATCCACTCCCTTCATAGGACTGATGATGTATCTTAGTGTACTCATCCATATATCCTCTAAAAATGATCATAATCAAACCTATTATCCAACCACAATCAAGCTTTTTCAAAGCATATAGGATACATTACTAAATGGCAGGAACATTGGATAACATTGGGCAATCAACCACAATTTACAACTAGAATAAAGTCGAACATGTTGGAATTTCATAATTTCATATTTCTATTCCCATATGGTTTTGATATGACAAACACATTCAGTGCTACTAACTCTATGTATGCAGATACAAATCAATGCTGAGTTCCACACAATCAGATATCTTCATGCGTATTCAAAAGGATATATCATTCATGAAACTGGAAAGGCAAAGGCACCTACATCCACGACTTGGATATATAATCACTTGATAAGGATCCCCTGCAAAGAAGCTTCTCAGATTCAGTTGCAGATTCAGTCCTATCTACGGCTTTATGTAATCAATGTCAAATTTACTTTATTAGAGTCACAAAGCATTGTGATAATATGTCTTAGTCATCTAGGTTTCATTACTCAGAGATCTACACTTCCCAATTTCGAAAATTCGCAACTTTGAAAATTGGCAACCAATAACCCCATTTTGATCGACCAATTTTAAACCTTCGAATTTGACTATGGGATTACATATGCTAACTCCCATAACCGTGTAGATTCTAGAACTGTCTTCCAACGGTCAAAATTCCCGCTCTAAATTTTGGTCGACCAATTGTCCTTTTGGTCGACCAATTTCAAAACTAGCCGTTTGATCCCAAATTTTCAGGGACGGTTCTTGCCCATTTTCCAACGTTAACTACAGTCCCCAACCGTCCCTAAACACTATAAATAGAGGGGTAGACCATATCTTTCTCTTCACTCACTTTCCTCTTCTTTACTCTCTTATTTGTTGAAATCAAGTCTTTCATTTTCTAAAGCTTTAGGCCATTAGTTGTTCTTTTCTTATTTGTAAGAAGAAATCATTAGATTTCTTACTTCGTTTAAGAATGAAAGAACTTGGATTTTTCAACATCATTTTGGAAAGTTGTTTGTGTTCATAATTGCAAGAAGAAATCGATTGATCTCTCTCTTCTTTTATGAACCAGAGAACTTCAAGTGTTGCTCTTCATTACATATCTTATACATCTTGAAGTTCATCTTCTAAACACCATCCTTGAATTCTTTCTCTAAAAATTATACCAAGGCTATAGGTGTTTTTCTATTTCATTATTTAACAGGTTTGAATCTCTGTTTAGAGATTGTACAAAGTTTGGGACACGGGGAGTGTCGCCATTTTTGTAAGTTTGTGCTTGCGAGGCAAGTGATTATAGTGGATTGAAAATCTCTACGGGGTAGATGACTGGAGTAGGATCAAGAGGATCCGAACCAGGATAAATATCTGTGTTTGCGATTGATTTATTTTCAGTACTTATCATTTTATTTCTGTGCCATCTTTGCAAATATCAGTAACGTTTTATTTGCAACATTTTTATTATATACACTATTCACCCCCCCCTCTAGTGTATTGATCCATACAGGCTAATTTATAGAACACCCTGAAGTTTGTGTTCACACCCAAAATGGGTTGTATGAATAAATCATTAAAATAGTTTAAACAGATTACTCATCCGTTAAAAATCAAGTTGCTGGTGACTGCTTGGGAATATGCAATTATCTTGCATACCATCAAAATGCATCCTTAGAACCTATTTATATGGGCATGATCACCCCATATAAATAGTTTCCGAGAACTCCTAACGGGGAAGCGTTTGGAGCACATCTTATAGATTGTGCCATGATGTGTCCACATCCCCATATCACCACTATAAACCATCAGAATGCCGTCTTAGAACTATTTATCCGAAGTAATTACTCTAGATAAATAGATTCCGAGCACTTCAAACATAGGAAGAATTTAGAGCACATCTTATAGATTGTGCCTTGATAGGTCATCATATAAGATTCGACAGTGAAGATTAGATCCTGAAGATCCTTCACATCCAGAACTCTTTAAATTCCCAGTATTATGTCCAACATGGATATTATCATCAACCCGAAGTTTGAAGCTCAGTTGACCATTGCAATATTATGAATCGTGATGAGATCCTGAAGATCCACACTTCTGAAACTGTTAAACAGTTTTCGGACATATTTACTGCAATCCAAATATTGTCAAATTCACACATCATTGCTGCTAAAAATCCAGCTAGGATTGACATACCAACTATAATGGATGCAATCCACCAGTAGCAGAAGTGGATGTCCTCAATGAATGATAGGACATACCACAAGGCTCCAAAGAGAGGATGACTCTTGAAGACTTTTAAACAATACCACCACAGGAAAGTGAGCTCATATCCATATCCTCTCCATTTCCAGAACCTCTAGAAGAGATAAATCTGGATTAAATTGAAATATTATTGAATAATGTACGTACAAGGGGAGGTGCTTGGATAAAAAAAACACACTTGTCGACAACTTATTCACGTTTCACTTTGCCACTAAATGTGCTAATTATAAATATCGATCCACACTCCGTTGCCTGAAGCAAACGTAGAGATTGGCCAAAAATATGGAACAAGACAATAAGAAGTTGAGCTGGACTCACTTCAAAATGTGAAGTGTTTGGACCAGAAGTCCTGATATCGAAAGATATCAAACCTGTGGGCATAATAAGTATTAAATAAACACAAATATAAATAAATAAAATTGTATGCTATAAGCAACATGTTATAGCTTATAGGTTCATTTCTTTGAAACCAGGAAGCAAGTAAGATGAGATTAACTCACTTACGAAATAAAACTGATGCATCAGGCTCCATGATTATGTTTGCGAAATTCCTGCGATTGGCAAAGGAAAATTTGGTTTTTGCTGATATGGATGTTGTGACAGCATAACCTTATGGATTTATTATTAATTTCATTAATTGTCTGAATAGACTCTGAGACGTCTATTCTGTGAAATACATAAAATTCAACCAATAAAGTTCCTTATCAAAATAATGACTCATACTATAGGTTGTCTTTGCATCTTTAAAAGAGCAAAGAAAAATCTCATCGGATCTTCTGAAGAGAAAACTAAAATATCTGTTTAAGCCCACCTATCAAATATGATATGAAAGACCTAGGCAAAAATCTTTACTTACAAACTTATCATCCAGAAGATGATCACATCATCCAGAAGATGAAACTCTCATCCAACAGATGACAACATCATCAGGAAGATGAGCATACAAAAGATGAAAATAACATCCAGAAGATGTAATCATTTGACATTTAATTTCATACACCCGAAGTTGATGAAGCAACATGGACCATTGTAATCCACTAAATACAACTATTGGTTGTAAGGATGTACATATAGACCTCTTTCGTTTGCTAGAAGAGGGGAAGGATATCCTAGGTCCTGAAGTGCCTTACTTGAGTATCTTTGGTACACTCCTTTATATGGCATACTGCACTCATCCCTATATTATGTTGGTAGTAAATCTGTTAGACAGATACATGTTAGTTCTTGGGTTCAAGACTAACGTTGTTTTAATGATGATCAATACATTATGTTAGTTGCTAATCAATCTTATGTTTTAGTCTTAGTTTATCTTAATAATTATATGTTGATGAGACAAAACATAATGCTTGGATGATATTACAAGGGATATCTTAAAGACCGCCAAGAGTGATGGAGTGCTCAAGCTTAGATGAAGTCATGAAGATCATCAAATGAAGCCAAAGCTTGGAGCATGATGATGGATGGACATCTAGAGGAGCAATGACAAAGCTTGGAGCTTGATGAAGGGAAGCTCATCAATGGGTGCCAAATCTTGGAGATGATTGGGAGCATCAAAGTATCATGAGCTTGAAGACTTAGACTCTAGGAGATGCACTATGTAATCCATGTAATTTCAATTACTTGCATTTCTCTTTTTGAGTCTAAGATTATTGTAATGCCTTGATAGATGGTCATACTCTCATGCATATGCATTTAACCATCTTAGTAAGCCTTAGGATTCTCATAGAATCCAACCCAATAGGTTCATCTTGCCCAAAGACTCAATTGGAATCTCTCGCTCTCCAACAGTCGCATGATGAAGGTTTTACAGTCAACTGTGTGATTCCAGGCGCCTGTTGATATGTCCATATTTTCCATCATTTTCATATCATTATCTCATCGCATCACATATCATTTTCGCATCCAAATCCCACTTTTTACTACGATTTTGCATTTCTGACGATATTTTCGAGTTTCGTAGTGTTTCGTGAATTTTCAGGGATTTTGGAGCGATTCGGACCCCCACTTGGGTATGGACACCTCCGACATGCTCGTGAGCTCATTGGCGGGGCTGTGGAGGAGTTCGCCGCATTTTCGGAGCCATTTGAGGAGAGAAGGGAGAGAGAGCAGAGAGAGAGAAGCCACATGCCTACTGCAGCATTTTCCCAGAAAATGCTCGGGCCGAGTAGCCCAGCTACTCGGCCCGAGTAGCTCCATTTTACAACAGAGATCGGATACGGGCTGACTCGGACCAAGCAGCTCATCTGCTCAATCGAGTCGCCTCAGATTACACAGCCCGAGCAGCGCCCGAGTAGATCCCGAGTATCAGACCGAGTCGAACCTACTCGGACCGAGCCGAGCAGAGACTACTCGATCCAGGTAGGTCGGTTTTAAAATCTCCAAGCAGCCGAGCAGCACAACTACACGGGCCGAGCTACTGACCGAGCAGCTGCTGCTCAACCGAGTCACCTACTCTGTCAGCGACACCAAGGGCATTTCTGGGAAGTTTTGAAAGATCGCGGAGCGCGCGATCTCGGGGAGCACTGAAAGCTGGCGATCGTGAGCGACGCGAGGGGGAGTGGTATTGTTCTTGAATTTTTGGAGGGAGCTCTGTGCAAATTTTGAAGGGAATTATTCTTAGATTAATTTTTGTAGCAATTTTTGGATCTAACGCTTGGGATCATTACTCTTGTTCTTGTTTACGTTTGCTGATTGGAATTTGGATTTTTCTCTGGATCTATTGTTCATCTATTCTCGATGTAAGTTCTTTTAGCCATAATCTCTCGATTGCTAAAATGTTTTCTTCCGTGGAATTGGTGTTTTTGCGCGTTTCTATAGCCATGAATGAGTAGATTCTTTCTAGGGTTGATGGGTTAGCCCTAGGATTCTAGGGGAAAATGTAGAGCTGGATCCCTACGTTGAATTCGGGATTTAGGATTGTATTTCGGTAGATCCTACCGAATCCGTAGATAACCCGTATCAAGATCATGCCCAGGGTCTGTGGAATTGATGTGCTTAAGGGGTATCTAGGGATTCGAATAGAAAATCATTGTATCCAATCAAGGCACCTGACCATGCCTGGCTCACGTCTTGAGGGGATCCATCGACGAACTATATCGCTACGTTGACAGCTACTGCCATTACGTCAACGAGAGCCACTGAAATACCCCGCAATTCTAACCCACGAGAGTGGTACGAATTGGGGGATTAATTCCCTAGCCATAATGCAATGCAAGGATCCTATCCTAACATCGACCCCCAACGATCCTAGTGGTGATCCCTAAAGCCCTAGTCCCTCTTCATTGATATTATCACTACAACAACCAACCCAAATCTGTTACCCCGACTGCTATCTCACTTCTACACTTAGAAATAGACCGAGAACCTATTGGCACTATCACCGTCCCTGTGGGATCCGACATCTTATATACTATTACTCGACACCGTCCGCTTGCGGATTGAGCCCGAAATCGTAGCCTAGGGGCCATACTACGCCTGGCGATCATGACATCGCCAGGTGGAACCTAGGTGTCGGTTACGGGTGCGTCAAGTTTTTGGCACCATTGTCGGGAACGACAATAGTGTTCCATATCAGTTTGTTTTTATTTTTGTGAAGTTTGCTAGCATTCCGATCATTTCTCATCCTTCCATCATTTTTATTCTTTTTATTTATTGCGGTGCTACTGACGGTATTTCTTTGAGCTTTGTTGGTGCATGAACACCCGCTATAAAGGGTCTACTAGAGAGTTATTATTCGATCTTGAGATCGAAAAGACAGCCAGAGCTTTGAGGGCCTCTAGCAGAAGTTCATCTCCATCCGCTTAGATGGGAGAAAATCCTCCTCCTCCTCCTCCTCCTCTTCCTCGCACTGAGTCCATCAGGGACCACATGAAGCCTACTTTTTGGAACAACTCCTCAATTCTTAGACCGCAGCTGGCGGCATCGAGCTTCAAGCTCAAGACGGGGTTGATCAATCTCATGCAGCAGGATCCCTTCCATGGGCATCCTCACGAAAATCCCAACCACCACATTGACTCCTTCTTGGCGAAATGTGATACATTCAAGGCGAAGGACGTCAGTGATGATGCGATGAAGTTGCGACTCTTCCCTTTCACTTTGAGGGACAATGCCTCCTATTGGCTCCGAGCTCACCCTCCCAACCACTTCACCACATGGGAGAAGCTCGCGGTTGCATTTGTGGATAAAGTTTATCCACCTTCAAAGACGGTCCGGATCCGCGGGGCCATTTCAAATTTCAGGGAGCTCCTGCAGGAGTCACTTTACGAGGCTTGGAAGAGGTTCAAGGACCTCCAACACCAGTGTCCTCACCATGGGATACAGCCTTGGGATTTGGTGCAGAGCTTCTACAACCGGCTCCAGCCTAGCAAAAGATGATTATTGATGCTGCGACGCAAGGCGTCTTACTTGATAAGTCTCGTGAGGAGGCTATAGATCTGTTGGAGCACATGGCTGCCAACACTCAGCAATGGAGCAATGAGCGAACCGTTGTGACCCGGACTCCTGGGGTCAAGGTCGCTAGTCAATTGGATTCTCACATCGAGACCTTGTGCAAGCAAGTGGCCCGCATCGAGCAGCGCCTAGACTCCATCCCAGCGGCACCCAGCACCCCCTATCATCCTATGGAAGGATATGTAGATCCGGGATATGTCCCTAGTGAGGTTCACTATGAGGGTGCTGAGACATCCGAGACAGTTCAGTACGTCCAAGGAGAGGGACGGAACCAGTGGCAGCACCCTGCCGCCAGAAATCACCCGGGGTTTTCCTATGAAAACCCAAGTGGAGGGCTGCAACCTCCGCAGTTTCAGAGGCCCCCACCTCCTCCTCAGCAGCAGCAGAGCCGGTAGCAAGGTGCCTTTAGGCCAGCTGGGCGCTACAGGCCGCCGGGATATCAGTTCAACCACCCGCCTCAACAGAATTATGCGCCGGCTCCGCCAAAGTCTAATCTCGAATCTACACTGGAGACCTTCATGAGCGGCCAGATCCGCTTCAATCAGGATACATCGAACCAATTCAAGAATATTAATTCTTCACTCGATGAACTGATGGGGTAAAATGTTGCAGCTGCTAAAGAATCAGGGGAGATTACCCTCCCAGCCGGAGACTAACCCTAGAGCTCAAGCCAACGCCGTGGTTTCAATGACCACACGAGGTGGACGGGTGAATGACCCCGTTATAGTTTCGGTGCTGAACAAGGAAAAGGTCACCATCAAAGGAGCTATTGATGACAACGACAGAGTTGAGGCCACTGCGGGGCCTGTCACTATTGAGGAGAAAGCGGTTGCGCCTCCTGTCATACCTACGACGATGACGCCTCCCGTTGATGCATCTAAGGGCAAAGTCTCCAGTCCTCCTCCTCCATACCAACAGAGGCTAGCCCTAGCCAAATTGGAGAAGAAGTACCCCAAGTTTATGGAGTTACTGAAGGGGATCTAGCTGAATATCCCATTTATAGATGCCATCACCGAGATCCCGACATATGCCAAATTTCTGAAGGATCTCATCACGAGAAAGAGGAAGCTCGAAGAGATCAAGCTGTTGGAGGATTCTACCTCCATTATCAAAAATCACCTCTCCCGAAAGGATCCGGGGAGCTTCACCGTGCCATGCTCCATTGGAGGGATGCTGATCAGCAGGGCGTTGATTGACCTAGGGGCCAGCATCAGCCTGATGCCCCTCTCCATCTTCAAAAGACTCCAGACGGGAAGTGAGCTGGAACCGACGAACATGTCCATTCAGCTCACCGATCATTCTATCACTTACCCGGTGGGAATAGCGAGGGACGTCATCATTCAAATCCCTCCAGAGCTATATGTTCCAGTCGACTTTATCATCATGGACATGCCTAAGGGAGGGAGCTCTCAACTCATACTCGGTCGCCCCTTCATGACAACGACCGGAGTTCTGATAGACGTTCGAGAAGGGACCCTCTCCCTCAATGTGGGGAATATTGAAGCTGAGTTCCGGTTGCAAAAGTCGATGAAGGAGCGAGCCCATGTAGAAGGGGCCAGTTATCTGGAGCTTCTTGAAGAGGAAGCGATTGAAGATTTTACTGCTGAAAGGGTCATGAAGGACCCAATGATGGCAAGCATCGACGACGACGGCGACCCAACCTACAACAAAGCGATCGCCGCGTACATCCAAGTATTGGATAAGGAGTTTTTACGTCAATCATCAAATCATCAAGCACCGGAGGCCACATCTTACGTGGAGGAGAATGTTGGAGTAGGCGGAAATCAAACGCCGCCGGTTTGCACCACCCCAAAGATTGATGCGCGACCACCGCACGCACCAAACGAGCATTGATATATTAGAGGGAGTCGAGCTCATGACTGAAAACGAGCGCTTATTGGGAGGCAACCCAATTCCTTAGTTTTTGGACTTTCTTCCTTAGTTTCTTAGTTTCGTTTTTATTTCCTGATTTTTAGATAAAATTATAAAAATCATAAAAATTTGATGAGTTCGTGTTTTGTGTAGGACGGACAATTGGGGGTATGCATATGGTCATTATAAACGGAAGGAAGCAGGAGGAAAGCAACGGATTCAGAGATTTGAGAAGAAAACCAAGGGAAAAGAACAGGATAAAGAGACACAGGAGACTCGACCGAGCAGCTTCCCTACTCGATTGAGCAGCACAGATATGTGGAGACGCAGCCATTCTCGCTCGCCCCGAGCAGCTTGATACTCGGCCCGAGTAGAAGTAGACTCGGCCCGAGCAAATATCTGCTCGGACGAGTACTACAGGCTATCGAATTTGTGGAGAAACCGTCACTCTGTCGACCCGGACAAAATATTATTGGCTCGGCCCGAGTAGGAGTCGACGCGGACCGAGCATCCCTCTGCTCGGTCGAGTTGTACCTGCTTGAAATTTGGGGAGAAAACGTCACTCTGTCGACCCGGACAAAGTATTTTTAGCTCGGCCCGAGTAGGATACGACTCAGAGGGATTATTTTTTTACATTGACCCGGTCGAGCAGCCTAGCTGCTCGGACCGAGCCGTATCGGGTTTCAAACCAAACCCGTCCTTACTCCTTTTAATCCCACCGTTAAAATTTTTTTAAACCTAAATTTTTTTTGCCCATGATAATTTCCCCTGAGCTCCCTAACCCTCCCCCCTACTCGTTCTACTCCCCACCGCAGTCTCCGCCTGAACCGTCGCCGACGACGCCTTCAGTGCGGCCCAACCCCGGTAAACCCCCCCCGCTCTCTCCCCTTTCCCTCCCTCCTTCTTTCCCCCTCTCTATCTCTCCGCCGCCTCTCTCTCTTCCCCCCCCCCCCCCCCCTCGCCGCCTCCCTACTCACCCGATGGCTCTGTCGACGGCGCCACCGCCGCCGACGGCGCTGCCTTCTTCCCCCCCACTGACATCCCCTTCCCCCTCTCCCATCAGCTCCCGTTCCGCCCCCTCCCTCTTCACCCTACTAGCCGACGGCCCCATCGACGGCACCGTCGCAAACCCCCCTCACCGAGTCGCTGCTCGGTCACAACTCGTGACCGAGTAGCCACATCCCCACCGAGTCACACCCACTACCCGAGTTTCACAACTCGGACCGAGGAGTTCTCTGCTCGGTCCGAGTCGCATCAAATCTGCTTTCCACCCGTTTTACCTTGATTAACTGACATTTTGATCGTTTCTAATTGCAGGTATTCTCCTCCTACGTCAGTAGCAGCAGTGTGGACTAGCTTGGGGATCTCCTGCACATTTGCATCTTTCGCTCTTACAGTACACTCGTTCCTTTCTATACTTTCATACCGTATTCCATTCACTTCATACACCATGGTTCGCACACACGGATCTATCCCCCTGGTCCGTGGGAAGAGGCCGTCTTCTGGCGCCTCCTCTTCCCGTCCCCAATGTCATGCACGCCTCACTACCACGTCCTCCACTATCACCACCACACCCTCTACTATAGCTCCAGCTGTAACCACCACATCCCCACCTGCTGGTCTTCACCGTCCCCCTGGCCCGTCACGCTTGTCCATAGGCGTACTCGAGCATATGCACATTATCCGTCCACACGGTGATCGTCACTGGCTTTATCTCGTAGGCACCGGCCACGATCCCCACATGGTGCTCCCGGCCCCTCACTTCACATATATCCCAGCAATTCAGATTCACTGGATGCTACCTAGAGCCGCTTCCCGCCGTACACGTACTCGGGCCTCCTGGGGCACCGGTCGAGGCACCTGCTGATGACCCGGTTTCCCACCCCCAGGTGTTCGAGCTGCTCGACATAGCTGCTCTAGTTGCTGGCCTCCCTGTTCCTCCAGTTCATCGATCTTCCGGAGCCTCCTTTTTCACTACTGTATCTTCTGTTTCTACCGTCGTCGAGCCTTCGGGGACTGTCCTCACTTCTTGCCCCGAGACTCAGATCTCTTCTACCAGTGTATCAGTGCCAGAGGGAACCAATTTACCTTTATCTGACGACCCTATAGATATTGATGCTCCATCGCATGACCCTGTCCCAACCATCCCCCCTCTTTCGGTCCTCATCGCTTCAGTTCCACTTTCTGGCCCCACCGCACCCACTTCAGCTGCCATTTACACCGAAAGCGTGTCGACGACTGTCCACACTTCTGTGTCGACTACAGCTCTCTCTTTTACCGTCTCTGAGACACTTACGAGCTCACCCTCTCCCATCTTCCATGCCCGGAATGGTGCCTCAGCTGCACCGGGCCGTTTCACGCGAGTGGTGACTCATCGACATTTGCCCCGTGCCCCACCCGACTCTCGTTCTTCAGACTCTCGATTGACCGCTCTAGAGGAGCTGACTTCCTGCTTACAGCGAGATTTCGATGACTTTCTAGTCGAGACTAGGACACAAAGATCAAGAGTCGAGTCGGATCTTTTATCTATTATAGACTTTCTTCGTCAGCGTGGCCCACCTACTGTCATACTTACACACGCTCCTCCTCCCAGGCCGGACACTGTGACCCACTCAGCACCACTCAGTGCTTCACTTCCTCAGGCTTCTGTAAAGCATGTTTCTACTACTTCTGAGTCGTCAGTCACAGTTGATCCACTCTCTGCCCTGGTCTTATATACTGCTGCTCCTTCCACCTCCACTGTCGATCTCACCACCAGCCTTCCCCATGAGTTCCAACCTGACCTTCCACCCACTACACCGGGTCCACAGCAAAGGGACCCATCACCACCCCCAGAGGGTGGTGCCTCTGCTTGATGTAGTCCCTACCCACTTTTGACTCCCTCATATATTTTGTGCCCATCTATCTTTTCGGGGCCCTACTTTTACATAGCTTGGAGGAGGATCCACCCATGCATCATTTCATATATTGCATTGCTTCATATCATATTTTTATTTTTATTTCCTATTTCTTTTATTACATAGGTTTTATTTTATTTCCCCACCTACACCACCCCTTTAGCATCATCTCCCGCTAACGAGCGTTTTCTTAGCAGTGAGGACACTGCTAGGTTTAGCTTGGGGGATGAGCGCTCCCGCTTTGTTTTTGTTTTTGTTTTTACAATTTCCTCATTTATTTTCAGTTTTTATTTTACTTTTTTACCACTTTCCCACATCATTTTACCTTTTCTCTATTTTTCCTTTTTCTCGGCTCCTTTTTATTATTGCTGAGGATGGTCCACATGATGATATCTCTCTTGGATTTATTAGTTTTTGCGATGCTCATTTCTGATGACATGTTATTAGGGTTAATTTCAGTTTTACTATTTATATGCATGCATTTCTTTTGATGATCTATCTGATTTAATACTGAAATGAATTGAAAATTGAATGCATGAATTAGTATCTAATATGATTTATGTTGGTAAATGCACCCAGGTTCACGCATCACTAGAACACTTGGAGCTCCTGTTTTCTTATCTCAGTCACTTCTGTTTGCATGCCTGCTGATATTGTGCCTATTACTGCATGTCTTTTCAGTATTCATCTAGAGAAATGAAAATATCCATGCTATATATGAGTTTAGTTAGGATTTTATTTTATCAAATTGATGTGCACCCTCTTATGAGTGAACTGAGAGTCCCTCTATTTTCCTTCTCCACATATCTACTTTATATCTCTACATATCAGTTGGTTGCACCCCATAGCCACCTTTACCGCATCTCACTTCCCAAACCCAAAAAAGAAAAAGTATAGGTTCTATTGTTTAAAAAAATATGTATATATTCATATCTAAAAAAAGAAAAGAAAAAAATAAAGAAAATAAATAAATAACGTTTTATATCATTTCATTAGAAGCTATTATTTATTCTGGGAAGAAAAATAAAAATTACATATCATTTTCCTTAATGCGACCCCTCAAGCTAAGCTTGGGGGGTAAGCCAACTGATTACATGAGTGATCTTGACATTAGAGTGGAGACGGTGCACATCGGGGAGATTTTATAAAACCTAAACTTTACGAATAACTTTAGTTTTGGAGATTTTTCACGTATCGAAATGAATATCTGAATGGCATGGTTTTTTCTATTCTCTATTGCATGATGTGTGATTCTTTTATGCTCCTTGTGTATCTGTGATTGAAAAGGGCATTGCCAACTCCTTTATACTAGACTCTAGGGATTGCATGAGATTGATATGAATTGACGGTGTTATTTCAGTATATCCCTGTTCTTTTCCTACACTGCATGTCATATGATATATAAAGCTAGAAATTACCAATAGCATGTATGTTTAGCACTCAGAGCATCGTGATATACTATTTGGGCCTGAGATCTGACCGATCTCCCTGAGCACTTTTCTCTTACTTCTCTCTCTTTTGTTTTTCATTCCTTTCTATTTTCATTTTCTTATTTTCATTTTGTTTTCCTCCTAGCGTACCGATTATTCGTCTTCCTCGAGGATTAGTAAGAGGTAAGCTTGGGGGATTTTGATGTGTCCATATTTTTCATCATTTTCATATCATTATCTCATCTCATCGCATATCATTTTCGCATCCAAATCCCATTTTTACTACGATTTTGCATTTCTGACGATATTTTCGAGTTTCGTAGTGTTTCATGAATTTTCAGGGATTTTGGAGCGATTCAGACCCCACTTGGGTATGGACACCTCCGACATGCTAGTGAGCTCATTGGCGGGGCTCTGGAGGAGTTCACCGTGTTTTCGGAGCCATTGGAAGAGAGAAGGGAGAGAGAGTAGAGAGAGAGAAGCCCCAGGCTTGCTGCAGCATTTTCCCAGAAAATGCTCGGGCCGAGTAGCTCCATTTTACAGCAGAGATCGGATACGGGCTGACTCGGACCGAGCAGCTCATCTGCTCGGTCGAGTCGCCTCAGATTACACAGCCCGAGCAGCGCTCGAGTAGATCTCGAGTATCAGACCGAGTCGAACCTACTCGGACCGAGCAGAGACTACTCGGTCCGGGTAGGTCGATTTCAAAATCTCCAAGCAGTCGAGCAGCACAACTACACGGGCCGAGCTACTGACCGAGCAGCAGCTTCTCGACCGAGTCACCTACTAGGTCGGCGACACCAAGGGCATTTCTGGGAAGTTTTGAAAGATCGCGAAGCGTGCGATCTCGGGGAGCACTGAAAGCTGGTGATCGTGAGCGACGCGAGGGGGAGAGGTATTGTTCTTCGATTAGGAATTTTTGGAGGGGAGCTCTGTGTGAATTTTGAAGGGAATTATTCTTAGATTAATTTTTGTAGCAATTTTTGGATCTAACGGTTGAGATCATTACTCTTGTTCTTGTCTACGTTTGCTGATTGGAATTTGGATTTTTCTCTGGATATATTGTTCATCTATTCTCGCTGTAAGTTCTTTTAGCCCTAATCTCTCGATTGCTAAAATGTTTTCTTCCGTGGAATTGGTGTTTTTGCGCGTTTCTATAGCCATGAGTGAGTAGATTATTTCTAGGGTTGATGGGTTAGCCCTAGGATTCTAGGGGAAAATGTAGATCTGGATCCCTACATTGAATTGGGGATTTAGGGTTGTATTTCGGTTGATCCTACCGAATCCGTAGATAACCCGTACTGAGATCATACACACGGTCTGTGGAATTGATGTGCTTAAGGGGTATCTAGGGATTCGAATAGGGAAATCATTGGATCCAATCAAGGCACGTGACCATGCCCGGCTCGCGTCTTGAGGGGATCCATCGACGAACTATACCGCTACGTTGACGGCTATCGCCATTGCGTCAACGAGAGCCACCGAAATACCCCGCAATTTTAACCCACGAGAGTGGTACAAATTGGGGGATTAATTCCCTAGCCCTAATGCAATGCAAGGATCATATCCTAACATTGACCCCCCAATGATCCTAGTGCTGATCTCTAAAGCCCTAGTCCCTCTTCATTGATATTATCACTACAACAACCAACCCAAATCTGTTACTCCGACTGCTATCTCACTTCTACACTTAGAAATAGACTGGGAACCTATTGGCACTATCACTGTCCCTGTGGGATCCGACATCTTATATCCTATTACTCGACACCATCCGCTTGCGGATTGAGCCAGAAATCGTAGCCTAGGGGCTATACTACGCCTGGCGATAGTGACACCGCCAGGTGGAACCTATGTGTAGGTTACGGGTGCGTCACCTGTCGAGCCTTCTAAAGTCGATTGTAGTGCTATGCTCAAGTCAACATGTTTATTGACTCTTCTTGAGCTTTTCGCATCAGTCGACTGATGTTCAATTTACAGTCGCCTGTATTTCTACAGTCGCCTGTGAATTGGTCGACAGTCGACTGTACGGATCTTGTATTTTCTGGGCTTCATCCCAATTTGCAAGACAGTCGACTGATGAAGTTTTTATAGTCGCTTGTGTATTTACAGTCGCCTGTGAAATGGCCATCAGCCGTCTTAAAGGCATAAGTGCGAAAGATGCATCTCTCTCTGTTTTATATCCATCCCTGCAGCAGTCGCCTGATGAAGGATATACAGTCGACTGTCTGTTTTACAGTCGCCTGTGTAGTCTTCTACAGTTGACTGTCCTGGCTCAGATTATAGCCGTTGGAATTTTTCTAGTCGTTGAACAGATTTCTTCCCTTTGGGGTTTTGGTTGGTTTTATGGGCTCTTCTTGGCTTCCTATATATATGAGATGGCTTAATTCTGTTACAACTCTTGAAATGATTAGGAAATCATATAAGATCATTTAATCTCTTCACTAAGCCACTCCTCCCCCATTCACTAATTAGAGCTTCACTCTTATGCTAAAGCATCTAAGCTCTATGGAATTTCTCCAAGGGATTTCAATCTCATCCCTTTTCTTGAAGAACATCTTTATTCTCTTCATTTCATACACTCAAGTGAGAAGTGTTAGGATTCATTCCTAGAAGAGAGAAAGATCATCAAGTGCAATCAAAGCCTCATCTCAAGCACTTGATTTTCACTTGCATGCCTTCTTCACATTGGTAAGATCATATCAAGGCATATTTAAGTGTTATTTCGTTTCACCTTTGTGATTTCTCTAATTCTCTTTGTGGAAATTAGATACTCTCTTTGTGGGAGTTACTTTCTGTGTGGGAGTTTGTGTCTCTGTGTGGGACAAAGTCTCTCTGTGTGAGAGCACGAGTCTCTATATGTGAGAGCAATGATATCTCTTTGTGGGAATCTTAAATCCTCTGTGTGAGGTATCTCTGTGTGAGATTGTATTCACTTCTCTTTGTAGAAATTATAGTGAATACTGGTGTGGCTGGACGTACCCAAGTTTTGGGGAACCATGGTAAACTCCCTGTGTTTGCGATTGTTTTTGTTGAGCATAGTCTTTAAGTTTCGCTGCTTATTGTGCTTTAATTTCAGTAACTTTTAATTAAGCACTTTGCTTGTAATTACACTATTCACCCTCCTCTAGTGTGTGTAGCCCCACGGGGTCCATTACAACCCAGTGCAGCACCTGCAGCGTACCACTGGACCGGAGCAACACAACTTCCGCGCTACCTCCAAGGGTCAATACTATAAAGAATTATCCTCCATGTTAAATGTATTTGCAGATGCAGGTACTAAATCATCGCGATGACCACGACATAGGACAGGCCACGTCCTGGAAATCTGCAAAGCATGCAACTAAGTCAACATCATCCTACCATTCCGAGAAGCTCATCATCCATGAAGCAAATCGAGAGTATGCACAGCTACACCTTGAATAACCTCGCAGACATAGTGACGACTGAGTCAGAGACAGGAGACATAGAGCTATCTACCCAGTCTGCAGACCATACCATTTTCCTAGCTCATCCTTGAGAAGGCTATATCAAAGGCGATGAGACAGAGCACACATCTTCAGAGGAGCTCCCTTAGATTCAGTAGCTGCCATATATGAGCGATAATTGTATAGATGAGTGCTGGTTGTATTTTGTATTTATTCTCGAAATGTTGTAGATAAGATTGATGTATATATGTCGAGGAGATCTGCAAGCCTGAAGCTTGTACAGATCAGAGGGAGTCACTTGTATATTGTACTCTTTTTCCTTAAGCTGCTGGTTTTTCCCATTGGGTTTTACACAGCTAAGGTTTTAACGAGGCAAACATGGTAACTCCTGGATCCAGCAGTATCCATCCCACATTAGCGTATTGGATCCTGAAGAATTCATATGCTAAGAATGGATGGATGTGTGAGAGTGTTATGAATGAGGGAGACTTTTGGTCTCCACCCACTAACCATCCATCATTACACTCACTTAGTAGTGGGTGTCCTTTGGGTTCTAGATCATATAACTCATATATGAATGGTTATATGTATGGCTATGGCTTAGACCATTAGCAAGTTCTTCCGATTCTCTTATATTTTTACTGGTCTGAAGTGAGCAAAATGCGACATTTTACAAAATACAGGTCTGTGCACGGAGTAATTCTCCCGACGGTCTGGAACTGAGCAAAAAGATCTGTTCGCGCAGCAATACCCAAATCTTTACCCTCCCAAAAATTTCTCTCTAATGGCGGATCAATAGACATCGTCGTGTATCCTCAAGTTCCTCCTCGGTTAGTTGGTCAATCCCCAAATATCTCCTTCAATACATTATCCCATCTCCTCCCTTACCTCCTAACCGTTTTCAGCCGCTTCGCCGTCCAACCCCCAGCCTCAAACCCTAGACACATTTGAGCTCATCGAACAGCTCGATCGCGATCACATCCTCGCTTAATATCCTCCACCTGGAGCGAGGTGGCATACTCCGTGGATTTCATGACGGTATGAGCTGCCTCTCAACCTTTGTGGCATCTTCCACTCTGCGAGCTCGCTCGATTTGGTTGGTTGGACAAAGGTGACTCTTTTCTTATGTTTTGAGTTTTAATTTCAATTTCATTATTAGGATATTAAATCAAAATTTAGTTTTTAAGTTCAGTGTTATGTGATAGTTGAGAATTGCTGAGCTTGGTTGCAATTTGCTGTCATTTGCTACAATTTTGTTCGGTAGAGTTGTCGTAGTTTTGTTTGTAAATCTATGAATTTTACATTTTGGGTATTTGCAAAATTGGACTTTGTGTTATTTTATTTGAGTTAGTGTGGTTTGGATCAGTTATTTGACTTAGGGCTTGAACGATATGCAATTGGCGAATACTGGTTGCGCCGGTGAATCTGCGGTGAGGGTTGACTAGATGGAGAGGGATATGGAGAAGGGGGCGAATGAAGCATTTATGGCATGATTGAAATGGGTGGCAATGGAATTGGGACTCACGTTTCTTGCAACCACAGAGGCCGGGCGAGAATGTAAACATCACACGATCCATTTTTCTTTGGAATTTTTTTGATCAAATTAATTTTATTTGCAAAATAATGTTTTCGATTTAAATTTTTATTTATAACTGTTAAAATATATGAAGATGAAATATGATTTGTATTACTTGATGATAATGGTTACAAGAGACATCTCACATATATATAACCCATGAATCATGATTGGGCACAAATGCCCAAGAGCCAACACAAGAAACAAAGACACTCTTACAAGAACCTAAGAGACTAATACATGAACCTATAGGAGTATCACACTATACTAAGAGACATACATAATAAACTAATTATAAGTATTATTATCTTAACACTCCCCTCAAACTCAAGGTGTAACTTGAGTTTGGAGAGAAATTGGGATTGGAGAGTGTAGTACGTGATGTCCGCAGAGTTGGAGAGGCCTCATGGAGCCGAGAAAGGGCCGCAAAGGGCAGAGACCGCTTGGGGCCGATGAGGTGCCACGGAGGGCGATAAGTTCCGCTGGGGGCGAGGTCACTGGGAGGCTGATGAGGTGCCGTGGGGGGAGAGGAGAGGCCAATGGGGGGCGATGAGGTGTCGTAAAGGGCGATGGTCTGATGTAGAGGGCGGGAGTGATTACCATCATCCACCCTCTTGGAGGAGGAAGAGTTGCAACAGAAGAATTGGAGCCTAGATCAGAATGGCTCTGATACCATGTTAAACTAGATGAAGATGAAATATGATTTGTATTACTTGATGATAATGGTCACAAGAGACATCTCACATGTATGTGACCCTTGAATCACGATTGGGCATAAATGCCCAAGAGCCAACACAAGAAACACATGGACTCTGACAAGAACCTAAGAGACTAATACATGAACCTAGAAGAGTATCACACTATACTAAGAGACATTCATAATAAACTAACTATAATAATTATTATCTTAACAGTAACAAAATTTAAAACCTTTTTTTTCATCTCAACTATATTTAACTACAAAATCTATTGGATGGTATGTGCTTATCGGTGCTCTTCCTCCGTACTAGAGCTAGGAATTTAAGTTCAAATATGACCTGAATTTTCCTATTACAGTCACTAATACTTCAAGAAATAATCAACAGTTAATATAGAATCTTTATGAGCAATTACCTTGCGAGATAGGAAAAGGTCACAGAAGTCATGAATGTTTTATGAAGTAATTAAAATTTAATATGAGGCTTTATTATAGAACTCGCATGGGGATTGTTAAGCTAAAGCTTGGGCTAAAATCATGGGATTGTCACCTATTTATGTATATCACATGGAGATTATTTTCCACCTCCTCCTCTTTCCCAAACTATCATAGGAAATAAATGAAGGGAAATAAAAGAATTATGTGGACCATATGGAATAAATTCACATGTTTAACTCAACGATTTAATTAAAAATACACATTGGGCCACATATACTAAATGAATATTCACTTTAATTCTAATAAAAAATTTATTCTAACCTTGTATACCTCTACTTCATTAATATACATTTTAATAATACATCCATTTGCATGCACCAAAAGACACTTACACTAAATGAATATTCACTTTAATTCAAATAAAAAATTTCTTCTAACCTTGTATACCTCTACTTCATTAATATACATTTTAATAATACATCCATTTGCATGCACCAAAAGACGAGTATTCTGGTACATACAATCCATGTGTGTACTGTACAGATAATCATAATTTTCAAATTGTGGTTTAAAAAACATCTTGTGCAAGATTCAATCATTGACCAAAAAAAATTTAAACTAATAACTCCATGAAGAACTCTAGCATTTATTTGAAAGGCATTATTTGCAGTCTTACAAAATTGGTAGATTCTTTTACTTTGATAAATACAGAAATAATCCTGAAGGCTCAGTCATGATGTCATTGTGACCAAGGTACAACACCCGTCTATCCAGAATGCAGAATTGGGATAACATGGCTATCAAGTTTATTCCGTTTATATAGAAGCAAGTGCAGTATGGCCAATCAAATTTCATTTCATATGCTTTCTAGATCAGAACTTTCCCGTGCTTCAACAATATGAACTGATACAGTTCCTGCGTAGCATATCCTTTGGTTAAACAGGTGCTTACCATGTTTATATTTAAATGATAGGTTCATGGAAGAATAACCCCACGGCCATTATCTGTTCCCGAGGTTCAAATTGCTAATGATTCTTCACGGCCTAGAAATTGAGAGGAGGAGGGTTGTGGTTAAACCAACTGATTTAGCGAAGTGGCAGACATTGTAAGCCAATACATTGATGTTTGCTAGGCCAAATATTTCTGAAATAGATATCTAAATAAAGATCTTATTACTTATAACTGCAAATTAAAATGTTTATAACTTTTTCTGTGGATTATGTGATTTCTTGTTCCTTTGTTTCTCTTTCTTTGGTTGGTGATGGTAATAGGTTTGGGAGATTCGGTTGCTGGATCTCAAATGTAGAGCTTCATTCTGCATCTTATACCTTCTGCTTGATGGGATATCTCTGCCCGTTTTCAATGGTACTGTCGGATTCCATTACTTTGATGGATTGACGTTTAAACATGCGGTTAATATGACTTTTTAAGTGATTTCTTTTTTAGGTTTGACTGTTTTCTTGTTTACCATGGAGATCTATACTACATTTGGTAAGTTGTCCTAGGTGGAGGCAAAGTGTGACTAGGACAAAGGTGGGCTCACCCCCCTCCACCTCAGCCTTCACCTCACCCAAAAACTCACCCCCCTCCACCTCAGTCTTCACCTCACCCAAAAACTCACCCCCAGCCACAAATTTACATGTTTGCCATCCCCTAAAAAACCCGCCCAAACCCACTTATTCACATGTTTGCAACCCCCAGGTTTTTTTGTATTCTAACCCCCAGACTTTGCATTTTTTACCCTCCGACGTGACCGGCACACATACCCACATTTCTAACTCCTTTTCAGTTGTGTGTTGCTCCGTGCACTGTGTGCACGGGTTATTTCTAGTCTCATTACATGAAACAACACAACTAATATATTTGGGTTTATTATATATTCTCTGAATGCACGATTTAATTGATTCTGATTTGGACTTTTTGTTCAGCCTTCTTGCCCTCTTATCTTTTTGCTGGATGGCTCAAGGGAGTGAATGAATTATTTAATTATTTGTTGATTTTGTACGAGCGAGAGAGATCTTACAGATGCTCTTATTGATGTTTCTTTTTTATCTCTTCGTTTTCACATTTGGTTATACAAGTTTTTATGGTTTCGTAGGAGTAATGCTATTATGATCATGAATAATTAAACCTTTCAAAGACACATTCAAATTTTATACATGTACGTGTAGGAGCTCTGGGATTGGCTTTCGGTATGGATATTGGTTGATGTCAAATTTACTATCAAGACCTCATCGTATGTTTGCTTCATATATTTCGAGGACTTGTACAAATTGGAGAAGAGTTAAGTTCGTATCATTTTCTCCACCAATGGCTATGCCATCTTTTCCGGTTCATATATCAGTTGGGCATGAATCATGTGGCCTGCAAGTGTGGCACCCGGTTAGATTTAATAGCAATGCAGTAGTGACTCTGAACACAGATAATAATAATTTTCCCAGATTCTCCATTGTTAAAGAAATTGCCAAGCCAGGAGTTCAAAAAGATGGAATGCAAAAACCAAAACGGCCCAAAATGTCCAGAAAAGCAAAACTGAATCAGTTAAAATGGTATCGTTTGAAGTCAAAGAAGAAGATGAGATCCCCAAATCCAGCAGTTAGGATTCAGTACAAGCTCCAAAAGGTGCGTATGAGTTTTATGACTTGTGTTCGTCTAAACTTGCCCTTTCTAAAAATAATGATATATGTTGATTTTTAAACGTCTCCTTCTTGGGCACTTCCATATGCTATATGTTTATGCTCCTCTCGTAAGTACCATTTGCTTATCTATGGTTGATATGTATTACGGCCTATATGCATTTTCTCTTTTCATAATAGCACCATAGCTTTGCAAAGTAAGTGCATATCATGGCAATAAATGGTTCTCCAACTGTTTGTATTGGCTTATTAATACTTCTTCACTGATAATTGTCTTTTAAAGGGCAAAAATGAAGATACACTAACAGCTTTCATTACTACGAATTTAATCGATACTATTCTAGACTTTGAATTTTTTTGCTTCATTGATATTTCAACAAAAGTCTGAGCATTTCTGATATCCAGACCTCCTCATTTCTTCTTGTTAATACCCATGCTCCTTCTTTCAGTTATCCTTTCTTGACACCCTCTCATCAAACCCCACTGTTCCTGATGTAAAAGCGCAAGTTCTTCTTCTTCCATACTATACACCAGAATAACTTAACGCTCTCATTTGATAATTTTAAACACTTAAAATTTCTTATCCATAATTAGATAAAAGTGCTCATCTGACTCTGTTGTTATTCATATTGCCAACTCAGGCTAAAAGAAAAGAAGAGTGGTTGATTGAAAAGCTAAGGAAATTCGATGTACCAAAAGGCTCAGAGCCAGTGCATGATCCTGAAATTCTAACTGTGGAAGAACGGTTTTACCTCAAACGAACTGGTGATAAGAAAAGAAATTATGTCAATGTAGGGAGGCGAGGCATCTTTGGTGGTGTAGTTCTGAACATGCATCTCCATTGGAAAAATCATGAAACAGTGAAAGTTGTATGCAAGCCTTGTAGACCCGGTCAAGTGCATGAATATGCAGAGGAGATTGCTCGACTCAGCAAAGGAACCATAATCGACATCAAGCATAACACTATAATATTTTATCGAGGGAAGAACTATGCACAGCCAGATGTTCTTTCACCTCCTAACACTCTTTCAAAGCAGAAGGTAACTTCTGAACAACTACGATTTAAATTCAACATAATGACTATGCTTAGCCAACGTGCATTTGTCAGCTCTCTATTGTCTTTATCATATATGCAAGTAGACTCCTCTTGTAACCTTCTAAATAATTTTGTATTTCAAATGTATTTATATATTAAAACACAACTATTTTTGAATTATAGGGCAGACTAGGACAAGATGACTACGACAAACAGATTGATAGAAAGACGGCTCAGATTTAATCTTGATGAGTGAATGGTTGGGATAATAGTATGTGAAAATTGGGGGGGGGGGGGGATTTTTGGAGAAGGAACTAAATTTTAAGTGTAAAATTATTGATGTTTGTTTAAATTTGATGCATAAAAAGTTGTGTTCTGCCTTTGAAACTTGGGTCATTCTCTTTCAAAATTTTAATGCTGAGAATTTAATGCACAAAGATTTCCACAGCGATTACAATAGCATCAAAATTTCCCTCATAACAGTAGGTGGCATCAATCATTGCAGTCAAAAACAAATTTAATCCCCAAATCACCGCCCAATTTGTTCACTTCACACAAAATTTCGGTAAAAAACAAGTGCATATAAAAAAGTCTCTGCACTCTCGCTTTTATTACATGTAAAATTCCAAAATATTTTTACGCTATGTTGTTCCGCGCCGCGCCGAATTTGTTGTTCTGCACCATGCCGAAGGCGTCCACGTCGAATTTGTTGTTCCGCGCCCGCGCCGAAGGCACCTGCTAAATTTTTGTCGGCGTGGGCGCCTTTGGAGCCCGCTAAATTTTTGTTCTTTTAAATTGTAAAGTGGAATATTACATATCCCAAAATTTTGGAGGGGGGAATAATTTTTTTTGGAGAAACAAAGATTTTAAATGAACCGTGCCCGAGGGCACGGGTTATGACTAGTACTTATAAATATGGAAACAAATGTTTTCTGGTTTTTGTTTGTGTTAATGAAAGAGAGATGTCATAAAACTGTCTGGACAAAACTCACTGTTTCTGATGAAAGAACGTTACATTGACTTTTGTAAAGGATTAGCAGTACACACACATAATATCTGAAGAAATATTAGTTATTATGCATATAAGAATACAATAAAACAAAATTATAAGGACATCCTTACTGTCATTGCTTTCTTTTTTGAGTTTTGTCCAAAGAAAGTAGTCTTTTTGTGGGTAAAGTTTTCATTTTGTTATGTCACTTGTGGGTTATTAAACTGGTGGGTAATCTCTAGTTCTCACTTACTGAGCGAAAATTGTGGGTATTTAGTTAATACCCCAACTTATAATCATACCAAAGTTTCCATGCAAAATGTAGATGTTTAAAACTAGTTTTTGCTATGTTACTCCAAGAAGGCTCATCAACGGGTGAACCTTCCTAGTGTACATGCATGCTGATATGAGCTGCAGCATTGTATGGTACTATTTTAGTTGTTGGTGCCATTTTCAAACTCGATTTGTTCCTTTTATGCTGCATTTGGCCTGTGTTGCTGTCTGTGACTAAGAATGATGTAATTTTTCCAGGCTCTAGAAAAATATAAGTTTCAGCAATCACTTGAACATACCGGCCAGTTTATTGAGAGACTGGAGAAGGAGCTAGAAGAATACCATAACCATGTTGCTATGTATAGAAAGAAGAGTGAAGAGGTTTTTTCTAACAAGTGACCCAGTTGGCACCAGCCACAGTTCATGCTCTCTTCCACTGACCCTTGCTTCTTTTTGGAAAACGTCTATAAATTAACGGTGAGCCTGTTCATTCTGTCCAGTTTGAAGATAAATGCAGATGCGACTATTAGTCTGAAGGGCTTTGATAGTCACAACTGGGTTTTGTCGCCACTACTTTGAACTTAGATGCTTCTGTAGGTATTGATCTTGAGCAATGAGAGTTGATGAGCATCAAACTTGGACTGATCTGGAGGGAGGAGGGGGATGGGTTTTGGACTCGCGATCAGATCTAAATTCCAAAACGTGCCTATCTTGCAAAAAAGTTGGCTTGGCTGATTGTAATCATACAAATGTAAGCATCAATACCCTCCGACCAACAACTACAACCCTGCCGGTTAATGTTGATATATGTTTGTTTATCTCTCTTTGTGCCAAATTTGGCTATCAACTCCTCTCTGGGATGCATGCGTGGCTTCTGCGTTGGTTTATATTCTTCATTGAGCAGTCTGAATCCTATATTGCTATTCTTTTGTATACCATTATTTTCCTAAGTGTTTGTTGTTGTTCTGACCATCAATCATTACCATGGTAACGAATTGTTGGGCTGTCATTTGTTCGTCATTTGTTGTTTCTATCATGTCAAGCCCCTCATGAGGTTTTATTGATTTACGGTGCTTGGACAATGTTCCTAGAAACATGAAAAATAAATGTGAATGTAGTTGGTACTATTTATATATATTTTTCTGAAAAATTTTAAAAATTCATCAGTGTGTGTTTTGTGGTGTGAAGATGTAATATGCTTGTCATTGGGAGTTTTTATGTAAAAGGGTTAAAGTGGGGGGGTTTTTTTTTTTGAAAAGTTACCAATCTTTATCCTAAATTCGACCTTTGATTTTGACATGGTATCATAGCTTATCCTAACCAAAAAAAAAAAAGTTGAGTGGTTGCTGCCACATCCTTCATCCATTGCTACATAAACTCTAATCGAGCTTCGCTGCTCATTCTAGTGGTTGAATGATTTTAGTGGTTGAATCATTTGACTGTCTTGGGGGAGACCCGAGTTCGAATCCCATTACACCATATTCCGCCATTTTTCTTCTTTTTTTCCAGCTTTTAGGGCTCCGATGGATACCTGGCTTCTCCGTATTTGGGGTTAAGCGATCAAGGCGGGTGTACCCGTGTTCCACGACCCATGTTTCCTGCTTCCCGATGTTTCAAAAAAAAAAAAGAAAAAGAAATACTCTAATCCAAATTTCATTGTCATCATTACCATTGCCGATAAGGCTAGATCCACCAATTGCAGCCTTGGATCACTGAAGAAGGGGATCATGCTTCCTTCGAGGACGATAAAGCAGATCTCAAGAAAATTGATGACGTTAAGGCTTGTCGAGGGATTTTTAATGATGATCAATGACAACGAGATTACACCGAGTGGATTCTGATGACGAGCGACAAAGATCGACAATGATTATGTTAAGTCAAGGGGTTAGATGATTGTTGATGACAACTGATCAAGACGATCTGTTCTACTGTTTACGAGGGTCCTCCAATGACAAAGGATCACCAACGTATGAGGGTCCTTTCGGTCAATTTGTTTCTCATCTTCCTCTTTCTTCTTTTAAAACTATAAATGAAAAAAAATGAAAAGTGTTTCGATCTTTCTTTTTGTATTAGGAGTAGAGATTGTGGCCATAAGGCCCTGTGCGCGCAAGTGGAACTTCAGGTCCATATGCCAGCTCAGATAATTCTTTCCAGCCGCATTGAGAACTTCAAAGTCGACGCTCGCTATTTTTGCCATATTATTTATGCATTTAAAATAGCATGAATTAATAATAAAGCATATTAAAAATTCATGTAAAATTAATAACTTAGTTGCGTGGATCGGCCAGTCACCACATAATAAAGTCCAAAGTCCATGAGATATACAGTCCAGATAATACAAAAGACAAAAAAAATGGAAAAGTGCAACTTGGAAACCCATTGGGGTTCCAGCAAATTTGCAATTTTGCCACCGTCTTCAAGGAAAGATACTCAGGTCTTTGGCTTATACAAATATATCCTCAATACAATTCAATTTCTCTCAAAAAAGAAAAGAAAATGCGAGGAATATAAAATGGTGACAGACTGGCCGATCCACAACCACAACGTAATTTATTAAACATCCACGCAATTTATAAAATATGCAACAAATACAGGCATAAATCATTGCGCAACATAACATGCAAGTAATTATACGGAAAAATTAAAATATTTAATAATTACTTAGACCACGAGGAGACATATCATGTATCATTAGCTTAGATAACTAACGACAGAGCGATCTCAGGACTTTTCATAATTATTAAACATAAAAATACCAATTAATCCAATGTAATAATTATACAAATAGTGATGGTTGTTGGATGATGATGAACTCAAGAGAGAAAGAGACAAGATTTCTTAGCAAAAGAATAAGTCTATATAGCTAAGAGCCATGGTGCTCTATTTATATATCTCATAGTGGGGAGGCCAAAAGCCTCTAGGAGACCAAGGGTCCCCATTACTCTAAGTAATGGGGCCTAATGAATGGGTAATGAAGGAGGGGAGGCCAAAGGCCTCCCTCATTCATAACACTCCCCCTTACACATTCATCACTTCGGTCTCAGCTACTGAGGCAAGTGGTGGATACTTCTGGATCCAGAGTAAGTGTGTTTGCCTCGTTAAAACCTTAGCTGTGGAAAACCCAGTGGGAAAACCCAACAGCTTAAGGAAAAAGAGTGCAACCCACATGTTACTCCCCCTGATCCGTACAAGCTTCAGACTTGCAGGTCTTTCAACTGTCGCATACCAATGTTCTTTACAAGCTTTACAAAAGTACATTTAGGCAATGCCTTAGTAAAAAGATCAGCTAGGTTGTTGCATGACTGGATCTGTCGAACTTCAATCTGCTTGTCGTTCTTCTGCTCGTGCGTCCAGAAAAACTTGGGAGAAATGTGCTTTGTCCTGTCGCCTTTGATGTAGCCCTTCTGAAGCTGAGCAATGCACGCGGCGTTGTCTTCGAATATGGCAGTAGGCTCCAGATCACCGGTCTTCAGGCCAGTGGATTGGAGAATGTGTTGGACGACGGAGCGTAGCCAAAAACATTCTCTGCTCGCTTCATGGATCGCGATGAGCTCTGCATGGTTAGAAGATGTAGCAGTAGTGGTTTGTTTTACCGATCTCCAGGAGATAGCAGTACCTCCGTAGGTAAAGACAAAACCAGTCTGTGATTTTGCCGTATGCGGATCTGAAAGATAGCCTGCATCGGCATAACCAAGTAACTGGGAGGAGGCACCTCTCTGGTAGTAAAGTCCAAGGTCTACGGAACCCTGGAGGTATCGCAGAAGATGCTTTACTCCATTCCAGTGGCGCTTTGTAGGCGCTGCACTGTGTCTGGCTAGGAGATTGACTGCAAACGCTATATCGGGACGCGTGCAGTTAGCCAGATAGAGAAGTGCACCAATGGCACTTAGGTAGGGTACTTCTGGACCCAGTATCTCCCCCCCTCTTCCAGAGGCCGGAAGGGGTCCTTTTGTACGTCTAATGATCTCACGACCATAGGGGTACATAAAGGATGACATTTATCCATTTGGGACTTATTTAAAAGCTTCCTGGTATAATTGGATTGATGTAGGAGGATTCCACCTCGTAGGTGTTCAATCTGTAAGCTAAGGCAATACTTCGTTCTGCCTAGGTCTTTCATTTCAAAAGTTTGCTTTAGCCTTGCAGATATCACATTAATCTCTGCTGGAGAGCCTATGAGATTTAAGTCATCAACGTAAACTGCTATGATGACGAATCCGTTTCCCGTTCTTTTGATAAAGATGCACGGGCAGACTTCGTTATTAGTGAATCCTTGCTGTGCAAGGAAATCACTTAGTCTGTTATACCACATTTTGCCTGACTGTTTTAGTCCATACAAGGATCTATGTAGTCTAACAGAGAATACCTCCCGAGGTATCTCTTTCATCTCTGTGGGTAAGTTAAACCCATCTGGTAGTTTCATATAGATCTTTTTATCTAAATCGCCATAAAACGTCCATGAGCTGCATTTCTAGGCTTGCCAGAGATGTTAGGCTTATTAAGAATCTGAATGTAATAGCGTCCATTACCGGGGAGTATGTATCTTCATAATCGATACCCGGTCTTTGGGAAAAACCCTTTGCTACAAGACGCGCCTTGTAGCGGACGATCAGATTTTGTTCATTTCTTTTTCTAATGAAAACCCACTTATATCCCACAGGTCTTACACCTACTGGTGTTTGGACTACAGGTCCAAAGACTTTGCGTTTCGAGAGTGAGTCCAGCTCTACTCTTATCGCCTCGTCCCACTTTGGCCAATCATCTCTGCGTTTACAATCCGCTAGAGAAAGTGGTTCGACGTCATCGTCGTATTCAGCGACGTGAACGGCAATAGTGAACGCAAAATCATCGTCGACGACTGTGCTATGTCGGTCCAGTACCTCCCCAGTACGTACAAAGTTTAATGATGTTTCTCCTAATGTTTCCTCTGCGGGGGAAATTAGGAGGGGAGAGGTAGCTGTCCTGAGCTCAGTATCCTGTGGAGGGATAATCTTATTTTCACCAGGAATCTTCCTCTTTCGAGAAACTTTATCTTTTGAACCTGGTGGCCGTCCTCTTTTCAATTGAGGTACAGCCATTTCTGCTGCGGGTGGATTGCATCCATTTATAGGGATGTCAATCCTAGCTGGAGTGTTAGCAGCAGGGACGTGTGAACGGACGATCTTCTGGTTGTCCGTGAATTTATCCGGTAATTGGTGTACTGTATTCTGGATGTGAAGGATCTTCAGGATCTCATCTTCACACAGATTTGTACACGGATCATAAAAGAACAAAGACTTATTTTCCCAATTAATGGTCTCTGAAGCTTTAGGCTTCTTGGAATGTTTGCCCAACTTTGGAAAAGTTTTCTCATCGAATTCACAATCAGCAAGACGTGCCTTAAATGCGTCCCCCGTTAGGGGTTCTAGGTATCTAATAATCGAGGGTGAATCAAATCCAATATAGATTCCTAAACGACGTTGAGGACCCATTTTGGTCCTCTGAGGTGGTGCTATTGGAACATAGACCGCACAACCAAATATTCTCAAATGAGATATATCTGGAGTTGAGCCGTATGCTAGTTGCATCGGAGATAATGTATTGCCTCCAGAGGGGCGTATCCTGATAAGAGATGCGGCATGCAGAATAGCATGCCCCCAAGCATCCACCGGCAATTGGGATTGCATAAGCAATGGACGTGCAATCCATTGGAGTCTCTTTATAAGGGACTCTGCTAATCCATTCTGGGTGTGAACATGAGCCACTGGATGTTCAACTTCTATACCCGTTGCCTGGCAATAGTCTTCGAAGACTTGAGATGTGAATTCGCCCGCATTATCAAGACGTAGTTTCTTGATATGGTTATCGGGGAAATGAGCACGTAACCTAATTATCTGTGCCAACAGCTTTGGAAAAGCTAGGTTACGGGTGGACAAGAGGCACACATAAGACCATTTTGTGGATGCATCTATTAGTACCATGAAGTACCGAAATGGGCCACTTGCGGGGTGAATAGGCCCGCAAATGTCACCATGTATCCTCTCAAGGAAGCCAGGAGACTCTAAACCCACTTTTAGGGGCGATGGTCTCGTTATTAGTTTCCCCTTGAAACAAGGGGGACAAGAAAATTCACCTTTCTGAAGAATCTTCTGGTTCTTCAAATCATGTCCGCGGGATTCAGATAAGATGCGTCGCATCAGAATAGATCCAGGGTGACCAAGTCTGTTATGCCATAGTTGAAATGGTGGCATTGGCTGGCACGTCTGGTGCTCAGTCATATTGGCTTCAACTGGTTGAATGTATGTTTGGTAGAGACCCGACGGGAGTCCCTTAAATATTTCGCAGATGGTCTTCTGGCCATCTTTACGAAGAGTGACATACAGGTATTCAACCTTATTTTCATCTCTAGTTTCTAAGTGATATCCGTTTAAACGGATGTCCTTGAAACTTATGAGATTTCTATTTGATCTTGGAGAAAATAGTGCATTATTGATTTTTAGTCTTGTGTTATTTGGGAGCAATAATATTGCATCACCAGATCCTTCGATTATTTTGGACAGTCCTGAAATTGTAATGACAGGACCGTCATATTTACTTATGCTATTGAAATAGCATTCATCGCGAAGGATAGTGTGCGTCGGGGCACTGTCCACTAGGCACTCATACATCATCTATATAAGCCAAAAACGAAAATTTATTGATGGAAATGTAAAATGCATACATTCAAAATAAAAGATCGTCTTTATTAAGCATACTAGAGATGAAGCTACAATTTATTCTTTGAAAAGCATAGATAAAGATGAGGCTCAATCGAGCAGGTCGTCATTTTCGAAATCCTTGGAAGTGAACTTCGTCGGATTTTCCACATTTGCCATGTTTGTTTCAGGCGGAGGCTTCTGGCTCGCCTGATACAGTTCCTGGAAGTGGCGAGGTGTGCGACAGTTTCTGGACCAATGTCCAGTCATGCCACAACGATGACATTTGTCCTCCCATGTCTTCTTTGGATTTGACATTGTATCAGTGTTCTTACGTTTCCAAGTGAAGTTTTTCTTCCCTTTGTTATTCTTGCTTTGGGGAGGAGCAATGGCTGGTTTCATAGGGGCATTTCCTTTGTTCTTTCTGCCCCTCTTCTTGTTCTTCCACTTCGGGGGGTGAACACTGTGGGCTTCGGGAATAGGAGCTGAGCCTGCCAGGCGCTGGTTATGAGTGGCCAGTAAAAGGTCTCTATTCTGCTCTGCCCTAAGGAGGCAAGAGAGCAGTTCAGAGAACTTCGTGAAATTGCGTTCACGATACTGCTGCATGAGGATAGCATCTTTCTCGTGAAACGAGGTAAATGTCTTTTCCAACATGCGGTGCTCCGAGACTTCTTCACCACACAACTTCAGGCGTGAGGTGATGTTGTGAAGTGCTGAGTTGTACTCAGCAACGGACTTGTAGTCCTGAAGTCGGAGGTTCTCCCACTCATAGCTGGCACGCGGGAGTATGACATCAATTTGATGTCTGTAGCGTGCCTCTAACGCTGTCCATAACTCCAGAGGGTCCTCTACCGTCAAGTATTCGGCCTTCAGGGTCCGATCTATGTGTCGTCTGATATAGATAATGGCTTTCGCCTTATCCATGTCAGAGACAGTGGTAGAGGTACTGCCAGCTGAAAGGGCCGCTTCTGGGGCTTTGCTAGCAGATGCATCGGATGCTGCGGGAGCCGATGATTAGGCCACTGCGGGGGCCAGAATGGAGTGCAGGAGCGCCATGGAGCGCAAGTGGAACTTCAGGTCCACTCGCCAGCTCAAGTAATTCTTGCCAGCTGCATCGAGCACATCGAAATCGACGCTTGCCAATTTGGCCATTTTATCTATGCAATTTAAAGATAATCATGAATTAAAATAAATTCAACAAACCATGCATAAATTAATAAGTAAAAATGCGGGGATCGGCCAGATACCCAAAATAATAAACAGTCCAAAGTTCGATTACAGTCCAAAGAAAAGAGATTGAAAAATACAACTTTGGAAACCCCGGGTGGGTCCCTATTTCTGCATCCGTCTTCTTATGCTGTTGCATCGAGCTTTGGCTTACACAGTCATGAATCGACTCCTTGCGGTCCAGCGGACGTGGCCAGGGAATTGACTAAGCCAGGACCACTTGTTACCCAGTCAAGCTAGGTTGGTCCAGCAAACTTAGCCAAGCACATTGACCGACATCATGATCCATTGAAGGAGTTTTCATCAATTCTATGTGCTGTTGCATCGAGCTGGGGCTTTTAAATACAAATTTCCTCACTTACAAATTCTCTCAAAAGATAATAAAAGTGCAAGGAAAGTAAATAGGTATACAATGGCCGATCTCGAAAAACACATTTTTACTTATTTTAAACATCCACGCAGTTTATATGCTACATGCATAAATTAAACATCCACGCATATATCTCAAGCATAAAAAATATGGAAAAAGTAAACTAGAAAATATAACTATCTCGTAGACCACGTGGAAACGTCATACACCGTTAGGTTAATTACCTAACGGCAGAGCGGTCTCAGGATCTTTGAGATGATTATATTTTTTAAAAATTCTAGTAAACCATACATAATAATTTGCAAGAGAGATGTTTAAATAAATAGAGGAACATATAAATGTAATTATTGATTTTACAAAGTTTTTCTCATAAATTTCAATTTGCAAATTTAATTCTTCTTTAAAATTATGAAGAAGCCGAATTTCTGTAGAATTTTGTGGCTTCAGGCCAAAAATTATTTTTAGTATAAGCGCTTGTGGCCCGTTTCGCAGTTCTGCAAAGTTGTTTGTCGCAATTATTATGGCTTCGAGCCAAAAATAAACAATTAGCCTCGGCTTCAGGCCTCGGCCTCGGCCTCGGGCCTCGGGCCTCGGGTCACGGTCACGGGCTCGGCCTCGGCCTCAGGGCTCGGGCTCGGGCTCGGGCTCGGCTTCGGCCTCGGCCTCAGGGCTCAGCCTGCCATCGGCCTCGGCCTCAGGGCTCGGCCTCGGCATCAGGGCTCAGCCTGCCATCGGCCTCGGCCTCAGGGCTCTTCCTCGGCCTCAGGGCTCAGCCTGCCATCGGCCTCGGCCTCAGGGCTCTTCCTCGGCCTCAGGCTGCCCCCTTTCAGCGGGGGGGCGGCGGCGCGGAAGGCCCCCCTCTCCACTGCAGGGGGGCATGGTCGGCATTGTGGGAAGGCCCCCTCCTCCGTCAGGGGGGAGGGGAGGATTTCATTCCGGTTCTTCTTCCCACCGAAGAATTTTAATTGCAAAAGGAAAAAAAAATTTCATAGAAAAAAAAAACTTTGTAATAGGGATAAAAATTTTTTTTCTTTTATTAGACTAAATTTTTTTTTACTTGTATATTAAAACAATGTAAAAATTATTTAGTCTAATTTTATCTACAGGATTATAGGGTTTTACCTCTAGATCAATGATCTAGGGAAGAACGCGACGATGATCCGTAGAAATAATAATCCAAGCTCCCGAACGCTTTTAGGATGCCGCAACGCTCCAACGAACCGCCGCAACAACGTTAGATTCCTTGCGCGTAGGGATGAATGTAGATGAAGATGTTTGCTCAAGAATGGAGAACACGTGCTGATAACGTGTTGGATGATGATGAACTCAAGAGAGAAAGAGACAAGATTTCTTAGCAAAAGAATAAGTCTATATAGCTAAGAGCCATGGTGCTCTATTTATATATCTCATAGTGGGGAGGACAAAAGCCTCTAGGAGACCAAGGGTCCCCATTACTCTAAGTAATGGGGCCTAATGAATGGGTAATGAAGGAGGGGAGGCCAAAGGCCTCCCTCATTCATAACAATGGTATTAATATTATATGAACCAAAAACATTATTTTACTAACAAAAATTCTCCAAAAATTAAAATTTATTGCCAATAAATGATTTATGTTTTTTCCTTATTTTTTTCAGAATTTTCCAGAATTTTTCTGGATTTTTCTGATTATTTTAAGGATTTTTAATAGAAAATCTGATTTAAAAACAAATTTTACTATTTAGAAAGGCCCTTTATATGTAATAATAGACATGTTGGGCCAGCTAAGGGCATCAGGCCCAGTAGCCAGAAATAAATTTATTTATTAAAACAGGTTGAGAATCAAAATCCAACTCCCATAAATTTCAGCTTGGCTGGAAATTTCATAACAGTCAGGTTTAACAACAAATTCATCCATATTTTTGTACAAAATGTGACAATTCAATGTAAATGAAAGTTGTACATATATGTGTCCTGGGTTCACATATCAATTTTTATGAAGTTTAAATGAGTATTCTATTTTCTACAGAATTTACGCCAAAGTGTACATGTGCTGGAATTGAAAACAGAAACTGCATTGACTTCATGACTTAATTACTCTTAATTGCATTTCAATTCAGCAAAAGTGGACAACTAAAAAGTTGTAGATCTTGAAGTTATCTTTCCAACGAGACCAAGAACGCTAAATTTCATTAAGTATTGAGGGACTGATCACTGTTTTTGTGAAAAGTGTCCAGACTGGATAAAATCAGACATGTTGGAAAGATTAAATTCTTACTCCTATTACAGTCCAAATTAGACAAAGTTCACAACACGAAGGTTGTAGAAAATAGTCCAAACCTTTAGCCATAAAATTTTCAGAATAATATCAGGTCTAGATTAAGAGGAATAAACAAAATAATGAGCAGGTAAATCTGTCATGTTTCCAGCAACATATCATGAATGAAATGAACTAGCATTCCGGGCAAGCGATCGCTTCGGGAGATAGCCGGAAAATCCTTTGGCATGCCGCTTCAAGCGGGTTGGTCGTCAACAGAGTGAAGACTATAATGGAGATTCTTTTTGTAATAAAAAGTTTTTATTTGTATTTTGATTTGATTATTACAAGCAACTTGCATATGTAATAAATTTTTTTAATGGTCCATAATCTATATCTACGAGAAAAGAAGTATACATATAGATCTATGATCTAGGGGGAAGAACCAAAAAATCCGTAGATAGAAAAAAATCCACGCTCCCGCAATGTCTTGCAAGTAATTGATCGCTCGTCGTCGCCAAAAATTTGCCGCAACAACTAGATTCCTTCGCAAGAGGGAAAAATGTGTGTGGAAGATGGAATAAAATTTTGTGACTCAAAAAGAATTTTTCTAGAGCTTCGTGCTAATAACGTGTTTGGAGAAAGAGCAACCATGGCAATAGCCCGTGGTATCCTTTTATTCATTCATAGTAGAGGAGGTTACACCTAGTAGCCCAAGGGTTCACCCCATTACATGGTAGTGGGGTGTTATGGTGGATAATGAGGGAGGTGAGACCATAAGTCTCCCTCACTCATAACAGTTTATTACTATTTCTCCAACTTCTAACTTTCCTCATCCAACAATCTTAATCCAACTTTAACACAAAGAAACACACTACTTTAGTGTGGGACCCATAAACAAATCCCAGACCAACTTTCCAACCCACTTTCCTCCAAAAGAAACACAAAACTCTACTTCTCTCTGATTTTTAATGATGATCAATGACAACGAGATTACACCGAGTGGATTCTGATGACGAGCCACAATGATCGACAATGATGATGTTAAGTCAAGGGGTTAGATGATTGTTGATGACAAGATCAAGATGACCTGTTCTACTGTTGACGAGGGTCCTCCGATGACAAAGGATCACCAACATATGAGGGTCCTTTCGTTCAATTTGTTTCTCTTCTTCCTCTTTCTTCTTTTAAAACTATAAATGAAAAAAAAAAGAAAAGTGTTTTGCTCTTACTTTTTGTATTAGAGAATATCTTTGGAGAAGTTTTGGAGATTTGGCTGAGCTCTTTGGTGTTTGGAATTTGACTGTTGACGTTTGGTTTGGCAGTTGCTGTTCTTCGGCGTTTGCTTTGGTTATCTATCATTGGGAGGAGGAAGGTGCTTAGATGGTGGCTTCAAAGTTGGTGAAAATCCAAGAATGTTCAGAAATCTTACAATGAGTGGAGACGTTGACATATGTTTAAGAATTTTTGAGAAGCTCGCTTGCATTCATCCTCTATCGCTATGACTTTATCTAGCCTTGGAAACGCAATTGCATGCACTTCCATAACCAGTTCTTGAACTCGGGTGATACATTTAAGGCATTCAGATCATATAATTGGTGAGTGAGGTATATTATCATTTTTGTTTGTTAACTTGTAGATAGATAGTTGCATTAGCAAATAGCTCCACATCCACTGTTGTAAGTATTAGCTCTGTTAATGTCATCTACAAGGAAATATTGCTAGGTACACTAATCCAATTATTAAATGCGAAAGCGTGAAAAAGTCAAAAATTTTCTAACCATAGCAAAACGCTCAAGATACTCTACAAACATCATGAATTAAAATGATGAATACAAAAACATAACTTGGTGCAGATATTTTTATGTGATATCTACGGATTCAAAATTCTTTCGGCGAAGACCCCAAGCTCTTTCACCAATGAGGCGCGGTAGAATATTCACTCTGATGATGTAGACCCTTCTTGATCCACGAGCACTCCAAGAACTTGAACCCGGCCCCCACGCATTGATAATGTGATGGAGGATGAGAAGTAAAAGTTGAGAAAGAAAATTTCTATCTTTGAAAAGGCTTGTATTTTCCCCATGAAGATCTTGGAAGCTAGGATCTTCGTTCTCATGAAGAGGTTCTCATGAAGAGGGTTTAATTTTGTGCATTGTAGAGGGGATTAGAGGATCCCATTATATAGTGCTTGGGATCGCATTCAAAATTCAAGTTGGAACCCAACTCTATCCATAAACACATAAATATAAGAAAGCTTATTCATGAACTCTTTTAATCCCTTTTGGATTATAAATGTAAGTCAAACTCCTATCCAAAAACTAGGTGGAATTATACGAACAATATCCTTGAAATCCAACAACTCTTGGGATTTCACTCTATCTTTTGGGTTGGTTGTTGGCTCAATAATTTGGTCAAACCCAAACCTTGACCCAAATATGGACACATGCTTGCTACTGCTAGTCAGTGGCCGTAGGCCGCTCCAGCAAGCCAAGCCTATAATGGCTAGCCTACGGCTGTCCTTAATGGCTGCTTGTCGGCCATCAACAGCGACCATCTCCTGTGACGAAGTTCCATCTCCTGTGATTTCATGGGTGTGGTTTGAAGGAGTTTTAGCTTTCTTATAGGAGTAAGATTTCGTAACTCTTTACAAATTTTCCATGCGCATTCGCAATGCCTTTGACGTGTTCCTCTCCATTATATTGATCACAACTCTTTGTGATTGATCACTCATATTAGCATCATCTTGCAACAAGCATATTTCTCTCAAACAAATCGATCACAACTCATTATGATCGACAGCGTATATCTCATATACATTAAATATTTTCTTTCGATTTTTGTGACGAGCCATCATCATTGTGAAACTCTAAAAGCCCAATTCCTACTTTGGCAGCTATTCAGTCGTACTCTACGATCATAGCACAGGTACGACAATGATGCTAGCTTGTTTATGAAGACCACCCCTTCAGAATTTTCATTATCTGGTTTGTATGAAACTGAATTCTCCTGTGAACCAAATCCGGGCATGTCAATGATAGCTACCGTGCAGTTGGATCTCGTCGTCATAATTATAACTCTAAGGTGTCTATGGTATGGAATCTATCAAACCTACAAAACATCTTAATGTTGTGAGTCATGTATGAGATACCATAATGATCAAACTTATTACACCAATAAGTTTGTCCATTCTGTCTTGGTTAATGACTTACTACAGATCCATACCGACTCCCTGCAACACTAACCCCCCATACCAGAGGAGACGAATCATGTCTTGACCGCCGCCACCCTTCACATGCGTTGGGCTATACATACCAAGTACTTAGCAACAACCACTTTCACTGTTGGTTAGTAAAAGCCAAATTATAATATTCCACATACAAGGTTCTTTAGCGCATCTTAGGTCAAGGGATTAAGCTGCACCAACTACCACTTGAGAGCTTCTATTGATAGTGAAAGTATGATCACCATATTGAGGTTTCTTAGCGAGTCGTTTTGTAAACTTGTTCTCCAACAAGAACATTTCATAACATCTCCACATCGAGTGGCTATGAGACCAGACACCACCATCGCTATGGTAAAGATCAGTGCACACTGGTCTATCCAGAATATCAATCCCCCGTCTTGATATTCCTGACTATGAACATTTTAGATTTATGCTTAAGCGGATCCATTAGGCTTCATTACCATAATCTCATCATGATATTAATGTCCTCACATAATCAAGGGACTTTCTCCATGCAATTATATTACTATGCACATATATATACTCAAATGCATCATAAATTATATAGATAAAGATTACCAAATAGCTTACTATAATTTTGAATGAGATGCATCAATTACAATAATTGACGTAATGGCAAATATATCCAACATCTCACATTTGCATTTACGTCCAATTATAGTATCTCATACTAGTCTTACCATTAAACTTTTTACAAGGTTTTATGGAAATGCATTCGTGAGTGGATCTGCAACATTATCTTCTTTAGTAACTCTAAATATATCATGGTAATTTAAATATTTATGCAAGTCATGAAATATCCTACAATACCCCTTATGCCACATCATTGACTACAATGTACTCTAATTCCATTATAGAGTCTGTCATATTGTCTTACTTGGAACTCTTTCAAGCTACTACCCTTCACTAAGGATAAAACATATCCTGCCATTGGCTTGCTGTCAACCTTGTCTCTTTAGAAACTGGAGTAAATCCTGTTAAGAATATTATTTGTCTCTTGTGGCACAATTGATTCTCTTGGAGTGTTTGAACAGAATGTTACTTGAAATGTTGCACTTATTGTTCAACATTTGTAAACATATGACAAGTGTTCTTATGAAATGTTGAACATTTTGTCATATGAAATGTTGAACGTGCTGTTCTATCGTCGGAGATCTGTTCCCGTGCCTTCTCTGCTGACTCTTGTTTCTAACGGACTGATTAAGGATTAGGCTCGTTGGTTATTTGAAGATAGGAGCTAACAGGTTAAATGATTTCAGATCTTCTCCTTCTGTTTGGATCGGGTGGTTCTCTCAGTTACATTTGCTGAAGCGGTTTGAAGGTTGGTAAGAGATAGTGTTTGGGCTCGAATTAGTTTCGACGGTTGAAGATCCTTTCTTATCTGATCTATCTCGCCTTGCTGCTCTTGGGTTGTTCTGAAAATCCTTAGTGATTGGATCTGAAGAATGGTTGGCTAACCACTTAACAACTTTGTAGAGCGATGTTAAAGTTGTAAGTTGGTTTTGATATGTGATTACTTTTGCGGAGATCGATTTTCGCGAAGGTGTTCTCCAAAGCTCCGGGAGGAGGCTGACGACTACTGAGGTAGGGGGTCAAGGGATTTGATCTGTGTCAGTATTGCAAGGGGATCTTGCACGCAAGGGGAGCTTGCGTAAATTACTCCACGGGGTTGATTGAGGTCAACCCTTTGCGGTTTGTATTGAGGGGGAGTTTGTTTCCCCTAGTATCAAATTGTATTGTAACTATCATTATTTCAGTGGAGTAATTTGAATTTCTGGGCGAGGCCCCGCAGATGTAGGTGTGCGCACCGAACTGCGTTACCAATGACCATGTGTTATGATGTGTTGTTCGTTATAATTCTCATGTCTTTACTATTTAGGTTGGCATACTAAATTTCAATTGGTATCAGAGCAGGTCATCCGCATTCTTTGTTTTGTCAAAAGGGGTGTGATTCTGCTGATTGAGTACGTCAACCATGAACACGAAGGAGGGAGCTTCTGTGACCCGGCCGCCGTTGCTCACTGGAACTAATTATACGTATTGGAAATCTCGGATGCGCGCATTCATCAAATCGCTTGACGAGAAAGCCTGGGTGGCCACTGTCGAAGGCTGGACTCCTCCCACTGTTGATGACAAGAAAGGACATGAATCTCTCAAGCCTGCCCAAGACTGGAGTCTCGAAGAAGAACGAGCGGCTCTGGGAAATTCTAAGGTTGTAAATGCTATTTTTACTGCTGTTGATGAAGAACAGTTCAAGTTGATCTCCACTTGCGAAGTTGCGAAGGAAGCATGGGACATCCTTCAAAACATACATGAAGGGACTAGCACTGTAAGAGCATCTAAACTTCAAATCCTAGCTTCTCAGTTTGAAAATCTTAGAATGAATGATGATGAATCTGTGGCTGAATTCAATGGAAGACTTCGTGATATAGCTAATCAGGCTTTTCAATTGGGAAAGAAGTACTCTCAAAAGAAATTAGTAGAGAAAACTTTAAGATCGCTACCTGAAAAATTTTCTGCCAAAATTGCTGCCATTGAAGAAGTTAGGAATACATCTGATATGAGACTGGATGAATTGATGGGGTCTCTTCAAACTTTTGAGATGAACTTGAAGCAAAATAAAAGGGAGAAAGGAGTGGCTCTAAAGGTGGAAACTACTGATGTTTCGCATGAAGGGAATGACACTGATCTTGAAGATGACATAGCATTGTTAACCAAAAACTTTAGCAAAATGATGAGGAAAATAGGAAGTAGAGGTCAGAACTTCAGAAATGCTAACAAGGAAGTACGTCCAAACTTCTCCCCTGCAGGAAGAGGTAACAATCGTTCTATACCGAAGTATGAACCAAAGAATAGAGGCAAGGGAATTCAGTGCAGAGAATGTGAAGGGTTTGGACATGTACAAGCCGAATGTGCAAACACCATCAAGAAATAAAAAGGAAAATCTCTGGCAAGTTCCTGGAGTGATGAAGAGTCTGAAGGATGTACTGGAGAAGAAGATATTGTCAGCAATTATGTTGCTTTTATGGCCATTATGAATGATCAATGTACTGATGACATTACTAGCAATGTTGGAACTAGTGTGGTCAAAAGTCACACCATATTGAAGGAAAAATGTAAGAATGTCAAGAAAAATGTTATAACATTCAGTACAACATCGGACAGTGAATCTACTTTTGATACGGGTGAGGATGAAGAAGTTGACGAAGTTGATATTCGATCTGCATATCAAATCATGTTTGCAAATTGGATGAAGATTTGTGAGATAAACAAGTCATTGAAAAAAAGAAAACACTAGACTAAAAGATGAAAGGGAACAGGCTGTAACTCAACTTGGAGAGATCAAGGTTGATTTCAGAAATCTAGAGGGACAACTCAGGAGAACACTGCTGAGAGCTGAGAAGGCAGAGAGTGTTCTAAACAAATGGAACTCTGGTAAGACTAAGCTTGATGACATTCTAAGCATGGGAAAAATATCCGGAGATCGTACTGGCGTAGGGTTCAATAGAGGAGGTTATCTTCAGTTCACCAAGAAGGTTCATGGTCGAACTATCGAGAGTAAAAGCAACAACAGTTATTTCAAGCAAGGGGTTCAAAAGGATGGACACAAGAAGAGCTCTACTCTTAGGAAATTGGTCTGTAATTACTGTCGATGCAAAGGTCACACCGAGAACAGGTGTTTCAGATGTATGAGACATCAACATGAAGGAAGAAACACATGACATCATGAGAAAAGGTTCGAAAAGAGATGGGTAAGGAAGTCAAGTGTTCACAGCCTAGTTGCCTACACTTCCATGGTCGCTTTCTCGGAAAATACGTGGTATTTTGACAGCGGATGTTCTCGTCATATGACAGGAAATCGAGGTCTTCTTTCAGAGTACACTACTGGAAACAAAGGACACGTTACCTTTGGTGATGGCCAGAGAAGCAAAGTCATTGGAAAGGGGGAGCTGAGGATGACTGAATCTGTTACGCTGAAGGATGTCATGCATGTTCAAGACCTAAAGGCTAACCTGATTAGTATAAGTCAACTATGCGACCAAGGGTTATTTGTCCAGTTCACTAAGAATGAGTGTGTTGTACTGAATAAAGCTGGAGTGAACGTTCTTACTGGGAAGCGTTCGGCTGACAACTGCTATTTTCTTCAAGAAGCTAACAGCTGCCTCACCGCCAGTGTTGAAGCCTCGGAACAGTGGCATCAAAAAATTGGGCATGTTAACTACAAAACCCTAATTGAAATCACCAGGGTCGGAGCTGTTCGTGGGATGCCTGTTTTGTCCAAGAAGAAGGAAGGAGTGTGCAGACCTTGCCAGCTGGGAAAACAGAAGAGAACTAGTCATAAACAACTTCAGATCATCACCACATCTAAGAATATGGAGCTACTACATATGGATCAGATAGGACCCACGACTGAGGTCAGCATGGGGGGTAAGAAGTACATATTTGTTTGTGTTGATGACTTCTCTCGGTTCACTTGGGTAGACTTTCTCAAAGAAAAGTCTGATGCCTTCAATGCCTTCAAGAAACTCTGCACCCGTCTTCAGACAGAGAAAGGAGTTACTATTGGAAAAATTATGTGAATTCGCAGCGATCATGGTAAGGAATTTGAAAATCACCTGTTTGCTGATTTTTGTGAGGCAGAGGGAATACGACACGAGTTCTCTGCGCCTAAGACTCCTCAACAAAATGGAATCGTTGAAAGAAAGAATCGCACTCTACAGGAGATGGCTCGCGTGATGTTGAACGCCAGGAAGGTCAGTACTAAATGGTGGGCCGAAGCAATTAATACTGCTTGCTACACTATAAATAGAGTGTATCTGAGACCCAGAATGGAGAAAACTCCCTATGAAATATGGAAAGGTAAAAAACCTAATGTCTCATACTTTCATGTTTTCGATAGCAAATGTTACATTTTGCAGGATCAAACCTCTAAGGGAAAGTTCGATGCAAAGAGTGGTAAAGGAACATTCCTCGGATATTCTACTACGAGTCGTGCTTTCAGGGTTCTGAATCATCGCACTGATGTTTTGATGGAGTCCATCAATGTTGTTGTTGATGATTTCAAGCAGGGAGAGGTTACTATTCATGAGGGGGCTAGAACTCAAGAAGAGGTTAATGAAGAAGATGAAAATGTTGAACAAAATGTTATAACATTTGATTCAACATCTAAGAGTACCTGTCAGAATGGTAATTCTCAGGTAACTGGATCTGCTGAAGATTCTCAATTAGATGAAAATGAAGTTCGCTCCTCGCATGGGATTACAAAAGTTATTCGAAATCATCCCCCTGAACTTGTCATTGGGAATGTTGAAGATGGACTTCGCACCAGAGGCACTAGTCAGGTAAATTATCGTGATCTTGCTGGTTATATGTGTTTTTTATCCAATGTTGAACCCAAGAATGTCAAAGAAGCATTACTTGATGACTTCTGGGTGATGGCGATGCAAGAGGAGCTTAATCAATTTCAGCGCAACGACGTCTGGAGTCTTGTTGAGAGACCAAAAGGGATTAATGTCATTGGAACTAAATGGATTTTTAAAAACAAAACGGATGAAAAAGGAAACGTCACACGTAACAAAGCTCGATTGGTAGCTCAGGGATATACTCAGATCGAGGGAGTTGATTTTGACGAGACTTTTGCTCCGGTGGCCCGCTTGGAATCTATTAGGTTACTTCTCGCCATGGCATGTAGTTTCAATTTCAAGCTTCATCAGATGGACGTGAAAAGTGCCTTTTTAAATGGGATCTTGAATGAAGAGGTATATGTTGAACAGCCGAAGGGGTTTGAAGATCCTTTCTTGCCTGGCCATGTTTATCGCTTAAAGAAAGCTCTTTATGGTCTCAAGCAAGACCCTAGAGCTTGGTATGAGAAACTGACTAGATATCTCCTTAAAAAGGGTTATGAGCGAGGGGGAGCTGACAAGACGCTGTTTGTCCAGAGAACCAGGTCTGCTATCATAGTTGCTCAGATTTATGTTGATGACATAGTTTTTGGGTCTACTTCATCTCAACTGGTTCGTAAATTTATTGATCTCATGCAAAGGGAGTTCGAAATGAGTATGGTCGGTGAGTTACATATGTTTCTTGGCCTTCAGGTTAAACAAACTAGCGATGGCTTGTTTATATCTCAGAATAAGTATGCTAAGAACCTTGTTAAAAGGTTCGGTCTTGAGAAGGCCCGTCAAGCTCGCACTCCTATGGGTACTACTGAAAAACTCACGAAGGATGATGGTGGAAAGCAAGTGGAGGTTACCCTGTGCAGGAGCATGATAGGAAGCTTATTGTATCTGACAGCAAGTAGACCTGACATTAGCTTCAGTGTTGGGGTGTGTGCACGTTATCAAGCCTGTCCTAAGGAATCTCATATCACGGCTGTTAAACGTATAATCAGGTATATAAGTGGGACAGTTGATTATGGCATTTGGTACTCCAAAGATACCAACACTCTTTTATCAGGGTATAGTGATGCTGATTGGGCTGGTAATGCTGATGATAGGAAGAGTACTACAGGAGGGTGTTTTTACGTCGGAAACAACTTGGTATCCTGGTATAGTAAAAACCAGAATTCTATTTCATTATCAACAGCTGAGGCAGAATACATCGCAGCAGGGAGCTGTTGTACTCAACTCTTGTGGATGAAACAGATGCTGACTGATTATGGCACTGATCAGGATGTCTTGACCATTCTGTGTGATAACCAGAGTGCTATAAACATTTCCAAGAATCCTGTTCAACTTTCAAGGACCAAACATATTGACATTCGACATCACTTCATAAGAGAGCTGGTTGAAAAGAAGATTCTTTTCATGGAATATATAGATACTACCAGTCAGTTGGCAGACATTTTTACAAAACCCTTGGATTCATGCAGGTTTGAAGAGCTACGACAAGCTCTTGGGCTGTGTCGTATCTAATGTTGGACTTATTGTTACACATAATGTTGGACACAATGTTGTACATTATGTTGAAATTTTAAACGGGGTTTTTGTACGTTTAGTAATTTTTGTCTGGTGGTGCTTTCTCTTTTTCTTCCCTCGGCATTTATTTCTCTATTTTGGTTTTTCTTGAGATCATCATTATTTTTGCTCATTTCAAGATTCAAGGGAGAAGCGGTTCTGAGGAACTAGGGTTCTTGGTTCTTGATTTTTCGTTGAAAGATTTCTTGTATCTACTGCAATGGGTCGTGCTCGAAATGAGAAACCCTCCTCAAACCCTCGTCGTTTAGCCCGACATGCTGCTTCGTCCCAGCAAGTTCCCAGCTCGTCTTCATCCCTTCGTTACAGACGGAAAGGAGTTATTCCTCGCGCATCTAGATCATCTCCCGCTGGTATTTCGCCTATTTCCACATCTCATTTGTCGTCCGACTACATGCAATCTGGTTCTCGTTCGAATTTGGATGTGATGCATTTTTCCCCAATTGTTCTTGGTTCTTGCTCTCGGATTAAGTCTCATATGTCCCCCGCTGAAGAAGACGAATCTTTTCCTCACCCGGTCACTGTTGAGGATTGGTTTTGGTACCTTCGTCGAACGGATCGCAAATTGAATATTTCCTGGTTGGATTTATCAAAAACGCGTTTTGGTTCTGTCTCCTTTAAAGATGTGGATGGAAAGCTTATTAGTGTTCGTGTTCCTTTTGATGATTTGGTTGTGATCAAGACTTGGAACCCACCTGTGTCCTCAGTAAAAATCTCAGATATCATTGTATTGGACGATTCTGACTCTGAGCTTCTCTTGAATGATGATGAGGGACCGGATGTTGATAGAAGTGAAGATGGTGCTTATGGGGACATCATTGATGATGGTACGGTTGGTCTGAATCCTGGTGAAGGATCATCTTGTCGTGATGCTCCTATGTCTGATCAAAATGCTGATTGTCGCAGTAATTCAGCGGTTGCTGGGGTATTGGATCCTCATGATGCATCTCTTAATGTTTCTCATTGTATGGATGAGACTGGTGGTTCTTTGTGTCCTGAGAGCAAGAAGGATGGTGTTGTACCAGGTTCAGAGACAAATGCATCTATTGAGGGGAGTGTTCCTGAAATGATCTCTTCTGATCAGGTTGAGGAGAGTGTTCCTCCTGCTGAGGAAACTTCAACTCTGGGAAAAAATGTTGGACGTTCTTTGGATGTTGAAACAGATGTTGGAACAAATGTTGGAACATCTGCTTGCAATCAAGATGTTGATCCTATCTTGAATGATGATCCCAGTGTGGACCCCCTTGTTTTCCATCCTCGCAGATCTAGATCTGGGTCCCTTAAGCGCAAGGCTTCTTCCAAATCGTGTAGAATTTCCACTTCCAAGATTCCCAAGAAATCTGGTGGTCCTAGCTCCTCGTCTCCTTCTACTGTATCTGCTACTAAGGCCTTTACCTTTCAATTCTTTGACAAGTCGTGCCAGACTCGATGGGATGGATATTCTAAGCGGTCCATTTTTGGTGAAAATTCTGTAGCAGTCTCCTCTTTTAAACAGACCCTCTTTGTTGCTTTTCTCAAGGACATTGATCTCCTCCAGGCAGCAAGTTGCTTTAAGACATTTTATCCTGTTCTAGTCAGAGAATTCTACTGTAATCTCTTCAAATCCTCTGCAGATTCTGCTTCCGAATGGGGTTTCAGGGCATTTATCCGGGGAAAGATTGTTCCGTTCTCTCCTGCTATCATAAACAATCTACTCAAGTGGCCGTGCAATCAAAACCTCCCTCTGTATGGAGCTTCTGTTGGTGAAGATCCTGATATTTTCATCCAGACGGTCACAGGAGGACAATATACATGTTGGCCGAAGTCATTTTCCTTCCCTTCATCTGCACTGACTGCTAAGTACTTCTTGCTGTATCGCATTACCACTCGGAATTGGTTGCCGACTTCCAACATGTCAATCGTTACCAAGGCTATGTGCAAACTACTGTTTGCTGCCGGGACTTAGTAATCTTTCAATCTAGGCAGACTTATTTTTGATTCAATCCTCTCTCTATCCGAGTCATCCGCACCCAATACTGCTCTGCCTCATGCTTCCCTCATTTCCATGATATTGTTTTCGCAAGGAGTTGTTCCTGAGTCTTCGGAGCTTCCAGTATCTTGTGACTTGATCAGTTTCACGACTAAGTCCGTTGCTGGCAAAATAGACGATTTATCTGTTCTCTCTCATGTGTCCTCCATGCCGTCCTCATCTACCTCTCCACGCTCTGCTTCTAAATCTGCCCGCAAAAAATCTTCTTCCCAAAAGGCTTCTGTTCAAGATCTACTGGATGATTTGTTAGTGTTTCAGAGGGCTGTCAGAACAGTCGATGATCAGCTTGATATGCTAGAAGTTCAGCAAGGTTCTTCTTCAAGCTCAGAAGGATTTTCTCCAGGAACGAATTGCTCAACTTCAAGCTAAGGTGTCTCCTGACAAGGTATGAATTTTGACTTTTGGTGTCACAAAGGGGGAGAATTGTGTGATGATGTGATGAGAATGGTGTTTTCTGAGGATCTGAAACTTCTGTGGAAGGAGCATTTTTGGTTTTGGGTAAATTTTGGATGTCGGATGTTGTTTGGTCTACCCAATGTACTGTGATCTCTGATGATCTTAATGTCTGGTATGTCTACATTTCTCGTCCTTATTTCGTTTGCCGGTTTTTATGCTTATTGATGCCATATATAGTGCTCTCAGATCCTAGTCTTTTAAAGTGTGCCACTAAAAGCCAGAGGGGGAGATTGTTAAGAATATTATTTGTCTCTTGTGGCACAATTGATTCTCTTGGAGTGTTTGAACAGAATGTTACTTGAAATGTTGCACTTATTGTTCAACATTTGTAAACATATGACAAGTGTTCTTATGAAATGTTGAACATTCTGTCATATGAAATGTTGAACGTGCTGTTCTATCGTCAGAGATCTGTTCCCGTGCCTTCTCTGTTGACTCTTGTTTCTAACAGACTGATTAAGGATTAGGCTCGTTGGTTATTTGAAGATAGGAGCTAACAGGTTAAATGATTTCAGATCTTCTCCTTCTGTTTGGATCGGGTGGTTCTCTCAGTTACATTTGCTGAAGCGGTTTGAAGGTTGGTAAGAGATAGTGTTTGGGCTCGAATTAGTTTCGACGGTTGAAGATCCTTTCTTATCTGATCTATCTCGCCTTGCTGCTCTTGGGTTGTTCTGAAAATCCTTAGTGATTGGATCTGAAGAATGGTTGGCTAACCACTTAACAACTTTGTAGAGCGATGTTAAAGTTGTAAGTTGGTTTTGATATGTGATTACTTTTGCGGAGATCGATTTTCGCGAAGGTGTTCTCCAAAGCTCCGGGAGGAGGCTGACGACTACTGAGGTAGGGGGTCAAGGGATTTGATCTGTGTCAGTATTGCAAGGGGATCTTACACGCAAGGGGAGCTTGCGCAAATTACTCCACGGGGTTGATTGAGGTCAACCCTTTGCGGTTTGTATTGAGGGGGAGTTTGTTTCCCCTAGTATCAAATTGTATTGTAACTATCATTATTTCAGTGGAGTAATTTGAATTTCTGGGCGAGGCCCCGCAGATGTAGGTGTGCGCACCGAACTACGTTACCAATGACCATGTGTTATGATGTGTTGTTCGTTATAATTCTCATGTCTTTACTATTTAGGTTGGCATACTAAATTTCAAATCCCTTTATTGAAAGATTACAATTTCCACTGTAAACTAAGAACATATTTTAGTCCTTCTCAAGTACTTAAGTATGTCTTTTATGGCAATCCAAATGTTTTCCTTAGGATTTTTGGTTGACTAATAATGCCAAATGCGCATTCGATACCGGATCAGTAAAAATATTTAGATCCTACAACTGAAGCATAAGGGATCTTGCTAATGCATGTCATCTCCTCCTCAATCTTGCGAGACTTGTCATTTAAGTGAGTTATTCCATAGCAAGTATATACATAAAATTTCTTGAGTCTTACCATGTTAAATTTCTTTAACATGGCTTCTTTGTATTTAGATTGGGATAATCCCAGCTGTAAGGAAATCTGCTTTGGTTTCTAAATAATTTAGAAAACAATGCAAGACTTGAAAAATCAAATTTTTCTAAACTAGCATATGAAAATCAAGATCAACCTACAAATACTAGAAATTAATGTTGAAATAAAAGACTCACCTTTGCACGGCTCTTCTTAAGCGGTACACGTGGATCCAAAAACTTTTTCAGTGAAGACCCCAAGCTTGATCACCAACCAATTCAATAGAAGTTTCACATTGATGATGCACCCTTTCACGATTCATGAGCCTTCCAAGAACTTGAATCAGCTATCATGCTTTACTAGTGTGAGAGAGGATTAGAAGGAAAAACTTTATATTTAAGCCAGAGATTCTCCCTCACAGAGGTTTTAATTTCATCACTCAAGGGAACTTGCATGTAGATCTTTAATCTCTCTAGTTGGGATTTCTTGGTGTTGGTGTGTATTGAGAGACGAGGAGAGGACCCCTTTATATAGTGCTATGGGTCATCTAAATCCAAGCCACATTTGGAATTCGAGTTGGATCCCAACTCTAACCCTAAATGTGAATTTAGAAGAATGCGTGTTCATTAGGTTTTTCTTGATTTGAGTCCAAATCTTATCCTAAAACAAGGTGCGTTTGTTAGAGTTAAACTCTAATAATTTAGTTTGGTTTCATATCCAACTTTTGGATTAAAATAGGACCAAAATCATAAATCCTAATCTGTATTGTCTACTATTAGTTGACTAGCAAAACTATGCTAGTCGACTAATGACCAAAACAGAAGCATCGTTCATCATGTGATATGTTAGTCGACTAATGAATACTCATTATTCGAATAGTCAGCACCAGTTGACTAATGACTAATCTTTAGTCGACCAAATTGATGCAGATGTTTGTTTTAGGAGTTTCCGCCTTTCTTCTTTAGCTGAAATGTTCGTAACTCTTTACGATCATTTCTCGTACGCACTCACAACTCTTTCTGATGCGTTTTATCCTCTCAAATAAGTTTGATCACAACTATTATGATCATTCCCATATATCGCATATACATAAAGTTTTCTCCTTCACTTTTCGTAGCGAGCTATCATCGATGTGAGACTCTAAAAGTCTGATTCCTACTCTAGTAGTGAATCAATCATATCGTATCATAGGTACAATAGCGGCACTAGCTATGCATGATGACCACCCATTTTAGAATCATCATTATTTGGTTGGTGTGAAACTGGAATCTCATCCGATCAAATCTGAACCTGTCGGTGACAGCTATCATGCAGTTTGGTCCCTTTGTCAAGACTACGTCGCCAATATGTCTAGGATACGGAAACTATCAAATCCTATTACACCTTAAAGACTTGGGTCATATGTGATCCTATAGTTTGTGGTTGGATGAAACTTGTTACTCTTAACAAGTTTATCCCTTCTACACTGGCCAAGAATTTACTATTAATCCATAGATTCCCTGCGACACTAACCTCTCATACCAGAGGAAATAAATCCTATCTAAACGACCACTCCATTTGCATGCTTCGAACTATACCCAGCAAGTGCCAACTGGCTCGACTTAAAATGTGTGAGCGCTACTCCCAAGCGTAGGAGATCGAACAAGTAATAATCCTGGTGAGTCCAGGTATCGTATCCACGGGACAACTGACCTGTAAAACCACGAACTTCAGTTTGTAAAGAGTACTAAAACGATAATAACCAACCACCTAAAGATATGGTATCAAGAGTTTAAGATAATAGAAGAAAATACTACGATGATTACGGTAAATTCGATATGGGGTACTAATATGGAGAGTATGCGTTGGTAGTGATTTCGTTAGGGTGTGTGCAATCAATGATTATTAATACCTCTTCTATAACTCAATGTTTCGTCCGGTTAGGGCACGAGAACGTCGGAAAATATGGCGATAAATCGCATAAAAATGTGCCAAAGAGTTAATCACGTATAACGTCAATTTCATAAGGAAAATAAACACAAATGCCTTCTCGGGTCGCATCACGAATAAGTCCGCAAAGATCCTATTCTATTCAAGCATTCTCACGTCTCCGTATAATATACCCAAACAAGATATATATAGGAATTAACAAAATACGCGATTATACAATGCAAATAAGGCGAAAAGATATCAAAATCAATGATTACGACACCCTAACTACATTAACACCAATACATATGAAGATTAACCGTGCATGGAGAGAATATATTCACTATTCATAGACAAATACATCATTAAAACATCAAAGTACGTGAATAATACCTCAATTCTAAGCCAAATACGCAAAATACAAGGCTAAAGATAGGAAAAATGTCACCAATTCTCTCCAAATAGCCCCAAATCTTCTTCAGATGATAGGACTAGTCTCTGTCTCCATGGCCTCCAAATTTCATGGCGAAATACGGCTCCTAGAGCCCCTAATATGCCAGAATACGCAAAAAAACCCTAGAATACTCTTATATAATAGCATTGCAGGTTTAAGATCCTTAACAAGTTCAAAACCCGCATCCGATTGCTTAAATACATGCCCAATTACCCGGTTCATCTCTCTGCCATAGGATCTGGGTGGGATTGCGTGTAATTGTGACAGTGTCCCTTGGTTCGGATCCGACTCGCCTGCAACCGCTCTAACGATCCGAACTCTAATAGGAATTGTTTGGGCCGTCGGATGGAGGATCGTGCGGCTCTCGACGAGCCACGTCATCCGCATGAAGTGCTGCTCTTCGATACGATTAAGTTGCTTGCCGACCGTTGGATCACCATCGCAGGGTCTAGACTTGGACACGTGGCTCGATTTTCGCCCGCTCTTGAGTCGCCTTCGGGCTTAGCTTTGTCTGTTGGATCAGAATCCAACGATCGGCGCATGTCCACGTCGCCCGCTCGTGGAGATCGTTAGATCTGAGCGGGAGTTGCTCAGATCGTGCCACGTGTCCAGTAGTGAAGCGGCTACGGTTCCAGCGACCGTATTTTCGTATTTTCCGCGTATTTCGTCCATATTTCTCCATTTAATAGGTATTCTGCATTCAAAAATCATAGTAATTAGCACAGATCTCAGAAAAATACAAATAAATAGTTGTTGGAATTGTGAGTTCGAGATCTAGCCATGAAAAATATAAAAAAGGCAGAAATACTTAAAAAAATTCATACTTTGTGCACAAATCAATGGTTTGTTCTAATAAATGATGATATCCAAATACGAACGTATTAGAGACCAATTAAGCATCATATACACATAAAATAGTGCTAGATAAGGGGTTAAATATGCAATATTCAACCTAAATCACCAACATACTTGGCATGATGCTGATGTTTGGTAAAAGCAAAAGTATAGCCTTTTACGTGATAGGTCCTTTAAAACGTTTCTGGTCTTAAGGATTATGCTGCATCAAATGCAATTGAGAGCTTCCATTGACAATTAAAGTATGATTACCGTATATAAGCATCTCATCAAGTTGTTCTGTGGATTTGTTCTTTAACAAATACATGTGCATCGTCTTACAATGTCCCATCATCAAGTGGCCATGAGACTAGCCACTACCATCTCATGATAGAGATCAATGCACACTGGTCTATCCGAAATATCAATATCTCACCTTAATATTCTTATGACCATGAACATATAGTATATGCGCTTAAGCAGATCCATTTGGCCTTATTGTAATACCCTTAGTGAGAAATACTAGTATATGTGTATAACATGTATTGGATGTGTCGGTGGTGTGAAGATTGGAGTGAGGATAGATGTATGCATATATGCTTCCATGCTTATATACTTGTGTATGCATGGGCGTTAATATGGTTGCGTGTAGTGTTTATACGTACACACATATATATGTGTGCATGTGCCGGTGTGTTTAGTGTACTTGTGTGTAGACATGTGTGTATGTGGGTGTATGCTAACTAAGTATATCTCATTGCATATATGTATACGTGGAGTGATGATGTATGGATGTGTATATATGTATGTGTCTGTGTGTCTATGTATATATATACACACACACTAGTCATAACCCGTGCCCGTGGGCACGGTTCATTTAAGATTTTCCTACGTGAAATCTTTATTCCCCAAAAAATTATTTCCATATCCAAAATTTAAAAGAACAACAAATTAGCATAAAAATAATTAGCAGCATGGGCACTTTCGGCGTGGGCGCCTTTGGCGGAAATAACAAATACGGCGCGGGCGCCTTCGGCGTAGAACAACAAATTAGGCACGGGCGCCTTCGGCGCGAAACAACAAATTCGATGCGGGCACCTTTGGTGCGGAACAACATGCGAGTACCTTCAGTGTGGAACAAAAAATTTGGTGCAGGCGCCTTCGACGCAGAATAACAAATTCTGTGCAGGCGCCTTCGGCGCGGAACACCAAATTAGCGTAAAAAAATTAGTGGAACAACAAATTCGACACGAAACAATGCGCGAGCGTATTGACGCGGAACAACAAATTTAGCGTAGGTACCTTTGGCTCGGAACAACAAATTACGTTAAAAAATTGAGCGTGCGTCGTTTGTTGGCGCGAAACAATGCGCGAATGCATTCGGTGCAGAACAACAATTCGGCGTGGGCGCCTTTGGAGCAGAACAACAAATTAGCGTAAAACGTGCGAGCGCACTCGGTGCAGAACAACAAATTCAGCGCGGACGCATTAGGCGCGGAACAACAAAACTCAGGGTATTTTTCGGTGACGGTATTAACTTACATTTCTTTACGCTAGTTTGTTATTCCGCTGAATTTTTTTACGCTAATTTTTTTACTTTATTTAATTTAATGGATCATGTTTCTCCACAATCTTTTCCAAGACACTTTTAATTTCAAAGTTTTGGTTCCCAAGACACTTTTTCCCCCAAAATTTAATCTCCACAATCTTTCTCAATACACTTTTAATTTTAAAGTTTCGGTTCCCAAGACACGTTTCCCCCAAAATTTAAGTTTTCCCACTAAAATTTTCACAAAATCCAATCTCACACATTGATTTACCAAGATCAAATCTCAGCCACTATTTATCTTGTCCTAGTCAGCCCTATAATTCAAAAAAGGTTGTCAAATGTTATATATATATACATATGTATATATATACATATGTACATATGTATATGTACACATGTACATATGTACATATACATATGTACATATACATATGTACATATACATATGTATATGTACATATGTATATGTACATATGTATATGTACATATGTATATGTACATATGTATATATACATATGTACATGTGTACATATACATATGTACATATGTATATATATACATATGTATATATCTATGTATAGGAAAATTTTCAAATGAGAACATTTCGCACCGTGCGAAAATGTTTTTAGTTTTTTTTTGAAATTTTTTTTTTCAAAAATTCTTTTTTCCACCCTCATTATATGTTGTTATACCCCCCTCAAAAAATAATCGTTGAGAAATAATGTCATTTGGCATTCGATCAAGGCATTTCATCAAATTCGCACGTTTTGAGACCGTTAAATTTGTAACGGGTGGATGGGTGCTCTAATCCCCAACGGGTTCACCCATTATTTTCCCTAGGGTATATAATTGTATGGATTAAACATCAAAAAAAAAATTTTTGAAAAAAAAATTTCAAAAAAAAGATAAAATTCTTTTCGCACGGTGCGAAAAGCCCCTTTTTCGCAATGGAAGATTGCCCTATATGTATATATACATATGTATATATGTATATATACATATGTATATATATAAATATATATATGTATATATACATATATACATATATACACATATATATATACATACATATATATATATATATGTATATATATATATATATATAACTATGGTTCAAGTATAGTGTATGTGATATTTGTAAACACATCCATATAAGATTAGTATTGGACTATATGAGTACTAAGAGTCAGTATGAATACTCATATAATACTATTCATACTCATACATATATGAATATTAAGAGTAAGTAACATATATATTACATATAAATAATTATTCATAACAAGTGCATAAAATATGGTATTTGTATTATAGGCCATGACCTTGTGTGAGTGTTAATGTATTATATGGGAAAGTGTATGTACATAGTAGTGGTCCAAGTTGTGTCATTAACACTTGAACTACTCATATAGCCATGGACTTGTGAATGTATGCATGCTATGTTGGTATATGCCATATATATTATGAGTTAAATGTGTGTGTGTGTGTGTGTGTGTGTGTGTGTGTGTGTGTGCATGTAGTGTGGGTGAGCATGGTGTGTGGGGGACAAGGTGAAAGGGTTTAGGAGTAGTGGCAACCCTTGTAATTATATAACCAAAATAGAGGGCTTTTATTAGAGGGCTTTTATTAACGGGCTTTGTGCAATTGCATGAGTGGTAATTAAACACCTAAGTGTAGGGGTAATTGTATTTCACATTCATGCTAATGGCATATTTGTAATTAAGGAATTAAGTTGGATGGAAATTGTGAAAGATTGTAAGTAATGGAAAACTTGTAAATAAATGGACCCATGGGAGAAATATCTCTCTTTAATTAATTATTTAAAACTTCTATTTCTTTCTACATTCTTCTTTTTATCTCGTTTTCTTTTCATTCCCTCTCTCTCTCTCTAGGTGTTATATGAAAATATAGGTATGTGCATATATGACTCTGGGTATATAGGTACCTAACAGTAGTATATGACTATTTTTGTAATTAGTGGGGAGTGTGTATGCATCGTTGAAGAGTGTGTAAAGTAATGGCACACTTGTAATTAAGTGTAGGTGTGTGTGTGTAAGGTAAGATGGTATGTGTAAAGGAGTGTATTATGCCCAGTGGTGCCTTATGTATAGTAGCATGGAAATAATATTGTAGTGTATTGTATGGACATTCGTGGTGATATATGTGTGTATATTTGGATGTATACTGGGATGCATACTATGATGTATATTGGATGTATACACGGAGCATACGTGTGTATGTCATAGCACTTGTGATGATGTCTAGACTACAAGGAAGTATACCGCGTGGATGTGTGCGTGCCTATAAATATGTATGTTGGGTGTGTGCCATATGTATTTGTATGTTGTGTTAGAAGTTGATATTCTAGTGCATTTACGACCTTATATGGACTTGTATTATGCATGTGTGACTTATCTTTGGTTTTGTTTGTATACTAAATTATGTGTGGATAAAATATTTGTGCAGTATTCTATTGTATATGTGAATTTTATTAACGTATTGACTATGTTGTGTAAATCTATCGGTTGTGTAATAGTGATTAGTTTGTATTCTTGTGTTCATATTATATTCATATTAGTGATTGTGTGACATATTATGAATGAGATTGGTATGTCATGTGTATGTGTGTCCATTGTGTATGTGTACTAGAATATGTGCATAGGTATGTAGATGTGTAATGTGTGGTGATATTTGTATCTATTATCCATATATATAGCGGTATATGTCTTATGGCCATTTATGTGTATTCCATAAGATGGTTGTATGTAGTGCCTATTGTATGTAGTGTTAGATGTGTTGTGATACCTACGTTGCCTTGAATATTGTAATGAATGACTGGTGTAGTGACTATGATATGGGTTATAGTGTTGTATTAATCGTCTTGTATGCTATGTGTATTGGGATATTTGTTAGATTATGTATATTTCTGTGGATTTGTATCTTCGTATGAATATGGCCGTATAGTTTGCATTGTAGTAGCATCTATATAAGTGTATGATACACCTTTTGTATCGTAATATATGTATTGTGTTGTACCATTGTGGTATATGTTTGTGTCTGTATAAGGGAAGGGTTGTTATGTAATAGTGTATGTAGGAGGGTGCAAGTGGCCTAGAAGTATCTATGGATGTATTTGTGTAAATACTTGTGTATGTGCTTATAGTGTATATGTATACTATTAGGGGTATGTATTGTATTTGTGATTGTATTATAGTTCGGTGTCTATATCTATTGTGGTTGTCGATAATGTAGTCGTTTATTGGTGTATGTATTAGTTGTATCTTAGTTGTCTGTATGGAGGTATACTAGTCGCTGCATGTATTAGCTGTAGTTGTAGATAAACCTATATACTATTTGTTGTTTGTATAGATAATAGTTACATGGATAGTAGTTATATGTATGGATGCATAGTATAGTAGTTATTTGTGTATGTGGATTTTGTAAACATAAGTCTATATTGGTATGTCTATAGTAAGTGTCTATAAGCCTAATTCCATAGCGGTATCCTTGTATACATGTCAAAACATGTGGTGTGTATAGTTGTGTGCCCATACAGGTATCTGTATGTGATTAATCGGATGTGTATATGTAAGTGTTTATATGTATGTAGGTGTTTCTATAGTGTTATATGTGGATAGTGACCTTCTAGTTGCGTATGCCTCCTTGTTGTATGTGATACAGACTGTATGGGATCGATGAGTCTTAACCTAGTCTTATATTATGTTATAGTTTATGTATGCATGAGGTAGGATGACCGTTGGTGTCTATCACCCCTAGGTTAACCTTTAGTCTAGAAAGTCCGAGGACTGACTTTATTTTTAAGGTGGGTAGATTGTAATACCCTGAGTGAGAAATACTAGTATGTGTGTATAACATGTATTGGATGTGTCTGTGGGGTGTAGATTGGAGTGAGGATAGACGTATGCATGTCTGTTTCCATGCTTATATACTTGTGTACGCATGGGCGTTAACATGGTTGTGTGTAGTGTTTATATGTACACACATATATAGGTGTGCATGTGTGGGTGTGTTTGGTATACTTGTGTGTAGACATGTGTGTATGTACTAACTAGGTATATCTCATTATATGTATGTATATGTGGAGTGATGATGTATGGATGTATGTGTGTGTGTGTGTGTGTGTGTGTGTGTAACTATGGTTCAAGTATAGTGTATGTGATATTTGTAATACACATCCATACTAAGATTAGTATTGGGCTGTATGAGTATTAAGAGTAAGTATGAATACTCATATATTACTATTCATACTCATACATATATGAGTATTAAGAGTAAGTAACCTATATATTACATATAAATAATTATTCATAACAAGTGCATAAAATATGGTATTTGTATTATAGGACATGAGCTTGTGTGAGTGTTAATGTATTATATGGGAGAGTGTATGTACATAGTAGTGGTCCAAGTTGTGTCACTAACACTTGAACTACCCATATAGCCATAGACTTGTGTGAATGTATGCATGCTATGTTGGTATATGCCATATATATTATGAGTGATGTGTGTGTGTGTGTGTGTGTGTGTGTGTGAAAAATGGAAAAGTGCTGACAGCGCTGGAAATTTTTCCAGCGATGTCAGGGATGTGGGCGACCTACAAATTTTTTTTAAATTTTTTTTGCAGTAGTTAGATAAATTTGTTACCTAGCTTCCCATAAAATTTCAGGTCGATCCAACACCATTTGAGCCTCCGTTCATCGAATTCAAAAAACCCGCTCCAAAATCTGGACAGTTTTGCGCAACGTTTTTGAAATCGATGAACTGATCGGTCTATATTTTACACATTTTTTCTGCATATTTTCATGCCATTTTGATTGCTCATATTGAGATTTTCACGATTATTCGACGATATTTCGTTACTTTCCACTATTTCTCGTTTTCGTCGGATTTCAGGAAATATGGAGCAATCGGGAGCAAAAATGAGCTTAAGGGATTTGTACATGCACCAGAGCGTCGCATATGGCCCTATCAAGAAGCTAACCATGTTGGATGATGAGGGTAAGAAGATAGAAATCGATAGAATCGATGAAGAGGCGAGGAGAAGAAGAGTTGACTCTAGAAACAGGCCACCCGGCCGAGTAACACAGCCCACTCGGCCGAGTGAAGAAGCGTATTCGGCCGAATAGAGATCGTCACTCGCCCGAGTGAGTCAGGACTTCTGAAAGAAATCAAAGCCGACTCTCTGGAATTCTTTGGAGTACCGCAGAAGACCCTACTCGGCCGAGTAGAGAAGCCCACTCGACTGAGTGAAGAATCCCACTCGGCCGAGTGATGCCGATGACACAAACGCCCAGATTTTCAGACAGCCTCCCACTATTTTAAACTATACTATCATTCCAGCAATCAAAGTATTTTTCTCATATTTTTTATGGATAGTAGACTTCATGATGGTTCCAACGCCGCCAAGAACGCACCAATCGGAGGTTGGATGAAATCTGGAGAATTTCTGCAAGTTGATGCTGTATTGCTGAAATTTCCACTCGGCCGAGTCATATTCCCACTCGGCCCGAGTGACTGCGGGCCCAGATTTTAAGTTGCGGCCAAGCTGATTTAGGGCACGAATTTGAGAGGGTTTTGAAGGGTTATTTGCTAGGGTTTTGGGAGGCTATTTAAGAGGTTTGTAGCCATCATTAGAGAGGAGTTCCCATATTGTTTTCTTAGAGTCTTTTTTAGAGGTTAGGCCATGCCCTAGGCCCCCTCTTGGATCTAAAAAGCTTGTAATTGGATTGAAGTTCTTCATCAAAGCTAAGTATCCTTGTTTTTATTGTTTGAATCTTTGATTTGCTATCTTTTCATATGCAAGCAATGTCTCATATTGATTTCTATATCGTTGTTGATATGCTTGGTTGATTGTTGTTCTAGTGCATAGGGATGAACCCTATGGATCTAATTTCTGAATTGTGAAGAATTAATTTCTATATTGCTTTGCTAGAAGGTTATATTGTGATTGATTTATTACGGATAGCTAGGAATTTCCATCGATTTGGAGTTTGCAAGAGATTGGATTCCGATCGATGGGAAGGCCTAGATATTCGATTTAGGTTTATAATCGAAATTCTCTAGACTTGGTTTGCAAGAGATTGGACCAAAGCTAGGATTTTTATTATAAATCTATACACATATTCGTTTGCAAGAGATTAGACGAATACGAACTATCACAACCTAGATCGTAACTCGAGTTTGCACGAGAGTGGGCTCGAGGAGCGATTGGACGATGATGTCAATCTTCATGCTAGTGGCTTAAGTTAGGGTTTGCACGAGAGTGAGCTCTACTCTAGGTTTGCTATAGACCGACAATAGCGCGAGAGCGTGAGCTTAGTTCTACATTAAGTTACGACTAGTTCACCTCAACACAAGTCTAGTAATATTGAGATTCACTATTTACAAGGACGAATGACAATCCGTAGTGGAGATTCCCTAGCTCTAGACTCTTTTATTGTATTGAATTCGAATCGCTATTTGACCAACATCTTTATCACCGACACCGACATCCACCACCATTTCCATTATATCATACCAAAACCATCTCCACTAATAAAACATTCGTAGTCGAGCCAACCTAGGATAGATTGGAGCCAACACCACATCCTCGTGTTCGATACCCGCTCACCACTTGACCGTGCGCTTGCTGTAAAACTACAATCGTTCTCCGGGTGTATATCCGGGGCCGATCATGAACAGAGGCCCAAACGGTGTTGGATCGAAATGAAATTTTGTGGGGAGCTAGGTAACAAGTTTATCTAACTACTGCAAAAAAATTTTAAAAAAGTTTTTAGGTCGCCCAGATCGCTGACAGCCCTGGAATAATTTCCAGCGCTGTCAACACTCCTCCATTAACATATATATATATATATATATATATATATATATATATATGGTAAAGGGATCCTAAGGTGCCTCCTTAGATTGAATCTAAGGAGGCGCCCACATTTCCTCCCATCTCACACATTTTTTTTGGAATTTTTTTTCATGGGTTTATTGTTCACCTCATGGATGATCAACATACCAAATTTCAAGGGATTCCAATACTTTTTGAGCCACCATCTACCCCTTGCAACTTCGTGTGTTTTTTCTCACGTTTTTAGACCGTTGAAATTGTAAGGGGTAGATGGTGACTCAAAAAGTTTTGGAATCCCTTGAAATTTGGTATGTTGATCATCCATGATGTGAACAACAACCCCATAAAAAAAATTTCCAAAAAAATTGTAGGTGATGGGGGAAATGAGGGCGCCTCCTTAGATTTTCATCTAAGGAGGCACCTTAGATCCCCTTTTTCCATATATATATATATATATATATATATATATATATATAGGAAAATTTTCAAATGAGAACATTTCGCACCGTGCGAAAATGTTTTTATCTTTTTTTTGAAATTTTTTTTTTCAAAAATTCTTTTTTCCACCCTCATTATATGTTGTTATACCCCCCTCAAAAAATAATGGTTGAGAAATAATGTCATTTGGCCTTCGATCAAGCCATTTCATCAAATTCGCACGTTTTGAGACCGTTAAATTTGTAATGGGTGGATGGGTGCTCTAATGCCCAACGGGTTCACCCATTATTTTCCCTGGGGTATATATTTGTATGGATTAAACATCATAAAAAGAATTTTTGAAAAAAAAAATTTCAAAAAAATAAAAAAAAGTTTTCGCACGGGCTTTCGCACGGGATTTTTCGCAACCGAAGATCACTATATATATATATATATATATATATATATATATATATATATATATATATATATATATATATATATACATATACATATATATACACACACACACATATATGCATGTAGTGTGGGTGAGCATGGTGTGTGGGGGACAAGTGTGAAAGGGTTTAGGAGTAGTGGCAACCCTTGTATTAAAGGGCTTTGTGCAATGGCATGAGTGGTAATTAAACACCAAAGTGTAGGGGTAATTGTATTCCCCATTCATGTTAATGGCATATTTGTAATTAAGGAGTTAAGTTGGAGGGCAATTGTGAAAGATTGTAAGTAATGGCAAACTTGTAAATAAATGGACCCATGGAAGAAATATCGCTCTTTAATTAATTCTTTAAATCTTCTATTTCTTTCTACATTCTTCTTTTTATCTGTTTTTCTTTTCATTCCCTCTCTCTCTCTCTCTCTCTCTCTCTCTCTCTCTCTCTCTCTCTCTCGCGTCCCCTTGGAGGGGGACCGAATCCTACTCATCCAACACAAAAAAAGAGAGAGAAGAAAGAAAGAAAACCAAAGGAAAAGATGAAGATGAAAAGGAAAGGAGAAAAGGAGAAGAAGAAGGAGGAGAAAGAGGAGGAGACATCCACACTCATATGTGGTAGGAACCCATACTTGTGCACTAACTATTAAATTTGGGGTTGTTGGCTTAGTTGTAGCTCCAATTGGTAAGAAACTTTCATTTTTAGTTAAGAACCGATCTAACGCTAGCATCTTAATTAAGTAGCATGCCATATTTGAGCCAAAGGTGACACCTTTCTAAGACAACATTCTCTATTATGCCAAGCTAGCATTTTACTTAAAAATCTATGTTTCATTTAAAGGCTCTTTTGTAAATGGTAATGAGTTCTCACTAATTAGTGTTTAATAAATCTAATGCCCTATATTTAGTTAGCATGTAATTTAGAATGGCATTAGCTTTTATAATTGTGTAGTACTAGTTTGTGTATAGAGTTGGCCTTCATGCAATTCCCATTAGTTTGAAAATGTTACATTTTTAAGGAAGAAGTGCTTAAGCCTTCAACTAAAAGTGGGTATTGCTAAGTAGATTTCAAAGTGAGTATTGTTGAAGCTTGCATTAAATTGGTTGCATTTAAAAATGCATTCTTATTGAGTAATGATGCCTATGTTGTGATGGTTAATGATGTTTATCTTTATGGTTACTGATGCTCATGGTTAATTATGCTTTCGTTTATGGGGGAATAGTTCCCTTTTTTGGAGGAAGGTGTTGTGATAATTGGCAAGTGATCTCTAATGAAGTATGGTGTGGTATAGATTGGAAAGTCATGACACGAATGTAAGATCCAATTATGGATGAAAGAAATGAAATTTGAAATGTATGAAGGAGGAAAAATAAGGCTTTGCCAATGCACTTCCCGCTTCATGCCAGTTATTGCATTTTATGCCACAAGTTGTATTGAATTAAACAACCCTAAGTAATGTACCGTATACATTTGATAGATGTAATGGCCCAGAGTGCCATATACATATGAACTATATTTTTGTGTGAAAATATAGTGTATATCTGTGTACTATGTATTGTGTATATGTTTGTATACAAGTGAGTATATATTTGCGTATGCTTTATATGGCTGATTGTGCATGTAGTGTGTGCAGTGAACTATGAAGTGGTAGAATAATATTGTATGATTATGTGAAGTAGTACTAGTAATTAGACTTACTATTAGTCTTATAAGTGCTACTAATTGATGCTAATGGTGTATTCTTATTGGTTGCTTGCATGGTTGCCCATGGATGCTTGTTGAATGCTTATGTATTGGTAATAGAGTGTGTTTAGTAATGTGGGTGTAGTGTACATGCATGAATGGTGAGGTGATGCAAGGATATGTGATACATGAATATGGTTGTATGATGGTGTGTGTATGTGTCTGAATGGGTGTGTATGATTGGTGCAGAGGGACTAGTGTGAAAAGGGTTGCGATAGTGGCATTTTCGTAATTTAGAGAGGGACGTGTGCAAAGAAAAAGTATATGTATAAAGGAATGGCAACTTGCAAATATCCTAGAAGTTGGAGGGGTAAATGATGAGGGTGGTTTAGTCATTCCATAGGTCACATGGTAATCTTAGGGAGAAATGTAGAAGACAAGAGAAGAGAAAACAGAAGAAGAGGAAAGAAAAGAACAGAAAAGTCTGGAGTGTTGAGAGATAGTTGGAAGAGGAGCAAAATAAACTCTAAAATTAGGAGTAGCCATGGAACAAGCCATGGCTCTCTATATATTCAATTAGAGAATAGGAGTCCAAGGGACTCCCCACTAAATTAGTGGGGAGTAATGGTGAGATGTTGAGGGGGGAGGCCAAAGGCCTCCCTTAACTCACAACACTCACCCTCATCTCTCCATTACCTTGGGTTAAGCATATGAATACTTCAGGATTCAGTATGCTAATGTGGTGGATACTTCTGGATCCGGAGCCACTGTGGTTGCCTCGTTAAAACCTTAGCTGTGGAAAACCCAGTGGGAAAAACCAGCAGCTTAAGGGAAAAGAGTACAACTATCGAGGGACTCCCCCCTGATCTGTACAAGCTTCAGGCTTGCAGATTTCCTATGTATCTATACAATCATCTCATATTCATCTATACATCCATCATGTTCTGAAAGAAAATACAATCATCACTCATCTATACAAGTTTCACTCATCTAGCGGCTATAGTAAAGCAGTGGCGTTCTGGAGTGGAATGCTCTTCGAAGTTTGGTAGATGACGCCACTAAAGTATTCATTGAATCAGTCTTCAGTGTGTCTGCTAGGTACTGCTGGACCTGGCTGAGCGTTTTCAATATTTGCTTCTTGGATGATGAACTTCTCAGAAGATGTAGACATTGGAGGATGATGTGTAGATATTTAGGAGGTGCCAGGCCTTTAGTGTTTTAGTCATCGAGATGATCTTTAAACCTGCATATGCAATATATATTCCTTGACCCTTTGAAGTTGCGCAGAAGCAGCTTATCCTTGGTCTAGTGGTGCTCTCAAGGGCAACACTGTATCTGGTTAACAACTTTAATGCAGACGTTCTATCAAAGACACGTGCAGTTGGCCAGATAAGGAAGTGTAACAAGTACACTAAAGCTAGGCTCTTCAGGACCTAGGATGTCCTCCCCTTCTTCCAGCGACTGGAAGGTGTCATAAATAAGCATCTATTTTTAATTGGTTGCAAATGGACATCATTCTTCATAAACTCCAGGTGTATGAAGGATATTAACGGGTTCCACCACTAAGGTGTTAAATATATAAGCCGAGACAATACCTTGTTATACCTAGGTTTTTCATTTCCAAGGTATTCTTAAAACTATCTGATATCTCAATGGTCTCTGCAGGAGATCCTATTAGCTTTAAGTTGATCACATGTACGACGAATATCACAAATCCTGTCAACGATCTTTTGAAAAAAGATACACGGGTAGAATATTGCTTAAGATCAACTAATGATATTTGTAGCCTTTATGGAGAAGACGTTTCTACGTCTCTCTTTCATATCTGGGGGTAGAGTATACCCTTATGAAAATTTTATATATATCTCTATATCTATATTGCCGTATATGTATGCAGTCACAACGTCCATGAGCTGCATTTATTGGCTTTTTCAGAGAATTTTAGGCTTTAGTAGGAAAATGATCACATTTCCTTCATTTCAATTTCTTATGAAATCCAACTTATATTCCACAGGTTTTACACATTCAGGTGTATGGACTACTGGTCCAAAGGCTTTGCTTTTCAAGAGTGAGTCCAGCTCTACTCTTATTGCCTCATCCCACTTTGGCCAATCTATGCGTTTATGCTATAGAAAAGTGGGTTGACGTCAGTGTCGTATTCAGCGACGTGAAAGGCAATAGCGAAAGCAAAACCGTTGACGACGACTGTGCTATATCTGTCCAGTACCTCTCCAGTATGTACGTAATATAATGATTTTTCTCCTATTGTTTCCTCTGCAGGGGAAAATTTGGAGGGGAGAGGTTGCTGGTCTGAGCTCAGCATCCTGTGGTTGGATCATTTTAATATATCTAGGAATCTTCCTCTTTCGAGGAAAGTTTTATATTTTTAACCTGGCGGGCGTCCTCTTTTCTATTGAGGTACAGCCAATTCTGCTGCCGGTGGATTGCATCCATCTTTGGGAATGTCAATCCTAGCTGGCGTGTTGGCAGCAGGGACGTGTGAACGAACATTCTTCTAGTTGTCCGTAAATTTATCCGGCAATTGATGTACTTTAGTCTGAATGTGAAGGATCTTCTGAATCTCATCTTCACTCAGAAAAAGTATGCGGATCATAACGAGAGTAGGACTTTTGTGTCCCATGATATGGTCTCAGAAGCTTCAGGCTTCTTTAGACTCCGTGCCTATTTCTATGAGATTTTGCTCATCAAATTCACATTTATCAAGACTTGGTGGTAAACCATAAGCAAGCAGCATCAGCAATAAGATATGGCAACAAGCGGGCCGTATCGTAATAAGCGATGCGGAATGCAGTGTGATGGTCCCTAAACATCAACATGCAACTGCGATTTTACAATGGACGTGAAATCCATTGGAGTCTCTTTACCAGAGACTCTGCTTACCCGTTATGAGTTTGAACATGCTGCAGGATGTTCAATTTTAATGCCAGTTGCTTGGTAGAAGTCTTGAATGATATGTGTAGTAAATTCACCCACATTATAAGCTTTTTAGAAAACTAGGTTACGAGTGAATATTAAGGCACACATAAGACCATCTAGTAGATGCATATATCAGTACAGTAATGAAGTACCGATAATGGGCCATTTGCAGGGTGAATAGGCCCGTAAAGGTCACCATGTATTCTCTCAATGAAGCCAGGAGACTCTAAACCCACTTTCAGGAGGGAAGGTCTCTCTATTATTTTTCCCTTATGACAAAGGGAGACAAGGAAACTCAACCTTTTGAAGAATTTTTAGGTTCTCCAATGGATTCATTTGATGATGCGTCCATCATCGCTGATCCAGGATGACCAAGTCCATTTTGCCAGAGTTAAAAACTATGGCAAAGAAAAGCACTTCTGGTGCTCAGTCGAGTTGGCTTTCTATAGGATGAATATTTGTAATTATAGGGGCCTGACGGGGGTCCAATGAAATCGTAAGTAGATGGTCTTCTGGCCATTCTCTTGACGAGTTACATATTGATATTCAATACATATTATCCACAATTTTCAAGTTATTTTCGTAAAAAGAAATATCCTTGAAAATTGGAGATTCCTATATGTTTAAGAGGAGAATTTGTATCTTATAGTCTCGTTGTATGTGGAGCAATATCAATGCTACATCAGTGCAACGAGGCACTGTCCACAATATTCCATACTTCATCTATAAATAAAACAAAATTTTATTTAAGTTAATGAAAAAGACATTTAAAATAAAAGGTCGTACTTAAGTAAATTAAAGATGAAGCAACATTGAATTTTAAATGCATAGATAAAAGATGAAGCTTAATCGAGCAGGTCGTAATTCTCGAAGTCTTTTGCAGTGAACATCGTTGGTGGCTGAACAGCCGCCAAGCTTGTTTCAGGCAGAGTCTTCTGGCTCGCCTGATATAGTTCCTGGAGGTGGCGAGGAGTGCGGCAGATTCTGGACCAATGGCCAGTCATGCCGCATCTATGGCATTTATCCTCCCAGTTCTTCTTAGGAAGTGACACTTGGTCAGTTTTCTTTTGCTTCCATGTGAAGTTACTCTTTTCTGTATTGTTGTTGTTGGACGGGGGTGCTGCTCCTCGTCCATTCTTCATCACACCTTTTCCTTTGTTATTATTAGCCTTCTTCTTGTTTTTCCACTTCTGGGGAGAAACGTGGTGGGCTTCAGGGATAGGTACAGTGCCAGCTGGACGTAAATTATGAGTGGCTAGCAGTAAATCTCGATTCTGCTCTGTCCTAAGTAGGCATGAGATCAGATCAGAGAATTTCGTGAAGTTGTGTTCACGATACTGCTGCATGAGGATTGCATCTTTCTCGTGAAACGAGGTAAATGTCTTTTCCAACATGCGTTGCTCTGTCACTTCTTCACCACAAAACTTCAGGCATGAGGTGATATTATGAAGTGCAGAGTTATAGTCAGCAACAGACTTATAGTCCTGAAGTCTGAGGTTTTCCAACTCATAACTGGCACGCGGTAATATTACATCAATTTGATGTTTATACCGTGCCTCCAACGCTGTCCACAGCTCCATTAGGTCCTCTACCGTTAGGTATTCGGCCTTTAAGGTCCGATCTATATGTTTCCTAATGTAGATAATGGCTTTCGCCTTATCCACATCGGAGACAGTGGTAGGTGTGCTGCTAGACGATTGGGCCGCTTCTGGGGCCTTACTAGCAGAAGCATCGGTCGCTGCTGGGGTCGACGAAGGAGATAAAATTGAGCCAAGGAGGGCCATCGAATGCAAGTGGAACTTCAGGTCCACTCGCCAACTCAGGAAATTCTTTCATGCAGCATCAAGAACTTCGAAATCGACGCTTGCCAATTTTGCCATTTATCTATACAATTTAAAACAAGCATGAATTAATTAAAATAGAAATTCACGCATAAAACATAAAATAAGTAAAATGTGGGGATCGGCCAGATACCCAAAAAATGTACAAAGTCCAAAGTCCGAATATACAGTCCATAAAGAAAAGAAAAATACAATTTGGAAACCCAGAAGAGGTCCCAATCAATTGAAAAAATCTCCTCCGTCTTCATATGCTGGTACACCGGTCTTTGGCATTAATACATTTAATCCTCACTGAAAAATTCTCTCAAAAAGAAAATAAAATTGCAAGGAATATAAATGGTATCAAATTGGCCGATCACAAAAATCACATTTTAGCTTATATAAACATCCACGCAGTTTATAAATGCTACAGGCATAAAAGAAACAACCACGCAGGCATATAACACAGGCATATATAATATGGAAAAAGAGACTATAAAATATAATAATCTCTCGGACCACGGGGAGACGTCATACACCGTTAGGTTAGTTGACTAACGGCAGAGCGGTCGCAGGATCCTTAAGATAATTATATTTTGAAAAAAATCCTAATATTCCATAAATTAATAATAATGCAAGAGTGTTATAATTTTAGCAATATGACGGACTAGGCTACATGCCCATAACAAGGAATTAAAATAAATTAATATTTTGAATGGGGATGCAGGCCCATAAATATTAATCATTTTAATCTATTATAAACATTTGGGCTGCAGGCCCATAAAACTTATTATCATGTATAATCTGGCCTTCAGGCCCAATAAACAGCCCAACTACTGAAATAATCAAAATTTTAATTTTAGTGAATATTAATCTTAAGCCCTAAATTAAAATTTTAGTATATTTGTTAAGGGATATGAAGAGTCCCCAATAACCCAAAATCCAAACAGAGCCCCTCAGCGAAAATCTCTCCAACTTCCGGCCGATTACAGAAGCAACGATTAGCAGCAAGATTTTCCCCCCTCCTCCGCCGTAGGGGGCGGAGGACGTCAGGCCATCCCGCTGTGGGGGGGCGAAGGACGTCAGGCCCCCCCCTTCGGGGGGAGGGCAGCTAGGCGACGGACCCCTCCGCTGTGGGGGGGGGGCGGCAGAAAACGGCAGGTCCCCCTTCAGGGGGCACGACAGAGGCCCCCCCGCTGCCGGGGGGGATTTAATCACCGGACCCCCCCTCCATTGGGGGGGTTTCATCGCCGCCCCCCGGGCTGCTGGGGGGAATTTAATCGCCGGACCCCCCCTCCATTGGGGGGTTTCATCGCCGCCGCCCCCCGCTGCCGGGGGGGGGGGGAATTTAATCGCCGGACCCCCCTCCATTGGGGGGGTTTCATCACCGCCCCCCGGCTACCGGGGGGGATCTAAACCCCGGACCCCCCCCCCCCCCCCCGATTAGGGGGGGTTTATTCGACAGAGCCCCCCCCCCCCGGTCCGGGGGGCGGGCGAAGACAGGGTCCCCCGTCCGGGGGGTGGGCGGCGACAGGGCCCCCCCTCCGGGGGGTGGGCGGTTTTGGGTTGTTGTTGTTTTATTGTTTTTGTTTTTTTTGTTTATTTTTTAGATGATTATCAAGATGGTGAAGAGTAATACAAGCCTATAGAATTGGCTATGTAAAATCTTCGCATACTACAATATGTAGTTATCTACGAGATCGAAAAGAAACTACCTCTTGATCAAAGATCTAGGGAAGATCGTTAAAATTAAGATCCGTAGATAGTGCCGCTCCTGCTACGCTCCAAAGAGAAATCCACGCAAAGCTTCGCTGCAACGGATTACCGCAACAACAGATTCCTTCGTGCGTAGGGATTTGATTTTTGGAAAGAGACGGGAAGAAAAGCTCAAAATAGAAAAGCGGACATGCTGATAACGTGTTAAGAGATAGTTGGAAGAAGAGCAAAATAAACTCTAAAATTAGGAGTAGCCATGGCACAAGCCATGGCTCTCTATATATTCAACTAGAGAATAGGAGTCTAAGGGACTCCCCACTAATTTAGTGGGGAGTAATGGTGAGATGTTGAGGGGGGAGGCCAAAGGCCTCCCTCAACTCACAACATGGAGAGCCTTCTCCCTTATCTTTCTTCTCTTCATTTTTCCTTTATTTTCTTTCTGTTAAAAGAGGATTAACCCTGGCAAATAGCCATGGTACTATATTTATAAAACTCTCATGTTGAATTGGGAGTCCAAGAGCCTCCCCACTAACTTAGTGGGGAGTAATGGAGAGTGACGAGGGGAGGGAGGCCAAAGGCCTCCCTCAACTCACAACACTCCCCCTCATCTCTCCATTACCTTGGGTTAAGCATATGAATACTTCAGGATTCAGTATGCCAATGGGGTGGATACTTCTGGATCCAGAGCAACGGTGGTTGCCTCGTTAAAACCTTAGCTGTGGAAAACCCAGTGGGAAAAACCAGCAGCTTAAGGGAAAAGAGTAAACTATCGAGGGACTCCCCTGATATGTACAAGCTTCAGGCTTGCAGATCTCCTATGTATCTATACAATCATCTCCTATTCGTCTATACATCCATCATGTTCTGAAAGAAAATACAATTATCACTCATCTACACAAGTTTCACTCATCTAGCGGCTATTGGAAGGCAGCGTCGCTCTGGAGTGTAATGCTCTTCGAAGTTGGTAGATGACTCCACTAAAGTATTCTTTGAATCAGTCTTCAGTGTGTCTGCAAGGTACTGCTAGACCTGGCTGAGCGTTTTCAATACTTGCTTCTTGGATGATGAGCTTCACAGAAGATGTAGACATTGGATGATGATGTGTATATATTTAGGAGGTGGCCGGCCTATTGTGTTTCAGTTATCGCGATGATCTTTAAACCTGCATATGCAATATATATTCCTTGACCCTTGGAAGTTGCGCAAAAGCAGCTTATCCTTGGTCTAGTGTTGCTCTCCAGGACAACACTGTATCTGGTTAACAACTTTACTGGAGACGTTCTATCAAAGATACATGCAGTTGGCCAGATAATACACTAGAGCTAGGCTCTTCGGGACCTAGGATGTCCTCCCCCTCTTTCAGCTACTGAAAGGTGTCATAAATAAGTATCCATTTTTAATAGGTTGCAAAAGGACATCATTCTTCATAAACTCCAGGTGTATGAAGAATATGAAAGGGTTCCACCACGAAGGTGTTTAATATGTAAGCCGAGACATCTTCGGCATGATTAATAATAGTTCATCTTCAGGATGATTAATGTCATCTTCAGGATGATAATTCATCTCCAGGATGATAGTTCATCTCCAGGATGATAGTTCATCTTCAGGATGATTAATGTCATCTTCAGGATGATGGTTCATCTCCAGGATGATAGTTCATCTTAAGGATGATTAATGTCATCTTCAGGATGATAGTTCACCTTCAGGATGATTAATGTCATCGTCAGGATGATCGTTATACCTAGGTTTTTCATTTCCAAGGTACGCTTTAAAGCTATCTGAAATCTCAATGGTCTCTGCTGGAGATCCTATTAGCTTTAAGTCGATCATATGTAAGGCAAATATAACAAATCCTGTCAACGATCTTTCGAACAAGATACAAGGGCAGGATATTGCTTAAGATCAACTGATGATCTTTGTACCCTTTATGGAGAAGACGTTTCTACGTTTCTCTTTCATCTCTGGGGGTAGAGTATACCCTTCTGGAAGTTTTATATAGATCTCTATATCTATTTTGCCGTATATATATGCAGTCACAACGTCCATGAGCTGCATGTATTGGCTTTTGCAGAGAAGTGTAGGCTTAGTAGGAAAATGATCACATTTCCTTCATTTCAATTTCTTTATGAAATTCGAATTATATTCCACAGGTTTTTACACATTCAGGTGTATGGACTACTGGTCCAAAGAATTTGCTTTTCAAGAGTGAGTCCAGCTCTACTCTTATTGCCTCGTCCCACTTTGGCCATTCTATGTGTTTACGCTATAGAAAAGTGGGTAGACATCATCGTCGTATTCAGCGATGTGAATGGCAATAGCGAAAGCAAAACCGTCGTCGACGACTGTGTTATATCTGTCCAGTACCTCTCCAGTACGTACGTAATATAATGATGTTTCTCCTGTTATTTCCTCTGCAGGGGAAATTAGGAGGGGAGAGGTTGTTGGTCTGAGCTCAGCATCCTGTGGTTGGATCATTTTTATATATCCAGGAATCTTCCTATTATGAGGAAATTTTTATTTTGAACCTGGCCGGCGTCCTCTTTTCAAATGAGGTACAGCCAATTCTGTTGCCGGTGGATTGCATCCATCTTTGGGAATGTCAATCCTAGCTGGCGTGTTGGCAGCAGGGACGTGTGAACGAACAATCTTCTGGTTGTCTGTAATTTTATCCGTCAATTGATGTACTTTAGTCTGAATGTGAAGGATCTTCTGGATCTCATCTTCACTCAGAAAAAGTATGCGGATCATAACGAGAGTAGGACTTATGTGTCCCATGATATGGTCTCAGAAGCTTCAGGCTTCTTTAGACTGCGTGCCTATTACAATGAGACTTTACTCGTCAAATTCACATTTATCAAGACTTGGTGGTAAACCATAAGGAAGCGGCATCAGCAATAAGATATGGCCACAAGCGGGCCGTATCGTGATAAGCGATGCGGAGTGCAGCTTGTTGGTCCCTAAATATCAACAGGCAACTGGAATCTAACAATGGACGTGAAATCCATTGTAGTCTCTTTACCAGAGACTCTGATAACCCATTCTGAGTATGAACATGCTACAGGATGTTCAATTTCAATGCCAGTTGCTTGGCAAAAGTGTTGAATGATATGAGTAGTGAATTCACCCTCATTATTAGCTTTGAGAAAGCTATGTTGCGAGTGAATATGAAGGCACACAGAAGACCATCTAGTAGATGCATATATCAGTACAGTAATGAAGTACCGAAAATGGTCCATTTGCGGGGTGAATAGGCCCGCAAAATGTCACCATGTATTCTCTCAATGAAGCCAGGAGACTCTAAACCCACTTTCAGGAGGGAAGGTCTCTCTCTAAGTTTTCCCTTATGACAAAGGGGGACAAGGAAACTCAACCTTTTGAAGAATCTTCAGGTTCTCCAATGGATTCATTTGATGATGCGTCCATCATCGCTGATCCAGGATGACCAAGTCCATTTTGCCAGAGTTAAAAAGTATGGCAATGAAAGGCACTTTTGGTGCTTAGTCAAGTTGGCTTTCTATAGGATGAATATCTGTAATTATAGGGGCCCGACGGGGTCCAATGAAATCGTAAGTAGATGGTCTTCTGGCCATTTTCTTGACGAGTTACATATTGATATTCAATATATATTATCCACAATTTTCAAGTTATTTCTTTAAAAGAAATATCCTTGAAAATTGGAGATTTCCTATATGTTTATGAGGAGAATTTGCATCTTATAGTCTCGTTGTATGTGGGAGCAATATCAATGCTACACCAGTGCAATGCGGCACTGTCCACAATATTCCATACTTCATCTATAATTAAAAAAAATTTATTTAAGTCAATGAAAAAGACGAACTTAAGCAAATTAAAGATGAAGTAACATTGACTTTTAAATGCATAGATAAAAGATGAAGCTTAATCGAGCAGGTCGTCGTTCTCGAAGTCTATTGCAGTGAACATCATTGGTGGCTGAACAGCCACCAAGTTTGTTTCAGGCAGAGACTTCTGGCTCGCCTGATATAGTTCCTGGAGGTGGCGAGGAGTGCGGCAGATTCTGGACCAATGGCCAGTCATGCCACATCTATGGCATTTATCCTCCCAGTTCTTCTTAGGAAGTGACACTTGGTCAGTGTTCTTTTGCTTCCATATGAAGTTACTCCTTCCTGTATTGTTGTTGTTTGACGGGGGTGCTGCTCCTCGTCCATTCTCCATCACAGCTTTCCCTTTGTTATTATTAGCCTTCTTCTTATTTTTCCACTTCTGGGGAGAAACGTGGTGTGCTTCAGGGATAGGTGCAGTACCAGCTGGACGTAAGTTATAAGTGGGGAGCAGTAAATCTCGATTCTGCTCTGCCCTAAGTAGGCAAGAGATCAGATCAGAGAATTTCGTGAAGTTGTGTTCACGATACTGTTGCATGAGGATTGCATCTTTCTCGTGAAACGAGATAAATGTCTTTTCCAACATGCGTTGTTCTGTCACTTCTTCACCGCACAACTTCAGGCGTTAGGTGATATTATGAAGTGCAGAATTATACTCAGCGACGGACTTATAGTCCTGAAGTCTGAGGTTTTCCCACTCATAACTGGCACACGGTAATATAACATCAATTTGATGTTTATACCGTGTCTCCAGCGCTGTCCACAGTTCCTTTGGGTCCTATACCGTTAAGTATTCGGCCTTTAAGGGCCGATCTATATGTTTCCTAATGTAGATTATGGCTTTCGCCTTATCCACATCAGAGACAGTGATAGAAGTGATGCTAGATGATTGGGCCGCTTCTGGGGCCTTACTAGCATAAGCATCGGCTGCTGCTGGGGCCGATGTAGGAGCTAAAATTGAGCCGAGGAGGGCCATCGAACGCAAGTGGAACTTCAGGTCCACTCGCCAACTCAGGTAATTCATTCCTGCAGCATCAAGAACCTCGAAATCGACGCTTGTCAATTTTGCCATTTATCTATGCAATTTAAAATAAGCATGAATTAATTAAAATTGAAATTCACGCATTAAAAATTAAAATAAGTAAAATGTGGGGATCGGCCAGATACCCAAAAACGCACAAAGTCCAAAGTCCGAATATACAGTTCATAAAGAGAAGAAAAATACAATTTGGAAACCAAGAAGTGGTCTCTGTCAATTGAAAATATAAATTCCGTCTTCATATCTCGGTACACCGGTCTTTGGCATTAATACATTTAATCCTCACTTACAAATTCTCTCAAAAAGAAAATAAAATTGCAAGGAATTTAAAAGGTATCAAACTGGCCGATCCCAAAAATCACATTTTAGCTTATATAAACAACCACGCAGTTTATAATATGCTACAGGCACAAAAGAAACAACCACGCAGTTTATATAACACATGCATATATAATATGGAAAAAGAGACTATAAAATATAATAATCTCTCGGACCACGGGGAGACGTCATACACCGTTAGGTTAGTTGACTAACGGCAGAGCGGTCGCAGGATCCTTAAGATAATTATATTTTGAAAAAAAATCCTAATATTCCATAAATTAATAATAATGCAAGGGTGTTATAATTTTAGCAATATGACGCGATAGGCTCATAACAAAGAATTAAAATAAAATAATATTTTGAATGGGGCTGCAGGCCCATAAATATTAATCATTCTAATATATTATTAATATTTGGGCAGCAGGCCCATTTGCCAAAAATTAACAATTAAATATTGACATTGAATTAAATTGGCTTCAGGCCCAATCAGCCAAATTAAAATATTATTAGTATTTGGGCTTCAGGCTCATTTGCAAAATATTAATAAACACATTAAATTTGCAATTGAATTAACTGGGCTTCTGGCCCAATTTAGAAGTCAAAATTGATTATTAATCTGAATGGGGCTGCTGGCCCATAAAACTATAGTTATAAACAGTTTACATAATTATAAACTAGGCTTCAGGCCCAATTAGCAAAATGAAAATCATTTTAATTAGCAATTTAAATTATCTGGGCTTCTGGCCCAAATAACCAGGCAAAATGAGTTAATTTTATGTAGTCGGCTTCAGGCCTAAGACACAGCCCAACAAATTTTTAAACAGTTTTGGGATTTAAAAATTAAAATCTATTTTAAATCAAATCCCAAAACAAAATTTAGGGTTAATGACCCCCAAAACCCTTGTTTGTCCCAGCATCCTCCAATTTATTTACGCAAATCGAAACCCCTCACTAGACGGCGATATGCATCCCCTCAGCCGCCGGGGGATGACAACTGAAGCCCCCCCCCAAAGCGTTGGTATCCCATGTCATTATATACAAGATCGAGAAACAACCGACGGCGATTTCCCGTGGCGTAGACAACCGACGTTGATTTCCTATGCCCCCGCCGTCGGGAGGCGCTCGGAATCCCTCGGGGCAGTCGAACGAAGACCCCCCTTTGGGGAGGGGTGGGGGCGGGGGGCGGCGGTAAAGGGCAGGCCCCCTTCACATTAACTGATGTGCAACGCAATGCTATCAAAGAATTTTCAGACCTGGGATTAGTAAAACTTCAGCATGGAAGAAAGGAGAGTTGGTTTATTCCCACTAGATTGGCTACTAATCTTTCAGTTAGCTTGTCTGATTCATCATCACGCAAACAGGGATTTGTAGTTGTGGAGACAAATTTCCGGATGTATGCTTAATCAACATCCAAGCTACATTGTGAGATTTTGCGCTTATTGGGGCAGGCCCCCTTCAGGAGGGGAGGGAAGCCGAAAGGTTGGGATGCCTTGTTTTTTTTGATTTTATTTTACTATTTGTTTTAATTTTGTACAAGAGTATAGCCGATTTAAACAAGCCTGAAAATTGGCAATGTAAAATCGTAGCTAAAGATATTTGTTTGTAACTATCTACGAGATCGATAAGTATTACCTCTAGATTAAAAATCTAGGGACGATCGTAAAAAGAGAAGATCCGTAGAATAGATTCCTTATACGCCAAAAATCCACGCTCCTAATACGCCAAAAAGGATCGTAGCAACGGATCGCCGCAACAATAGATTCCTTCGCGCGGAGGGGTTGAATTTTTGAGAGGAGACGAGATCAAAAGCTCAAGAGATGGGAGCTTTACGTGCTGATAACGTGTTAAAAGAGGATTAACCCTGGCAAATAGCCATGGTACTATATTTATAAAACTCTCATGTTGAATTGGGAGTCCAAGAGCCTCCCCACTAACTTAGTGGGGAGTAATGGAGAGTGATGAGGGGAGGGAGGCCAAAGGCCTCCCTCAACTCACAACACTTTCTCTTTTTCTTGTCATTTTCGTTCTCCCCCTCCCCCTTATTTCTTAATCTCATTTTTGCAAAGGAAAACCCCATTCTCCACTCTCTTTTGGTCCCTTGTGCAAGATGCTAGCAAGAGGATTTGGTTGGAGCTTTTGAAGAGGCGTTTAATGGCAAAGTTGGGAGCTTTTGAAGAGGATCTTGGAGGGAGTCCTTGGATGATAGCAAGATTAGATTTTGAGGAGTAAAGTGAAGCTACTTGAGGTAGGAATCTCTCCCCATTCTCAATTGTTGCTTGCATGTAGTGTAGTTTAATGTAGAGGTGTTGCAATTCTGTTTTCTGATTTCCTGCAAACTGACCTCTTGTTAAACTGTGAATAACTATAAATATAGATCAAAGAAAAATATGGAAAAAATATATTCATGTAGTTCACGAAGTTCTACCCCAGAATCATATATAATTTGACATAGGTTCAGTTTAGTAATTAGGGGGTAAAAATTCTATCTTTGCAATATGTCTGATTTCTATCCAGTCTGGACACAGTTTGACAAAACAGATATCAGTCCCTGCACACTCCATAAAAATTGGTGTTCTTGGTCTCATTGTAAAGATAACAACATGTTCTACAACTTTCTCCTAGGCCATATTTTCGAGGTTCTAATTGAAGCATGGCTTAAAAGAGCAATTGTAACAGCTCTTGGAATCTGTCTGAAAAAAAGATTTGATAGGTTACACCAAACAATTCACCATAAATCACCTAGTTCATATCTCTGCATGAAATTTTATATGTGAATCCAGCACTACCATATCTAAAACTTCGGAAGGAAAATTTATGTTTAGTTCAAAAGTTTGGAGAAAACTGCCTCTGAAGCTAATTTTTCTGCTGTTTCCAGAAAACCAGAGTTGCAATGAGTGGGAGTTAGCTATTGTTATGGATTTCTATGACTTCCTCCTCCCAAATTATGAATGACTCATGTTTAAGCTTATGTTTATGGCCTTGCTTATCTCATGCTTGCCAATATTACTTCTCTTTATTCATGTTCACATGGTATTATGAACTAGCATGGGTTGCTTTAATGTTGCATGGTATTTCAATAATGTTGCAATTCTATGAAAACATGAGATGTGACATTGAGCAATGAAAAAATGTGATATGTTGATAAATGGGTGGAAATGATATCTTGAGAAAGAATGGAGAGGCATGAAATTGAGGATGTATCTAGAGTGATTCAGTCCATGCTAACGTGGGTGACACATGGTGGGGGAGGCCTGATTAGTACGTAGGTATCAGGACTGGACTTGGGAGGTATACCCCAGTGTGAGTGCTCCATTGGAGGGATTTGATGAGATATATGATGCCCACAAGGCAATGTACCGAGTGATGATGTGTGTTGATTCTATCTCACTCCCACTAGAGTGATGGGAGAGTTCGAGAGGCCCCGTTAAAATTTATCAGTGCTCGTGTACCACTGGCGGGGTAGTTGGAGAGCCACTCACCTGAAGTGAGGTCCAGGTCCTGATACGATGCGGACTATTCAGGGTTCCAAACCGCTAACCAATGAATTGCTTGATTTATTCTTTTATGCCTCAAGTGTGTTCATAATTGTAGTTTAATTGTTTTACTTCCTCAGCTTGCATTTATTATTGTTACCGTTATTATCGTAACCCCTCCCCCATGTATGCTTTCTTATGGTTGTGTTTACTTTTAGCACCATGTTCATGACATGCCATGCCATGTTGCAATGCATCTTCCTCATGCTCGTAGTTTCATTTAGTAGTGACATCTGAGGTGGAGTTGGATTTCCTACTGGGTCACGTATTGATGTGCCCCACCGTTGTCTTTTCAGGTGGTTGGTGTTAGAGTTTGATGGAGTAGTTGGAGGTTACAGTTGAGCTGGAGGTTCTATGAGTTGTGTTTGGATGTTTGAGCTTGAGTTATAGGATGGGCTGGTGAGGGGAGAGGAGAGGGAGTTCTTGTACTTTTAGGGTTCTCTTTTGGGGTGAGATGTGAATGTATAAGGTGATGTACATAATATTGATGTATGTATAATGATTGATGATGTATATTGGATATGAATAATATAGTTAGTGTTTCTTCTGTCTTTCAGTGTTGGTCATTGCCTTTATTTTTCTGTGCTGGTTGTTGGTTGCTTCTGTCTTGGGAGCACTACAGGTACTACCACAGCAGTACACAGTGGACCTGCTGTCTCAATTATATTTCTTTTCTTTTCCTCCTCAGTGACACTCGCTGCTCTGGGATCACCTGGGACAGATTCGTACCCCTGGGTATCCTGGGGAGCAGGTCGTAACAATAGCACTAGTAAATGTTGTTGTTGCATGCTTGTTCGTTTAATTTCAGTGTACCCTTTATGTTGCATCATTTTTGTAACATGATTATGTCCCAATATGCCACCTTACCATTGCATATTAAGTCCACATGCAAATTCGCTAGCCTTGTTGGTTAAGTTCAAGTATAATGTTGTATGCAATTCAAATGTTGTTTAGATGCAATTTCAATACATCCTAGCCTTGTAGCTTAAATGCAAAACTAATATACTAGTCATGTTATTTCCTTATGTCACCTTACTATTGCATACTAGTTTATGTCACTTTCATGTTATTTAAATGCAATTAGTATTGTTGTTCCTTATGCCATCTTAATGTTGTTTAAATACAATTTCCTTAGCGTGGTATGCTAGTTTACTTATCATCAATGTTAATAAAGGAAAGGGATGTCTCGGTCTGCCATATAGCAGATGAGCACCCTAGAAAGGGGTTGGGGGAGAACTGAGTACTAGTAGGATATGAGGGCTGGACTATGTTGTGATATTGTTGATGTACCTTGCTCAGTTTTGGTTACTTTGTGGTGTTTACCGTACTTTGCTCGGTTTTGGATACGTTGTGTTGTGATAATGTGGAGTTTTTCTCACTTGCACCCTGATGTGGGGGAATGGGTGGAGTGAGAGGCACCGTTAAGGAAATAGTGCTCGTGTACCACTAGCGGGTGCTCCTTACAGTCCCACTTTAGGGTGGAGTACAGTTACTCATATTCAACAACATACCCAGGTTTCTAAATGACATTTAATTAAATACTTAAATGCTTTACATTTCTGATGTGTGATTCCTCTTTGTTTTCCTTTGTCTGATGTAACTGTGGTTTCTTTTATGTCTTGTAATCTTTCGTGACTAAAACAACATTCCCAAATTAATAGTTGGTTTCTGCACGAGTTAGGTTTCCTACTTGGACACGCTTGACGTGCTCCCTTGTTGTTTTCATGTGGTTGCAAATGTTCCCTGGCGGGTGTGAGCATGGAGCTGGGTGTGAGGTAGTTTAGTGGGTTAAGTTGTACTGGTGTTGTACATGAGGGTTGTATAGTGGGAGGTTGTAATATAAAATTTGTGCTTGAACTTAATGTAATGTATGCAAATGATGTTTTAGATATCCATTGTTCTCTTGTGTTGTATTTTATTTGGTGGAGCACTATGTGTACTTTCCAGCACGTGTGCAGTGGCCTGCTGGTTCAATTGTAATTCTTTTCATTTTTTTCCTTCGTAACACTCGTTACTCTGGAAGAACCTGAGACGGATTCGCACTTCCCGGGTATCCTGAGGAGCAGGGCGTTAACTTATTATCATGATCTCATTATGATCCTAATGTCATTCACATATATCTAAGGACTTTATCTATACAATCTCAACTCAACCACACACATATCGGTAGTACAAAAAATGATCATACTGAGAAAGAATCACCAAATGTCATACTATTATTTTGAACAAGATGTCTTTACAATTACAATAATTGTCTGAAGAGCATACATTCTCTAACATCTCTCACTTGCACTTACAGTCAATTATTACATTATCTCATGCTAATTTTCTCCACTAAACACTCCAGGCTATTTTGTGGAAGGGCTTTCATGAGGGAATCTGTTACATCATCCTTTGTATTAACTCTTTGAATTTTAATATCATGTCGTCCTTGGATTTCTCGTATCACATGAAACTTCCTCAAGGTATGTCTGGATTTCTTATGAGATCTTGGTTCCTTGGCAAGGAAAAGTGCCGCATTGTTTTCACAATACAAATTATTGGATCAATAATCAAAGGGACCACTCCAAGTTTGGTAATGAATTTCTTTATCAAGACTGTCTATGTTGTTGCATCAAATGCTTCGATGTACTCAGCTTCTATTATAGAGTCTGCTAAAGTGTTTTGCTTGGAACTCTTCCAACTTATTACTCATCCATTAAGGGTGAAAACGTATCCTGACACCGACTTGATATCATCTATGTCACTTTGAAAATTGGAGTAAGTAAATCTTGTTACTGATAGATTACTACTTCTATTATTGACCAAGAACATATCGGTTGTCCTTCTCAAGTATTTAAGTATGTTCTTTACAGCAATCAATTGCTTCTCCATTGGATTTGATTGATATCGACTGTCAACGCCAAGTGCTATGTGATATCAGGTCTAGTAAATGGCATGGAGTGCATGATAAATCGTACAGCCGAAGCATATTGAAACTTATTCATGCATACTTTCTATTTTTCTGTCTTGGGAGACATATCCTTGGAGAGAGTTATTTCATGATAAGCAGGTACACTACCTCGCTAGAAATTTTTCTTGTTAAACCTCATTAACACACTATCAATGTACGTAGACTGGGAAAATCCTAGCATCCTATTAGATCTATATCTATAGATCTTTATGTCAAGTATATATTACGATTCACCCAAATCCTTCATTGAGTTTTGTGACAACCATACTTTAATTAGTTGCAACATCCTTATGTCGTTACTAATTAAAATTATATCATCCACGTATAATAAGAAGAATGAGGCAGCGCTCCCACTGATCTTCTTATACACACATGGTTCATCCTCATATTTGATGAGGTCAAATTGTTTGACTATCTCATCAACTCAGAAGTTCTAGCTCCTTGATGATTACTTTACTCATAAATGGATTTAAATAGTCTGCATCACTGACTTTGAAGCCCTTTGGTGGGTCATGTAAACACACTTTCTAAATCACTATTTAAAAAAGTTGTGTTTATATCTATTTACTAGATTTCGTAGTCATAGTAAGATGTTATAGTAAGTACTATCCGAATGGATTTGTGCATGGATACTGGTGAAAAAGGGTTCATCATAATCTATGTTAAGCCTTTGACGATTAATGTGTCCATATTTTCCATCTTTTGACTGCATGTTTTCTTCCCATTTTGATCGCAAAAAGTTCACTTTTCTATAGTTTATCGTGTATTTCACGATATATTTGATTCTCGTAGTGTTTTGTGAAATTTCAGGAACTTTGGAGTGATTTGGAGCAAAATTGGACGATGGACACGAGTAGCGATGCCTGAGTATCAATGGCCTCGTATTTGACGGGCAGAGGCTGCTAGAGAGAAAGAAAGAAAGGAAAGAAAGAAAGAAGAGAAGGTCAAGAAGCTGACCTGAGCTGAATTTTCAGGTCGCTCGACCGACCGGCCAACACGCTCGGCCGAGCTAATGTCACGAAATAGGAGGAGAAAAGCAAAGGAAAAGGTGCTTACAGGCAGGAAGCCGCTCGGCCAAGCGACCCACTCTGCATTTGTTGGGGTTTTGGCGGACCCTCAGAGCTCGAATCTGTGTCCGTCCCAAGTCGGACGGACCACAGAGGCATAAAGGACTGCGGAAAAAATTAAACTATCTAGCTAAACAATTTAGCTAGTCCCCGTGGGAGCCAGAACCTAGCCAGATCTATGCCAACTTGGGGTGGATCTGACCACCCCAAGAGGGATCTATCCTACTACGACGAAATTAAATTACACTAAAAATTACTTAGAAAACATACCCAGAATCTCGACCCTGGGGCGGGCAAGATGTACCGCACCGTCTTCTGACGCTCCTCGTTGCCGAACCGCCTTGACTCGATCCACCCGAGCCGCCTCGCACCTTCGAACCGATCTGCCCGAGCCGACACCCGGCTCCAAGCCGATCACATGCGGTAGAAGGTTTCACTTGAGTAGACACGTGTCTTAGTCGTCTGGATCCGAAACCAAACCCCCTTCGTAGTCTTGCTAGGACTAGTCAGGAGAATAGGAAGAAGAGAGAAGGAGAATAGTTTAGTCGTAGATCGAGCTTGCTCTAAAATCCAGAGCTACTCTATCGAGGACTTGGTGCATCTTTCAACAAAAAGAGTGCACCCCTATTTATATAGGGAGTTGGCACATCTCTTTTCGTTGCGAGCAATATGGGACAAGACAAAATAGAAGAGAAATTAATTAAGCTAATTTAGCTTAATTGAAGTTTTAGTAAGCCATTCATAAAGGCCAACTTCAACGAATTAATTCTCTTTATCCATTAAACTTTGGACACTAAACAAGCTATCAATTCGAAGGGCTTCGAATGGTGAACGCATAGGAATGAACGGCGATGAATTTCAACTTCGTTTGACCCTTCGAACAATTGCCCAAAGATGGACAAAAAATCAATTTTCGTAGCTGTCATAGAGGGGTTTCAAAAACCCCTACAACTTAAGTTGCGGGCGTGCCCGCTAGGCTTAGCGGGCGCGCCCGCCCAAGGCAAGGAGGCGGCTGGCCGGCCCGCTGGGCAGCAGGTGCGCGCCCGCTGCTGAGCGGGCCGAGCCCGCTGTGCAGCGGGCGCATGCCCGCTGCAACCAGCAGGCCGTGCCTGCTGTCGCAACGGGTCGTGCCCGCTGAGTAGCGGGCATGCGCCCATTTACCCCTCGCGGATGGGCCCGTTTAGCCCAAGTGGGTCTAACCCACTTTGCCTCGGATTGTTCTTGCGTTTCTGGGCTCGTTTGAGCTCCGATTTGGACGCGGTTTGAACATGTGTTTAGACCGGGACGATCCTGTCAACCAGGTAATCTTTTCCAATGCATTTGTTCCTACAAATATTTTTGTGACCAATTTACGACACGTTTAATCTTTGTTTGCATCAAATGCAACAATGTCTTTATTGCTTCTACGACTTAGTCTCGCAACTGGCTTGTGAACATTAATTATTCCCTTTCATCGAATGAATATCTCTTTTTAATGTTCCTATTACTAAGACACGAACACTACTCAGTGTGAGACCCTACAACCTGACCTTACTACAGGTTGGGGCTCGAAACCCCTAGACGACGGTCACCACGAGCAGTAGTTGTCGACTCTGTTTCAGAATCATCATAACGTGATCGACCCATTGACAAAAGTATCGTTGGGTTTAATTTGGCTGTGTCAGTGATGAATACCATTAGCTATAGTCCCTTCGTTAAGACTGTGTCTCTGTTGGCCTAGTGTATGGTTTACTGTCAACCCCATTAGACAACATTGGTCAGTATACGGCAGTCTTTGTTGTATTCACGTTGTACATCTTACAACGTACCCCGGCCGAGGTTTAACACAAAGACCGTACTAAACCTGTGACACTAACTTCTCTTTAACGGAAGAGACGAATCCCATCTTAGTCATCTACTAGCCTCGAGAGCTTCATGTGTAACCCAACCTAAGATCTTTCAGAAGGCCTAGCCTTGAAGCTAGATCGTAGGTCTAAGCGACACTGTTCACTCACAGGTTAGTACAAATGACTTCAGGTCTTAAAGACCAGCTTACCTATCATCACCCTAGAGTTATTATAGATAGTTTAGTTAAAGTTTAACCATATAATAACTCTATGTTGGTCGTTCAGTGAACTCATTCTCCAATGATCACCTGTGTCTCGTCTCCGACTTCACCAAGTCGAATGACTATGAGATCATCATTACCCTAAGGTAAGACAAAGACACAGTGGTCTGTCCGATGTGCCGATATCCAGTTCTCGACACATCTATGACCACGAACTGTTTAAGACTTAAGTTTCTATTGGGTCACTTACTACTCATAATCGAGATCTTATCTGGATACGTAAGGACCTAACTATAAGTCTATGGACATTATCTAAGTATATTGTTCAAACGAGTTCATACTTAGGATAATGGATACCATATATTCTATTAACAAGACGTATACTTAGGATAAATCACCTTATGGGCATATATCCTCCTACAGCATTTGCCTAGGATATCTCTATTAACTTAGCTCGGCCGAGCAACCCTCCCACTGACGAGCTAAAGAAATGCCCAAAATCCTCTGTCAATTTAGCTCGACCGAGCGGCTACCGCTCGACCGAGCACTCCTCCTGACAGGCTAAAGAATGAGCTGATTTCTCTGCCAACTTAGCTCGATCGAACGACCCAAGCGCTCAGCCGAGCTGCTCCCTTCACCAGACTCGAGAGATGAAGCACCCATATAACGCTCGGCCGAGCGCTAGGGCACGCTCAACCGAGCACCAGGTCACCAGACTCTTTATTATTGGGTTTTTATTGGGGTTTGGTTTGTTTTTCTTGGGATCCGTGAATTTTAGCAGGTTTGTATATAAGTGAACAACGAATTAGGTTTTAATTACGCTTTGTTTTGTTGGAACTTTTGTTAGCCGTCACTTTGGAGAACAGAGTCTTTTGTCATCTTTTTAACGATTCGATCCATTGCGAACGATTAGAAATTCATTATTTTAAATATATTTTTGTGTATCTTTTGATTCTCTATCCTTAAGTATGAATTTTATTATGCTTGCAATGTTTACGATTAATCTCTTGTTCGTTTTGACTATTGTTTCTATTTCCATGTCTGAGTAGTGCGTTTCTAGGCTTTAGGGATGAACCCTATGATCCTATAGATTTAATGCTAGGTTATCCTTAGTTGAATGAACCTGGGGTTACACTATAGTCATTTGAACCCAGATTTTGGAGGATTATCTCTAGAATTGGAGGAACGTGAGAACGACTCCAGATCTATGGCAAATCCCCACGAATTTGATTAGGGTTTAGCAGTCGCTTTCTAGGGTTCGTGATCATGAGAGTGACACTTGCACTATGGGTCATTACTGACCCCTAATTCGCTAGTTGGTGCCTACGAGAGTATTCAGGCTACTGGAACCAATCATAGTGTAGTATCCCAACATTTGTCCATGAGAATAGATGCGGGTTGTGATACGGGAATTGTATCAAGCGTAATGCATGTATCCTTATGTGAGGCCTATCACGAGAGTGGGGCTGAGTATAAAGATACGTTAGACGAGTAGGACAACGAGATTTGACTACTCGCTCTCATTCTCGGATGTGACATTCTCACCCTAACTTATAATTCAACGAAAGGATTCTTAACCTAGTTTCCAAGCCAGAAAGACCTATCGGAGATTCCTGATTGCCCTAGATTTATTAATATTCCGAGAAACCAATCAATTGTGACAATCATTTAATCGTGACAACCCCGACCACGTATTCTCATGATTCACACAAACTAAACACCAAACAACTGCCTCCCTAGAGTTCGACATTCTTATCTATACTACACAACCGTACACTTGTGGTGAGTCACGTCTCTGGGTGTAAATCCAAAGCCGAATAAGTTTTTAGCGCCGTTGTCGGGGAGGTAACGGTTTGTTTTAGTTTGCAGTTGGAGAGTGCTGGTGCCACTAACATTCTACCTTCCATTCTTCGTTTTATTTTTATTCCCTCGTTACTATATTTCTCTTTTGCTGACGAGTTCCACAGTTTTCTTGAGCTCTTCTATTTTGCATGCTAACACGTTCATAAGGAGTAGAAAATCTTTTGCCCCTTAATCCAGAGATAGAAGCAACCGCTCGGTGACTTGCAGTAGAAAGAAGAAAACAGGAATCCATGGCTGGAATTCCCGAAGGAAACGATCCACCTCCACCTCCAAATCACCTGCTGATCCGGGATTATATGAAGCCCAGTACCATCTCGTCTTCCTATGTGGCCATGCCTGGATCTGTGAAGGGAATTTCGAGCTAAAGACGGTGTGTATCTTGTTGATGTAGCAGAACTGCTTCCATGTGTTCCCATACGAGAATCCCAACCACTATATTGAGGCATTTGTGGGGAAGTGTGCCACATTCCAAATGCAGGGAATCAACGATGATGCGATCAGGCTTCAGCCCTTCCCCTTCACCCTGAAGGAGAAGGCGCGCTATTGGCTGAAGTCTCAAGGGCCCAACACGTTCACGACTTGGAAACAGCTGGCAGATGCCTTTGTCACCAAGTACTTTCCCCTTCGAAGATGATCCGTCTTCAAAATCAGATCACATCCTTCAGAAAAGGAGGATAAGAGACACTTTATGAAGCCTGGGAGCGCTTCAAAGATCTCTAGCATCAGTGCACGAACCATCGCATCCAACCATGGGATTTAGTTTTGGCATTCTATAATGGGCTGCGTCTAGATACTAGAATGATCGTCGACGCAACGACGAATCTTGCTATTTTAGGAAAGGAGCCGGCCGAAGCCATGCAGATTCTAGAGGAGATGGCAGTTAATAATCAGCACAGGGGAGACGACATGTCTGCCTCTACCACTACCAAGCCCTCAGGAGGAGGCATGTTTGAAGTTAGCGAGGCAGTGAAATTTGATGACGGTCTCGACTCCCTCACACAGCAAATGGCCCAAATGGAGCATAAGCTCAATGCTAGGCCCAGTTCACCTCCAACCCTAGTATACGCCACTTGTGAGAAGTGCGTTGAGCAAGGTTTCTACGACGGAAATTGCTCCGACAATACCCCTCTTGCATCAACCGAGGAGATCAATTATACATCCGACGAGAGAGGAGGCAATAAGAGTGCCTATGGAAATTCATCTTGGAAGAACCATCCCGGGTTACAATACAGTAATAACAGTGGAGCTCAACAGTAGCCCCATCAGTACCAGCACCAGCAGCAGTATCCCAACAGCAGAAGCATCAATGTGGACAAGGAACATTCACCCCTTACAGACCACCACGATATCAGCAGCATCAGCAGCCTCTTCCTCCACTACAGCCTACTCAGCAGAAACCCTCATTGGAATCTACTCTGGAGAGGTTCATGGAGGGGTAGACGAAGATCAATGTTGATGTCGCAAAGTTCGATGGCGATATCATGGCCAGCCATAAGGAGCTCTGCACCACGGTGGAGCAACTGATGCAGCAAGTGAGCCAACTTGCAAGGGCTTAAGGAAAGATTCCCGCCCAACCAGAGAAGAACCCAAGGGAAAGTACATGTGCCATCACCATATGGAGAAGGACCCATAGCCTCTAGTGATGACACCAATCGCTCCGGTATCAGAGGAGAGGATTGATAGCAGCCAAGTGCTGCTAATGATGGTGATGACAAGGATAAGGAGCAGCCTTGGATATTGTAAAGAGTAGTCCTCCAGCAGGAAAGTAGACAGTAGAAGAGAAGGCGCAGCTAGCAGAGAAGGATACGGCTTGCCCCGTTACAGTTCCCTTTCCAGGTAGATTGGCGAGGCTAGAACGGAAGAAAAGTATGCCAAGTTTACTGAGTTGCTAAAGGGAGTGCAGCTCAACATACCCTTCATGGATGCCCTTACAGAGATACCGACTTATGCCAAGTTCCTAAAGGAACTAATATCGGAAAAGTAGAAGGCTGAGCGGGTGATGTTGGCAGAGGAGACATCGTCATTTCTGAGGAGCAACAAACTTTCGAAGAAGCCCCCAGATCTGGATAACTTCACTGTCCCTTACTCCATTGGCGGTGTCCCCATCAGAAAAGCATTGATAGACCTTGGAGCCAGCATCAGCCTGATGCCATTATCCATCTTCGAGCGCCTCAACACCGGCACAGAGCTTGAACCAACGGCAATGACGATCCAGCTAGATGATAAATCAGTGATGTGAACAGTCGAAGTGGCTAGGGATGTCATATTACAGATTCCTGGCCGGGTGAGCATGTCGGTAGACTTCATCATCATGGACATGTCGGAAGATGGCGGATCTCAGGTCATACTTGGTCGCCCATTCATGGAGACAGATGGAGTGTTGATAGATGTCCGAGGGGGCACTCTTTCCCTCAATGTGAGAAATATTGAGATGGAATTTCAGCTTCCTAAGCCAATGAGGGTGAGCACCCACGGAGGACGTCAATTATTTAGAAATAGTGGAAGACGAGCTCATTGAAGAGTTCGTAGCTGAAGAGATTCTTTATGACCCAATGCAGTAGAGTGGAGACGGTGGTATAGACCCATTGCATGACAGAGCAGTGGAGGCCTATTTATAGGTGTTGGGTGAGGCCCCAGCTGACGGTTTGATTTCGCACGAGCATGCCATGCTCGCTTTGGAGGATCACAAACCGGATGTCATGATGATCAAGAAAATTGTTAACGCGACGTCTTCAAGAGCCATAAATAGAAGAGAAGAGATGACATGATCACAGATGATCCAACGGAGGCGATCGACCAACCAGCTCCACAAGGGTTGATCAGTAAAAATGATGCGTGTATCTTGTGTGCGCCGAATATTCAGCCTCATTGAGTATCATGGACCGAGCTTACGACCGTAAACAAGTGCTTGGCGGGAGGCAACCTGAGCTGTTTTCATATTCTTTTGTTTCTATTTGAATTTTTATTATCCTTTTTAGAAAATTTAAAAACTTATAATAAAAATTACCTTATGAGCTTAAATTCTTGCATGTGCTCGACGATTAGGACGTCTCAAAAGGGCTGGAGGAGAAGCATGAACATTAATCGAGGTCTTGAAGATTGAAGAGGAGCATAACAAAAGAAGTGACAGGCTACCAATAGCAGCTACTCTGCCAATCGACTATGCGCTCGACCGAGCGAAACGCCCAGCTGGAGGCCATTTTGAACTCAAAAGGGAGGCATTTTCAAGATGCTCGCCCGAGCGCTTATCCCGCTCGACCGAGCGCCCAACCGTCACAACCCCATATAAAACAAAATCGAGGGCCTCGATCGAGCTCTTCCCAGAACTCGATCGATCACCCCCAGTTTGCTGCCCTCCCTCCTCAATCTTCGGCCTCTACTCCTCCCCATCATCCCTACTCCCCCACACACTTCCTCTCCTTCTTCTCCCATTCTCCCCCAAACCCTAAAACCGCATTTTCCCCAAATTCGGAATTTTTTTCATCTCCTACCCTAAAATTAAAATTTAATCTTTGATTAGGGTTTGTTCGTGTCCCTTGGAGGGGATCGAGGAGCTCTCTTCGGCTAGCTTGGGGGATTTCTCAGATTAGGCGTGTGGAGTTCATTGCTTGCAGATTTGATTCGCGGCTCGCTTGGGTATACTCTTTCCATGCTTTACGATTTCATTTTCATATCATCATTACTTGTGGGGTTATATTGTTTAGTTGCTTGTACACTTTCACCATGCCACCCCGCAAAGGCACTAGGGCATGCATACATACACCCTCACCAGATCCACCTCCTCCACCTCCTTCACGACCCCCTCTGAAGAAGAAGCAGAGAGCTTCTACTTCCTCCACTAGGGCTCGTGTCTGCATGCCCACATCAGAGCCTCCTCATCCTCCTCCTCCAACCCCCCCCCCCCCAGCTCGAGGGCGCTCCCATTGAGACTTCGGCATTGTTTTTCGTGACAATGCACATCGTCACAAGTTTGAGGAACTCTATAGGCGTCTGATTGTAGCCACCAAATTTGCAGACCTAGGAGCCCTAGAGCAGTTAGGGTTATTGCCAGGGGCCCAGCATCTTTATCGGAATATAGGCTTGGAGCACTTTCTAGGTTTGACGATGAAGACCTACACTCGTCTCACCTTGGAAGCCCTTAGTTCTATCCATAGGACCGACAGATGGATATCATTCAAACTAATGGATGCTGAGATATCATTCACATATGGAGCAATCCGTCGATTTTTCCATTGGCCCACTGTTCACGACATCGAGTCTGCCTATTTCCCTGGCAAGGATACTCCACTCGCTATTCATTCCACCAATTTTTGGGAGAGGATCTCTACCCTTCTTGTCTTTAGCACCAGTCGCTCCAAGTCATCTTTCATTATCCACCCATGTTTGTGCTTTGCTCAGCGCCACCTAGCCACCACCTTCCTATGCAAGCCTGAGCCCGGTACCATGTCCACCATTGAGCTTGTCCTCTTATGGGCTCTTACTATCCCCCTCAAGGAGTAGTTAGATGGCACAACCTGTCCTGCATTTTCTATGGACCCGACTCGGATTTTTTGCGACTGTTTGCTCTTTGCTTCTTCCTCTCAGAAGGGAGCTATCTGTTGTGGCAATTTCTTTACCCTGATTGCCCAGTATGTCAATTTAGATATTCATGATGATTTGGCAAAGGCACCAGGCCCTACCACCCTGACACTTGATGTGCTTTCTCGCATGCACATTACTAGGGCCCACAGTCGTCGCCACTGGGTGTATCTCCATGGTCATTTTGATGCTACTTTCATGGTGCTTCCGAACCCCATTCGGACTCTCATTAGCCCACAACATGCTGAGTGGGCACTCCCCATGAAGGTACATATTCCACCCATTTACCAGCTGGAGCCCGACGATGAGCAGCCAGCTCAGCAGCTGGATGACGCTGCACCACCCCATATTGAGGGGCCATGCCCTTCTGAGCATTTATCTGAGCCCCCTACTATTCATCTTGTCCATACTTCTGTCGAGAGCACTTCTGTATCTAGTGCTATTTCTGATACCGCTGTGAGCGTTGACATTTCTCCCCACATCACAACCCGCCGAGAGTGCATCTGTTTCTACCCCGTTATCCACTTCTGTATCAGATGCTATATCTGCTATTCTGATGGAGAGCGTGGTGGTTTCTGTCCACACATCTGCTACCACCACCTTTGTCGTATCTGCACCTACCTCCACATCTCCTGCCTCTGCCCAGCCTACACTCCCTCTGCACCCTGTGTTTCCTACACGTGGACCTCTTTCAAGAGGTGAGTCCAACGGCTCCCGTGCTCCAGATTTTGTTGTACGTTTATATGGAGTGGAGCATGCTGTAGCTGAGTTACATCGGGACATTCAGGCACTTCAGCAGCTCGAGGAGCGGAACAGTGAGAAGCTTAATGCCATTCTGCAACATCTATAGGCACACCCACCCCCCCCCCACCAGGTGGTGGTGTAGCCTGATTTCTGGTCTCTCTGTATCTGTCATCATCATTATTTGCATGCTTCACATTTAATCGCATTAGGATCATGCATCTGCATTCTTTTTCTTATTTCTAGGATTTTCATTTTATCTTATTTTATCCCTCCCTCCCACCCTTGGCATCATTCGCCAACTTTACGTGCGTGTTCTCAGCAGTGAGGGCACTGCTGTGTTTAGCATGGGGATGAGCGCTATCGCTTTATATTTTACTTTATTTCACTTTTTATTTCTATTTCTTCCCATTTCCACCCCATTTTTTCTTTTTTCTTTAGAATCATCATGTTTTTTTTCATATTTTCGTGTGCTTCAATGTTGTTCTTATTTTACTTTCTCTAGTTTCTTTCTTTTGCTTGATGAATAATCTATGATGATATATCTTATTCTTTCACTGTTGTCACAACACTTATTCTACATGCCACACTATTATAGAAATCTCGTATTCTTGATCTGTTATAAGTACTTAAGTAAAATTCTTTTGATATCTCTATAATGTGAGTGCTTGAAACTTGTTGAACCTGACTGTATGGATTAGTACGTAGTGTGCTTTCAACGAAAACACACCAATATTCACGCATTATTAGTCTAACTGAATCAAAATGCATTATCATTTCTATTCATATTGCTTTTTGCATGCATGTGCTTGAAACTGTGTAGATAGGCCACCACACTCATTGATATAACTAGATAACCCATCCTTACGAGAAATATAGGTAGGAATGATTCTATCCTAGATGTTATGCATAAACTGGAAAATTTGAGTGAACCGAGAGATTTATTATTTCCTTCTCCATACATATCTTAAAATCTTTACATGTCGCTTGATTTTCCTCCTCAACTGCTTGCGTCGCATCCATTTCCCCAAAAATCCCATCAAATGAAAAATTTTAGCTCCAAAATCCAAATATTCAAAAACGAGCCAATGTGCCAAAAGGAGCCCAAAAATCAATATTCCAAATTCTTTACTCCTACAAAAATTCCATGAATAAAGTTTCAAAAATTCAAAGAAAAATCAAAAATCTCAATTCTTGGAGCTAATTACATATCTTTTGGGAAAATGAAAACCCAATCCGAAAATTCTAAATTCCTTTCCATTTCTTGGATGTGATACACCAAGCCAAGCTGGGGGGAGAACTCTTATGACCAAATTGAGTGAGTATGCCATTAGAGTGGAGTTTGTGCATTGACGGTGAAAGTTAGAAAAAGTACTCCGCTTAGAAATTGATTGAGGTGTGGCGTGATCTCTAGGAGTTGATGTGGGTGTGTATTTGCCTTGATACTTTCCATTCTCTATTTGCTTGTGTTGCATGTTGAGTCAGTAAGAATTAGTAATTGAAAAGTATGTAACCATTGTCATGTATAATATGATGCTATGAAGTAACAATTAGTACTTCTGTACTTTCCATTCTCTATTTGCTTGTGTTGCATGCTATTCTGTGCTTCAGCACATCATTCACTTTAACCCTAACCCTAGCACCCTGCACCACCACCAGCATATACCCTATCACCATTTCCCATACCCACATCTACTCATCCACACACTGCCTCACACACCTTCCACTTACACTGCACATACATACCCCACACACACCACTACACATCATGCCTCCACACATGAAATGTGCACGCCCACCACCTCACGACTCCTAACTGGGGAGTTCTTCATGGCAGCGCACTTCTGAGATACCGTCCACGTCTGCACAGCCCCCATCACCACCTCTTGTGACCCCACCATAGATAAACACATTAGGAATCACATTCACCTCTGAGGCCCAGAGGGATCGCTTTGCCACCCTCTCTCGGAGGACCCTGGTCACCACGAAGTTCATGATTATTCATGTTCTCGACACTCTTGGAGCCACCGAGTGTGTTATACGTCTATATACCAATTTAGAGTGGCAGGATTTCCTCAGGTTTAGAACCCCGACCTATCATCGACTCATACTAGAGTTTCTCAGCTCCTTGACGGTCGAGGGTTCTAGCATAGAGTTCAGAATCTTTGATACTGATTACACACTTTCATTTGACGTCCTGAACTCTATTTTCCACGGGCCTGCCACCACAGCAGATGCCATCACCCACCATAGTAGCACCCACCCATCTTCCTTTCAGGCCTCCCAGTTTTGGGATTTGATTACTGGGTTGGGTCTCTTCCGTCGCATGGCGGGAAAAGCGTTGTGCATCATTCATCCATTCATATGCCTTACCCACCGTATCCTAGCGAGCACTCTCTTTGGTAGGGAGGAGACTGGCACAGTTACACGACCTGCGTTCCTATTCTTATGGGCCATGACACAGTCGATAGTCCTCAGTCCCACATGGACTGGAGCAGTGATTAGGGTCCCGATGAGACTTATCCATGTGGGCTCATGGTTAGCGCATAGGCTGAAGAAGGTCGCCAAGGCCTCCACAAGCAAGATTTGCTGATGTGGTCTCATCACACTTATAGCCTGCCAGCCTCCTCTCTCCATTGATTTAGATGATTGCACTGACCCCATCTCTGGCCCTACCACTCTGGACCTCTCAGTTTTGGCCCACATACATATGATTAAGGAGAACTTGATGGGTCGAATTGCTTGGCTCATTGGGCCAGAGTGCGCATTGTATACTGTCCTACCAAACCCATTGTGCACGGAGGTCACCGGGATTACGCAGTGGACATTTCCACCTAATCATATCTTCACAGTCCATGCGCAGCCCCAGCAGCCTGAGCCACAGCCACAGCCTCAGCTGTCCACCTCTACCCCCACACACCACCACCATTCCCGTGTCCACCACAGAGCCCGTCACCACACAGATTTCACTTATCATTGATGGCTCCGGACCGTCTGGTCCCCCTCCCACTCTTGATGATCACACATGTCTTCTTATTCTAGAGGAGATGATTCAGGGATTCCAGTGCCGTTGGACACCTTTCAGGAGATGCAAGCCCAGATCCTATCTTATGTCTTCCACATCCATCGGCATCCTTTTCCAACCCCATCACCACCCCCACCTGAGGCTGGCACTTCTAGTTCTCATCCACATTCCTCTACACCCGTCGAGCCTGCACCCTAGCTCCACGCTAGCTTGGGGGAAACCTTTACCTTTTTGTCACTCCCTGTAATACACAGTATCCATATATACATGTATATGTACATATTTTTGGGTGAATATGAGTACGTATAATTTTGGGGAATCCTTACATACTTTTTCTTTAATTTTTGTGGTGAATGAATTATTTTTAAATGATTTTAACTCACCATTTATAATTATTAAATGAAGTATACAAGAGTAAATACATGTATAATGGATTATACGTACTATTAATGCACGTATTCTTATTTATTAAAAATTAAAATCCTGATTTTTCATGCCATGCCACCTCACTTTGCTAGGTGTCATTTTGGAGACTAATTCTCACCTAACCCACCCTTATGTGTCATTGCCATGTTGAAATTCACCTAACTCCAAGCTAGATGGCATGTGAAGAGTATTTTAAGGGAATGACTAAGCTTGTGTAAAGATTTAAAAGAGGAAAATTTTAGGGAGAAATGAAAGAAAAGAAGAAGAAAATGAGCTTTCATCCTCTCTCTCCCTCTCCTCCTTTTTGCTCCATTTCTCCCCACCACCTACTCCACCACCCTCTCCACCACCTCCTCCAATCCCAACCACCACTCCAACCTCTTCCACCACTTTCTCATCCAACATAAACTTCCCACTCTAAGGCCAAAATTATTTCACCATGATTCAATACTTTGTAGAAGAAGGAGCTCAAGGAAAGCTTCAAGTTCTTCAAAGAGAAGAAGGGACAAGGATTTTAAGAAGGACTAATTAAAGTAGGAATTTTTAACATCCTATTAGGATTCATTCTTATAATTGTGTAGGATTTTCTAATAACTTAGTGAGTGTTAGAATTTGATTTGAAGTAAGATAAATAGTAAAGGAATTATTTGCTTGACATTCTTGTTGGAAAAGAAAAATATAGATCAATGAAAATACTTGATTATAAGCGTTGGGTAATTTAGCAAGAATGTCCATGTGGTAGTCTAAGTTGCCATTATCTTACTTTTCATGCTAGACAAGCCATGTCACATAGATTAATTAAGTTGTAAATCATATGTTGTTAATAATTTAGTATGCTGTTTTTTATTTAGTTTTGCTGCAACTTCAATTGCTTATATCTAGTGCTATGGAGCATTAGATATTATGAAAAAAATATTTAGAAAGCTTAACTTGTGTACTTCAATTTTCATGTATCACACTTCACTAATTATGTTTGCAGTAGGCTGAAATAGTCCAAATAGCATAAACATATCAATTCTGGTAGAATCTGCACCACTGCACGGTGCAGCACTTTTCGGAGACACACAAATTGTGCGGAATTAGACATTTTGAATATCTACACTTCAAGAACTACAATTTTAGGATGAAAAAATCAAAATCTGTCTGCAATAGGGAGAAATTCGCTGATTAAGTTGTAACATATTTTTTGAATTTACACAGATTTACCATGACTTAGTGCACATCCCACTATAATTAGCACACACCTCCTAAATTTTTGATATTTGATATCTGAACCCTTACTAGTATGTCTACAACTTTCATTGTGTCAAATTCATATAGAAATAGCTGATATCTGCTAATTTTTAGGACTGTTGTATATTTCCAGCAAGCTGAATTGTTTAAGTGATATTTTGAACTATGCTTTGGTGTTAATCTCATTTTCAGTATTAATACTTAATGTTAGTATGTTTTTGTTAGCATGTCAATTTTGAATAGAGGTTGTTATGGACATGCCATACTCCTTGATGTGTAACGTATTTAGCACCATGCTCTTGTTTTCAAGTATTAATGGCAAGAATGTTATGTTTTATATGAAGAATGATGGAATCATGTGTTAAATGTGAAATTAGAAACATGTGATGTTATAATGAATTGTTGATGCGATGTTTGTGGTTAATCCCAACATCGGCGTAATTATGGAAGAAATGAGAAATTGTGAATGTCGTATGGAGACCGCCAAATGAAAGTAATGAGAAATTGATTCATAAACTGAGAGTGAGGTAGAGTGTTTATGTTTGGAGTGCTCGATCCATTCTAAAATGGGTGAGACTCCAGATGCGGGTTTGGGGAAAACACGTGTAAATTATTGGAGTTAAGGAACGGACAGATGATAGATTTCTCACTCGCCTTGTCACTCTCGTGAGGGGGAGTTGACTAGAGTTAGAGAGGCCGGTGGTGTACTCTTGATGCACCATGACGGTAATTGATGGTTTTCTCCGTTTGTCCCATGAAAAACCGAGATTTGTCTCACTCCCCTACCTTACCTCGTTTGGGTAGGGAGTTACGAGAGGCCCCTCCAGTGGCCATGTCGCTGGTTGAGGTACCACTTTTCACCCACCATGGGTGAAGTCCGGCTCCTTAGCGTCGTATGATTTACTCGAGTTTCTAAACATTACAGGAACACCAGGGGTGGATCAACTAAGGCGATGCGTGGACGATCATTCATGTGATGGAGGCCTAAATCTCACCAAGGTGGAGATTTGTGGAAGTTGGCTCGATTTCGATGCCGATGAGTCATTGGTTATTCAGCCGAGCTATCTTATGCCGAGATAGCTCGTCTGTACTCGTATTCGACCCACTTGACTGGACACAAGTCAGATAGGTCGAATGCCGAGCTATAGGACTTCAGCAGTGTATTGGACTCTCGGTCATGTGGTTTGGTGGCTCAGATGGATTGTCAGGTATACGGTTCGACCTACCCAGTTGGTCGAACAGCTTGGGTCAGCATTTCGGTTCGCCCGGTCTTTAGGAGGAAGCTCGGTCGTGCAGAGCGGGGCCCACTTAGATGCGACAGAGACCAGTATGGTGTGGGACACGCCTACTAGGCTTTGACACATTAATTGCGTAGAGTTGTAATAGGATATGAATTTCGTTAAAGTCAGGATTCGTATCTTTTGGGGACTTCTCCTCAATGATGAAACCTATTGCACCCTAGGGGTATATATAGGGTGTTATAGAGGAGGGTTTCGGCGTGGTACACATTGGAGAGTTCTTGAGCCGCCATTTTGTGAGAGCCAGCTTCGAGAGATATTGTAGAGAGCTTTTGGAGAGATTGTTGTGTGCTTCGTCTTTATTTGTGAAGAGAAGAATTGTATTTTTTTCCTTTCCGAATAAATCCCATTGGTGTTTCCTTGGCCTACCAACGGCCTAAAGTTGTGATCTGTTTTAGAGCTTCTCGTTTGTTTGGTTGCTTGTCCTTATCCTCGGTCCTCGACGATCTTGTGTATTCTGTTGTGGTGTGTGTTGGCGCGCACAGCAAGGGTATCATCCAAATAAGTATGAAATCACATGGATACCCTAAATGCAAGGGTTCACATAAATCTAACCATTAGTAACCCAAATCCAATTTGGATTTTTTTCCCTATGCATGTGAGCATAATCACGAAATTCATACATATCATGCATACCATTGTCAATATAAACATTTTTATTTCTATCATTCGAATGTGTAGGAACCCAAATCATTTCATCGTGCTTTCTAATATTCTTTCTTGCATGGTGCATAACATGATATTTATCAATGTGTTTGTGTGGAACATTGTGTGCATTGTGTCAAGCATTTTTAACATATATACCATACAAAAATGCATGGTGCTTCCTAACATGGTCAATATGCATATGAGTGGGTCTAGCATTCCTAACAACGCTATGTGTAGTGCCAACATGCTTGTGTTGATGAGTGGCTTTCGCACTACAGTTTTTCTTAAACTTTTCAAGCCTAAGAATGAATTCTTCGTACTTTAGTGTAATCGTGCACAAAACACTCTCAATCACATTAATTCTAGCATTTATGATAAATACATATATAGCATGCTTATTCTTCAACATATCATGATTGCATGCTAAAGAATCATATTTGCACAATAAGTTATCATATTTGCTCTTCGAACAATTATAATCATTCAGTAAAGTATATCAATCATCATGATCATGAAATGAAACATTATTATCAATCTTAAAGCACTTACGAGATAAGTTATCATAATTACTCTTAAGACAATCATGATCATGCAACAAAGCATTATGTTTAATTTTAAATTTATTATGGGCATCATTCAACTTATTAAAATCATTTTCTAACCTTTTATTCTTTTTCTTTAATTTCTCAAACTCATGATATAATTGTTCATAAGACTTTTCCAAGTTAAAATCATTATCAGAGTCTGAATCATTTATCGCATTGTTGTCATCTTGATGAGCCATCAATCAAGTTTCATTTGTGAAGCTCTCTTCTTCACATCCTTTGGTAAGTGGTCTCTTCAAGGGTTGGTCTCCATATATTTCTATCATATCCTCAAATTTTGTTGTGTAGTGTTTGCTCCAGAAATTTACTAAAAATGTTATTGTTAAACAAGCATAAATAATACACATTAACTTGAGGTTTATCGAGTAGGTCCCCTTTTGATCCGTGGTCCATGAGTGGTTTGAACCACATACGAGCTTTGGAGAAATGTTACATACTTAAAGTCCTCGGCCTCCAAGTGTATCTCCATTTTTCTTCTCTAAATAGAAAAACTTGTACCATCAAAAATGGGAGGAGAGATAGAGCTTAGGTCATGTCTCAAAATTGTTGACACCATCTTATCAACTGCAGCTTTGATTCCACGTGTTGGGATCCTGAGATGGCAAGCAAACACTATTGGCGGGGTGATTAGTGTTTCTTAAAACTTAATTCACAAATAAAAATTATACCTCTAGATTGCTTAAGTCTCTTAATGGAGTTACTTCTTAAGTACTTAATCAACACAATAATACTTGCAAGATGAAATTAGAGTTATGCAATAGAAGATAATTCACACAAACATTGCAAGTAAGAAACAGAGACAAAAATCACAACCGCAAACAAACAGATTTTTAATCCTGGTTCACCCACTTGTGGTATACGTCCAGTCCCTAATCAATATGAGATTTTCCACTATCTAAGATCTCAACCAATAGAACAACCGTGCCTCAAATTAGAGCTTATAAACACCTATATCCTTTTGCTAGGAATTTCCAATGCCACTTCTCAAGTGGTCTTCTACAATAACACCAAACTCAACCTCACCAAGTGAGGACAGCTATACTTGAGGCTTTTCTCAAATCAACAAATACAACCAACAAATACAACAAAATCAATTATCACCACACTTGTGGATTTACAATGCCGATTTAGAAGATGAGAGTTTATAACTCTTCTCCTATAGCCAAAGTAAATGAAGCTTTGTGTATTTTGTGAATGGCTAATGAAATTCTTTCCTTACGATCTCACAGATGAGGTTAAAGCATGCATGGAGATCAAAAGAAACATTATGATTCAATCTCAATGAAATAGAGATGAAGCTCTTGAGAGATCGAATCAATTTTGGCCAAGAGAAAACTTCTGCTTAAAAGCTTTAGAGAGATTTAATACAAACTCCAAAGAAAACGATTCCGATCTTAAATGAATATAGAATAAAGCAAGAAGATCAAAAAACTCTAACTTGTGTTCTCATATGAATCAAGATGAAGCTTCAGAAGAACACAAATTAGCAAGGGAAAAAATGCTTACGATCTTGAGAAAGAATTCAATTTGTTGCATTGAAAATTTTCTTTTGTGAGAGCTAAAATGAGAGAGTTAAGAAGCTTGAAAACTTAGATTAAATGCTCATTAAAGTCATGCAAATCCCTCAGCACTCTCACCTTAAATAGGGAACAAAAACCGTTAAAAATCGCTCCCCAAAATGCTCTTGCAACGACTAGTTCGATATCTCTGCGAAAATCATGGAACTGGGTTTTCTGAATTGTGAATAGTAAAGGAGACAACTACTATACATTTGGTAGTCGGCTACTTCTATAACGGTAGTCGACTACTCACATAACGGTAGTCTGCTATTATGAGCTACAGAGAAATCCCTCCTTTTCCTAATACAAAGTAGTCGGCTACTATATAAAAAGTAATCGGATATCTTGCTGAAACATGAGAAAATAGCTCAAATAACTCCAAAAAATATTTCAAACAATTTCAAATCATTTTAAAATATTTTCTAAATAATTTTTGAAGTTTAAAATCATCGAAAAACATTTTCATAAGTTGGTGAGCATCAAGAATAAGGCTTTATACAAAGATCTAGACAAGATAAAAACTTACATAAAAAATAAAATGGATTCTCAATGAAGTTCTTTGATGTAGATTCTTTGAGTAGATGTCATTGTCTTTGATTCTTGATTTTTTGAAGTTTGATGCCTTGATTGAACTTCGCATTGCCATTCATTTACTATATGTGCCATGAATGATCTTTGCTTTCACCAGCTTCTTGGCTATATGAGTATTTAACTTGAGCTTTTGATCTTCAATTAGAGCTCCAGGGTCTTCGACTCTTTATCATCAAGCTTTAATTTCATATCATCATTTGCTTTTAAGCTTGAGTTGACCATTGTTGACTTTAATTCATACACTCACAAATTATATCACAAAATATAATTAGCAACACTAAGTGTTTGCTTATCATCAAAGCCAACTCAGGGGTGTTGCAATAACCAACAGTCGGGAGTGTTGACTTTGGTGATATGAAGCAAATGGAAGCAGCACGTGGATGCTCACGTTTCAGGTGGTGTGGGCGGCTTGTCGATTAGGCCAAAAGCCGTAGCGCATTGTGTAGAAGACGCTCCGGCCGGGGCCTGCCAAGAGTGGGTCCCTGTTGAGCTGGCCAAACAGAGCCCACAAGATGCCGCGTGATCCCTCAAGAACCACGTGGCCTTCGAGGTCAAGCATGACCAACTCCCATGTCGTAACAGCAATTGGCGCACTTCTCCAACAGTTCGGTCCAATCAGGGTAGGTTAGTCAAGTGCATCTTTAACTAGAGATGAGGTTGTGTTAGGTTTTTTTACAGAATAGAGATAAGAAGGATTATTAAGGTTTAGTATATGTATTAAGGGCCTTATAAGCAAATACTCAGATTTAAGGGACTTTTAAGATTTAAGATATGTATTTGAGGGACTTACATGCAAATACTCATAGTTAAAGGGCTAATATCAAAATACGAAAGATTTAAGGGATGCGTATTGAAAAAACCCAAGAATCAAATATCACATTTCCTTTCCGATCAATCTCACATAGGACTCACGCTAGGTATGATATTATTATGAGTGCTGCTATTCATATTACATCGGGTTGCTAAACATATTACAATGGAGTTTTGTGTTCTTTTGGGTGGAAAGTTGTATGTTAAATGGGGTTAGGAAAGTAAAGTGGGGTCCATCCAACTTTCTTGTGTTCTTTTGGTAGTAGAAAGTTGGAATGAGAAAGTGGAAAGTTGGTGAGTTGGAGGGGGGAGAGAGAGATGGGATAGTGGGACCCACAAAATAGTAACTTTCCACAACATTCCCATGGTTTCTTAAGGATTACAAAAAATCCCAAAAACGGTCATTCGAAGTGCCACGTCAGCAAACTTTCCGCTTTTAATTTTTCCGCAAAAGAACAAACTCAAGGAAAGTTGATTGAAAAAGTGAATGAATAGTGCCAAAAATCACTTTCTCATTCACTTTCCATGCAAAAGAACATACCCTTAGCAGAATGTGTAATATGACTAGAAGCACTCCTTATTAGGGGTTGTTCTATACACATAGACCTAATTGACATACACTCAAAAAATTTAAAAACCAGTTTTCTATTTTGCACACAACCCAATATTACCACAAAAACCCATATTCTCTTCATCCTCACTTGTTTCTCCGTAGCCGCCGCATCGAGACGCATCCACTGTTGGATATTTCTTACAATTTCAAAAAGAATATAGTCCCACATTGGATGGGAGATAACACTTTGATGGGTATATAAGAGGCTTCTTGTTAATGGGCTATTGGACTTGTTAATGGGCTAGGACTTGGGGGTAGCTCGCGTGCGCATGAGCCCAAGCAAGGGGCCGAGCCCAAATCGGGTTGAACCGAATGGAAATTGTGGGCGTCGGATCTGGAAAACCTTAGCGTCTGTGCGCTGGCGTCGAGCCTGCGCAGGGGGGTTCACGGGTGCGCGCGCGGAGTGCCCGAGTTTTGCATCATTTTAGGCCCACTTGTTTTGCAGAATTTGAAAGGCCCATTGCGGTTTTTAATTTTTCCAACAGCCATATTCTTTCTTAATAGCGCTGTTTAATGTCTCAACAGCTATATTTTGTTTAATGGCTGCTTTAATATCGCGACATCTATTTTTACCTTTAATGTCTGTAATTCCTGTTGGATATGGACGACATGTATACACCCATGAGGGGATGTATGAGGGTATACGGACCTCGGATGTCGTGTGCATGAAAGCATGTGCGAAGGGAACCTTTTCATGTGTAAAAAGGACCACTCGATAAGGGGAAAAAGTCACTTTATAAGTGCAAAAAGGCACTTGATAAGTGCATAATGAAGAGAATAAGGAAATGTGCTAATATAGGCTAATAAGCTTATATATGGTTATTTCCTACAATAACTACCCCTTAGGCCTATAAATAGGACACAAGGGTAAGGCTTTTAAGGCTAATCCTTCATGCCATAAGTTTTGCATAAGGCAAACTTTTTCCTCTTCTCCCTTCCATTTAGTTCTTCTTCCAAAGAGAGATTTAGACGGTGGAAACGCTGCTTCGATCCTCTTGACGAAGTACTGACCGTTGTGGCGAATTCAAGGGCAAAGTTCAGAGACTACGGCGCTGCGTACGCTAACGTACGTTCTCTTTCGATCCTCCATCTCCGTGCAATGGGTTCCTACATTGGTATCAGAGCCATACGGGTTCACTCTGGTCTCACCGATGAACGAGGCGTTGTCTTTTTCACGAATGAGTTTCCTACCATTATGGATATGGTAGGAGCGCATCGTGACGGAGAGAATCACGGCAGTTGTTCTTTTCACGTTGGGGTCTTCTGTCATTACGGATATGGCAGGAACTCTCCGTGACGGGAAGAACTGACCGTTCATCTCGCCAAACTCGCACTCTTCATGGATGCTGAGTCTCCATTCAATAGGGAATGTGAACTCTCTTCATGTGGAGCGTGAAGTTTGCGGTCGTGAAGGTATGTTATTTTTTTTGTTTTGGCACACGGCCATTGAAACATAACTACTTTCTCGATGAACGGGTGTCTCATCGAAGAAGATGGAGTTGCAAAATTCTCATCAGAGAAGAAGATCTTGTTGAATATTGGACTCCCCGGATTTGGTTTTGATGATGAGCAAACATAAATAATTCATGAACTGACAATTTGTGAGCGCAGTATTGGAGATCGTCGCCAAATTCACGAGAACAATCAAAGCGACATCTCAACACTTCTCAAAGCTCGTATTCATGCCTAAAGCTTCGTTGAAGCTCTTGCGCCGTTTTGGAAGTCATGAAGAATTAATCGAAGCACTCGAAGACCGTTCTTTAAGGTTTTATTTATAGTCTTTTAAGCTTCGATCTATAGAATGTTAAGCCTTGAGTATATCTTACGATTCTATCTTCATATCGCTCATATAGTAGCTCTAGGATCTTAGTACAAGTTCATTCTAACTTCCTCGAAGCATCGCGCTTCGATTCGGACTTGTTTGTGCATGTTAGTTGGTACAAGAAGAAGTACTGACCGACTAGATGATGATCTAGTCGGTCAGCAGAGCTTCTTGGACCGACTAGTTTGTGTTCATCTTTTCTTGTTCAGTACTGTTTACAGTTAGTCGGTCTACGTTGACTCACCGACCGACTAGTTTGTGAACTAGTCGGTCAGTGATGCTTCTTTGACCGACTAGTTGTGATTTACTGTACATGCCAAATTTCTCCTAAGCTACTGTTTATCGTTAGTCGGTTTAAGAACGTTTGGTGACCGACTAGTTGACAATCTAGTCGGTCAACTTTTGTTCTTGGACCGACTAAGTCAATTTGTATTCAGACTATTTGTTTTTGCCTCTTAGTCGGTCTACGTTCACTGACTGACCGACTAGTTGTGAAACTAGTGGGTCAGAAAGTCTTCTTGGACCGACTAGATTTCTAGGTCTGAATTTCTATCTATTCTCAGTTCTTCACTTAGTCGGTCCATGTTGTTTGACTGACCGACTAGTTGATGAACTAGTCGGTCAGTGGTTGTTCTTTGACCGACTAGTTGCCTCAGATTTCTATCCGTTGTGACTTGACCTAAGTTGTTTTTATGGGACCCTATAAATACGAACCTAGGTCATTTCTCTCTAGGTTAGAGCTGCCATTAAGAGATTCATTGAGATAGAAAGAGATAGCCATTCTCACTCATTTCTAAAGCTCTCTTCCTCACAAGAAATCCATTCTCTCACTTTCTAGATCTAGAATCCATCTTGAGAGAAGCTTGTTCTTGGTGAGCCCTTCAAGCTCTAGCTTGAATCAAGTCTCCAAATCACTCCTAGGCACCTTTTGCTGGTCATTTCCTTGGTGCTAGGTCTTGGTGACTTCATCTTCCTCAAATCCCTCCTTGCACCTATTTGGTAAGAAAACTCAAGGTATAGGAATTTGTGGTAAGATTGTTTATTTCATTATAAACTTGTTTATATTGCTTGTTGATTCTCTCGGTTGTGAGAGAAGGTTGTGATCCCGGGTTGTGGGATTCACTATTGCTATTGCATGTATGATTTGATCTTGTGAAGGTTTTTCACAAGATATCATAGTGGAAATCTTGGGTTAGGGTTTCTAACCTAAGTATCCGGAGGGGATCCGGGTGGTTGGGACGTAGGATCACCGGGAACAAGTCGGGGAGACTTGGGTGGATCCGAACCCATTAACATCTCTTGTTAGCATTGTTAATTTTGTTGTTGTCATTAAATTTAAGCTTCCGCAAATTGTTTGGTAGTTGTTTGCACTATAATTTGGAATTATACTCCTTGTTATTTTTAAAGTACTATTCACCCCCCCTCTAGTACTTGTGCAGTAGCTTGTAGGGCATTACATTTGGTATCAGAGCCAGATACTTAGCTATGTCTGCCAACGACAACAAGACCGTGCGTCCACCTTCCAACTATGACACCTTCAGGAACCGTGAAGGAGCATCTTCGGTGAAGGAAGGACATTCCTCTACGAGGCCTCCATTCTTCAACGGTACCAACTACGGGTACTGGAAATGCCGGATGGAAACCTTCCTCCGGAGTGCATCTCTATGGAGGACCACAATGAAGGAATACATCGAGCCCGAAGAAGAAGACTTTGAGAAATGGACTACCACGGAGATCGCCGTGGAGGTAAGCAATGCCAAGGCAATGAACGCCTTGCAATGCGCATTGGAGCCCGAGGACTTCAATAAGATATGCACATGTAAGATTGCATATCAAATTTGGAACTCCCTCCTCATTCTACATGAAGGGACGAGTAGGGTAAGAGACTCTAAACTCGTAGTTGTAAACAAAGATTACGAAATGTTTCATATGCAACAGGGCGAGAAAATGAAGGAATATTACGCTCGCTTCGTTGACATAATAAACGAGTTAGAGGCCCTCGGCAAATCCTACAACCAAAAGGAGAAGTGCTCGAAGCTTATCGAAGGACTTCCTTCTTCTTGGGAGAAACGTACCTTCGCCATCGAGGAAGGTAATGACATGAATAAGTATACCGTAGTTCAATTGATGGGTACTTTGATGTCATACGAGGTACGCAAAGATAGCAAGGTGAAGTTACAAGAAAAGATGAAGTCTTATTTGAACCAAGACGTGCCTAAGAAAAAGGCAATTGCATTCAAGGCGGCTTCATCCACCTCTACCGATGATGAGGACTCGGAAGAAGAAATGGACATGGAATCCGTTGCACTCATGGCAAAGAAGTTCAATCGCTTCTTCCGAAAGGGTAAATTCAAACAAAAATCTAAATTTACTTATATTAACGCCTCTCCACCTTTGTGCTTTAAATGCAATAAGCCAGGACACATCAAAGCGGATTGTCCTCAAAACAAGCAAAAGGAGAAGTGGAAGGCGCCGAAGTTCGACAAGTCGAAGAAGTACAAAAAGGGGTACAAAAAGGGACTTGTTGGAGCAACATTCACCGACTCCGAGGATTCCTCAAGCGGAGAATCGGACGATGAGAAAGTGGAGTAAGCGCACATGTGCTTCATGGCAAGAGAGGAGCATGATCAAGGATCTTCCTCCTCCGATGATAGTGACGACGAAGGCGATGAGGTAACTATGGATGATCTTAGGGATGCTAACTCTCATTTATGGTCTAAATACACTAAATTAGTAAATAGATATACTAAAGTAAAAGATGACCTAGCTAGCATTCAAACCTCGCCTAAGACTATCATCACCAACAACGACACCGTTGTTGAAGAGTTAAGAAATGAGATTGTTAATCTCAAATCTAAACTTGAACATGTTAGCATTGATGATCCGGAAGAACATAGGATAGCGGATTTAACTTCTCAAAACTCGACTTTGAGTATTGAGAACGAGAATCTCAAATCTCGTGTTTATGTGCTCACATCGCAAGTATCCAACTTGGATACTTCTATGCGTTCTCTCAAAGAGAAATATGAGAACACATTAGGCCGAATTAATAAATTCAATAAGGGTAATGACCATTTGGATAAAATCCTAAGTGACTTACTTCCGGCCAATCACCACATTGGTTTGGGGTATACGATGGGATGTCCATCCAAAGCGACCACTACTTTTGTTAGGCCAACTTCCGGTGACTCTACGAGTGGTAGCAAACACTCTATTGGTAGTTCATCTACCAATGGTGCTTCCACCTCGTCCACACTCTCTTTTGGAAAGAAACCCACTTTGGGTGGACCTCCAAAGAAGGGGCATGCTTATATGTACACCAATACCATGCCACGTAGGAACACACGTCCTACTCCACCGTCTCACACATATGATGATTTTTATGCAACACATTCTCGGGCACGTGCACACCATGTGAGACACCCTCACGCACGTGTTCCCACACATGCATATGTTCACCCACCTCATCATATGAATAATTCTCATCGTGCACCATTCCATCATGTTCCTTATGCCTATCCACAACATGCATCACGTAGAAATCAATGTCGCATGCATGCACCCAATAGGATGAGGGCTCCCAAGATTTTCACTATTTGGAGTCCAAAGGACACAAGCATGGATGAAAAACAAGTGTATATGAATGCTTATTTTTCAGATGTTGTGCATAGTAGAAATTATGTGGGGAAGTCTAAGTCCAATTGGACTTGGCTTCCAAAGGTCTAACCTTTGAGGACCCAATGACCTTGGGTACCATGATATGAAAGTTTCTATCTTTAGGTACTCAAGAAAAAGAAAAAGAAAAGGAGCAACAAATTTAAATTTAGCTCCAAAGGGAATTGGATACTCGATAGCGGGTGTTCAAAACACATGACGGGTGACGCTCAATTGCTCTCCGGAGTGGTTCCCATTGCAAATGGAAATCGCGTCGTATTTGGAGGCAACGAGAGCGGAACAATCGTCGGTGTTGGTAAAGTGGGTAACCCATCTAAACCCTTAATTAGTGATGTGTAACTAGTTAATGGTTTGAATCATAATCTTATTTCAATAAGCCAACTTTGTGACAAAGGTTACAAAGTTAGCTTTGCGAAAGGATTGTGTCATATTTCAAATGATAATAATAAATTATTATTTTCCGACACACGCCATAAAAATATTTATATTTTGGATCTTCCTAAGTCATATGAACAATGTCTCGTTGCCAACACAAGTGAACAACACTTATGGCATCGACGCTTTGGACATGTGAACTTTGGAACACTTTATAAGCTTTCAAAATTAAATTCCATTAAAGGTTTTCCGAAACTCGTTTTTGAAAAGAAAAGTTTTTGTGATTCTTGTCAACGTGGCAAGTTTCCTAAATCTTCATTTAAACCTAAGAAAAGCATTTCTACTAAACGGCCACTAGCGCTATTACATCTAGATTTATTTGGGCCAACTAGAGTTGCTTCCTTAGGAAATGCAAGATATGGACGAGTCATCGTTGATGATTATTCAAGATTTACATGGGTATTTTTCTTATGTAATAAAAATGAAGCTTTTGAAAACTTCACAATATTTGTGAAGAAAGTACAAAATCTCATCGGAACCACCATTGTCACTATTCGTAGTGATCATAGGGGTGAATTTGAGAATGAGTCTTTCTCAAATTTTTGTGATGATCTTGGAATTACTCACACGTTTTCTTTCCCTAGCGCACCTCCTCAAAATGGTGTTGTTGAGAGGAAGAATAGAACGCTTGTGGAGTGTGCTCGCACTATGCTCGAAGATAGTCGACTTGGTTATCAATTTTGGGCGGAAGCGGTACACACCGCTTGTTATGTGTTTAATAGAATACTTTTGAGGCCCGGCACCAAACAAACTTGCTATGAATTGTTGTTTGGTAGATTGCCTCAAGTTAAACATTTTCGTGTTTTCGGCGCAAAATGTTTTATTAAAAACACATATGATAATTTGGACAAGTTTGATCTGAGATCGGATGAGGGGATATTTGTTGGGTATTCCTCACGTAGCAAAGCCTACCGGATATACAACAAAAGATCCTCTACGATCGAGGAATCACTTCATGTCTCTTTTAATGAGAATTTTACTACTTCTAGAATTTCAAATAATGATGATTCTATGGATGTTTTATGTGATTCGTTTGAAAATTCTAAGTCTATTGATTCAATTGATTCCATTGATACTAACCCGACTAATGAAGTTGTTGAGAATGTGCCTAGTGATCAAGGTATTCCCAAGCGGCTTCATACCGTCCGCGACCATCCCCATGAGCAAGTCATTGGCAATATTCATGATAGTGTCAAGACGAGATCGCAAGTCCACCACTTCGCCAATTGTGCCTTTGCCTCATCGATAGAGCCAAAGAATATAGTTGAAGCGTACGAAGATAGTGCTTGGATCCTTGCCATGGAGGAGGAACTCATTCAATTCGAGAGGAATGAGGTATGGGAGCTTGTTCCTTTGCCATCGAAGAACCACACCATCATAGGGACAAAGTGGATCTTCAAAAACAAAACCGACGAAAACCAAGTCGTCGTCCGGAACAAAGCTCGGTTAGTTGCTCAAGGCTATCGCCAAGAGGAAGGTATCGATTTCGAAGAATCCTTCGCTCCGGTAGCTAGATTAGAATCAATTAGACTATTATTGTCTTATGCATGCCATAAAAATTTTAAATTATTTCAAATGGATGTTAAAAGTGCATTTTTAAACGGAGATGTTGTTGAGGAAGTTTACGTTTCTCAACCTCCGGGCTTCATAAATGAAAAATTTCCAAATCATGTTTTTAAACTAAAGAAAGCTCTTTATGGTTTGAGACAAGCTCCTCGAGCTTGGTATGATCGCCTAAAGAATTTTCTTTTGGATTTGAATTTTAAAATGGGCGAAGCCGATTCTACACTTTTTGTTAAGCATGTGAATAATGATATTTTATTAGTTCAAATTTATGTTGATGATATCATTTTCGGTGCTACTAACTTCACTCTTTGCGAAGAGTTTTCTAATGTTATGAAGGAACAATTTGAGATGAGCCACATGGGCGAACTCAAATATTTCTTAGGTCTCCAAATTCGCCAATTGAACGATGCAATCTTCATCCACCAAACGAAATATACGGTGGAGTTGCTTAAGCGATTTGGAATGGAGAGTGCTTCCGGGAAAAAGACTCCAATGAGCACGTCTACGCATCTTGACAAGGATACGGGCTGTAAGGATGTAGACATTCGTCTATATCGAGGTATGATAGGTAGTTTACTTTATCTTACCGCAAGTAGGCCCGATATTATGTTTGCCGTATGCGTATGTGCTCGTTATCAGTCTCAACCTAAGGAGTCTCACTTAGTAGCGGTAAAACGTATTTTCCGTTATCTAAGTTATACATTGATTTTGGATTACTTTATCCAAAATCTAGCACGTATGAGTTAGTCTCATATAGTGATGCTGATTATGCGGGATGCAAATCCGACAGGAAAAGTACTAGTGGCACTTGCCATTTTCTAGGAAATTCCCTTGTCTCTTGGTTTTCCAAGAAGCAAAATTCCGTATCACTTTCAACCACCGAGGCGGAATATATTACCGCCGGTGCCGCTTGTGCCCAGGTTATTTGGATGAGACACACACTGAAGGATTTTGGTATTCATTGTGATACTAGCCCTATCATGGTGGATAACCAAAGTGCTATCTGTCTTTCAAAGAATCCGGTGCACCATTCCCGATCAAAACACATAGATGTCCGACACCACTTTTTAGATGATCATGTTGCTAAAAAGGACATCATTTTAGTGTACGTTGAAACCCAAAAGCAAATCGCCGATATTTTCACGAAACCCCTAAAGGAGGACTCCTTTGTGCGGTTGCGTCGAGAATTGGGGATTATGGGTGAATCCGAGATATAGGATTCATGTCTCATTCAATTATCTTGCATGCTTTTATATTTCGCGATATTTCGTTCATGCTAGATTTATTGAATTTTTGGGGATTTTATGTGATATGTTTGAATTTTTGCTCGATTTCTCATTTGAACGTCATATTTAAGATTTCAATGTTTTATGGGGTAGTTTAGATGTCTAATGAGAGGGTTAAGATGTTGCATCCAAGTGGTTTTTGAATAGAACTCATTTATCAACTTTTGGACTCTTCTAGTCGGTTTCAGTTCATTAGTCAACCGACTAGATGCTCATCTAGTCGGTCAGCTAGTGAACTCAGACCGACTAGATCAAGCTTTTAACTTTCTCCTGTCATTGACTTATTTTAGTCGGTCATAGTACTCTTACCGACCGACTAGATTGAAAACTAGTCGTTCAGTGAGTATACTGTGACCGACTAACTATAGCCCTAGAAATTTCTGTTTGCCTCTGTTTCGACTTAGTCGGTTTAAGCTCATTGACCGACCGACTAGATCGTAATCTAGTCGGTCAGTGCTTGAACTGTGACCGACTAATTGCGTTAGGGCAAACGCGTCTTTTCGCATTCTCGACCGACTTACATCACTTATATCCGACTATTTTTTGTTTTAGTCGGTATTCTAAGTCTCTCCAGCTCGAAAACCCCCTAAACCCCGATCGAACCTCTTCGTCTTCCCTCGATCTCCGGCCAGTTTTCCGTCCATCCGCCGCCGCCGATCGCTCCCCTAGGTATCTCCCTCCTCCTCCTAGGTCGTTTTCCTATTCTAGGGTTCGATCTTGGCCGATTTCACCTCTAGGGTTCTAGGGTTTCGAAGTTCTTGTTTTAGGGCTTTGTGCTTGATTGACTTCAGTTTTAGGGTTTAGGCTTATTGTCTTTGATCTTATCCCGTCATTTGGTTGTGCTCGTTGTGCCGAGATCATGGCACGAACGAGAATCCCGATTACATCTTCTGGGGCATCCCCTATGACCGTAGAGGGTGCTACCGCTTCGACCCCTCCCAAGCGTAGGGCCAAGACCACTCGACCCCCCTCTTCGTCTTCAACTCCGTTGAAGAGGAAGAGGACGTCCAAGCCTAAACCTGCCGGCCAATCGTCCAAGCCCAAACCTAAACCTAAAAAGTTTCGTGCACCCACTCCTCCCGGTGAGCGTTCAGATAGTGATTCAGAGGATGATACCGATGAGGAATACACTCCTGAACATCCCGAGAAAGCTCCTACTCCACCCCCTCCTCCACCTCCTCCTGTGTCCCGTAAGGCTAAGGGTAAAGCTCCTATGCCAGTCGGCGGTGTAGACATATCGTTGTGCCGCGACGACCCTCAGTGTCTCACTGCGTACAACCGTATAGAGCACTGCCCACTGCTGTTAGAGCATTACGTTCAGTTTTCTGATTTTCTTGGCCTTGCGGATCTTCTCTCCTATAGTGGCCTCTTGGACTATCTTAGATATGACCCCAAGGCGAACCCCAGACCATATCCTCGCCTGGTCAAATTATTCTATGACAATCGTGTCCGGGGCCAGTACGATGAGTCTCACTCCATCGAGACTTCTGTTTTGGGGACTCCTATAGTCCTCACGGCAGAAATCTTGGGGGAGTTGATAGGTTGCTCGTCGTGTGGCCTCCTCCCTTCTGACATATCTGTCGATGATATCTCCTCCCTCGATCAGCGGACCCTAGGCAAAATCTTCCAGGTTATCCCCCCTGCATTCATAGGAGTTCCTTCGAAATCATTCAAGCCGAATGCTTGGGTGATTAACCTGATCCTGAAATCATGCCTTCTTCCCAAGTATGGATCTTCATCTCTTCCATCTCAGCCGTTTTTGAAATTGATTTACGCTCTGTTTATGGGTAGCGAGATTAATTGGGCTCGCATTATACTCGATAAGATGGATTCTTTCGAGTGTATTCGCAAGACCACTAAATCTGCGCATATCCCATATCCATGTCTCCTGACCTTAATATTCCGTCGTTTCGGTGTCCCCTTGCCCCCTGATGATGAGCGTCCCATTGGTCCTCCTCTGAACGCGACGGCCGTTAAGAAATCTCTTGCGGCACTCCGTCACGTGCAGCGGTCGACACCTTCTGCATCTCAGGCCCCTCCCTCAGCTGCTTCAGTTCCTCCTCCCTCAGCTGCTTCAGTCCCTCCTCCCTCCGCCTCTCTTGATGATGTCATACGGTTACTTCGTCGGCACGAGTCGCGTTTGGCTCGTACCGAGGAGGTCGTCTGCCGTATGGCTTGTTTGATGGGCATTGAGCTTCCCCCTTCCGTTTCTGAGGATGAGGAGATGGACGATGAGGATATTAATGATCTTGTCACCTCCTTGGCTCGTGGCGATGAGGCCACTGCTGCTGCTGCTACCACCTCTGCTCCTGATGCTGCCACCTCTCCCGGTGCTTCTGAGACTTCTGCACCAGTGGATCAGCCTTCTGATGCTGCTGCTGCTCCTGCTGACGACCCTGCTTCTGTTTTGCCTGCTATTGTTCCTGTTGAGACCCCAGCCGTTGAGCCTGTCGTCGATGTCTCCACCCCTGCCCCGACGATCCCTTCTGTTCACACGCCTCTCCTCCCTGCAGAGCCTGAGTCCACTCCCTCGACTGGACCTCCGGAGACTGCAGATCCTGCCACTTCCTCGTGATCGTCTATTTCGAGGACTCTCCACTGCTCTTTGGATGATACACCTTTTGAGAGTGTTTTGGGTTAGGATGGGATGGAGTTTGAGTGTTGGATTTGATGTATTTTGGTTTTTATGGATGTCGGTGTTGTATTTTGATGTACTTTGGATGATTGATGATGGTGTATCGATGATGTATGATGCATTTCTTTTTGATGTTGACATGCATGGTATGCTGCATTTGATGTAGTCGATATCTTTTTGGATGTACTCTTGATGTTTTATATATATATACATCGATGTTCTCTTTGTTTTACTTCGTCGTGCACATTTTAATTCTCATTCAATGTCTATGATATGTGAAATCGTCGCTCGACGATTGAAAAAGTTGGTTAAATAGATTATACTTCTATGAATGTATAGAATTGTTTTCCATGCACAAATTTAACCAAGAATATTGAATATTGAAGAGTATGTTTCTTTATTCATGAAATGAATAAAAATTGGTATTTTTGATGATTTTAATTATCGCTTTTTGATAATGGACAATTTGGCACACCTTCACTTGTTTTCAACACTTTTCCCTTGGTGTCAATTAGGTCCATCGTCATTGTCTACGACTCCCGATGTTGGATTTTCCATTTCCTAGTTGTTGTCGTTGTATGCCCCCCATTTTTGGGATAATGCCAAAGGGGGAGAGATAATGATAATAAATAGGTCAAATGAAAATTTAACTCATTTTCCAAGAATCTAATTTGATGTGTTAGGTTCAGGGGGAGTTAAGATATATATAAGGATTTTCAAAATCCGATATTTCAAAAATCGATTCTCATTATATATCTTACTCGTCTGATTGATGCAATTTATATATATTCATTTTGGAATTAACGTGTCATCAATGCATGGGGAGTAAGTATTTTACATTTGAATCATTATTTTTGATTATTATTTATGTTGGTTTGTCATCACCAAAAAGAGGGAGAATGTTGAATATTGGACTCCCCGGATTTGGTTTTGATGATGAGCAAACATAAATAATTCATGAACTAACAATTTGTGAGCGCAGTATTGGAGATCGTCGCTAAATTCACGAGAACAATCAAAGCGACATCTCAACACTTCTCAAAGCTCGTATTCATGCCTAAAGCTTCGTTGAAGCTCTTGCGCCGTTTTGCAAGTCATGAAGAATTAATCGAAGCTCTCGAAGACCGTTCTTTAAGGTTTTATTTATAGTCTTTTAAGCTTCGATCTATAGAATGTTAAGCCTTGAGTATATCTTACGATTCTATCTTCATATCGCTCATATAGTAGCTCTAGGATCTTAGTACAAGTTCATTCTAACTTCCTCGAAGCATCGCGCTTCGATTCGGACTTGTTTGTGCATGTTAGTTGGTACAAGAAGAAGTATTGACCGACTAGATGATGATCTAGTCGGTCAGCAAAGCTTCTTGGACCGACTAGTTTGTGTTCATCTTTTCTTGTTCAGTACTGTTTACAGTTAGTCGGTCTACGTTGACTCACCGACCGACTAGTTTGTGAACTAGTCGGTCAGTGATGCTTCTTTGACCGACTAGTTGTGATTTACTGTACATGCCAAATTTCTCCTAAGCTACTGTTTATCGTTAGTCGGTCTAAGAACGTTTGGTGACCGACTAGTTGACAATCTAGTCGGTCAACTTTTGTTCTTGGACCGACTAAGTCAGTTTGTATTCAGACTATTTGTTTTTGCCTCTTAGTCGGTCTACGTTCACTGACTGACCGACTAGTTGTGAAACTAGTCGGTCAGAAAGTCTTCTTGGACCGACTAGATTTCTAGGTCTGAATTTCTATCTATTCTCAGTTCTTCACTTAGTCGGTCCATGTTGTTTGACTGACCGACTAGTTGATGAACTAGTCGGTCAGTTGTTGTTCTTTGACCGACTAGTTGCCTCAGATTTCTATCCGTTGTGACTTGACCTAAGTTGTTTTTATGGGACCCTATAAATACGAACCTAGGTCATTTATCTCTAGGTTAGAGCTGCCATTAAGAGATTCATTGAGATAGAAAGAGATAGCCATTCTCACTCATTTCTAAAGCTCTCTTCCTCACAAGAAATCCATTCTCTCACTTTCTAGATCTAGAATCCATCTTGAGAGAAGCTTGTTCTTGGTGAGCCCTTCAAGCTCTAGCTTGAATCAAGTCTCCAAATCACTTCTAGGCACCTTTTGCTGGTCATTTCCTTGGTGCTAGGTCTTGGTGACTTCATCTTCCTCAAATCCCTCCTTGCACCTATTTGGTAAGAAAACTCAAGGCATAGGAATTTGTGGTAAGATTATTTATTTCATTATAAACTTGTTTATATTGCTTGTTGATTCTCTCGGTTGTGAGAGAAAGTTGTGATCCCGGGTTGTGGGATTCACTATTGCCATTGCATGTATGATTTGATCTTGTGAAGGTTTTTCACAAGATATCATAGTGGAAATCTTGGGTTAGGGTTTCTAACCTAAGTATCCGGAGGGGATCCGGGTGGTTGGGACGTAGGATCACCGGGAACAAGTCGGGGAGACTTGGGTGGATCCGAACCCATTAACATCTCTTGTTAGCATTGTTAATTTTGTTGTTGTCATTAAATTTAAGCTTCCGCAAATTGTTTGGTAGTTGTTTGCACTATAATTTGGAATTATACTCCTTGTTATTTTTAAAGTACTATTCACCCCCCCCCCTCTAGTACTTGTGCAATAGCTTGTAGGGCATTACAGATCTTTGGTGCATGATCGCCTTGGCCATATGGGTCATGTAGGCTATGCACCCCCCTCCCCATGCGGGAGGGGGTTGGCTTCGGCCAATGACCACCAAAGCCACCACCCCTTCGAGGGGGTGTGCAACCGGACCCCTCAAGGGGGAGGCCGGCCATGGACAAGAGGCCAAGGCCGGCCGGCAAGGGCCAAGGGGCCCTTGCCACGGCCAGGGCCAGGGCCGGCCAGGAGGCCGGCCCTGGGGGGCTGGCCCTGGCCTCTGCCAGCCCTGGCCGAGGCCAGGCTGGCCGGCCTTGGCCTCTGCCAGGGCCATGCCCTGGCAGAGGCCAGGGCCAGGGCCGGCCAGGAGGCCGACCCTGGCCCTGGCCAGCCCTAGCCGAGGCCAGGTTGGCCGGCCCTGGCCTCTGCCAGGGCCATGCCCTGGCAGAGGCCAGGGCAAGGGTCGGCCAGGATGCCGGCCCCGCCCTGGGTGCCGGCCCTGGCCCCGGCCAACCCTGGCCGAGGCTAGGATGGCCGGCCCTGGCCTCTGCCAGGGCCTGGCAGAGGTAAGGGCCAGGGCCGGCCAGGAGGCCAGTCCCGCCCTGGGGGCCGGCCCCGGCCCCGGCCAGCCTTGGCCGAGGCCTGGCTGGCCGGCCCTGGCTCCGGCCAGCCTTGGCCGAGGCCTGGCTGGCTGGCCCTGGCCTCTGCCAGGGCCATGCCCTGGCAGAGGCCAGAGCAAGGGCAAGGGCTGGCCAGGATGCCAGCCCCGCCCTGGGGGGGCTCTGGCCGAGGGGTCAGGGCCCCTGGCCGGCCAGGGCCCCCCTGGCCGGCCCTGGCCGGCCTCGGCCAGGGCAGAGGCCCTGGCCGAGGGGCCAAGGGCACACCGAGGAGGCCCGGCCCTGGCCAAGCCAGGACCGTCGAGCCCCGGCCCCGACCAAGGTGGTGGGGGGTCTGCATGGCCGGTTCATACGGGACCGGCGGTTGTTGCATACGGCAAAACCCCCTACTTGGGGAATCCGGCCTTGGCACGGCCACGGCTCGACTCCGGCAATGACCGGGGCAAGCCACTACCTCCCACTGCAAAATATGTTTGCAAAATACGTTTTCAAAAACGCTTTTCCGCTGCAAGTACTATAAGAGTACTATTATTTGATAAGTGATGGGAAAATATTGAAAAGTTGTTCTAGATGGTAATTGGCATCGCAATGTCCTTTCCGATTCTAGAGCAACACCTTCAATATTTTTCGAAAGTAACTTATCAAATGAAAATTCTTTGCAATGTTTTTGATCGAATTTGTTCTTATGTCTTTTGCAGCATTTTAATGCTAAAATGTCTTCCGCCGCTAAGAACATCGTCGCTGAGTTGAACAAAGGTGAAAAACTCAACGGCGATAATTACAAACTATGGTCCATGAAGATACAATATGTTCTAGAGGAGCAAGACGTGCTCGAAACTGTGAAGAACATAATGATTGAACCTGAGTTGGGCACTACGGCCCCACACAGAAGAGACAAGGAAGCTTTCGATGCTTGGTCTCGGAAGAACAAGATTACTCGCATTACGTTGTTGTCCAGTATGGCCGATGACATAATGCGCATCTTCCGAGAGCATGACCTAGCCATGGACATATGGTCCAAGCTAGAGGAGATGTTTGGTGGCACCTCGGTGTCCAAACTTCGTTCTTTAACTATAAGATTCGATTCGTACAAGAAACGTCCAGATCATTCCATGGGGAAGCATCTGCGACATATGGCGAATCTCATCTCAGAGTTAAAGGATGCAGGTCATGTGCTCACTGATAAGCAACAAATCCAAGCAATCATACGTTCCCTACCAAATGGGTGGGACCAAATGAAGATGCATCTCACTCATAATGAGAGCATCAAGAACTTCAGCGATGTTTCTAAGCACCTCGAGTTAGAGGAAGAGCGGCTTGCGGCTGCCAAGCCAAGTGCAGAAGTGCACATGGTTGCTAGTTCCTCACACGGGGGAAAGAAATGGAAAAATCGTTCGAAGTTTACTAATGAACGTAATAAGCAACCAGAGTCTACCAAGAAACCCAAACATAAGGATGGGCACAAGAAATGGCACAAGAAGAAGGACTTGAAGAAGATTAAGTGTTTCAAGTGCAACAAGTTAGGTCACTATGCTCGTTCATGTACGAGTGGAGGTGACGAGGTAACTTGTAATAATACTAGTTACATATGTGTTTCTAGTTCAATATTTCTTGTAGAATCTAATCCATTTTGGATAATTGATTCAGGTGCCACCGACCACATAGCAAGGGACAAATGGTCCTTCGTGGAGTATCATCTGATACCCCAAGGAACGAAGTGGATACATGTAGGAAACAACACACGTGTTGAAGTGAAAGGCGTTGGGACGTGCAAGCTCGTCTTGGACAACGGCCGCACTATCCTACTTCATGATGTTCTTTTCGCTCCGGATATTCGAAGGAATATTATATCTGTGGTCGTTTTAATGGGTCTTGGTTATAGTTGGTTCTTTCATAATTGTAAAGTGGACTTGTCTTGTAATAATTCTTTAATTGGTTCTGGGTATATTTTCAAAGGATTTGTTGTATTAAATACAATGTATGATTCCTCGTTTTATAATGAAAATTTCCTTGTTGCAAATTCATCAAATTATGAGTCAGATGTAATTTGTTGGCATGCAAGGCTTGATCACATTGGACTAACACGAATGGATAGACTTGCCAACCGTGACCTTCTATCCAATGTTTCAAAGGTCGAAATGTCGACTTGTGAACATTGCCTGGTAGGGAAATCTTGTCACAAGCCGTTTGGAACCGGCACAAGGGCCGAGGTTCCATTACAGCTCATCCATTCGGACATATGTGGTCCGATGAATGTCAAGACAAGACGCGGGAAGTCCTATTTCATCACTTTTATTGATGACTTCACCCGATTCGGTCATATCTATTTGATATCCCACAAAAGTGAAGCATTAACCTGCTTTAAAAACTATATGAGTTTGGTGGAAAATCAATTAGATCGCAAGATTAAGGTCTTGCGAACCGATAGAGACGGTGAATACCAATCAACAAGTTTTAAGGAACTTTGTGATGAAAAAGGCATAGTTCATCAGGTAACTATGCCTTATACTCCGCAACAAAATGGTATTGCAGAAAGGAGGAATAGGACTTTAATGGAAATGGTCCGTTCAATGATGGCGCAAGCCAACTTGCCAACCACCTTTTGGGGTGATGCATTATTGACGGCTGCTTTCATTTTGAATCGCGTACCCTCGAAATCAGTTAGCTCCACTCCTTATGAGTTGTGGAACCAAAGGTCTCCTGACTTAAGCATATTAAAACCTTGGGGGTGTGCATCCTACGCACATATTTCCTCCCATAAGTATGGCAAACTTGGGCCAAGGGGGAGGAAATGTATCTTTATACTATACGCATAAAACTCCAAAGATTATGTTTTCATTGGTCAGGTAGACAATGGAGGACTAATTGAATTTGAGTCGAGGGATGTCACTTTCTTGGAAAACGAGTTTCCAAGACAGGGCGAGATAAGTCAGGACTTATCTCTATTTGAGATTTATGATCAAGAAGGATTACCTCATTCGAGTGGGAGAATTCTTGGTGAAGACGAAAATACGTTTCAACCTTCACCAATGGATGATACGAATGATGCGAATCCTATTCCATACGGGAATAATGATCCAAGTGGGAGCATTTCTAACGACATTCCAAGTGGGAGTGTTATTAGAATTGATCTAAATTCGAGTCAACAAGGACTTGAAGAATCAAAAATACGACGTAGTAGTCGTACAAGGTTAGCTCCTCTAAGATTTGAGGATGAATTCCCACAAACCTTTATGACTTTACTACAAGAAGATGACGAGCCTGCTACTTTCAAACAGGCCGTATCATGCCCTGCAAAATACAAATGGATAGAAGTGATGAAGGAGGAATTAGAATGCATGAAAGTTAACCAAGTCTGGGACGTGGTTGACTTACCCAGAGGACATAGAGATATTGGGAACAAATGGGTTCTCAAGATCAAGCATAAGGCTGATGGCTCTATAGACAGATATAAAGATCGCCTTGTCGCAAAAGGTTTTATGCAACAGGAAGGGATAGACTACGAAGAGACCTTCTCACCTGTTGTGCATTTTACTTCGATTCGCTTGATTCTGGCTATGGTAGCTTGCTTAGACCTCGAATTACATCAAATGGATGTAAAGACTGCCTTTCTTAATGGAGAATTGGACGAGGAGATCTATATGGAACAACCAACAGGGTTTGTAAAACAAGGAAACAAACATAAGGTTTGTAAACTTCGTAAGTCCATATGGTCTTAAACAATCCTCGAGGCAATGGTATATACGATTTCAAGAAGTTGTCTTATCAAATGGGTTTTCTATGCTTGATGAAGATAACTGTGTATATATCAAGAGGATTAAGAGCAAGTATGTTATTATGTCTCTATATGTAGATGACATTTTAATAGCCGGAAATGACAAGGGCTTTGTGATGGATATCAAGGCTTGGCTTTCATCAGTTTTTGAGATGAAAGACATGGGAGAAGCCGCATATATCCTTGGAGTTAAGATTTCAAGGAATCGTTCGAAGAAACTTCTCTCTCTTTCACAAGAGACTTATATAAAGAAGGTTCTAGAACGTTTTAATATGCAGGACTGTAAGTCCATTGATACTCCTATAAGCAAATGCGATAATTTATGTCTGAAATCGTGTCCAAAGAACCAAAAGGAGAAGGAAATTATGGAAAAAGTTCCATATTCCAGTGCAGTTGGTAGTCTTATGTACGCTATGATGTGTATAAGACCGGACATCTGTTTTGCCGTTGGAATGGTAAGTCGTTACCAATCCAATCCAGGGCAGGTACACTGGAAAGCGGTTAAGAGGATAATGCGGTATCTTAAAGAAACTGTAGACTATGCTTTATGCTATCAAGGAGATGCCTTGAGGCTCGAAGGCTACACTGATGCTGATTGGGCGGGTGATCTCGATGAGCGACGATCGACCTCAGGATATGTTTTTCTACTCGGATCTGGTGCAATATCTTGGAGTAGCAAGAAACAATCCTGCATTGCACTTTCAACTATGGAAGCCGAGTTTGTAGCATTTAGCATGGCAGTCCAAGAAGCTGTTTGGCTTAGGAAGTTCTTAGACAGGCTAATTGATGCAAGTGACTCAAGTGCTGTACCAATACACAGTGACAGCCAAGCATCTATAGCCTATGTCAAAGATCCAAAATTCCATTGTAAGACCAAACACATTGATATCCGCTACAAATTTGCAAAAGACTATGATAAGACCAAGAAGGTAGACATTAGGTACATATCTACGCATGAGATGATAGCGGATCCGCTTACGAAGGCGATCCCCAGAGATGTGTTTTACAAACACTTATCATCTCAAGGATTGCGTAAGAGCTGAGTTGTACCAATGTAAATTCCCATGTCTATGAAAGATCAAATTTAAATAAAAGAATAAGTTCTTTTTCAACATTGCATATGAGTTTCTTGAAAATGTTTGTGTACATTTCTATTATCTCATCTGTATTTTCTAGTATGTCGGACAGATTTAGGTTGGCTCTCTCACATGAGCAACCACCTTTATTCTATCAGACGGATAAGATAAAGATGAGACCTGTTTAAAGTCAAAATCGTCAGACGGATGATTTAGAGTCATGACTTAAACAAAATGGTCGTATGAAAGATCGGCATCATATGCATGCTTACAAAAGATCTAAAAAGATTTTTAAATCTTATCTGTCTTATGCGGGGTGTGGGTCCAGGAAATTACTGAGTAGTAAAAGGGACTCAAAGTCAGACATTGTGGTGTCTGATCATCATCCTTACAACATAATTAAGACATACGCTCCCTGGGAAAGGAGTGATGTTATAATACGTATTCATACTACGTATGCATTTGACCGTTGGGTTAGAATAGTAATTGTGTTTACTATTATGTGAGACCCAAAGACCACATGGGTCTTTACTTCTTACCCTTATGGACTCTTATTGGTTCCTTTATATTTGACTGGGTGATCGCTATCTTAGCATGTTGCTTATGGACTATGGTAATTCGGTCCGGAGGGGCATGTTAGAAAAGCGAGTCAAGTCAAGATCGAAAGGATCACAAGAAGAGGAAGATTAATTTCATATTCACATTTGGACTTTAGAGATTCAAAGCTGGCCAGCCAATTGTAATCCAGATGGGATTCAATTGTTGAATATAAAGTATAAGAAATGTGAAGAAATAATCTAGGGTAAAGCATGCGTTGATCTACTCAACTTTGCACCTCAAAGAGTGTTGTGTATCTCTAACAAGTGCACAACAACGGACTCTATGCGCATGATGGTCACACGGTCTATTTCTCGGTATGATAAATAGAAGAACTAAAGGAAAAGATGTTTCCTTACAATCCCCTCAAGTGTGAGTGGGAGATGTTGGATATGGCCGACATGTATACACCCATGAGGGGATGTATGAGGGTATACGGACCTCGGATGTCGCGTGCATGAAAGCATGTGCGAAGGGAACCTTTTCATGTGTGAAAAGGACCACTCGATAAGTGGAAAAAGTCACTTTATAAGTGCAAAAAGGCACTAGATAAGTGCATAATGAAGAGGATAAAGAAATGTGCTAATATAGGCTAATAAGCTTATATATGGTTATTTCCTACAATAACTACCCCTTAGGCCTATAAATAGGACCCAAGGGTAAGGCTTTTAAGGCTAATCCTTCATGCCATATGTTTTGCATAAGGCAAACTTTTTCCTCTTCTCCCTTCCATTTAGTTCTTCTTCCAAATAGAGATTTAGACGGTGGAAACGCTGCTTCGATCCTCTGTGACGAAGTACTGACCGTTGTGGCGAATTCAAGGGCAAAGTTCAGAGACTACGGCGCTGCGTACGCTAACGTAAGTTCTCTTTCGATCCTCCATCTCCGCACGATGGGTTCCTACAATTCCAACAATCATTTTTCTTACACCTATATAAACTCATTCTGTAAAGAGTTTTATACACTGCGAAACAATCTCTTCCACCAAAAATCGACTTTGTTCCTTCTGTTGTTGTGCCTCTGTGTTCTGTTCGCCTCTGCCTCCACAGATCCTCTCGCTCTGTAGCTTCCTTGTTGCTGCGAACCTACAGATCCCTTGTTGCTGCAGCCTGATGCGAACCTCTTCCTCCTCCTTCGAGATCGAAGATCTGTTGCTGCTCGCTGGAGTCTTGTATTGTGAGTGCACACTTACAAAGCCATTGCGCTTGAATCCTGGAGGGTAGCTGCTGGAACTGACTTGCAGTTCTCACTCTGAGGGACGGAAATCTACTCTTAAGGACAGTGCCTAGCACGCGTCGGCTAACCGATAAGTCCTTTCCTTCTCTGTTTTATAGCACCATCCTTTATAATCTGCAATTTTATCCAACATTCTTAATAGTAGATCATGGATGCTGCTATTGTGACTGCTAAACATTTGCCTGATCTGTCCAAAATCAAACTTTTTTCTGGTTCATTCTTTTAGCGTTGGCAAGAAAAAGTATTTAGCACTCTTGATGTCACTGTCTTTGCCTTCGCACTCACAGATCCTAAACCAACAGATGAAAAGGATCTTCCTGCCTGGGACCGTGCCAACAAAATTTGTCGCCATACAATTCTTCATACACTCTCTAATGAACTGTTTGATGTCTATTGTCCCACTAAAATAGCTTCAGATATTTGGACTAGCCTTACCAAAAAATACATCCTGGAAGATGCTGGAACCCAAAAATTTGCTATAGGCAATTTCCTTCACTTTGCCATGACCGAAGACAAATCTGTTTCCACCCAAATCCATGGCTTCCATGTTCTTATTGATGATCTTAAAACGAAAACATAACTCTCCCTGATCCTTTTGTTTCTGGCTCGCTTATTGAAAAACTTCCTGAATCTTGGAAAGACTATAAAAACAGCCTTAAATACAAAGAAAACAAATGTCCCTTGAAGATGCTATCATACATATTAGGATTGAGGAAAAGAATAGGGAAAGAGAGAAAACCAATGCTGCTAAAGGAATTGTTTCTAAAGCCAATCTTATTGAAGCTAATTCTTCCTTTCCTCCTTCACATCCTAAGAAACATTTCAAGAAATTTAGACCCAACCCCAAACCTAATCAGAGATTTTAAAAGGGCCAAAACCACACTACTTTCAAGAAGAAATGAGACTGTTTTATTTGCAAAAAACATGGACACCATGCAGCTCAATGTCGCTTTCGGAAAGATACTCATAAACCAAGTGCAAACTTGGTAGAATGAGATATAATTGCTGCGGTGATCTCTGAGGTTAACATGGTGACACATGCTAAGGACTGTGTAATTGACTCCGGGGCAACCCGGCATATCTGCGCTAAAAGAGGAGCTTTTACCTCCTATGTTCCTATCAGTTCTGGCGAGGAGAATGTGTACATGAGGGATTCAAGACCCTCACCTGTAATCGGGAAAGAGAAGGTTCTTCTCAAATTAACCTCAGGAAAAACCCTTTCGCTTAGTGAAGTGCTCCATGTCCCAGATATCCGTTGGAATCTGGTTTCTGTCTCTCTTCTGGAAAAAGTGGGGGTTAAGGTTACTTTTGAGTCTGATAAAATTGTAATGACCAAGAATGGTCAGTTTGTGGGAAAGGGATATTGTAACCAGGGTCTTTTCATTCTAAATGTACTTGATGTCATGAATAATAATGCATCCTCTTCTTCTGCTTACTTGATTGACTCTTTTGATATTTGGCACCATAGACTAAGGCATGTTAATTATTCATATATTAAGAAAATGAAAGAAATTGGTTTGCTGAATGCTTCGTCTTCCTCTAATGACAAATGTGAAATTTGTGTTGAATCAAAGGCCACTAAGAAAACATGTAGATTTGTACACAGAGAAAGTGAATTACTTGCCTTAATTCATAATGATCTTGGGGATTTGAAAAGCAATATAACTAGAGGTGGTAAGAAATTCTATATCACTTTTGTAGATGACTTCTCTAGATACATGGAAGTATATTTGCTTAGATCTAAAGATGAAGCTTTTGATATGTTTTTGAAGTATAAGACTAAAGTAGAGAATCAACTTAATAAGAAAATAAAAAGGGTTAGATCAGATAGAGGAGGGGAGTTTACATCTTTTAATGAGTATTATAAAGAACATGGGAGTATTCATGAGACTACACCTCCTTATTCACCTGAATCAAATGGCATAGCAGAAAGGAAAAATAGGACTTTAAAAGAGATGATGAATGCTTTGCTAATTAGTTCAGGTGCACCTCTTAACTTATGGGGAGAAGCTATTTTCTCTGCTTGTCATATTCAAAATAGAATTCCCTATAAGAAATTAGGTAAGACTTCTTATGAACTTTGGGTAGGTCATTCTCCAAACCTTAGTTACCTCAAAGTGTGGGGGTGCTTAGCTAAAGTTCTTTTACCTGAACCTAAGAAAAGAAAGTTAGGTCCTAAAACCTTTGATTGCATGTTTATTGGATATGCTCAAAATAGTGCTTCATATAGATTCCTAGTTGTTAAAAGTGAGCAAAACATCATGAAGCCTAACACTATTGTTGAAACCAAGAATGATGATTTCTTTGAGCACATATTTCCAATGAATGGATAATGTTTCTGCACCTCATTCATCGCACACTTCTGATGTTCATTCACATGATAATGATGATGAGATAGAAATAAGAAGGAGTAAAAGAGTTAGGAGGGAGACTAATCTAGGTGATGGCTTTTTTTACCTTCTTGTTGATAACGATCCTCTTACATACCATGAAGCCATCACATCTCCTGATGCCACATTTTGGAAAGAAGCAATCAACAGTGAACTAGAATCCATTATGTCAAATCACACTTGGGAACTTGTTACATTGCCCCCAGGAGCTAAAACTATTGGTTGCAAGTGGATATTTAAAAGAAAGCTAAAACCTGATGGTTCTATTGACAAGTTCAAAGCTAGATTAGTTGCTAAAGGCTTCAACCAAAAGAAAGACATTGATTATTTTGATACCTTTTCCCCTGTCACTAGGATAGCTTCTATTCGTGTCTTGGTTGCTTTAGCATCTATACATAGTCTTGTTATCCATCAAATGGATGTAAAGACTGCATTTTTGAATGGAGATTTGGAAGAAGAGATTTATATGGAACAACCTGAAGGTTGTATCACTCATGGAAATGAACATAAAGTATGCAAACTTGTTAAATCTCTTTATGGTTTAAAACAAGTTCCAAAACAATGGCATGATAAATTTGATTCTGTTTTGCTCTCAAATGGTTATCATATAAATGATGCTGATAAATGTATTTACACAAAGTTTGATAATGATGTTGGTGTTATTATTTGTTTATATGTTCATGACATGCTTATTCTCGGCACCAACCTAGAGGTAGTAAATGCAACAAAGTCATTCTTGTCTTCTAAGTTTGATATGAAAGACATAGATGAAGCTGATATGATCTTAGGTATTAAGTTAACTAAGACACCTAGTGAGATTATGCTTTCTCAAGAACATTATGTTATTAAAATGCTTGAAAAGTTTGGATATCATGATCAAAAACCTGTAACTACTCCATATGATGCTAGTTTACATTTAGCTAAAAATTTTGGTGAATCTGTTTCACAAATTAAATATGCTCAGATCATTGGTAGCTTAATGTATTTGATGAATTGTACTCGCCCTGATATTGCATATGCTATTAGTAGATTGAGTCGTTACACTCAAAATCCTAATAGTGATCATTGGAATGCATTGTCAAGAGTTGTGAGATACTTGAAAGGAACTCTTGAATATGGATTATTTTTAGTGGCGGTCCATCGGTTTTAGAAGGTTTTACTGATGCAAACTGGATCTCTGATTCAGATGAGCTTAAATCCACAAGTGGTTATGTTTTTACACTTGGTGGAGGTGTTGTATCTTGGAAATCATCCAAGCAAACTTGTATTGCTCGGTCTACTATGGAATCCGAGTTTATTGCCATGGAGAAGGCGTGTAATGAAGCTGAATGGCTTAAAAACCTTCTTAGTGATCTTTCCATTTGTGAAAAACCAGTACCATCTGTGTCTATCCATTGTGATAGTCAAGCTGCAATTGCAAAAGCCAAAAATAAAGTTTTTAATGGGAAGAGTAGGCATATACGCCTAAGGCACTCTATTGTGAGGCAGCTGCTAGATCATGTGATAATATCCCTTGATTATGTGAGGTTAGAGATGAATTTGGCATATCCTCTGACAAAACCACTAAATAGGAAGTTAGTGGAAAGTAAATCGAGGGGAATGTGACTTATACCTAAAACATAGGTCAAGAGTGATGGTAACCCAACCTATGTGATTGATGATCTCATGAAGTAGGTTCATATGGGTAACAACAAGTCACTTGTTGATTGTGAGGAGCACTATCATTATGTTCATGTCCCTTCTTATGGTGTAGATAGCGCTATCGACGATGAGAGAGGGTGAGCATATGACTCTTAATGGAAACCATAATCCTTGTTGGGTGATGTGCATAATTGTCGATCACATTTGATGGGTCCACCTATATGTGTGTGGAAGTGGGGCCGCTTCCTATGCGAATTTGGGTACATTCGCTAGAGCACTCATGAAAATCCAGGTATGGCGCATGGCCGAAACGTGCCAACCCGAAAGAGCAGGCAACTATTCATTGATGATTCAATATGGGTTGTGAGTCAATGTTTTACAATAAAGGAGATTGGTTCATAGAAACTATATGTTTCACCAACTTCTTGTAGAACACACTTTCATTCCCTAAGTAATGGTTCATAGACCGAAAGTCACCATTGCTAATGTATTGAATTGTCGTATTCGATCTCGAAATTTTTTCTTTTTCCTCATCTTGGATTCTTTTTTCCTTACCTCTTGAAATTTTGAAATAGTGGGGAATTGTTGGATATTTCTTACAATTTCAAAGAGAAGATAGTCCCACATTGGATGGGAGATAACACTTTGATGGGTATATAAGAGTCTTCTTGTTAATGGGCTATTGGACTTGTTAATGGGCTAGAACTTGGGGATAGCTCGCGTGCGCATGAGCCCAAGCAAGGGGCCGAGCCCAAACCGGGTTGAACCGAATGGAAATTGTGGGTGTCGGATCCGGAAAACCTTAGCGTATGTGTGCTGGCGTCGCGCCTGCGCAGGGGGGTTCACGGGTGCGCGCGCGGAGTGCCCGAGTTTTGCATCATTTTTAGGCCCACTTGTTTTGCAGAATTTGAAAGGCCCATTGCGGTTTTTAATTTTCCTAACAGCCATATTCTTTCTTAATAGCGATGTTTAATGTCTCAACAGCTATATTTTGTTTAATGGCTGCTTTAATATCGCAACAACTATTTTTCCCTTTAATGTCTATAATTCCAACAGTCATTTTTCTTACACCTATATAAACTCATTCTGTAAAGAGTTTTATACACTGCGAAACAATCTCTTCCACCAAAAATCGACTTCGTTCCTTCTGTTGATGTGCCTTTGTGTTCTGTTCGCCTCTGCCTCCACAGATCCTCTCGCTCTGCAGCTTCCTTGTTGCTGCGAACCTACAGATCCCTTGTTGCTACAGCCTGCTGCGAACCTCTTCCTCTTCCTTCGAGATCGAAGATCTGTTGCTGCTCGCTGGAGCCTTGTATTTTGAGTGCACACTTACAAAGCCGTTGCCGTTGAATCCTGGAGTGTAGCCGCTGGACCTGACTTGCACCGAGTTCTCACTTTGAGGGGCGGAAATCTACTCTTAAGGACAGTGCCTAACACGTCTCGACTAACCTATAAGTCCTTTCCTTCTCTGTTTTATAGCACCATCCTTTATAATCTGCAATTTTATCCAACACTCCACACTCACTGTGTTGCTGATCTCTCTCTTTCCACACCTCTTACTCTCTCCATCAATTTCCTCATCCACGCTCTTTCTCCTCACATCCCGTTGACCGATGTTATTATCGCGATTGACGAGAGGAGGTAGAAAAGGAGTAGGATAAACAAATGAAATATTTTCAACGTGAAATAATCATACTTATAAATAAATGGTTGGTGTGTTCAGTTAGGGAATTGCTTCGCGCACATACCATTTTACTTTCTCGCACAACCATTTATTTACAAGTTTGCCATTCAAAATACTTAAAAAAATGGTCGGTGTGTTCAGCAAGGAAATTGCTTCGCGCACATACCTGTTTACTCGCGCGAACAACCACTTATTTACAAGTTTGCCATTCAAAATTTACACCGCTTTTACCCCCATCGTCGTCGCCCCCGGCCCCCGGCCCCCGGCCGTCGCCGCCCCCCGACGAGGGCGATGAGGACTCCGACGACGACTCGCTATTGCCCACCAACCGATCACCATAACTGCCCCACTCTGACGACGAGGAGGTTGGAGGAGGGGGGCTAGGGATGTCAGAGGAGGGACAGGGTAGATCAAAGGAGGGGGCAGTGGGACTGGGGAAGTCATAGGAGGGGGTCGGCGGAGGGGGTCAGTGGAGGGGGAAAGGGAGGGGCCGGGGGTTGTCGGATGAGGGGCAGGTGGAGGGGGAGGGGCCAAGGTTGTTAATTGGTGGGGCGACGTAGGGGGAGGGGCCGGCGGAGGTGGTTGGGGAAGATGAAGATGATCGGCAGGGGGGATGGATAGTCGGAGGAGGGGGAGGGGGTTATCCGAGGATAGGGCGGATGAGATGGAGGAGGTAGCGGAGGGGCTGTGGAAGATAGGGGAGAGCACGGTCTCAAACCGGCGGTTTGGGACCTAAACTGAACCAGACCGTATAAGTAGCGGTTTCTCACAAGCCAGACCAAACCAGACCGCCAGACCGACGGTTTTCGAGCCGACGAAAACCGCTTGGAGCGGGTTGGTTCGGTTTGGAACCGCGGTTCAGACATATGATGACGGAAGATCCCCTCGTATACCCAATTTTGCTAAATATAGACTTTGTCATTAAAATAATTTCATGACATGGCTTCATTAAACCCCAACCAACAGATCTGAGTTCCGAATCAGCAGCTTAAACGACTCATTACCTCAGTTCCTTGTTCCCCCAGCGAACCCACTGCGACCATCGAAGACGGGACTGCGTCGGACAGCTTCTGAACGCCGGCGTCGGACTGCTTCTCAACTGAAAGAGAAGAATAAATAAGAAGATGAATACGAAGAAAAACAAGAAGAAGAAGAAAGAATAAGAACGAGGAGGAGGGGTTTACCTGGTCCTGGTGTTGGCGATGGCCGATGGGCTGACCGCTGATGGAGAATTAGCGAAGCTCAAACGGGAAAAAAACGAATGCAGTCTGAATTCTGAAGAGTGAAGCCTGGAGATTGAAGAAGGCAGATAGCCAAATAGGCCGGCGCGGCGCCGCTCAATCTAAAGGCCTTAGGCTAGGGTTCCTAGGGACTAGGGTTAAAATCCTAACAAATTTCCAGCACAATATATAATATATGTTAGGAGTCGGTTCGGTTCGGTTTAAGCGGTTTCGACAGGGTGAAACCAAACCAGATCATATAAGTGGCGGTTTCCAACGATTGAGACCAAACCATACCGATGGAGAGCAGTTCGGTTCGGGTTTTGGCTCGGTCTGGTTCAGTCCGGTTCGGTTCGGGCGGTTTGAGCAAAACCGTGCTCACCCCTAGTGGAAGATAAAGAAGGTCATCGGAGAGGACGGGGCTGGGGATTGGCAGAGGAGGGCGGAGGAGGAGGAGGCCGTTTTACTCACAGTGCATAACAGAGGTAGTTTTAGATTTGTTGTGCACAGTATGAAAATTTGAGTGGCAAAATTGTAAATAAATCGAATTCTGAGTATTCACACGAGTAAAACGATAAGCGCGCAAAGTTATTCCGGTTCAGCAATTAGATTTGAGACATGCTACATACACCGAATGGTCTTCGGTGTATGCACAGAAAGCAAAGCAACATGCGCAGACAGCCTATCCTGTAACCCAGCGATTTGACTGGCAGACCCCGTCCGATCAAATCCCCGAAAAGCGACAGCCTATCCTTTAAGCTTGTTCGTCGCCGGCGGCGGCCATGCATGCCCCGTCATTGAGGACCTCAACAATCTCCATCTCAATCTCATGGATCGAAGATGCCGTCGACTTTGCCATATTTGGCAGTCTATGCTTATTCCCACCGTTTGTTTCTGTGGGAAAAGGAAAAAAAGCAAATTTTTTTGTTGATCCGGGGGTAGGCAGAAGACTGGGGAACGAAAGTCCAACCTTTTTCCGAGCAGAAGCATTGTATGTGGACGGCAAGAGCGCAGTATTCGACAGAGGGCTGGGCGAGGCCGAAGAAGTCGAGGCCTACTGATGGATCAGCTCCCCACTCCCTCCACCTGAAACCCAACATTCTTGTGACCATTTCATGGCTATGCACACCAATCAAATTTAAAAATAAAAAGGGGAGGAGGAGTGCCTGAAACCCAACATTTATTCTTACAATTCATTTGATCAAAAAGTGATCGATCCAAAGGGGAAGAGGAGTGCTGGAAGCTAAGCCATAGTCGTCCTCTCAGCAGCATGATCTTGATCTGAAGCCAAACGAAGAGCAAGGGCTTCGCCCGCATATAGCTTTGTAGAGATCATGAGCTTTTGTACTCTTCGTAAGCAAAGGTTCGATGGAGCCGGGGATGGTCGGCATCCACAAGCATGCCCGACGCCTCGACCCTTCCATCCTTGAGCACAAGAAGAAATGTGGCGATCATTGATGGAGCTCTTCCCTCTCATCACACCACCCGGTGCTTCACATTACGCAGCCTCCTGTTGCTCCAAACCTTTGCGACGTCTCCCATATTCACTAGAAGAGAGCCTGGAAGAGGCTCGACATGCACAAAAGCACCAGACGAACTGTCCATCATCTCCAGCCTGCCCACAGATTCATCCTCCTGCAGCACCGTGAGGAACGAGGTGTCAGTGTGTTCGCGCACGCCGAGAGAGCCCATCGTCTCGTTAGTGAAGTTGAATGTTGAGCCAACCAATGGCTTATAGGCTTCGCAGAGAAGCCACTCTTCCTCGCATGATGATTCTGCTGCTGCTGCTGCTGCTGTAGGATTGAGGACGAGAACGACGGCATCACTGTCGAATTCGCCGGCGGTAACCGCACGACCACGGTCAAGTCCTGCCGTGCATCAGAGGCCCTCCGACAAGCTCTAGTTGTCGTCCTCCGTCCCATCCTTCCTCTGACATCAACAGAACCCCCACCGTCATCCGCCACGGTACCCCAACCCACTCCATCACCGCTGGCGCCCTCCAAGCTCCACCACCAAGCTCCGAGCTCCAATCTTTACAGTGAGTTCTCCCCCTAAGCCGTGCACCATCCCCAAGTGCTCCGAGCTCCACACCACCACCGTCCAAGCCCTTCGCCATTCCTGAGCTCCCAGTTCCCCCTGCTGTGGGTTTCCTCTTCAGTTGCAGCATGGGGAGAAGAAAGAAGAAGAGAGGGTGAACAGTGATAATTTAAGGCCATCCCTTTTTCTGGGTGTTGTATTTGTCGCGGGGCCCACCGCACTGCATTGTTTCGAGTTGTCCCATCGCAGGCCCCATAACAACAGCCTATGTACTGTTGTGGGCCATGTAGCATCTACGTGTCGCTTCAGGCTGTTGCTTCTCAATGTTTTTTGTGCATGCACCGAAGGACCTTCAGTGTAGATAGCACGACCGTTAGATTTATGCGTATAACAACTCCCCTTACTAGGCCCTGGGCCCTTAAGCCCCCACACTCGACATTCCGTAACTGCCCCTGTACAAATCAAAATCGCGGTTCTTTTCTCACCGCCATTCTTTTCTCCGATTTGGTGGCGTTGCGTCGTTCGCTGCAGCTGAAGAGTCACCACCGCCGTCGGTTCTCGTCCTCCGTCCCCTCCATTCCGGTCCGCCGAGGCGGCGGATCAGCTCCTACGCCGCCCACCCTTGCCCCGACCCCCCCGCCAATCCATGACTATGATGGCCCCTCCCCCTATCGATGCACGTGAATCCCATTACTCGATTATAAACCCTAGCGAACTCTGCGCCTATCGATTAATCTCTTTGTTTTTTTGTGTCAATTGCGTCGTTTTGGCTAGGTTTAAGGTTTTGGACTCCTTGATTGGGGCTCGATCGGGGCACATTGGGGTTGAATTTGGTCCATAGGGTTACAAATTTGAATGCGCTGTGATGGATCTGAGGTGTGGTTATTGGGTTGTTGTTTTTGCAGCAGGAGGACGAGGAGATGTTGGTGCCTCACTCAGGGTATCCCGAAGGGCCTCGGCGTATGGAAGGTAAAGGTTGGTTTTTTCACGATTTGATGAAATTTCAGTCCAATTTCTTGTGCATGTTACCGACACGATCACCGTCTGGTTTAACAATTTGTGTGGTGTCTGGGCGAGCTGAGCTTTAGGGGTTTAATTACTGCCAAGTTTCCATTTTAGTTTTGGTTATTGGGTTGAATCCTATTTCTGTCATGAACTTTCCAATATCTATTTTTTTGCTAAATTTATTCTTTTTTTGGGAGTTGGCCGTGTAAAGTTAAGCCCGTTTTGATTTTAATATTGTTATTTTTTAGAGCGACTCATGTAAACTTAAGTGAGTTCTAGTGTATATTATAATTTCTTTAAATTTCCGATTTTTAGTTGCCCAAACGGAAAATGCTACTTCTGGGGAGAATCAGCAGCCAGAAGATCCCCCAACATCAAGATTCACGTGGACTATTGAGAATTTCTCGAGAATGAACATGAAGAAGCAATATTCAGATGTTTTTATTGTGGGAGGCTATAAATGGTAAAGTGATATGCTACTGTCCATTTTTAGCAACGAGCATATAAAAGAAAACTATTTTGATATTTCTTTTATGTGCATTGACAGGCGAGTGCTGATTTTCCCCAAAGGGAACAATGTAGACCAGTTGTCTATGTATCTGGACGTTGCTGATTCGGCAAGCTTGCCATATGGCTGGAGTAGATATGCACAGTTTAGCTTGTCCATTGTCAATCAAATGCATAACAAGTACACTGTGAGGAAAGGTACAGTTTTCATGCTACACATTCTTCCATGGCGCAAGTTCTTCTTCTTAGTTTAAGTTAATTGTTTTATATGTCAAACATTCGTGAATGGAGTGGACTTTCTGGCATCATGATGTTACAATGTTATAAGTTACCTATCTTGACTTCTTGAATGTCTTGGGACTCGGATGGAGCTTGGTTAATGTTTCTGATATTACTTAACTTCAATTACAAGTTATTTGAATCTCTATGTGAGACAAACACATATGATCTATGTTATCTTATTTACCCATCTTCATTGAGAAGCATCAGGTCTGGCATGGGGCATCTTTGAAATGCTTTGGAGTTGCTATCAATTAGTCCTGCTTGGAGTTTAATTTCTGTATGCAGTTTGGGTCTTAACTTGCAAGAAACATGTGTATCAAATTACATGCATGTACACTTTTGGGCGTCAATTTTGAGCGGTTCTAATTGTTTTTTAACTCAAAATTTGAATGCAATTCCCTCATATTTCTATTAGGATGGGTTGTCTCTACTTGACAACATTACAAACTGCTGCATGGTGGTTCAAACAAAATGACTAGTTGGCAGTACTGGTGGTTATTTATGTTCTGTACCTTTTGATGGTAATCAAGATAATCATGTCCACATGAGCTTGGCCGTGTTAGGCAATAAAATTTTGTGTGGAGTTTCGGCCAACTCCAGCTAACGCCAGCCATGTGATCCGGGTCTACACCAGGCGGAGCGGCGCACATCCAAGGGAGTGACTTATCCTTTTGCTCGTTAGCGAGTTGTGTGTTTAGCAGTTAGAGGGGTTTCACTCATTAGTCGAGTTGTGTGTTTAGCCATTAAAGGGCTAATCAGTCTTTTACTTATTTCATGATTAGGAGGGGTTAAAAAGCCTACGAGCCGGCCCTAGTTTATTTTTTATCGAGATATTGAGACAATTCGTCATTTGACGGATATGGTTTGGGGGATTAGGCTTGATCCATTAATTCAAGTTAGGGAGAAGATCTACTCCAGAATAGATCAATTGTCTCTTTATTACCATCAATTCCAATTTCTACTCTAAATTTCTTTTCGTTCTTCCACTAAAATATGAGCCTTTTGATACGATTAACCCCGAATCGTATCAATTTGGTATCAGAGCATTAAGATCCGATGACGAAAACTAGGGCAAAGACGGCCGTGGAGCTTGTAGAAGAGAAGTTCGACCGCAAACTTGAAGAAGTGAACAAGAGGATCGACGGGCTTCAAGGCGAGATCCACGGTATCCTGCAGGAGATGAAGGGGGTTGCTAAGGCCTCTGACATTCAAGATATTCTTCAGATCCTTCGACAGCAACAGAAACAACCCGAATCTGAAGCTAGGGCATCAACTTCGACAAATCTGAAATTTCCCTCAGATTTAGGGACACATGAAGAAGATCCAGCGAACAAAAGGCCAGAACGCCGCATCGTGCAGTTCCAGGAGATCGGCGGGCCATTCGGAAGAGCCGCCGACCATCATGGCGACTTCCGAGAGGTGGCGAGACCCACCCAGGGGGCGGTGGACCCCTGGCAAGCCCCCCAGGGGCCACGCGCCCCTCACGTGGGCCGCGTCGACCCGCGCGGCCACAATTGGCGCCGCGCCGACCCCCACGGGGGTCTGGCGGCCCGCCAGACCCTCGGCGAGGGTCGGCGAGGCCCCCCAGTGGGCGGCAGGGCCCTGGCGACACGCCAGGGGTCCCGCGCTGCAGGAACAGCCCCCGGTGGGGGCTTGATGGGCCGACAGGCCATTTTGGCCTTCCGCAGGGCATGGAGGGGGCGTTGGAGACCTTGAGGCGTGCCAAAGAGAATGTCAGGAGGCTTCAGGAGAATGGGAAGGATGGGGGTCATGTGCCGGAGTACGAGGAGTACACACGCTACACCGATAATCTTCATGAGGAGGAGTGGGGTCATGGAGACGAATGGAATGATGTGGGTGTACTAGCCAATGAGAGGGCCAGGGGAGATGAAGGGCAGTGGAGAGCGAAGGAGTATCCTTACCAGAGGCGGCCGACAGCCAACAGGGAAGGGCCGCCACGAGGTGACACCAACCAAGAGACGAGGATGAGGAAGTTGAAGGCACCGCTGTTCGATGGAAAGGACCCCGATGGGTGGATTTACCAGATAGAGGTGTATTTTGATGTCACGGGCTTCACTGAGGTGGAGAGACTGAGGGCAGTAGTATTGAGCTTTGAGGGTGAGGCTCTTGGGTGGTACAGGTGGACCCAGAAGCAGAGGCCGATACGGACGTGGAGGGAACTGACAGAGTGCCTCATGGAGAGGTTTCAGGAGACCCACGCGGGAGGGCTGTTTGAGTAGTTATACACCTTAAGGCAGGATGAGACCGCGCAGGACTATATCACGAAGTTCGAGACACTCGCGAGCCGAGTGGATGGTGTGTCTGCGGAATCGATGGAGAGAAATTTTCTGAAGGGGTTGAAGCCGGCCGTGAGAGCTGTGCTGAGAGTGCAGAACCCTCAGGGGTTGATTGCCATGATGGGGGTGGCCAGGAGAGTGGAGGACAGGTTGGCTGAAGAGAGGAAGTCTTGGGGGGCCGGGGGCAGATCGACATACCGCAGTCCAACACCTACTGAGACAACCCAGACCACTGTGGGGGCACCAGTGACGGCAAGGGCGACCAGGAGGGCAGACTCGCCGCATGACAGAGGCCGAGATGAGGGAGCGAAGGGCCAAGGGCCTTTGTTTCAAGTGTGACGAGGTGTTCATACCAGGGCACCATTGCGCAGGGAGGGCCATGCAGCTCGAGGTGGCAGCAGAGGAGGACTTGTGGTGATGCTTGACGAAGGTGGGGACGAGGCAGAGCCGAGCCCATACTTAGATTAGAGAAGATGGACGCCATCATCAGACTGCAATCTTGAGGACAAGGTTCATTTTTTGGAGAGTAATGATGTGATCCGGGTCTATACCAGGCGGAGCGTCGCACACTCATGGGGGTGACTTATCCTTTTGCTCATTAGCGAGTTGTGTGTTTAGCAGTTAGAGGGTTTTCGCTCATTAGTCGAGTTGTGTGTTTAGCCATTAGATGGCTAATCAGTCTTTTACTTATTTTCATGATTAGGAGGGGTTAAAAGCCTACGAGCCGGCCCTAGGTTATTTTTTTATCGAGATAATGAGACAATTCGTCATTTGACGGCTAGGGTTTTGGGGATTAGGCTTGATCCATTAATTCAAGTTATAGAGAAGATCTACTCCAGAATAGATCGATTGTCTCTTTATAACCATCAATTCCAATTTCTACTCTAAATTTCTTTTCGTTCTTCCACTAAAAATCTGAGCTTTTTGATACGATTAACCCTAATCGTATCACAATCACTCAAAAGAGTTAAGAGTTAGGATGTAATAATTTTATGAATATTAACTTGAGAGTTAAGAGTTAGGATGTAATAATTATATGAATATTAACTTGAAACTGCACACGAATATACCTTTTCTATGGACAAATAACTTCTACACTAAGAATGGATAACACTAATGTCTGAGCCAATCACGTGTAATTTATCTTTTATAATGAGGGGTGATTTTTTTCGTGGTTGCAGTCAACGAAGTACATCCTATAGAATTTTTTTGGACTATTGCTTCATTAATTGTCCGTAGAGAGCAAATGTTACGCAGAATTGTTGTGATTCTCCAGTTTAATATTAATTTCTGTATTTCCTAATGCTCGATTACTTTACGATAGTATGTTTTGGGGATTTCTTTTTGTTCTGTCTCATTCCTCCAATAATATAGAGAAGCAATTAAGCAGTTTTTCATTTCTATCTATTGATAGGTTTAAAACTCGGTTTATCCATCTTTGCTTGAAGTAACATTGCTTCGGGTTTCCATCTCTAGAATTCTTCGTCCAGTTTGGTTTGTCTTACCCATACACGTGTCTAATAGGTTAGTTTGACTGGGAGATTTGACACCTATGTTGCTACATATCCATATCTCACAATTTACAATTGCATTTTTTAGTGATATAAGTTAACTTCTGCAATTTATGATTACATGGTGTGAATCATTTATCTGTTGACTGCTTTTACTTTGAAAAATGCCTTTAGTGCATCTATATTATTGCTTTTCCATGATGGTCTATTCAATTACTTTTCTTATGATTAATTGCTCTTTTTGATTGAATTATAACCTTTGGACATATCTGTATGCCAATTTATGCTCGTGTTTCTGATTATAGATTGCTACATTTTATTGGAATTATGCCCCTTTCTCTAGTCACCTTGCTAGGGAAGACAGTTTATTTTTTCAGGTGGCTTGAATTTTATTCTTTTGCTTTGCAGATACACAACACCAGTTCAATGCACGTGAAAGTGACTGGGGGTTTACATCCTTTATGCCTCTATGTGATCTCTATGACCCAACTAGAGGCTATCTTGTGAATGATACATGTGTTGTTGAAGCTGAGGTTACTGTCCGCAGAATAATTGATTACTGGACTTATGACTCGAAGAAAGAGACTGGTTATGTTGGTCTGAAGAATCAAGGAGCTACATGCTATATGAACTCTCTTCTCCAGTTTTTGTACCATATTCCCTACTTCAGGAAGGCATGAACTCCCATATCATGCTTTTGAAGTTTTCTCTACTTGTGTTCTACATGATTTACTATATTAAAAAATCACTTGCGGGTTTTCTTTCAGGCGGTGTACCATATGCCTACAACAGAAAATGACATGCCATCAGGAAGCATTCCTTTAGCGCTGCAGAGCCTTTTTTATAAGCTTCAGTACAGCGATAGTAGTGTTACTACGAAAGAACTGACAAAGTCTTTTGGATGGGACACATATGATTCATTTATGCAGCACGATGTCCAAGAACTTAACAGGGTGCTTTGTGAAAAGCTGGAGGATAAGATGAAGGTCTGGTATCCGTAATAGGTGGTTTTGCATCAGTTCTTGTTTGTACAAGCTACTGAATGATACTTCTGTTACAGGGAACCGTTGTTGAAGGCACTATTCAACAGTTATTTGAAGGTCACCATATGAATTACATAGAATGCATTAATGTTGACTACAAATCTAGCAGGAAGGAGTCATTCTATGGTATTGATATTAGAAGATAATATGTTATCTTTATATGTTAAAGTCTTGTTTTATTTTTCTATACATACTAATGTGTGATTACGTCTATTGTAGATCTGCAGCTTGACGTTAAAGGCTGTAAAGATGTTTATGCTTCATTCGATAAGTATGTTGAAGTTGAATGTCTTGAAGCAGACAACAAGTATCACGCCGAACAGTATGGTTTACAGGTCAGTGGTCCTGTTATCATGGCTTTAATGTAGAATGTTAAAGAGCCTCCTTGTTTAGATGTTTTTAGTGATGAATCTGAGCTTGTAGTCTTACACCATTTCTTTATTTGAGGTGCATGGGTTGTGATACAGATCATATTTGATGCATATGAAAAATTAATTTAGGAAATAGGATATTCTTATAGACACAATTGGGCTTGGGATGATAGATTAGTAGGCTTTATCTAGCATTTTCTTCAGGATTGGTTTGCAGACTTTGGGATTGTGCTCTTTTGAAATTTTTTTCTGAGGATAGTTCCATATGTTTTACTGCTTAATCCTTGGTTGCATTGTAACATAGCTGGATCAATGAAAACTATTTATTTTTCTTTTGCATGGTATGATGATAAAACAATATGATTAAAATTAAGGAAAGGTGTGCCAGATTTATCCTCAACTGTTGGGATTCATGCACCTGTTCTTGCCAATGGTTTTGATGTTTCATCTCCTCAAATTATTGAGAATTTGGTTGGCATCCTCTCATGGATTATTTCTTTTCACCAAATTAGAAGAAGACTGCACTAAGTGCCCACCATAGCTCCTACACTGGTGAGATGATTCACATTTCAATATAGATGCATTCTGCTTTTACCTCTTTGTTCTTCCTTAGCTCTATATACCTCAGGCACCGATAGAATCTAGTGAGGTTCCATAATAGATTCCTATATCATTGAGATTCTCTCTGCCCCTCTCCATCATCTCTGAGTTTAAGTCCTCCATCAGTATAATCTCTGGCTGTCCCTCTGCTGTCCACATTCTTTTCCGGTTGAGGGTAATCTATCTGTGATGATGCCTCTGAAACCATTCTCTAACAGCCAAAGGACATCATCATAAGTTGACTGCTTCTTTATACCTGGTCAACATGAATGTAACTTTTTTTAAATATTCCTAACCTTTTCTTTTCTGTGTTTCTTGTTTCTTGTTTCTTTTTTGCTTGTATCTGTGCTCAGCAGTCCCTGAACATCTAATTGATCATAATTTACTTTTTCTAGTAGTCCTACTTTTCATCCCTCCGTTTCTTCTTTCTTGTATAATTCTTTTATTCTATATGTGGTTCTTCACTTATTACCAATGTTGAAACAGGCTCACAATGGCCCCATCATGGCTTCTGCCATTGCGGTGGCGGTCCCTTGATGCCTCGCCTTCAGCTGAGGCAGCCAAGTGTGCTGTCCTACCACCACAGAAGGGCATGGCAGCCGGCCATGTCTGGCTTCATCCAATTTTATTTATTTATTTATTTATTTTTCTGTCTTGTTCCCGTTTCTCCTCCTTCATGCCCTCTCATTAGCCACCTTCTTGCAGCCTATAGGTTGCAACCAATAGCAACCAGCAACATCACAAGAAAAAGAGGGAAGAAAAAGAAATAAAAAAGTTTGTAAAAAGCACTCAAATATTGATTCATTAATGAAACTAAAAACTAAAAAAACACCATGGCCCCGCAATGGTGGTGTGGCTTGTGGCCCCCCCTCGTCGTTATGTCGCCGCCACCACCATTTTAACATTGATTACTACGGTTTCTAATGTGTTCCATATTTCTACCCTTCCTACATATTGATCCTTATCTTGCCCATCTGATGTGGTCCGCAAGAGAAACCAAGATAAAAATTGGGGTTTTATGGTGGATTTGGAAAAGGTTGGATTTTTATTAATTTTAGAATAAAGATAACAAGATAGGTGGCCTCGATTAGTGAGGAGTCATCTCTCCTAGCTTTAGATTCGAGATCAAAGCCTAAATCTCCATGGACTATGGTTCTAATCAACTCCTAGAAGGTTTCTCTGACAATATTTCACATAAAAATCCCTAACACTAGCCGTCGCTTACTTATAATCGCTGTTTTTTTCCTAGAATTACAGAAATTATCAAATTGCCCCTAAAATCCAAAATTACAAAAATACCACTGGATCAACCTCGATCAGCCCCTTGCTTTGCCGCAACTCCCTTGAACCTTCTCCTCATCCTTTGGTGCATCCGGATTGCATCACCACCATGCAATTGTGTTGACATTTAACTAACCACTTTCATCTCTCATTTTGTGTGCCAGTGCGCGTTTCTGTGGTACCATGTTCATGTTAAATAGGATTGTAGCTATACAAGACAATGATTTTTAAGTGTTTAGGAATGGTGGAGCACCTCTTAATATCATTGCCATGCTTATAGTAGTGTTATACATTTTCCTCCATATTTAAATGATAATTTTGAGTGTCAGCTATCTAATACCATGAATTCAAGTAAGGATGATTTTGATCTCTTAAATGGCTGCCCAGTCTATGGGCTGCTTGAGCGATTCATCAGCCCAACTGCTTGGCTTTTTACCTTATTTTAATTCACTGTTTTACTTCTACTAATCTGAAGGAAATAGTGATTCTTTATCTCTTAAATAGCCGCGCAGTGTGTGGGCATGCTTAAGCGATCCATCATCCCAGCCGCTCAGCTTTTTACCCGCAGTTAAATTACTGTTTTTACCTCTGCTAATCCGGAGGATATAGTGAACGGCTGGCCTAGCATATGTTATTTTATGGAACCGTTTTTCGAATTATGCACTTACAGAGAGGCAACCAAATAAGATAGCGTCACATGAAAAAATTAAAAGATCTGTCATATCTCCTAATATTTATATGTTATAGGGTGTATGTATTGGGTTATATAACCATCTAATTTCCAATTTTGATCCTTACCATATGTGCAACAGTCTCGTAGTTGATCAAGCAAGTTCATGCACTTCTTTAACTTCTGTGTGAATTGGGATATATTGCCGTGCAGCTTCCATTCCCCCCTAACTGAATTATATTCTGTTAAGCCGTTGCTTGTTGTCCAATACCAATTTCATTTGAATTTCAGGATGCTAAGAAAGGTGTCCTCTTTATTGACCTCCCACCTGTTCTGCAACTTCAGCTGAAACGTTTTGAGTATGATTTCATGCGGGATACAATGGTTAAGGTTAGCTGAAATTCAACATGCCTTTCCTCATGTTCCTTTTGCACTTCTGTGGTAGCTTGTTCCAGTTATGAGAATACATGTCATTTTTGTTTGGCTTACTTCATTTACAGTAAATGTGATCCGAGTTGAAATTTATATATTGTTGATGAAAGATCGATTTAAGATGGCAGGGAACATGGAATGATGTCAGTTTCCTAATTTCGATAGATTGCGTATTCCTAGTTTATTTACTATTCTCTTACACTGCATCGCTGGTCATAATTAGTCTTTTTAAGCTTTGATTTCGTATTTGCTCTCATGCATATGCATTTATCATGTGTGACATGCAAGCTACAATGTTAAAATTGATTCCAGCAGATTTTTTAGTTCATGCATCTGATTATCTTTTTTTTTTTGGGGGGGGGGGTCGGTGGGTTTTTGTTTGTGTGTGTGAGGTCATGGCCTATCATGAGCGGGACTTAAACTCTAGACCTTTTGACGGGAATCTAACTTGAGTTCATATTAGTATTTTAATGCTAAGTCCATTTAGTCTTTATGATTTTTAGGTTCTTTTATGTTTTGTTATTTGTGTTCTTTTGAGTTTTTTGCATGCTGTTTAGAGTCACATGTTGTAATGGAGACTTTTATTTTATGTTATTTTATTTACTTAGGTATTTGAATCTTATTAGGATTCTATATGAGTCTAAGTATGAGTCTGAATATATGAATTTGTTTCTTTTCCTATAAAATTTAAGTTCGTAATTAAATTTTTAGATGAGTGATTAAATAAAAAATTTGTGATTGAATTAAAAATTTGAGCTTTGTAAACGTTGTTTGTAACTTCAAACTCTTTTGTTTAAAAGGTGCAAAATTGTGATAAATCACTTGGGTGAAAGGTTTGAAGAAAATCTTCACATGCGAGGCATTGAAGTTGGTAATTGTTCGATTCCTGTGGTGAGAGGCCCACCTATATATCCTTTTATGTTTTTACAACTCTTTAATTAGTTTCCCCTAACTCGTCCACAACATCTTTACACCCTTTCGTTCCATGTCTAATTTGGTATTAGAGCTAAATTACTTGATTTTTAGTCATCATCCTTTTCATATTCTGTTTGCTTTAGTTAGGTTTAGTTCTCAAGAAAAGTCCTGTTTTGATTCTTGCTTTAGCTCTAATAAAAAACTCCTTCAATTTCAGTTTACCACGTAAAAAACATGAAAATTTTCAAAAGAAATTGTTCTCATCCCTTTCAATTTTCACCGAACCCAAGCCATTGACCCAAATTTGTACCCGGTCATTCATCTTTATCATCATCCTCATCATTCGCCGTCAACCCAAATCAAAATCCTAACGATAAACTAAAACCTTAACCTTAACTTCAACATCCCCAATACCCAATTCAAAGCTTAACTCACAAATCCTTGTCACCACCTTCGTCGTTATCTCTGGTGCTATCGTCTTTGTTGACAATCTAAGCGCCAAAAACCATCGATGTTAGCCCCAATTGTACCATCTTCGTCATCAACCACCTCATGCGTTCGCCGTCACCTCCATCATCATCCTTACATTTGCTATAAATTGGTATTGATGTTGCTCTCAAAGTTTGTAGTAACTCCGATGAGGTTCGAACCCAGATCTCCGCAACATCATCTTCATCATTGTTGGGCATCTTTTTCCATTGTTGGCATCATCGATCACCCAAGGTCTTTATTGTCATCACCGTTCTCTCTAGTTGTCGTCATAGTTGTGGTCAATCAAAGCTCTCTTCATCGTCATCGTCGCGTATTGAGCAGTTTCTTTGATCGAAGCAAAGCCCAACTATTGAGCCTTGAATAGATCAACCGAGCCTTAGTTGGATTGGGATTCAGACTTGGTTTATTAAAGTTAGGCTCTGAATTTGAGTTGTCTTCAACAAAACTTGACCCATTTTCAATTGTCTAACTGATATTTGAGTAAAAACAACTTGACTGAGCCAAGTCAAGTGGTCTAAAGCTTGAATCAAGTTAAGAATTAGTCAGACCCGAGTCAAGTTGAACTTGAGCCAGTTTTGAATACATTTTGGGGATTTCAGACACGTTTTTCAAGCTTTTTATGTGTAATTTTTGCCTTTATCATCTGAATTGGTCCTTTACGGATCCTAGAGATTGTATATCACACGCAAAGTTGATCTTTACTCTTTGGTAACTTAAATTGAACAAAATCTTTGATTGTTATATTATAAAATTTTTTATTAATTTTTCAGACTAGTTGATTATCATTGTTCAATCACATATTGTTTCTTAGTCTTGATTGTGTGCTTGCATCATCATAATGAGGATTGCACATTTTTTGCTTATAAAATTGAACTTTTAGGGGTTTATTTTACTTTAAGTGCACACATATAGTTTATGTTCATGATTTTACATCATTATCTATATATTTGCTTTGTGTTATATGCTATTGCATAGTGGTAAAATTTTAGAAACCAACCGGTGGCAAGAACAATTAGAGCTCAGAGGGTGGGACAACCAATGATATGATCCTTAAGTTGATATAACACCCGTTTCAAATCCTTTGGGAACTCACTACACTTGTTGCATTACTTGAAACACGAAAATTTAAGGACAACACCATGGATGATGACACACACACACACACACACCGTTAATTGAGATATGACAGAGATAGTGGTCATACAGGGAGAGATAGAAGATGAGGCCATATGGGATTTGATAAAAATGAGTATGACACATGATACCAATTATAGGTATGGTCGAGATGAGCGTTCACGTAAGGTTAAAATAGATGCTTCCACTAGGGCTGTTGACGAACAGAACGTTCGACGAACTACTCGTGAACAAGCTCGGTACATGTTCGTTTACGTTCGTTCGGGAAGCTTAATGAACAAGCTTGAACAGATTTTTAGAGCTCGGTTAGTAAACGAACAGAGCTTGAACATAACTATATTCGTTTATTTATGTTCATGAACAAGCTCGCTAAGTGTTCATGAACAAGCTCGTTAAGTGTTCATGAACAAGCTCGTTAAGTGATGTTTGTGAACAAGCTCGTTAAGTGTTCGTGAACAACCTCGTTAAGTGATGTTCGTGAATAAGCTCGTTAAGTGTTCGTGAACAAGGGCTTGAGTGAACTAAAATTAAAATTAAACACTCACCTCTTCAAATTGAATTAAACACATCCACCTCTTCAACTTCCCAGCTTCCCACTCCTAGACTCGCATGCTCCCAGCTCTCTTTTGGTCCATTGCCATTGTTCGTTTGTTTGTTTGCAAATCTGTTCATGAACAAGATTGATTGTGTGTTCGTTAACACATTCCCGAACATGTTCACGAACAAGCTCGATAAGTCTTGTTAATGAACAGAACGTTCGTTCGGTAAGCTCGGTTTACGTTCGTTTATGTTCATTTACGTTCGTTCGGTAAGCTTAACAAACAAGCTTGAACATGCTTTTAGAGCTCGGTTAGTAAACGAACAGAGCTTGAACATGGATTTTGTTCATGAACAAAACCAAGCACACTGTTCAAGCTCGTTCAAGCTCGTTCGTCAACAGCCCTAGCTTCCACTTTTGATGGCTTGTACAATCTACATGTCTTTTCTAATTGATGGCTGAGATGGACTACATCTTCGATTGGTATGACGATATGTTTGACATATGTAAGGTCTTATTTGCCAAGATGAAGTTATCAGATGCCTCTGAAACTTATTGGATTGTAAAAAATCCACTTAGGATATTAGGACACGAATCTTTGGAATCATGGGCTGAGATGAAAGCGAAACTCAAAGAAAAATACATTCCGCCTTATACTCTTAGATCAGTTGATTAAGTTGCGATAATGGAACTTGATTGTATGGGAATACAAATAAATTTGATGACCTACTCATTATATGTGATCTTTAGGAGGATCTTCAGTTTATTTTGTCTAAATTTCGCGTGAGGCTAGGACTAGAGCTTCATAATAAGATGATCTTATACTTGAGGAGTACTATTGACGATGCTTTTATTTAGCTGAGGAGTTAAACTTTTCTGAAAGCTTCAACAGATAGAAAATATATATTTAAAGTTGAGGAGCAAACTAAGAGGCCATTCAAGAACACAAACAAATTCAACATAGCTACCACTAAAAATATAGTTATGAAGGACAAGGTTAGCCAGTTATCATAGTAAATATCATTAGGAATCCAATATTTCGAATGTCACAGGCACTGTCACTTTGCTAGTGAATGCCCTAATAGGAATTTTAACGTTGGATGTCTTAATGAAGATGTGATAATTAAGAAAGAATATATTTCACCTATGGACACTATCAATGCAGATGATAACTTATAGTTCTTGATTGCATGCGTTAAATGTCTAGCCATTGCATTTAGGAGTGAGGAAGATTGACGAAGGACAACTATTTTCTTTACATGCGTAAGATTAGAGATAGATCATACAGAGTGATGAATGATGGATTTAATTGTATGAATTTAGTCGCCAAGTCATTTTAGAAAAGATGAAACTAAAATATAAACTTCACTCATAACCTTACGTCACATAGGTTGATAATTTATACGGTGTTACTTGATGTTTAGTGTCTATTTAGTTCTTGAGCTATTGAGATTGCATCTGATGTGATATTTTGCCGATGGATGTTGCACATATCCTACTGGGTAGGTCTTAGCTGGATGATTTAGATATTTCACATTCTGAAAGATCTAATACATACACATTCATATTTGAGAGAATGAACATTACATTGCTTTTTAACCTACCTAAAAATATAGTTGGAAATCAAAAAAGTGTGCTAGTCATTAACCGTCACAAATGAGTCACTTCACATTGTTGTCATGAGGTAGTTAAAGTTTTGATTTTGGATCTATTGCATTTTCTGAATATTATGCATATCATTTCAGTATCTTGCATTCTAAAACTTGTGAAATATTTATAATTAACCATAATACTCATAAATCTGTTACAAAGTTAAATTGAAACTTTTAGAAACTTGCGTTAATGGATGATAGGATGACTGGAGTTTACCAAAGAGGGTTGTCTTTGAACCTACATAGATCTTTGCACACATCGTATATGTTTGATGAATTCTGTTGAGAATGATCCCGATACAATTGAGTTGACTACCTCATGACAACTTGATGACAAATATTCAATTGCGGCTTTGATTTCTCGTCCATCACTTGCATAGCCAAGATGACTGTTTATCTTTACTTGATTGTACTCTGTTTGTCGTCATTCACATGAGGCAAATCTTCAAAGCTGGAAAGAATTGATGTGAATCTAACTTGGGTTCATATTAGTATTTTAGTGTTTGAGTCGATTTAATCTATGTGATTTTTGAATCTTTTTATTTTTTATTACTAGAGTTCCATTGAGTTTCTTTTTTTCGAGTATTTTAGAGTTTTTTCTTCTAAGAAAGATCATTTTATTTTATTTACTTAGGTGTTTGAGTCATATTAGTAGTCTGAGGATGAGTCTAAATATGAGTTTGTTTTTTCTCCTATAAAAATGAGTTTCAATTTTTAGATATGAGTGACTAAATAAAAAATTTGAGTATTGTAAATATTGTTTGCAACTTAAAAATATTTTGCATGGGAGATGCAAAAGTGCATGTGTAATTGTCAGGGTGAGAGGTCTGAAGAAAATCGTTGTGTGTGAGGTGTTAAAATAGGTAATCGTTTGATTCCCGTTATGAGATGCTTAAAGCCTATTTATCTTTTTATTTTTTTACAAATCCTTAATTAGTTTTCCCTAATTTGTCCATCACATCTTTACCTCCTTCCGTTTCGAATACAAGTGATTTTACCAATGTGTAACATGGCATCTACGTTTTCATTATTTATTCAAAACTGTTACAGAACGGTTATGAGATGCTTATTTCTTCTTGGTCTGTGGCTTGGGGGGATGCTGAAGGAGGAAGGCTGCTTGCATATTTGAAAAAGGCACAGACTAGCTGTATACGAGGAAAGCAATTAATAAAAACAATTTGCGATTGGTTGAACTATATCTCCTATTCTTTAATGGATGCTAACCAAAGCACTGGAAAGGCCATGCCTTCCACATGGAGTAATCTTTAGTACATTTGCTAATCTTTTTCCCTATGTAAGTATGAGAACTTTCAGTCGCTTAAATGAATATCTTTAACATGGAACTGAATTATTAGAGGTGAAGCAGTTAAAACTAGTTTTTACATCTTCTCTGGGATGCTTATGTAATGTTGAAGTTTCAAAGTCTCTTTCAGTGGTACTGTGCGAATGTTATGAAGGGATGGTTGGCCGCCTTCTCTCTCTTGTGGTCATTCTTACTAGTGTTTAGTTTAAATGATATAACCTGATTTTCTTTTGTCATCAAATGACAGCTTAGTAATCTTTTGAATGCACATGACGGCTAACAGAAATGCTGCAAGGCATTGTATGGGATAATTAGGCAATGCGAATGTACCTGTTAGGTTGATCTTGTGGATATTTATGCTATTATGTACGGGGAAGTTTATTTGGTTCTGCTGAACTTTCAAGTACATCACATACTGCAACCTTATGTCATAGCTATTTTACTTAGCACATCTTGTGTTGTCTACATTGTGAAATCCTAGAATTCGATGCGGTTTAGGGTTTCGGCTTCAATTGATACCTTAAGCTACATCATGGGGAAAGGTTGTTCGAAAGATTTAGCAGCTTGGCAGGCTCTGTAGTCTTGATGTTAAATCAATAAATAGGAGGCGAAATTTACATCATCAAGGAGGTTTATTAGCTAGCAAAGACCTTGTATGTTGAAAGTTGATACCCCGAAGAGCAACGTTCTGGTAGAGGATGGGAGGGACCTTGGAAATATTCACCAATAATTGACGAAGTTAGAGAAATGACTGGACACAAGGGAAGAGTCTATGTTTGATGTTAATTATGCAACAACTAGAACTTTTTGAGATGTTAGATAGATGCAAACCAGCAGAATTTGATATTTTTTGGCAATTTCTTATCCTAATATTTTCCTACTTTTGTTTAATGGACTAGTTGGTCATATGTTTGGTATCTTTACCTACATTAATTATTTTGTGTCGACTGTTGGGTTATTTCACTAAAGGCTATATGATCTTGTTATCTCTTTTAGTAATATTTTTTGACTGGCTGCTTCCAGAGTTAGATGCATAGTTCTCTTCAGGTAGTCATCAGGTTTGCATTACAGTGTGCGTAGGCTATTTAAATTTGAATTTTTATATGCCCCACAGTTCTATGGCTAGCATTCCATGATTGCCCAGATTGCCAAATAGATATTTCAACTTTTCTTCTTGATCTACAGTTCAACTTTTTGATATGTATGTGTATGTATATATTTTCAACGTCTTAATGCAGATAAATGACCGTTATGAGTTCCCATTGCAACTTGACCTTGATAGAGATAATGGCAAATATCTGTCTCCAGACGCTAACAGATCAGTCCGCAACTGTTATACCCTGCACAGGTAATTTTTTTGGGTGATTCATTTATTTATAGTGGTGATTGAAATCAATTTTGTAGTTGTCTTGTCTAATATGAAATGATGCTCTATAAGTACTTTGTGTGATGGTAAGATGAACCTCACTGGAATCAGGCTTCTAGTGGACTTGTCTATCCATTTCGGTTAAATGTTAAAGGGTATGTTGGTGAAATGGTGAAAACCGAACATACATCAGTTTGACACGATCTGCATGTTACCTCATAAAGATTGGTGCATAGAAATACTGGTTTGTTTTGCCTACATTCGGTTGGAAGACATTGAGTCTGCTTGGATAATTTCTAACTGTCTCTCCTTCTGCGTCTTTAGGTCTCAAACACATGTAAATTTATGGTACTTTCAGAGAAACACCACTTTTTAATGTAATGTATCTATCATGCTGTTACACACACACACCAGTCATAACCTGTGCCCCAAGGGCATGATTCATTTAAAATATACCCCTTTCAAAATCTTGGATCACATAGTTCCGCAGAAAAATTTAATTTTTTTAGTTCCTCCCAAAATTTAGTTCTCTCGGGAGAATTTAGTTCCTAAAAAATTTAAAAGGTTTAGTTCGCCGTCAAAATTTAGTTTCTCTAAAGAATTTAGTTCCCACATTGTTTATTTAATTTCTCCCAAAAATTTAATTTAGTTTCCTCTAGAGAATTTAGTTCCCTAAAAATATTAGTTCCCTACAGATTTAGTTCACCCGAAATTTTAGGGTCCCCCCGATTTTCACAAATGCTCATCCTACCAATTGATAACTTAACATTAAATCTTAACCATTTTTCCAGCCACCTCAGCCACCTCTTTGTTCTAGTAAACCCATTCAAAAACATAACTCAATTGTATAATATATTATCTTTAATACATAGTGTGATAAGTGATGACTAAATGCTAGAATAATAGGGTTTCTGCTTAGTTAATTCAAATGCATTTGTGAATTAAACTGTAGAAACCACATGCTTATATCTTCTCAACATAGCAAACTTGCCCTTAAATTAAAGCTGTTATTCTACCCAACTTGTAATGTATATGAAGACATCCAAGTAAGTCTCGCATTGTCTTCTTTAGCTGGTGCTATCATTGCAATTGAAGTTTCATTTATCTAGCATTGGTTTGATATGCACCCATTTCAAGTCAGTAGAAACATACAATATGTACGTGATGATATCATATAATGCTGAAATAAAACAAAATTAACAACTAAAATTGTTCAATAGTCCATTGTTTATGAAATATGTTAATCCTAACCCAATATGTACATGATGATCTCATATGTAGTACCCAACACTCACATTCATATCAAATAAAACTTCAATGCAAACATAACCATAGTTCAAGCGTCTTGGAGGCCGCACCAAGCTACGATGACCAGAACCTCCACTTTGGAAAAGGTTTAAACTTCAGAAAAATAGAAAAAAAAAAGGTTAAAGAAAGACATCGAGGTGATATCTCAAAATAAAGGAATGTTCATCCAAGACAATCATATCATTGAGACCAACAAAATTCTACAAAAGTATCAATATCAGAGAAGTCTCCAATTTCAGCCCAACGACCAAACTTTACTTGGAGTCTGTTGGAATTCATATTGATGCCACATAGGTCATTTTTTGAATGGTACATATAACACACAGTAAACTGCAAAGGGGCCAACTAAAGTCACCTTTAAATAAAAAGTTCCAGATTATGTCTGAAGAACATAATAATATAGCACACAACATAAATCACTGGTCATCCATAGCAATCTTTTACCAAAGACCTAATCAAACTCTTTCAAACGACCAGGACCAGAGAACCATCAAATACCAACAAAAAATAAGCACCATGAGAGACAATATGACAGCCAGGCTTGCCCAAAAATAGCAATCAATCGTAACCTATAGAGAGTTTGCAATGAGGCAACCACCAATGCGATTTTGGCAAATATGACTAATAAAAAACAAAAGAAATAAAAAATCTAAACTTCCACAAAAAACAAAACAATCAGTCCAAAGACCATAGCAGAGTTAATCACTCGCAATCTTATTGTTGATAACTACAACATACTCAAGAATCATTAGCATAACAAAATGCTTATTTTATATGGATAAGCATCCCAATGTGGATTCCAGTAAAGTTCCCAAGTTTCATCCTGTGATGACCATCCTTCATTACTTCTTCTTCAATGGCGGCAACATGCAGTCGAAGATGGGTTCTTAAGAGTCGTATGCATGTTTAGGAAGACGGGTCTGTTGAAAGATTGGAACCTTACGGCAAAGTTCATGTCTCTTTCATCTGAGATTTTTAGCGAAAAATAGAGTTCTTTCCCCCCTTTTGGTAATGAATCGGGTTTGTAAGTATATGTATTTGATCAACGAATCAACCTAAACAGGATTACAAACTGGGTTGATCCTAGACTAGTTTGAGTCTGGATGCCTGTAGTGGAAGAAAAGTTCTGCTTCCTTGCTTTCTCCATTAAGAGAGGATAAAAGAACAAACAAAAGTAAGAATAAGGAAAAGAAAGAACAGATTCCTTAAATAAGAAAAGCATACGATAACAAAATGCTTACCCGGCAATAGAATAGGCCATACACACGTCCAAACTCATGAAGAAAAATACTCCAGAATAAACTGAAACTAAAAAAAATAATCCACAAATCTATTCTTTCCTGTTAAAAAAGTAATAAAGAGCCATAAGAATAAGTGTGAAGATGGTCCAGACCAAGATCTATTTACGTGGGATTACAAATCCAACAAAAACTTAAAATTACACCCGAACACCTAATAAAATGTCAAAATTCCAATTGCTCATGCAATAATCCTTATGCATATGGCCTTAGTGATCCACTTCTCTTGCTCCCTTTGCTTGCTTTATTATGATCGGCTCCTTTGCATCATAATTAAAGCCAAAACTCATTGTAATGCGACAGAAGTGGTGTTTCTTTTAAAAAGGGAGGGAAAAAACTATGTTCACTGAACTTCAGAAGTTCTACATTGAAAAAAAGAGAACACCTTAGGAGCACAAAATTTCTCAATAATGTAGCCAACATAGCAAGAATTTAATCCCTTCCCCCAAAAAGCTAAATTTTCATCATTTTATTTGGATAACTACCAACACAACAAAACTCAAAATTTCTTACGCTTCTTCCGACCAAGGATGCTGCAACTCTCCAAGACAAAAAATGAATTCTAAAGAATTCATTCGTGAGCATATTAAATAGTATATCCATTTGTAGAAGCTCAAATAATTGTTAATCGTATGCATGCACAATTTACTACTACTTCCTTATTTGAACATAGTATAAATAAAGCCATTAATTTGGTATATCCATTAATCCAGCATCCAGAAAAACATGTCCAATAAACGCAAATAGATCTTAAATAACAATTATATCAAAATGATTGTGTTACATATGCATACAGAAAAACACACTTGACACGGGTTAAATGACATCATTACTTCATGTCCTTTTTTGAAATCCCCTAGATCTTTAAAGATCATATCAACAGATTGCCAACTCCTAATTAGGTGAATTGAAGCATAAAAATAACGCAAATGACCTTTCCCTCCTATGTAGAAGACTTCAAATGTTCAATAACATGAATTGCCAGTTTGAAGGTAATTAAACAGTATTCTCTAATAAAATGAAGCCTTACTCTATTTAAGGAAAAGTAATGGAATGAAGTCCACCAGCATTTCATTGGTCTTTGAAGACAATTGAAATGGAATGTGCATAATATTCATGATCATACCATCAAAAAAAGATTGTAACACAGTCAACATCAAAAATTAAGGCATCTACTCTAGAATTTTCTCTATTGTTGGTCAATAATCAAATCGAAAGCCAAACTATATTTAACGAAACCTTGTAAAACAGGAGGACCTCAAAGCAACCCATTTCTAAATAATATGAACCATCGAATGCCTTAATCAAAACCCACAAAATAAGAAAAACTATTGAGGACAAATCACAAACACATGGAGCGCACAAACACATAGCTAGCTAGCCTATCTTTAGAGAAACTATTGAGGAACAACCACAAACAAATGGATGAAAAATCACAAACACATTCTGGAACTGCAACAGTTTTCTGTGTTTTGAATCAAAGGCTAATGTGCGTCAACATCATTCACTTGTTCCTATATTTTGTTATTTTCTCCTCAACCTTGAATAAAGAATTTACACATGGAGGTAAAAGTAAAGAACGTCCGGTTATTTTCAGGATAAACTAAAAGCAAAAGCAAAAGCAAAGATATTAACTTGCATAGAAGAGATGCCTTGCCATAAGTTGATAAACCTCAATTTTTTCGGGAAAAATTGAGGATTTCTTCATTTTGAGATATCTTAGTAACCTAGATATTGCAGAAGTTACTTGCAGAAAAAACATGGATACCTTGACTTGCAGAGAGGTATCGTTTGGCCTTCATCTTTCTTACGCCTAAACACTGAACTACTTTATGTCAACAGAGGAGAGAAACCAAATCCTACTGACTACTTTTAGTCAACAGATGAGAGAGGCTCACATGTGGTGTCCCACAGCCTGAGATTGACCGTGCTTCCGTCCACCATGACATTTGCATTGACTACCCTGCTATATGTTAACAGAGGAGAGAAACCAAGCCCTATGAGACCACGAACTACTTTTTGTCAACAGAGGAGAGAAACCAAATCCTATGAGATGCCATGATATCTGGCTACTTTTCGTCAACAGAGGAGAGAGGCTCACATGTGGTGTCCCACAACTCGATATTGAATGTGCTTCCATCCACCACGACATTCAATGCCCTAACTATTCCTTAGGGGAAACGATACCTTGACGCCATGTTGTTGCCGGCCAGTCCGTGGGGGTTTTGGGGGGGGAGCCCTGTTGTTGTTGCCGACCAGTCGGTGGGTTTGAGAGGGGGGTGGGGGGCGAGAGCTGGGTTTGAGGGGGAGGGGAGAGAGCTGATGGCTTCCCCCAAGTTTGAGATTTGAGTCTTCCCTTCAAAATGTGTGAAGAGCTGATGGCTTTCCCCCAAAATGTGTGAAGAGTTTGAAGGCGCGCCTCTAATTATTTTACCGCAGATCGATGAGGTGGCGCACTTGTTTTGCTGCGGATCGTTGAGGTGACAGAATCTTCTGCGTTCATTCTCCCTGAGCGTGCCCCTCGCGTGTGAGGCAGAGTGCAGAATTTTTTTCACAAACAATATTAAATGGGTTGGGTTTCCCTACAGTGTTCCCGCCAAATACAAACCCTTCCCCCCAAAATTTTCACTCATCCTAACCGTTCATTCCTTAAGATTAAATTCGAGCCATATTTCTATCAACCCTTGAATCCTTGTGCAACAATCATATATATCTATGGCAGGACACCTTTCCTTCACATTCACCCATTAGAGGTAGCTGGTTTAAGTCATATGAGCGCGACCTGAAAATGATATTCTATTCTCTTGACTCCCTTCCAAGTCGCACCAGCATGCATAGATACAGACAAATGAATGAACAAAATTGAAAAACCTGAAAATAGAAAGGTACAAAATATTCTTATATGATTCATTGGTGCTTCCATGCTGTGTTTGTGGTAAGAAAATGATTTTATTATCAGGATGCGTCAAGCCTTTGCCTTCTGCCTGCTGTTCCTGATGTAACTATTTAATTTCTGTTTCAAACCTACACCAATAGTACTACTATTGCAACTCATGTAATTTTACTGAGGGGGTGGTTGAAATGGTATGCATATCTTAGAACAACCCCCCATGAAACAAACAAACACACACACACACAAAAACAAAAAGCGGTCATATATATGTGGTACCATGCTGCTTCATTACTCTCGTATTGACATTTTTGGTAGTGGAGGAGTGTACATGATGGTTTCTTCTTGTAGTGGATGTGTTTGCTTTGTCAGCTCCTTGGCTTTAAAATGTTAAGTAATTTTTAGCTTAAGCTGTATGTATAATTTTTATTGGTGAATCTATACATGTTGGCAAGTGTGCATAAACAAATGGCATTCTCTTGTCGTTCTTTTCTTTTTCGTGATAGAGCAGGTAATGATAGTTACTATTTAAGGTTGAAGATTTATGCAAGGTCATCATATGCATATACTTTTGCGGTCTTAATTTCTATTTTAAGTTTTCTTCCATAATTGGGTAAGTTTAAGATATGTCTGACTACTATTTGTTAGTGAAAAGAACAAGTGTTATTTTCCAGAGGAAGTGTAATGAGGAAGTGTAATGCCTGGAACATAATTAGTTCTACCAATTTTTTGTTTGTTTCTGGGTTCATATATTAAGGTGTACATTTTCATCTTATTATATAGCTAACATATGCAGTTACGTTTTGTTGTTTGATTTGCGTCCTTTCTGCTTGCAAATTTTCTCAAGACCCGTCTTATGCATCCATTTAAAAAGTTTAAATCTTCTAGGACCTTTCAAAAATTAATCAATTTCTTAAATATCATACTTACTTTCATATCTACCCATTTATTAGCATGCATTTTCTTAACAGTTATCTTCAGCCACATGGGAAAAATTTAAACCCTTCTCTTTCCCAGTACTAAATATAAAATATAAATGAAATTGTTGATATAAACTATTATCAAGAAAATTTTTACCATTCATTGTTAGCATGCATAGTTCTATCCATTTTTGCGGAGCTAGTATTTGTAATTTCGAGGTCCTATGCTGAGCTTGTTGTAGTTGAAGCAAGCCGCAATCTGTGATGGCTAACATTGTGTTATAGGTTTCTGAAATTTATAGTAAATTAGGAACGGACTAATTTATCACCTTGGGGGCATACATGTCATAGTTACTAATCATTTAATGTTAATTCTCCTTTTTTATTAGAGTAGAGACTGGTCATTCAGCTTTCTTTTGTTCACTCTTGCAGTGTTCTTGTTCATAGCGGAGGAGTGCATGGTGGACACTACTATGCGTATATCCGACCAACCCTCTCTGATCATTGGTAAGTAGTGTTCTTTTACCTATGTTTTTAGTACTTGTAAAATTTGAAAACGTCGCTCTGCCTTTAGACCGTGTACATACCTCTTGAACAACATCACACTCCCACACACACCACATCGGAGGACGGACCCTATTTGATTTGCCCTTTCCCAGGGAAAGCGGTTTATGGATTTTAAAAAATGGAGGTCCTTCGCAGTGGAAATTGTTGGCTGGTTGCCTTATTTATTTATTTATTTATTGGACATGAGACAAAAACTAGCTGCTGAGAGTAGATCTCTCTTTGGAGTGGAGGTTTGGTTGAACCTTGACCCACTGAAACCTAACCCAAAATTTACGGGTTTGGGTATGCTTTGAAAATTGAAAATCACACAAATGTGAAATTCTTTAAGCCCGCCTTAAACTGAATCTGAACCAGAACCTGCCAGAACCTGCACTATCATACATATATGCATACATGCATGTGGTTGTGTGCGTATATACTATATATATAACATCAAAAAAGCTTGAGACTTGATAATATTGCACTTTATTAGCACCCTTCTTTTCTATGATACAAATCTATTCAAATGACAAATTTTAAGATATTAAGTTTTAGCAATGAAGCATTTCTACTTTACGTTGACATTCTAAAAGTGTTGGATATGCCTTTTGGATGTTTTAAAATTTTAGTTCTATGTTATAGGGAAATTATTGTATTTTTTGAAACCATATGAAGTATTATAAAGTTCTTGATTCCATTAAATTATAAAACTATCCATTGATGTGTGAGCATAACTGAACCAACTTGCCCACGCAACAGGATCGTAACCAAAAACCAAATGTGCCCCCAAATACAACTGGTGGCTTTAGACTGCTCAGAACACACCTGAAACTCATGGTTTGGGTGCTAGATGTGCATAAGTTGACACGGCCCAGCCCTTTGGCACACTTAGTTTCTCTATAACTTGGAAACCTAAAAATCCACCAGTCGATTCTTGCCGTCATTTTACCCCTTCCCTTTTGTTCTTGTCGGTGCAATATCGTTTTGCAACTAAACTTATTTAACTGCAACCCTTCCTTTCACACGCGTGCGCACACGAGCGCACACAAGCGCATGTGCATGCATGAGTGTTCTTACAGATGTGCAAAAGCACGCAGGAACTTGTTCATCCATCACCAAAAATTCCAAACTCATGTTGATTATCATCCTAAGCACGCTATATCGAGCATGGATCTCTTTTGATAAATTTCTCATTTAGACAAAAAACTATCAATACATCATACATTTAAGTCCTTTTAGATCTGTTCTTATGTAAAAACACTTGCGGAAATGTGCTTATTTTTATGCATAAGCAATGGTTAGTGCTGAGTTCTGCCTGTTGATAATTATTAATTTACAGAATTCCTATATGTTGCTGTTAGAGAATTTAGCTGATTTTGCAAGTTTTAGCAGGCACTGGTCAAACACCAGTCAATTTCTAATTCTTTCCATCCTTCATGTTAACTGGACCTTGTGTGACATCCATGCTTTCTTATACATGCATTCTCCATTCCTCCCTATGTTGAAAACGCTCTGAAAGAGGTGAAGTAGGTGGACTTCATCTAATAGATAGCTATTTGCATTAGTATTTTGATAAATGTGTTTTATACCCAAGTTTCCTTTAGAACCTCGACAGCAATTGAGGACGCTTAATATTCAGGTTTAAGTTTGATGATGAACGGGTCACTAAAGAAGATATAAAGAGAGCATTAGAAGAGCAATATGGTGGTGAGGAAGAGGTGATTTGTTTCATTATCCTACAGTCTCAAATAGAAATTTTGGTGATCATCGCAGTAGTGGCTCCTGACTTTTATTGTTTTGTGTACAACAGTTGCCACAGACAAATCCTGGGTTCAATAATTCTCCCTTCAAATTTACCAAGTATTCAAATGCGTACATGCTTGTGTATATTCGCGAGAGTGACAAGGATAAAATAATATGTAATGTGGATGAGAAGGACATTGCTGAACACCTAAGAGTAAGATACCTGCTGAACTATTTAGATGTGGTGCGACCGGAATTTTCTTAAGAAGTATTGTTTTCAATTTTTTTGTTACATCACCTCAACAGATAAGATTGAAAAAGGAGCAAGAGGAGAAAGAACACAAAAAGAAGGAGAAAGCTGAGGCTCATCTTTATACCATTATAAAGGTTTCCACACGAATTACCCATTTTATCATTTGTTTTTTAAACTGGTTGCACGCTGTTCGTTCTTCTTTTTGCTAAGTTTTTTCTGACCACATCAAGGTTGCACGAAATGAAGATTTGTTTGAACAAATAGGGCGTGACATATATTTTGACCTAGTGGACCATGACAAAGTTCGCAGCTTTCGTATTCAAAAGCAGATTGCTTTCAGCCAATTCAAGGTAATGGTTTTTGCTTGGAAGTGGGAAAAGAGTGAAAAATTGCTGTTTTAAGCATTCTGTACTGTTTGTGCATGCATAAGGTTTCGATTGCTCTCTTATGGTTGGTGTGTTGATGAGTTCTTAGTTTCATCATTTCATTTCAACTGATGGAAGAGTAAGCTATTAGATGTGACCCACATTGATCTTTTTTTGGGCCACGTATGATATAAAAAGATCATCAAAACCATTTGTTGCTTAATTATGATGAAATGAATTTTGAAATTGAAAAGAAAACTACAACGAAATTTTTGACTTACTAAACTCACACCACGAATTAAGAAATATCTATACCTGCAGTGGATGCTTCTTATTAGTTTGATATTTCTTATTTCTGGGTGATAATTTATATTTTCTGAACATGACAGAACTAGTTTTCTTAGCTGTGCATTTGATATGTTAATTGCATGAAAATGCCACATGGAATGAGAAGGATTTACCACTGACTTCCTCGTTTAGAGCTGGTCTATAACAGTGTGGCATCTCTTATAATAATAAGTCAATAAAAATGGGGTTTAGATCTATACCGTCCAAATCGCTCATATGTAGAAATTTACCTCACAAAAATTTTCGTATTTAGGAATACACCTATCAAATTAGCTTAAATCATGTTAAAATACATCTCTTCGTTAGTTTAAACCAAGGTTTGAGAACTCGGTATCGGTATCGGTATTGATCCCTTCAAAAAAATTTGGTTTTGACAGGTTCGGTTTAAGTTTGGGTTTCAGAATTATTTATATTTTGTATGTATTGGTTTGTATAATAATACATAGCGTAGTCATTTAGTTTTGTATATGGTTCGCTTCGGCAACAAGCCCATGCCTTAGTTATTTACAAAAGCACAAAGCCCAAAGCCAAAAATCGAAAACGGTATACAAACCCATACCATAGTCATTTAGTTTTTGTAATATTTTTTGTTTGGGCAACAAACCCACAAAGGTCCCACTGTGGGATATAAAAATATTCCACTGCTTTGATCACTCAACTCACTCACTCTTTCAAAGTGGGGAGACCTTTGGTCTATTCTCTCTTGAAGTGGCGGTGAATTGAAGTAGGGGCTGATGCATCAACGACAAAGACGATGACGAACAGCCTCGTCTTCAACTGGGAAGAATCTGCCGTTGTCGTCGACTGAAGTTGTTGGATTTGCTTGAAGTTGATTGGATATGTTTGAAAGCATCTCAATGTCCTCAAAACAACATTAGATTTCATCGTTAAGGTCAGAATTACCTGTTCGTCCTTTTGGATTTTGATTGCAAAAAGCTATTTTTTAAAAATTTGATCAGAAATTCACTTGAGAATGGTCTCTGTTGAATTTTTTTAGCTTTTGTTAAGGTTTTATTATTTTTCGGTTTTAGGCCAATATCAAATTTTGAGCACTGTTTCACATCGGTCCACTTCGAAATCTATCCGAAATGACCAAAATTTTTGGCTTTCAATCGAAACCTTGAACCATGGTTGAAAAGAAATATCCTATATTTACTGGTAAATATAATGAGTTTTACAATGATCGAATTACCCTCATCTTCTCTTTCTCTCCCACAAATTAAGTTATCTCAACAAGAAGATCCAAAATCGTAGGGGAACGATATAATAAAAATCAATCAACCTAATTTCTTCTTCTTTTATTATTCTTCACCTTCACTTCTTCCCTAAATAAAGAAAACCCACCATCCTTCCATCATTTAAGGCATCGAGCTTTCTAACATTTTACTGTTTAACATTTTTATTTGTGATTAGCCCCTGATATTATTAAAATTGTTTAGAATCTAAGTCAACAATCCTTTAAAATAAAATTTGCGTCACAAAATAGGTTCTGAAAAAACATGCTCGAAGAGTTATCGATATGAATTAAAGATTATGCCTCTATATCAATATCATATTGATAATTCAACTAAACTGTAAAATATATGCACGTATAGATGAATATATGTTTGAATACATAAGATTTGAGAAAAACTGAAACTAAAAAGAATCTTAACGAAACCACCAAAACTGTATGAAACCATTATTTGTTGAGGGAAGCAAAACCGAAACCGCAGCTAAGTTCTTGAATCTTGCTTTAATATGCTCGCTTTATCATGTGTAAAACAATATATCAGGGTGACGACTTGTAAAATTGTAATTACTTATTCAGGCATCTCTTTGTTCTTGTAGACTTAGATCCATGTCAATGAAAAATTTGTTAGGATTATTTTTCAGCATAATATTATTTGACCCCTAACCTTTTCACTGCGGAAAATGTCTTCACAATTTAAAGCTGTTTAGATGTAACAATGGTTTACACTACCAATACATTCAATCCATGTCAATGAAAAATTTGTTAGGATTATTTTTCAGCATAATATTATTTGACCCAACCTTTTCACTGCGGAAAATGTCTCCACAATTTAAAGCTGTTTAGATGTAACAATGGTTTACACTACCAATACAATCAATTCTGTGTTGGTGGTTCAACATCGGTCTGGTGGGTATTAAAATCCACTAAGTCCGCTATAATTATGTTGCTATCTTCTGGTTCGGCGTTAATTTTACACCCTTTATCTGTTCAATTGTTCATGATATTTTTAGTCGGTTAATGTTAACTTGCTATACAGGAGGAGGTGGCCAAGGAATTTGGTATTCCAGTTCAATTTCAGCGTTTTTGGCTGTGGGCTAAGAGACAAAACCATACATACCGGCCTAATAGGCCATTGACTCCTCTAGAGGAAGCACAATCTGTAAGTAATTTTGCAGGCACCTTTTATTTCTGTCCAAGTTAGAAAGAAACTATTAAGCAAAGTGCAACTTTGCCTAGTATTGAATTAGATGCTATATGGAGGGGAGTATCCATGTGGATGTCGTATGATCTGGATTTTGTGTCGCTTTGTTTTCATAGGCGAGGATGATGTTAGCCTAATCATAAACCGACCGTATGATTCATGTTCCTCACATATGTAGATAGTCAATTTGATAGATCCGCATGTATACACGGTGGATGGCTCGTGAGCAGCCGCGTGCTCAAGGGGAGGCCGCACCCTAGGGGCGTTTTCGACACTCTATCTTTAATTATATTTTAATGGCAAGCTATAATTAGATTTGAAGGGGGTTTTATTCTTAAGCTAGGGCTCGCCGTCATTTATGTTTATTATTGATATTTTGTGAGAGTTCTTCGAGTGATCTTAGGAGAGTGCGGACGTCGTCGCTTATCGGCGTCTTGGGAGGGTGGTTGCCCCTAGAATTGTAGCCAATTTATCTTTTATTCGCTGTTTTGATCAATATAATTTCAGTTTTGCTAATTTCAGTTTTGCTTGATTCCTATCACAATTGTTGTTAATATATACATATATGCTTGTTTCGGACATTTACTACTTGTATATTTACAATCCAATTAATAAATATGTCCATGTACATAATGGTGTATGTGCACTTCATGTCTTTAATGTCACATTTTGAGGTAACATTCTTCTATGTTGCTTTTGGAACTGCATATGCATAGAGCATGGATCGTGTTGACCCTTTTTTGCCAAGTAGTTTAATGAGATTCTCCAAGAACCTTTATTGAATGCATATTTCATTTACTATGTTGTTGCGTGATAATTATACATTGAAAGACTAAACTGGTAAGGTTACTGTCAGAAGAGGACCCTAACAAAATAGAAACTAGGTTTTGTACCACTTTTCTTCAATGTATCACAATTGACATTTTCATAATCCGTATCACATTCTGTATTATTCTATACTGTTTCAATGTACTTATGATATGTTGATCCCCATTCCAAGCTGGCTATGGAGCATAGTTTCCTTTCCTGATATATTGTGTTCTTTTCCTACGTATATATTTCCGCCTGTGGTTGTTGTAATCATTTGTTGGTTGGTCCAACCATGTGCAACTGGATCTATACGGCGATGGGAAGATATCTGCACAACTGCATTCTGTGACATTAATTTAAAAAAATTACAACAGCTTTTTATTACTTAATTTCATTCTTTTGTTTAGCTAATAGTTGTCACGCCCCGCTTCCCTGAAATGGAGGCGAGACGTGAGAAGGTCCGCTCAAGCGTGGAGCTGTGAAGCTGCATGCCTGATAAGCGTCAATTTAGTATAAGCAGGTCCCTGTAAACGCAAACGGAACAACAACAATAATAATAATAAAATGAGACGGATATGAAATAACCAATCCCAAAGTTTGTCCACAAAATATTCAACATCACAGAAAAGCCACCAGGCTAGCAGGAAAGAGTCTAAGGCCCAGAACAAGGCCAAACAAGCACAAACATAACAGAGTATCAAACTAGGTGCCACGCACCGACAACTAAGCAGTCTAAACAAGGAAGCCAACTAAGGACTAAGATTGATCCCCAGTGTCAACGAAGTCCTCGATCAACGCGGGTTCTGACTCAGCGTAAGCGAACACCACGTCCTCAGCAAGTATCTCAGGCTCGGGCTCTAACATGTGTCACCCAAAAGAGAAAAAGGGCACATGTCAGCAAGTCGAAAGACTTGTGCAAGGAAACGGAAAGAAAGGTAAACTAGCAACCTAGCAGTTAAAGTATGGTGCATGGCAAGTAAGGTAAGGTGGTAACAAGTAAAGTAAAGTACAGGTAGCAAGTGGTAGTTGTGTCATGTAATGTCAAGTAACACGTACAAGGGATCACTCAACGAGTGCCCTATTGCCCGCAGGCTGTGTTCAAGTATCAAGTACAAGGGATCACTCAACGAGTGCCCTATTGCTCGCAGGCTGTGTTGAGCTCGTCTTCTGGAACACGAGCCAGAAAGTGTATTTGACATAGGATTGTGCCCACGCAAGGTGGGTGCCTAGCCGGAACAAATAGTACAAGTATGTAGCGAAGCTACGCAATCACGATGAGTATTCAAGCATGCAATGACATGAGCAGATATTCGCGTACCGTTAATTGTATTTAAACGTGACAGGCAAAATGCAATGACATGAACATATTCGCGTACCGTTAATTTAAATTAAACATGGCAGTTAAAATGCAATAGCAGTTAAGGATGCATGGATGACATGAACAGTTAATACGCGTACCGTTAATTGAAAGTAAACGTGACATACAAGCATGATGAGGGTGACGGACCAAGCTTCGTTGTCAAGCTAGGTCAAAGGCGTCTAGACGGCTATCCTTTCACCGTCTAGTCTCTTTTACGCTAAAGCAAGGCAATGGCCTAAGACATGGCCCAAATCAAGAGATGCAAGTTTCACTTGCCTGATACCGGGATTGACGAGCAATGAAGACCGTCACACAAGCTAACTACTGAATGGATCACTGTTATGGCAAAACAATCATTAGCACAATGTTTCTAAATTGGTTTCTTATTAGAACCATAAGCATCTAATAATCCATTTTATTAGGGTTTCACAATGTCAATGTGGGTTATGCTAAAACTAAAGGAATCGAGTATTACCGTGAAGAAGCGAAGGAACGATGCCGAGCAACCACGGCAACGGAAGAACGATCCGGCTCAGATCTGGAAATGAGGGAAAAATCTGGAGAAATGTGGTTTGATGTGGATTTTGGGGGTTTGATGAAGGTTTGGGGAAGATGGAAGGTGGGTTGTGACAAGGGAGGGTTTGGATGATGGAGGATGAGCTTGGGATGAAGGATTAATGGTTTGAGGAAGATGGGGGCTCAATGGGGGAGAAATTAGGGTTTTAGGTCATGAGGGAGGAGAAGAAAACGTTTGGAGGGGTATTTATAGAGTTTGGTGGCGGCTAGGGCAAAACTAGGGTTTCCTGTACTGTTTAGTCGGTCAAAGAACAACCACTGACCGACTAGTTTGGAAACTAGTCGGTCGGTTGACCAACGCAGACCGACTAAGTGTAAACAGTAACCCAGACGAAAATTAGGATTTAGATTTAGTCGGTCAAAGAACAATTACTGACCGACTAGTTTGGCATCTAGTCGGTCGATGAACGTTCTTGGACCGACTAAGAGTAAACAGTAACTAGTGTCAAAAATATTTAAAGAGTTAGTCGGTTAAAGAAGCATTGCTGACCGACTAGTTTGCAACCTAGTCGGTCGACCAACGTTCTTAGACCGACTAACGACAAACAGTAACTCCTGAACATTTAACAAAGCTCACTAGTCGGTTCAAGAAGGTTTTCCGACCGACTGGATCGTCATCTAGTCGGTCGGTGCCCCTTCTTATACCGGCTAACGTGCACCAAAAGTTCCGAAATGGAGCGCGAAGCTCCGGGATCGATTCCTAAGACTCCTAGGCTTGATCTAACAATAAGATATGATCGATATGAAGCCTGTCACGAATGACTTACTTCAAACACGGCGACCGACGGAAGAATCTAGAGAATCACGACGAAACGAACGAAAATGAAAACTACGGAGACGGAAATGGAAATCGTAACCAAGGAGAAGCAACCAAAATATATATATATATATTTATGTAATAAAATCTATACATGAAAAACCAGTCGTTACAATAGTGCAAAAGCTCTGCATTTTTCCTTTTTCACATTTTATCTGCTGATTTTAAATATGTAGCCTTATTGGTTGGTTTGCTGCCATCTAGGTTGGACAGTTGAGGGAAGTCTCAAACAAGGCACACAATGCAGAACTTAAACTCTTCATTGAAGTAGATCTTGGACCGGTAATTTATTATTTCACCATCAAGCTTCACTTGAGTAGTTGTTTCCCCCCTACATTTTGTCTTTCTTGTTCTCTTTATTATACGAGATATTTGTCAGAACTATACATGCTGGCTGAATAATATTTTAATATATGTGCAAATGTTCAGGATTTACGTCATCTTCCTCCACCTGATAAGACGAAGGAAGACATACTACTCTTTTTCAAGCTTTATGACCCAGCAAAGGAAGAGCTAAGGTATTTTTATGTCCTATTGTATGAGAAATGTGTTAGCTATGCAGAACATCTAACTACTTCATTTCCTTCTGTTTTATGATATTAGATATGTTGGTAGACTGTTTGTGAAATCACAAGGAAGTCCAACAGAAATTTTATCAAAGTTGAATGAGATGGCCAGGTTTCCACCAGATGAAGAAATTGAACTATATGAGGTTTCTTTTGCTTTCACATTACAATCTTTTGATTTTCCATGGTTTTAGTCAAGTGTTGCAGAGCCTTTGTTCTCTTCAATAACTCCTTTAGCTTTTTGACTATGTGCAGGAAATAAAATTCGAGCCAAGCGTTATGTGTGAGCACATTGACAAGAAACTTACTTTTCACTCTAGTCAGGTTTAATAACAGATTTCACCAGCAAATGATATTTTTAGTAAATCAACTATTTGTGTCATAATCTGGCTATGTTGTTTTTGTTTTCAGCTTGAAGATGGTGACATTATTTGTTATCAAAAATCTCCTTCGTTGGAGATTGATGGCCAATACCGCTATCCAGATGTTCCGTCATTCTTGGACTATGTTCATAGTCGACAGGTATATGGTGCCGACATAATTAATGCTATGATAGCAAGCTAGCGAAAGCACTCAAGCTCATTTTTATAGAAGTTTCCAATTTGCATGCTTCTGTTTTGCATATTTGAGTTTCCTTGATACTTATTGCAATCTTTGAAGTGTTTCAAAGCATACTACTAGTGTTGACTCGGTTAAAGCATATCTTAAATTCCTGATCAATTGTAATGTAATGCATACATGTCTGTGACATTTATTTATCCTTGTTGAGGATGCTTTTCTTTAAATGTGTCTGACATTTATCTTTGTAGAGGGTGCTCATCTTTAACTATGTTTCTGTTAAATATAGGGTTTTGGAAGAAGAAAATCAGATTTATATATATGAGAATGAGAAATACAAGATAAGGTTTCTTTCAAGAGGAAAGGATTTCTTTCGAGAGGAAACCAACTCTCCAAGCTTTATATCTAGGGGACAAAGCTTAACTCTTACTTATCTAGGGTTCTAGGGTAAATCTAGGATTTACTCTCTTCTCTTGATTTTCAACATGAAGACAATAACTCCACTTCCAAATACATATATAGGATAGATCTGTCCGTAATTACAAATATCCCTAGAAACTCAAACATTCACAAAAATACCCAATAACTTCACAAAAACGCCCCCGACTAGTTAGCCACTCTAGGAATTGCTTTACGTCGTCTCCTCTACTATGTTAGGATCTTATCATTACTCCCAAAAGAGCCACATTGTCCTCAATGTGAAAATTAAGGAACCACTGCGCAATAACTCTGAAAGGCTCCCAAGTGGTCTCGTGATCTGATAGGCCATTCCACGTTCCCGTGGCTCCCCTGCAAATCCCCCTCAACTCTGTCGGCTCCAAAATCACCTCCATGTCCTCGGTTAGCGTTAATGGGAGCAAAGAAGAAGGGGTGTGGTCCACAATGGCTTGGCTGAGCTGCGATACATGGAAGACATGGTGTATGGTGGACTCCGATGACAGCTTCAACTTGTAAGCAACTTGGCCGATCTTAGCCTCTATCTCATAAGGTATGTAGTAGCGAGGCAACAACTTCTCGTTCCTCCAGTGCACTAAAGAGCGTTGTCGGTAGGGCCGAATGTTCAAATATATCATGTCCCTCACTGTGAAATGTACCTTGTGCTTGTGTCCATCAGCCTGAGTCTTCATAATCTGTTGGCCTCTCGTCAAATGTCGCTTCAACTCTTTCAGCACTCGGTCTCTCTCCAAATACTGCTCCACCTGTGAAATCGGTGTAGAATTGTGGCCGTAGTGAAGTAGATGATGATGGTCACACCAATATATGAGCCAAAAAGGCGTGGCCTGAGCGGCTGTGTAGAAAGAGATGTACCAATACTCTGCCCACGCGAGCTACTTCTCACACTGCCTTGGAGCCTCAGAAACAAAACAACGCAGTTACATCTTGATGCTCATGTTGACGACCTCAATTTGACAGTCTGTCTGGATGCGATATGCGGTGCTCTTCTTCAAAATCGTCCACTGCATCCTGAACAGCTCTATCCAGAAATGGCTAAAGAAAACTTGGTCTCGATCGAATATAATGGACTCCGAAACTCCGTGCAACATCACCACATCCAGTATATATGCTGCTGCCAACGCAGTTACGTCTCGATGCTCCTGTTGATGACCTCAGTTTGACAGTCTGTCTGGAGGCGATATGCGGTGCTCTTCTTCAAAATCGTCCACTGCATCCTGAACAGCTCTATCCAAAAATGGCTAAGAAAAACCCGGTCTCGATCGAATATAATGGACTCCGAAACTCCATGCAACATCACCATCTCCAGTATATATGCTGCTGCCACTGTTACTGCGGTGTAAGGATGTCGGAGTGACAAAGTGTGCATGCTTGCTGAGCCCATCCACTACCACCAAGATGATTGAATACACGTCGGATCTCCGACAGTCCATCAATAAAATCCATCGTCATCTCCTCCCAGACCCGATTTGGCAAGGATAGGGGTTGTAGCAATCCACCATGGGCCATTGTCATGTACTTGTGACATTGGCAAACGTCACACTTCGTCACCATCTCAGCGACATCCTTCTTCATCCCCTCTCAAAACAACTCCCTAACTAGATGCTAGTAAGTCTTGAGGACTCCAGAGCGGTCTCCCGACTGTGCTTCCATGAAAATCCTACAGAATACTTGGAATGTGTGTAGAGGTCATAGGCACCAATCGCCTCTGGTATAAGAGATGTTGCCCCTCCAACGAGTACCCTAGGTAGTCTGTCGAACCATGTAGAAGGGTAGACCGAATCTTCGCCAAATCTTCATCCTCCTCGATCTCCCGTTGCAGTGGCTTTCAATCAAGAACTACGATAAGGCGGCCAACTCTGAATCTATCTCCTTTCGTGATAAAGCATCTGTCACATTGTTCTCTAGACCCGGTCTGTACTAAATCTCAAATTTATATCCCAATAGCTTGGTCAACCACCTTTGATGCTCCTCAATCATCATTCGCTGCTCCAGGAGATATTTGGGGTTCCTATCTGTGCGTATTGTGAAGTGACGACCAAGCAAATAGGGCATCCACTTCTGCACCGCCAGGACAGTGGCCATCAACTCGTGCTCATAGATGGACTTGAGCCGAGCTCTCGCTGTCAACACCTTGATGAATTAAGTCGCCTACATCTGGTTTTGCATCAGCGCGGTGCCCAATCCATAGCCTGAAGCATCGGTCTCCATCACAAAAGGCCGATTGAAATTTGAAATGGCTAGTACTGAAACACTCGTCATGACCCTGTTATGGCCTCAAAGGTTCTAGTGGCATCCTCGTCCCACTGGAAATTGTTCTTTTTGAGCTGCTCTGTGAGTGGACATGCGATTGTAATATATCCATTGACAAATTTCATGCAGTACCAAAAAAACCTCTCAACCCCTGCAGAGTGGTAGGGCGTGGCCAATCAACCATGGATGTAATCTTCTATTTATCCGTCGACACGCCCTCCGTAGACAACAAGATTCAGATACTCTACACTTCGCTGGCGAACATGCACTTCTTCTGGTTAGCATAAAGCTGATGGTTCTGCAACTCCTGTAGTACGGTCGTTAAGTGCCCCACATGTGCCTCCATGGACATGTTGTACACCAAGATATCATTAAACAATACCAGTACGAACCTCCTCAAATAGGCGCGGAAAACACTTTGTTCATCAAGGCCTGAAAAGTAGCAGGTGCATTAGTCAAGCCAAAGTGCATGACCAAGAACTCGTATTGGCCCTCGTGCGCTTAAAGGCTGTCTTTGTCACATCCTCATTTCTCATCTGGATCTGGTGATAACCGAATTTCAAGTCAATCTTTGAAAAGACATCGGCCCCATGTAGCTCAACCAAGAGATCGTTGATCATTGGGATAGGAAACTTGTCGGGCATCGTCTCCTTGTTCAAGGCACTGTAATCGATGCAAAATCTCTAGCTCCCAGCCTTCTTTACAAGGAGGACCGAGCTCGAGAAAGGGCTCGCGCTAGGCTGTCTCATTCATGCCTGTATCATCTCCACCACCATCCTCTCAATCTCTCTTTTCTGCACCTGGGATAGCGGTACAGTCTCACGTTGATAGGCGCAACACCCTCACGTAGTACAATGACATGCTTGTAGTCCTGTAGAGGAGGGAGTCCACAAGGTATCTGAAACACCCACTCGAACTGAACCAAGATCCGTTGCACCTCTGGAGGAATGTCATGTCTCTTATCTGTTTCTATCTCGGTCATCCCCTGCAACTCTACCAAGAATCCTCCGCCCTTAGTCTGGATCGTCCTAGACATTGCCTTCAAGAAAACTTTGGTTCGGCGCAAGTTAGGATCCCCTAAAGTGTCACCATTTTCCTCCCTCATGGAACTTTATCCTCAACAGCTTTCAGTTGATTCTTGTATCGCCTAAGGACTACAACCATGGCATCCCTAGAATGACATCTGTGCTACCCAGGTCGAGGGGCAAGAAATATTCCTCGATCTGTATCCCCTGGTGAGTCAAACTCAGGCCACGACATACCCCTCTGATACGCTCCACCAGTCATGTCCCCATCATCACTCCGAAGCCCCGTTGTCTACCAGCTGCAACCATGTTGCTTCACCACCTGGTTGGATATGAAGTTATTGGTAGCACCCCCTATCAATTAGCATGGTGACCTGCTCAGAAAGTCAACTTCATGGTGTGGTTCGGAGTGAACCTTATCATGAAGTTAAGTGATACCTTCGCGATGTCTAAGTGTGAGTGCTTGTCCTATACCTCCACAACATTGTCTACCACTTCCACACCATCGTTTTTCTCATCATCCACTAGTAGTATCTGGAGGGTGCGGTCCCGACAACGATGTCTAGGGTAAACTTCTCATCACATCGGAAACACAACCCCCTGGCCATTTTGTTCTGCATATCCTCCTTCGTCATGCGTCAGAACTGATCACTAGGCGGTGCACTGCTACCCATCTTCTTAACAGACTGGGTTCCCCCAGACTGGGCTCCTTCCATAGGCGCCCTCTGTCCACCTGAAGGTGCCTGGTTACGGAGGGTGGGGCCGCTCCAAGCTCCCCTGGCACGCCGCTCCACTGTGAGTCTGTCCTCCACAATATGTGATAGCTCCATCATGTCTAGCCCGCGATCTCTGTAGGCAGAGCTCGGCTCGGATGTCTGACTTGAGTCCCTTCATGAAGCTCCCCATCAATGTCGTCTATGGCATCCCTCTCATGCAGCTTGAGTGCCTCGAACCTCTTTCTTTACTCTCTAACCCCACCATCCTGTTGAGCAAGGAGCTGCTCATGTAAATCTCTACCTTGGGTGTTTTTAAATGAATCCAGTATGCAGTCTTTAAGTTCTTTCCACGCCCTCACATGCTGTCATTGTTGCCTCCACTGAAATCATGACAACGCCTCCCCTTCCAAGCACACTCCCGTCGCATGCAACTTCTCGAATTCTGAGAAATGGTCCACTGCAAGATATTGCTCCACGCGATAAACCCATCCAAAAGGATCCTCACATTCGAAGACCGGCACCTTTAGCTTTCTAACACTGCTCCCAGCCGAACACCCCCTGGCCTGCTCTCTCCCTCGACTGGTCGATGTGAAAGTGGTGATAGGCATTATGCGGGGCCCTTACATCTCCCCACAAACCTCTTCCTGATCCTCCGTATTCTTCCCCATCTCCATCGAGCCAATCGGGTGCTCCACCGCCACCCTTGTAGTCCTCGTTTGTCTCCCAGCGTTCGCCACTCCTCCACGCCTCTCGCATAGGCCCATGGTGGCATCCGTCTCCGAAATCAGGCCCAAAATTCCTCGGATGACTCGACGGCTGTGCTTCGTAGTGGCTCGCCCGGGGCCCACGGCTCCCCCATGGTGGCTGTCGGGGGTCACCGGGCCCTACACCCTCCTCCCATGGGTTCGTCGGTCCCTGGTGTGCCCGTCGGGGGTTGTCGCCCCTCTTTGTTCTCTCACCGGGGCGATGTAGCCCCTGGAGGAGCCGCTGGGGCTCACTGCCACCATCCGAGGCCTCCAGGGGGTGTGGCAGACAATGACGGCCTCGTAGGTGGTCGTCGCCCCTGCCGATGACTCTTGGGGGTGGGTGGCCACTTGCAAGCTCACGGGGGCTCGCCAGCCCCTATCGAGGATTCCCAGGGGTTAGCGGCCCTTGGCAAACTCGTCCCAGGGGTTAGCGGCCCTTGGCAAACTCGCAGGGGTTCGCCGTCCCTGTCGATAGCTCCCAGTGGTCGACTGCCATTGGCAAGCTCTCTTGGGGTTACCGCCCCGTGCCGATGGTTCCCAGGGATCGGCGGCCCCTGGTGAACTCTTTGGGGGTTCGAGCAGCCCCCTTCCATCTCCGAGAAGCCCTCTTTGATGAGCTCGACAACCTTCTCCTTTTTCTTGGCCAAAGCCGCTCCTTTTGCTGTGGATCTGCGATGTGGTCTTCTTCTGTCCTCAGATGTGGGCTTGATGAATTCTTCTTCTCAGATCTGAGGCTTCCACTCATCTCATCCATTTGTTTCCTCAAGGATTCCAAGGCCGAAGTGAGGTGGATAGGGATTTGCGTGTTGATTTGATTGGAGGAGAGCATCTTTTCCATCGCTAGCATTTTCCGATCCATCATAGCAAACGATTCATCCGTAGATCTGATCTCCTTGATGTCGGAAGTGAATTTTTCCTCCAAATATTTCATCTTTCTTGTTGTGGGCATAATGATCTTGCTCGCTCTGATACCAATTTGTTATGAAATCTAGGGTTTTGAAAGAAGAAAAATTATATATATATATCTATTATACATTTGACAACTTTTTTGGATTCTAGGGCTGACTACGACAAGATAAAGAGTGGCTGAGATTTGATCTTGATAAATCAATGGTTGCGATTGGATTTTGTGAAAATTTTAGTGGGGAAACTTAAATTTTGTTGGGAAAGTGTCTTGGGAAACAAAACTTTGAAATTAAAAGTGTATTGGGAAAGATTGTGGAGATTAAATTTGGGGGGAAGTGTCTTGGGAACCAAAACTTTGAAATTAAAAGTGTCTTGGGAAAGATTGTGGAGAAACATGATCCATTAAATTAAACAAAGTAAAAAATCAGCGTAAAAAAATTTAGCGAAACAACAAACTAGTGTAAAAAAATTTAAGTTAATACCGTCACTGAAAAATACACTGAGCTTTGTTGTCCTGCGTCGAATGCGTCCGCGCTAAATTTTTTTACGCTAATTTGTTGTTCCGCGCCAAAGGCGTCCGCGTCGAATTTGTTGTTCTGTTAAATTTTTTACGCTAATTTGTTAGTCCGCGCCGAAGGCGCCCGTGTCGAATTTGTTGTTCCGTATCGAATGCGCTCACGCGTTGTTGCACGCCAACAAATGGCACCCGCACAATTTTTAACGCTAATTTGTTGTTCCGCGTCAAAGGCGCCTGCGCCGAATTTGTTGTTCCACGCCTAAGGCGTCTGCGACGAATTTGTTGTTCCGCACCGAAGGCCAACAAACGGCGCCCGCACAATTGTTTACGCTAATTTGTTGTTCCGCGTCAAAGGTGCCTGCGTCGAATTTGTTGTTCCGCGCCTAAGGCGCCTGCACCGAATTTGTTGTTCCGCACTGAAGGCGCTCGCGCATTGTTCCGCACCGAAGGCGTCTGCGACGAATTTGTTGTTCCGCACCGAAGGCGCTCGTGCGTTGTGCCGCATCGAAGGCGCTCGCGCGTTGTGCCGCATCGAAGGTGCCTGCGCCGAATTTGTTGTTTCGCGCCGATGGCGCCCGCGCGTATTTGTTGTTTCACGCCGAAGGCGCCCACGCCGAAGGTGCCTGTACTGCTAAATATTTTTATGCTAATTTGTTCTTTTAAATTTTGGCTGTGGCGATAATTTTTTAAGGAACAAAGATTTCGTGGGGGAAAATCTTAAAATGAACCGTGCCCGAAAGCACCGGTTATGACTAGTATATATATATGTTGACTAGGTTCCATTCGGATGGATTAAACATGCGGATTCATCCAATTGGAATTTAAAATTGGGCAACCTAAATGGATAATCCGTTCCGTTGGATCTGATCTACATGTCTAAACTACATACAAACAAAATTTCAAGTGATTTGGATATGTTTTGTCCATCCATCAAGCGGTTGCAAAGTTCGTCGATTTTATGACTATTCAAAAACATTGATTTTGCAACCGCTTGATGGATGGTCAAAACATGTCCGACTCCCTTGAAATTTTGTTTGTAGCTAGTTTATAGCTAGTTTAGACATGTTAGATCACATCCAACGGAGCGGATTATTCATTTAGATTGCTCAATTTTAAATTCCATTTGGATGGATCCGCATGTTTGATACATCCGAATGGATCCTAGTCAACACACACACACACATGAGAATGAGAAATACAAGATACATGTTTCTTTTGAGAGGAAACCAACTCTCCAAGCTTTACATCTGAGAGACAAAGCTTAACTCTCACTTATTTAGGGTTTTAGGGTAAATCTAGGGTTTACTCTCTTGATTTTCAACATGAAGACAATAACTCCACCCCCAAATATATATATATAGGACAGATCTGTGCACAATTACAAATACCTCTTTAGTAACCACAACATTCACAAAATGCCCAAAAACTTCACAAAAAAGCCCCCGGCTAGTTAGGCCTTCTAGGAATTGCTTTGCGCCGCCGCCGCCGATATGTTAGGATCTCATTTGTTTCGTTTCCCATGTAAAACTATTTTGAGCATTTATAATGAGAAGGCTATGACCCCCTTCAAATATTCGGGACAAGGACTACTATAGATGGACTTTTTCTAGTAGATATATAATTTGTATGCTAAAAAGTTGGATTACTGCAAGGCTTGAAATATGTGAGGCTCCAATGTTGTATGTTTAACAGAATAATTGATGAGAGTTACATTTGGTCTGACAAGAGGAAGGGTTTTAACCAAACAAGATCAAAATTGGGTAGGAGTTCTGTTTATACATAGGCCTAGTTAACATGTTCTAATCTAAAGAAGAATCTCGCCACATGTTCTAGTAGGCATGTATCCAACATCCTGACACATCCATTTGGTCGAAATTCCATAGTTGCATTATGATTATTTGAACTTATATAGGGAGTTTAACCTCTTTTGGTGTAGACTTCATTCTCTCCAGCTAGATATGGCAAATAGTATCCCATTTAATTTACATGATGTTCTGTTCTCCTGATGCTTTTATGTCACCTTATCAAGCTGACCCTGACTAACAAGCGTGTGGTTGAGCATGATTCCAAAATATGGACACGACTTTCAATATCATATTACTCCTCACTGCCCCGTGGACCTGGTTAATTTGGATTGGGTCCAGGTTATATGTTTATAAGCATCTAATTTGTTTGCTTTTACTGTTTTCTGAGCATATGCACGTTCGAGGCCGCGCGGAACTCCCTAATCTCATGTTATCGTCAAAACTGGTTATTCTTTTGGGTTCAATTTTTCTTTTTGAAATATATTTCTGCTAATATCTATAAGATCATGTTGGTTGCATTCTAATGTTTCAAATATTTTTTTTTGGATTTGGGGGTCTTAACAAGAGAAATCTAGATACCATAAAAGCTAGAACTACCATTTCGTTTTGCACTTTTTTACTGGAATGTGATTCCATTTACTTGTGTGTTCATTCGAAGAGTTTGTCAAGTATTTAAAAATTAGGTGAATCAATTCATTCACACATTTTGGATCAATTTTTTCCATTGGGGCATTCCGTTTTGTTTGTTTGTTTAAAGTTGGGGCCATTTTAACAATAATGAAAAAACACTAGATTCCCCTCATGTTTTTGTTTTGACATTTACCTAATGATGATCCTAAATCCCACATTAAGGCTGTCATTAATTTTTCAAAAACGGAAGAACACGTTACATCATAGCCTCAAACAGTGAAAAATGAATGAAATGAATAGGAGAGAGAGGAGAAAGAGCGGGGAGAGGAGAGGAGAAGAAAGTGTCTAACCTTCTTATCCACATCTACAACTAGCCTCGGTTTCTCTTGCCAATGCCACTCTCAGTCAGTATAGGGTGGTGTATGTGCAAGGATATTTTACCCGTTTTATGTAAATTAGTATGGTAAGGTGAGGTTGTTCTACCTGTCTATATGAACGTGTAGGGTAAGTGTAATGTGCTACACATTCATGTTAACCCATTTACATGTTAAAAATAATTAGTACTAATATCTAATATTAAATGGATATTCCCATTTTATACTTTTATTCTGCATCATGATCTGACATCATCACGATATGACATTCTTTCAATTAAGTCCACGAAGCCGACCCAATTTGTGGGATGATGGATTTCTTGATGGTAATGATTCCAATTTTATACTTATTTATACTTTGATTAATTTTTAACATGGACATGCAACTTTAACTTGCCTTTTTTTAAAGGATGAAACAAGTTAATCTTATTTTAGTGACACATTTAGGATAAAATTGATTTGTAAACGTGTCATGTGAACTTGTAATGACAGTGAATTCAATGCCACAACATAAAACACAAGCTATACTTACATGCCTGAGCAAAAGTTTGGCAGTTCTAAAATATATCTAGTGTTTTACCTTGCAGTGTAAAACCCTTTACTGATGGGATAAGTTGATTTAATTCCTACATTACCAGATACAGTAAGGTAACGTCCTTACCCTTCTTGTGACCAGTTCTGGTGCTATTCAGATCTCTATAGTCTAAACTCCCATTTTGTAGGGGCTAAAAATGGACATTTTGTAGCTGTTAAAATGGGCAGAATAGAGTCTGTACCATATGGTTAAAGCTTGGGGTCTTAATCAGGTTAAGAACACACACATCCTCCTGATTGATAACCTTTAGTCGAAGGTTTGTGTCTGGGACCTTTGGGTAAAGAAGGAACAAGTTATGATTTTATGCTTTTTGCCATTGGTTCAAGATTAAGTTTTTCATATTTGCTTTTATTTATATATGATGTCATTTGGTTAGGCAGGGAGGGTCTCTTTGAAATTTTTTATATGCCTGTTACCTGACTGACAATGCAGTACTCTAATTTGAATATATAATTCAGTCCATCTATTTTGTTTTTGACATGTTTCAAGCTTGAATGCCCTTTGTCTACGCTCCTCAGATTTTGTTTATGATGAGATTTTGTAGGTGGTCCATTTTCGTTCATTGGAGAAGCCAAAGGAGGATGATTTTTGTTTAGAATTGTAAGTATTTGAAATAGATCCTTTAATTTTTAAATATGCAGTAAGTATACTGTAGATTGATTCATATTCCTTATTTCTGTCTTAAAGGTCAAAGCTTCATACTTATGATGATGTTGTAGAAAGACTTGCCCGCCATCTTGGTCTGGATGATCCATCAAAACTCCGGCTTACATCTCATAATTGCTACTCTCAGCAGCCTAAACCTCAACCCATAAAATACAGGGGTGTTGAGCGTCTTTTGGATATGTTGGTTCATTACAACCAGGTGGTTATTTTTTCTCATCTACTATTGGGTTTGTTCATAAACACGAACAATTCTCAGTGAATGAATTGGTATGTGTCTGAGTTTTGCGGCTTTTTATGCAGATTTCTGATATATTGTATTATGAAGTTCTGGATATTCCTCTGCCAGAGTTGCAAGGTCTAAAAACTCTTAAAGTGGCATTCCATCATGCTAACAAAGACGAGGTTGGTTCACCAGACATTTTTTTGCCTTTAGGTGATTTTGATTGATTTGATGATCTCTTAAAAGTTATATATTCTGATTTCAGGTTATAATTCACAGTATCAGGCTACCAAAAAATAGCACTGTTGGTGATGTTATCAATGATTTAAAAACTAAGGTGATTTTGCGACTGCAATACTGCCTTATTTTCTTTGAGAAGTTTGTGTTAATCATGTTATCTCTTGTAACTGTTCTTTCATTTAATTGTCAAAAAAAGAAGACTACTTAAAAAAAATTAGGGAGGAAAACTCACCTTTCAGTTTGGACTCGTTATTCTTCATAATTTTTTTCTTTCTTTTTCTTAAAACAGGTTGACCTCTCTCATCCTAATGCCGAGCTTCGGTTGCTTGAGGTTTTCTACCATAAGATCTATAAGGTATTATGTGTTCTCCTTTAGGAGATGGCTTATTTTTCTGTAAACAAATTTATGTTTGTTTGCCAATTGTATATGGCTGGGCCAACCAAATTAGCCCAAAGTGAAGTTATTTGGTAGATTATTTTAGTCGTTAGAGAATGAATCATTTTTTGCACACACATCCATGTTTCATCTCCTGAAAGAGAAGTCAGTTTAGGATACTGCTGATCCCTTTTTAGATAATCAATTAGCTCCATTTTTTTTTTCAACAACGGGGTAGTCTATAATAGTTCAAAGTAGGTCTACTGGTTACTGAAAACCAGGTTGAGATTTGCATGCGTGCCTCTTGTAATCAGCTGCTACAAGCTGGAAGTCTTTGGATAATCATCCATCTTTACTTGTATTTCATATTTTTTCCTGCAGCTGGCGCTGTATTGCTATTTAAGCAATCTACAAGTGGTTCTGTTCATCCCGAACTTTTCTTTTACCTTCATAATCTCATGTACTGTCTTGTGCCTTCTCATAAAATGCTCTAGTTTTTAATTTAACCTTTTGATCATCATTATGTCTCTTCCTTGCAGATTTTTCCACCTACTGAAAAGATAGAAAATATAAATGATCAGTACTGGACATTACGAGCCGAGGAGGTTAGTCATAAGCCATTATAGTTAAACAGCTATCCTTATGCTGATATTCAATTATTTATAGTGATATCTGGTTTTCTTTTTGATATTTTTTGCTTCAATTAGATTTTCTTTCCATTTGTAACCTTTTAATCAAAACATGGATCCTTCATTTTATGTATTGAGAGTTAAAATTTTAACATGTATATTGTTTATTTGGCAGATTCCAGATGAAGAGAAAAACCTTGGTCCCCATGATCGCTTAATTCATGTTTACCACTTCATGAAAGATCCAAACCAAAACCAGATGGTAAGTTCAAGCCAATGTTTATGTGATAATGTTTTGGAGAATTGTGAATAATGCAAAATAATGTGTAAACCAAGCTTTGCCCCCCCCCCCCCCCCCCACCCAACAAACACACACACACACACACACACACACACACACACACACACACACACACACACACACACACACAAAACAAAAACAACCGGCGGCAGTACTTCTCTCATTTGTTCTTTAAACCCTTTTACCCTTAGAGAACTATTGTTAATTAGGAACAGTATCAGGTTTTTATGAGTACTGTAATATTCAGTGATCTTCTTTCGTGGACGATATTAGTTAAAGAGTTTTCATATATATTTTCCTGGGTACAAACATTTTTCATCTTTTTATTTGATACCATCCTATGTAATCAGCTATTGTTTTACCCGATTATCAATTGTATCTTATACAGTAATGTGAAATAATGTTCCCTGTTGTAGAAATTAAATCTGTGTTCTATTTCAACAGCAAGTTCAGAATTTTGGAGAACCTTTCTTTCTGATCATTCATGAAGGTGAGACTTTGACCGAGGTTAAAGCACGAATACAGAAAAAGCTTCAGGTTCCTGATGAGGAGTTCACTAAGGTAACCTTTATCAATGTCTTGCACCTTTCTAGTGTTGCCTCTGTATAAATATTTTAGATTGGTGTTCATATAGATTATGAATACGACAGCTTAACCATCCATGTATAATTCTTCTGGATATTTTTAAATGGATTGTTCAATTACTGGCTACTAAAATTGTTGCCGTGAGCATGTTGTATGCTTAGCAATGTGTCTTTATTTGGGGATGCTTACCTACCCGTATATATTTGGTGCTCATGAATTTGCATTTTGTTTTATTTTGTGTGGACTTTACCTTCATTCTTTTAATGTGTTGGATGACATACGCTTGCGGGGAAGAATCCAAACCTATACGGCAGAAGCTTGACTAAATTTGGAGGAAAGTATGGATATATGTTAAGAAACATAATGCCTAGTTCGGAGATATTTTAAAATTACTTAATCTCACTAAAATGGAAAAAAATAGCTTTAAATGGTACTAGTATAGAGCATAACATTTTCGAAAATATATAATCTACAGCAAGGCAAATTCTTGCAAGTAAATACTAAGCAAATATGGTAAACTACCACACATGCAAATTCTCATAAAGGAAAGCCACAGAAGATCAAATTAGTTCAATGTTTTATATTTCAATCTTTCACATCATGGTCTAGTATTTTCATTTTAATATACTAAAATATTAGCAAGACAGAACATGGTTAGCAGGAGGTGCTTAGGAGGAGTCGAGATTGTGTGACATGTCTTGGGGATCCCTCCAATCTTTCCCTGTTCAAGACGGAAAAAAAACCCTCAAACTTTGACAAAACAACAAAAAAATTAAATAACTTCCCTCCTGCAGTACCCTTATCTATTCATTTACCAGCATATGGATACTATATCTTTATAATTGATTCACGTTCATCATTTCAGTGGAAGTTTGCATTTTTGTCTCTTGGCCGTCCTGAATATCTTCAAGATTCAGATATTGTTTCTAGTCGATTTCAGGTACATTGTTTCCTGAATGTCTGATTTTTCGGTTTCTCTGATTCTTGCTAGTCATAATTGTTACAATATTCATTTGCCCACTTCAGAGAAGAGATGTCTATGGAGCCTGGGAGCAGTATCTTGGATTAGAACATACTGACACAGCTCCAAAAAGAGCGTACACGGCCAACCAGGTAAACCTTGCTGCTTTTTGGCAAAAGAACGATTGTATCCAAGCCAACATTCTGGTTATGATTATTTTGTTTCTTCTTGTTGTTGTTGACAACACAATAGAAACTTGATTTACTCTGAGTTGAATGCTGACATCATGAGGTTTCACTCGCGACCCCTCCCCCAAAAACCCCCTAAACAAAAAAAAAACAATCCTTTCTTCCACTGATACCCTTAAAATGGGAATATAGCCTGTTGATTCTTTGGATTGCTCATCCTGGATAAAGCTGTAGCTGCTGTGTTATCTAAATGCAATGTTTTTAACCTATGCAGAACCGTCACACATTTGAGAAGCCTGTGAAAATCTACAACTAAATATTAGTCTGTCTCACCTATCCCATGGTCAGCTATGCCAGTTTGATGCCTTCTGCATCACGTCAGAACCAAAGCATGAGGGTTAAATATAGTTAACAGGAAGCAGCAGGTGGGCTGCGGGGGGTTTCTCTTTGTTGCTTGATCGTGTTGCTTGATTGTGTTACTTGATTGTATTGCTGTGGCGGTATTTATTTTCCTTCTGGCTGGGAGGAGGGCCGCTGGAGTTCATGATCATGCCCGTCAGTAAATGATGCAACTCTTCAGGGGTTTCCCAATGTTTGCCATTTTTTGCTCGTCTCATTGAAGCCCCACACTAGGAGGATAGAGGTTGACTTCACTTCCGTGTAATCTAGTACATACAAAGATTTTTTTTCGGATTAGAAAAGATGTATTACAGGGTATAGTCAGTTCTTCACATTTTGTTGTTCATTTTTGGTTCGGCCTTTTGCCTTACCTCATTCCGGGTTCTTTTTAGATTTTGTTCTCTAGGCGGAGTGGGGCTTTGTATAAAGTCGATAATTGTTGTCAATGGCGTCAGAATTCGTCTTCAGGTAATGTAAAAGAAACAGATTGCCTCTTGTTTTAGTTTGAGTGCTGCCCTAAGGGGGACCGATTATGGGTATCTTGTTATGAACTGGAAGATGACAAATTCGATGGTATGGTGCCGCGGTTGTATCAGCAGCAAGTTGCTATTGGTCTTTGCGGCCAAAATTTAGGAGCTCCTTTATTTACAGCCTATTGTTGCAAACAAGGATAGTATGCGTATGTGATGGTGAGATCAGGGCCAGGAGATGGTTGGAAGCTAGCAATTCTTCGTAGCAGTGGACCAGTCTGAGTTTTAAGGCATAGTTCTCCACACGGTTGCCGAAAAGTTTTGGAAGTGTTGGTTTTTGTTTTTCTGTGGGAATAAGAGTCGCGATTTGCATGATCATTGTAGCATCCATGTGTCAACATTTTCTTCATTTTGGACTGTCATTGAAGTTGCCAGTTGGTGAGCTGTGTCCGAGTGCTGCCTTGCTTTCTTGTATCTGGCTGACTGTCTAATGTGTACTGAAGGAACCCAATGCTCGGGCATGTGTAACCCAGAAGAACATGGAAATGTCTTTTGTCGCAAAATGTGTGTTTTTTATTGTTATGCATGGCATACGACAAAGTATTTGTAGGGGCATTCTGAATTGCAGTATATGTAACCAGGCAATTAAGTGATGATCGTGTGCAAGGTCGACCGTTCCAATGATCTAAAGCGAGGCCGTGGGCGGTCTGCCAACCAAAGAAAGGACCTACTCAGATGAAAGCCATTCATTTCGGCTTGTATATCTGAACATGGGGACATGGCCGCTTCAAAGTATGGGATGATCCTTAGTTGACGGATTTCTGGAACAAGTCCGATCAAGCACCAACACATCTCATCCTTCTCCCTACCCACGGTTTGATATCAGCGATTGACCGATTGATCTCCGTTGTGCTTCAATCATATATGGTCGATAATTCCTTTGGGGCTCCTCAATGCTAGACGCTTGACTCACATCAAAAACATAGCTACGACGTTTCTTCAAGTAAATTTTGTCGATCCCACTTGTAGGCGGGTTGGCAGTGAACTGAACTGGAGACACCTTCCATGTCAAAACAAAAAATTCTTTGATCCCAGCCCCCGTGGGGACAAACAACATCAGCCAGAGGATTACCTCTAAACATTTTGAACAGACTATGGTGTTGCATGCGTAGACTGTAGACTGAGAGTAAGACGGAGCTTGAGAGTGGACGTAGATTGTGAGTAAACGGAGCTTCTTGATTGAGAGTAGACGTAGACTGTGAATATGTAGCTTGAGTTTCTTGATTGAGAGTATAGTGAATGAGAATGGAGTGTATGAGAATAGAGACTACGAGAGAGTATGAGAGTTGTGAAGAAAATGAGGGTGTGTGGAGCAATTTATAGGAATTTTAGGGTGTAAAAAGACCCCTGTCCCCGCACCCAAAATGACCGGTTTTGACCGTTGGGGGGGTTTTTGGTCTTTTTACCATAAAGACCAAAAGCCCTTGGGGGCCTTGGAAATGGTAAAATGATCGTTCCCAGCGGGTTTCGGGAGGAGGGGAGCGGCCCGGGCCAGTGCCTGGCCCGGCGGGCCAAAACTTATGCAGAAGCCTGGCACTGGAGCCGGGCCGGGCTAGCCGGTGTAGGGATCCAAAGCTCGGGTTTAGGTCTTTCCACTAATGCCCTGGTTTAGGGAGCATTAGTAGAAACCCACAGCTTGGGTTTATGAGGGTGGGACGGGAGTAGGATCGTCGGTATAGGGATCCGAACCAGGATAAATTCTGTGTTTGCGATTGCAATTTCTCTTTGTGATTATTGTGTTTTATTATAATTTAGCATTTTTAATTACCATTACACTATTCACTACCCTCTAGTGTTGCTTAGCGTACATGGATCCTACAATTGGTATCAAAGCCGGAGAAGGACTTAATCAAGTACAACGCTAAGGCTATGAATGCGTTTCATTTTGCACTCGATGCCATTGAGTTCAACCGCATCTTTATGTGCAAATCAGCGAATGAGATTCGGCATCTCTTGAAGGTTACACATGAGGAAACCTCAAAGGTAAAGATTTCGAAATGAAGTGTTTTTGTTTCTAAATACGAGATGTTTAATATGCAGGAAGAAGAAAGCATCTTTAAGTTGTTCACTAGGTTCACGAAGATCGTGAACGCTTTGGAAGGCCTAGGGAAGAAGATCTTACAAGAAGATCGGGTGACAAAGATCATAGGCTTCCTAACACGTCAATGGGAATCCAAGGCCAATGGCATCGAGGAATCCAATGACATGAGTAAGTACACCGTTGAGGAGCGCATTGGAAACCTAATGGCCTATGAGGTGAAGCTTCCACACGAGAAGGAGTGCCAATCCTCAAAGCCCGTTGAGAAGCAAAAGGAGATTGCATTCAAAGCCGTCGATAAGAAGATCAAATGGAAGAAGAAGTTCAACGGCATGGATGAAAAGCTCAAGAAGAAGAAGAAGAAGCATAAACACATCTCTAGCGAGGATGAAATAGATGATGAGGAAGCGATGATGAATACGGTGTTGCCATGGAGATTGCCAACAAACTCATGATGATTATGAACCCGTCTTAATGTAAGAAAGCTTTGAAATTATTTTCTAATTCTAACAAAGCTTTTATTTTTTGTTATAAGTGTGGCAAGACATGCCATTTTGCAAATAATTGCCCAAAGAAGAAAGATGGAAAGTATGTGTGCAAAGGGAAGAAGCATTGGAAAGGGAAGAAGAAGAAGAATCCCGCATTTGTAGGAACTTGGGATGAGTCTTCGTCTGATGATACAAGTGATAGCGATAAAGATGGTGAAAATGAACGCACTTTCACATCCATGGTAAATGATGTGCCTGATCTTGTAGATTGGACTACGCCAAAATGTGTTGATGTCAACCAAAGAGACACGAAGAACTTGTGTCTTATCTCGATTGAGGAAGATTCTTCATCCTCAAGTTCAAGTGAAGAAGAAGAGGAGAGCGATGAGAGAAGGAGGAAATCATGGAGGATATTCGGGAGAACAATTAGATAATGTTGGCATCTGTTCAAAAACTAGCTAAAGCTTTAACTTCTCTTAAGGCCAAGCATGATTTGTTGTTAGCTAGTCAAGGGAACACTCTCTCTATTATTATTGATTCACCCACACATGCCACACACACTTTAGGTAACGAGGAGAAAGAAACACTTCTTTCTCAAATCAAGAATCTTGGCATTGAAAATGATATATTGACAGCCAAAAAACTTGATTTAGAATCCCGGATTTCTGCCCTAACTTTGAAATGCAATGAGGAATCCAAAAAACTTTGAAAGTTTGTGACATCCAAGGATTGGCTCAATGATGTGCTTAAACAACAACATCTGGCAAATCATCGTGGGGTTTGGGTTATAACTCAAAGGTTGGTTCCCAATTAACCCACCACCTCTCCACATGGAGCCAAACAATGATCTTATCAAGCTCATAAGAAGATGCAACATACTTTCTTGTATAACAACGCCAACGCCAACAAGAACCCCAACAAGAAGCATGTAAAACATGGCGTTGTGAATGCGAATCAAAATGATTCATTTTATGCCAAAAGGCAAATCATCTATAGTAGGCAAGCTAAGAAAATATTTCTACACCCAAGCATGCATATCCCTCTAATGCCAAGTTTCATCCTAATATCACTTGTCTCAAATGGTAAACTTTAGAACATTATGCTAATCGTTGTCCTAAAAGGAAGCCAGATAAGAGGACTATGAATGCCTTGAAATTTTGGATTCCTACCAATGTAGGGTTGCATAAGAGGATGCCTAAATTCATGCACTAATGAAAAATGTGTTTTGTTCTAGTGATTTTGTTAGGAAATCAAACTCATCGTGGGTTTGGTGGCCTAATGTTTAGATCTTCACACACATGTTTGTTTGGTTGGATTTTAGTCTATTGCATATTCTTTTCCAACTTATGTTTGTGTGTTTCCTAATATTTCGAAAATATTTTCAAAATCTTCATTTAGGAATGGATCTATGGGGTTTGCTATGTCGTATATGCATTCTTTTATCTATGTGCATGACATAGGGGGAGTTTGTATATGCTATGTATTTTCAAAATCTATTTTGAAGCATATTTTCCTCCCTTGATGAGTTTTAGAATATTTTCAATCAATAGTGTTGGATATTGTTTCAAATTCATCATGTTGACATTGTTTATATTTGGATTGATTTATTTTCTATAATGTCATGTATCATTGCCTTCATTTTATTTTTATCATTTTGCAATGATTTCCATGTCACATGTCTCCATAATTGTATTTAGTTCATTGAGTCTAAAGTTGACCTATTCAATGATCTAGGGGTGCATGGTAGAGTGAATGATACACATTCTTATATTTTACATGGGGTATTATACACTTTCTTTTTCTCTATGTCATTTTTCATATTTGGGGAAATTGACTTTCATGTCAAAGGGGAATATAATTTTCATGTCCACATTTTTGACAATGACAATGGGAGAGTTATTCGGGTTATGTGAAAATGTATGCTTGTATGCTTGTATGTGCAATTATTGTGCAATTTACTTTTGGTATTCCTTTGAGCAATTTTTTAACCTAATCCACTTATAAGCATTTAGTCTTTATAGTTGTATTTTTAATTTTTACATTTGATATGCATATAAGTAGGGGGAGCCATTAGCATGTGCATAATGATAATTTTTATTATTTTCACATAATGGATGTCATGATCAAAAAGGGAGAGATAATTGGATATTGGCCAATTAGCCCAATATTGTTTTGATGATGATCACCTCATTATATAGTTGCTAATGACTTTAATTATTTTAGTCTCAGATTATTATTTGATTATCTTGTCGAGGAGACAAAGCAATAGATGATGGGATGATGGATTCAAGGCTATGGAGCAAAAGCTTTGAATGAAGACAAAAGAATTCGAGTGTAATTTTGTGATTTCTTCTTGTATTTTACTTTACTTTATAGAATATTTATTAAGTGTTGAATAGATGCACACACACACACACATATGCATCATTTCAATCTTGGGTATCTTAGAAATCATATAGAACCCATCCCATTTGATCCTATTCCCAAAACATTATTTATAGTGCTTTTGGAGCAGGATCAGACGTCTGGTAACTCTTCACTAGACGTCTGGCATGTCAGTTTTTTAGTTGGTAGATACAGCCTCATGTCAACCGTCTGGAGGTCATTGACCTGACGTCTAAATAGTGGCTCAGACATCTGGCTGGTGAACTCCAGACAACGGGCCAGTGGGTTGAGTTTTTATGAACTATCTGTTTTTAACCCACATTTTCTCACCCGTCTGATGAATGATGTTCAGATGACAGAATAGTTGATTAGCCGTCTGACAATCCTTCATCAGACGTTTGGTTGCAAAAAATACGAATCCATCCCAGGTATTCCCAAAGAGCTGAGTGTTACGAAGGGAGATACAAAAAACTCAGAGCAGGTCCACTACGCTGCTGGGAATAGTACCTGTAGTGCCCCATACAACAGCCAACTAATACATATAATGTAACGACCCGCCTTCGAAGGGCCATTACTTATTTGATTTATTCGCAGGTCTGCAGTTAACCAGTGAAAACAAAATAGCCACGATGCAGAGATGTACAAAAATACTCAAATAGTGTCCAATTATTACAATCCATACTGTACAAAATGTTCCAACAAAGATACATGAAAGAAGGAAAGTACAAATGTGAAAATACGTGAATGAGTAAATAGATGTACTGGCAAATATGGGTTGTTACATCCTACACTCATTAAAATAATTACGTCCTTGGAATTTAGAAGACCGATAATTGCCTAAGCAATTTAAACGATCGAAAAGGAAGGCTTGATGAACGATAACGACATAGGAAAAAAGTTGTTAATAGCATGAAATATAATGTGATATCATAGCATAAAGAAAATATGAGATATTATATATGAATGCATACTATTGACATCACCATAGCTTCCGTAATTAGTCCTAAGATCAGTATCGTCATAATACTTAACTTGACTTTTCAAGTAGCCAAAAGTTAATATAAGCTAATGGCGTTACATGAAAATGATAGTTATTATGATGACGACATTTGTTCGAACTTGGAACTTGAGGTGATAAGTCAGTAGCAAGCTATTTAAACCACATAAAAAGGAAGATCATAAAGTTTATTCGTGCTACTGGTGACTTCACAGGGCCTAGCCAATGATGTCGTTCATAATATAGCATGCAACGACGGGCACTCGTGCTTTTACATCACCAACCAAGCACTAATACCATCAATCTCCATAATGCCCAACAGCTAGCCAATACCCAAACTCTCATCCAAAGCCAAGCACAAGGCCCACATCCAACTTCAACACCCAAGGCCAATATCATGCCAATAATTGTCGACATCACTCCTTCCGTAGACCAATACTTGACATTCACAACATTCAACATCACCCAACAAGTAAACAACCAAAAACTCACTTTCCAGCACACCCGTAGGAGTAGACGCAAGAAGAAGCCCAAACTGGATCTCAACATGGGCGAGACCTAGGGCAGAGAGCCCACAAGAATCCCAAGAACCGTAACTTCTCAAGACCTCATCTACATAGCGGTAGCGAGGGTGGCGGCGAGGGTCGTCGTCAAGGCCAAAAATCCCAAAGCATATCGTCGGAGGGCCATCGGCGGTTGTCGATCCATGGCGACTGTCATTGCTCGACGCGGCGGGTGTCACCTGAATGGGATGGAGTGGTGGAGTTTCAAGTGAGGCCGGAGGAGCTTGAGGCAGGAAGGATTGGGCTCGCTGGGAGAGAGGTAGGGTAGAGGAGATGGTGTTGTTGGGGGCGTAGGGGAAGCCACGTGATGAGTTTGATGAGGGAGAGAGATGGGGGGTTTTAAAAGGGGGCGCCGAAAGTTGTTGATAGGGTAGGCTAGGCTAGGCTAGGTTAAGTAGGACCGGGGCTTGAGGAGAGGATGAGGACAAAAGGCCATAATAAGGGGAGATGGTAGGTGGGAAAAGGATTCAAACTCATGAAGAATCGGGCACAAGATGAAAGTAGGGGCTAGAAGAGATATACGAGCTCAAGAAAGAAGAATAAGACGTAACAGCCTACACTTGCATATCGAGTTTGGCTCATCTCAAATTCTCTAGTGCCATCCTTAAATACTTCTGAGCGTCCTTTAATTCGCTTTCGTTGTCGAACTCGAACTTCTGGTGATCGAAAATTCGAACGCTACCCTCTTTAAAATAGACGTAGCTTGAGTTTAGGCGAACTAAACGTCATAGTCTAAGAATGAGAAGGTCGATAAAAAAGCAACAACATACTAAAAGAAGGGCGATGAAGATGAATTGAATGATTGGTCCACCTATGGAAGATCACTCTAAGCAGATGAAGGAGGAAAGGTGTATAAAAATACACTAAGAGGATGGAATAAAAGAAGGGAAAGAGGCCAAAGAAGATGGGTAATAAAGACACTTCACCTGTATATCCAATATAGGTGAACACTCGAGACAGCCAGTACTCGAGAGTTTAATTTGAGTATTTTATATTGCACACCCTGATCTTGCTATATTGTTCACGAGGTAGTTAGCGCGGACCTGCATGTGCCACCAAACTTGTAACGACCCGCCTTTGGGGGGGCCATTACTTATTTGATTTATTCGCAGGTTTGCAGTTAACTAGTGAAAACAAAATAGCCACGATGCAGAGATGTACAAATATACTCAAATAGTGTCCAATTATTACAATCCATACTGTACAAAATGTTTCAACAAAGATACATGAAAGAAGGAAAGTACATAAGTAAAAATAAATCTGAAAGCTGCGGTCTCAGGGTCAAACTCTGGCGCTGCCAACTCAAGAACATCTACCTCCACAGGTGTGTCGTCTGTGGTGCCATGAAGATGGAACCGAAGGTAAGTCACAACAATTTTAGCAATAGAAATAGAGTAGTGCAAGAGTATGGAACAGGCTATTGTAAACAATTAAAGATGATCATGCAAGTGCAACAAGTAGGGTAAGCATGCAAGTGCGACAAGTAAAGTAAATGTGGACAAGCATGCAAGTGCGACAAGTAAAGTAAATGTAGACTGAGCAGGTACAATATGTAATGTACAAGAACAATCATGACGACAGTAGTAATGAGGTGTCCATGTTAAGGAAGAATACTTGTGCCTAGCCTAGTTCGTGACTTATAAAGGGAATTATATTGAGCAACCAAGAGTCCATCTCTTACCATGGGCGCTACCCGGGTGAATTATGCTATGAATACTGTGCCAGAATCTGTGATCAAGTCTATGAATTTGTCACCGACTACTATGATGGGTTGATAGAACCGGCACGGTGACAACAAAGCCTGGACTAGTCGCTCCCGCACTTCCGCTATTATAAGTTACCCCAAAACCCCAAGTGTATGTGATGTCTATCAAGCACATGTTCATTACGAGATGTTCCACAATGTTATTCCACAAGATATTCCACAATGGTGTGCCACTAGATATTCCACACGAGATAGTACGTTTGACAACTCATGAGTCATATGCATGTCATGCAGCAATTGACGCGACTATTTAAACGTGAGTAATCATGCAATAAGTGTATCCAAAGTCCATGCATGGTATTTAAGCGACAAGCACATGACATTCCATATTTACTATGATAGTTAAACCAGGACCACTGATTGACTTTCTTATTGAAAAACAAGAAAGATAAGGATAAAGACAAGTCCAACAAAGATGTCGATTCCATGCTTCGAGCATGTGGTTTTCAATTAGTACACAGTTTACCCAAGTAGATGGTCGTGTGCTACAACCAACTAAGTTGAAAGTTAGCGATGTCGTACGTTCAAGTCAAAGTCGCTCCGCAGTTGATTCGTTTCCTATTTAGTTAGGTCTCTAGCCATCGGTTCAGGTCAATAACTGTTCTGAGACCAGATGACATGTCCTAAGTTCTTACGAGTACACTATCTAAATTTCTAAAGTTAGAATTAACGTGACTTACATATCGAGATCGTCGTAGTAAGACGAGGTTGGAGCTAGAGCTTCCAAGGGAGCTGGTGCACGAGAACCGGTACCTTCAAACACAAGAAACAGTCGGTTAAAGAACACACTATTTTCTATCTATTTAACTTGATCGTTTTGATTTTTATAATTGATTGAAACAGTGCCGAAAAGCATTCTAAATTTTTAGATAGGCTAGATATGAGAAAAATAATTTTACTGAAGGAGGAAATATTTTTCTGAAGCTTCTGATAATTTTTATAATTTTTAAAAGCTCGAAATAGGTTTAAAAGACTAATTTTAATTAGTTATCATATTTATTCAATAATTTCTTCTAGGTGCAATATGCATGAAAAAGTTTCAAGTGAGCTGTCAAAACAACCGTCTCGAAGAGTACTACCACATATATTTTTCCCATATATCAGTTTACGTGAAAATAATAAGTTATGGATTTTTAAATGAAAATAGCATATTTAAGTTTTAGGCTCAAAAATTCATTGTAGAAAATCTAAACGTCTGATTGAGATGAAATAGCGCCATTAGGTCCAGAACGTCATTTCTGATTTTCTGGGCCTGGTCTTGTAATTTTCTGAGTCCTATAGGATTTATTGTGAATTTTACATTAGAAAAACCATATTATATAAATACAAATATTACAAAATACATTTTATACCCGTACAATACCCAAATACGTATTATAATAATACGTTCTCACCTCCGTTGTTTACGTTCGCTGCGGGGTGTGTTTGCGGGCGGACGGCGGAGGCGGGCGTCGTCGGTGGGACCAAGGCGACACGATGGGGGAGGCGACGTCGATTGGCAGTGACGTCGAGAGGCAATCGACGTGGCAGCAGAAATGACATGGGCGTCAGAGAGGAGCAGAGGGAGGGAGCTGTTCGACGGTTTCGATTGCGGGGGAGCTCCGAGGAGGTCGTCGGAGGTCGGAGAGCTCAGGCGTAGGCTGCTGGGTCGTAGCCGTAGTAATGATGAGGGCAGAAACGAGGAGGAGGACACGGGGCAGTCGGAGCTCGGGGAGCACCTTCGGACAGATTGAGGGCTTCTGTGGGTTCTAGGGGACGGCGACGAGGCTACGGAGGCGGAAGCGTCGACGTGTGGCGCTGTGGTGCACCGGAAGCGGAGAGCGAAGGCGGAGGATGGAGGAGGGGCAGTGGGCAGCAGTCGGGGATGGGCAGTGCTTGAGGCCAGCGAGGCGTGGGTTGATGTCGAAAGGGAAGTGGGGGAGCTTCGTGCGGGCTTGGCTTCGAAGCGGTGGTGGAAGCGGTGGCCGCACGCGTCGACTGCGGCAGAGCGGCGGCGAGCGTGGGAATGGGGTCGAAGGCGGGGAGAGCGTGAGAGAGGGAGAACGAAGGGGAGATGGGTTAGTTTGAAAATGAAGGGGCTTGTGTGTGTGGGCTGAGTGAGAATGATAGGGGGAAGGGGGTTAATATATAGGGTTAGTAATTAATTAAGTAAATAATAATAATAATAATAATAATAATAATAATAATAATAATAATAATAATAATAATAGTGGTGGTGGTGGTATTAAATGGATACCCACCCATTTCGGATCTGAGCTACCAAAGGGGGTTGGTTAATGTGGGTGGTTAGGAATTAATCAAGTGGGGTTGGGGGGTAGAAGGTAATTAGTAATAGTGAAAAGGAAGAGGGAAAAGTCATTAGGGAAAGTAATTAGTAAAAAGGGAGGAATACAACCCGGTTTTTGCATACGACTCCGAAAAATTACGAAAACATAGCCACTGAATCGTATCGTTGTGAGGTTCACGAATACGGATCCAATTCGGGGTTTGAACTACGGAGATACGAGTTTTAGGCCAAAACATTTAGGATGCGGGTTTGCGGGTTCTAGGTCGATTTGATTTCAGAAAAGTACGATATTAATATGAGATCCCTAAATGATCATAGAATGATACTGTAGAAGTTTGAAAACGTTTTGATGATGTTTGCATAGAAAATTAATTCATACAGCTAAAACAGTAATATTTGAAAATGAATTATTATAAAAATTATTTAGAGGTATTTGATGAAACCCAAGCTTACTGAAATATACCATAACTAGTTTGATACTTTAAGATATTGTTATAAGAAATTTTAAAATCATTTTTGATATAAACTCCTGACTAACCATTATAAAGTAATTTTAAAATGTGAAAATACGTGAATGCATAAATAGATGTACTGTCAAATATGGATTGTTACCCATAACATCGCAAGTCTTAGAGAAACACTGAAGCTAAAACACTAAACTGCCAAAAAGGAACCATCATATACATATTTCATGTGCAGATACACCATTCCATACAGTACAAAGCAACGCTCACCCAAAAGACTCCCTAAAAGTACTTGGGCAAACTTCTCACCCCTCGCCACCCAACTCAATTCAAACTATCGATTCTCTGTTGTCACCAACTTCAGCTTCAGCCTCTGCTCCAACCAACCAACACCCGTACATGAAAAGTCAACGTGGGGCACGTCAAAGCGTGGCCTAGTAGGAATTCCATACTCCAACCCAAATGCGACACACACTAATCCCACTACTGATTGCACATTGCTACAAGTGAAAGTGCTATAGCTAAACATGGCATGCGTAACAAAAGGAAGCAACCAACAGTGTTTCACGTAGGAAAAAGAGAACAGAATGTAGCAGAGGGTATAAGGAGAGGGGTGACGATCGTAACAATAAACAATAACAAATACTACTAAGGCGTAAAAGATGTTCGGTCAATCAATTACATACAATGTTATCTTTTGGAATCCTAATATCAAATACGACGTATGGGACTGGACCTTTCCCAACTGGGTGGGAGAGTAAAGAGGACTCTCCGTCGTGCTAGCCCATCAAGAGCCTTGGGTACCACTCTACACTCCCCGCCGCGCTAGCTCGTCAGGAGTGCAAGTGTACATACCACACAGAACCACAAAGTAACCACAACCAGTCCATCCCATAAGCCTACCCGATACTTCGAAATTCCCCCAACCCGTGTTACCCTCCTTTAGGAGGACTGGAACACTTCCTCACTTTCACTTTTTCATGAACATAACACAAAGATATTTCACATTTCCAACATCTCATTCCCGACATCATATCAAGGTGTCATGCACATCATGCCATGCCCACCATACCGCCACAAATCATACTACATTACCACCCAACATAAATGCATGCCATGTCCACCGCATTCTTCCCTCCATGTATAAGCATCCATGTCCAACCATTTACACATATCCATAATGAGTCCCACAAGCAAATCATTACAATGAACTCGAATGAAATGCACTTTCACATCAACAACACTTTCATGTAAGGACCGCCTTACCCTTACAATACTAACAACACACATTAGAGGGGGGCTGAATAGTGTAATGGTAATAAAATTGTCGAATTAAAATTAAACCTACAAATGCAGAATTATAAATGCAAGAGGAATAATTGACACAATCAATCCAAATGGAAACACAAAGTTTTACCCTGGTTCCCCAAACTTGGGTACGTCCAGCCACACCAATATTCACTATATTCCCACACAGAGAAGTGAATACAAATCTCACAAGGAGATACCCCACAAAGACGATTTATGCCCTACACAAGGACCCAACCAACCCTACACGAGGGTAAAGACTCCCACACAGAGAATCACTAACTCCCACTCAGAGAATTAGGGTTAGCCCTACACTAGTACACTAAACTCCCACAAAGAGAGTTACTCCCACAAAGAGAGTTATTCCCATTAAGAGAATATCCTAATCGTACAAAGAGATAAACTCCCATTAAGAGAGAAAGACTAATTCCCACTAAGAGAATTAGTGTTACAAAATCACCAAGTAAAATAAATACTCTTACCTATGCCTTGAGATGCTTACTCATAAATGGATGCAAGGTATGGAAGAGGATCTTCAAGTGTTGAGATATGCTTGAGAGCACTTGGATGAATTCCCTTGAGCTGGACTTCAATGCTTGAAGAGGAATGAGAGCTTAAAAGAGGGAATTGATGGAGTTTGAGAGTTGCTTATAGATCTCTTAAGATATTCAATAGCATCAAGAAGATTAAGAGATGGCAGCACACCCATATATATAGGAACCCTATATCAAACCCTAAAACCCAAGAAAACAGCCAAAAGATCAATCCTGCAACGGCTAGAAACTGGGCGAAACCGACAGGAACATTCGACTGATGATCATAAGACAATCGACTGATCAACAGCTAGAAAATATCCAACGGATATAATCTGAGCCAGGACAGTCGACTGATGAAGTCGATACAGTCGACTAAAAACAGGACATGCGCCTGTTAATCCTTCAGCAGGCGACTGCTGCAGGGGCTGGAATAAAACAGAGAGATTCACTCTTTCTCCAGATAAGCATACAGGCGACTGATGTCAATAATATAGTCGACTGTCAAATAGTCAGGCACTGTAATACCTTCATCAGTCGTCTGCTGTATAAGATGGAGAAAAGACAGAGAGATGCAGAGATTGCACTTACGCTACTCAGACGACTGTTGGCCAATTCCCAGGCGACTGTAAATCTACAGGCGACTGTAAACTGAGCAGCAGTCGACAGTGCGTAAAGCTCAAGTTTGAGTTAATTGAAATGTTGACTTGAGCAGTGCATATCAGTCGACTGTAGAAGGATCGACAGGCGACTGGAAATCACCCAGTCGACTGTAAACCCTTCATCAGGCGACTGATGGAAAGCTAGAGACTCCAAATGAGTCTTTGGTCAGAGTGAACCTAATTGGTTGGATTCTATGATAATCCTAAGGCTCACTAAGATTGTTAAATGCATATGCATGAATGAGTAAACCATCTAACAAGGCATTACATTAACCTAGACTCAAAGAGAGAGAAAGCAATAAAGTAAATGGTACATGGATTACATTGCTTTCCTTAGAGTCTAAGTCTTCAATCTTGATGCCATGATTGCTCTCCATCATCTCCAAGCTTTAGCACTCCTTGAGTCCAAGCTTTGGTCCTTCTCCACTTGATGTCCATCCTTGCACCAAGTGATTAGTCTCCAAGAAAGATATTCTAGGAATGAAACTGTGAGACTAAAACATGAGAGTCATTAGCAACAACATATTGTTGTGATCATCATCAAAATAAGATTGGTATGAAACACCAATACTCAACAATCTCCCCCTTTTTGATGATGACACACATTATGTAAAACACAAAGAATTAAAGCACAATGCTAATGAGCTCCCCGTACTTATATGCACCAATTATACAATGAGCTACACAATATTAAATACTCATTCTACCAAATAAGATCATGGTGACATATAATAGGCATGTATAACATAAACCAATTGCAATAGACAAAATCATGCAAACATGAATGGTTTATCTAATCCCATATATCTCTCCCCATAGATATATCTCTCCCCATATGCATATGTATAAAACTCTCCCCTATAAGGTTACATAATGCATATAACTCTCCCCCTTGACATCGTCAAAAAGGTGTACATCAAATATATCCCCCTTTGTCATCTTAACCAAGATGTGACAATATGCAAGAAAAAGGAGATGTATGATACCAAATTATAAAAATCTAGTGGGTATCAATTCACTATCCCATGCTCCCCCTAGATCATAGAAATGGTCAGCTTTGACATCTAGGATCTAATACCAATTATATAGAAGGAAATTAACAATCTCTAACAATTGAGGTAAATACCAATTGTAGAAAAAGAAATTGATATACAATTAATGGAGCCATGGGCCTAAAGTGTATCAAAGCAATAGATATGGAAAAATCAAGCTTCAAAGAAACACAAAGATATTGCCAAAACAAAATAAAACATGAACATGCTGGCAATGTCTAAGAGGTTTAGTTTGAGACCAAAAATAACCAATTGTAAATAATGATCTCTAACATCCCCCGAAATGAGAATTGAAATATGTTTTAAAAATATTTTAAACATACTATATATTAATTTCCCCATTGACATACCCATGGATCAAAAAATGCATGTATGTCAATAAACCCCAAGGTCCCCATTTTCATGAAAAAAATAAGTTTGAAAATATTTTCAAAATCATGAAACACACACAAACAATGGGTATGCTAAAAAAACATTCAAGCACAATACCCATGCAATATGCATATGTGTGAGGAACCTAAACATTAAGCAACCAAACCCAAGAGGAGTTTGATTTCCTAATGTAATCACATGAGGTGATCACATCCCTAACTAGAGAGTTGATGTAACCATCCCTCTCCTACACACTACCCTTAGTGGGAATCCATAAACTCAAGGATTTCCTAGGCAAGGGTTTTGCCTTTGCAAGAGGGATGGATGTGGCATGCTTAGGTGCAGAAACGAATTTCTTGGCATGCAAAGAATGAGGATTTTGCTTCTTGGCAAAAAATGAAGATTTTTCATTCTTCCTCATTACATCGTGATCTACATGCTTCTTGTTGATGTTATTGTTGTACAAGAAAGCATGGTGATTCTTCTTAGGTGCTTTAGCAATATTTCTTGTATTTGCACCATAAGATGAATTAGAGGTGGGTTTGGGTACCACATTTTGAATATAACCCAAACCCCCTCTATGATTTGCCGGATGTTGTTTTTCCAACAAATCGTGGAGTGAATCCCTAGAATACACAAAGCTTTTGAGCTTCCGGGATTCCTCTTCACATTTCAACGTAAGTTGTTGAATGCGAGTTTCTAAGCTAAGGTTTTGAGCAACAAGATTTTCATTAGTTAAACTCAATTCCTTAACTTGAGAGAGAAGTGTGCCTCTCTCACTAGTGTCACAGACATGCAACACATCATGATTATTTATACTAGTAGATTCTAAAACATGCACCCTACTCATAGCATTATCAAGTTTAGCTTTTATTTTACCATATGAGTCGATGCACTTACTTGCCAAATTTGAGGCCACATTTAGGCGGTATTCGAGCTCCTCGTATAAGATCGTTTCTTCCTCGATCTCTACATCATCATCATCCTTGCTAGAGCTTGATGATGGCTCCTCCTCAATTGCCATGAGACACGATTCCTCATAGGCGTTGATCCATGCTTCCAACTCATCTTCATTTGAGCCGGAGGGGATTGGTGTAGGAACATCAATGGCTACAAAGCACGCGTGTGCATCCTCCTTTGCATCCTCTTCTTCGTTACTTGATGTGTCCTCACTCGAATCATCAAAGGTCCCGACAAGTCCCTTCTTGTGATTTTTGGACTTGGACCTTCCTTTCCAATGCTTCTTCCCTTTACCTTGTAAGTTTCTTTGTTGGGTTTGGAAGGGCATTCGGTTGATAAGTGACCTTTTTCACTGCAAGTGTAACAAGTAGGAACCTTGTTAGAATTGGAGGCAAATTTTGACAAAAACTTACCTTGCTTGCACTTGAGGAATGCCTTGAATTGTACGGCTAGATCCTCAATTTCTTCTCCACTTGCTTCATCTAGCTCATCTTCTTCACTAGGAGCTTCTCTATGGAATTTCTTCCTTCATTTGATTGGCTCCTCCTTGGCATGGAATGCAACCCCCTTGTGCTTCTCTGGCTTCTCGGGCTTTGATGGTTGAATCTCCTTCTTGTGTTGAAGCTTCACTTCATTCGCCTCTCGGGCTTTGATGGTTGAATCTCCTTCTTGTGTTGAAGATTTACTTCATACGCCATGAGATTACCAATGCACTCCTCAACGGTATATTTGGACATGTCATAAGACTCCAAAATTATTTGGCCTTTGACTCCCAATGAGGTGTGAGAGAGTCAAGGATCTTCTCTACATGATCCTCTTGGGAAATCGTCTTCCCGAGTCCCTCCAAAGTGTTCACGATATCAGTGAACCTTGTGAACACCTCTGAAATGCTTTCGCCTTCTTGCATCTTAAACATTTCATATTTAGATCTAAACACAGTTTGTTTAGATTTCTTTACCTTTGTAGTCCCTTCATGACATATCTCCAAAGTATGCCAAATATCGTTGGCCGTTTTGCACATGGAGATGCGGTTAAACTCATTTTCTGAGAGGGCGCAATGTAATGCATTCATGTCCTCGTATTGAACTTGATCGAGTCCTTCTCCGCCTTTGTCCTTGAAGCCGCGGGTGTAGTGGGCTTCTCAAATGGCACCTCCGTAATGTCCCATTGGTCTTGACCCTCCATGTAGATCATCATCCTGATCTTCCAACTTGGATAGTTGGTTCCGTTGAAGAGCGGGGCTCGAACGGTTGAATGACCTTCTTCATGAGACGCGGATGAGGCGTTGAATGCCATCGTTGTAGTATGCTATAACCTCGCTCTGATACCAATTGTAAGGATCGCCTTACCCTTGCAATACTAACAACACACACTAGAGGGGGGTAAATAGTGTAATGGCCATAAAATTGTCCAATTAAAATTAAACTTGCTAATGCGAATTATAAATGCAAGAGGAAATAATTGACATAATCAATTCAAACATAAACACAAAGTTTTACCCTGGTTCCCTAAACTTGGGTACGTCCAGCCACACCAATATTCACTATATTTCCACACAGAGAAGTGAATACAAATCTCACAAGGAGATACCCCACAAAGAGAATTTATGCCATACACAAGGACCCAACCAACCCTACACGAGGGTCAAGACTCCCACACAGAGAATCACTAACTCCCACTCAGAGAATTAGGGTTAGCCCTACACTAGGGCAGTAAACTCCCACAAAGAGAGTTACTCCCACAAAGAGAGTTATTCTCACTAAGAGAATATCCTAATCCCGCAAAGAGATAAACTCCCACTAAGAGAGAAAGACTAATTCCCACTAAGAGAATTAGTGTTACAAAATCACCAAGTAAAATAAATACTCTTACCTATGCCTTGAGATGCTTACTCATAAATGGATGCAAGGCATGGAAGAGGATCTCCAAGTGTTGAGATATGCTTGAGAGCACTTGGATGAATTCCCTTGAGCTGGACTTCAATGCATGAAGAGGAATGAGAGCTCAAAAGATGGAATTGAAGGAGTGTGAGAGTTTCTTATAGATCTCTTGAGATATTCAATAGCATCAAGAAGATTAAGAGATGGCAGCACACCCATATATATATGAACCCTATATCAAACCCCAAAACCCAAGAAAACAGCCAAAAGATCAATTCTGCAACGGCTAGAAACTGGGCGAAAACGACAGGTACAGTCGATTAATGATCATAAGACAGTCGACTGATCAATGGCTAGAAAATATCCAACGGATATAATCTAAGCCAGGACAGTCGACTGATGAAGTCGATACAGTCGACTGAAAACAGGACATGCGCCTGTTAATCCTTCAGCAGGCGACTGCTGCAGGGGATAGAATAAAACAGAGAGCTGCACTCTTTCTCCAGATAAGCATACAGGTGACTGATGTCAATAATACAGTCGACTGTCAAATAGTCAGACGACTGTAATACCTTCATCAGTCGTCTACTGTATAAGGTGGAGAAAAGACAGAGAGATGCAGAGATTGCACTTACCTACTCAGACGACTGTTGGCCAATTCCCAGGCGACTGTAAATCTACAGGCGACTGTAAACTGAGCAGCCGTCGACTGTGTGTAAAGCTCAAGTTTGAGTCAATTGAAATGTTGACTTGAGCAGTGCATATCAGTCGACTGTAGAAGGATCGACAGGTGACTGGAAATCACCCAGTCGACTGTAAACCCTTCATCAGGCGACTGATGGAAAGCCAGAGACTCTAAAGGAGTCTTTGGTCAGAGTAAACCTAATTGGTTGGATTCTATGATAATCCTAAGGCTCACGAAGATTGTTAAATGCATATGCATTAATTGTTGAGTATTGATTCCCCGGATTTGGTTTTGATGGTGAACAAACAAAAATATCATGGACTAACTCTTTGTGAGCGCAGTTATGGAGATCGTCGCCAAAATTCTATGTACATCAAAAGCGACGTCTCAAGACTTCTTAAAGCACGTGATCGTGTGCCTGAAGCTTCGTTGAAGCTCAAGGAGCATTATTGAAGTCAAGAGATTCGGATTGAAGCTTTGAAGCCGGTTCGTCTAGTTTATTTTATAGTCTTCTAGCTTCTTTTCGTAGAATGTTAAGCCTTGAGTAGGACTTACATTATAATATGCATAACGCTCATATCTTAGAGCTAGGATTATCTTAGAAGCCCATAGAAACTTTCCCGAAGCTTTACGCTTCATTTCGCGGCTTCTTGTACATCTTAGTTGGTTCAAGAAGAAGAACCAACCGACTAGATTGTCATCTAGTCGGTTAAGAATCCTTCTTGTACCGACTAGATTTCCTTGCTCAATTCAGCCTAGGCACTGTTGACCAATTAGTCGGTCCAAGAAGGTTCACCGACCGACTAGTTGTCAAACTAGTCGGTCGGGAATCCTTCTTAGACCGACTAGTTATTCTTTCATTTCTTCAGCCTAGCTACTGTTGACTAGTTAGTCGGTCCAAGAACATCCATCGACCGACTAGTTGTGAAACTAGTCGGTTGGAATTTGTTCTTAGACCGACTAGTTCTCTTTTGATCAGCCTATTGAATTTCAACTTCTTAGTCAGTCAAAGAACACTCACCAACCGACTAGTTGTCAAACTAGTCGGTTGGCAAGTCTTCTTAGACCGACTAGTTTTATCTTCTGAATTCTCCTTTTTGGCTGTCAACCTTCTAGTCGGTCCAAGAAGAATCACCGACCAACTAGTTGCAAAACTAATCGGTCTGTGATCCTTCTTAGACCGATTAGACTGCTTCAGAAATAGATCCGTTGGGCATTTAGTGTCACGATTTTGCTTCTCTCTTCTCTCTATCCTATATATACTTGAAGTGCTTCTAACCTAGCATTCAAGGCTGCCATTATTGAGTTTTAGAGAATCAAAGAGAAAGCATTCAATTCTCATTTCCAAGCTTCCTCTTCTCACATAGAATCTCTCCAAACTCCTTGAGCCCTAATTTCCTCAAGAGAGATTCTCTTCATTGAGCCATTCAAGCCAAGAGCTTGATTCAAATTCACCAACTCCATCCTAGCCTTCGATCGCTGTTCATCTTGGTGGAGCTAGGGTTTGGTGACATTCTCTCATTCAAAATCTTCCTTGCCCTAAAATCTGTAAGTTTACTCAAGGCATAGGATTTTGTTGGTAAGTGTTTTATTGTTTCATTTACTTTGCTATTAAATTTATCTCTCGGTTGTGAGAGAAGTTCGTGATCCCGGGTTGTGAGAGTCACGTTTTCATTTGTGTATGATTTGATCTTGTAGAGGTTTTCTACAAGAATTTCATAGTGCAAACTTAGGTTAGAGGATTCTAACTCAAGTAGCCGGAGGGGATCCGGGTGTTTGGTACGTAGGATCGTCGGTAACAAGTCGGGGAGACTTGGGTGGATCCGAACCCGTTACATCGCTTGTTTGCATTGCTTAATTCTTGTTTGTCATATTTTCATTCCGCATTGTTGGTTGAGTTTGCACAATAATTAGGAATAATTATCTTGATTATTTTAAAGTACTATTCACCCCCCCTCTAGTACTTGTGCAGTAGCTATCAGGGCATTACATTTGGTATCAAAGCCAAGTTCATAGCTATGTCTTCCAATGACAACAAGACCGTTCGTCCACCTTCCGACTACAGCACCTTCAAGAATCGTGAAGGAGCTTCTTCAGTGATGTAAGGACACTCCTCTACTAGGCCTCCTCACTTCAACGGTGCCAATTATGGGTACTGGAAATACCGGATGGAAACCTTCCTCCGGAGCACTTCACTTTGGAGAGCCACGCTAACGGAGTATGTCGAGCCCGCTGAAGAAGACTTCGCGAAGTGGACTACCGCGGAGGTCACCGCGGAGGTAACCAATGCCAAAGCAATGAATGCCTTGCAATGTGCATTGGAGCCCGAAGACTTTAACAAGATATACACATGTAAGAGTGCATATCAAATCTGGAACTCACTTCTTATCTTGCATGAAGGAACGAGTAGGGTAAGAGACTCCAAACTCACTGTTGTAAATAAAGAATTCGAATTATTTCACATGCAACAGGGTGAGAAGATGAAGGAGCACTATGCTCGCTTCGTTGACATTACCAATGAGTTGGAGGCTCTTGGAAAGACTTACACCCAAAAGGAGAAAGTCTCAAAGATCATTGACGGACTTCCTTCTTGTTGGGAAAAGCATACCTTCGCCATCGAGGAAGGTAACGATATGAATAAGTATACTGTCGTACAACTAATGTGTACCTTGATGTCCTATGAGGTACACAAGGACAGTAAAATAAAGATGCATGACATGATGAAGTCGTACTTGAAGCAAGACGAGCCGAAGAAAAAGGCGATTGCGTTCAAGGCCGCTCCATCTACATCTACCGATGATGAAGAATCGGAAGACGGGTTGGACTTAGAATCCATTGCCCTTATGGCAAAGAAGTTCAACCGATTCTTCCGGAAAGGTAACTTCAAGAACAAATCTAAATTTAGTTCTACTAACGCCTCTGCTCCTTTGTGTTTTAAATGCAACAAGCCAGGACACATCAAAGCGGATTGTCCTCAAAACAAACAAAAGGATAAATGGAAGGCGCCAAAGTTTGACAAGTCTCAAAAGTACAAGAAAGGGTACAAGAAAGGACTTGTCGACACATTCACCGACTCTGACGAGGACTCCTCAAGTGGAGAGTCGGATGATGAACAAGTGGAGCAAGCACACATGTGCTTCATGGCTAGAGAGGAACATGATCAAGAGTCCTCCTCCAATGAAAGCGAGGATGAAGGCGATGAGGTAACGATGGATGACCTTAGATTAGCTAACGAGCAAATTTGGTCTAAGTATTCTAAACTAGTAAATAGATATACTAAGACTTAAGATGAGCTAACTAGTCTCCAAACCTCACCTAAGCCTATCATCATCAACAACGACACCGTTGTTGAAGGATTGAGAAATGAGATTGTAAATCTCAAATCTCAACTTGAGCATGTTCACATTGAGAATTCGGATGAACGCGAGATGGCGGATTTGATTTCTCGAAACTCAACTTTGAGTATTGAGAATGAGAATCTCAAATCTTGTGTTTATGTACTCACATCGCAAGTGTCCACCTTGGATGCTTCTATGCATTCTCTCACCGAGAAGTATGAGTACACATTAGGCCGAATTAATAAATTCAATAAAGGTAAGGACCATTTGGATAATATCCTAAATGACTTACTTCCGACCAATCATCACATTGGCTTGGGGTATAAGATGGGAAATTCATCCAAATCTTCCACCATCTTTGTAAGGCCAACTTCCGATGCCTCAACTAGTGGGAGTAAACACCCCATGGGTAGTTCCTCTACCAATGGTGCTTCCACTAGGTACACACCCCCATTTGGAAAGAAACCCACTTTGGGTGGACCTCCAAAGAAGGGTCATGCATTTATGTACACGAATACTATGCCACGTAGGAACACACATCCTACTCCACCGGTTCAAAAATATGATGATTTTTATGCTCCACATCCACAGGCACATGCACACCAAGTGAGACACACTCACACACGTGCTCCCCCACATGCATATGTTCATCCACATCATTACTATATGAATGATTACCATCATGCACCATTTCATCATGTGCCATATGCTTATCCACGACATGCTTTTCCTAGGCCACCTCCTCGTAGGCCACATGCATCACGTAGACATCAACAACGTATGCATGCTCACAATAGGAATAGGGCTCCCAAGACATTCACTATTTGGGACCCGAAGGACACAAGCATGCATGAAAAACAAGCATACATTAATTCTTATTTCATGAATGTAGTGTACAATGATGATTATATTAGGAAGTCTAAGTCCAATTGGACTTGGCTTCCAAAGGTCTAATATTTTAGGACCCAATGACCTTGGGTACCATGGAATGATATTTTAATCTTCAGATACTCAAGAAAAAGAAAAGGAGCAACAAATCAAAATTTAGCTCCAAGAATAAGTGGATACTTGATAGCGGGTGTTCAAAACACATGACGGGTGAAGCTCAATTGCTCTCCGGAGTGATGCCCATTGAGAATGGGAACCGAGTAGTCTTTGGAGGCAACGAAAGCGGAACCATCATTGGTGTTGGTAAAGTTGGTAACCCATCTAAACCTCTAGTAAGTGATGTTTACCTTGTTAAAGGCTTAAATCGCAATCTCATTTCAATAAGCCAACTTTGTGACAAGGGTTACAAAGTTAGCTTTGCAAAAGGAATGTGTCATATTTTTAGTAAAGATAATAATAATTTGTTATTTTCTGGCATACGCCATAAGGATATATATATCCTAGACATCCCCAAGTCACATGAACAATGTCTCATTGCCAACACAAGTGAACAACACTTATGACATCGACGTTTTGGTCATGTGAACTTTGGAACACTTTTTAAGCTATCCAAGTTAAATTCTATTAAAGGATTTCCTAAGATTTATTTCCAAAAGAAAAGCTTTTGTGACTCGTGTCAACGAGGCAAACTTCCAAAATCGTCATTCAAACCTAAGAAAAGCATTTCATCTAAATGGCCTCTAGAGCTTTTACATCTAGATCTTTTTTGGCCAACTAGAGTTGCTTCATTAGGGAATGCTCGATTTGGACTTGTCATCGTTGATGACTTTTCTAGATTTACTTGGGTATTTTCTTTAAGTAATAAAAATGATGCTTTTGAAAACTTCACAAAATTTGTGAAGAAAGTACAAAATCTCATTGGAACCACCATTGTCACTATTCGTAGTGATCATGGAGGGGAATTTGAGAATGAGTCTTTCTCAAATTTTTGTGATGAAGTTGGTATTACACACACCTTTTCTTTCCCTCGCGCACCCCCTCAAAATGGTGTTGTTGAGAGAAAGAATAGGGCGCTAGTGGAATGTGCTCGCACAATGCTTGATGATAGCCAACTTGGCCATCAATTTTGGGCGGAAGCGGTACATACCGCTTGCTATGTGTTTAATAGAATACTCTTGAGACCCGGCACCAAACAAACTTGTTATGAATTGTTGTTTGGTAGATTGCCTCAAGTTAAACATTTTCGAGTTTTTGGTGCAAAATGTTTTATTAAAAACACGTATGGGAGTTTGGACAAATTTGATCCAAGATCCGATGAGGGGATATTTGTTGGATATTCCTCACGTAGTAAAGCCTACCGGATATACAACAAAGAACCTCAACGATCGAGGAATCACTTCATGTTTCATTTAATGAAGATTTTGCCCCGTCTAGAATTATCAATGATGATGACTCCACGGAAGTTATATGTGATTCTATTGGTAATTCTAATTCTATTGATTCTATTGATACTAACCCTACTGATGATTCTTTTGAGAATGTTCCTAGTGATCAGGGAGTTCCCAAACGTCTTCATACAGTTCGTGACCATCCCCATGAGCAAGTTATTGGCAACATACTTGATAGTGTCAAGACAAGATCTCAAGTCAACTACTTTGCTCATTGTGCCTTTGCCTCTTCAGTAGAGCCAAAGAATATTAACGAAGCGTGCGAAGACAGTGCTTGGACCTAGCCATGGAGGAGGAACTCATTCAGTTTGAGAGGAATGAGTTTTGGGAGCTAGTTCCATTGCCTTCGAAGAACCACACCGTTATAGGAACGGAGTGGATCTTCAAGAATAAGACCGACGAGAACCAAAACGTCGTCCAGAACAAAGCTCGGTTAGTAGCTCAAGGCTACGGGCAAGAGGAAGGTATAGATTTTAAAGAATCCTTTGCTCATGTAGCTAGATTAGGATCTATTATGTTGTTGTTATCTTTTGCATGACATAAAGATTTTAAACTCTTTCAAATGGATGTAAAAAGTGCGTTAAACGGAGATGTTGTTGATGAAGTTTATGTTTCTCAACCTCCGGGTTTTATAAATGAAAAGTTTTCAAATCACGTTTTCAAACTTAAGAAAGCACTTTATGGTTTGAGACAAGCTCCTAGAGCTTGGTATGACCGCCTAAAGAACTTTCTTTTGGATTTGGGTTTTAAAATGGGTGAAGTTGATTCTCCACTATTTGTTAAGTATGCGAATCATGATATTATTTTAGTTCAAATTTATGTTGATGATATCATTTTCGGTGCTACTAACTTCACTCTTTGCGAAGAGTTTTCTAATGTCATGAAGGACCAATTTGCGATGAGCCACATGGGTGAGCTCAAATATTTCTTAGGACTCCAAATTCGCCAAATGCACGATGGAATCTTCATCCACCAAACCAAGTACATGGTGGAGTTGCTAAAGCGATTTGGAATGGAGAATGCTTCTGGCAAGAAGACTCCAATGAGCACTACTACACATCTTGATAAAGATCGGGCGGTAAAGATGTAGACATTCGTCTATATCGAGGTATGATAGGTAGTTTATAATACCTTACTGCCAGTCGACCTGATATTATGTTTGCTGTATGTGTATGTGCTCGTTATCAGTCACAACCTAAGGAATCACACTTAGTAGTGGTAAAACGTATTTTCCGTTATTTAAGTTACACACTCGACTACGTATTATTTTATCCAAAGTCTAGCACATATGAGTTAAGCTCATATAGTGACGCAGATTATGCTGGATGCAAATCCGATAGGAAGAGTACTAGTGGCACTTGCCATTTTATAGGAAATTCTCTTGTCTCTTGGTTTTCCAAGAAGCAGAATTCCGTATCACTTTCAACCACCGAGGTGGAATATATTGTCGCCGGTGTTGCATGTGCACAGGTTCTTTGGATGAGACACACACTTAAAGACTTCGGTATAAACTGTGATACTTGCCCTATCATGGTGGACAACCTAAGTGCAATATGTCTCTCTAAGAATCCGGTACACCACTCCCGTACCAAACACATAGATGTCCGTCACCATGTCCTAGATGATCATGTTGCTAAAAAGGACATCATTTTAGTGTACGTTGAAACCTAGAATCAAATCACCGATATTTTCACGAAACCACTCAAGGAAGAATCCTTTGTGCTGTTACGTCGAGAATTGGGGATTATGGGTGAATCCGAGATTTAGGATTCATATTTTCTATAATCCTGCATGATAATGACATTCTTTTGCTCATGCTAGATTCGTTGTGATTTTCTGGATTTAAGATTGGTTTATCGATTTGCACGTCGGATTTAAGATTTTCTGGTATTTATGGGGTAGAATAAGTGTGTATGAGAGTATTTCAATGTTTCGTCCAAGTGTTCTTTGGAGAGAACTCAAAGTTTTAAATTCTCAAATTTTTGGACTCTCTTAGTCGGTCCCAGTTCATTAGCCGACCGACTAGTTTCAGTTCTAGTCGGTTAGTGATTGAACTCAGACCGACTAATTCATGCCCTATTTTTGACTTTTCTTGCTGTTTGCAGTTAGTCGGTCCAAGCTCATCGGCCGACCGACTAGATTGCATTCTAGTCGGTCTGCACTTGAAATTAGACCGACTAATTATGCAGGGGCATTTGTGTCTTTTGACTAACGAATCGATTTTTAACACGTCTGCACCGATTAGATTTCATTCTAATCGGTGCGATCACTCTCCTCAAACCCTTGCCCCCGCGTCTCCTCTCCTCCCTCCGCCGTGCGCCACCGTCTTCGGCATCCGTCTGCCGACGTCGTGCCCCTCTCGTCCGTCCTAGGGTATATCTATCTCTATCTCTCTCTCTCTCAGATTTTAGGGTTCGATTTCAGTTCATTTCCGATCGTTGTTATTAGGGTTCGTATTAGGGTTTCCGATTTCGTTTGATTTCTCGTTCGATCTCGATCGTTTGTGTGTTGTCTCGTCACGATCTCATGGCGAAGACATGCATCCCTATCCGTCCTACCGCTCCGTCTCCCATGACCGTCGAGTCTCCTCCTACTGACCCTCCTCATCCCAAACGTCGTGCCAGAACCACTCGTACGCCTACCTCTCCTTCCTCTTCCTCGCCTCCCCTCAAGAAGAAGAGGACTGTCGTTTCCAAGCCAAAACCCACATCTCAATCCAAGCCCCGGACCAAGGTCAAAGAAAAGGTTTTGACTCCTGGACCATTCCGTGCTCCCTCACCACCTGACTCAGACGTTGAGTATATCCCGGAGACTGGGCCTACCGAGAAGGCTCCTACTCCTCCTCCTTATACTTCGTCTCGTCCGTCTAAGGGGAAGGCTCCCATGCCTTCCGGTGGGGTCGATATTTCGTTGTGTCGCGATGACCCGTTGTGTCTTGCGGCTTACAACCGTATCGAGCACTGTCCGTTGATTCTCGAGCATTTTGTTCAGTTCTCCGATTTTCCTCATCTTGCAGATCTCCTCTCCTATAGCGGCCTTCTAGATTATCTTCGCCATGATCCCAAGGCGAATCCTCATCCATATCCCAGGCTCGTCAAATTGTTCTATACCAATCGAGTACGGGGTGAGTATGATGCCACCAACTGCATTGAGACCACTGTCTTGGGGACACGTATTGTCCTCACGACAGAGATTTTAGGGCAGTTGATTGGTGTCCCCTCATCTGGCCTGCTTCCTTCAGATATCTCCGTGGATAATATCCACGATCTTGACCAGTCCATGCTTGCTGAGATGTTCCATGTCATCCCTCCCGCCATGATTGGCGTTCCATCGAAATATTTCAAGCCTAATGCGTGGGTCCTAAATCTCATTTTGAAGTCGTGTCTTCTACCGAAGTACGGCTCTTCTAGCTTGCCCTCTCAGCCTTTCCTCAAGCTTATCTACGCTCTTTTTATGGGGAGCGAGATAAATTGGGCCTGCATCATCTTGGACAAGATGGATTCTTTTGAGTGCATAAGGAAGTCCACCAAGTCTGCCCATATTCCATATCCATGCCTATTGACTCTAGTTTTTCGTCACTTTGGCGTCCCTCTCCCTCCAGATGATCAACGTCCTTTGGGTCCTCCCCTGAACGCGACTGCCGTCAAGAAGTCTCTTGCGGCCTTGCGTCACGTTCAGAGGACTACCCCTTCAGCTGCTCCTCCTCCTCCTTCACTCTCTGACTTTTTTGCTTCCTTGAGTCGTCAGGAGGCTCGTATTTCTCGTTGTGAGGAGATGCTTGCTCGCATCTGCGAGTATCTGGATATTGATGTTCCTCCTACGCTTTCTGATGAGGAAGCCATGGACATTGATGAGGATGAGGAGCGAGATGCTTCTCTAGCTCGTGCCCCCAATGGTACTTCTGTTGGCACTTCTTCTGCTCGTGCTCCCAAGAGCACTCCTGCTGCCACCATCCCTTCGGTGGACACTTCTGTCGTTTCCGAGACCACCACTTCTTCTGCACAGCCTGCTGCTGCTGCTGATCCTGCCTCCGCCTCCTGAGCTTGCATTGGAGGACTCTCCCATGTGCACTTGGATGATCTATTTTGTCGTGAGAGAGTAGGGTAGGATAGTTGGGTGGTTATGTATTTTTGATGTATTTTTGGATGTTTTGGTGATACATTTTGATGTATGTTTGTTTTGATGTCTGTTGAGACATATGTTGTATGTTGTGCACCGATCTGATGATCGTTTATATTTGTGTTGGCGGATGTATACCTTTTGATGTTTCCTATTATATATATATACATCGTGTTACCATTTACTTCAGTGTGCACATTATATTTCTTTTTGTCTCTGATGTTGATTTCGTCGCTCGACGATTATTTTGATTAAATAGAATTGTTTCTATGAAAACATAGAATTGTTTTCCATGCACTAAATTCACTAAGAATGTTGATATTGGAGAGTATGTTCCATAACTCAATACGTGAAATTGATTTGAGTTTTGATGATTTCATTTTTTTTCGATTTTCGACTATGGTCTCGTTGGCACGCTTTGATTTTATTTGGTATTTTATATTGGTGTCATTTGGACCGTGGTTGTATTCTTCGACTCTCGTGCTTTTATTTTAGCCATTGTTGTTGTCGTTGATCTCCTCCCACTCTTTTTGCTAATGCCAAAGGGGGAGAGAATTAATAATGACGATGTGCTAAATGATAATTTAAAGCAATTTACTGTGAATCTAATTTGATATGTTAGATTCAGAGGGAGTTAAGATATAAAAATGGGTTTAGATCCTATATTTCAATAATTGGGTTCATAGCTTATACTTTCCTCGTCTGCTTGATGCGTATGATTATTATTTAATACGGAATTAACGTGTCATAAATGCAGGGGGAGTAAGTAAATTTCATTTGACTCATTATTATTGATTATTATTTATATTGGTTTGTCATCACCAAAAAGGGGGAGAATGTTGAGTATTGATTCCCTGGATTTGGTTTTGATGATGAACAAACATAAATATCGTGAACTAACTCTTTGTGAGCGCAGTTCGGAATTAACGTGTCATCAATGCAGGGGGGGTAAGTAAATTTCATTTGACTCATTATTATTGATTATTATTTATGTTGGTTTGTCATCACCAAAAAGGGGGATAATGTTGAGTATTGATTTCCCGGATTTGGTTTTGATGATGAACAAACATAAATATCGTGAACTAACTCTTTGTGAGCGCAGTTATGGAGATCGTCCCCAAAATTCTATGTACATCAAAAGCGACGTCTCAAGACTTCTCAAAGCGCGTGATCGTGTGCCTGAAGCTTCGTTGAAGCTCAAGGAGCATTATTGAAGTCAAGAGATTCGGATTGAAGCTTTGAAGATGGTTCGTCTAGTTTATTTTATAGTCTTCTAGCTTCTTTTCGTAGAATGTTAAGCCTTGAGTAGGACTTACATTATAATCTTCATAACGCTCATATCTTAGAGCTAGGATTATCTTAGAAGCCCATATAAACTTTCCCGAAGCTTTACGCTTCATTTCGCGGCTTCTTGTACATCTTAGTTGGTTCAAGAAGAAGAACCAACCGACTAGATTGTCATCTAGTCGGTTAAGAATCCTTCTTGTACCGACTAGATTTCCTTGCTCAATTCAGCCTAGGCACTGTTGACCAATTAGTCGGTCCAAGAAGGTTCACCGACCGACTAGTTGTCAAACTAGTCGGTTGGGAATCCTTCTTAGACCGACTAGTTATTCTTTCATTTCTTCAGCCTAGCTACTGTTGACTAGTTAGTCGGTCCAAGAACATCCATCGACCGACTAGTTGTGAAACTAGTCGGTTGGAATTTGTTCTTAGACCGACTAGTTCTCCTTTGATCAGCCTATTGAATTTCAACTTCTTAGTCGGTCAAAGAACACTCACCGACAAACTAGTTGTCAAACTAGTCGGTTGGCAAGTCTTCTTAGACCGACTAGTTTTATCTCCTGAATTCTCCTTCTTGGCTGTCAACCTTCTAGTCGGACCAAGAAGAATCACCGACCGACTAGTTGCAAAACTAATCGGTCAGTGATCCTTCTTAGACCGATTAGACTGCTTCAGAAATAGATCCGTTGGGCATTTAATGCCACGATTTTGCTTCTCTCTTCTCTCTATCCTATATATACTTGAAGTGCTTCTAACCTAGCATTCAAGGCTGCCATTATTGAGTTTTAAAGAATCAAAGAGAAAGCATTCAATTCTCATTTCCAAGCTTCCTCTTCTCACATAGAATCTCTCCAAACTCCTTGAGCCCTAATTTCCTCAAGAGATATTCTCTTCATTGTGAGCCATTCAAGCCAAGAGCTTGATTCAAAGTCACCAACTCCATCCTAGCCTTCGATCGCTGTTCATCTTGGTGGAGCTAGGGTTTGGTGACATTCTCTCATTCAAAATCTTCCTTGCCCTAAAATCTGTAAGTTTACTCAAGGCATAGGATTTTGTTGGTAAGTGTTTTATTGTTTCATTTACTTTGCTATTACGTTTATCTCTCGATTGTGAGAGAAGTTCGTGATCCCGGGTTGTGAGAGTCACGTTTTCATTTGTGTATGATTTGATCTTGTAGAGGTTTTCTACAAGAATTTCATAGTGCAAACTTGGGTTAGAGGATTCTAACTCAAGTAGCCGGAGGGGATCCGGGTGTCTGGGATGTAGGATTACCGGTAACAAGTCGGGGAGACTTGGGTGGATCCGAACCCGTTACATCGCTTGTTTGCATTGCTTAACTCTTGTTTGTCATATTTTCATTTGGCATTGTTGGTTGAGTTTGCACAATAATTAGGAATAATTATCTTAATTATTTTAAAGTACTATTCACCCCCCCTCTAATACTTGTGCAGTAGCTATCAGGGCATTACATGAATGAGTAAACCATCTAACAAGGCATTATATTAACCTAGACTCAAAAAGAGAGAAAACAATAAAGTAAATGGTACATGGATTACATTGCTTTCCTTAGAGTCTAAGTCTTCAATCTTGATGCCTTGATTGCTCTCCATCATCTCCAAGCTTTGGCACTCCTTGAGTCCAAGCTTTAATCCTTCTCCACTTGATGTCCATCCTTGCACCAAGTGATTAGTCTCCAAGAAAGATATTCTAGGAATGAAACTGTGAGACTAAAACATGAGAGTCATTAGTAACAACATAATGTTGTGATCATCATCAAAATAAGATTGGTATGAAACACCAATACTCAACATTTCATATACCAACCAAACAACATCAAACCCCCAACAAAGCCATGTAACTAACCACAAATAAAGAACAAGTTCAACATTCAATAATTTAGCTTGCTGGAGAAACAGAACAGTCAGATTGAAGAGCACATTTCTCTGCATTTTGTATTAAACGTGGCCATACAATACAAATGAAAGTTGTAGATATGGTTGTGCTGGATTCACCTATAAAATTTCATGCAGAAATATAAATTAGGTGATTTATGGTAAATTGTTTGGTGAGATCTGTCGTCTGTCGAATCTGTTTTTCAGACAGATTCTGGGGCCTGTAACAATTGTTGTTTGAAGTCATCTTGCAGTTAAAATCAATAAAACATGCAATTGGGAAAAGTTGTAGAGCATGTCGTTAACTTTACAATGCGACCAAGAACACTAAGTTTTGTGTTGTGTGCAGGGACTGAGTTCACTTTTGCCAAACTGTGTCTAGACCGAATGAAATTCAGACATGTTGTAAATTAAGAATTTTTACTTCTAATTACTTAGCTGAACATATATCAAATTTTATATGATTTTGGGGTAAAATTTCAAGAACTACACAAATATAATTTTTTCAGACTCAATTCAACCCACGGAAGCATCTATGAAGGACTGAAGTTACACTCATACTGCATGAATTGACAGACATGGTATTTAGCTTAGTAACAATGAATTCTTCAATAAAGATATCATCTTTAGTCTAATTAACTAAGCAAGATTGCATTTTGGACAAGTACTTACATCAACATGGCTTAAAGGAGACAAATTTAACATGACAACACATCAAGGGACTAACCCTTACTATAATCATGCTTGTATGCAATGAAAGTTGAAAACATTACTTTCAAAACTACCATACAATTAACATATGAGTATGAGTTGGATTCCTACCTCTTGGTGGATGAAAAGCCCACTCTTAATTGCATGCTAGAGGCCTTCCATCAACTCCATAAAACTCCACCTTGGATCTCCATTTTCAAGCCACATAAAACCCTAAATCTCCACTTGCTCCTTCCTCCTCTTCTTTTGATCTTCTTCCCTCCTCCTCTCTTTTTTTTCTTTTCTTCCCTTTCTTCCCTTTCTTCTCTCTTTCTCTCTTTCTCTTTTTTTTTTGTTCAACCTGGTTTGGCCTAAAGCAAGGGGGAAGTGGGAGAGCTAAAAGAAATTGTGAAGGAAAGAGAAAAGAAAAAGGAAGAGTGTAGAAGAAATAACATTTAAAAATAAAGAAAAAGTTCTCTTCTAGAAAGAGTAATGAATAAAGAAATAATTACCAAAAATATCTATTCTAAGAGTCCATGTATTTACAAGTTTGACATTCCTCATACAAGTCATCTTGCTTTACACACCCAACCAAACTTAATTACAAGTTTGCCCTTCTACAATGCACACATCTCTCTAATACATACACCATTCACAATATTACAACAATGCCATTTCCAAAATTTAATACTAGTAATAAGAATAATTGACACCAAAGAATCTCATTAAAATAATCTTAATAATAATCTCTTAAAATAATCTTTCACAAAATAATTATCTTAAAATAATCCATATTAAGTAAGGTTTTACTATACACACCCACCAACTCATATCTCACTACATATTCATAATCCAACAATGCCAATCATTTTACTACCTCATATACATCTATAAGCATCCAATAGGTCATCCAACACAGCATCACCATATCTATACTATGTACTTACTATATGCACTACAATATTCCTATATACACTACAGAGGCAAACAAGCACACTATGTACTCATTCCAGCATACGAATACTACATACATCCATCAATTAGACATACCCTAGCGTACATGGCACTAGGGCCATTACAGTTTGCAATTGCAATGTCTCTTTGTAATTGTTGTGTTGCAATTAATATTCCGCTTTGTCTAATTTATTACAATTAGCATTTTAATTGCTATTACACTATTCACCCCTCTAGTGTTAGCATATAATGGATCCTACAATTTGCTCTTATTCGTATGTGTTCATATTGTTTATCGGATTATATTGAGAAGTGACATTTTTCGTTGTGCCATGGTCATGTGATGAGATTTTGATATGCTTATATTCAATTCTAAAAAAGATCGCTTATTTTGCTAGGAAATAGCAAAAAACTAGTTGGGTGTGTGATTCTGGTGAAATATTGCATATTTTCCCCCATATTTTGGTTACATTTTGTGCATAGATTATGCTTATTGTGGCTTTGATTGTGCATATTGTTAATAACATTAGGATTTAGAGCATATTCTCTATTTATGCACAAAATATGATTTCTGTAGATTTTTTTTGCTTTCTCATATTTTTCATGTGAAGAATGTTCTTTCACGATTCCAACGACTATTTTTGCGGATATTTCAGAGATTGGAGTCACCCTCTACAATTTTTAGAAGAAAGCAACACAATGCAGGTTCAGACGTTTGGTCCATCAACACCAGACGTCTGATGTATCAGATACACAAATGGCACAATTACATAAGCCACCATCCGTCTAATGCATGTCACCCAAACGTCTGAAGCACTGTTCAGACATATGGGAAGAAACCTACAGATGATTGAACAGTCGACTCATAAGATGGCGTAAAAACAGAGCGCTGAGAAGAAGTTGATACAGTGCCACCAGACGCCTGAAGAGAGAATCCCAGATGCCTAACTCTATGCCAGACGTCTGTGCTGACCAAAGCATATGACTTATCATTACTGCCCAAGCAGGATTTGCCAAGCAGCTAGACGTCTGGTCTGCTCAACTTGAAGTGCGCCAACTCAGCAGCATTAGCGGTCTGGAAAGTCTTCTCCAGACGTCTGACGGCTTCTTCCTGATGATTAATGACATGATTTCGACTGAACCCAAAATTATTTTGAGCCGTTGATTCGAGAAATCAGCGGAGGAGATTAATTAGGGGTTAGGGTAGTATAAAAAGGAGTCTTAGTGCTTTAATTTCATTATCTTTGGATGACCTAATCGCTAGGAGATGCCATTGTTAGGGTTAGGGTTTGGAGGAGCTCAAGAGAGGAATTGGGGCTTCATCTTCGTCCTAAAATGTCCTAAAATGCAGATTTGATTCCTCTCTTTCCATCTCTATGTATTTTCATTTTATTGCATTGTAATGTTGAATCGGATGATATTTTGCTATAAATATACTTCATCTCTCGTTGTAATAGGGTAGAATAATATCTGTATGTGTTGTGATTAATCTAGGGTATTGTGATTTGTGATTTTCATTGTCTATTGCACTATTGAATGTTAATGTTGTTGAATTTATGGGGCATTTATGTTGTATTGTAATGCATTACCCGTCGAGGGGTTCGATGAGGATGGAATTCCACGAGGCATCTCCTACGTGTACATGCATTACCCGTGAAGGGTCCCAATATGATGATACGCCGTGAGTCGTTATCTACATGTATTTGCATTACTCGTCGAGGGATCCAAGTATGAAGTATCGCAAGACATTGTCTATATGCAAAAGACCCATCGAGGGCCATAGACGTAACTAGGGTGGTGTGCCGTGAGGCATTACCTAAAATAGGATATAAACCAGGAATTCAATGACTACTTTATGATGCCAAATCTCATTGTGCTTGATTATTAGACTTTCCAATCCCCATACCTTGTCCTAGATGTGGGATTGAGTTATAAAACCCTTGTGCACATCCCTAAAGGATGCATGAGTGACTTTGGAATCACGGTAGTAATAACACTAGGTGAACCCACACCACATGCAAATCATTTATCTCTCTCCCCCAATAGGCCAACCTACTTTATGGATTCCTAGATCACAACTCACCTTCCCTACACTACCACCAACCTATATTAGGGATTTCAACCTTATAATTCCACATGTTCTTAGATATAGTTTGACTTTAATCTAAAATTCAAAAGGAACTAAAAGAGTTCATGAAAGTCATTCTTTTATCCTACGTGCTTAGTGATAAGGTTAGACTTTAATTCAAATTCCTAAGCGTATGTAGATTTCAAGGATCCCAAGCACTATATAATGGGATCCTCTCCTCCTCTCCTAAGCATCCAAGCAAAAAGAAAATTCTAGAGATCTAAGATCCTAGCATCCTAAGATCTCAAAGAGGAAAAATTCAATCTTGAAGCTTTAGCAAAAGAAATACTTTTCCTCTCTCAAGTTAAAAGTTTTTCCGTCTCTTTCTCCAAATAGCTAGCGATGCATGGGATCATCAAGTTCGAGCTCTTGGAGGGTTCATAAATCGTGAAGAGAGCTACGTCATCAGGGTGAATCTTCTATCATGCCTGATTGGTGAAAGGATCAGAGGTCCTCATGAGTGAAAAAGATTTGGATCTGCAGGTATGTTCTTCTTTCTAGCGTTCAAATTCATGATTTCTGCCGTTGATCGTATCCTCTTTGCTAGGATAATAATTTTTTTTTGATTTTTTTCCATGCTTTCGTATTTTCTAATTGGATTAGAAATCCTAGCAATATTACCTTACAGCAGTATTAAAGGCTTACTACAGATTTACGTTTTTATGCTACAAATTTGCTCGGCTCTTATCAGTGGTACAGTGACTTTGTTCGATCATCAAGTACTCCCTTCTCTGGGGTTACAATCCCCGCCTTGTTAACACTCGGCTTCTCTGTGTTGAATCACTGCATAAAGCTTCTGAGGGTCTCCCCCTTCCCTCTGTGCCCAAGTAAATAAATCAACTGGACTCTTCTTTCCGTCTGTGCTTAAGGAAAGTATTTAAATGACCTGAGTGATCAGTGAAAGAGACCATTTTACTGATCTTTCACCACCTTCCTTAATGTGGCTTGAAATGTTTGGTAAAAGAGAGAAATGTCGGCTCCCTGAACTATATAACCCCTTTGTAGTCATGAATATATTCTTAAGTGTAGAATAAGCATTCGAAATAATGTTATTTGTTTATTTATTATGTATATGGATTCCACCAAAGCGCCTGTAGCTCAGTGGATAGAGCGTCTGTTTCCTAAGCAGAAAGTCGTAGGTTCGATCCCTACCTGGCGCGATTTTTCGTTTTTGTTTTATTTTTTGAAATTTCATTTTTCTTTTATTTTTAAAGCAACTCTTAAACAATGAATTAGACCTGTGTTATTAACAGGGGGGGCATTTGGTCTCCACCCACTATCATCCACCATTAAACACACTCTTACTAGGCGTCCTTTGGGTTCCAATGGACTTGTAACTCTCATATGTTATTATATATATGGCTATGGTATCCACCATAGACACACATTTCTTACAAATCTCAACACGTTATCAGCACGCTCATCAGCTGAGCCGCATCCCTGCCGACGGACGAATCGCGAGGACGCGGATATGGCCTCCTTCTCCCAACTTCGCTAGATCCGGCGGGTAGGATCTAGAGGTAAATTTTTAGAAACCCCTAGAACATCATTTTACATGCGCATGATAAATCTGTGATTATATTTTTCTAAGAGATCTATAGCAAGAAAATCATATTTCAAAAACACAGATAAGATTAAATATTTTTATTTAAAAAAAATTTGGGGCAGACGAATCGCCTGCACCCCAACCCCTGTCAACCCCCTGAGGTCCTCACAAGGGGCAAACAAATTTTTAAAACGGGCAAAATTTTGCATATGTTTTTGTGGCAAACATATTTTTGGGGGCAAACATATCGATTTGCATCAAGGGGGCAAACAATTTTTTGGGGCAGACAAATTTTTGGAACCTCCGATCCGATCCGTCGGGGGGGGGGGGGGGGTCTACTGGCGCAACCCGAGCCTCCAGGCCTGCCTTCGTCGGAGCGCCGCCCCCCTGTTGGGGGAGGGGGGGGCTGCCTTCGTCGAAGAGTGCCCCCTATCGGGGGAGCTTCCTACCTTGTCAGAGCACCCCCTCCCTGTCGGGGGGGGGGGGGGGGGGGGGGGGGGGGGGGGGGGCTGCACCTGCGTCGGAGAGCGCCCCCCCTTCGGGGCCTCCTTTTTTGCGTCGGAGCGTCGCCGCCCCCCTCCTAGTCGGAGGGGGGGCCTACCGATTTGCCCCCCTGTCGAAGGGGGCACCGCCAGATTCGCCCCCCTGTCGAGGGGGCGCAGCCCTATTGCCCCCCCGTGTCGAGGGGGGTCGCTCATTGCCCCCCCAGAGAGGGTGCCGCCTGATTCCCCTCCTGTAGAGGGGGCGCCGCCTAGTTTTGCCACCCCCCGACAGGGGGGCCTCCCGGAGCACCCCCCATTTCAGAGGGGGGCCTTTCCATTGCCCAAAAGAAAAAAAACTCTCCTGGCGGCTGCCCTTTTCCAGCCCCCCCCCCCCCCCCCCCCCCCCCCCCCGAAAACCCAAAACATAGGGTAAGGGGGAGAAGAAGCATGGGCCTCCCCTGATGGGCTTTGAGCCCAATAAATAATAAAATAAATAAAAAACTAGGTATCTTTTGGCTTACGGGCCTGCATCCTGCAGCCAGTCCACGGGCCTCTGGCCTGCAGGTCAATTTATTATTAATTAAAAAAACCATTTCAAAACCTAAAAATCCGAAAAAAAATCTGGAAAAATCCAGAAAAATCAGGGTAAATCAGGGTGAGGATATTGAGTATTACTAACTCCTCTTGGGGTTTTTGGGGCAAGTTATAAATTTGTTAATGAATCCTATGTGTAATTCATTATTAATCGCCTTATTTTTTATTGGATTAAAATTGTTATTATTATACGTTTTAATAATTACGAGAATCCTGAGACCGCTCTGTCGTTAGTTTAAATGGTTAATTGCATAAAAATACCCTCACGTTTGGGCCATTTTTATGTAAATACCCTGAGGTTCATTTGTGACAAATTGATACCATGTAGCGGAAAATGGGCCGACTGTGTTAAATTGGACCATTTTGCCCCCCTCTCTCACGTTTGGGCCTTTTTTACGTAAATACCTTCACATTTGGGCCATTTTTACGTAAATACCCTGAGGTCTCTTCTCTCTCTCTCTCTCTACCGATTCTCTCTCTACTGATTCTCTTTCTGCTCTCTCTACAAATTCTCTCTCTTTCTCTCTATATACCGAATCTCTCTCTACCGATTCTCTCTCCCCTAATTCTCTCTCTCTCTATCTACAGATTCTCTCTATACCAATTCTATATATATATCTCTCTATACCGATTCTCTCTCTCTCTCTACAGATTCTCTCTCTCTTTCTCTCTCTACACCGAATCTCTCTCTACCGATTCTCTTTTTCTCTCCCCCAATTCTCTCTCTCTCTCTCTCTCTCTCTCTCTCTCTCTCTCTCTCTCTCTCGCGGGTGGGATGGTGCATGGGGTGGGTGAGTGGATGAGTGTGCGTTCATGCGTGAGGTGGGTGGGTTGTGTGTGGGGTGTGTGCATTGGGGGCGGGGGCGGGGGGTGTGCATGGGGTGTGTGCCATGGGTGGGTGGGTTGTGTGCGTGGGTGTGTGTGCTTGGGGGTGGGTGTTGTGTATTGATTCCCCGGATTTGGTTTTGGATGATGAGCAAACATAAATAATGTATATTAACTTATTTGTGAGCGCAGTTATAGAGATCGTCGCCAAAATACCACGTACATCAAAGGCGACATCTCAAGATTTCTCAATACGCATGTTCATATGCCTAAAGCTTCGTTGAAGCTCAAGGAGCAATATTGAGGTCTAGAAGAATGAAGATTGAAGCTTTGAAGACGGCTCGTAAGGTTTATTTTATAGTCTTCTAGCTTCATAGATTAGAATATTAAGCCTTGAGTAGGACTTACATTATAAACTGCATTTCGCTCATATCTTAGAGCTAGGATTATCATAGAAGCCATTAGAAACTTTCCCGAAGCCTATCACTTCTTCCCTCGGCTTCGAGTGCATGTTAGTTGGTTCAAGAAGAGTCACCAACCGACTAGATGACGATCTAGTCGGTCAGCAACTCTACATGAACCGACTAGATGCATTGCTAAATTCAGCTCATTCCAGGTTGATCAATTAGTCGGTCAAAGAAGAGTTACCGACCGACTAGATGACGATCTAGTCGGTTAGGAGTTCTTCTCAGACCGACTAGTTGAGCTTGCCTCTGTACAGCCTGAGCTACTGTTTCGAGTTAGTCGGTCAAAGAACGTTTGTCGACCGACTAGTTGAGAAACTAGTCGGTCAGCATTTTTTCTTAAACCGACTAAGTCAACTTGAAGTCAGCTTATTCTATTTCGACGTTAGTCAGTCAAAGAACATTCACCGACCGACTAGTTGTGAAACTAGTCGGTCGGCAAGTCTTCTTAGACCGACTAGTTGTCTTTGCATATACTTCGACCTTTTGGCTGTTCAACCGTTAGTCGGTCTACGTTGTATCACCGACCGACTGGTTGATGAACTAGTCGGTCAGTGATCCTTCTTTGACCGACTAGTCTGGTTCAGAATAGAGCCGTTGGAGCTTTTCTTGAAACGTTTTTCTCTCCCTCTCTCCTCTATCCTATATATAGTTGGAGGGGCTCTTTCATAAGTTTCAAGGGCTGCCATTTTAGAGATTTGGAGAAATCTAAGAGAAGCTATTCTACTCCATTCTAAAGCTTTCTCTTCCTCACAAGAATCTCTCCCTCAACTCTTTGAGCCATTTCCTCAAGAGAGATTCTCTCCATTGTGAGCCTTCCAAGCCAATAGCTTGATCCAAAGTCACCATCCTCCATCCTAGCCTTAGATCGCTGATCTTATTGGTGGAGATTCGGTTTGGTGACATTCTCTCCTCAAAATCCATCATTGCCCTAATTTGGTAAGATTTACTCAAGGCATAGGATTTTGTACGGTAAGAGTTTATTTCATTTACTTTCATTTTGTAAGTGTTTATCTCTCGGTTGTGAGAGTTGTGTTTGTGATCCCGGGTTGTGGGAGTCACAAATTACTTTGTGTATGATTTGACTTAGTGAAGGTTCTTCACAAGTATTTCATAGTGGAAATCTTGAGTTAGGGTTTCTAACTCAAGTATCCGGAGGGGATCCGGGTGGTTGGGACGTAGGATCACCGGGAACAAGTCGGGGAGACTTGGGTGGATCCGAACCCAGTAACATACTTTGTTTGCGTATGTTTTAATTCCTGTTGATTGTTGTTTAATTCCGCATTGTCGTTTGTTCATTGCACAATAGTTAGGAATAACTCTCTTAATTATTTTAAGTACTATTCACCCCCCTAGTACGTGTGCATTAGCTTCACAGGGCACTACAATTGGTATCAGAGCCAAGGTTAAAGCTACAAGGTTAAAGCTATGACGAACAACGACTACAGCGCCTTCAAGGATCGTCAAGGAGCTTCTTCAGTCTTGGAAGGGCAATCTTCATCTAGGCCTCCCTCATTCAATGGTACCAACTACGGGTACTAGAAATGCCGAATGGAAACGTTCCTTCGGAGTGCTTCACTTTGGAGAGCCACGATGAATGAGTACGTCGAGCCATCCGAACAAGATTTCGCAAAGTGGACTCCCGCGGAGGTCTCCGCGGAGGTAATTAATGCCAAGGCAATGAACGCCTTGCAATGCGCATTGGAGCCCGAGGAATTCAATAAGATATGCACATGTAAGAGTGCATATCAAATATGGAACTCCCTCCTTATCTTACATGAAGGGACGAGTCGGGTAAGAGATTCTAAACTCGTGGTAGTGAATAAAGATTTCAAATTATTTCATATGCTGCAGGGTGAAAAGATGAAAGAGTATTATGCTCGATTCGTCGACATCACAAACGAGTTGGAAGCTCTTGGGAAGACCTACACCCAAAAGGAGAAAGTCTCGAAGATAATCGATGGACTTTCTTCTTGTTGGGAGAAGCGTACCTTCGCCATCGAGGAAGGTAATGACATGAAAACTTATACAGTTACTCAACTAATGGGTACCTTGATGTCATACGAGGTACGCAAGGATAGCAAGCTCATGATGAAAGAAAAGATGAAGTCGTACTTGAAGCAAGACGAGCCTAAGAAAAGGGTGATTGCATACAAGGCCGCTCCATCTACCGATGATGAAGATTCGAAAGAAGAATCGAACGATGAGTTGGACATGGAAGCTTTGGCCGATATGACAAAGAAGTTCATCCGATTCTTCCGACAAGGTAAGTTGAATCGTAAATCAAAATTTATTTCGACTAATGCTTTTACTCTCGTGTGTTATAAATGCAATAAGCCAGGACATATCAAGCCGGATTGTCCTCTCTACAAACATAAGGGGAAGTGGAAGGCATCCAAGCACGACAAGTCGAGAAAGCACAAGAAAGGACTTGTAGGTACCTTCACCGACTCCGACTCCTCAAGTGGAGAGTCGGACGATGAAAGAGTGGAGAAAGCACACACGTGCTTCATGGGAAAAGAGGATCGTGATGAAGAGACTTCCTCTGATGAAAGCGAGGATGGAAGCGAGGATGAAGGCGAAGAGGTAACCAATGATGAACTTAGATTAGCCAACGAACAACTTTGGAATAAGTTTTCTAATATGGCTACTAAGTTTATGAAGACTAAAAATGAATTAGATAGTCTTAAAAACTCGCCTAAGCCTTGCATTGTCAACAACGACACCGTTGTTGAAGAGTTGAGAAATGAGATTGTAAATCTCAAATCTCAACTTGAGCATGTTCATATCGAGGATTCGGATGAACATGTGATAGCGGATTTGACGTCTCAAATCTCAACTTTGAGTATTGAGAATAAAAATCTCAAATCACGTGTTTGTGCACTCGCATCGCAAGTATCCACTTTGGATGCTTCTTTGCATTCTCTCACCGAGAAGCATGAGAGCACATTAGGCCGAATTCATGAATTCAACAAAGGTAAGGGCAAGTTGGATAATATCCTAAATGACTTACCTCCGGCCAATCATCACATTGGTTTGGGGTTTAAGATGAGAGATTCATCCAAATCGTCCGGCACCTTTGTTAGGCCAACATCCGATGCTTCTACTAGTGGAAGTAAACACTTCATGGGTAGTTCTTCTACCAATGGTGCTTCCGCTAGGAACACACCCCCATTTGGAAAGAAACCCACTTTGGGTGGACATCCAAAGAAGGGTCATGCTTTCATGTATACCATGCCACGTAGGAACACACATCCTACCCCACATGTTAGCACATATGATGATTTCTATGCTCCGCATCCACGAGCACGTGCACACCATGTGAGACACACTCATGCACGTGTTCCACCACATTCATACGCTCATCCTCATTCCCATATGAATAATTATCATCATGCATCTTTGCATCATATGCTTATCCACGACATGCATCACATAGAAATCAACAACGTATGCATGTTCCCAATAGGATTAGGACTCCCAAGACATACACCATTTGGGGTCCGAAGAACATAAGCATGCATAATAAGAATTTGTATGTGCGATCATATATTAATGATATTATTTTGAATGATGATTATGTTGGGAAATCAAGGTCCTCGTGGACTTGATTTTCGAAGGGTTAGTTTCCTTTGACCCTTCATTGCTTGGTACCATAAGTTTAATTTCATTTTATGGGTACCAACGCAATTGTGGTAAGGATTGGTTTATCTTTTATTTTTGCATATTAATCATGGATGTGCATGTTAATTTGAATTTAGGTAGGATATGGGTTACATTTTATATGTTAAATTTGTTGCCTAACCCATAGGATCCAAAAAGATTTTTGGATACCAAAATGATATTCTCTAGGTTAAATCCACCATGGGATACCAACCCTACCAACTCATTGATTTGCAAGGGATTTTTCATTCAAATAGAGTTGATGGTGCTTAAGTGATGCACCAAAGTAGGGGGAGCTTAATGTTGTAAGTATATTCTTACTTTTGACTTACATTGGTATCCATGTGTGTTAAATGCATCCATTGATAGATTATATTACTTTTGGTATCAATTTGCTACTTTTGGTATTCTCATTGGATGTATTTGTCTCTGATGTTGATTTCATCGTTCGACGATTTTATGTTGGTTAAATAGAATTCTTTCTATGGAAACATAGAATTGTTTTCCATGCACTCTATTTAACTAAGAATGTTGAGATTGGAGAGTATGTTCCAAAACTCAATAAGTGAACTTGATTTGAGTTTTGATGATTTCGGTTTTCGATTTTCGCATATGGCTTGATGATTTCGTATTTCGATTTTCGCCTATGGTTTGATGATTTCGTATTTCGATTTTCGCCTATGGTTTGATGATTTCGTATTTCGATTTTCGCCTATGGTTTGATGATTTCGTATTTCGATTTTCACCGATGGTTTATGATTTCGGTTTTCGATTTTCGACTATGGTCACGTTGGCACACTTTGAGTTTCTTCGGTATTTTACCTTCGGTATTTTACTTTGGTGTCATTTGGACCGTGATCGTATTCTTCGACTCCCATGCGTTATTTTTAGCCATTGGTTTTGTCGTTGATCTCCTCCCGCTCTTTTTGCTAATGCCAAAGGGGGAGAGATATAATAATGACAATGTGCTAATTAATAATTCAAAGGAATTTACCATGAATCTAATTTGATGTATTAGATTCAGGGGGAGTGAAGATATAAAATGGATTTAGATCCTATATGTCAATAATAGGATTCATATTTTATATTTACCTCGCCGCTTGATGCATATGAATATTATTGAATATGGAACTAACGTGTCATCAATGCAGGGGGAGTAAGTAAATTTCAATTGAATCATTATTATTGCTTATTATTTATGTTGGTTTGTCATCACCAAAAAGGGGGAGAATGTTGTGTATTGATTCCCCGGATTTGGTTTTGGATGATGAGCAAACATAAATAATGTATACTAACTTATTTGTGAGCGCAGTTATGGAGATCGTCGCCAAAATACCACGTACATCAAAGGCGACATCTCAAGATTTCTCAATACGCATGTTCATGTGCCTAAAGCTTCGTTGAAGCTCAAGGAGCAATATTGAGGTCTAGAAGAATGAAGATTGAAGCTTTGAAGACGGCTCGTAAGGTTTATTTTATAGTCTTCTAGCTTCATAGATTAGAATGTTAAGCCTTGAGTAGGACTTACATTATAAACTGCATTTCGCTCATATCTTAGAGCTAGGATTATCATAGAAGCCATTAGAAACTTTCCCGAAGCCTATCGCTTCTTCCCTCAGCTTCGAGTGCATGTTAGTTGGTTCAAGAAGAGTCACCAACCGACTAGATGACGATCTAGTCGGTCAGCAACTCTACATGAACCGACTAGATGCATTGCTAAATTCAGCTCATTCCAGGTTGATCAATTAGTCGGTCAAAGAAGAGTTACCGACCGACTAGATGTCGATCTAGTCGGTTAGGAGTTCTTCTCAGACCGACTAGTTGAGCTTGCCTCTGTACAGCCTGAGCTACTGTTTCGAGTTAGTCGGTCAAAGAACGTTTATCGACCGACTAGTTGAGAAACTAGTCGGTCATCATTTTTTCTTAAACCGACTAAGTCAACTTGAAGTCAGCTTATTCTATTTCGACGTTAGTCAGTCAAAGAACATTCACCGACCGACTAGTTGTGAAACTAGTCGGTCGGCAAGTCTTCTTAGACCGACTAGTTGTCTTTGCATATACTTCGACCTTTTGGCTGTTCAACCGTTAGTCGGTCTATGTTGTATCACCGACCGACTGGTTGATGAACTAGTCGGTCAGTGATCCTTCTTTGACCGACTAGTCTGGTTCAGAATAGAGCCGTTGGAGCTTTTCTTGAAACGTTTTTCTCTCCCTCTCTCCTCTATCCTATATATAGTTGGAGGGGCTCTTTCATAAGTTTCAAGGGCTGCCATTTTAGAGATTTGGAGAAATCTAAGAGAAGCTATTCTACTCCATTCTAAAGCTTTCTCTTCCTCACAAGAATCTCTCCCTCAACTCTTTGAGCCATTTCCTCAAGAGAGATTCTCTCCATTGTGAGCCTTCCAAGCCAATAGCTTGATCCAAAGTCACCATCCTCCATCCTAGCCTTAGATCGCTGATCTTATTGGTGGAGATTCGGTTTGGTGACATTCTCTCCTCAAAATCCATCATTGCCCTAATTTGGTAAGATTTACTCAAGGCATAGGATTTTGTACGGTAAGAGTTTATTTCATTTACTTTCATTTTGTAAGTGTTTATCTCTCGGTTGTGAGAGTTGTGTTTGTGATCCCGGGTTGTGGGAGTCACAAATTACTTTGTGTATGATTTGACTTAGTGAAGGTTCTTCACAAGTATTTCATAGTGGAAATCTTGAGTTAGGGTTTCTAACTCAAGTATCCGGAGGGGATCCGGGTGGTTGGGACGTAGGATCACCGGGAACAAGTCGGGGAGACTTGGGTGGATCCGAACCCAGTAACATACTTTGTTTGCGTATGTTTTAATTCCTGTTGATTGTTGTTTAATTCCGCATTGTCGTTTGTTCATTGCACAATAGTTAGGAATAACTCTCTTAATTATTTTAAGTACTATTCATCCCCCCTCTAGTACGTGTGCAGTAGCTTCACAGGGCACTACAGTGGGTGTGTGTGTGCTTGGGGGTGGGTGTGTGTGCATGGGTGGGTGGGTGGGTGTGCGTGGGGTGGGTGGGGGTGGGTGTGCGTGGGGGTGTGTGGGTGTGCGTGGGGTGTGTTTGTGTGTGTGTGTGTGTGCGTTGGGGGGGGTGTGTGCTTGGGGTGGGGGGTGTGTGCATGGGTGAGTTGTGTGTTTATGGATGTGGGTGGGTGGGTGCGCGAGGGGTGGGTGGGTTGTGTGCATGGGGGGTGTGTGTGGGTGTGGTTGGAGGGTGTGTGCGTGGGGTGGGTGGGGTGGGTGTGCATAAGGGGTGTATGTGTGTGTGTGCATGGGTGGGTGGGTGTGGGCATGGGGGGTGTGTGCGTGGGGTGGGTATGTCTGCGTGGTTGGTGGGTTGTGTGCATGGGATTTGTGCGCATAGGGGGTGTGTGCTTAGGGTGAGTGTGTGCCTGGGTGGGGGTGGGGTTGTGTGGGGTGGACGTGTGTGCGTGGGTTGTGTGAATGGGGTGGGTGGGTGTTCATAGGTGGGTTGTGTGCTTGGGGGTGGGTGGGTGCATGGGCGTGTGTGACCTGTTGAAATATTGGCTCAATCTGGGCACTATAAAGTAGACGATCACACATGCACTAACCACACACGCCCACCCAATACACACACCCACCCCATGCCCACACCCACCCCATGCACCAACCTACACCAATGCACACACACACACACACACACACACACACACACACACACACACACACACACACACACACACACACACACACACACACACACACACACACACACACACACACAATGCACACACCCCCTCACCCTCCCCATGCACACACACCCCATGCACCAACCCATCCCAATGCACACACCCATGCACACACACGCACCCAATGCACACACCCACCCACCCCATGCACACACACCCATGCCCACACCCACCCCCATGCACGCACACACCCACACACAAAACCATGCACCAGCCCACCCTGATGCACGTGCACACCCCCATGCACGCACACCCAATGCACACACCAACCCCATGCACACACACCCATGCCCACACCCACACCCCATGCACGCACACACCCACACACAAACCCATGCACCAACCCACCCTGATGCGCATGCACACCCCCCATGCACACACACCCAATGCACATACCCACCCCATGCACACACACCCATGCACACACCCACACCCTATGCACACACACACCCACACACAAACCCATGTACTAACCCACCCTGATGCGCGTGCACACCCCCCATGCACACACACATGTCCACACCCACACCCCATGCACGCACACACCCATACACAAACCCATGCACCAACCCACCCCAATGCACATCCACCCACCCCATGCAGACACCCCCATACCCACACCCACCCACCCATGCACACATCCACACATCCACACACCCATCCACCCCATGCACACACACATACACCCTCCCCATGCACGCACACACACCCACCCACCCATGCACATACACCCTCCCCATGCACGCACACCCACCCACACCCCATGCACACACACACCCCCCCAATGCGTGCGCGCACACACCCCCCCACACCCATGCACCCACCCACCCCAATGGACACACACACCCAATTCAGGGTATTAACTTGTAAACGGCCCAAACGTGAGAGTATTAACTTATAAAAGGAACATTCAGGGGTAAATTTGTCCAAATTTCTGTCTTCTGGACGGAAAATTAAAAAAAGCTATCAACTTAAAAGCGTTGGAAAACGTTTGGGTATATATTTTGATGAAAATAAATGTCAGGGTATTTACGTAAAAATGGCCCAAACGTGATTTTTCTGCAATTTACCCTAGTTTAAACTAACGGGTAATGACGTTTCCCAGTGGTCCCAGTAACTATTAAACGTAAATTTAATCTATTTATCCAATAAAATTGCCTGCGATGTTGAATAAAATGTATTGTATATGCCTGTGATGTTGCATACTTATATAAACTGCCCGGAATGTTGGTAAAACTATGTTGTGGTTTTTGGATCGGCTGTTATTAGTCACAACTATTTATTTTCCTCGCATTTTTTTAATTTTGAGTGAAATTGTAGTGAGGAACTAAATGTAAAAGCCAATGCCCAGATATACTTCGCCTGAAGACGGAGAAAAATTGCTAATGCTAGTATGGTCAAGGGTTTCCAAATTTTAATTTTAATTTTCTCGTACTTTGAAATGTATAAGGGACTTTGGGCTTTTATTATTTTTGGTGGTGACCGGCCGATCCCCACAACAATTTTAGTTTTACTACTATGCATATCTTGATTATTGATATATAATTAATTCATGATTATTCCATGCTTAGATAAATGGCAAAGATTGCGAGCGTCGATTTTGATGTTCTCGATGCGGTTGGAAAAAATTACTTAAGCTGGCAGCTGGACCTGAAATTCCATCTGCGCTCACAGGGCATAGGTCACACAATTCAAGCTTCAGCTATGGCTGCGACAATTGATGAAGGGACTTCTACTGTTAGAGTCTCCGATGTAGAGAAGGTGAAAGCCATTATTTATATCAGGAGATATATTGATCCGACCCTGAAGGCCGAATATCTAATAATGGAAGACCCTCATGAACTGTAGACAACACTTGAGGACAGATACAAACATCAGAAAGATGTTATCCTCCCTCGTGCACGTTATGAGTGGGAAAATCTTCGACTTCAGGACTTCAAGTCCGTAGCTGAGTATAACTCAGCTCTCCATAACATCACCTCACGCCTGAAGTTGTGTGGTGAACAAGTCTCGGAAACCTGCATGCTTGAGAAAACATATACATCTTTCCATGAGAAGGATGCTATTCTCATGCAACAGTATCGTGAATGCAAGTTCATAAGGTACTCTGATTTACTCTTCTGCCTTCTTTTGGCAGAGCAGAACAAAGACCTCCTACGGGCTATTCATAACCTATGCCCTACTGGTTCTGCTCCTCTCCCCGAGGCTCACACGGTTTCTTCCCAGAAGATGAAGAACAAGCATAAAGGCAGATTCAATAAGGGGAAAGATGCGAAGAAGTAGACCAGACCTCCTTCCCAGAACAACAATAATGAGGGGAAGAAAAAGAATACGTGGAAGAGGAATACCTCTGGCTAGACGTCTGCTCCCAAGAAAAACTGGGAAGACAAATGCCACAGATGTGGCATGACTGGACATTGGTCCAGGGTCTGTCGTACTCCACGCCACCTCCAAGATTTGTATATGGCAAGCCTGAAGCCTTCTGCTGAAACAAATGTGGTGGATATACATCCTCCTACTCGGTTCACCAACGAGGATTTCGAGAATGACGACCTCCTTAACTAAAGGCTGATTTAGTTATCTTTAAATTCTTTATCATTAATGTTTTAAATGTATCTTCAATTATGTCCTTCTGTATCTTACTTATGAATCGAATGTAGTTTTACTTTTCATAAAAGTTTTTACATTCTTTTCTAGAGATGAAGTGTGAATGCCTAGTGGATATTGCCTCCACGCACATGATCCTTCGTGATAGATGCTATTTTAAATAGCATCATTAATTATAATGGGCCTGTCACTACAATTTTGGGACTAAATAATATAATAAAAGGACCAGGTGAAGCAATTTTATTGCTCCCAAACCAAACACAAGTTATAATAAAAGATACTTTATTTTCTCCAAAATCAAACAGAAATCTATTAAGTTTCAAGAACATCCGTTTAAACGGATATTACTTGGAAACTGATGATTTCAATAGTGTTGAATAATTGTATGTTATTCTTCATAAGGATGGTATTAAAACCATCCTAGAACGTTTTAAAGGACTCTCGACGGCCTTTATCAAACATACATTCAACCTATAGAAGCTAATCTGATAGAGCACCAGCAGTGTTCTACATCACCAGAATTCATTCTCTGGCATTGTAGACTAGGTCACCCAGGATCGGTAATGATGCACCACATCATAACCCAATCCCATGGACATAATTTGAAGAAACTGAAGATTCTTCAAAATGGTGATTTTCCTTGTCCCCCCTGTTATAAGGGTAAACTAATCACGTGACCATCCCACCTGAAAGTGGGGTTTGAGTCTACTGGTTTCTTGGAGAAAATACATGGAGACATTTGTGGGCCAATTCATCCATCAAGTTTTCGGTACTTTAGGGTACTAATAGATGCATCTTCATAAAATTCTATTCCCATACTAGGCTCACAAACCAAAAAGCCTGAAGCTTCAGAGACCATTTCTTGGAACACTAAGTCTTTGCCTCATTATGATCCGCGTACTAATCTGTATAAAGATGAGATCCTGAAGATCCTTCACATTCATAATACAGTACATCTACTATCGAAAAAATTCACTGATAACCAGACGATTATCAGATCACACGTCCCTGCTACCAATACGCCAGCTAGGATTGACATCCCCAAAGATGGGTGCAATCCTCCGACAGCAGAATCGACCGTACCTCAAATATAAAGTGGACGACCTCCTGGCTCCAAAGATAAATTCCCTCGTAAGAGGAAAATACCTGGAGAAATAATGAATATCCCACCACAGGATGCTGAGCTCAGACCAGTAACCTCTCCCCTCCTTTAGTCCCCTGAAGAGGACATTACAGGAGAAATATCATTAAATTTTGTACGTACTGGGAAGGTACTGGACATAAAAAGCGCTGTCGTCGACGACAACTTCACGTTCGATATTATTGTTCACGTCGCTCAATGCCACGACGATATCGATCCACGATCTCTAGCTGAATGAAAACGCAGAGATGATTGGCCATAGTGGAATAAGTCAATAAGAGTAGAGCTGGACTCAATCTTGAAACGCAAAGTCTATGGGATACAATTGGGTATTCATAAGGAAAATAAATGAGAATAATCAGATCGCTACAAAGCACGGCTTGTAGCTCAGGGATTTTCCCAACAACCGGGGATAGATTATGAAGATACATATTTCCCGGTTATGGATGCGATCACATTCCGATTCTTATTAAGCTTAACTTCAATGGAAGGCTTAGAAATGCAGCTCATGGACGTTGTGACTGCATATCCATATTGCAATATAGATAAAGATATCTATATGAAACTTCCAGATGGTTTCAAAATACCATCAGAAATAAAAGATAGACCTCAGGACGTCTATTCTGTTAAGCTTCAAAGATCATTATATGGTCTTAAGCAATCGGGAAAATGTGGTATAACAGAATGAGTGAATTCCTTGTTCAACAAGGTTTCACCAATAATGAAGTCTACCCGTGTATTTTCATTAAAACCACGGGAACATGATTCGTATTAATAGCTGTCTATGTAGATGACTTAAACCTCATCGGATCTCCTGCAGAGATTGATGATATATCTGCAAGCCTCAAACTAATGTTTGAAATGAAAGACCTAGGCAAGACTAAATGTTGTCTTGGCTTACAGATAGAACACCTTAGCGGAGGAATCCTGTTACACCAATCCACATACACAAGGAAATTACTTAAAAATTTCCATATGGATAAGAGCCATCCTCTAAATACACCAATGGTCGTTAGATCTTTGGATGTACATAAGGACCCTTTCCGGCTGCTGGAAGAGGGGGAGGAAATATTAGGTCCTAAAGTACCTTACCTTAGTGCCATTAGAGCACTACTATATCTGACAAACTGCACGTGTCTCGACATAGCATTCGCAGTCAACCTACTTGCCAGATACAGTTCAGCGCCCACAAAGCGCCACTGGAACGGAGCAAAGCAGTTTCTGGCTACCTCCAAGAGTTGATTGACATGGGATTATTGATGTGTCCATATTTTCCATCTTTTCATAGCATCATTCTATTGCATTTCATATCATATTCGCATCCAAATCCCATATTTTCCTACGATATTGCAATTCTAACGTTATATTTGAGTTTCGTAGTGTTTTATGGATTTTCAGGGATTTTGGAGCGATTCGGGACCCATTTTGGATATGGACACATCTGATATGCCAGTGAGCCCGTTGGCGAAGCTCTACAGGAGTTTATCGAGTTTTGGGAACCATGGGAGGAGTGGAGGAGAGTGCAAGAAGAGAGGAGAAGCTATCAGGAGCTTCAGCTAATATTTTCCCAGGCGACTCGACCGAGCAGAGCAACTACTCGGTCGAGCAGATGCAAGACAAATAAGGGGAGCAGATACGCATACCGCTCGGACCGAGCACTCAAGGTGCTCGGTCGAGCAGCCCCAACTCAGCACTCTCTCAGCATTTTCACTGCTAGACCAAGCAAGGCTAGTGCTCGGTCGAGCATATGCACATATCTCCTATTATATTTTGCATATTCTGACGTTTAATTTGTCTCTATTTCAGGTACGCTTTGCCTACGTCAGTGGACACTATCGGGATTAGCTTGGGGGCGACTTTCGCTGCGATCGCTCTGTCGGTACACTCTTTACCCTATTTACCTTTACACCGACGTTTCAGCCTTGCACGATGGTTCGCACTAGAGGAACCCACTCGCCTCCCCGTCGTGGGAAGAGAAAGGCCACTGCTGCCTCCTCTTCTCGACCCCCACGATGCCCTCGTCTTCCCACTAACCACTCCTCCGAGGAGGAGCACGCGGGCGATCCGTCGTCAGCGTCCGACTCTTCTCCCACACACACATACCCACCACTTCTGCACATATCCCCACCACTTCTGCACATATCCCCACCTCTGCACCCACTTCCCTCCCGCACCTCCTGCCGTTCCCGTCGCTCTACCGCCCCGTGTGCAGACGTTCGGCATTACTTTCTGCAACGACGCACACCACGAGCACTTTGTCAGGCTCTCGCATCGTCGTCTCTTCCCCACACTGTTCATAGACGTCCCCACCCTCTGATCCCTTGGACTCTTGCGGGGAGTCCATTGGCTCTACCGCATGATTGGCTTCGAGCGGCTCCTAGCCTTCCATGCTCCCACATACTCTCACCTTACACTGGAGGCTTTGAGCTCCATCACCTGCACACCGGCAGGTGATGGCATCACCTTCCGTCTTATGGATCACGACTTCACGATCACACACGCTATGATCCGTGACCACTTCCACCTCCCAGCCATCCCTGACCCCCAAGTCGCCTTCTCCCAGACTACGACATTGGCACGTTCGATGCTTCAGCTTTTTGGCATCGCATTTCAGGTCTGGACCACTACCGTCCTAGCCAGGCAAAGGCATCATGCATTGTGCATCCTTGCCTTCGCTACGCACAGAGACACCTTGCCACCACTATTTTTGGCAGGCCAGAGGTCGGGACCATGTCCCTACCCGAGCTTACCCATCTTATGGGTATGACCCGACCTATGCGCTTCCACCCCGAAAGCTCCCTCTGCCCCTTCGTACTTTCTGACGCAGCCCACTGGTTGTGTCATCGCCTTTTGCAGACTGCCACCATCCACTACTCCACCGATATCTGATGCAACGGATTCTTCACCATCTTTGCACGAATGTTAGATATCCATCTTCGTGATGACCTAGTGACCCCTTCTGGCCCCACACGCTTGACTCTAGGCGTGCTTGAGCATATGCATATCATCGGACCTTATGGAGCCTGTCACTGGACGTACCTTGTTGGCACCCACCACACACCCTACCTCGTCCTTCCTGTCCCTCGCCTCACCACCATTGCATCGGTCCAACTGAGCTGGATGATTAATAGAGTACACCCACTTCCGGCACTCCACGTACTCGAGCCCCCGGGAGCTCCCGTCGAGGCCGTCGTCGATGACCAGGTTCCACGCTCCGCCGAGTACGAGGAGCACGACCTGGGGGCCCTTGTGGCTGCCCATACACCCACCACCCCCAGGAGCCGTCTCTTCTACCACCTCTGTATCAACCACCTCCACCACTGTCGAATCCTCGGGAACTGTCACCACTATTTGCCCCGAGGCTCATACCACTGTCTCTACCGTACCTGTGCCTGAGGGCACTGAGATTTTGTCTGCTCCAGAGCATGCTGCTTTGGACTTCCATGAGCACGATCCAGCCACCACCCTTCCACCTCTTAGGGACCTCATTGCTTCACTGCCCATCTCTTTAGGGTCCCACATTCCACTAGCTGACACCTCTCCGTCACCAGCGGCAGCTGTCCTTACTGAGAGCGTCTCGACGTCTATCCACACTTCTGTGTCGACGACTGCTCTATCCTCTGTTGCCCATGTTTCTACCACGGTCTCTCATGATCTCAGCCACACTACACAGCACACCTCCACCGCTGAGATCACGTCGAGTACACCCTCTCTGACTTTTCAGCCCAGGCACCGTGTATCATATACACGGGACCGTTTTACGAGAGTGGTGTCTCATGGTCACGTTTCTCGCCCTCCACTCGACTCCCGTACCACAGACGGTCGTCTGACAGCATTAGAGGAGTCGACTTCTAGCCTACGGCGGGATTTCGGCGTCTTCGTATGCTCTATGGAGACACATCATGAAATATTCGAGGCAAACCTAGCCTCCATTATTGACCTACTTCAGACACATGGCCCACCACCCGTGATCCTCGCTCCCGCCCCTCCACCCTGGCCAGCCACTGTGACTACCATTGCATCACTCAGTGCTCCACATTCTTAGGCTTCTGCAAAGCCTACTTCTCCCACACATGAGTCGGTCACCACAGTCCAGTTCACTACTGCTCTTATCCTATATTCACCACCCACATCTTCTTGTCCACAGCAGCGGGACACATCACCACCTCTAGAGGGTGGTGCCGCTGCTTGATGCTGTCCACACCCACTTTTTGCTTCCCTCACTTTATATTGTGCCCATCTGTTTGTTTGGGGCCCTGTTCTTACATAGCTTGGGGGGAAGACCCACCATGCATCATTTCTTGCATACGCATCATCTTTTCTGCATTGCATCAAACCACGTCTTATTTTATTCTTGTACAGTTTTATTTTTCATTCATTTTCTATCCTACCACCCACCCACCCTATCTAGCATCATCTTCCGCACACTAGCGTTTTCTCTGCAGTGAGGACACTACTGGGTTTAGCTTGGGGGATGAGCGTTATCGCTTTCTTTTTATTTTTCTTTTATATTTTTCTTCCTTTTTCAGCTTCTTAGTTTACTTTTTCACTCATTTTCCACCTTTTTATATTTTTTTCTCATTCAGCATCGCGTTTTTCATTTTTTGCCATGTATGCATGTCTGTTTTTCTTTCTTTTATTTTCTCCACCCTTTTTTCTCTTTCTGCTGAGATGGTTCGGCATGATGATACTTCTCCTTGCCCTCAGTAGCTTTTCACGGTGCTTATTATTTGATGACATGCTATTTAGGGTAGTTTCAGTTTTACTTTCTATATGCGTGCACATTCTTTTGCTGATCTATCTGAATTAATGCCTGTTATGAATTGAAAATCAAATGCATGAAATAGTATCTAGTATGTGCTATGTTGGGTAATGCACCTAGGTACACGCATCATTAGAACACTTGGAGTATCTGCTTGTTATCTCATTCACCTCTGTTTGTATGCTTGATGTCAGTGTGTTTATTACTGCGTGCTTTTCAGTATTCATCTAGATGAATGAAAATATCCATGCTAGTTATGAGTTTAGTTAGAGTATTATCATATTGAACCGTTGTGCACCTCTAATGAGTGAACCAAGTGATCCATTATTTTCCTTCTCCACATATCCATATGATTCTCTACATATCCATTATTTTCCTTCCCAAAAATCCCAAAAGAAAAAAAATATATCTTCTAATTAAAATGGAAAAAAAGAAAAAGAAAAAGAAAAAAAGGTGAAAGAAAAGAAAAAGAAAGAAAAGAAAGAAATAAATTTGTTTCATATTTCTTTATTAGAAGCTATCACAATTACTTGGAAAAGACAAAAACTTTCATATTCTATTCTAGATGCGACGCCTCGAGCTAAGCTTGGGGGTGAACCAACTGATCATATGAGTGAGTATACCATTAGAGTGGAGACGGTGCACAACAGGGAGATTAAATAATGCTTGAACTTTACGAAATACTTTAGTTTTTGCAGATTTTTCATAATTCGACATGAATAATTGAATAGCATGATTCATTTCCATTCTTTATTGCATGCTGGTGTGATTCATATATGCTCCACTTGTATCTATTGATTGAAAAGTGCATTGCTAACTCGTTTTAAACTAGACTCTATAGATTGCATGAGATTGATATGAGTTGATGGCATTATTTTAGAAGATCCCTATCTTTGTCTCTATTGCATGCTAGACATATGATTAGTAAAACTTGAAAATACCATTAGCATGTGTTTTTATCATTCAGAGCATCGGGACATACTGCTGAGGCTTGAGATCTGATTGAACAATCTTAGCACCCTCCATCCATCTCTATTCTCCTTTTATTTTTATTTTTATTTTCTTTTGTTTATCTCCCGGTGTGCCAGTATTCGTCTTCCTCGAGGACGAGTAAGAGGTAAGCTTGGGGGATTTTGATGTGTCCATATTTTCCATCTTTTCATAGCATCATTCCATTGCATTTCATATCATATTCGCATCCAAATCCCATATTTTCCTATGATATTGCAATTCTAACGTTATTTTCGAGTTTTGTAGTGTTTTATGGATTTTCAGGGATTTTGGAGCGATTCGGGACCCATTTTGGATATGTACACATCTGATATGCTAGTGAGCCCGTTGACGAAGCTCTACAGGAGTTCGCCGAGTTTTGGGAGCCATGGGAGGAGTGGAGGAGAGTGCAAGAAGAGAGGAGAAGCTATCAGGAGCTTCAGCTAATATTTTCCCAGGTGACTCGACCGAGCAGAGCAACTGCTCGGTCGAGCAGATGCAAGACGAATAAGAGGATCAGATACGCATGCCGCTCGAACCGAGCACTCAAGGTGCTCGGTCGAGCAGCTCTTATTTCCGAAGTTCAATCAGCCTCCTACTCGAGTCGAGCAGATCTCACAGCCACCGAGTCAGTTAGTTGCTCGACCGAGCAAGGCTGACTCGGGCCGAGCAGACAGAGTTGCATATTTTGGAGAAGCACGACTCCCTGATGTATTCGACCGAGCAGGAGGGCTGCTCGATCGAGCAGCCCGACCGATCAAGCCCCTGCTCGACCGAGTCACTGACTCGGTCGGCGATACTGAAGGCTATTTTTGGAATTTCTCGTGTGGCCGTCTGATGCGCGCTTGGGAGTGAAGAGTGGATCTGGGTTGTGTGTTTTGGGGAGCTCATTCTTATGGTAGTTTTTGAATTATTTTTGGAGAGAGGAGGAGATTAGAAATATTTGTTAGATCTAAACCTAGTTTTTGGAAGATTATTGAATTGTTTTTGGCGTGACCTATTACTCTTGCGTTCTGGAAATTTTGGGCTCTCTTTGGAATTATTGTTCGCTGCTTTTCTTCATCTTCGGTACGTAAGCTATTCAATCTTTATTCAATTAATCCGCTGTGATGTTTTCTCTTGCAAAAATCATATTTTCATTCGTTAAAATCGCCATGAGTGAGTAGTCTCTTCTAGGGTTGATGGGTTAGCCCTAAGACTTTAGGGGGAGATGTAGATCTGGATCTTTAGGTTGAATTAGGAATAAAGGGGAGTATTCCGATCGATCCTACCGGATCCCTAGGATAACTCGCACTGAGATCATGACCACGGTCAGTGGAATTGATGAGCTTAAGGAGTATCCTTGGGATTTGAATAGGGAAATCGGTGGATTCAACCAAGGCTCGTGACCATGCCCGGCTCGTGCCTTGAGGAGATCCACCGACGAATTATATCACTACATTGACGGCTACCGCCACTGCGTCGATGAGAGCCACCGAAATACCTCGCAATTCTAACCCACGAGAATGGTATGAATTGAGAGATTAATCCCCTAAACCTAATGCAATGTAAGGATCCTATTCCAACGTCGATCTCCGATAGTCTTAGCGGTGATCCCTAAAACCCTAGTTCTTTTTATTGTCAATTCAACAACAAACATCAAAACCAAACTTTCCCAACCGACCGCTATCTCACTCCGAGATATAAAAATAAGCTGAGACCCCAAATACTCACCGTCCCTGTGGGATCCGACATCTTTTATACTATAATTTGACATCGTCTGCTTGCATATAGAGCCCGGAATTGACACCTAGGGGCCATACTACGCCTAGCGACCGTGACACCGCCGGGTGGAATCTAGGTGTAGGTTTCGTGTGCGTCAATTATACTTCCCGAAAGGTGGATCTTCCACTTTGATTGGTTATGCAGATGCAGATAACAGGTCTAATCCACACACCGAGAAATCACAGAATGGTTTTGTATTTACCTTCGGTGGCACGGCCATCTCCTGGAAATCTGTGAAGCAGACCACCACAGCAGTCTCATCCAACCACTCAGAGCTCCTGGCAATCCTTGAAGCTAGCAGAGAATATGTCTGGCTTCGTTCAGTCATTCATCACATTCTGGTGACGACCGGCCTGAAGACGGACGACCTTGAGCCAACCATATTATTTGAAGATAATGCAGCTTGTATAGCTCAACTACAAGCTGGTTACATCAAGGGCGACAGGACGAAGCACATCTCTCCCAAGTTCTTCTGGACGCACGAGCTACAAGAGCAGAAGCAGATTGAAGTACAGCAGATTCAGTCTTGTAATAATTTAGCTGATATGTTTACTAAGGCATTGCCTAGATGTACTTTTAGAAAGCTTGTAAAAGATATAGGGATGCGACAGCTGAAAGACCTACAAGCCCGAAGCTTGTACGGATCAGGGGGAGTCACTTGTGTATTGTACGATTTTTCCTTAAGCTGCTGGTTTTTTCCCACTGGGTTTTCCACAGCTAAGGTTTTAACGAGGCAAACACGGTAACTCTAGATCCAGCAGTATCCACACCATATTAGCATATTGGATCCTGAAGAATTCATATGCTAAGAATGGATGGATGAGGGGGAGTGTTATGAATGGGGGAGACCTTTGGTCTCCACCCACTATCATCCACCATTAAACCCACTCTTAGTGGGTGTCCCTTGGGTTCCAAGGGACTTGTAACTCTCATATGATATTATATATATGGCTATGGTATCCACCATAGACACACACTTCTTACAAATCTCAACAATCTGTAAATTTTTTACTTGGAGAAAATGGGTTTGAAAGCAACACGAAAACCCTTGGGCGTCTTCGCCGTGAAAGTTGCTCCCTCTCCATTAAAATTTGGCATATAGTCATCAGGAAACCTTGATGAGGTTTTAAATCCATGAAAACATTTCTTCAACGGGTTGTTTGTTTATTTCTTCTTCTAGTAATAAGTAGGGTGATGGGACTTCTGTTGGTCCCTTATACCGCTTGTTGGGGGAGATGATGACGATCACCTCAATCAATCGTCCCATAGAATTTCAAGATCGTTGTGACAACGAACAAAGCAAACGACATTGATGTTCTCTACAAAACCTACAACAGAAGTAATAATATGGAAGATAACGTAAAACAAAAGAAAACACGCACCTGACACAGGTACGTAACCATAGTTCGGTAGTAATAGCTCGACAAACAGAACATACTGAACAGGTCGGTAGGTCAGATCAGTATCGCAAACAGGTATGTAACCATGATACAAAGCGATAGGCAACAACAGGTCAGATCAGTAATAGCAACAAGTCAAGTTAACAAATAACATAGGCCTGGTTTATTAGTAACAATCAGGTCGGATCAGAACATGCAGAATAGGTCGGTAGTAGCAATAAGCCTAGCCGATAATAATAGGTCAGCCAATAAGCAATAACAGATCCGATTGAGTTGATAATAATAATAAAATAGGTCGACCATAGCATGTCGACCATAGCACAAAACAGGTCGGTAAGTGTAGACTACTAAACAACAGGCATGGCTGAACTATAGATGGGCCGAAACTACTCGCCTATGCGACACACATTACATCCAGATAAAGAAAATCAAACATAGGTCAAATGCACGGGTTGCCGGAAGTCACATGGGTGCCGATGAGGGGATTCTCATAAGGAAAAGTCCCTCAAGAGATCGTACATGAATCATCATTTCAATATAATCAATTAAACCAACAATTCTCAATTTCAACCACAATCTGATCTATAGCATTTATGAACTAAAACTTAACAATGCTTATGCATGAAAATGAATTAGCAAAAAGCTAAAGCAAATAAATTCTATAGTTCACAGATGATGGCCAAATCCTTGTATTCTCCTTGCTCAAGCCCTCCACTAATCGTTGATGGTTGCTTGAGAAAGAGGGTGAAGTAAACTAAACAGACCAAAACAGATCGGACACTGCAAGATCGAAGTAAAATTCAGAAAAATCTCTGGAAATGTTTATGTTCGCATGAAAAATCCATGAAGAAGAAGAAGAAGATATAGTGGAAGAGAGTGCCGTTGGAGAGTTATCATGGGCGATCGATGTGGTGATCATGGAAGAAGCTCTGCATAACTGACAACGCGACGAATCACATCCGAGTGTTATGGATAAGGTTTTCATTAGGACGAGATGAAATAGAGGCCGTCTGATCTGTTGAATAGAGATTGGGTTAGGTCGGGTAAGCGGTTCGAGAAGCGGGTCGTATATCTGCATGGACAAGTAAGTTAGGCCAAGCTCTCCAACTAAAAGAAAGATGGGCCGTGTGCCTACAGCTTGGGCTGGCGGTACTGGACCAAAGAGAGAGAGAAAAGAAAAGAGAGGAAGAAAAGAATTCAGAAAAGAAAATTAATAAATTATGGGAAAATCTCCAATAATTGTATATGAAAGATATAGGTAGTTGTTATGAATCATCAGTTGGGAGAGGAACCCCCAGCTCTTTATTTATAGTAGAGGAGGAGCGTACAGAGATAAGATACAATAGATACGGTCATATCTATAAGATAAGCAGTGATCATAACCAACTCAGTAATATCCATTCACAACACTCCCCCTTATCCAGCCATAGGTGTGGACTCTGGTCATGAATACTTCAGGATTCTGAGTGTAGTAGAAGTCTCACATCGGGTGGATACTTCAGGATCCTGAGTTGATGAGGTTTGCCTTGTTAAAACCTTTAGCTATGGAAAACCCCGTGGGAAAACCCATAGTTAAGGAAAAAGAGTACAAACACTCTCTAACTCCCCCTGATCTGTACAAGCACTCATGCTTTCAGATCTCTTAGGCACCTCATCCCAATTTTTTGTACAAACTTCCTAAAAGTAGCAGTAGGAAGGGCTTTAGTGAACAAGTCTGCCAGGTTGTCACATAATTGTACTTGTTTGACGTCAATCATGCCATCTCTTTGTAGCTCGTGCATCCAGAAGAATTTGGAGGAAATATGCTTCGTTCTGTCGCCTTTGATGTAGCCACCTCGTAGCTGAGCTATGCAAGCAACGTTGTCCTCGAACATGGTAGTAGGTTCAAGGTCCCAAGACTTCAATCCGGTTGTCACCAGGATGTGATTTACAACTGACCGTGGCCAGACACATTCTCTACTTGCTTCATAGATGGCGATGATCTCTGAGTGATTGGATAAGGTCGTCGTCATGGTTTGCTTGACGAATCTCCAGGAAATGGCTATTCTACCATAGGTAAAAACGTACCCTGTCTGTGACTTTGCATTGTTGGGATTAGACCTGTAACCTGCATCAGCATAACCAACAAGTGCAGAAGATAATCCATTTTTGTAAAAGAGTCCCAAATCCGTAGACCCTTAAAGGTAGCGCAGAAGGTGCTTAACCTTGGTCCAGTAGCACTGCGTAGGCGCTGCACTGTATCTGGCTAGTAAATTTACTGCGAACGCTATATCAGGACACATACAGTTGGCCAGATATAGAAGTGCTCCAATAGCACTCAGATAAGGGACTTCTTGTAACACCCCAGAAACGGGTGCCGTCACACTCTCAATAGTTTTACAGGTCTTGCTGGGTACCAGTGAAGTCAATATAGGATGAATAGAAATATACCGAAAACATATCTCAATGGAAGGACCCAGAGTAGCTCAAGAAAGGAAGAATTGTGAAACTCAGTATAAGACATGTGGAACACCTGAGAGATATATGATTGGGTTAGACAGTAGATTATACCTATATCCAAGATTTCAGTTTATGTAAAAAAAGAAAAAAGTACAAGCATGCAAAAGAGGTGTAACAAGTGTATGAAAAAGTCAGGTTATGAATAAAGTAGCATTTAAAAAGATATAAATGTTGACATTTAAACAATGAGGCAACAATGACATATTGATAAACAAAAAGGTAGGAAAACAACTCACTAGCACGCATCCGTAACATCAATCATTACTATGTTTAAACAAGCAATACAAATAAGGCACTGGAGCAATAAGCCTAGCATGAGACAACCTTTCCTACAAGTACTACCATACACCAAACTGAGTTGTCCTATTCTAGTGATGTGACTCATATTTGGAGAGCACGATGTGCAATGTGAAGTCCACCTTGGACCACAGGGTGCTACCCCGGGCCGAATAATAAGAACCCAGGATCCATAAAAGGACATCCTCCCAGACAGGGGGCCATAAGCATGGCTTCAGTCGCTCCCGCCCTCTCTCTAATATGAGTTACCCCAAAATCCGTGAATCAAGTATAGTGTCATGGTACGGTCTGTTATACTGTTTGTATGCCATGTGTTTATGTTATCACTATTATTGTGTCTGACATTGTACTGGTTGCAGGTATTGTCATATGGAGGAGATTCTAGAGGTAACTCTCACGGGTTCAAGAGGTGACCCCGACATACCGTGGCACTTTGTCCCATGTAGCACTTAGTTCTCAACATGTTCAGGCAGACATACAGAGTTTGCAGTCAGCTTATAATATTCAATGATCATGCACAAAGTTCAGGCTTGCACACTATTTAATGAACAATATCAATGGCAGGTAAGAACATGTATTTCAGTGCACAACATGGTTATCAACAGGTGTAGCATGGCATGTGGAATATCAGTGTGTATTAGTGTGTATTAGCCAATAATCAGGAACATGCATTTAGTGTACAATATTCAAGCAAGCAATTTATGTTATGCTAGTAATTGCAATCATGTCAGGAATTGGATCGTGTCAACAGTTTGCATGCCAAGTAATTCAGATTCATTTAAGACGATGTCATAACATGTACTAAACCATACATTCATTATTCATGGGTTTTAATCAAGTAGAAACCGACTAACAGAGGTAAATCCCTATTCATATTACTTAAACATGAAAATGTCTTTGAACCCGATATCTGGTCATTTTGCAAAAGAAATGAAAAAGATATAAATCACACCTTCTTCAATGCAGTGACATGCTTTCAAGTTTCAACATGTAATTTACATCAACAGTTGAAATTAATCAAAATCTAATTTATTTTGCAGGGAATAATATTTATGCTAATATGGAATCAGAATCACAATGTTATGCAGAACTAAAAGCAGCAATACCATGCCAATTATTGTACATGAATTTGCTAGATACCAGGTCTTTTGGAGCCTGGAGCTAAGATCTCCCACACAATGGAAGTTGTGCTCAATGAATTGCTAATATCCAGGCATGCATTGACAAAGACTTATAATGAAAAGTGGTTGTTTACAAACTGTGATATGCATGAAAACAGTGTACAGAAAACGGCTTCAGCGGTGCAAGTTCGTTAGGGTGCCAGTAGTTTCATAAAAGGAAAATAATTCTTAAACAATTATGAATCATCACACCCACCAGAAAAATCCCATTATAAACCCATGCAGCAAAGTTTCCCTTTGAGCAAACATTTTTCAGAAAACAAAAATAAAGAAGAAACAATGCATAAACCGAAATCTTGAATTTAGAAAATAATCTACCTCGATCAATCGAAATCCAAGCGTCTCAATCGAGCTCGAAAAATCTAACGACCCAATCGAAAGGGTTTGAAGGAGAAGAGGAAATATTTTCGTATGCTTCAAAGCCATAGAACCAACGGCATATTTATAGAAGAGGGGGCGAGAGTCGTGGTTGAATAGGAACTCTATTTGGAGAGGAAATATCGCAAAGCTGTTAGGGTTTTGAAGTGGGGAGAGGGTTGGCGGCGTGGTTCGTTCGGCTAGGGTTTTCCGAAGAAGAGATGGCGACTGGACCTTGCTCGAGCAAAAGAGGTGTTGTTGGGTTTTTTTGGGTTCATAACGTTTTGTGTTCTGTTAGAAGAGAGCCCTGGGATGTGCTTAGTGGAAAGAATAAATAATATGTTGAAGTGGGGGAAATATGATTGGTTGGTTCTGTTAGTGGAGAGGTAATGTGTTTAATGCTTGGTTGGTGGGCTAATTGGTGGGCTGGGTTCATTTCAAGTGAGATGATGTGGGTTTTCATAGTTAACTAGTAAATAAAAGGATAGTGGGTTAGGTGTACTGGTGTAGTTTGCTAGCACATTCAAAAGAAAGGAAGTAAATAAATAGGAGAAGAGATTGAGTCTATAGAAAGAAGAGGAGGGGACCCAATGAAGTGAAGGGAAAATTCTGGAAGTTGGGCTTGGAATTTTAGCTTGGAGAAAAGAATTTTAAGAATAGGAATTAGTTAGAATGGGTGGCTGAGGTGGAGGAAATTTAAGTGGCCTGGGCTTTGCCTTAGTGGAGAAAAGAAACAACAGCATTTAAGTGGGCTTTGGTCTGAGAAAAGAAATTGAAAAAGAAAAGTTGTGCTTGGTTAATTGGGCCAAAAAAATAGAAGAATATAGAGGGGAAATCTTAAAATTTTCAAAATCCTTTTGGGCAAAATACGGGCTATTACACTTCTGGACCAAGTATATCATCCCCCTCTTCCAGCGACCGGAAGGGGTCTTTATGTGTATCTAGAGATCGTACCACCATAGGTGTACTAAGTGGATGACATTGGTCCATATGAAATCTTTGCAACATTTTCTTCGTATATGTGGTTTGGTGTAATAGGATTCCGTCTTTTAAATGTTCAATCTGTAAGACAGGACAGCCTTTCATTTTTCCAAGGTCTTTCATTTCGAATTCTTTTGTCAGGCTTACAGATATCTCGGTGATCTCTTCAGGAGATCCAATGAGGTTCAAATCATCTATATAGACTGTTATTATGACAAATCCTTTTCACTTTGCTCTTATAAAGATGCAAGGGTAGAGTTCATTATTGTTGAATCCTTGTTGTACAAGAAATTCACTCAGTCTGTTATACCACATCCTTCCCAATTGTTTAAGACCATACAATGATCTTTGAAGCTTAAAAGAGTAGATGTCCCGAGGTCTATCTTTTAATTCAGCATGTATTGAAAAGCCATCAGGAAGTTTCATGTATATCTCCTTGTCGAGATTACCGTATAGATATGCAGTCACAACATCCATTAGCTACATATCTAGACCTCCCTTTGTTGTTAGGCTCATCAGAAATCGGAAAGTGATCGCATCCATGACCGTGGAGTATGTTTCCTCATAGTCAATACCCGGTCTTTGGAAAAATCCTTGCACTACAAGCCTTACTTTGTAGCATGCGATCGCATTGTTTCTATTTCTTTTTCTCACGAATAACTATTTGTATCCCACAGGTTTGACACCAGTAGGTGTCTGGACTATTTGCCCAAAGACTTTGCATTTCTTAACCGAGTCCAACTCAGCTTCTACTGCCTGATTCCACTTTGACCAATCATTTCTACGTTTGCATTCAGCAACAGAATGTGGATCATGATCATCGTCGCTTTCGGTGACGTGAATAGCAATATGAAATACAAAGTCATCGTCGACGACTGTACTCTTTCTGTCCAACACCTCTCCTATACGTACATAATTTAATGATATTTCAGTTTCTCCCGGCAGTTCCTCTGCAGTGGATTCTGGGAGGGTGAGGGTATGTACATTAGCTCATTTCTCTGTGAGGGTATCGTCCCAATGTCTCCGGATATTTTTTCTTTTTCTTGGATTTTTATCCTTAAAGCCTGGTGGTTTGTCTCTTTTCTGTTGAGGTGCATCCACTTCTGCTGCTGGTGAATTGCATCTATTCTCGGAGATGTCAATCCTATCTGGAGTATTTCCAGCAGGGATGTGTGATTCGACAATCTTCTGGTTGTCAGTAAATGAGTCCGGTAATCGGTGAACAGTGTTCTGTATGTGGAGGATCTTTAGGATCTCAGTTTCACATTGTTTTGTTACCGAACCATAGTGGGTCAAACTTTTTGTATCCTACGTTATAATTTGGGAGGGGTACGTGTATGTACATTAGCTCATTTCTCTGTGAGGGTATCGTCCCAATGTCTCCGGATATTTTTCTTTTTCTTGGATTTTTATCCTTGAAGCCTGGTGGTTTGCCTTTTTTCTGTTGAGGTGCATCCACTTCTGCCGCTGGTGAATTGCATCTATTCTCGGAGATGTCAATTCTATCTGGAGTATTTCCAACAGGGATGTGTGATTTGATAATCTTCTGGTTGTCAGTAAATGAGTCCGGTAATCGGTGAAAAGTGTTCTGTATGTGGAGGATCTTCAGGATCTAGTTTCACATTGTTTTGTTACCGGACCATAGTGGGTCAAACTTTTTGTATCCTACGTTATAATTTGCTTCGCACCAGATTTCTCAGTGTATGGGCCCATTTTGGGGAAAATGGTCTCATCAAATTCACAGTCTTCAAGACGTGTCTTAAATGTGTCCCCCGTTTTGAGTTCTAGGTATCTTATAATAGAGGGTGAGTCAAACCCTACATAGATACCTAGGCGACGTTGATGACCCATTTTTGTCCTCTGTGGTGGTGCAATGGGGATGTAAACTGTGCAACCGAAGATTTTCAAGTGAGAAATGTTCGGTGGCATTCCATATGCAAATTGCATTGGAGAGAGACTCTAACCTCCAAAGGGTCTGATTTTTATTAACGATGCAGCATGCAGAATTGCATGTCCCCATGCATCGACCGAAAACTGGGATTTCATTAACAATGGACGTGCAATCCATTGGAGTCTTTTTATCAGTGACACTGCCAACCCGTTCTGGATATGAACATGCGACACTGGATGCTCAATATCTATTCCCGTTGCCTGGTAGTATTCTTGAAATGACCGGAAGGTAAATTTCCTAGTATTATCCAGACGTATTTTCTTTATTTGGTTGTCTGGAAAATGCGACTGCAACTTTATTATTTGTGCAAATAGCTTTGGAAAAGCTAAGTTGCGGGTCGATAGTAGACACACATACGAATATTTTGAGGATGCATCAATCAGTATCCTAAAGTACCGAAATGACCCACTAGGGGGGTGGATATGTCCACATATGTCTCATTGTATTCTTTCGAGGAAGCTTGGAGATTCGATATCCACTTTTAGTGGTGATGGCTTTGTTATTAATTTCCCCTTGAAGCAGGGGATGCATGAGAATTCTCCCTTCTGAAGAATCTTCTGGTTCTTCAGGTTATGCCCATGGGATTGAGATAAGATGCGGTGCATCATCACAGATCCAGGGTGGCCAACTCTATCATGCCATAGTAAAAACTAGGGGTGTGCATGGGTACAGGGTACCCAGATACCCGATTGGAACCTACCCGAACGGGTAGGTTCTGGGTAGATAGTTATCGGTTCCGGGTAGGTTCCGGGTAGGAAAATTAGGAACCGACGGGTATCGGGTCAGGTTCCGGTTCCTGTTTATAGGGAACGGGCACCCAGAACCGGAACCGATATTTTATATATTTAATTTTTAAATATATTATAATATTAATGATCGACATATATTAGAGTGATCCACCCTGGGTGTATCTAATTTGAACTTATAATATTAGGGAGTACAACTTGCATCCTGAAGTTCTGAGCAACCGCAAGTTCATCAAACAATGCATTTGAATCAAAGATCATATTGTTCTCTTATGCGTTCAAAAGAGCAGTAGAGTTAACGTGAATTATTCTTCCATATGTCTAGCTTTATCTAGTAGAAATGACTGATTAGTATACCTTTATCACTGAAGAAAGAGACTAGAGACAATAATTTACTTCCAGATTGGTCTTTAGTCATGTGTATTTGAGGTAATTGTCATGCACAGATCATTTGGAAATCATTGTTCGTAATGCATCACAAACTAGATTTTTTTTACAGGGTACCCAGAACCTACCCGGAACCATAGGGTCCGGGTATAGGGTCCAACTGGGTAGGTTCCGGGTCCAAATTTTAGGAACCGGTCCCTTACCGGGTAGGGTCCGGGTAACATCAAAAAAACAGGGTACCCGGACCCGCACACCCTAGTAAAAACTTGGCTGATGTCGGGCACTTCAGGTGCTCCGTCAAATTAGCTTTCTCTCTCCGAATCTTTGTGTGGTAGAGCCTGATAAAAGGATCTCAAAACGTTCAAGTATGATTTTAGTCCTTTTCTTGAGACGTTACATAAAGTAATTCTTTTTCATTTACATTTGATGTTTCCAAATAGAATCCATTTAAACGGATATCCTTGAAACTTAGTAAGTTTCTGTTGGAATTCGGAGAGAATAATGCATCCTTTATTTTAATTTATGTTCCATTTGAGAGCAACAAAGTTGCATTCACAGAACCTTCAATTATATTCGATGGCCCTGAAATTGTATTTACAGTGCTTTTATATGATATAATGCTATGAAAATAGCATTTATACTGAAGGATCGTATGTGTTGAAGCACTGTCTACTAAGCAGTCATGAGAGCGATCCATCTATAAAAGATGACTAAAACATTTGCATTTCAGGAACATAATCAAATTTTTCATTCAAAAACGAATTACATAATTCAAATGCTCTCATAACATAAAATGTTCTCAAAACAAATTGCTAAGATAAAAATAGAGGCTAATCAAGCAGGTCATCTGTTTCGAAGTCGTCAGCTGTAAACTTGATTGGAGCATAGAGGTCACCAGGTTTGTTTCAGCTTTCTTTTTCATGTTCTCTTTATACAATTCCTAGAGATGCCATGGAGTTCTGCACACTCTAGACCAGTGGCCTTTCATGACACAGCTATGGCACTGGTCTTCACATTCCCTCTTGGGTGGGGGTACTTCATTTCTGTTGTTGTCTTGTCTGCGCCAAGTGAACTTTCGCTTCCCTTCATTTCTTCGCTGCTGGACTTGGCCTCTGGCCCTTTTGTTCTGTCCCCCTTTCTATGGTCTTTGTTTTCTTTTGTTGTCTCTCTTCTTTTTAGAAGAAGATGCATTGTGAGCTTCTGGGAGGGGGGCAGTGCTAGGGGGTGTATGTTGTGAGTGGCGAGGAGAAGCTCTCTGTTTTGTTCAACCTTGCGTAAACATGACAGCAGCTCATAATACTTGGTGAACTTTTGCTCACGGTTTTGATGCATCAGTATCGCATCCTTCTCGTGGAAAGACATGTACGTCTTTTTCAGCATGCGATCTTCTGAGACCTTTTTACCATACAACTTTAGGTGTGAGGTGGTGCTAAAAAGAGTTGAGTTGTACTCAGCTATGGACTTGAAGTCTTGCAGTCTCAGGTTCTTCCACTTATATCGTGCCATTGGTAGTATAACATCTTTCTGATGTTTATATCTATCCTCAAGGGCAGTCCATAGCTCAAGTAGATATACGACCGTAAGGTATTCATCCTTTACGGTCTTGTCCACATGGTGAAAAATATAGATAATGGCTTGCGCCTTTTCTATATCGCTTATATTTTCATCTTTAGTCACAACAGAAATGAGGGACTTAGCCCGCAGGTGAAATATCACATCGAGCTGCCAGCTCAAATAATTTCTTCCTGATGCATCCAGCACTTCAAAATCAACACTTGCAATTTTGGCCATTTTATCTGGCAGAGCACAAATTTGCATGAATTAATAATAATACATTAAACATTTTCATGCGGAGACAATTTTTAAATGAAGAGCTAATTGCGTGGATCGGCCCGTCCCGCATAAAAAAATAGAGTCTAAAGTCTAAATTACAGTCCATATTATACAAATGAAAGCGAAAAAAGAGATTACAACTTTGGAAACCCCACGGGTCCCATTTATAAAATCTTCAGCTTCAAGTGTGGCCTCCGTCTCCATGGAAAGTAGTCGTCGGTCTTGGTCATTACATAATTTTCTCACTACAATTTCTCTCAAAAAGAAAAGAAAAGTGCAGGAAAAGTAAAATGTAGGACCTAAACAGCCGATCCAAAACTACAATTAGCAATTCATGCAAAAATTTGTACTCATCAAACATTTTCAGCAGACATTTTCAGTTGACATTTTCATCACAGGCATCATATTCACAGAAGGATAAACAATTTGAATACTTAATAATTATTTGACCACTGGGCAACGTCATACACAGTTAGGTTAGGTGACTAACGACAGAGCGGTCGTGGGATCTTCCTAATTATTAAGTTAATATTGCACAACAGAATATCAGTTTATCCACACAATAAGCCATTTAAAAGTGATGCAGAGCATATAATTATGATCCTAAAAGGCATCATATAATGCAAAAAGTTGTGCTTGATGGGAATATTCAAAAAGTTTTGAAAAGAGCCCATAAAATTACATGTTCTTCAAAAAAAGGAAGAAGTTTTCCTTTTTTTATTTACCCCAACCAACCCCCTAAAATCCCCATGTGTCCCCTTAAGGCACCATTGTAGTCCCATATTATATCATGATTTTTCTGTAATTTTTAGGCCCCCAAAAGCCTTTTTAATCTTATTTTTAGCCCCCTCTTCCTTTTATTTCAGTTTTGTTTTTTTCCAGTTAATACGGCCTACGGGCCTGAAGCCCGCAGTATGGCAGCGGGCTTCAGGCCCGTGCCATTTTCTAATTTTTTTTTCAATTGTTGTTGCGGGCCTGAGGCACGCAATGCAGTAGCGGGCTTCAGGCCCGCACGCATCAAAAAGTTTTTTTAACCAGTTGGGCCCGAAGGCCCAACTTGCAATGCGAGGGGCTTGTGGGGCGGCGGCAAGGGTTTAGCCGTCGCTGCCCCTGTGATGAGTCGTAGGCACTGCAGCCCCCTCTACTACCATGCAGGGGGGGTCGACGTGGGTGGTAGCCCCCTCCCGCGGCGAGGCAGGGGGTGTTATTTACGGCAGTCCCCTCTCCGCAGCGAGGGGGGGGGGGCGATTTTGGGGTGCCCCTCCACAGCGAGGCGGGGGGGGGGGGGGTCGAATGGGAATGCAGCCCCGCCTTTCAGGCGGGGGTCGCTCTTCAAGCGTGAGGGAGGGGGGGGACGGCAGCCCCTGCCGTAGGTGGGGGGACACAGCGGTATAAATGCCGAGGGTGGCGGATCTAAATCCGCCTTCGAAGTGATAGATCAACGGCGGCCGGAGGCAAGGCCGCCGGCGAAGCTGTGGGATAAAAATATTGTTTTTATATATTTATCAGATTAAAACATGATAAAAATATAATTTTTAGATGAAAAAATCATCGATCTAGGCGATAAGCCCTATTTCCACTCCGATCTTGCGAGATCTATGGAGAAAACGATCATGCACATGATAAAAATTAGATTTTTGCGAGAAATACCTCTAGATCCGTCCTCCAAATCTAGTGACGGTTGAACAAAGCCTACGCATGGATGACGATGCCTATTTGAGGTAGATGACGTCGCGCGCGTGGATCTCCTGCTTTTCCTTCTCTTTCGTAACGATCGGTATTTGTATGTAAATTTTTTTATTTAGAGACTTGTGCTGATAACGTGTTATGAATCATCATCTAGGGGAAGAACCCCCAGCTCTTTATTTATAGTAGAGGAGGAGCGTACAGAGATAAGATACAATAGATACGGTCTTATCTATAAGATAAGCCGTGATCCTAACCAACTCAGTAATATCCATTCACAACAGTCATTGCATATTGGGATATCCAATATTACTCAACAGCTTGATGATTGCTTATGATGAGATCTTCGTCATTACGGATAAAGGCTTTTGCCTATTCTTGAATGTTTCAGTGCGGATTCACCCACACTAGGCCAAGCAAATGTCTTTACCACGTTGTAATGTCCATATGCGTGATATACGATATGTGTGTGTATTTGTATGTACGTGAGTATGGTAGTGTATGGTGTGTTAGTAATAGTATGCTAGTGGGGTTTGTATGCCTTATTATTGTTAGTATTATTTGGTTGATTAAGTTTAATGGCATAGTGGTTGTTGTTATTAGTGTATGGCATTGTGGTTGTTATTATTAGTGTTACTATTATTATTCTTATTGTTGTTGTTGTTTTCATTATTATTAGTTAGTGGCATTTTTGTAATTGTTGGGGAGAGTGTGTGTACAAGTAGAAGAGTGAGAGAGGTAGTGGCATACTTGTAATTAAGAATGTGTTGTGTGTATAGTGAGATGAAGAGTGTAGAGAATGGCAAACTTGTAAATAAGGGTTCACATTTATTTAATTTCCTTCTCATTTATTCTACAAACTTCTTCAATCCTCTCTTTAATTCGTTTATTTTTCTCTTTCTCTTTTCTTCCCCCCAAAAGCCAGCCGAACCCCCCCGGGGCCGAAATGTTCCCAAGTCAAAGGAAAAAAAGGGGAGAAAAAGAAAAAAAGAAAGAAAGGAAGAAAGAAGAGAAAGGAAGGGAAAATCCAAGGATAGAGGAAGATTGAAGGAAAGGAGAAAGGAAGGAGGAGATTTATTCATCCTAGCTTGAGGTAGGAATCCTACTCCACTTAGTATGAGCATGTTTCTTTAGCTAAGATAGTTGCAAAAGTTGCTAATTAGCTTGTAATTAGCTAAAGATGTTAACTTTGATGCAAAGGTATAATCTGTATGAAATTCCAGAATTATGTCTTAACTTTTCTGACTTGTATCTGTTGACTGGGTGAATAATAAATTCTGAAGAAAAAAAAATTTGTGTAGCCCTTTCAATTCTACACCATGTTCATATATAATATGCCATAGGTTCAGTTCAGTAATTATGAGTAAAAATCCCTTCTTTTACAACATGTCTGAATTTCATTCAGTCTAGACACAGTTTGGAAAAAGTGGATTCAGTCCCTACACACAACACAGAAATTAGTGTTTTTGGTCTCGTTGTAAAGTTAACAACCTGTTCTACAACTTTTCCCAATTGCACATTTTCGAGATTCTAACTGCAACATAACTTAAAACAACAATTGTTACAGGCCCCAGAATCTGTCTGAAAAACATATTCGACAGATCTCACCAAACAATTCACCATAAATCACCTAATTTATAATTCTGCATGAAATTTTATAGGTGAATCCAGAACAAACATATCTACAACTTTCATTTGTATTGTTTGGGCATGTTTAATACTAAATGTGGAGAAATGTGCTCTTCAATCTGGCTGTTCTGTTTTCCCAGAAAGCTGAATTGTTGAATGTTGATCTTGTTCTTTATTTATGGTTAATTTCCATGGCTTTGTTGGGGGTTTGATGTTGTTTGGTTGGTATATGGAAGATGAGAAGGTGGTAATATAGTATGGTTTGTGGCGATATGGTGGGCATGGCATGATGTGCATGACACCTTGATATGATGTCGGAAATGAGATGTTGGAAATGTGATATATCTTTGTGTTATGTTCATGAAAAAGTGAAAGTGAGGAAGTGTTTCAGTCCTCCTAAAGAAGGGTGACACGGGTTGGGGGAATTTCAAAGTATCAGGTAGGCTTATGGGATAGACTGGTTATGGTTACTTTGTGGTTCTGTGTGGTGGGTATACTTGCACTCCTGACTGGCTAGCGCGACGGGGAGTGTAGAGTGGTACCTGATGCTCCTGACGGGCTAGCGCGGCGGGGAGTCCTCTTTGCTCTTCCACATAGTTAGGAGAGGTTCAGTCCCATACGTTGTATTCGATATTAATGATTCCAAAAGCTAACATTGTATGGAAATGTTTGACTGACGCTCTTTTGCGCTTTAGCCATACTTGTTGTTATTGTTGTACCATTGTCACCCCTTCCCTTATACCCACTGTTATGGTGTTATTCTATTTTTCCTACGTGTGGTACCATTGTTGCTTTCTTCTGCCACGCATGCCATGTTTTTTTGTAGCACTTCCACTTGTAGCACTGTGCACACTGTTGTAGCATTAGTGTGCATTGTGTTTAGGTTGGGGTATGGTATTCCTACTGGGTTACGCGTTGACGTGCCCCCGTTGACTTTTCAGGTGTGGTTCATGGAGATCGCAGTTAGAGCTGGAGGTTGAGTTCGGAGTCCCGTTGTTGGGAGTTGGAGCTTAGGTTGGGTGGTAAGGGGTGCGGAGAGCGCTATGTGTACTTTGGGTCTTCTTTTGGGGTGAGAGATGCTTGTAATATATGACTTGATGCATTGGAATTCTTGAGATGTATATGAAATTGTTCAGTGTTTGGTTTTTCGTATTTCTCTGTGACTTGGTCTCATTCTGTGTTTATTGATTAGCTGTTTTGTTGAACTCTACATGTATTATTCCCATCAGCATGCAGTGGCCTCCCAGTTTCTGTTGTATCCTCTTTTTTTCCTTCGTAACACTCGCTGCTCTGGGAGAACCTGGGACGGATTCATACTTTGTAACGGCCGGTACTCACTATTCGTTGTACGGCTGTGTGTATAGCAATTTCAGATACCTGGTTGGTTTTGTTGCTTGTATGTGGGTCGTGTTGTTGAGTTGATAGGGCCGTAGCACATTGGTTGCATCCTTAGCAAGCCAACCCATACGCGTGCCCAACTCGAGTCGCCTTTGGACCATGTATCCTAGTACGCGTATCTTCCTTGAAGTTCGCGTATTCTTCTTAGCCTTATTTTTTCATCCGGACCCTATGGTGTGGTATGTCGTTGTGACCCTCTCGGAGAGTAATAAATTGTGGAATTTATTTGCAACGTCATTTCACGGGTCGTTCTCCCACGATTCGACCTTGTTAGAAGAGACGCCGCTATTCTCACTTTTGAAGAGAGACGTTTTTATTTTTAATTTCGTTTATCGTCATCGAAATTGTGATCCGTCTTCTCTGTCATCTTTCTCTCGTCGACCCGGTCGCCCCAGTATTTATCTTACAATTTTTGGACTCCGTTTGACCCGCTTTCACCATTTTGCCCAATTTATTATATTAATTTCCCTCATCAGTTTTTCTACCCATTTTTCTATCCCATTATTTATACATTTCCTTCCCTTAATAATCAACCTTAATTCTAGACTAATTCTTCATTAGCCGAACCCATGAGACTTTTTCACACACACACCCAGGTGAGAGAGAGAGGGATCTATTTGTTTAAAAACAAAATTTTTAACTTATTAGCAAACCTATAAACAATAGACCCCATGTGACCCAGCCCCTCTACTATTTAACCTAAGGCCTATACCATCTAGCTAGCAGCATCAACCCACGTAAGGCCCTACTAACATCCTCAAATAGTAACCTAAGACCTATCCTCTACACTCCTTTTATAATAGAACTTTAGGGTTTTATTATTTTTCCCATGACCTAATATCAACCCAGCCGCCGCCAGCTTCATCACGCAAGCACACCCTTCCCCCCGACTTCGGGTCTTCGCTCTAACCTATCATCGCCGCCGACCGGCCTAGGGATCCCGCTGACCCTCCCTCCGGCCGTGGATCGCCGCTGCTCCGTCGACATGAGGCCCCACCGCCAGATCTTGGCAGCTGCAGCCACAGCTGAGCGCTGCAGCAGCTCGCAGCGGCAAAACCCGCCGCCACGTCACCGTTCCGGTGTCACCACCGTCGTGGTCGACCCCTCCTCCCTCTCGCGAATGCCACTTCCCGCTTCCGAGGCACTTCCGGCGCTCTCCGACCCGAGTTCCCCACCTGCGAATTCATCACTGGGCATATGTACACGTAAGTCAGCATATATTATTAGCAGGCCTTTGTATAGCCAGGAGCCGTGTGATCACATTGGTTAATTATAGGTTGATTGCGGACAACACTTGTAAGTTATTAGAGAATATTTAATAAGCGTACCTTTGTACAGTTTTTATAAGTGAACAGTATCATGGTCCATGTTATATAAGTGAGTTTTATTTTTTACATGTCGAATTCAGTAAGTTAAGTGGGTAATACCTGCAGTAGCCTTATATATATATATTAGGTTATTAGCATTACCAGTAAGCCTTTATAAGAGATGCTACATGTGATTATATTAGTTAGATAAATATAGCCAGTATCATAATGCTAGCGGTAACAGTGATGTTATCCTATAACGGCCTATGGTTTAGGTGTAGTTTATAACCAAATCGCTTTTAGTTTAATATTGTGAAATCTATGTTGCAGATACTACGTTTTCTTCGCGGCCTGTTATCGTTCCCGAGCCGACATCGTTACCTTACACGACACCGGAACCCAACCCCTGGCGTCGCTACCCGACGCCAGTGTAGCTTTCGCGCCGTGTTGAGGTTCTGTAGATCCGTTGGTTGACCCAGACCCTGCTGGACTACATCCTTGCCGGAATCTTTCAGGCAAGGAATGAGGCTTTAGTTACTGCTTTTATGCTTTTCTAGAATTGATGTTAGAACTGCTAGATTTATTTCTGCAAAATACTTGAAAATGATCACATGTTACTTTCTGCTCGAACCCACTTTTAAGATGCAACTTAAACCTCACATGCTAATTAATAAGCCAGACATTATAATTGTGTGGATCCTTGTAGAGATTCACAGGCGTGGGCCTCTCCTATACGGAGGTTGGCACTACTCTTGTGGAGCGTCTGCTGGCTAGCCCAGAGACGGCTCGCTTACGGACTTGTGGAACGTTTGCTGGCTCGTCCAGGAATGTCTCACTTACGGATAGTTAATCGATGACGGGGGTGACCATTGAGGACTGGTGCTCCCCAGCTTTGGCTCACTCGTGACTGGTACGTTCCGGTATGATACGTAGTATAATTCATGATTAATTTTTTGTTTCGGATCGATGACGGGGGTGACCATTGAGGACTGGTGCTCCCCAGCTTTGGCGCACTCGTGACCGGTGCGTCCCGGTATGATACGCAGTATCATTCGTGATCCTTGTCTTGTCTCGTGTCTAGATGGAGCGTTTGTTGGATCGTGTCCATAACACAAACGACTCGCGGGTGGGGTTGGACAAAAGAGTCTAGCTGGGCCTGGGGGTAGCTCCCCTCCGCCTACGCAGCTTGAGTCCTTAGGCTTTATCTTTGTTTCGCAGTTGGTGCACTCATGTCTGCTTCGCAGGGATGCATTCCGGTCGTTTGACCTTTTCTAGACCTAGACGATCTGACCAGATGGACACCCCTGGTAAATTGACAGAACTACATGACAACTCTTAGACGATCTGACTAGATGGACACCCCTAGCAGATCGATTAGAATAACCATTACTTATTTCCTGCTTTCTAGGTCTGCCTGTGTAGTTTGTCATTTAAATTCCATTTAGAACTGCTAGAATTGTATAACTGCTTTAACTTATGGTCTCATTAGTTCGTTGCTGACATGTGTTTTGCACATGTCTCAGACTTGACCGAGCTGCCACACCCTGTGGACCCCAGCAGACTCTTTCCTCTTTAGTTGCCTCCGGTACGTACAGTTTTAGTCTCTATGTTAAAATCTTGTTGGTTACCTTCTGCGTTTGAATAATATCTTATTTTACTGCTATTTTCTATTGTTTCATGCTAAATCATTCGATCAGACTTTCCCCTCCGCATCACAACTTGCCATGGACGCTTATTGGATCCCGAGCCTCAACGGCTCTAGTCCATGCGGGCTGACCATGCATCGTTGCCCAATCTTTTGGGAAGCGGGGCGTGACAGACTTCCCGGGTATCGTGGGGAGTGGGGCGTTACACACGTAGACTTCTTAGAAAGTTTAAATTTGTCTTATTATTTCGAACACTTCTACTGTTATTCTTGTTAGATCAAGAAGTGAAGTACTATGTCAGAAAAGACGAAATCCCAGACAAAACCGAGAAGAAAAACATAGAATTGAGACTGCGAAGAAGAGCAGAGTTGGAAATACTTAGCAGGTGAAAATGAAAGCTGTGGCATGGGATGACCACTGCCTTGAAAGCAATTACGACGTGACATCGGTGGTAATCGCTGTCATCGGTTACTCCCCAAGGTTAACACAGCAACAACTTCTAAACGCGTCCACTCGCAGACAGAAACAGTGGAGTTTGCACATAGGAACTCAAGAATTTGTGAGAGGAAATTTGTAAGAAGGTAGAAGAGGTTTTTCGTTTTTCATTTTCTACAAGAGCATAAGGCACAGCTATTTATAGGTATCTAAAAGACTGTTGAAGAATTCAAATGGGCAAAAGGATAAATGTCGCGTTTGAGTGTTGTAGAAACAGCTGCAATAAAAGTCGTGTTTGAATGATGTAGAAACAAATGCAATAAAAGCCGCGTTTGAATGCTGTAGAAACAGCTGCAATAAAGGAAATATAGCCATTTGAATATTAACAGTCTCGCATGAATGATGCAATTAAATATCCATTAGAGGGTTTAAATCTGAGACATAAAGGGGCTGGATCCAAAAAAGAAAAGGCACGCCGTCCAAAAAAGGAAAGGCATGCACGTCACAACACGGCAGGCAGGCAGACGGCGGCAGCGTGCACGCGCGTGTGCTGGACCCATGACCATGTAGGTCATCTTCCCTTCACAAAAGTATCGTACCCCTTGGGGCATAGCCCAAGTCTCTACAACTCCCCTAATAAACTCCTCCAAGGCAAATTGCCTAAGCAATGTGGGACTAAAAAGAATAGTGGGAATGAAACAAAGGCTTTTGAGAGCCTATTGTTTCTAACAATCCCCCACTAATGGCTCGAGAAAAAAAACAAAGAATCCTTGGTAATGAAAGGATATATACTTAAGTATCAATGTCTTTCGATTGAATTGAAACGTAGTGAAGTGAGGCAACAACTTACTTCCTAATGAGTGCATTTCTCTTGAACTCATTAGAGTTCGGTTGAGACCCCCACAACACATATTGAACCTTAAGTATGTGCAAACTCTGTGATACAAATCAAGCGCTTTAAGGTCATGCGCGTAGCATGGGTCTCATGAGTGCTCTAGAAAGACTACCTTTGTCTTTCATAGAAGGCGGCCAAACCTTCATACTCACGTAGGTGGTCCATCAAGTGCTTCTCTATAGCACCATCATAAAGGATATTGAACCATTAAGAGCATATTACTCAACCTCTCAACAGATAATGAGTCCATCAAGTGCTTCTCTATAGCACCACCAAAACTAGTTATGGACTTTTCTCAAAGTGAACCATCAGGTGCTTCTCAATAGCACCACCAAAACTTGGCTATGGATTTAAAAACACCACCACATGTCATAGGGATGGAAATATAGTATATGTTAAGAATCATATGGCTTCGTTAGGCCACAATGGGTATCAACCATATTATCTTAACTCATGGGCTTTAGACCTATCCCCCTTGACGAATCAAGAACCACTTTCCTTGGCAACCCGTTGGTTAGTAGATCTGCAAGATTTCTTTCGGACCTCACATATTTCAAAGAAATTACTCCTTTTTTCAGGAATTGTTTAACCACACCGTGTCTGATAAGTATGTGTCTTTTCTTCCCGTTATAGACACTGTTTTTAGCAATTACAATGGGTGCTTGAGAATCACAATGAAGTAAAAGTACCGCAGATTTTTTTCCCCACAATGGCATGTCTGCTAACAAGTTCCATAACCATTCAGCTTCTTGCCCTGCCAACTCAAGAGCAATGAATTCAGATTTCATGGTGGATCGTGATATACATGTCTGTTTGGAAGACTTCCATGATATAGCGCCTCTACCTAAAGTAAAAAACAAAACCACCAGTTGAACTAATTTCATCATAACCTGAAACCCAGTTTGCATCACAAAATCCTTCTAAAACAGCAGGAAATCTGCTAAAATGCAAACACCAATCAATTATTCCTTTCAGGTATTTTAGCAAACGATGAAGAGCGTTCCAATGTTAATTACTAGGGTTATGTGTATAACGACTTAGCCTACTAACTGTATAGGCTATATCAGGTCTAGTGCAGTTCATAAGGAACATCACACTTCCTATGATTTTAGCATATTCAGATTGGAAAACACTCTCACCCAAATTCTTTTTCAGATGTATGCTAGGGTCATAGGGAGTTCTAGCAGGCACAATATCAAAACAATTGAACTTTTTCAGCACTTTTTCAACGTAATGAGATTGACTCAAGGAGATGCCACTGGAGTTTCTAATAACTCTAATTCCTAAAATAACATCAGCTTCTCCTAGGTCTTTCATCTCAAATTGAGATGACAAGAAATTCTTGGTATCTTTCACAACGTCCAGATTATTCCCAAAGATCAACATGTCATCTAATATAAGCATATAATCACAGAATCTGATCCTATTAGTTTAGAATAAACACAGGAATCAAAGGTATTCCCAATATAGCCATTCCTTACTAAAGTGTTGTTAAACTTCTCATACCATTGCTTATGTGCTTGCTTTAGACCATATAAAGATTTTCTAAGTTTGCATATCTTATTCTCTTGACCAACAATCACAAATCCCTCGGCTTGGGACATGTAGATTTCTTCATCTAGGTCACCATTTAAAAAGGCTGTCTTGACATCCATTTGATGTATAACTAACTCATGAATTGTAGCTAAGGCAATTAGAGTCCTTTTCGTAGCAATCTTGGTCACATGAGAATAAGTATCAAAATAGTCTAAGCCTTTCTTTTGGGTAAAACCCCTAATCACAAGTCTAGCTTTGAAATTTTCTATTGAACCATCAGGTCTCATCTTTTTCTTAAAAATCCATTTACTACAAATGGGTCTACTACCTTTAGGTAAATCAGACAATTCCCAAGTTTGGTTAGAAACAATAGAATCAAGCTTGCTTTTAATAGCATCTTTCCAAAAACTAGCATCAATGGATCTCATTGCATCATCAAAAGTTTTTGGGTCTTCTTCTATCTTGAAGGCAGACACAAGTTCATCACTAAGCAAATCTATACATGCACTTTCTGATAAGAAAGCAGTAATGGAGTCCGGTCCAAAGTTGGTTTCAGTTCTTTGCCTCTTACTCCTTATAGGTTCATCATTAATAGTACTAGTAAAAGTAGGACTATTTGTATGAATATCATCAGATAATGAAGACTGAGTGGGCATAGAAATATCTGAAGGCATAAGAGACATGGATTCCTTCTTCAAAGGAAAAACGTGCTAAAAAAACTCTGCATCTCTAGACTCAAAAATAGAATGATCTGTTAAAGACATGAATCTATAGGCATAACTATTATGAGCATAACCAATGAACATAGTATCATAGGTCTTAGGTCCAATGTTAGACTTCTTAAAGTCAGGTAGACCAACTTTAGCCAAACACCCCCACACTCTAAGAAAATTCAGATTGGGAGTAAATCCTTTCCACATTTTCTAAGGTGTCTTGTCTAGTTTCTTATGGGGTACACTGTTAAGAACATGACAAGCTGAGAGAATAGCTTCCCCCTACAAATCATCAGACATCCCTGAACTCAAAAGCATAGCATTCATTATTTCCTTCAAGGTTCTGTTCTTACGTTTAGCTATACCATTTTGTTGTGGTAAGTATGGGGTGCTAAAGTCATGTATAATCCCATTCTTCTCATAAAAATCCTTAAGGGTGTTGGTACTATATTCTCCACCTCTATCAGACCTAACTCTCTTGATTTTCCTATCAAGTTGGTTTTCTGCTTCAGCCTTGTATTTAATAAACATTTCCTCTGCTTCACCTTTAGTTCTGAGAAGGTACACCCTAGCAAACCTAGAGCAATCATCAACGAATGTGATATAATAATGTTTTCCTCCTTTGCTCCTGGTATTTTTGAAATCAGATAAGTCTGTATGAATTAGTTCTAGAAGTTCTGATTGCCTAGTAGAGATCGGTTTGCATGATTTTTTAGTGAACTTAGCTTCTACACAAATAGGGCATTTGGCGAATTCTATTGAGCTTACTGCAGGTATTAAGGCCAAATTCCTTAGCCTTTTAATGGAAGCAATATTGACATGCCCTAGTCGACTATGCCATAAATCTAACGACTCAGCAATATAAACAGAAGCAGGTTTATTTAGAATTTCAGAATCAACATTAAGAATTAACAAACCCTCACTCAGATACCCCTTCCCTACAAAGTCCCCATTGCGAGTAATTACAACCTTGTCAGCTTTAAAGACAAGTTCCAGTCCAGCTTTATTCAGCAAGGCACCAGACACGAGGTTGCGGCGTAGTGATTGGACATACAGAACATTGTTGAGGGATATGGGTTTTCTTGATGTGAGTTTCAGCAGTATTGTACATTTACCAGCAACTCCAGCAGCTGTTGAGTTTCTCATGAAGACGCATTCTGTATCAGCGACATCTTTGAGGTTATGGAATAGCTCCTTGGTGGCGCAGAGCCTTGGAGCACCAGTGTCCAACACCCAATCAGTGTTGTTGGCCACCAGGTTTGCTTCAACAACTACAGCAGCAATGACTTCATCATGTTCAGCAAGGTTAGCTTGAGCAGCAGCATTACCACCTTGTTTTTGGAACGTCTTTTTGGGTCCTTGGCACTGAATGCATTGGTAGGCCTTATGGCCTGGCTTGCCGCAAACGTAGCACACCACGTTTGGCTTCTGGACCTTGCCTTCAGGTTTGTTGAACTGGCCTTGCTTCTTATTCTATCCTTGGTTAAATGTTTTCTTTCTGTTGCCTTTGAACCTGTTTTTGTTGAAAGGGCTAGCAGATTCAACGATGTTAGCCTTTACAGAGTTGACAGGAAGAGAAGCAGGCTTATCTTTGGGGCGATTAGCCTCTTCAGTTCTTATGTGGTTGATCAGCTGCTGCAGCGACATGTCCTTCTTCTTGTGTTTGAGGTGATTCATGTATTCATTCCAGGATGGTGGGAACCTCTCCAGCAGCACGTTCGCTTGAAAGATTTCGCACATCTTCATGCCTTCATTAAGAACATTAGCACACAGGTTCTCATAGATATGAACCTGCTCCATGATTGGTTTGTCATCGACCATTTGAAAAGTCAGCCACTTCCCAACGACGTAGTTCTTCTTCCCTGCATCATCTACACCATATTTCTTCTCTAGGGAATCCCAGATGAATTTAGCAGATTTGTGGATCATGAATAAATCAAAAAGCGAATTTTTCATATGATTAAGAAGGTGGCATCTTACAGTTTTGTTATCTTTTTCGTACTTCTTAATCTCTTCTTCATTAGATTTAGGAACAGTAACAACAGTCGCTGTGGTAGTGTTGGTGACAGAAGAATTAAGAACAAGACAGTCGATGAATAAAACATAGTCAATTTTGTGTTGTTCGAAAAACATAAGAAGTTTTTGAGATCGGCGTTTGTAATTAGCACCATCAAGCGATTCCAATTTAGAAAGATCAAGGATCAATTTGTTGGGCAGGATAGTCATATTACTGAAAATAATTACTTTCAAATTGTTAGATCGAGAGGTGAAGTACTATGGCAGAAAAGACGAAATCACAGACAAAACCGAGAAGGAAAACAGAGAACTGAGATTGCAAAAAAGAGCAGAGTCGGAAATACTTAGCAGATGAAAATGAAAGCCATGTCATGGGATGACCACTGCCTTGAAAGCAATTACGGCGCGACCTCGATGGTAATTGTTGTCGCCGGTTGCTCCCCAAGGTTAACACAAAAGCAGCTTCTGAACGCGTCCACTTGCGGACAGAAACAGTGGAGTTTGCACACAGGAACCCGGGAATTTGTGAGAGGAAATTTGTAAGAAGGTAGGAGAGGTTTTTCGTTTTCTGCAAGAGCAAAAGGCATGGTTATTTATAGGTATCTAAAAGACTGTTGAAGGATTCAAACGGGCAAAAGGATAAATGCCACGTTTGAATGCTGTAGAAACAGCTGCAATAAAAGCCGCGTTTGAATGTTGTAGAAAAGGCTGCAATAAAAGGAAATATAGTCGTTTGAATATTAACAGCCTCGTATGAATGCTGCAATTAAATAGCCATTAGAGGGTTTAAATCTGAGACGAAAGGCGCGCGTGTCACGGGCAGGCGGGCGGGCGGCAGCACGCGCGCTTGTGGTGGGCCCATGACCATGTAGGTCATATCCCCTTCACAAAAGTGTCGTACCCCTTGGGGCACAGCCCAAGTCTCTATAACTCCCCTAATAAACTCCTCCAAGGCAAATTGCCCAAGCAATGTGGGACTAAAAAGAATAGTGGGAATGAAGCAAAGGTTGTTTAGAGACTATTATTTCCAACCATTCTTTTTAACCATGTTGATTGGTCTTTTTCACATTTGTAATGTGCCTGATCCTGAAGAGTAGATTGCTTCTTCCATCCGATTTCATGTCAGCCGCTTTGCTCTTTCAACCTGTTCAGATGATCTTGTAGTTTTGACTTCTTCAAGATGTGTGCATTTTGTTTTGTTGACCTAGTTATTTGTATATCTCTTTGTTGATGGACTTGTTTTGGTGCTGCCCGAAAATTCCTTCACCAAAATTCCTTCACACCCTTATGAGGACTGTAGGGTTGATCATTATCACAAAAAGTCAGTTAATGAGGTTTCGATGGCTTCCTTTGTTTAGTCTTTAAGGGAGCTGACAGCATCAATCAGAGTTTTTATTTGTATAGCGATGTTATCAACATATTGTTTAGGGGTGAGGTTTAGAGATTCTCTTTCCATGAGGAACGGTTTAGGTTGCAACAGCTAGATTGGCTGTTAAGCTATTAATTACTAGATTTAGGACACAATGTTGGCTCTTTGTATCGTGTGCATTGTGTATCTTTGGGTCTTGCATCTCTTTAGTTTTTTGTGTCATGTCCCTTGGTTTCTTGTGCCAAACGATGATGGATGTAATATCTATTTTACGGGCCTACTTGGGGACGGGTGTGGGCTTGGGTGTGGGCTTGGGATGTTTTTGTGGTGCATCCAAATTTAAGCCCCCACTCTTCCCATGAATTACAAGCTTACCGTTGCTTTTTCATGTAACCAAAAATCCCCTATCTTCCACCTATTTACGGGTTTTCCACTTTGCCCCTGCGTTTTTTGCACTTTGGCCCCTCATTTCCCCCCTTTTACCCCCGACGATTTCCACACACAAACCCACACTTCCCTCTCATTTTCGACTGCGTGCAGTTTCCGCCTCCTGTGTGTGGGTTTTTATTTTGATCCCCGTCCACTATATGCACGGGTAATTTCTAGTCTATTATACATTTGATGACCTTTTTTGAATTCTAGGGCTGACTAGGACAAGCGGATGTCGTGCTGATGTATAAAGAGGTTGATAGAAGAATGGTTAGGATTTAATCTTAGTAAAAGAAGGGTTGAGATAGGTGTTTGTGAAAACCAAAAAGTACATGTGAACACTTATGCACTTCCCCCTTCATTTTTGTGTCTCCACAATCACTACATTTGCGCTGAATACTGCCCCTTCCCCTTTTTACTAAAAAACCATCACATTTCACTTTTTACCCCCCCCCCCAACCCTACACACACCCACACTTATGCACTTCCCCCTTCATTTTCGTGTGTTTCACTTTTGGCCCGGGTTAAATTTTTTTCCCCACAATCAAAGGTGCCCGCGTCGAAGCTAGATTTTTGTTCGTTTAGGTTTTGGAGGGGAAATAATTTTTGAGAAGAACAAAGATTTTGAAGGGCCGAAGTCGCCCGCGACGAAGCTAGATTTTTGTTCGTTTAGATTTTGGAGTGGGGAAAATAATTTTTGGGGAGAATAAAGATTTTGAAGGGATATATTAATTGAACCGTGCCCGAGGGCACGGGTATGACTTGTGTGTGTGTGTGTGTGTGTGTGTGTGTGTGTGTGTGTGGTTAACTCTTTGTAACTATATTATCAAGCAATATACAAAATAATCTTCTCCTTCCATTTTAACCGGCTTTAATTTTACATACACGGCGCCCGTTGTTGCAATATACATTTTTGAATCTGTTTGGAAACAATAAATCATGGAGTGTGGGATCTAATCATACTAGTTGTATGCGTGCTTTTCGTCATATATATATATATATATATATATATATATATATATATATATATATATATATATATATATTAAAACACAAAGGTTTTTGAATTTTAGGGCTGACTGGGACAAGCTGATGTCATGATGATGTATAAAGAGGTTGATAGAAGAATGGCTAGGATTTAATCTTGGTAAAATAAAGGTTGAGATGAGTATTTGGTAAAACCACCACTTTTTTCCTTTTATTTTCAAACCCCCCCATCACTACATTTGCACAGATACCACATATTTCCCCTTTTTGCTAAAAAAACCCTCTCATTTCACTTTTTACCCACACACCATACACACACACACACTTATGCACTTCCACCCTCTCATTTCACTTTTTACGATTCCGCGGGTGAAAATCTTAAATGAACCGTGCCCGCGGGCGCGGGTTATGACTACTAAATAATAATAGCCCGCGCCCGGGCCGAAGGCGCCCGCTAAATTTTTTACGCTATTTTGTTGTTCCGACTCAAAGGCGCCCTCGCTGAATTTATTGTTTTACGCCAAATTTGTTGTTCCGCACAAATTTGACTGTGTAAATAATGTTTGGGAACAAATATTTCGCGGATGAAAATCTTAAATGAACCGTGCCCGCGGGCACGGTTTATGACTAGTATACATATGTATATTTATACATATGTATATGTATACATATACATATGTTTACATATATATATGTATATATATATATATATATAATCATGGAGTGTGGGATCTAATCATATTAGTTGTATGCGTGCTTTTCGTAACACACACACACACACAGGTAAATATTCATGTGAGAACATTTCGCACCGTGCGAAAATGTTTTTAGTTTTTTTTGAAAAAAAATTTCAAAAAATCTTTTTTCCACCCTCATTATATGTTGTTATACCCCCCTCAAAAAATAATCGTTGAGAAATAAAGTAATTTGGCCTTCGATCAAGGCATTTCATCAAACTCGCACGTTTTGAGACTGTTAAATTTGTAACGGATGGATGGGTGATCTAATCCCCAACGGGTTCACCCATTATTTTCCCTGGGGTATATAATTGTATGGATAAAACATTAAAAAAAATTTGAAAAAAAAAATAAAAAAAAGTTTTCGCACGAGTTTTTTTCGCACCCGAAGATTGACATATATATATATATATATATATATATATATATATATATATATATATATATATATATATGGGATTAATGTAGAATAGGTGGCACCTGATCCAATGGATCAGGTGCAAGACACAAAAAAGTGGGGCCCCACAAGTACAAGTCCATGTGGGGGCTTGTACTTCCCACCTTTTTTGTGTCTTGCCACCTGATCTATTGGATCAGGTGACAGCTTTTCTACATTAAATCATATATATATATATATATATATATATATATGAGGTTGAGGGGGGATGAGCAGCCGGTGTAGGAAATTTCCTACACCGGCCCTCCAAAAACAGCATTTTACATAAATTTTTTAAATTTTTTTTATTTGGGGTTGTTATACATGTTCTAAAACCCAAAAACCCCAAATATGGGTGAACCCTAGAGGGATTTGACCATTGATCCACTCGTTACAAAAAGTTCTATTGTTCCGAACCCGTTGAATTTGCAACAAGCGGATCGATGGTCAAGAAATATTGGATTCATTTGATTTTTGATATTTATATCATCAATATTATGTAGAAAATGATGAATGGTGTTGATCTTTAAAAAAATGATGGAAAATGACGTTTTTGGAGGGCAGGTGTAGGAAATTTCCTACACCGGCTGCTCATTTCCCTTTATATATATATATATATATATATATAATGATCTTCGGTTGCGAAAAAAGGGATTTTCGCACGGTGCGAAAACATTTTTTTTTATTTTTTTGAAAAAAATTTTCAAAATTTTTTTTTGATGTTTAATCCATACAATTATATACTCCAGGGAAAATAATGGGTGAACCCGTTGGGGATTAGAGCACACATCCACCCTTTACAAATTTAACGGTCTCAAAACGTGCGAATTTGATGAAATGCCTTGATCGAAGGCCAAATGACATTATTTCTCAACGATTAATTTTTGAGGGGGGTATAACAACATATAATGAAGGTGGAAAAAAGAATTTTTGAAAAAAATTCAAAAAAAAAACTAAAAATCATTCCGCACGGTGCGAAATGTTCTTACATGAAGATTTGCCTATATATTTATATATTGTTTACGGGTGTTTTCTCACCACAAGATCGTTGACCGAAGACTTGACGGCCAAAGTGGTCAAGGGGTCGGTTGGGATCCTTTGGTTCTTCCGAGCGTGCATGTCCTTGATGGTGGACGCACGGTTCCCCTCTTCGGCTCGTGACACGGGTCGCTTGGAGGGTTGTGGGCCTCGGTCAGCGAAGTGCGAAAGGGTAGCCTCGACACCCGGGTGAGCATTTGGCCTCGGTCGATCAAGTGCCGAGGGGTAGCCTCGGTGCCTTGATTATCGCTCGGTCTTCGGTCGGTGGCGGTGCTCGCTAATGGCGGGCGGGTTCGCTCTGTGCTGAGGAGTAGCCTCAGCTCGGTCCGCTTCTTCCTAAACAGACGAAGAAACTCGTCACGGGGGCCGGACCTTGGTTTCGGCCAAGTCCCCACCGATGCCTAAGTCAGAACGGATCTGAGCAATGCTCGGTAGGATCGGTACGGCTCGAAAGGAGGCCGGCACAGGTATCCTCGATCCGAGCTATGGGAGAGGGAAAATGGGAAAGCAAGGTCGGTTAATGGAATACCTTCGTTGTAGGTCTCTAGGATACGATCCTCTTTCCGGTTGCATCTGTAGTCCCTTTATAGGGTTTGGCCCACGATTGCCGCCAATCCATGTCCCCTGACTGCTCCCCACTCACGTCCCCACGATTCACCTCCATCAAGGCTGACCGGTGCCCCGTTTACGGTTTGGGCGCGGTGTCGTTCTACCGCAAGTGCAGGGTTAGTGTAGGGTGCGGGTTTATCGAACACAGTGAGGTGGATGGCTTGAATGGCTACTAGCCTCGCCTAGGTTGTGTGAGAGCTACGCGGATAATAAGAGTGAGTAGTGAAGAAATAAAAGAGAAATAAAAAGGCAAGAAATAAATCCCCGCTAACACTGGCTAGAGCACTCATGACACTTGGCATTCGACTTGACCCAGGGTGAGACATTGCCCTGAAAGGTGGTACCTAGCGTCCCATGGGCCCGATATTCCGGTCGATGCCCAGGATGATACGATAGGTCTACTCGGTTTCGGACGATGGGCATTCCCATGTCCAACACCCTCCGTAACCGGGAGCATTAAGGCCACAATGATAACTCCCAACATTTTGTCCAAGCCGTTCCCACGCGCGAGGATTGGATGTCAATGCTATGGGTGTGAGCTATGGCTAGGGGATCAAACGCCAGTTTTATTTCCCATTGGCCCGACGGTCAAAGGCGGCCTTTCTCCTGCTAGTGACAATAAAATGCCCCCGCGTAACCCTAATGGCCAACTAGGTCAAATGTGATTTCTAGCAATACATCAAAGCGGATCTTGACAGGACAAGCATCCGGACCCCAACCCCCAACACATCTAGTGTGGTGCCGTACGAATTGGACTCAGATTACTAGAAATCTCCGTTGACACATTCCATCAAATACTTGCCATGCAATCAAGTCAAATGTAAAATCCCAAGCATCAATCCTACTCTAACCCATATTAGGGTTCATCAAACACTACTCAATGGTGAAGAACATGATGAAAAGCAATAAAATGGACAAACAAACATTCACCATCAAGCATAATAAAAATAACACAAAACAATAGAAATAGGAAAAGAAATACTTATCTTGTCATTGAATCATCAATCCATTACAAGACTTATTGAAGTAGAAGCCCTAATCTAACCTAACCTAAAGATCCCCTAAAGGGGGAAGAAAAACTGTTGAAAAATAGGAGAGAACCCCCATCAAGTCGGCCAACATCCAATATTTATAGTCCCCATCAAAACCCTAACAGGTCGGGTCTAAAAACCTAATGAAACCGCAGAAAATGATGCCACCCGATCGGTTGGGAGTCAATCGATCGGGTGAGAGCTCTTGAAGATTTTTCACCCGATCGATGAACCGATCGGGGGAGACGTTGGGGCCTCGAGCTTGGAAAAATCACTACAGGTGACCCGATCGGTTGACAAATCAACCGATCGGGTGGAGTTCGGCTCAAAAGACAGAGAAGACTATCGTGACCACCCGATCACTGAACCAATCGGGTGGGATCTGCTTCATCTTTGCTTCTCGTCGGGTCAGATACATGTGCACGAACCGATCGGGTGGGACTGCCCACCCAATCGGTTGAAGCACCAAAACATCAAATCTTCGTCTTTGGCCATCGAATCTTTGCCGTATGAGTGCGCTTTGGTCCCGACATGCAAGGTTGATCCCAGAAGACACCGAAATACTGACATTTGCCTGAAATACAAACAATACACCCAATAGTCAATATGAACCAAAAAAGTGATATATACAATATGGAATGAGATGAAATGCATATGAAAACACGATAAAGAGAGTGTGCAAAAGGTGAAATATGAACACGCATCAAGCCCCCAAGCTAAACTCTTCCTCGTCCTGAGGAAGACGAGTTGGAATGAAGATCGGGTGCGAGAGCAAGAAAGGAAAGCGAAGAATCTTTGATCACCCTCTCCAAACCACAAATGTAATCACCAACACAATCAAGCACAAGGGAAAAGCATATCACAATCTAAATCAAGAATTCAATCTCATAATATAGCATCATGGGTTCATATCAATAGAGCACAAAAGAGATAGAAGCGTGACATTGGCAAAGACATAGCTATCATAGCATGTTATAGTAGATAATATGCCCAATATATAAGGAAGCTCAAAATTCGTATCAAATCTTCCAAACGGTGAATACAAGATACCCATACATGCATGAAGAAGTAAGCAAGAATAGATATGAATCATGTGAATAACTATCAATCTCTAGGATGAAAGGAATCACCACACACGCTTGTCGTTTTTGATTTTTGAAACACTTTCTTGCCTTGCTTGTATTTTCAAAAGGAGATGAAGAAGATGTGGAAAGATCACTTTGTACAAACTCTCGCCTTCCCTATATACAATGGTGCTCTCAAATATAGGAAATGTGGATAGCAAAGGAAAAGCGGAGAATGTGGCATATATACATATTTTTGGTTTTTGGTTTGTTTTTGTTGTTTTTTTATTTTAATATTTTTGTCTTGCAAACTTGCGGAATCGCAATGGAATGCAAGCACGGCCTACGCATCCCAAGCCAGATGGCTTTAGGGCGAGGGTTACGAAGAACCCCGAAGGACCATTATACAGGAATATGTACAAAAGTGTGCACTCCCCAAATGGGGGAACGATGCACGACGATGGGGGAATGTACAAAGTAAAACAAAAGAGAATTTTTGAGAAATCCAAGCATGGCAAGAAAATCCTCTACGAATTAAGGCACGGAACAAAGGTGTGGTTATCCTAATCTCGTCGCAAGGTAGCTAACACATGCGATAAGAGTACGTATATAGTATTTCATGCAAGAGTTAGAAGCACGGGGGTCGGATGGTAAAATAACCGTTCCTTGGAAATGAAGCGTGAAAATCTTGGAACTTCAAATAGAGGGGCATATTAAAATATGATATATAGCCAGAAGCATGCCTTAAACACAATCACAACCAACAATCTCGAAATATAGCAAGTAAACCCAAAAGATGGCAAAACACACATATGAGCATTGAATAATCAAAGAAATAGCGTGATGAATAAAGGTGCTCAAATGCGATAAGTGAAGCATGAGTGGCAAAATATCATTGAGGGTTCATCTCTAGAAAGAGGCAAGAACGAAATGGAGAAAGAAAAATGCATGATGGGAATGATGCATAAAAATGAAAAGAAAATTTTTTGATGCATGAAAAAGGTGAAAAATGGAAGAAAGTAAAGAAAATATGCATGAAATGCAACTCCCCCAAGCTAAATTTTGCATTGCCCTCAATGCAATAAAATTACTCATGAGAGGGCAAAGATAAAATGGGAGGGAAAATGCATCAAAAATAACAAAAATGACTATGGGTGATACTCTCCCCCAAGCTAATATAAGCTATCCCCAAAAGATATGAAAATCCGATACGGGGCATAAAAGATAAAGGGGAGAGTGAACAATAGGCAAAACAGGCATCACCACCCTTTGGAGGTGGTAGTGGTCTCATGGAGAAAAATGACAATGGGACCAAGAAAAGTGCCAAAAGAACAAGGATAGGGTGATGGAGGTGAAATGAGAGAAGGGCATGACATGATGGGTTATTATGATGCAAAAGCAAACCCTAGATACGCTCTCCTCGCTAAAGAGAGGAGACGAGATTATTCTAATCTAAACTAGAAAGCAGTAAATTTCTACACTACTAGATTAGGATACACCTGAGCATAGACGGATCCATAATCTCGAGTGGGGCAGGTAGCTGCTCTAACTGCTCCTAATGTGGCTCTGCCAGAAGCGCTGTGCCACGTGTGCCAATGGATCCAAGCAATGCACCTCCAAGCATCCTTAGTATGTGTCCACATGTGACCTACAAAGAATGAGGTGCATTAGCCCATGTCAAGAAATCATTTCCCAAAATAAATGTATCCCAGATATAATCGTCAAAATAAGATGGAAAAATAATAAAAGGGTGACGAATACTCCCTGAGAATGGGTCGCTATCCTCTGTACTAGTGACGATCAAATCCTCGCTCTCCATGAGAAGTGGCTCTCTAGGTGGTGACACACCGCAGCATACCTCAAGGAAAGTGGATCCTGTGTCCTACGAGAGATATGGTGTGTCAAAAATATATGAGTCTAAAGAAAGAGGACGTGAAAAGCGAGCCTCAGATATGGAGTGAGAGTAAGTATGAAAATCTCCCTGAATATGGGTAATATGCTCAAGTAGATGCTCAACCACAGAAGAAGTGGAGAGTGACGGTAGAGGTAGATGTGACTCGGGCTCCATGAAGTGGACCATCGTATCCAAGCCATCATGCACATTCTCCTCGACGATATGCTCATACTCCACCATCTGCCCGATGTCCTGAATGACATCATCGTGGTTGACCACAGACCAAGGAAGAAGCAGCAACAGAGATGACAGTGGAGGTGGATGTGGAGCGGACCACTCGTATGTGGTCGTGGTGTCTGCATCCTCACGCACATCCTCCTCGCCGGTATGCATAAGCTCTGTAGTCTCCTCGGTGCTCTTGTAGGACTCATGTGGGGTATCTAAATCAAGATGAGAAGTCTCTCCCACAGATCCTAGGAAAATCACCCCATCCTCACTATCATCATCAAAAAATGCTTCGTTATCCAAGTGGTAGTGTTGGAAAAATGGGGAATCGGCATGAGATGTGTCTATGGTGGCCGATGAGATGGTGGTCTCAACTATGAAAGTGGGTATATCCTCTCCTCCATCACCTCTCCTCGGTGTAGGCTCAGTGATTGGTACCATAAAGTTTTGTAATATTTGGCCTTGGTTAAACATGACACTTTCAAGGAGAGACTCAAGGCTTGATTTTTCTTATGTTGGTGGAGGGATATAAGGTTGAGGAAATGGATGGGAGGTGTTTGGGCTAAGGTTGTGGGAAAATGTTTGGCATTGGTTTAGAATGAGGCTCTCAGGCGTAAATACGCAATCATTATGCACGTGCCCTGCCGTCCCACAAATCTCACAAACCACAAATGAATAAGGATCATAGCCTTCCATCTGAGCATCAAAATTTGGTCTCAACATGTTAATAGCAAAGATACCTGGACAACAAAAATAAGAAAACTAGAGAGGAGCGTCAATAGTACAAGAGAATAACAAAAAGATAATATAATGGTGGGGGAAAAATTTCTTGGTTTTTGTATTTTTTGTGTGCGTAGTCTAGCGAACCCAAGCTAAGCTAATATTAAACCGAACGCCTCCCCGGCAACGGCGTCAAAAACTTGACCGGCGCCCCGTTTACGGTTTGGGCGCGGTGTCGTTTTACCGCAAGTGCACGGTTAGTGTAGGGTGCAGGTTTATCGAACACATGGATGTGGATGGCTTGAATGGCTACAAGCCTCGCCTACGTTGTGTGAGAGCTACACAGATAATAAGAGTGAGTAGTGAAGAAATAAAAGAAAGCAATAAAAAAGACAAGAAATGAATCCCCGCTAACACGGGCTAGAGCACTCATGACACTTGGCATTCGACTTGACCCAGGGTGAGACATTGCCCCTAAAGGTGGTACCTAGCGTCCCATGGGCCCAATATTCCGGTCGATGCCCAGGATGATACGATAGGTCAACCCGGTTTCGGACGGTGGGCATTCCCATGTCCAACACCCTCCGTAACCGGGAGCATCAAGGCCACAATGATAACTCCCAACATTTCATCCAAGCCGTTCCCACGCGTGAGGATTCGATGGCAATGCTATGGGTGTGAGTTGTGGCTAGGGGATCGAATGACATTTTTATTTCCCCTTGGCCCGACAGTCAAAGGAGACCTTTCTCCCGCCAGTGACAATAAAACGCCCATGCATAACCCTAATGGCCAACTCGGTCAAATGTGATTTCTAGCAATACATCAAAGTGGATCTTGACAGGACAAGCATCCGGACCCCAACCCCCAACACATCTAGTATGTTACCGTACGAATTGGACTCAGATTGCTAGAAATCCTCGTTAACACATTCCATCAAACACTTGCCATGCAATCAAGTCAAATGTAAAATCCCAAGCATCAATCTTACTCTAACCCATATTAGGGTTCAGCAAACACTACTAAATGGTGAAGGACATGATGAAAAGCAATAAAATGGACAAACAAACATTCACCATCAAGCACAATAAAAATAACACAAAACAATGGAAATAGGAAAAGAAATACTTATATTGCCATTGAATCATCAATCCATTACAAGACTTATCGAAGTAGAAGCACTAATCTAACCTAACCTACAGATCCCCTAAAGGGGGAAGAAAAACTGCTGAAAAAATAGGAGAGAACCCCCATCAAGTCGACCAACATCCAATATTTATAGTCCCCATCAAAACCCTAACAGGTCGGGTCTAAAAACCCAAAGAAACCGTAGAAAATGATGGCACCCGATCGGTTGGGAGTTCAACCGATCGGGTGAGAGCTCTTGAAGATTTTCACCCGATCGATGACCCGATCGGGTGAGACGTTGGGGCCTCGAGTTTGGAAAAATCGCTACAGGTGACCCGATCGGTTGACAAGTCAACCGATCGGGTGAAGTTCGGCTCAAAAGACTGAGAAGACTGTCGTGACCACCCGATCACTGAACCGATCGGGTGGGATCTGCTTCATCTTTGCTTCTCGTTGGGTCAGATACGTGTGCACAAACCGATCGGGTGGGACTGCCCACCTGATCGGTTGAAGCACCAAAACATCCATTCTTCGTCTTTGGCCATCAGATCTTTGCCTTATGAGCGCGCTTTGGTTCCGACATGCAAGGTTGATCCCAGAAGACACCGAAATGCTGACATTTGCCTGAAATAAAAACAATACACCCAATAGTCAATATGAACCAAAAAAAGTGATATATACAATATGGAATGAGATGAAATGCATATGAAAACAAGGTAAAGAGAGCGTGCAAAAGGTGAAATATGAACACGCGTCAGAGACGCCTGCGTGCGTCATGGGGGAGTCGATTAATGGGCTCATTAATGGTCATTAAGGTGCCATGCTTTCAGAGGGACGGTTATCTCCTGAGAGCACGAGCTAATCGTGCGCATTCTGGGTCGGGGCCGGTCCAACTCCGAGTCCTTCCGCAGGCCTCGTCGGACGGGCCGAATGGGCTTCCCGCCCTTGGCTTGGGCTTGGGCCTCTTGCTCTTGGTCTTGGGCCTCTTGCTCTTGGGCTTCTCCAAAATAGTCGTATCAATTGCCCCATCGTCCAAGCTGTTCGGATTCTGCCGCTTCGGTTCGGGCGATGTGACTTTCGAGGATTTTGACAGGCACGTCAGTCGAGGCCAATCCATTAAATGGAGGCCATCATGATGCGGCCCGTTTGAACTTCTCTCAGTGCGGGATTCGAAGCGCCGTCGGCCTCCAGATGCTGCCACGTGCTCTCGTGCGATCGTCTTCACGAACGAGGGAAGATCCCGAGGAAACTATATAAAAGGAGGCCGTCGTCCCTCAAACGAGGGTTTTGCTTTTTTGATTTCCCCTCTTCCTTTCCATCTCCGCCAATCCGGGTCTTGCCCAGGCTCTGCCTCATGTCGTCCTCTTCTGCCGCTGGTTCGGGGTGCCTGGAGACTGTTGCGGATCCAGGTCCACCTCGTCGCCCCATCACGATGGTGCGCCGCCAAGGAGGAGAGTTCTCAGAGGTTCCCCCCGAGGTGCTGGGGCGGCCCTCGTCTGTCTGTGCCTCCTCAATCGGGGATCTGCGCACCAGCTATCTTCTTCCCCCTGCTTTGCTCGGGCTCCTAAGATCGACGAGCGGATCTGCTTCCATGGTCCTCGAGAAATTACGGTGTACGAAAAGAGTTTTCGATTCGGGCTTCGGTTCCATCTCCATCCCTTCATCGCCGAGTTTCTGCGAGCTTACCGGGTAGCCTTATGCCAATTCTGCCCCAACGCCATTGGTTGTATTGTTGGGCTCGTCAGTCTCTACATGCTAAAGGGGGTCGAGCCATCCCTCCGACTCTTTGCCCAATTTCTATATCTAACAACGACTGTCATATCATAGTAATACCAAAACACCACAAATAACCTAGATCAATAACAACATATCATATTTAACAACTTCCATTTATTTACATAGCCCAGGTACACCACTACATATACGCCATCACTCTCCACCTCCAAGACAACCATGTCACTACATAAGATACATCTCACACCAAGTGCTACCACTGAAACCCAACTCCAAGTCACCTCCAGCCAAGCTATCTCTGCTACCTAAAAATAGGGAGGAGCACGTCAATGCGTGCCCCAGTAAGGACCAACTTGGATTTGGAACATCATTTTAAGGTCATCAACCACTAAGCAAGGCATGAGAAATAAGACGTGTAAACTAAATAATATGGCAGAAAGTAAATAGCTAAGTGAGGGATCATACATGCGGCTTGATGTCGATCTACTGCAAGAAAAGGGTTAGCACGAATATTGATACAAATATTCATACAACCACATTCTAATAGGGGAATCACAAGTGTCAGAATTATAACATAGTGTCACAACAATACACAAACCACAGACACAAATACACATATAAGGCACATACATATAAATATACATACAATGCGCAACACACCACACGCGTACATTGCATATATGCAACACATCACACACAATGGATATAATGATACATGATGATGCTCATGATTTGATGCAATGCAATGCAATGCAATGGGATCCCATGAATGTGCCGGCATGCAAGTGTATCGTGATCTACTCCGTTCTCAATCTGTGGCAACTACCGATGGAGTCAAGAGGTGCCTAAACGGTCACGGCCCACAGCGAATCCCCCTGCCTCCTACTGTGGCTCTCGCTCCATGTAGTTCCATTCGTGTCCTAAAACATTTTTCATTCACATCATCACTCATATTACAAATATCTACATGCCCATTCCGCATGTTTCTCAACTTTTGTTTCATTGAGGTATTTCAGCGAACACATGACGGGCATAATTCATATCAAGGAAACACAATATAATTTACATGTGCCAAGGACATAAACATTCATTCCATCACACAACCATAATAAGCAAGAATAATGATGGCCAATTAACCACAATTAATGAGTAAGAGCAACACTTAATGAATTCAGCTTGCTGAAATTGCAGGAAGTGACAATACATGGCCATTTAACATCAGTTTCCAATGAGAATTTAATAAATTGTCCCAAATGAAAGTTATAGATATACTAGTCCTGGATTCACATATACATATGCAAAAATATTAAGAATGTGATTTATAGTGAATTATTTGGTGAAGTGTGTCAAATCTGTTTTTCAGACAGATTTCTGGGTCTGTATTGAAATCCAATTTTGGGCATGTTTCAGCCAGAAATTCAACATATAATCACTCTGATGAATTTTTAGAAAAACTTGTTAGCTTTCCAACAAGACCAAGAACACAAAATTTCATTGAATGTGCAGATGTCTAGGCCAATTTTGCTAAACTGTGACAACACTGAAAATCAAACAGACATGTTGTAAAGATGGATTTATTTCTCCTAATTTCTGAATTGAACCTATGTCAAAATTTATATGATTTTGGGGTAGACCTTCAAGATCTACAAGCTCATATTTTTTCGAACCCTAATTCAAGCTACGGTAACAGTAATTACAGCAACAACATGAAACAGAATTTCAGAAATTCAAAAGAGATAAGTTTGCTTGGAATTTCAATAGGATATTCATGACAATTAAATCATGGCACATCAATTTGATTACCACTAATTCATATTGGTAAAACATGATATAAAACATGAGGAAAAGAAACCCTAAATTGATTTCCAAAACCAAGTTGGAATCCTACCTCAAAGACTTAGTTTTCCTCTTCTCCTCCTCCTCTTCTTCTTCTTCTTCTTCTTCTTCTTCTTCTTCTTCTTTTGTGCCATGGAAATTTCGGCCATGCCATGGGGGAGGGGATGGGTAGGTCAAGGAGGAGGATAAGATGAGAAGTGTGTGGAAAAAGAATGAAAAGAAGAGAAGGGAAGAGTTAAGAATGAAGAAGGAAGGAGAAAACCCTAGAATTCTCCTAAAAAATCTCTCCATCCTTATCCTAATTATCATGACAACATAAAATGACCAAAATTCCCTTGCCTAAATACCCCTCAACTTTCAGGTAATTACAAGTTTGTCATTACTTTACACACACACAACTTTAGGATGTACGCACAGCAGCTTTAGTCCAAATGATCGTTTTGCCCCTAACCTTTCTAAAAATTTACGGGGGTTGCCATTGACCCCTAACCCCCTTTCACACTAGCATAGCTCTCCCTACACACATCCACGCACATCCATGCATGCACACATGCTCCACACACACACACACATCTAACACATTCCTGTTGTTTTACACCCACGACGTCATTTGCACTTCTCCCGCGTTCACATTTCGCATTCTCTTCTCTTAGCCATGTTTACAGCCTAATCCCCCTTGCACTACCTCACATACATTGATATCTATGCTTATTTCATGCCCACGTACGCATCGTAGGTAGAAATACCACGTGTGTTCAGTAGAATACACATATAGTGCAAAATAGGGCATGACATCCTACCCACCTTAAAATAAAGTTCGTCCTCGAACTTTCTAGTGTGTGATCCTTACTGAGGTCAGCTAGGTATGATGGTCTTACTACCCATGAGGTACAAACAAGAATACGTATCTATACCACACTTATATACTCTATATGCTTCACTATCATCCATACAGATCTGTATCGCACATATGTCACAGATACATCCTATTATTCATCTAATAGCACATCCATAGCACTATATGCATCATTACATACATATACGTATATGTTCTACACATAAACATCTTGACACACATATTCATACGTTAACATATACACAACACGCAACAATTTAAGTCTTTATACGTATTATTACACGTATTTAGATCACAACTCACATCCATGTGTATAAGACATCACATCATATCCGCATCATGGTACCTTCAAGTATAATTCTACCTGCTTATATGTATATACATATACGTCTATATCCATTCACAAACACACAACAATACACATTAATCTACACACCATTTCTTAGACAGGGTCACTATCACGGTGTCACACCGTATGTATACCTGATCCCTAAACATCCAATACTTAGTCATATGGGCTCACTTCTATGTATAGGCACATAAATATCTATATAAACACATTATTTAGTCAGATCCATACATACATTCATGTGCACGTACTAACACATGCATGATCAAGTCACACGTACTTCACATCCAGAGCAGTGCACATACTGCCTCACCCAGATAGGCACATATACCACACACAATACACACAAGAGTGCACAAACATAACACATCCCCTGACATATGATATATATATATATATAACTACCTTTGCACATCCTACGTACATACTGCCATGATAGTCAAATAATTATAAATATCTCTATACACCCCACACACGCGTATACATATAATATGCAACAAGTACACGCATTCCAATACCCACATATCAAACAGTTTCATTCACTTACATTTATCAAATATATTACACACACACATATATATATATTCCATATCTATCACATTGACATCCACATCGCATCTGTATATACATACACACATACTCTAGTACGGACCTATATATACACATATACAAACATGAATACACGTATCCAAAACAAACCTAGATACACCTAGATAGACAACCATATAGGATAGATCAGCAAGCGAACAAACAAATATATATATATATATATATATATATATATATATATATATATATATATATGTGTATATATATCTATTCATCCAATATACAAACAAATCCTTATGCCCCCACTACATACCACACATACATAACACATCCTTATACTCCATCGTGACACGTATAATAGAAATCCATACAACTATAATACATATTTACGTATACACATCAACCAATACACCACACGGATACTCTATATGACCCAATTATACGTACATACGCATTATGTACACGAAAAGGTATACATATCAATTCCATATATAGATATCTAAGCCTACACGTAGCCAAATACATGTTTGCTCCTACACACAAGACTATTATTCTAATAGTAAGTATGGACACAGAAATGCATATATACTTATTAGAATCCATGCAACCATTCCCATGTATGGGCACACACACATATACACACATACTATACATATCCTGCTACTACACTCCTATACAGTCAAGCTACTCCACTATATTAGTAAATAGTCGGTAGCTACCCATACCACTATATACATAACATCCAATATATCCACACTTTTACTAGCATACTAGTACATACACAAGTAAGTGTATTTCAGTATTCATATACATTCAGTAGATAGTCACATCCCATATACGTATACATTCATATACTGATACTTGTATATCAGAATATGGATCATTCACATACATATACATATAACCACTCATAAGACATATACCAATACACATTCAATAATAACAACACATATACACAATCACACCACGCTTGCTACAACACACCTACATACATTCAAGTATCTCATTTACCAATACACAGTCCCCCTCATACCACCATATACGGAAGGGTGCATGCACTACACATGTATCCAAATGGTCCTATAAACACCATTCTACGGGGTAAACGTATACACACATATATACATATACTGTAACTCCACTTAACCGTGCAAACCCTTAGCCATCCCATTTATTCATGCACTGTATATCTCAAATCCTTACATTCGTCATATTCTACGTATAATACATGTCACACATATACCCCCATCCCATATTAGGCGCGGTATAGGGCTAAGAGTTTAAACTTAGGGTGGACGGGTCTAAAGCACTAATACCCACCTCAGGACGCATCTACTTCAAACACCCTGGAGCAGTACTCATACTATCCATATGTCCCTTACTTATCTATATCACTGCACACACACCATATATGACAATACACAACAACTGTCTTCACGCAATAGAACAACCCACACCCTTATACCAAATTAAGACAATACATCGGTCCATATAGGCACGTAGGCAGCATATACACATACTCACAGTCATTCAAATCTAACACATGAGGAATTCATACACCAGTAATACAACACTAGCGATATATACACACACCAATATTTCAATCCATATTTACACCACCTACCCATTCAAGCACACATATATTCACACACATGTACTTTTCCCACATATATCTACAGGACTATATGAACACTCCACCACTCTATTCACTCAAGGATAGATATACACACCTTGGTACTTCCCCACACGGGGAAACAACCATAATGTAATAGATAGGAAGACGCTTACATGCACTCATATTATATATACACATATCCTCACTCACACCCCTACAGGGTATATGTCCCCACTAGCTCATATGTATCCACTAATATACATCCACGAATAATCATGTATATATCACCTATGTCTCAAAGTCACACAAGCATACCACACACCTGCCTCACACATCCGTATCATGTACTTCTATAGAGACGTAATATACGTACACTCAAGTATTCGCCCACCTAGCATATACGCCCACACCTATCTGTATACCACTACAAGCATCCAGGGTACATGTAACGTTCATGTCGTTCAAATATACAAGTATACGTTCATGTAACGTTCATGTCGTCCAGGGTACTCCCTTAGAATACGACACTCTCCCCGGCAACGGTGCCAAAAACTTGCCTCGTCTCAAATGATGTGAGAACTACTCCCAAGCGCAGGAGATCGTGCAAGTAATATCCTGGTGAGTCCAGGTATCGAATCCACGGGACAACTGACCTGCAAAACTACGAACGTCAATATGAAAAGAGTAATAATACGATGTTAACCAACCACCTATCGAACACAAAGATATAGGATCAAGAGTATGGAATAAGAAATGAAAATCTTACGATATTTACGATGACTTTGGTAGGTGTACAAGTATGGGGAGTTTGTGTTGGGTTTGATTTCGTTAGGGTGTGTGCAATCAATGATTATCAATACCTTTTCTATAACTCAACGTTTCGTCCGGTCAGGGCACGAGAACGTCGAAAAGTATGGCGATCAAACGTATAGAAACGTGCCAAAGGATTAATCACGTGCAACGTCAATTTCATAAAGACAATAAACACAAATCACGAATAGTCCGCAAAGATCAGATTCGATTCAAGCATGCACACGTCTCCGTATAACATACTCAAACAATAAATGACTAGAAATTGACGAAGCACACAATTATACAATTAAAATAGGGCGAAAAGATATAGAAATCAATGAATACGACACCCTCACTACGTCAACACCAACACATATGAAGTGGATGTGCTACGGTTGTGATTTCATTAGGAGTTAATAATCGCTGAAATATCATGTCTTTTATATAACTCAACGCTTCACCCGGTCAAGGCGTGAAGACGTCGGAAGATGAAACGATAAAACTAGTCAAATTAGCCGTATACGTATCACTAGCAACATTGATTTCATTAAACGATAAAAGCAATAATAAGTTCAGATTAGTGAACATAAATTGGCTAGCCTTGTCAGGGCCTAGCCATAGGGAACATGAATGATATCGACAATAAGCAAATACCCAACAAATACGTTGTAGAAATCAACATTACTAGCAATTTGGACGTGATAATAGGGCTAAAGACATGAAATTCATCAACTAAATACTCCTAATTACATCACAACCATAGCACAAGGAGATTAGCCACGCATGGTGTAAAGAAAATCAGATTTCATAGCCAAATACATCGTTTTAATAGCCAAAATACAATGAAATGCACCAAATACGGGGTATAAGTTCAAGAATTTATCACCCAATCTCCACTTTAGAACCCAAAACTCCCTTAGAATAGGAAGAATAGCCTCTGGAATTTTTCAGAATTTTCCCCTGGAGAAATACGCACAGTAGCCGCTCCAAAAGCCCCAAAATACGCCAGAATTCCCCCAAAAACCCTAGGAATACGCTTATATAATAGCATTGCGGGTTTGGGGGCTTAACGGGTCTAAACCCGCTTCTTTTTCGCGCCCGAATCCGCAATTCACGAAGCGGATTAAATCTCCGCCGCTCATCAAAAGGCGGGATGGCCTAGGAAGAGGCCACGTGTCCTCGATAGCGGATTCGCGCCCGCATCCAAGTCTACTTCGGATCGAACTCGGTTTCGATCTCCGCCGCTGGATCTCCGATCTGCGGCCTAGATGACGCCGCGTCACCTCATCGCTTCGACTTCGAGCGCGGTTGTTCGCAGCCGTAGGATCGTGATCTGATGCCCCGGAATGCGCTACGTCGCCCTGCCCCGTATGCGTATGAAAACGCAGCGCTCCGCGTTCGTGAGCCGTCGGATCTCGATCTGACGGTCGATAAAAAGCCGCGTCGCCGCTTGATATGATGCGTTGGATTCGAGCGGGAGTCGACAGGATTGTGCCACGTAGCCGCCAAGATTCGTGCGGCCGTATTTCCAAGCGTATTTTGAGCGTATTTCTTCATTTAATTGGTATTCTGCATTCAAAAATTCATAGTAATTAGCACAGATCTCAGAAAAATACAAATAAATAGTCGTTGGAATCGTGATATCGAGACGATGCTAGGAAAAATATAAAAAGTGCAGAAATAATCTATTAATTGCTGTTTTGTGCTCAAATAAGGTGTTTTCTCTAATAAATGATGCTGTACAAAATACAAATGTATTATAGAACAATTAAGCATCATATGGGCACAAAATAGGACTAATTAGGTGGTTAAATACGCAATATTCACTCCGAATCACACCCCCCAACTAGCGATTTTCTAGTCTCTAGCAAAAAGAGCGATAAATACGGATGATCAATAAAAAATAATTCTATCAATCGCTTATGGCGTGGCTCAATAATACACTTTCCAGCATGATCTTCACCATCAATATACACATCCATAAACAAAATCAATCACATGATATTTTCTCTAATTTAGTATGAATAAATAACATACAAGCATCGTTTTGCGCAAGCGAAAGCATAACACGTCGTTTTTCTCTAGTTTTCTTGTTTCCAAGGAATTGGCATCTCAAAAAGATCGTTCAAATCATGGGTATTGAAGTTGCTCAGTGTATTCACCATTTCTTTTTTTTATTAGTTCCGCGTAACGCGCATCAAGAAACATTCGCAGAAAAATGTATAACTTGGATCGCTCCATCAAATGAGTGAGTTTCCTGTCAATGGCTCCCGAATCAGACGATAATAGGGCATTAGGCCAAAAAGGACCCCTCGGACTGTACTTCTCGAGCCAACCAAGTTATGTATTAGTGCCATACTTATTCATTTTCTTCATTCATTTTTCATTCATTTTTTTCTTTTCTCTTCTTCATCTTTTTCTCTTTTTTCTTTGTAAGCAACTCAACACCCATTCTTTGAATATAAACATCAATAACCAAGGCCAAATTCCTCTTCAACTTGAAGACTTTTCAAAAAAAATCGCGTATACTCAAGCTTTTTCATCACATTAGCATGCATGAAATAAATTCAAACTATTTCGAGATATTAATCATGGCAATTGAAAATTTTTCATGAATAGCATATTAACGGTAATTCATGAAGGAAAAAAAATTAATTCAAGCCATAAACGATTTTTAGAACTCCGTTAATGCATAATCATCCGCATTTGAGGAATAAAAGGGAGATATAAATGATGAGATTTGGTGGTTCATTCTTTCCTTATGCCATGCTGTTGAAAAAAAAATCCTAAGGTCTCATACACACCCCCAACTAAAGATGGACATTGTCCTCAATGTTGAGAGGGGTACGAGTTTATTCAAGCAAGCAACCTAGAAAGCATATAAAATTCTACGCTACTGGAAAGAACACACCGTGTTCAAATGGCGGATCCTGGATCTTTAATGGTGGAGGAAGTTGTTCAATTTGATCCTTGCGCTCCTCGGCGATTAATCTTCCTCCAAAGGCTAAATTGGACCCCAGCAACACAACTCCAAGCATCTCTACAAGCTGTTTACCAATTTCCTGCAAGAGATGAGCTATGTCAGTCCAAATTATTTTAAAATTCTTCGCCATAAACATATTCCAAATATAGTCATCAAAATAGGTGAAGTAAAATAGAGCATGGTGATGACAACTCCCTGAAAAATGTGCACTACGCTCGGTATGATGCTCAGTCAATGTGGAGAGGGGTAAATGATTTTGGGGGAAAACTAGGGAAGGGAATGATTCGGGCTCCATGGCAATATTCTTTAAACCAATGTCCCTAGCCGTCTCCTCCTCCTGTTCATCCAAAATTGCTTGTTCGTCCTCTCTTTTGCACACACTTCCTGCCATGTCAATGCTTTCATTCGTGACTTCATCGTGACATGGCTCGCTCGATATACCTGCAATAGAAGATGAAATCAAATTAGATTTTGGAAATTGAATTTCAAACGAATTATTTTCTTTTACGCAAGTGGAAATCAGCTTAAGGTTTTCAATAGATTGCTGAATCTGCCGACTCCGATCGAGGAATTTCTCTTGGAATTGGTGGGACGTGGCCTCCTGTGTCTGAATAAGCAGTGGAACTTCCTCTTTCAAGTGTTGCAAAGGTACGTCTACGCTTTGCTCTCCTTGATCAAGGCTTGAAGGCTCCGTTGAATCACACTCTGAAATCTCTTTCGTGATTTCATCATCCTCTTCTAGAGACTCCATGTAATTCCACGCCTCTGTCGGCGTCATGACTCCCAAGAAGTCCTGCAGCTGTGGTCGTAGTCCACCTAGGAAGGACTCCATAAGCTCTTTATTCGTGTACCCATGCTACGGATAGCTCGATATTATGTTTGTGAACCTCCTCCAGGCCTGAAAGAAAGTTTCACAATCAGTCTGATTAAAACTAACAATCTTGAGCTTTTCCATCCTATGTTTGTGTGCCTTATCATATTCTGCATCATACAAATTGTTCGTGCAATAGAATTTCATGTATTCCATATACTCCATTTTTAAAAGAGAAAACAAAAAAGTAAAAAAATCCTAGACTATAAGATGGAAGGATCTCACCGAATGTTCCTCCAAACGAACTGAAATCGTAGATCGCAAGTATTGTTGTCCCCGGCAACGGCGCCAAAAACTTGCCTCGTCTCAAATGATGTGAGAACTACTCCCAAGCGCAGGAGATCGTGCAAGTAATATCCTGGTGAGTCCAGGTATCGAATCCACAGGACAACTGACCTGTAAAACTACGAACGTCAATCTGAAAAGAGTAATAATACGATGTTAACCAACCACCTATCGAACACAAAGATATAGGATCAAGAGTATGGAATAAGAAATGAAAATCTTATGATATTTACGATGACTTTGGTAGGTGTACAAGTATGGGGAGTTTGTATTGGGTTTGATTTCGTTAGGGTGTGTGCAATCAATGATTATCAATACCTTTTCTATAACTCAACGTTTCGTCCGGTCAGGGCACGAGAACGTCGGAAAGTATGGCGATCAAACGTATAGAAACGTGCCAAAGGATTAATCACGTGCAATGTCAATTTCATAAAGACAATAAACACAAATCACGAATAGTCCGCAAAGATCAGATTCGAGTCAAGCATGCACACGTCTCCGTATAACATACTCAAACAATAAATGACTAGAAATTGACGAAGCACACAATTATACAATTAAAATAGGGCGAAAAGATATAGAAATCAATGAATACGACACCCTCACTACGTCAACACCAACACATATGAAGTGGATGTGCTACGGTTGTGATTTCATTAGGAGTTAATAATCGCTGAAATATCATGTCTTTTATATAACTCAACGCTTCACCCGGTCAAGGCGTGAAGACGTCGGAAGATGAAACGATAAAACTAGTCAAATTGGCCGTATACGTATCACTAGCAACATTGATTTCATTAAACGATAAAAGCAATAATAAGTTCAGATTAGTGAACATAAATTGGCTAGCCTTGTCAGGGCCTAGCCATAGGGAACATGAATGATATCGACAATAAGCAAATACCCAACAAATACGTTGTAGAAATCAACATTACTAGCAATTTGGACGTGATAATAGGGCTAAAGACATGAAATTCATCAACTAAATACTCCTAATTACATCACAACCATAGCACAAGGAGATTAGCCACGCATGGTGTAAAGAAAATCAGATTTCATAGCCAAATACATCGTTTTAATAGCCAAAATACAATGAAATACACCAAATACGGGGTATAAGTTCAAGAATTTATCACCCAATCTCCACTTTAGAACCCAAAACTCCCTTAGAATAGGAAGAATAGCCTCTGGAATTTTTCAGAATTTTTCCCTCGAGAAATACGCACAGTAGCCGCTCCAAAAGCCCCAAAATACGCCAGAATTCCCCCAAAAACCCTAGGAATACGCTTATATAATAGCATTGCGGGTTTGGGGGCTTAACGGGTCTAAACCCGCTTCTTTTTCGCGCCCGAATCCGTAATTCACGAAGCGGATTAAATCTCCACCGCTCATCAAAAGGCGGGATGGCCTAGGAAGAGGCCACATGTCCTCGATAGCGGATTCGCGCCCGCATCCAAGTCGACTTCGGATCGAACTCGGTTTCGATCTCCGCCGCTGGATCTCCGATCTGCGGCCTAGATGACGCCGCGTCGCCTCATCGCTTTGACTTCGAGCGGGGTTGTTCGCAGCCGTAGGATCGTGATCTGACGCCCCGGAATGCGCCACGTCGCCCCGCCCCGTATGTGTATGAAAACGCAGCGCTCCGCGTTCGTGAGCCGTCGGATCGAGATCCGACGGTCGATAAAAAGCCGCGTCGCCGCTTGATAGGATGCGTTGGATTCGAGCGGGAGTCGACAGGATTGCGCCACGTGGCCGCCAAGATTCGCGCGGCCGTATTTCCAAGCGTATTTTGAGCGTATTTCTTCATTTAATTGGTATTCTGCATTCAAAAATTCATAGTAATTAGCTCAGATCTCAGAAAAATACAAATAAATAGTCGTTGGAATCGTGATATCGAGATGATGCTAGGAAAAATATAAAAAGTGCAGAAATAATCCATTAATTACTGTTTTGTGCTCAAATAAGGTGTTTTCTCTAATAAATGATGATGTACAAAATACAAATGTATTAGAGAACAATTAAGCATCATATGGGCACAAAATAGTACTAATTATGGGGTTAAATACTCAATATTCACTCCGAATCAGGTACATGTAACGTTCATGTCGTTCAAATATACAAGTATACCGCAACATCTATAATTCAATCTTTAAGCACAACTATGCACTTATACACACAGGTTCACCCAGTAACATGTACATGTGTAATATACATCTATAGTATACTATACTATAGAAAGTTCATCCCCGAACTCCCTAAAGCTAGAGGTTCGAGGGTGAAGCACTCAAGGCTCTAAGGTCACTAAGGTCACTACCCACCTTAGGGTTAATCTATCCCAACCAAATATTGAAGCATTACATGTACTATCCGTACGCACATCGTAGTGCGGTGACCTGCATTGGCCGCCAAAAACTGTCACGCCCCAGTCCTCAGAATACCCTGCATTTATAACATTTTTGTTTTTTGTTTTTTTTCCAAGTATCCTGAAGAGTGAGGGTGATGAGAGAGAAAAAGAAAGAGAAAGAAGAGAACTGAACAAGCAGGCTAGTGCACACATGCTAGGATAGTACAAGTAAAGCTTCACAGTAATACCAAAACACCACAAATAACCTAGATCAATAACAACATATCATATTTAACAACTTCCATTTATTTACATTGCCCAGGTACACCGCTACATATACACCATCACTCTCCACCTCCAAGACAACCATGTCACTACATAAGCTACATCTCACACCAAGTGCTACCCCTGAAACCCAACTCTAAGTCACCTCCAGCCATGCTACCTCTGCTACCTGAAAAATAGGGAGGAGCACGTCAATGCGTGCCCCAGTAGGAACCAACTTGGATTTAGAACATCATTTTAAGGTCATCAACCACTAAGCAAGGCATGAGAAATAAAACGTGTAAACTAAATAATATGGCAGAAAGTAAATAGCTAAGTGAGGGATCATACATGCGGCTTGATGTCGATCTACAGCAAGAAAAAGGTTAGCACGAATACTGATACAAATATTCATACAACCACATTCTAATAGGGGAATCACACGTGTCTGAATTATTACATAGTGTCACAACAATACACAAACCACATACACAAATACATATACAAGGCACATACATATAAATATACATACAATGCGCAACACACCACAGCGTACATTGCATATATGCAACACATCACACACAATGGATATAATGATACATGATGATGCTCATGATTTGATGCAATGCAATGCAATGCAATGCAATGCAATGGGATCCTATGAATGTGCCGGCGTGCAAGTGTATCTTGATCTACTCCGTTCTCAATCTGTGGCAACTACCGATGGAGTCAAGAGGTGCCTACACGGTCACGGCCCACGGCGAATCCCCCCGCCTCCTACTGTGGCTCTCGCTCCATGTAGTGCCATCCGTGTCCTAAAACATTGCCCATTCACATCATCTCTCATATTACAAATATATACATGCCCATTCCGCATGTTTCTCAACTTTTGTTTCATTGAGGCATTTCAGCGAACACATGACGCGTATAATTCATATCAAGGAAACACAATATAATTTACATGTGCCAAGGACATGAACATTCATTCCACCACACAACCATAATAAGCAAGAATAATGATGGCCAATAACCACAATTAATGAATAAGAGCAACACTTAATGAATTCAGCTTGCTGAAATTGCAGGAAATGACAATACATGGCCATTTAACAACGGTTTCAATTGAGAATTTGATAAATTATCCCAAATGAAAGTTATAGATATACTAGTCCTGGATTCACAGATACAATTTCATGCAAAAATATTAAGTATGTGATTTATAGTGAATTATTTGGTGAAGTGTGTCAAATCTGTTTTTCAGACAGATTTCTGGGTCTATATTGAAATCCAATTGTGGGCATGTTGCAGCCAGAAATTCAACATATAAGCACTCCGATGAATTTTTAGAAAAACTTGTTAGCTTTCCAACAAGATGAAGAACACAAAATGCCATTGAGTGTGCAGGTGTCTAGGCCAATTTTGCTAAACTGTGACCACACTGAAAATCAAACAAACATGTTGTAAAGATGGATTTATTTCTCCTAATTTCTGAATTGAACCTATGTCAAAATTTTATATGATTTTGGGGTAGAACTTCAAGATCTACAAGCTCATATTTTTTTCGAACCCTAATTCGAGCTACAGTAACAGTAATTACAGCAACAACATGAAACGGAATTTCAGAAAATCAAAAGAGATAAGTTTGCTTGGAATTTCAATAGGATATTCATGAAAATTAAATCATGGCACATCAATTTGATTACCACTAATTCATATTGGTAAAACATGATATAAAAACATGAGGAAAAGAAACCCTAAATAGATTTCCAAAACCAACTTGGAATCCTACCTCAAAGACTTAGTTTTCCTCTTCTCCTCCTCTTTTCCTTCTTCTTCTTCTTCTTTTTTTGTGCCATGGAAATTTCGGCCATGCCATGGGGAAGGGGATGGGTAGGTCAAGGAGGAGGATAAGATGAGAAGTGTGTGGAAAAAGAATGAAAAGAAGAGAAGGGAAGAGTTAAGAATGAAGAAGGAAGGAGAAAACCCTAGAATTTTCCTAAAAAATCTCTACATCCTTATCCTAATCATCATGACAACATAAAATGACCAAAATACCATTGCCTAAATACCCTCAACTTTCAGGTAATTACAAGTTTGCCATTACTTTACACACACACAACTTTAGGATGTACGCATAGCAGCTTTAGTCCAAATGACCGCTTTGCCCCTAACCTTTCTAAAAATTTACGAGGGTTGCCATTGACCCCTAAACCCCTTTCACACTAGCATGGCTCTCCCTACACACATCCACGCACATCCATGCATGCACACATGCTCCACACACTCACATCTAACACATTCATGTTGTTTTACACACACGACGTCATTTGCACTTCTCCCGCGTTCACATTTTGCATTCTCTTCACTTAGCCACGTATTACGGCATAATTCCCCTTGCACTACCTCACATACATCGATATCTATGCTTATTTCATGCCCACGTACGCATCGTAGGTAGAAATACCACGTGTGTTCAGTAGAATGCACGTATAGTGCAAAATAGGGCATGACAACATTTGCAGACGATCTCACTGATAGTACTTGTGCAGGTGCTCGGCGTTCCAGGTGTGAGTCAGGACCTTCCCTTCCAAATTAGCTAGATGATAGGTTGTGGGTCCGAGGACCTCGGTGACCTTGTAGGGGCCCTCCCACTTAGCCGCTAGCTTCCCTTTGCGGGTTATCTCCGGGCTGAAGTTCGCCTTTCTGAGGACCAGATCCCCTTGGCGGAAGTTCCTTCCCCTAACCCGGGAGTTATAGTAGTGGGCCACCTTCTACTTCTGTCAGATGACAGTAGCCAAGGCATGCTCCCGTCGCTCGCCCAGGAGCTCCAGACCGAGCTCCAAGCCTTCCGTGTTCCTCTTCTCATCGAAGTGCTTTATGCGGAGGGACTCCTCGCCCACTTCAATGGGCACCACCGCCTTGGTGCCATATGTGAGCATGAAGGGGGTCTCACCCGTAGCTTGTTTGTGAGTCGTCCTGTACGACCAGAGTATCCCCGGGAGTTCCTCCGGCCAGCTCCCTTCAGCGTCTGCCACCTTCTTGTGGAGGGGCTCAATGATGCACTTGTTGGCGGCCTCCGCCATCCCAATGGTCTGAGGGTGTGCCACCGAAGCAAAAATGAGTTTGATCTTCCACTCCGTGCAAAATTCTTTGAACCCTGTGGAGTCGAATTGCTTCCCGTTGTCTGTGACGATGGCTCGGGAATCCCAAACCTGGAGATGATGAAGTTCCACATGAAGCTCTTTGCCTTCTTCCAAGTGATGGAAGCGAGGGGTTCCACCTCAATCCACTTGGTGAAGTAGTCCACCGCCATGATCAAGTACTTCCTCTGCCCCCAACCAGACGTGAAAGGCCCGAGGATGTCAGTCTCCATTTCGCGAAAGGTACAGGGCTGATTATCAGAACGAGCTCCGACGGGGGAGATGAGCCGATTTTGGCGAACCTCTGGCACTCCTGGCACCTTTGGACGTATTCAGTAGTGTCGTTGACCAAGGTGGGCCAGTAATACCCTTGCCTCAATATTTTCTTGGCGATCGTCTTGCCCTCGTGGTGGTTCCCACAGATCTCCTCGTGCACCTCCCGGAGGACATAGCCAGCCTCCCGAGGCCCGAGGCACTTGAGGTAGGGAAGGACGTCCGTCTTCGTCCAGCGTCTCTTGTACAATGCCCCTTCTTGGATTACGTATCGGAGTGCCTTTCATTCCAGGACCGGCGTTCGTCCAGGTCCGTTAGCACTTCCCCACTGGAGAGATATCGAACAATCGGATCCATCCACGTGGGGTCCTCGTCGATGACCATGACTTCCTTCTCCTCCGTACTGGGGGACTGGAGGCCTCCACATAGATGGCTTGGCCTAACTCCTTTGGAGAGGAGGAGGCCAGCTTGGATAGGGCGTCTGCGCAGGCGTTCTCCGACCGCATGAGATGGAGGGTCTCGGCTCACTTGAATTTGGACAGCTCAGTTTTGGTCGTGGCGAGGTAGTTCTGCATCGCCTCTTCGTGTGCCTCGTAGTCCCCCTGTAGCTGGTGGATGACGAGCTTCAAATCGTTGAGGAGGCGTACGAACTCGGCTTCGAGTTCTCTGGCCATCCTCAAACCGTTTATGGCGGCCTCATACTCGGCCACGTTGTTGGTGGCCGGAAACTCGAACCGAAGCACGTACTCGACGACGCTTCCCCCAGGCGATCGAATTACTATGCCGGCTCCATTTCCTACCCTGGTAGCTGATCCGTCTACATGGACTACCCACGTATACCGGTCCCCTGAGCGGCTGGCAAAAATGATGTCAGTCAAAAGAAAAGACAAAGGTTGGGGGGTTACCGCAGCCAAGCCTTTTTCTTCAGAGGGGCTTCTTCCCTCTATGGTGCATTCAGCGATGAAGTCCACCAGGGCCTGCCCTTTTATGGCCGTCTGCGGTTTAAATCGAAGGTCGAACTTGCTCAGCTCCACTACCCAATTCAGCATCCTCCCCATCCGGTCGAACCTCTTGAGGTTCTGTTCGAGTTGGGAGTCAGTGAGAACTAGTATCGTGTGAGCCTGGAAGTAGGGTCGGAGTCTTCGAGCTGAGAGCACGAGGGATTATGCGAGCTTCTCCATGGGCGTGTACCGTCCCTCTGCGTCCTTTAAAACTCGGTTGGTGTAATACACCGGTCTCTGAACTACATTGTCCTCCCTGATCAGCACCGAGCTCACCACCTCACCCGTGCAGCCAAGTAGATGCTCAGTGATTCCCCCTCTCATGGTATGGATAGGAGTGGTGGGCTGCGGAGGTACTCCTTAAGTTCAGCGAACGCTCGGGCGCAGTCCTCGTCCCACGGCACAGTCTTCCTTTTGTCGGCGGGCTCAGCGATCGCCCTCCTCAGCGTCTTGAAGAATGGAAGGGACCTCTCCGCCGATTTGAAAAGAAAACGCCCCAGAGCGGCGATGCGACCATTCAGTCTCTGCAGCTCTTTGATCGTCGTCGGTTCCCGCATGTTGATTAACGCCTCGATCTTGTCGGGGTTAGCCTCAATGCTGCGATTAGTGATCATGAACCCCAGGAACTTGTCGGATTTCACCCCGAATGTGCACTTCATGGGATTAAGCCGGATGTTATGTTTCCGTAGCCGCTCGAAGGTTTCCCTGAGGTCGGTGATATGATCAGCCGGCCCTCTCGATTTGACCAACATGTCGTTTACGTAGACCTCCAAGTTCCTCCCTATCTGAGAATCGAATACCTTGTTAACCATTCTCTGGCAGGTCGCCCCCGCGTTCTTCAGGCCGAAGGGCATCTTCTTATAGCAGAAAGTCCCTCGGTCCATAGTGAAGGATGTCTTCTCTTCGTCCCGAGGGTCCATCTGGACCTGATTGTACCCAGAGTAGGCGTCCATGAAGCTGAGCATCTCGTAGCCAGACGCGCTGTCCACGAGGTGCTCGATGCGGGGCAGTGGGTAACTGTCCTTAGGGTAGGCCTTGTTGAGGTCGCTGAAATCCACATACATTCGCCACTTCCTGCTGGACTTTTTTACCATCACGACGTTGGACAGCCACTTTGGGTACCAGACTTCCCGGATGAAGCCGGCGTCCAGAAGGCGTTCTGCCTCCTCGAAGGCTGCCCTCCTCTTCTCGCCACCCAGGTTCTGCTTTTTCTGCCTGACCGGCTTGAAATTGGATTCGGTGTTTAGCTTGTGCATGATCACTCGTGGATCTACGCCGGGCATGTCGTCGGGCGACCATGCAAAGACGTCTAGGTTGGCGTCCAAGCACTCGATCAACTCGTGCCTCAAGCCAGGGTTCAGTCCGGACCCGATGGAGACGAACCTTCCTTCAACTTCCGTGACAGGGATTAGCTCTGGCTCCTCCCCGGGAGTGGGCCTCAGTCCGTACCTCAAGTCAAGTGAGGCCATCGGGTCGTCATATCGCTCTGCGTGTTCCCCGTTGGTCAGCTGGTAGCAGATTTCTGGTCTTCCTGGGTTGCCCTCTACCTACCCGACCCCCCTCGGGGTCTGGAACCTGACCGTCCGATGGAGAGTTACGACCACCGCACGGACTGCATTAAGGAGCAGGTGACCGATGATCCAATTGTACGCTGACCTGATCCTCAGCACCACGAACTCCATCGTCAGGGTCACCGAGTCGGGCGGCTCCCCGAGCGTGACCTGGAGGCGGATGACCCCGACTATGGGCGTGACTGGCCCGTGAAGCCTATCACGGGCCCCGAGCAGGGCTCCAGGTCTTCGTCTCGCAGCCCCATCCTCTCGAGGGTCGACATGAAAAGTATGTCGCACGAGCTTCTGGTATCAACGAGCAGTTGCCTTACTACAACAGCGTTGATGACTGCGGAGACTACGAGTGCTTCGTCGGGCCGCGACTTTCCCTCGCGGCATCCCCCTTACCGACCGGGAGTGGTAAGGAGGGGTTTCCGTCCATCACGTCGTAGTCCCCCACGGGGCCAGCCCAGGGTCTGTCCGGACCTCCGACCTGAGGCACGCACCGAGTCGACATGCTTCTCCCTGCCGATCATAATACGGCCCTGGTGTCGACATCGGGGCTGCACCCCTCTTTCGCTGTGACAGGCGAGATCGCGTCATCGTTAGTGTGGTTGCTTTGTGTGGGTGTCAGTTCGTTCCCACAGACGGTGCCAGATGTTTACGGGTGTTTTCTCACCACAAGATCGTTGACCGAAGACTTGACTGTCAACGTGGTCAAGGGGTCGGTTGGGATCCCTTGGTTCTTCCGAGCGTGCGTGTCCTTGATGGTGGACGCGCGGTTCCCCCCTTCGGCTCGGGAAACGGGTCACTTGGAGGGTTGTGGGCCTCGGTCAGCGAGGTACCGAAGGGTAGCCTGGCACCCGGGTGAGCATTCGGCCACGGTCGATCAAGTGCTGAGGGGTAGCCTCGGTGCCTTGATTATCGCTCGGTCTTCGGTCGGTGGCAGTTGGTTGACACGGAAAACGCGCAAGTACACGCCTTCCGCTCCCAAGCGTAGGAGTGTCAATGCAATATAAAAATTACCGGTGAGTACCGGGTCGGATCATAAGGACAAGTCGTTCTACGTTCACAAATTTGATCGATAACGAAAAATAAAGTGTTTTACAACTACCTAAATTACGGTTGAAATGTTGGAAAAGTGTAGTGAAAACAAAAGAACCTAATCTAAATGGGTAGGGTTAGAGAACCAAGGTAGGAGTTAGGATGGCTAGGAGAAGAGCATGGGTTGCGGGTTCACTAATGATGGAGTTAATCGAGCCCAAATCACCCACATATATCTCAATTGATTTGCCGGCTAAGGAAACTCAATCGGAATATTTATCACTCAAGAACACGAAAATTTGCAATATGGATGGATGCATTATCAAGGCACTAATCAAGCTAGGATCATGGTATTTTCTCAAATCGTGCCCTCTCAGGACTTAGCCAATCAAATTGTGCCTAATGAAACTTCCAACATTAACATTCAAAATAGGGCAAGAGGAAATTAGGGCTACAATTAACACCCAACATCAATAAACCACAACCCAAGCAATTCAATACTACACAATCATAGCAAACAATAGGATAATTGCATTCAAAATTAACCCAAGTTTCATACAAAAATGAGATATCAAAATACAATGGGAGAAAGGGGGGTTTCACCAAGATTTCTCCCAAATGAGCCTTCCCTCTTCCTATTTGCCTTCCTCCAAGCATCTCCAAGCTCCACCAAGCCTTCTCAAGCTTCCATGGCCTCTTCCCCCATCAAAACCCTCTCAAACCCTAAAAAACAAAGAAAAACAGCCCAAAAACTGCAAAAAACCGAGCCCCTGGTCCTATTTTCGCATCAGGCCTTTAACCCCCATTGCGGGTTGGGTTTGGGCTCCCCGACCCGCGCCTGCATGCGCGCACGTTCGCATCAGGGGGGCCGGGTCGGATCCCGGCCCCGATCGCCCGCCCGCCCGCTTCAGCGGGCGGGCTCCCCGCTCCGCAAAAAACGAAGAGCGGGCCGGCCAGCAGGCCGGCCCGCTCGATATGTATAAAATAAAATAAAAAAAACTTTTTTAAAAAAAAATTTTCGCAGCGGCCCGCTCGCTGAGCGGGCCGCCGGCCTGCGTGCCTTTTTATTTTTTTTTAAATTTTTTTTTCTTTTCAAAATTCCTAAAATCCAGAAACTTCTTTTTGGCTCCAAATAATCCCCAAAAATAGCTGGAAATTCCCAAAAATTCTGGAAAAATTCCAAAAAATCCAGAAAAATCCCAGAGGTACCTGAAAAATACGGGGAGCAAAAATTAGTCCATTTGATGTGAAAATAAATATAATGACTATTAAAATAAAACAATATTAACCTCCAATAATCCATATAAAATGTTTCAATGCTCAAATAATTCCCAAAAATGGAGATATGATCAAAATAATGGCAGGAGCATAGGAAAAAATAATAGGAAGCCAATAAAGACGATAAAACCCGTATTTTGTGCCAAGAATGAGAATAAGCCCTAAAATTGATATGAAATGAAAATATACCCAAAAAGAGCATAATTAAGCCTAATCTTTGGCACAAAATGGGGGTAGTCAGGGGGGAAAATATGCAATTTATATCCCGAATCACACCCCCAACTAGCTTTTTGCTAGTCCCTAGCAAAATATGCGAAAAATTCGGATAAAATTGAAAAACATGCACCAAAATCAAGATACCGTCATGGCATACTCCAAAATGGGATTTCCAAATGATTTCAAAGCCAATATACCAAATATATGAAAGTAACCAACAAATGACATTCTTCTCAATCCAATTCAAAGAAAAGTATGGAAATAAGCACCGTATCACACGTATCGGGATATCACGATGTCAGAATTTCCAATTTTCATGAAAATGTCCAAAACGAAAAAAATTTCATCTAAGTTGTGGGAGATGAGATTGCATCACTCATGTTGCTTATTCTTTCATTTTTCATTCATTTTCTTTTCTTTTCTTTTCGTTTTCTACTTTTTGGATTTTTTTTGATGTTTATGTTTTGCATTCACGCGATAACGCCATAAATGCAAACACCGACACATTTACATACACGCGATGACGCTATATATGCAAATGGATGGAATGATCTTCTAAATCTCATCTTTGGCGTCCTCCCCAATGTTTCGTGGGGCACCGGCTACTCAATTTGATTAGAAAGAAACCTTCACTTATACTACTATCTTTTTCATTCCAACACAAATTAGCAACTCATCCACCCACTTCTAAGAAGAAAACAAAGCATGCATAAGATGGCCAAATCCAATCCAATTAAAAACCACATTGTTCATCCCAACAAATGCAATCACTTACACCAAACTTTTCCCAAATTGTTTCAAAGAGGTATCACGACGTATAAAATAGTTCATACATGGTATATTAACATATGAATCCAAAATGGAAAAGAAATGAAACATGTCAATCCAACATCGAGAAGTTGACACCAAAATGATAATCCGAAAAAATTGCATGGCATTAAGCATATAGGGACTAAGCAAAGCTAATGGCGTAGGGACAAAGAGGCCAAAAATGTAATATGCAATGAAAATCATTGGATGAGAGCAAGATGGAGGGATCTCAAAAAAAAATTTACACCAAAATCCTACCAAACCTAAAGATTCTAACACTCTCCCCCCAACTTAAAATAAGCATTGTCCTCAATGTTGGGAGAGTACTAGATCTTGGCAAAAGATCCTAAAAAAGAAAAGAAATGCATACGAAAGCAAAATGCAAAAGCAAACTAACTTTTAATTTTATTTATTTACACTACATGGAAAGAACACACAGTGGCAAATGGCGGATCTCGAATGTATAACAGTGGTGGCAACTGCTCGATCATATCCTTACGCTCCTCCACGAGCGTCGCCACATCCAATGCCCTACCTCCATTGCGGGCATCAATGGCAAGTGACACAACCCCAAGCATCTCCTTGTGATACGTTCCTGCAAAATGGGGGAGATAGGTCGTGTCAAAAATAATTGGGCGAGAGCGCCCATCCAAGTGAAAAGCTTGCCAAAATGGGTCGTCGAAATGAATAAAAGAATTTACGATCAAATGACGACAATCCGAATCATTATGATATGGAAGTAAATAATTTGATTCGGGGGTGGAGGAAAAAGTAAGATGGGAACTTCCCTGAAACGCGATGCTAGGCTCGGAATGATGCACGGCCTCAAGAGGAGGTGGAAGTGGCTGCAGAGAGCAAACTGGAGTAAGAGGGAGCTCGGGCTCAATATATACCATCTCGCAATCCCTGTCGCTATCCTCTTCCTCGAAATCAATATCAATACCAACAGTCTCTGCGGCACTCCCCACAACTGGTAAATGCTCCTGACAAACCTCCTCGATGACTGGCAAGTGCGCATCCTGAGGCGAGGGAAGTGACATCTGTGATAGGACTGGAGGTAGACACGTCTCGGGCAAATCCAAGCACGCATCATCCTCGCCATCCCAGAAATAGCTCATCTCAGTCGTCCTCCCAAAATACTCAACCGCCTCGACCTGCGAAGCTAACTCTGAAGTGGAATGTGGCTCAGGCCCCATGGTGTCCTCAATCTGCTCTCGGCCATCATGCACATCCGCTTCATCCTCAACCTCAAAGTGAAAATGCATCATGTCACCGTCGTGGTCGACACACACTCCATCATCTATCTCATCCGACTCAACAATATATAATCTATCAATATCCTCTACCTGGCTCTCATGCAACCCATCCTCCTGCTCTGCTCTGTATCCCATGGGGTCGCAAGAAAAAGAGCCCAAAAGTGGCTCCTCAAGCTGACACTGGGCATGCAGCTCTGCATCCTGAAATGGAAACTGGGACTGGCCATCATCCTCATATCCAAGTGACGGCTCTCCAGATGGCTCAGTCTGCTCCCACTCTGCAAGGTCTCTCAGGTACAACCAAGAATCCTCGGTCAAATAATCAAAGAACTCTCCACCGTAGCTCATCTGCACCAAATCTCACCCAGATGGCGATAACCCTATGTAGAAGATCTGCAGAAGATGATCCTCGTGAAAGCTCTGGTGTGGGCATGCAAGCACTAAATCAGTGAACATCTGCCAAGCCTGATGGTAGGCCTCCCACTCAGCCTGGATAAATCTCTCTATATGCTCCACAGCCTGCCGCCCCTGTACCTGCTCCAAAAAGATAGGCAAAAATACCCGGAGAAATTCAGCCTGAAATGATAACCAGGTAAAATGTGAGTCCAGAGACAATGAATCAAACCAAAGTCTAGCATCATCCTGTAAAGAATCGGGAAAGAATCTAAAATATATGCAATCATCATCAATATTCCCACCAAGACATGAATGCATCCAATCTTCAAAATTTTTAATATGTAAGTGAGGGTTCTCCCACTCCGTGCCATGGAAATATGGCGGAAGTGGGATATCCTCCAAATCAAAGTCCAAAAAATCCGAAGAAGATGCCATGTTGTTGTTAAAAAATTCCAAGAAAATGAAAATAAACAAGCAAAAAGACTCAAAAAATGGAAAATAAACAAATAAAAAGACACACACTAAGAGATAGAAGCATCACACTAAAAGTTTCAAAATCAATCAAAAATTGTTACTACTAGAAACCGTTGTCCCCGGCAACGGCGCCAATTGGTTGACACGGAAAACGCGCAAGTGCACGCCTTCCGCTCCCAAGCGTAAGAGTGTCAATGCAATTTAAAAATTACCGGTGAGTACCGGGTCGGATCACAGGGACAAGTCGTTCTACGTTCACAAATTTGATCGATAACGAAAAAATAAAGTGTTTTACAACTACCTAAATTACGGTTGAAATGTTGGAAAAGTGTAGTGAAAACAAAAGAACCTAATCTAAATGGGTAGGGTTAGAGAACCAAGGTAGGAGTTAGGATGGCTAGGAGAAGAGCATGGGTTGCGGGTTCACTAATGATGGAGTTAATCGAGCCCAAATCACCCACATATATCTCAATTGATTTACCGGCTAAGGAAACTCAATCGGAATATTTATCACTCAAGAACACGAAAATTTGCAATATGGATGGATGCATTATCAAGGCACTAATCAAGCTAGGATCATGGTATTTTCTCAAATCGTGCCCTCTCAGGACTTAGCCAATCAAATTGTACCTAATGAAACTTCCAACATTAACATTCAAAATAGGGCAAGAGGAAATTAGGGCTACAATTAACACCCAACATCAATAAACCACAACCCAAGCAATTCAATACAATTGCATTCAAAATTAACCCAAGTTTCATACAAAAATGAGATATCAAAATACAATGGGAGAAAGGGGGGTTTCACCAAGATTTCTCCCAAATGAGCCTTCCCTCTTCCTATTTGCCTTCCTCCAAGCATCTCCAAGCTCCACCAAGCCTTCTCAAGCTTCCATGGCCTCTTCCCCCATCAAAACCCTCTCAAACCCTAAAAAACAAAGAAAAACAGCCCAAAAACTGCAAAAAACCGAGCCCCTGGTCCTATTTTCGCATCAGGCCTTTAACCCCCATTGCGGGTTGGGTTTGGGCTCCCCGACCCGCGCCTGCATGCGCGCACGTTCGCATCAGGGGGGCCGGGTCGGATCCCGGCCCCGATCGCCCGCCCGCCCGCTTCAGCGGGCGGGCTCCCCGCTCCGCAAAAAACGAAGAGCGGGCCTTTTTATTTTTTTTTAATTTTTTTTCTTTTCAAAATTCCTAAAATCCAGAAACTTCTTTTTGGCTCCAAATAATCCCCAAAAATAGCTGGAAATTCCCAAATATTCTGGAAAAATTCCAGAAAATCCAGAAAAATCCCCAGAGGTACCTGAAAAATACGGGGAGCAAAAATTAGTCCATTTGATGTGAAAATAAATATAATGACTATTAAAAGAAAACAATACTAACCTCTAATAATCCATATAAAATGTTCCAATGCTCAAATAATTCCCAAAAAATGGAGATATGATCAAAATAATGGCAGGAGCATAGGAAAAAATAATAGGAAGCCAATAAAGACGATAAAAACCGTATTTTGTGCCAAGAATGAGAATAAGCCCTAAAATTGATATGAAATGAAAATATACCCAAAAAGAGCACAATTAAGCCTAATCTTTGGCACAAAATGGGGGTAGTCAGGGGGGAAAATATGCAATTTATATCCCGAATCAGCACTGCTTGCTAATGGCGGGCGGGTTCGCTCTGCGCTGAGGAGTAGCCTCGGCACCTCGGTCCGCTTCTTCCTAGACAGACGAAGAAACTCGTCAGGGGGGGCAGACCTTGGTTCCGTCCAAGTCCACTCCGATGCCTAAGGCAGAATGGATCTGAGCAATGCTCGGCGGGATCGGTACGGCTCGAAAGGAGGCCGGCACACGTATCCTCGATCCAAGCTATGGGAGAGAGAAAATGGGAAAGCAAGGTCGGTTAATGGATACCTCCGTTGTAGGTCTCTAGGATTCGATCCTCTTCCCGGTTGCCTCTGTAGTCCCTTTATAGGGTTTGGCCCACGATTGCCCCCAATCCACGTCCCCTGACCGCTCCCCACTCACGTCCCCACGATTCGCCTCTATTGAGGCACCTGCGTGCATCGTGGGGGAGTCGATTAATGGGCTCATTAATGGTCATTAAGGTATCGCGCTTTCAGGGGGACGGTTATCTCCTGAGAGCGCGAGCTAATCGTGTGCATTCCGGGTCGGGGCGGGTCCAACTCCGAGTCCTTCCGCGGGCCTCGTCGGATGGGCCGAATGGGCTTCCCGCCCTTGGCTTGGGCTCGGGCCTCTTGCTCTTGGGCTTGGGCCTCTTGCTTTTGGGCCAAAAATAACCCACAAAAATAACCCCTATCAAAAATCATATGCCCCCATTTTTCGGAAGATCCAACCCGTTCATCTTGATCTCCACCCTCTAAATACCTGACCCACCAATTTTCAACCCGATCCCATGTGTTTTGCCCGTTCATCAACCATTCGCAAAGGTTCTGTTCATGCGAAACCGTTAAATTTGGGTCGGATAGATGAACAGACAAACACATGTGATCGGGTTGAAAATTGGTGGGTCAGGTATTTAGAGGGTGGAGATCAAGATGAACGGTTCGGATCTTCCGAAAAACTAGGGGGCATAGGATTTTTGATAGGGGTTATTTTGGGGGGTTATTTTTGGGGGTCATTTGATCCCTCCTCATATATATATATAGTGGATGAACGGGCAAAACACATGGGATCGGGTTGAAAATTGGTGGGTCAGGTATTTAGAGGGTGGAGATCAAGATGAACGGTTCGGATCTTCCGAAAAACTGGGGTGGGCATAGGATTTTTGATAGGGGATTATTTTGGGGGGTTATTTTTGGGGGTCATTTGATCCATCCTCATATATATATATATAACAGACAAAACACATGGGATCGGGATGAAAATTGGTGGGTCAGGTATTTAGAGGGTGGAGATCAAGATGAACGGTTCGGATCTTCCGAAAAACTTGGGGCATAGGATTTTTGATAGGGGGTTATTTTTGGGGGTCATTTGATCCCTCCTCATATATATATATATATATATATATATATATATATATATATGAGAATAATGGGTATCATACGCCATATGAGAGGATGTCTCATATGCACTCTCACATAAAAGGGGCAAGTATAAGCCCACATGGTCTTGTACTTGTTGTACTTGATCCCCTTTATATGAGAGTGCATATGAGACATCCTCTCATATGGCGTATGATACCCATTAATCCATATATATGTATGTATGTATGTATGTATGTATGTATGTATGTATATATATGTATATGTATATGTATATGTATATGTGTGTGTGTGTGTGTGTGTATGTATATGCATATATATGTATGTACTAGTCATAACCCGTGCCCGCGGGCACGGTTCATTTAGCATTTCCCCCGCGAAATCTTTGTTCCCCGAAAAATTATTTACACAGCCAAAATTTAATAGAACAATACATTATCGTAAAAATATTTAGCGGCACGGGCACCTTCGGCGTGTGCGTCTTTGGTGTGGAACAACAAATTCGTTGTCGAACAACAAATTTGACGTCCGCGCCTTTGACGCAGAACAACAAATCTTTGTAAAAAAATTTAACGGGGCGCCTTCGGCGCGGGCGACGGAAAAACCAACATAAGGGTATTTTTACGTTAATTTGTTGTTCCGCTAAATTGTTTTACGCTAAATTTTTTATGATTCTCCACAATCTTTCCCAATGCACTATTAATTTCAAAGTTTAGGTTTCCAATGCACTTTCCCCCCAAATTTAATCTCCACAATCCTTCCCAATGCATGTTTCCCCCTAAATTTAATTTCCACACTCTTTCCCAAGACACTTCTAATTTCAAAGTTTGTGTTTCCAAGGCACTTTCCCAAAAAAATTTCACAAAATCCAATCTCAACCATTGATTTACCAACATCAAATCTCAGCCGCTCTTTATCTTGTCCTAGTCAGCCCTAGAATTCAAAAAACACTGTCAAATGTATAATAGATATATATATATATATATATACATATATATATATATGTATATATATACATACATATATATGCATATACATATATATATACACACACACATATATATATATACGGACAAAACACATGGGATCGGGTTGAAAATTGGTGGGTCATGTATTTAGAGGGTGGAGATCAAGATGAACGGTTCGGATCTTCCGAAAAAATGGAGGGCATATGATTTTTGATAGGGGTTATTTTTGGGGGTCATTTGATCCCTCCTATATATATACTAGTCATTACCCGTGCCCATAGGGCACGGTTTATTTAATGGCTGAGTTTTTCTCCCCCACAAATTTCAAGTTCCCCCAAATTTCAAGTTTTTCCACAAAATTTCAAGTTTCCCCCCAAATTTAAGTTTTCCCCCAAAATTTAAGTCCCCCCAAAATTGTCATTACCACTTAGGACAAACTTGCCACGTAGGACAAAGCTTTGTCCTAGTAGGATAAGATTCAAAATCTTCAAAGAACTGGAAAAAAAATGGTCGGAAGGGGTGAGAATAAAAAGTGTGGGTGGGTGTGTAGGGAGGGTCCATGGGCAAAAATACAAAAACCGGGGTTGTATGTGCAAAATTCCCCACCTCCTCTCTTATTCCTCAAAATCTTATCTCTTATATTTTCTTTTATACAATTTCACTGTTTTATATAATAGATATCCAAATGCTCTTATCCAATTTCTCATGTCCAAATTCTCTTATCCAATTTCTCTTGATAACATCCCTCTTTTATATAATAGAAAATTTTCAAGTTTCCCCCAAATTTAAGTTTCCCCCAAAATTTAAGTCTCTCCAAAATTGTCATTACCGCCTTGGACAAACTTGTCACGTAGGACAAAGCTTTGTCCTAGTAGGATAAGATTCAAAATCTTCAAAGAACTGGAAAAAATGTTCGGAAGGGGGGAGAATAAAAAGTGTGGGTGGGTGTGTGGAGAGGGTCCATGGGCAAAAGTACAAAAACCGGGGTTGTATGTGCAAAATTCCACACCTCCTCTTTTATCCCTCAAAATCTCATCTCTTATATTTTCTCTTATCCAATTTCCATGTTTTATAAAATAGATATCCAAATTCTCTTATCCATTTCTCATGTCCAAATTCTCTTATCAATTTCTCTTGATAACATCCCTCTTTTATATAATAGATATCTATTATCCAATTTCTCTTGTCCAATATCTCTTATCCAATTTCTCTTGATAACATCTCTCTTTTGTAATATAGATATCTCTTATCCAATTTCTCTTGATAACATCACTCTTTTATAATATAGATATTATCCACTTTCTATTGTCCAATATCTCTTATTCAATTTCTCTTGGTAACATCCCTCTTTTATAATATAGATATCTCTTATCCAATTTATCTTGTCCAATATCTCTTATCCAATTTCTCTTGATAACATCCCTCTTTTTTAATATAAATATCTCTTATCCAATTTCTCTTGATAACAACACTCTTTTATAATATGGATATCTCTTATCCAATTTCTCTTGTCCAATATCTCTTATCCAATTTCTCTTGATAACATCCCTCTTTTATTTTATATATATATATATATATATATATCCTTATATTAAAACACAAGGTTGTGACTAGGACAAACATCCCATAGTTGGGTTTTTTTTGTTTTTTTTGTTTTTTTTTCAGAAAGAACCCTCTACAAATCCCTAATTGTGCGGGACAGTTGTTTTGCACTTTTGACCCCCCAACAATCCCCACACACCCCCTCCCTTTTCCGCTTTCTCCCCTTGGCTTCCGATCGGATCTTTTTTGGTCTTCCGTCTTGTGCCCGGTTTTTTTTCTAGTTTATATATATACCACTTTCTACCAGGATTCACAAAACGTGTATATTAAACACAAAGATAAAAATACTTACAGCTTGAAGCCGTAACCTTCAAGCAGAGGCTCCAGTTTACAAGAACTAAAAATAAAAAGGAAAGAAAGAAAGAAAGAAAGCTTCAGAAAAAGATACAAGTGTATAACACTAAGAGAGGTGGTTGAGAGATTGATGCTGAAGAAGAAGCCTTCGGCATCCTTTTATAGCTGTGAGGGCTCCTTACGAGTGATCCTTAATGACAGCTGGTGGATGAGTGCGTAGTCTTCTCATCAATAGTGAAGATGCCTTCTCAATTTAGATTGAAACGACGCTATTTTGTTTGTTGGCGGCGGCGCTTCAAATCACTACAGTACTGCTACAATGATTTGCTACAGTGTTGTACTATTTGAGAATCTTCATTGTGCTTATTGCGACTCTATTTCGTCTTCTTATGCTGAGTCGCTGCTGCTGATATCTTCCACTAAGAGTGGCTCCCCAAGGCTCAACTCAAAGTAAGATGGGTGTCGGGAACTCAATGGGCCCCATCGCGCACCGAATCTTTCTTCGATCTGATCAGCTTTCTGGAGGGACAGAAGAGATATGTCTCCACAAAAGATAAGTATAACTTTTTTGCAAAGGTAAAATAATTTACCAAAGAGAGTATAACTCTTATAATTCCTCGATACCTTTACCTTTTGTATATTTGGAATTCATAACTATATCCCAAATATCTGCGTAATCATTGGGATCTTGTGCATCTGGGTAAGATATATCTATACCCGGCGTACTCTTTGTAGTGGTCTGAGTAGGAGTACTCTGAACAGACATAGTATCACTATTGTCGAAGACCTCAATAAATTGTCTTTTCATATAATCAAGACATTTATGCTGAATTTCAGCATCAGTAGCCAGAGGGTATTTCCTCCTAATGGATTTAGCCAATTTGGCCATTGGATTCTCACTACGAATCTCATCAGATAAGATATTATCAAGGATAGTAGAATTTCTTTTAATAATCTCCTTGATTTGTTGGCATTTCTCTTGGACAGTAATACCTGTCCACCAACGAGAGTGATAACGCTTCCTAAGCGTAGGTAGATGAAGGTCATCCCAAGCAGCTTCAAGAGACCAATTCCAAATCCATGGAATTTCAGTTTCAATAAATAAATAGGCTATACATAGCCCATCGTGAAGCTCACTTTCATTCATCTTCTAAATGATTGGATGAGATTCCACCCAAGGATTGTATAAATCCAGAATTTGTTTTGGTAAAATCTCTAAGTCAGCACCATACCGACTCCACCAATGATAAAACCAATTAGGAAGGCCCTTATAAAGAGCTTCTGGGCATAGCTTTATAAACCATGTATGTTTACCTCTCTGATTTTGGTAGATAAACATGTTATAAAAAGCCTCTTTATAATCCCAATAATTGAATTTATAAATTTCCTTATTGGGGGTCTTAACTAATGGGAATTCCATATTAGGATGTATCGCCCATTGAGAAGGAAGTATAACTTCTTTAATGATACATTTACTAAAGTTTGGAGGAACCAAATGGTTGTCGTTGCTCCAAAAATGAGTAATGTCCATACCCTTTTGGGTAAGTATCATTTTCATCCATGCTCTAGGCTTTAAGGATAGAGTAGGATAGTATGTTGAGTCTAAGTATTTAGACCTGAGTCTCTCAACATCTTTCATTAGAGGAATATCCTCTTGTTCTATATAAAGAACAGTGTCAGAAATGGTTTTAGTAAACCAATCTGTCTCTTTTTTTGGTAACCTCAGAGTATGACTCTGGTATTTTTTCAGGATCAGTAAGATCCTCTATTCCCTTTGAAGAAGATGATGAGGGAATATTCTTGTTACCCTTCTTGGAGATAGTCCTCCAGGAATTAGGATGGTTTGAAGTATAACTTCGTCCACCACCAGTACTGGTCCTTCCTCCCCCTCGAGAAGAGGGTCGACCACGATTCATTGCCACCCTGCACATAAAAGAAGAGTGAAACAAAAATTTAATCAGGGTTATAAACCCGAAGATGTTTATCTTTAAGAATATTTTTAACACCGTTTAATAAACGAGTCTGAGGATCAGTTATAAACTGAAATAGTACTTCTTTGCCATTATAAGTGGCATGAATACCATTTGTGTCGACTTTCTGCATAGGCATAATTTTATGCAGAAAAGGTGTTCCTAAAATGATGTGTTGTGAAAGATTCTTCACAAGAACACATGGTATAGGAATGCATGTATCTTGGACACATATCTGAGCTGAATACAATTTAAATTGTATATCAAGTTGGTTGCCTCCTGCACCACTCAAAGATTGCGTGGTTGGCTCAAAGAATTGTGAGGGTATAATTCCTTCACGAATGCAGTTAAGATCTGCACCACTATCAACCAGAGCTATAAGATCTGGAATAACAATCTGTTTAGATATAACCATGGTTACCTTGATGTACCATTTCTGAGATGTTACTTGTTGTAAAAAATTCAGAAATTCATCCTTTTGGGATGTCTCAGCATTATGAATGCTTGATAAATCATGTTGAGGAATGTCTTCTTCCTTAAATCTGGAGAGAATGTAAGTAGTCTCTTTTTTAAGAAGTATAACTTCTTGTTTTAGAATTTGGATCTCCTTATTGAGATCAGAGAGTGATAACACTGTAGAAGTATTATCCTGCCTTCTTTTCATGACTTCAGACATACGATAAACGTTGTCAATTTTTGGCTTATCTTTTTTGTCATTCTGATTGGTACATAAGCCAAGAAGTTTGTACTTTAAATCTGAAGGAAGATCTTCAGATAATATTTTGGAGATTAACTCCTCACTAGAAGTGATGACATTTATGGATAATCCATTCATGTCAACAATGGCTTTCCAATAAGCTGTTTTATCATTCGTCTGACAAGTATTACTTGTACATTGACAATTGTGATCAGAAGATGATGAATAATCTTCTTCGTCTGATCCTTCAGTATCACTGTGGATCATGATCTTAAGAAGAGTCTTTTTAAGACCTTCATCCTCAATTTCATTAATCTTCTTCTTAGTATAACAGGAAGAAGCGTAATGGCCAATTTGACCACATTTGTAACATTTAATGTTACTGGCATCCTTCTTAGAAGGTTTGGTCTTTCTTTTAGCAGAATCTCTTTCAGAGTCTCTGGTTTTAAAGAATTTCTTTTTCTTGGAAGAAATATGATTCTTCTTACTGGATTTATAATCCTCCTTGACACGTTTTCCCTTATCAGTGACATAAGGTTGGTCAAAAGCAAACTGATGGCAAAATTCGCCAAGTTCTTTTTTACCTGTAAGTCTATAAGACTTCAGTTGATGCCTTAGCTTCATGTCATTACATAAAGCTAAACCTTCTTTAATACAGGCATCGATAAGAGTTCCGTAAGTAAATTGGTCATAAGGAATAATTCCTCCATTTTTAACTTTAAGTTGATTATGAACTCTATCAGCAAATAAATTTGGTAGTCCATCAATAAACTTGGACTTCCAATGAGTGCTATTAGCATCACTAAGATTCATTACTCTACTTAAGAATGTGTCTTTGTACCATCTGAAATGGGTTAAAGAGGGACACCTCAAGTTTTGTAACAAAGTTCTAATTCTTTCACCATGGTCTGTAAAAGAACCGGTGAAGTGATTGGTTATAGCCAATATTAATGTAAACACAGCATCTCCCTTTTGTGTAACATTTTCCTGTTTTACTGCATTTAATATTTCAGAATGGGACTCAGATGTGAGATAGTTATCCCACCAGCCCTTAAGAACGCCAGTAAAACCACAAGTTATAAACTGAGTAATAACTTGGTCAAAATTATTATTCTGACGACAAACAGTGGAATACATCAGCATACGATGCATGGTGGCAAATATCTGATTATCAGATAAACCATCAATATTCCATTCATAAATGTTTCGACCATTATAATCGGTCTGCATGTAAGTATCATTCTCTTCGAATAATACGTCAACAGGTGTTGGCCGCTTGTAATAATATCGTTCCAGCTGTTTAGAACGACTAGCAAGTTTATTAATAGAAGTGAATTGATCTTCTATGGCCAAAAATTATTCTGGTATAACCAGATTATCCTCTGAGGTTTCATCATCCTCAGTGTGATTAACAGAAGAAGTAACTTGATCTGGTATAACAAGATCATCATCAGAAGTATCTTCAGTACTAATAACTGAAGAATTCTCTAAAGTCAGGACTTGATTTGGTATAACCAAATTCGTATTAGGACTATCCTGATTATCAGTAGTAATAACTGAAGAGGTAAAAACCGTGTGAAGTTCAGCTTTACTAAGCTTTTTAGTTAAAGCGTCAATAACTTCAGCAGTCACCTTATCACTGATATTAAAATCAGAGATGTCTATAGGTGGTTTAATAGCCACCTGCTTGGTTTGAATGGGAGCTTTAACTTCCTCAAACTCAATAAGAGATGGAAGAATATTCTTCATCTTTCGGATAAGTTCATTAACAACATCCTCAACCCTCGTGAGTTGTTGACCAACAACTTGAAGGTGAATATTAGAGTAATTACTCTGTTTGATGAGCTTATTAAGCTCATGTAAGACCGAGTCTTCAGTCTCAATTGGCTTTATGAAAGCCGTAGCTTCTAAAGTGGCTGTAGAAAGCCCAGTTAACTTTAGAGGTTCTGTTGGAGGATAAAGAGATTTAATGGAAGCACCTGTCTGAGATTTCCATTGTTTGTAGTGTTCTTCAAGAACACTAATTCTCTTTACTTCTCTTTGAATATATAACTTCAAGAACCAAGGAACAAAAGATATAATCTCTTGTTGTCTGTCAAGTGTCTCATAATAACTTGACCTGAAGTCTTGTTGTTCTCTATCAGAGAAGACTTTGAAGAACCAATTACGAAATTCAGTGTTTCGTTTGTTCTGGAACTCCTTATTAAGGATTCCTCTAAGTCTGCTGCCGGGTGTAAAATCCATGAACAACAGATTACATTTGAAAACTCATTTCAGAGTTGGTAGGAGAAAGCTTTGTTGGATATTGGACTCCCCGGATTTGGTTTTGGATGATGAACAAACATAAATATAATGTGAACTAACACTTTGTGAGCGCAGTTATGGAGATTGTCGCCAAATTTATATGAATATCAATTACGACTTCTCAAGACTTCTCAAAGCACATAATCGTATGCCTAAAGCTTCGTTGAAGCTTATGGACCAATTTAGAAGTCATGAAGATTCGATTGAAGCTATTGAAGACGGTATCGTCAAGTTTTATTTATAGTCTTTAGCTTCTTTCGTAGAATGTTAAGCCTTGAGTAGGTCTTACGTTTTAATTCTTCATAACGCTCATATCTTAGCTCTAGGATCTTAGTAGAAGTCCATACAATCCTTCCCGAAGCATCACGCTTCGATTCGCGACTTCTTGTGCATGTTAGTTGGTTCAAGAAGAAGAACTGACCGACTAGATAGTGATCTAGTCGGTCGGCAAAGCTTCTTGGACCGACTAGTTCTTCTCAGTTAATTCATAGCTCTTTACTGTTTACAGTTAGTCGGTCTAAGTTGACTCACCGACCGACTAGTTTGTGAACTAGTCGGTCAGTGATGCTTCTGTGACCGACTAGTTAAGCTTTCCCTGTACATGCACATTTGAACCTAAGCTACTGTTTATCATTAGTTGGTTTGTGTTCATTGATCGACCGACTAGTTGATGAACTAGTCGGTCAACTTTCCTTCTTAGACCGACTAGTTTAGTTTACTGTACATGCCAAATTTTTCACCATACTTACTGTTTATTGTTAGTCGGTCTATGTTCATTTGGTGACCGACTAGTTGGTGAATTAGTCGGTCAACATTTGTTCTTGGACCGACTAAGTCTATTTTAGCTCAGACTTCAGTTTTATCTGTTAGTCGGTCTACGTTGAGTAACCGACTGACTAGTTGTGAAACTAGTCGGTCAGCTACTCTTCTTAGACCGACTAGTTCCTTTTGTCTGTACTTTGATCTTTTCTCTATTCATCCATTAGTCGGTTTAAGTTAATTGATCGACCGACTAGTTGATGAACTCGTCGGTCGGTGGTTGTTCTTTGACCGACTAGTTGGGTTCAGAAAAGAGCCGTTGGAGCATTTAATGACTCGAATTTCTTTCTCTCTCTCCTCTATCCTATATATACTTGATGGGCTGCATTCATTGCTGCCAAGGCTGATATTATTGCAAGTTTAGAGATCAAGAGAATTCATTCCAAGCTCATTCAAAGCTCACTCTTTCCATTCAATAATCTCTTCTCACTCTTACTTCCAAAGAGAGATTCATTGAGTGTGAAGCCTTCCAAGCCAAGTGCTTGATTCTAGGTCACCAACATCCCCAAAGCTCTCCATCGCTGATCTACATCTTGGAGCTAGGGTTTGGTGCCACTTCTTCCTCAAAATCATCCTTGCCCTAATTCGTAAGCAATACTCAAGGCATGTGATTTGTAAGTTTCACTCTCGGTTGTGAGAGTGTGGTTGTGATCCCGGGTTGTGGGAGTCACAAATTACATTTTGTATGATTTGACTTATGGAGGTTTTTCACAAGTATTTCATAGTGGAAATCTTGATTTAGGGTTTCTAACTCAAGTATCCGGAGGGGATCCGGGTGGTTGGGACGTAGGATCACCGGGAACAAGTCGGGGAGACTTGGGTGGATCCGAACCCAGTAACATCTCTTGTTAGCATTGTTAATTTTGTTGTTGTCTTCAATTTAAGCTTCCGCAAATTGATTTGGTAGTTGTTTGCATTATAATTAGGAATTATACTCCTTGTTATTTTTAAAGTACTAGTCACCCCCCTCTAGTACTTGTGCAGTAGCTTGTAGGGCATTACATTTGGTATCAAAGCCAGATACTTAGCTATGTCTGCCAACGACAACAAGACCGTGCGTCCACCTTCCGACTATGGCACCTTCAGGAACCGTGAAGGAGCGTCTTCGGTAATGGAAGGACATTCCTCAACGAGGCCTCCATTCTTCAACGGTACCAACTACGGGTACTGGAAATGCCAGATGGAAACCTTCCTCCGGAGTGCATCTCTATGGAGGATCACGATGAAGGAATACGTCGAGCCCGAAGAAGAAGACTTTGAGAAATGGACAACCGCGGAGGTCGCCACGGAGGTAAGCAATGCCAAGGCAATGAACGCCTTGCAATGCGCATTGGAGCCCGAGGACTTCAATAAGATATGCACATGTAAGAGTGCATATCAAATTTGGAACTCCCTCCTCATTCTACATGAAGGGACGAGTAGGGTAAGAGACTCTAAACTCGTAGTTGTTAACAAAGATTACGAAATGTTTCATATGCAACAGGGGGAGAAGATGAAGGAGTATTACGCTCGCTTCGTCGACATCATAAACGAGTTAGAGGCTCTCGGCAAATCCTACACCCAAAAGGAGAAGTGTTCGAAGCTTATCGAAGGACTTCCTTCTTCTTGGGAAAAGCGTACCTTCGCCATCGAGGAAGGTAATGACATGAATAAGTACACCGTAGTTCAACTAATGGGTACTTTAATGTCATACGAGGTACGCAAGGATAGCAAGCTCAAATTGCAGGAAAAGATGAAGTCCTACCTAAAGCAAGACGAGCCAAAGAAGAAGGCTATTGCTTTTAAGGCCGCTCCATCCACATCCACATCAACCGATGATGAAGACTCGGAAAACGAGTTGGACTTGGAGTCCATGGCTCTCATGGCCAAGAAGTTCAACCGTTTCTTCCGAAAAGGTAACTATAAGAACAAAGCTAAATTTGGTTCTTCTAACGCCTCTTCCTCTCCTTTGTGTTTCAAGTGCAATAAGCCAGGACACATGAAAGCGGAGTGCCCTCTCAACAAGCAAAAGGAGAAGTGGAAGGCGCCTAAGTACGACAAGTCCAAGAAGTACAAGAAAGGAAACAAGAAGGGACTTGTCGGAGCAACATTCACCGACTCCGAGGATTCTTCAAGCGGAGAGTCGAACGATGAGCAAGTGGAGCAAGCGCACATGTGCTTCATGGCAAGAGCGGAGCATGATCAAGGATCCTCCTCTTCCGATGATAGTGATGACGAAGGCAATGAGGTAACTATGGATGAACTTAGGAATGCTAACTCTCAATTATGGTCTAAATACACTAAATTAGTAAATAGATATACTAAAGTAAAAGATGACCTAGCTAGAATTCAAACCTCGCCTAAGACTATCATCACCAACAACGACACCGTTGTTGAAGAGTTAAGAAATGAGATTGTTAATCTTAAATCTAAACTTGAACATGTTTGCATTGAAGATCCGGAAGAACATAAGATAGCGGATTTAACTTCTCAAAACTCGACTTTGAGTATTGAGAATGAGAATCTTAAATCTCGTGTTTATGTGCTCACATCGCAAGTATCCAACTTGGATACTTCTATGCGTTCTCTCAAAGAGAAATATGAGAACACATTAGGCCGAATTAATAGATTCAATAAGGGTAAGGACCATTTGGATAAAATCCTAAGTGACTTACTTCCGGCCAATCACCACATTGGTTTGGGGTATACGATGGGATGTTCATCCAAATCGGCCACTACTTTTGTTAGGCCAACTTCCGGTGACTCTACGAGTGGTAGCAAACACTCTATTAGTAGTTCGTCTACCAATGGTGCTTCCACCTCGTCCACACCCTCTTTCGGAAACAAAACCACTTTGGGTGGACCTCCAAAGAAGGGGCATGCTTATATGTACACCAATACCATGCCACGTAGGAATACACGTCCTACTCCACCGGCTCACACATATGATGATTTTTATGCAACACATTCTCGGGCACGTGCACACCATGTGAGACACCCTCACGCACGTGTTCCCACACATGCATATGTTCACCCACAACATCATATGAATAATTCTCGTCGTGCACCATTCCATCATGTTCCTTATGCCTATCCACAACATGCATCATGTAGAAATCAACGTCGCATGCATGCACCCAATAGGATGAGGGCTCCCAAGATTTTCACAATTTGGAGCCCAAAGGACACAAGCATGGATGAAAAACAAGTGTATATGAATGCTTATTTTTCGGATGTTGTGCATAGTAGGAATTATGTGGGGAAGTCTAAGTCCAATTGGACTTGGCTTCCAAAGGTCTAATCTTTTGGACCCAATGACCTTGGGTACCATGATATGAAATTCTCTATCTTTAGGTACTCAAGGAAAAGAAAAACAAAAGGAGCAACAAATTTAAATTTAGCTCCAAGGGAAATTGGATACTCGATAGCGGGTGTTCAAAACACATGACGGGTGACGCTAGTTTGCTCTCCGGAGTGGTTCCCATCGCAAATGGAAACTGCGTCGTATTTGGAGGCAACGAGAGCGGAACCATCATAGGTGTTGGTAAAGTGGGTAACCCATCTAAACACTTAATTAGTGATGTTTATCTTGTTAATGGCTTAAATCATAATCTTATTTCAATAAGCCAACTTTGTGACAAAGGTTACAAAGTTAGCTTTGCGAAAGGATTGTGTCATATTTTAAGAAAAGATAATGATAAATTATTATTTTCCGACACACGTCATAAAGATATTTATATTTTGGATCTTCCTAAGTCATATGAACAATGTCTCGTTGCCAACACAAGTGAACAACACTTATGGCATCGACGCTTTGGACATGTGAACTTTGGAACACTTTATAAGCTTTCAAAATTAAATTCCATTAAAGGTTTTCCGAAGCTCGTTTTTGAAACGAAAAGTTTTTGTGATTGTTGTCAACGTGGCAAGCTTCCTAAATCTTCATTTAAACCTAAGAAAAGCATTTCTACTAAACGGCCACTAGAGCTATTACATCTAGACTTATTTGGGCCAACTAGAGTTGCTTCCTTAGGAAATGCAAGATATGGACTTGTCATCGTAGATGATTATTCGAGATTTACATGGGTATTTTCATTGTGTAATAAAAATGAAGCTTTTGAAAACTTCACAATTTTTGTTAAGAAAGTACAAAATCTCTTAGGAACCACCATTGTCACTATTCGTAGTGATCATGGAGGTGAATTTCAGAATGAGTCTTTTGAGACATTTTGTGATGAAATTGGTATTACACACACCTTCTCTTTCCCTCGTGCACCTCCTCAAAATGGTGTAGTTGAGAGAAAGAATAGGACGCTAGTGGAGTGTGCTCGCACTAAGCTTGATGATAGCCAACTTGGCCATCAATTTTGGGCGGAAGCGGTACACACCGCTTGCTATGTGTTTAATAGAATACTTTTGAGGCCCGGCACTAAACAAACTTGTTATGAATTATTGTTTGGTAGGTTGCCTCAAGTTAAACATTTTCGTGTTTTTGGTTCGAATTGTTTTATTAAGAACACGTATGGTAGTTTGGACAAATTCGATCCAATATCCGATGAGGGGATTTTTGTTGGATATTCTTCGCGTAGCAAAGCCTACCGGATATTCAACAAACGAACCTCAACGATCGAGGAGTCGCTTCATGTCTCATTTAATGAAGGATTTGTTCCAACTAGAATTTCAAATGATAATGATTCTATGGATGTTTTATGTGATTCGTTTGATAATTCTAAGTCTAATAATTCTATTGATTCTATTGAGACTAACCCAACTAATGAAGTTGTTGAGAATGTTCCTAGTGACCAAGGTATTCCCAAACGGCTTCACACCGTTCGTGACCATCCTCATGAGCAAGTCATTGGCAATATCCATGATAGTGTCAAGACGAGATCGCAAGTGAACTACTTCGCTCATTGTGCCTTTGCCTCCTCGATAGAGCCAAAGAATGTTAATGAAGCATGCGAAGATAGCGCTTGGATCTTAGCCATGGAGGAGGAACTCATTCAATTCGAGAGGAATGAAGTTTGGGAGCTTGTTCCATTGCCATCGAAGAACCACACCGTCATAGGGACAAAGTGGATCTTCAAGAACAAAACCGACGAAAACCAAGTCGTCGTCCGGAACAAAGCTCGGTTAGTTGCTCAAGGCTATCGACAAGAGGAAGGTATTGATTTCGAAGAATCCTTCGCTCCGGTAGCTAGATTAGAATCAATTAGATTATTATTGTCTTTTACATGCCATAAGGATTTTAAATTATTTCAAATGAATGTTAAAAGTGCATTTTTAAACGGAGATGTCGTTGAGGAAGTTTACGTTTCTCAACCTCCAGGTTTCATAAATGAAAAATTTCCAAATCATGTTTTTAAACTAAAGAAAGCGCTTTACGGTTTGAGACAAGCTCCTCGAGCTTGGTATGATCGCCTAAAGAATTTTCTTTTGGATTTGAATTTTAAAATGGGAGAAGCCAATTCTACACTTTTTGTTAAGCATTCGAATAATGATATAATTTTAGTTCAAATTTATGTTGATGATATCATTTTCGGTGCTACTAACTTTGCTCTTTGTTTCTAATGTTATGAAGGAACAATTTGAGATGAGCCACATGGGTGAGCTCAAAAATTTCTTAGGTCTCCAAATTCTCCAAATGGACGATGCAATCTTCATCCACCAAACGAAGTATACGGTAGAGTTGCTTAAGCGATTTGGAATGGAGAGTGCTTCCGGGAAGAAGACTCCAATGAGCATGACTACGCATCTTGATAAGGATACGGGCGGTAAGGATGTAGACATTCGTCTATATCGAGGTATGATAGGTAGTTTGCTTTATCTTACCGCAAGTAGGCCCGATATTATGTTTTCCGTATGCGTATGTGCTCGTTATCAGTCTTAACCTAAGGAGTCTCACTTAGTAGCGGTAAAACGTATTTTCCGTTATCTAAGTTATACACTTGATTTTGGATTACTTTATCCAAAATCTAGCACGTATGAGTTAATCTCATATAGTGATGCCGATTATGCGGGATGCAAATCCGACAGGAAAGTACTAGTGGCACTTGCCATTTTATAGGAAATTCCCTTGTCTCTTGGTTTTCCAAGAAGAAAAATTACGTATCACTTTCAACCACCGAGGCGGAATATATTGCCGTCGGTGCCGCGTGTGCTCAAGTTCTTTGGATGAGAAACACACTTAAAGACTTTAGTATAAATTGTGATACTTGCCCTATCATGGTTGACAACCAAAGTGCAATATGTCTTTCCAAGAACCCGGTACACCATTCCCGTTCGAAACACATAGATGTCCGACACCATTTTTTTAGATGATTATGTTGCTAAAAAGGACATCATTTTAGTGTACGTTGAAACCCAAAAGCAAATCGCCGATATTTTCACGAAACCCCTAAAGGAGGACTCCTTTGTGCGGTTGCGTCGAGAATTGGGGATTATGGGTGAATCCGAGATATAGGATTCATGTTTCATTCAATAATCTTGCATGCTATTATATTTCGAAATATTTCGTTCATGCTAGACTTATTGGATTTTTCGGGAATTTATGTGATATTTTGAATTTTTGCTCGAATTCATGTTTTGAATGTCGTATTTAAGATTTCGATGTTTAATGGGGTAGTTTAGATGATTATTGAGAGCTTTGCGATATATCGTCTAAGTGTATTAAGGAGAGAACTTGATTATCAACTTTTGGACTCATTTAGTCTGTTTCAGTTCAACCACCAACCGACTAGATTCCCATCTAGTCGGTTCGTAGAAGAACTTAGACCGACTAAATCAAGCTTTTTGAGTTTCCTCTCCATCTTAACTCTTTAGTCGGTTCATGTTCAGTGACCGACCGACTAGATTGAGATCTAGTCAGTCAGTAAATGAACACAGACCGACTAATTCTTGTCAGTTAAACTTGGTTTCAGCCACTGTTTGCAACTAGTCGGTTCAAGCTCATTGACCGACCGACTAGATCGTGATCTAGTCGGTCAGTGCTTGAACTGTGACCGACTAGTTGTGCCAGGGACTGTTTGGTCTTTTGAGCTCTCGACCGACTTAAACCAAGTTTAGTCGGTTTGTTTTCATTCTAATCGATCGAAACCTCTTCTCTCCCTCAGCAAAACCCCCGACCCTTCGAATTCCGATCGTCTTCCGGCCACCTTTCCGACCTCCTCCGCCGTCGCCGGCCGCCATTCTTCCTCCTAGGGTAACCCTCTCTCCTCCCTCTCCTATCTAGGGTTAGTTTTCCATTCCTAGGGCTAGGGTTAGTTCGGTTTCTAGGGTATCTAGGGCTTCTAGGGTTTCATTCATTTTCAGCTAGGGCTTCCTTTTGAGCTTCCCTGTGCCGTGTCTTGCTTCGACTATGGCAAGAACACGTATCCCGATCACTCCCTCTAGTCCCTCGCCGATGAACATAGAACCAAACCCTACGGATAGCGAGCATCCAACCCCTCCGAAACGTCGAGCTAAGACCACCCAACCTTTGTCGTCTTCGCCTCCTCTCAAGAAGAAGAGGACGACGACCGCCAAGCCTAGAGGTCAACCCAAGCCCAAGCCTAAGCCCAAGACCAAGGATCGTGCCTCTCGTTCTTCATTCCATACTCCTACCGATTCCGATACGGAGTATAACCCCGAGACAGAGACTCATAGGGAACCCACTCCTCCTACCCATCCCGAGTCTAGCACCCACCCTCGTACGTCTACCCGTAAGCCTAAGGGAAAGGCTCCGATGCCGGTGGGCGGTGTCGATATTTCGTTGTGTCGCGACGACCCGTTGTGTCTCGCGGCGTACAACCGTATCGAACATTGCCCGCTGCTTCTGGAGCATTTCGTCCAGTTCAGTGACTTCATTGGGTTAGCTGATCTTCTTTCGTCGTCGGGTCTTCTCGATTATCTTCGATATGATCCGAAGGCGAACCCTCACCCGTACCCTCGATTAGTGAAGCTTTTCTATCCGAATAGGATCCGGGGTCAGTACGATCAGACCCACTCTGTTGAGACGACTGTTTTGGGGACTCCTATAGTCCTCACGGCAGAAATCTTAGGAGAGATTTTGGGTATCTCTTCGTTTGGCCTCCTCCCCTCTGATATCTCTGTTGACGATATTTCTTCCCTTGATCAGACCATCCTTTCAGAGATTTTCCATCAGATTCCTCCTGCCATGATTGGCGTGCCATCTAAATCTTTCAAGCCGAATGCATGGGTCCTAAACTTGATTCTGAAGTCGTGCTTGCTTCCCAAGTACGGCTCCTCATCTTTACCGTCCCAGCCCTTTCTGAAGATGATCTATGCTATATTCATGGGGAGCTCGATTAATTGGGCTCGCATTATACTCGATAAGATTGATTCTTTCGAGTGTATTCGCAAGTCCTCTAAATCGGCTCATATCCCATTTCCTTGCTTGTTGACCCTCGTGTTTCGTCACTTCCGTGTCATGTTGCCTCGTGACGATGAGCGTCCCCTTGGTCCTCCCCTGAACGCGACGGCCGTCAAGAAATCTCTTGCGGCGCTTCATCACGTTCAGAGGACGACACCTTCAGCGTCTGCCTTTGCCCCTGCCTCTGCCTCTGGTGCTCCCTCTGCCACCCTGGATGATGTCGTACGGTTACTTCGTCGTCACGAGTCTCACTTGGCTCGTACCGAGGAGGTAGTTTACCGTATGGCTCGTCTGATGGGTGTTGAGCTTCCTCCTTCTGTGTCTGAGGATGAGGAGTTGGATGAGTTGGCTGAGGAGGACGTTGAGGAGCTTTGTCGTGCTTCGACTCGTGCCCCCGAGGGCACTTCTGCTGGTACTGTTGCTGCTCGTGCTACCACTTCCGGTGATGCTGTTGTTGCTTCGTCTGCTGGTGCCCCCGAGAGCACACCTGTTGCCGCCACTCCTGTGGTGGATACTCCGACTGGTGCTCCCGAGGCCACTACGGTTGCTGCTCCAGAGGTTGCCACTCCTGCCGTCGCTCCTGCTGATCTTCCGGACGTTCCTGCTGATCCAGTCACCTCCTCTGCTCCTGCTAAGCCAGCAGTTGCTTCTGATCCTCCCGCTGCCTCTTGAGTTTCTTCGAGGCCTCTCCCGATACTCATTGGATGACATATCTAGTTGTGAGAGTTGTTGGGTAGGATAGTGTGGGTGGCTATGTATTTTGGGTCATTTTGATGTCTTTTTGATATTTTTGATGATGTAGTTGGATGTCTTTTGATGATGGTGTATTTTTTTGTTGACACTCCTATATCTGTGATATGATGATGTATTTTTGTGCCCCGATCAGTCGATCGATGTTTTGTATGTCGGTGATGTACTCTGGTTCATTTATATATATATATATATATATATATATATATATATATATATATATATATATATATATATATATATATATATATATATATATATATATATATATATATATATATATAGACACACACACACACACACATCGCAGTTGACATTTCATTCTATTGTGCAATTTATACTTTTTATGTCTCTGATGTTTGATTTCATCGCTCGAAGACAATAACTTGGTTTAATAGAAATTTCTTCTATGGAAACATAGAATTGTTTTCCATGCACTAAATTAACCAAGAATGTTGATATTGGAGAGTATATTCCATAACTCAATCCGTAATATTGATTTGAGTTTTGATGATTTCGTTTTACGATTTTTCGACTATGGTATCATTGACACGCCTTGATTTTATTCGTATTTATTTGGTGTCACTTGAACCGTTGTCGTATTCTACGACTCCCGTGCTTTTAATTTGAGGCCATTGTTGTTGTCGTTGTTATCATCCCGCTCTTTTTGCTTATGCCAAAGGGGGAGAGATATAATAATAACGATGTGCTAAATGAAATTTTAAAGCATTTTTCTAAGAATCTAACTTCATGTGTTAGATTCAGAGGGAGTTAAGATATATAAATGGATTTTCAAATCCGATATTTCAATAACCTTCATTTGGTATTTCAATAATTCAATAATCGATTCTCATTTAATATACTTCACTCGTCTGCTTGATGCGTATTATTTTTGTTTAAATTGGAATTAACGTGTCATCAATGCAGGGGGAGTAAGTAAATTTCATTTGAATTATTATTTTTGATTATTATTTATGTTGGTTTGTCATCACCAAAAAGGGGGAGAATGTTGGATATTGGACTCCCCGGATTTGGTTTTGGATGATGAACAAACATAAATATAATGCGAACTAACACTTTGTGAGCGCAGTTATGGAGATCGTCGCCAAATTTATATGAATATCAATTACGACGTCTCAAGACTTCTCAAAGCACGTGATCGTATGCCTAAAGCTTCGTTGAAGCTTATGGACCAATTTAGAAGTCATGAAGATTCGATTGAAGCTATTGAAGACGGTATCGTCAAGTTTTATTTATAGTCTTTAGCTTCTTTCGTAGAATGTTAAGCCTTGAGTAGGTCTTACGTTTTAATTCTTCATAACGCTCATATCTTAGCTCTAGGATCTTAGCAGAAGTCCATACAATCCTTCCCGAAGCATCGCGCTTCGATTCGCGACTTCTTGTGCATGTTAGTTGGTTCAAGAAGAAGAATTGACCGACTAGATAGTGATCTAGTCGGTCGGCAAAGCTTCTTGGACCGACTAGTTCTTCTCAGTTAATTCATAGCTCTTTACTGTTTACAGTTAGTCGGTCTAAGTTGACTCACCAACCGACTAGTTTGTGAACCAGTCGGTCAGTGATGCTTCTGTGACCGACTAGTTGAGCTTGTTGAATATTGGACTCCCCGGATTTGGTTTTGGATGATGAGCAAACATAAATAATTCATGAACTAACAATTTGTGAGCGCAGTATTGGAGATCGTCGCCAATTTCACGAGAATATTCAAAGCGACATCTCAACACTTCCAAAAGCTCATATTCATGCCTAAAGCTTCGTTGAAGCTCTTGCGACGCTTTGGAAAATATGAAGATTCAATCGAAGCTATTGAAGACCGTTTATTAAGGTTTTATTTATAGTCTTTTAGTTTCGATTGATAGAATGTTAAGCCTTGAGTATATCTTACGTTTCTATCTTCATTACGCTCATTTCGTAGCTCTAGGATTCTTGCACAAGTTCACTCTAACTTCCTCGAAGCGTCGCGCTTCGATTCGGACTTTGTTGTGCATGTTAGTTGGTACAAGAACAAGTACTGACCGACTAGATGGTGATCTAGTCGGTCGGCCACTGTTCTTGGACCGACTAGTTTCTGTCAGTTAATTTCTTGGACTTTACTGTTTACAGTTAGTCGGTCTACGTTGACTCACCGACCGACTAGTTTGTGAACTAGTCGGTCAGTGATGCTTCTTTGACCGACTAGTTGTGACTTACTGTTCACTCTAAAATTCTCCTAAGCTACTGTTTACCGTTAGTCGGTCTAAGAACGTTTGATGACCGACTAGTTGACAATCTAGTCGGTCAACTTTTGTTATTGGACCGACTAAGTCAACTTGCCTTCAGACTATGTTGTTTTGCCTCTTAGTCGGTCTACGTTCATTGGATGACCGACTAGTTGTGAAACTAGTCGGTCAGAAAGTCTTCTTGGACCGACTAGTTTTCTAGGTCTGAAATTCTATCTCTTCTCAGATCTGCTCTTAGTCGGTCCATGCTGTTTGACTGACCGACTAGTTGATGAACTAGTCGGTCAGTGATTGTTCTTTGACCGACTAATTCTCCCAGATTTCTTTCCGTTGGAGATTGACCTAACTTATGTTTTTGGGTTCCTATAAATACGAACCTAGGTCATTTCTATCTAAGATAGAGCTGCCATTAAGAGATTCATTGAGTTCTAAAGAGATAGCTATTCTCCCTCAAATCTAAAGCTCTCTTCCTCACAAGAAACCCATTCTCTCTCATTTCTAGATCTAGAGAGAAGCTTGTTCTTGGTGAGCTCTTCAAGCTATTGCTTGATCCAAGTCTCCAACTCTTCCCTAGGCACCCATTGCTGCTCTTTTCCTTGGTGCTAGGGCTTGGTGACTTCATCTTCCTCAAATCCTTCATTCCACCTATTGGGTAAGAAAAACTCAAGGTATAGGATTTTGTGGTAAGAGTATTTATTTCATTTAAACTCTTTATATTGCTTATTGGCTCTCTCGGTTGTGAGAGAAGTTTGTGATCCCGGGTTGTGGGATTCACTTTGCCATTGCATGTATGATTTGATCTTGTGAAGGTTTTTCACAAGATATTCATAGTGGAAATCTTGAGTTAGGGTTTCTAACTCAAGTATCCGGAGGGGATCCGGGTGGTTGGGACGTAGGATCACCGGGAACAAGTCGGGGAGACTTGGGTGGATCCGAACCCATTAACATCGTTTGTTTGCTTTGTTAATTTCATTGTTGTCATTCAATTTAAGCTTCCGCAAATTGATTTGGTGGTTGTTTGCAATTTAATTTGGAATTATACGCCTTATTATTTTAAAGTACTATTCACCCCCCCCCCCCCCTCTAGTACTTGTGCAGTAGCTGGTAGGGCATTACATTTGGTATCAGAGCCAGATTCTCAGCTATGTCTGCCAACGACAACAAGACCGTGCGTCCACCTTCCAACTATGACACCTTCAGGAACCGTGAAGGAGCATCTTCCGTGATGGAAGGACATTCCTCTACGAGGCCTCCATTCTTCAACGGTACCAACTACGGGTACTGGAAGTGTCGGATGGAAACCTTCCTCCGAAGTGCATCTTTATGGAGAACTACAATGAAGGAGTATATTGAACCCGAAGAAGAAGATTTTGAGAAATGGACTACCGCGGAGGTCGCCGCGGAGGTAAGCAATGCCAAGGCAATGAACGCCTTGCAATGTGCATTGGAGCCCGAGGATTTCAATAAGATATGCACATGTAAGAGTGCATATCAAATTTGGAACTCCCTCCTCATTCTACATGAAGGGACGAGTAGGGTAAGAGACTCTAAACTCGTAGTCGTAACCAAAGATTACGAAATGTTTCATATGCAACAGGGCGAGAAGATGAAAGAATATTACGCTCGTTTCGTTGACATAATAAACGAGTTAGAGGCCCTCGGCAAGATCTACACTCAAAAGGAGAAGTGCTTAAAGCTTATTGAAGGACTTCCCTCTTCTTGGGAAAAACGTACCTTCGCCATCGAGGAAGGTAATGACATGGACAAATATACCGTAGTTCAACTAATGGGTACTTTGATGTCATATGAGGTACGCAAAGATAGCAAGGTGAAGCTACAAGAAAAGATGAAGTCATATTTGAACCTAGATGCGCCTAAGAAAAAGGCGATTGCATTCAAGGCGGCTTCATCCACCTCTACCGATGATGAGAACTCGGAAGAAGAAATGGACATGGAATCCATTGCACTCATGGCAAAGAAGTTCAATCGCTTCTTCCGAAAGGGTAACTTCAAACAAAAATCTAAGTTTACATCTACTAACGCCTCTCCACCTTTGTGCTTTAAATGCAATAAGCCAGGACACATCAAAGCGGATTGTCCTCAAAACAAGCAAAAGGAGAAGTGGAAGGCGCCAAAGTATGACAAGTCCAAGAAGTACACGAAAGGAAACAAGAAGGGACTTGTCGGAGCTACCTTCACCGACTCCGAGGATTCCTCAAGCGGAGAGTCGGACGATGAGCACGTGGAGCAAGCACACATGTGTTTCATGGCAAGAGAGGAGCACGATCAAGGATCCTCCTCTTCCGATGATAGTGATGAAGAAAGCGATGAGGTAACGATGGATGATCTTAGGGATGCTAACACTCAACTTTGGTCAAAATATACTAAATTAGTAAATAGATATACTAAGGTAAAAGATGACCTAGCTAGCATTCAAACATCGCCTAAGACTATCATCACCAACAACGACACCGTTGTTGAAGAGTTAAGAAATGAGATTGTAAATCTCAAATCTAAACTTGAACATGTTAGCATTGAGGATGCGGAAGAACATGAGATAGCGGATTTAACTTCTCAAAACTCGACTTTGAGTATTGAGAACGAGAATCTTAAATCTCGTGTTTATGTGCTCACTTCGCAAATATCCACTTTGGATACTTCCTTGCGTTCTCTCAAAGAGAAATATGAGAACACATTGGGCCGAATCAACGAATTCAACAAGGGTAAAGGCCATTTGGATAATATCCTAAAAGATTTACTTCCGGCCAAACACCACATTGGCTTGGGGTATATGATGGGAAATTCTTCCAAGTCGGTCACTACTTTTGTTAGGCCAACTTCCGAAGCCTCAACGAGTGGGAGCAAACACTCTATTGGTAGTTCATCTACCAATGGTGCTTTCACCTCGTCCACACCCTCTTTCGGAAAGAAACCCACATTGGGTGGACCTCCAAAGAAGGGGCATGCTTTTATGTACACCAATTCCATGCCACGTAGGAACACACGTCCTACTCCACCGTCTCACACTTATGATGATTTTTATGCAACACATTCCCGGGCACGTGCACACCAAGTGAGACACCCTCACGCACGTGTTCCCACACATGCATATGTACACCCACCTCATCATATGAATAATTCTCGTCGTGCACCATTCCATCATGTCCCGTATGCCTATCCACAACATGCATCACGTAGAAATCAACGTCGCATGCATGCACCCAATAGGATGATGGCTCCCAAAGTTTTCACTATTTGGAGCCCAAAGGACACAAGCATGGACGAAAAACAAATATATATGAATGCTTATTTTTCGGATGTTGTGCATAGTAAGAATTATGTGGGGAAGTCTAAGTCCACTTGGACTTGGCTTCCAAAGGTCTAATCCCTTGGACCCAATGACCTTGGGTACCATGATATGGAAGTTTCTATCTTTAGGTACTCAAGGAAAAGAAAAAGGGAAGGAGCAACAAATTTAAATTTAGCTCCAAAGGGAATTGGATACTCGATAGCGGGTGTTCCAAACACATGACGGGTGACGCTCGATTGCTCTCCGGAGTGGTTCCCATTGTGAATGGAAACCGCGTCGTATTTGGAGGCAACGAGAGCGGAACCATCATAGGTGTTGGTAATGTAGGTAACCCTTCTAAACCATTAATTAGTGATGTGTATCTTGTTAGTGGTTTAAATCATAATCTTATTTCAATAAGTCAACTTTGTGACAAAGGTTACAAAGTTAGCTTTGCGAAAGGATTGTGTCATATTTTAAGAAAGGATAATGAAAAATTATTATTTTCCGGAACTCGTCGTAAAGACATTTATATTTTGGATCTTCCTAAGTCATATGAACAATGTCTCGTTGCCAACACAAGTGAACAACACTTATGGCATCGACGCTTTGGACATGTGAACTTTGGAACACTATATAAGCTTTCAAAATTGAATTCTATTAAAGGTTTTCCGAAGCTTGTTTTTGAAAAGAAAAGTTTTTGTGATTGTTGTCAACGCGGCAAGCTTCCTAAATCTTCATTTAAACCTAAGAAAAGCATCTCTACTAAACGGCCACTAGAGCTATTACATCTAGATTTATTTGGGCCAACTAGAGTAGCTTCCTTAGGAAATGCAAGGTATGGACTTGTCATCGTAGATGACTATTCAAGATTTACTTGGGTATTTTCATTGTGTAATAAAAATGAAGCTTTTGAAAACTTCACAATTTTTGTTAAGAAAGTACAAAATCTCTTAGGAACCACCATTGTCACTATTCGTAGTGATCATGGAGGTGAATTTGAGAATGAGTCTTTTGAGACATTTTGTGATGAAGTTGGTATTACTCACACCTTCTCTTTCCCTCGTGCACCTCCTCAAAATGGTGTAGTTGAGAGAAAGAATAGGACGCTAGTGGAGTGTGCTCGCACTATGCTTGATGATAGCCAACTTGGCCATCAATTTTGGGCGGAAGCGGTACACACCGCTTGCTATGTGTTTAATAGAATACTTTTGAGGCCCGGCACTAAACAAACTTGTTATGAATTGTTGTTTGGTAGGTTGCCTCAAGTTAAACATTTTCGTGTTTTCGGTTCGAAATGTTTTATTAAGAACACATATGGTTGTTTGGACAAATTCGATCCAAGATCCGATGAGGGGATCTTTGTTGGATACTCTACGCGTAGCAAAGCATACCGGATATTCAACAAACGAACCTCAACGATCGAGGAGTCGCTTCATGTCTCATTTAATGAAGGATTTGTTCCAACTAGAATTTCAAATGATAATGATTCTTTGGATGTTTTGTGTGATTCGTTTGATAATTCTAAGTCTAATGATTCTATTGATTCTATTGAGACTAACCCAACTAATGAAGTTGTTGAGAATGTTCCTAGTGATAAAGGTATTCCCAAACGGCTTCATTCGGTTCGTGACCATCCCCATGAGCAAGTCATTGGCAATATCTATGATAGTTTCAAGACGAGATCGCAAGTTCACCACTTCGCAAATTGTGCCTTTGTCTCATCGATAGAGCCAAAGAATATTAATGAAGCATGCGAAGATAGCGCTTGGATCTTAGCCATGGAGGAGGAGCTCATTCAATTCGAGAGGAATGAGGTATGGGAGCTCGTTCCATTGCCATCGAAGAACCACACCGTCATAGGGACAAAGTGGATTTTCAAGAACAAAACCGACGAAAACCAAGTCGTCGTCCGGAACAAAGCTCGGTTAGTAGCTCAAGGCTATCGACAAGAGGAAGGTATTGATTTCGAAGAATCCTTCGCTCCGGTAGCTAGATTAGAATCAATTAGATTACTTTTGTCTTTTGCATGCCATAAGAATTTTAAACTATTTCAAATGGATGTTAAAAGTGCATTTTTAAACGGAGATGTAGTTGAGGAAGTTTACGTTTCTCAACCTCCGGGCTTCATAAATGAAAAATTTCCAAATCACGTTTTTAAACTAAAGAAAGCTCTTTATGGTTTGAGACAAGCTCCTCGAGCTTGGTATGATCGCCTAAAGAATTTTCTTTTGGATTTGAATTTTAAAATGGGCGAAGCCGATTCAACACTTTTTATTAAGCATGCGAATAATGATATATTATTAGTACAAATTTATGTTGATGATATCATTTTCGGTGCTACTAACTTCACTCTTTGCGAAGAGTTTTCTAATGTTATGAAGGAACAATTTGAGATGAGCCACATGGGCGAACTCAAATATTTCTTAGGTCTCCAAATTCGCCAAATGAACGATGCAATCTTCATCCACCAAACGAAGTACACGGTGGAGTTGCTAAAGCGATTTGGAATGGAGAATGCCTCCGGGAAAAAGACTCCGATGAGCACGACTACGCATCTTGACAAGGATACGGGCGGTAAGGATGTAGACATTCGTCTATATCGAGGTATGATAGGTAGTTTGCTTTATCTTACCGCAAGTAGGCCCGATATTATGTTTGCCGTATGTATATGTGCTCGTTATCAGTCTCAACCTAAGGAGTCTCACTTAGTAGCGGTAAAGCGTATTTTTCGCTATCTAAGTTACACTTTAGATTTTGGATTACTTTATCCGAGATCTAGCACATATGAGTTAGTCTCATATAGTGACGCTGATTATGCGGGATGCAAATCCGACAGGAAAAGTACTAGTGGCACTTGCCATTTTCTAGGAAATTCTCTTGTCTCTTGGTTTTCCAAGAAGCAAAATTCGGTTTCACTTTCAACCACCGAGGCGGAATATATTGCCGCCGGTGCCGCTTGTGCCCAGGTTCTTTGGATGAGACACACATTGAAGGATTTTGGTATTCATTGTGATACTAGCCCTATCATGGTGGATAACCAAAGTGCTATTTGTCTTTCAAAGAATCCGGTGCACCATTCCCGATCGAAACACATAGATGTCCGACACCATTTCTTAGATGATCATGTTGCTAAAAAGGACATCATTTTAGTGTACGTTGAAACCCAAAAGCAAATCGCCGATATTTTCACGAAACCCCTAAAGGAGGACTCCTTTGTGCGGTTGCGTCGAGAATTGGGGATTATGGGTGAATCCGAGATATAGGATTCATATTTCATTCAATTATCTTGCATGCTTCTATATTTCGCGTTATTTCAATCATTATAGATTTATAGAATTTTTGAGAATTTTATGTGATTTGTTTGAATTTATGATCGAAATCGTATCTCAATGTCTATTTAAGATTTCGACGTTTAATGGGGTAGTTTAGATGAGTATTGAGAGTTTTGCGATATATCGTCCAAGTGTTTTGTGGAGAGAACTTGATTTTCAAGTTTTTGACTCTTTAGTCGGTTCGTGTTCAGTGACCGACCGACTAGATTGAGATCTAGTCGGTCAGTAAATGAACACAGACCGACTAAATCTTGTCAGTAACTCTTGGATTCAGCCACTGTTTGCAACTAGTCGGTTCAAGCTCATTGACCGACCGACTAGATCGTGATCTAGTCGGTCAGTGCTTGAACTGTGACCGACTAGTTGTGCCAGGGGCTGTTTGGTCTTTTGCGAAATCGACCGACTTAAACTCAGTTTAGTCGATCGATTTTCATTCTAATCGATCGAAATCTTTTCTCTCTCCGCTCAAAACCCCGACCTCCCTCGAAACCCTTCGACTTCCGATCGATCTCCGGCCATTTTTCCGGCCATCTCCGTCGATCTCCTCCGTCGGCCCCTCATTCTAGGTGATCTCCTCTCCTCCTAGGGTTAGATTTCATTTCCTAGAGCTAGGGCTTGCTCGGGTTCTTAGGGTTCTTAGGGTTTGTTTATTTTTTTTCGGCTAGGGCTTCTTCGTTTGATCTCCTTGTCCCGTGTCTTGCTTCGACTATGGCAAGAACACGCATTCCGATCACTCCCTCTAGCCCCTCTCCGATGACCGTTGATCCAATCTCTTCGGATCCCGAGCATCCAACCCCTCCGAAGCGTAGAGCCAAGACCACCCATCCTTCGTCGTCTTCGCCTCCTCTCAAGAAGAAGAGGACGACGACCGCTAAACCTAGAGGTCAACCGAAACCCAAACCCAAGCCTAAGCCCAAGGCCAAAATTCTTGCTTCTGCATCTTCGTTTCATACTCCTACCGATTCCGATACGGAGTATAACCCCGAGACTGAGACTCATAGGGAACCCACTCCTCCTAGTCATCCCGAGTCTAGCACCCACCCTCGTTCGTCTACTCGAAAGCCTAAGGGAAAGGGTCCGATGCCGGTGGGCGGTGTCGATATTTCCTTATGTCGCGATGACCCTTTGTGTCTCGCGGCGTATAACCGTATCGAACATTGCCCGCTGCTTCTGGAGCATTTCGTCCAGTTTAGCGACTTCATAGGGTTAGCTGATCTTCTGTCGTCGTCGGGTCTTCTCGATTACCTTCGACATGACCCGAAGGCGAATCCTCACCCCTACCCTAGATTAGTGAAGCTTTTCTATGCGAATAGGATCCGGGGTTAGTACGATCAGACCCACTCTGTTGAGACGACCGTTTTGGGGACTCCTATAGTCCTCACTGCGGAAATCTTAGGAGAGATTTTGGGTATCTCTTCGTCTGGCCTTCTTCCGTCTGATATTTCGATAGATGTTATTTCTTCTCTTGATCAGGCTATGCTTTCAGAGATTTTCCATCAGATCCCTCCTGCCATGATTGGCGTGCCTTCTAAATCTTTCAAGCCTAATGCGTGGGTCCTCAATCTGATTCTGAAGTCGTGCTTGCTTCCCAAGTACGGCTCCTCATCTTTACCTTCCCAGCCATTTTTGAAGCTTATCTATGCGATCTTCATGGGGAGCTCGATTAATTGGGCTCGAATTATACTCGATAAGATTGATTCTTTCGAGTGTATTCGAAAGTCCAATAAATCGGCTCATATTCCTTTTCCTTGCATGTTGACCCTCGTGTTTCGTCATTTTCGTGTCACATTGCCTCGTGACGATGAGCGTCCCCTTGGTCCTCCCCTGAATGCGACGGCCGTCAAGAAATCTCTTGCGGCTCTTCGTCACATTCAGAGGACGACACCTTCTGCGTCTGTCCCTGCCTCTGCCAGTGCCTCTGCCACTCCCGTTGCCACCCTTGATGATGTCCTACGGATACTTCGTCGTCACGAGCCCCGCTTGGCTCGTACCGAGGAGGTAGTCTGCCGTATGGCTCGTCAGATGGGTGTTGAGCTTCCTCCTTCCGTGTCTGAGGATGAGGAGTTTGATGAGATGGCTGAGGAGGACATTGAGGAGCTCTGTCGTGCTTCGACTCGTGCCCCCGAGGGCACTTCTGCTGGAACTGCTGCTGCTGGTACTTTCTCTTCGGCTCCTGGAGTTGCCACCTCTTCCGGTGTTCCAGAGCCATCTGCTGCAGTTCTTCAGCCTTCTGAGCCTGCTGCTGACCCAGTTTCCGAGCCTGCTCATGTATTTGCTGCTGCTGCTTCTGTCGAGACTCATGCTGCTGAGATCTCGACTCCTGCACCGACGATTCCATCAGTTGAGACACCTCTTCTCCCTGCAGAGCCTGAGTCCACTCCGTCGACTGGACCCACGGACGCTGCAGATCCTGCCTCCTCCTCGTGATCGTCTGTTCCGAGGACTCTCCACTGCATTCTGGATGTTATATGTTTAGTGAGAGTGTTTTGGGTTAGGATGGGGTTCAGAGATGCTTTGATGTATTTTTTTTGTGCTTTCTGGTTGTCGGTGTTGGATTTTATGATGATGATGATGTATTTCTTTTTGATGATCTGTAGCGCTTGATATGATGTATCTCATATATTCGATGTGATATTTTTTGGATGTACTCATGTTGTCTATATATATATGTTCATCATCGTTCACTTTGTCTTTTATTCGTCGTGCAAATTTGAATATTCGTTGAATTCATTTGAAATGTTACTTCGTCGCTCGACGCATAAAAACTTGGTTAAATAGATTTAAATTCTATAATTGAATATTAACCAAGAATATTGAATATTGAAGAGTATGTTTCTTTATTCAAGAAATGAATAAACATTTGGTATTTTTGATGATTTTGCTTATCATTGATTTTTATTGATAATGGAAAATTTGGCACACCTTATTTTGATTTCCACAATTTTCCCTTGGTGTCAAGTTGGTCCATTGTCTTTGCCTACGACTCCCGATGTTGGATTTTACATTTCCTAATTGTTGTCGTTATATGCCCCCCATTTTTGGGATAATGCCAAAGGGGGAGAGATAATGATAATAAATAGCGCAAATGAAAATTTAACTCAATTTCCAAGAATCTAGTTTGATATGTTAGATTCAGGGGGAGTTAAGATACATATAAGGATTTTTCAAAATCCGATATTTCAAAAATCAATTCACTCTGTTTATCTTACTCGTCTGCTTGATACAATTCATTTATATTCATTTTGGAATTAACGTATCATCAATGCAGGGGGAGTAAGTATTTTACATTTGTATTATTATCCTTGATTATTATTTATGTTGGTTTGTCATCACCAAAAAGGGGGAGAATGTTGAATATTGGACTCCCCGGATTTGGTTTTGGATGATGAGCAAACATAAATAATTCATGAACTAACAATTTGTGAGCGCAGTATTGGAGATCGTCGCCAATTTCACGAGAATATTCAAAGCGACATCTCAACACTTCCAAAAGCTCATATTCATGCCTAAAGCTTCGTTGAAGCTCTTGCGACGCTTTGGAAAATATGAAGATTCAATCGAAGCTATTGAAGACCGTTTATTAAGGTTTTATTTATAGTCTTTTAGTTTCGATTGATAGAATGTTAAGCCTTGAGTATATCTTACGTTTCTATCTTCATTACGCTCATTTCGTAGCTCTAGGATTCTTGCACAAGTTCACTCTAACTTCCTCGAAGCGTCGCGCTTCGATTCGGACTTTGTTGTGCATGTTAGTTGGTACAAGAACAAGTACTGACCGACTAGATGGTGATCTAGTCGGTCGGCCACTGTTCTTGGACCGACTAGTTTCTGTCAGTTAATTTCTTGGACTTTACTGTTTACAGTTAGTCGGTCTACGTTGACTCACCGACCGACTAGTTTGTGAACTAGTCGGTCAGTGATGCTTCTTTGACCGACTAGTTGTGACTTACTGTTCACTCTAAAATTCTCCTAAGCTACTGTTTACCGTTAGTCGGTCTAAGAACGTTTGATGACCGACTAGTTGACAATCTAGTCGGTCAACTTTTGTTCTTGGACCGACTAAGTCAACTTGCCTTCAGACTATGTTGTTTTGCCTCTTAGTCGGTCTACGTTCATTGGATGACCGACTAGTTGTGAAACTAGTCGGTCAGAAAGTCTTCTTGGACCGACTAGTTTTCTAGGTCTGAAATTCTATCTCTTCTCAGATCTGCTCTTAGTCGGTCCATGCTGTTTGACTGACCGACTAGTTGATGAACTAGTCGGTCAGTGATTGTTCTTTGACCGACTAATTCTCCCAGATTTCTTTCCGTTGGAGATTGACCTAACTTATGTTTTTGGGTTCCTATAAATACGAACCTAGGTCATTTCTATCTAAGATAGAGCTGCCATTAAGAGATTCATTGAGTTCTAAAGAGATAGCTATTCTCCCTCAAATCTAAAGCTCTCTTCCTCACAAGAAACCCATTCTCTCTCATTTCTAGATCTAGAGAGAAGCTTGTTCTTGGTGAGCTCTTCAAGCTATTGCTTGATCCAAGTCTCCAACTCTTCCCTAGGCACCCATTGCTGCTCTTTTCCTTGGTGCTAGGGCTTGGTGACTTCATCTTCCTCAAATCCTTCATTCCACCTATTGGGTAAGAAAAACTCAAGGTATAGGATTTTGTGGTAAGAGTATTTATTTCATTTAAACTCTTTATATTGCTTATTGGCTCTCTCGGTTGTGAGAGAAGTTTGTGATCCCGGGTTGTGGGATTCACTTTGCCATTGCATGTATGATTTGATCTTGTGAAGGTTTTTCACAAGATATTCATAGTGGAAATCTTGAGTTAGGGTTTCTAACTCAAGTATCCGGAGGGGATCCGGGTGGTTGGGACGTAGGATCACCGGGAACAAGTCGGGGAGACTTGGGTGGATCCGAACCCATTAACATCGTTTGTTTGCTTTGTTAATTTCATTGTTGTCATTCAATTTAAGCTTCCGCAAATTGATTTGGTGGTTGTTTGCAATTTAATTTGGAATTATACGCCTTATTATTTTAAAGTACTATTCACCCCCCCTCTAGTACTTGTGCAGTAGCTGGTAGGGCATTACAGAGCTTTCCCTGTACATGCACATTTGAACCTAAGCTACTGTTTATCATTAGTCGGTCTGTGTTCATTGATCGACCGACTAGTTGATGAACTAGTCGGTCAACTTTCCTTCTTAGACCGACTAGTTTAGTTTACTGTACATGCCAAATTTTTCACCATACTTACTGTTTATTGTTAGTCGGTCTATGTTCATTTGGTGACCGACTAGTTGGTGAATTAGTCGGTCAACATTTGTTCTTGGACCGACTAAGTCTATTTTAGCTCAGACTTCAGTTTTATCTGTTAGTCAGTCTACGTTGAGTAACCGACCGACTAGTTGTGAAACTAGTCGGTCAGCTACTCTTCTTAGACCGACTAGTTCCTTTTGTCTGTACTTTGATCTTTTCTCTGTTCATCCATTAGTCGGTTTAAGTTAATTGACCGACCGACTAGTTGATGAACTAGTCGGTCGGTGGTTGTTCTTTGACCGACTAGTTGGGTTCAGAAAAGAGCCGTTGGAGCATTTAATGACTCGAATTTCTTTCTCTCTCTCCTCTATCCTATATATACTTGATGGGCTGCATTCATTGCTGCCAAGGCTGATATTATTGCAAGTTAAGAGATCAAGAGAATTCATTCCAAGCTCATTCAAAGCTCACTCTTTCCATTCAATAATCTCTCCTCACTCTTACTTCCAAAGAGAGATTCATTGAGTGTGAAGCCTTCCAAGCCAAGTGCTTGATTCTAGGTCACCAACATCCCCAAAGCTCTCCATCGCTGATCTACATCTTGGAGCTTGGGTTTGGTGCCACTTCTTCCTCAAAATCATCCTTGCCCTAATTCGTAAGCAATACTCAAGGCATAGGTATTTTGTTCGGTAAGAAGTTTTCTTATTTCATTTCATATTTGATTTGTAAGTTTCATTCTCGGTTGTGAGAGTGTGGTTGTGATCCCGGGTTGTGGGAGTCACAGATTACATTTTGTATGATTTGACTTGTGGAGGTTTTTCACAAGTATTTCATAGTGGAAATCTTGAGTTAGGGTTTCTAACTCAAGTATCCGGAGGGGATCCGGGTGGTTGGGACGTAGGATCACCGGGAACAAGTCGGGGAGACTTGGGTGGATCCGAACCCAGTAACATCTCTTGTTAGCATTGTTAATTTTGTTGTTGTCTTCAATTTAAGCTTCCGCAAATAGATTTGGTAGTTGTTTGCATTATAATTAGGAATTATACTCCTTGTTATTTTTAAAGTACTATTCACCCCCCCCCCCCCCCCCCCTCTAGTACTTGTGCAGTAGCTTGTAGGGCATTACAAGCTTTTCTTTCTCATTGTAAATAGGATGAGGTATATTATTATGGGATATATTAATCCCTCGAACCTCGTTGATTCTATGAGAATCAGATCTAGAAACAGATTGTCTGGAAGCACTAGTGACATCAGAAAGTCTGATAGTCCTAGTAGGATTAAACATAATCTCAACATCACCATCAGCCGTTTGGATAATTTGATCAATATCTTTATTCATAATAGGCTGAGGTTGGATAGCATTGGGTATAACCCAACTATCAGGAAAGTTTACTTCTGTCCATTTGATTTGTCTATTGACAGCAATATGGGACGAAAGTAAATTAGTTTCCACTAAGACAGTTTTGCCTGGCTTAGTATGAACCTTAGCCTTGGGAGCTAAAGTGTTCAAAGCTTTAAAATGGATGCGGTATATAATCGCAACCGTTTCTGATCCAGGTAAGAATTCATAACCATGAGTCTTAATATTAAGACTGACAGCTTCAAGTATGTTTGGATCAGTAAGAGATAAACTCAAGTTTGGGTATACATTAAAGTATACGGGTCCATTACATAGACTGGTCTCCATGATGCCCATAAGGGACTAAGTCCAATTAAGACACCTAGCATCACGCAAACAGGCTAGTAATGAAGCATTTAACCCTTGAAGAGTTAAAGGTCTAAAAGCAACCTGAATTAATCCAATATGGATATATCTGTATCGATCCATATAAGGTTCGATATCTTCAGGACTGAGCAACTTTATTGTTTGCTCACTCTGATCAACAGTGGAGGTTCTTTCTAATGTCTTAATGGCAATTAAAGACTTATAATCAAAGAACCCAATTTTATATATGTCCCTATTAGGAACATCAGGAATTGACCACTTATTAAGTGATTCAATATCAGACGGAAATTCCGTCAACCTAGCATTCTTAATCTTTCTACTCGTATTACGAGTCATAGCAGATGTAGAAGCAGAAACTAGTGCTGACATAAGGTGTTCTTACGGATATTTTATCATGCTTTACAAGTAACATAGGGATAAAGAAATATGATTTTCCTTGCTTCGCTACTAGTGATAAATTCTGAGTACATAAAGCCAGTTTTTGAATGTTTGAACATAATCAATAATTGATGAGAGTAAAATTACTGAATTACAACAGCCAGTTTCAATTTGTTTATACATAAGAATGTTTCATGAGAGCAAAGTCACCAGACAACGATTCACAGCCCTAACGGCATCTCGCCTCAGCGGGGATTACTACGCGACTACGACGACCACCAACCCCCACATCCACATGCTTATGGACAAACAAATAAAACAATATAAATCCGGAGATTAACATATTGTAAACAGAAACCCAACTCTCACATCCTCATGAGTATCATGTTTATTGATTATAAGGAAACAAACCAAAACAATCCGAATCATGAGATCCGCGATTCATACTCAAGTATCAGTAGCAAGAAAGCAAGAACATATCATATTAACATATTCCTACTTACTAGTACTCCATGATAATATCCGCAAGAAGTAAACTAGCCAATCATGGCTCTGATACCACTTTCTACCAGGATTCTCAAAAGTGTTTATTGCTCAGTTTATAACTTGTGTTACAAATGTGGTCAAATTGGCCATTACGCTTCTTCCTGTTATACTAAGAAGAAGATTAATGAAATTGAGAATGAAGGTCTTAAAAAGACTCTTCTTAAGATCATGATCCACAGTGATACCGAAGGATCAGACGAAGAAGATTATTCATCATCTTCTGATCACAATTGTCAATGTATAAGTAATACTTGTCAGACGAATGATAAAACAGCTTATTGGAAAGCCATTGTTGACATGAATGGATTATCCATAAATGTCATCACTTCTAGTGAGGAGTTAATCTCCAAAATATTATCGGAAGATCTTCCTTCAGATTTAAAGTACAAACTTCTTGGCTTATGTACCAATCAGAATGACAAAAAAGATAAGCCAAAAATTGACAACGTTTATCGTATGTCTGAAGTCATGAAAAGAAGGCAGGATAATACTTCTACAGTGTTATCACTCTCTGATCTCAATAAGGAGATCCAAATTCTAAAACAAGAAGTTATACTTCTTAAAAAAGAGACTACTTACATTCTCTCCAGATTTGAGGAAGAAGACATTCCTCAACATGATTTATCAAGCATTCATAATGCTGAGACATCCCAAAAGGATGAATTTCTGAATTTGTTACAACAAATAACATCTCAGAAATGGTACATCAAGGTAACCATGGTTATATCTAAACAGATTGTTATTCCAGATCTTATAGCTCTGGTTGATAGTGGTGCAGATCTTAACTGCATTCGTGAAGGAATTATACCCTCACAATTCTTTGAGCCAACCACGCAATCTTTGAGTGGTGCAGGAGGCAACCAACTTGATATACAATTTAAATTGTATTCAGCTCAGATATGTGTCCAAGATACATGCATTCCTATACCATGTGTTCTTGTGAAGAATCTTTCACAACACATCATTTTAGGAACACCTTTTCTGCATAAAATTATGCCTATGCAGAAAGTCGACACAAATGGTATTCATGCCACTTATAATGGCAAAAGGTACTATTTCAGTTTATAACTGATCCTCAATCTCGTTTATTAAACGATGTTAAAAATATTCTTAAAGATAAACATCTTCGGGTTTATAACCCTGATTAAATTTTTGTTTCACTCTTCTTTTATGTGCAGGGTGGCAATGAATCGTGGTCGACCCTCTTCTCGAGGGGGAGGAAGGGACCAGTACTGGTGGTGGACGAAGTTATACTTCAAACCATCCTAATTCCTGGAGGACTATCTCCAAGAAGGGTAACAAGAATATTCCCTCTTCATCTTCTTCAAAGGGAATAGAGGATCTTAATGATCCTGAAAAAATACCAGAGTCATACTCTGAGGTTACCAAAAAAGAGACAGATTGGTTTACTAAAACCATTTCTGACATTGTTCTTTATATAGAACAAGAGGATATTCCTCTAATGAAAGATGTTGAGAGACTCAGGTCTAAATACTTAGACTCAACATACTATCCTACTCTATCCTTAAAGCCTAGAGCATGGATGAAAATGATACTTACCCAAAAGGGTATGGACATTACTCATTTTTGGAGCAACGACAACCATTTGGTTCCTCCAAACTTTAGTAAATGTATCATTAAAGAAGTTATACTTCCTTCTCAATGGGCGATACATCCTAATATGGAATTCCCATTAGTTAAGACCCCCAATAAGGAAATTTATAAATTCAATTATTGGGATTATAAAGAGGCTTTTTATAACATGTTTATCTACCAAAATCAGAGAGGTAAACATACATGGTTTATAAAGCTATGCCCAGAAGCTCTTTATAAGGGCCTTCCTAATTGGTTTTATCATTGGTGGAGTCGGTATGGTGCTGACTTAGAGATTTTACCAAAACCAATTGTCACGCCCCGCTTCCCAAAATGGACGGAAGCGGAACGTGACGAGGCCCGCTTAGGCCAGAGCTTTAGAAGCTCGGACCCAATAAGCGTCTGTAGAGGTACCATTTGAAAAAGTTTCAAGTTCTTGCATTATTATAGTCGAAACAACAGAAAGTACGGAAAGGAAGATGCATTCATTAAATTAGAGATATAATATCCGACAAGTACAAAGTCTAAAAAGAAGCCTAAGCGTGGCAACAAAAGTTTTAAAAACAAACCTAAAAACCTCTGAAAGTGGCGGCTAAAAGACCTCAAAGTCTGATCCTCGTCAGGCACGAACTCTGGATCAACGTCCTCGGCTCCTCGTGCTCCAGTGCGTCTGCCTCGTCCATGAACTCTGGCTGAGCACCTGACGTACAGCACCCAAGAAAAAGGAACTGTACGTCAGGTAAAGTCTACAAGAAGGGTTAGACTTCACTGCAAGTGCACCGAACTTTAAACAACGGTTTACTGGTTGATTAACATGCTGAGGTTCTTTTACACAACAGTTTACTGGTTGATTAGCATGCTGTGGTTATAACAGAGTAACACGACAGGAAGTAACGCAGCAGGAAAGTAAAACGGGACAAGTAGTAGTCGTAGCGTGTGCTACCGACTACGGGGACTAACCTACAGGTGTCAAGACAAGACGGGACGTGACGGGACAAGACATGACAAACAGGACGGGACAAGACATGACAAGTGTGACACGAAGGGTTCACGCCTTACGGTTCGAGGGGGATCAAACCCTCTTGCCGTGCGCACGCTCAACCCTACCCCAACCCAGGAACTCAGGACAAGAAGTACAGGGATCACTTCCGCTAGGGAAGCATCCGAAACGCCCGCAGGCTTTTTGTGTAACAGGGATCACTTCCGCAAGGAAAGCATCCGAAACGCCCGAAGGCTTTTTGGTAACAGGGATCACTTCCGCGGAGGGAAGCATCCGAAACGCCCGCAGGCTTTTTGTTAACAGTCACGGGGATCACTCTCGCATGGAGAGCATCCGAAACGCCCGAAGGCTTTTTGTATCACGGGGATCACTTCCGCGGAGGGAAGCATCCGAAACGCCCGAAGGCTTTTTGGTAACAGTCACGGGGATCACTCTCGCATGGAGAGCATCCGAAACGCCCGAAGGCTTTTTGTATCACGGGGATCACTTCCGCGGAGGGAAGCATCCGAAACGCCCGAAGGCTTTTTGTGTGACAGGACACGACATGACAAGTGTAGGGAAAGTTATTCTAGGGTGTCCACACGCACGCACACACAAGATAGTCCTATGTTGTCAGCAGTTCATTGTTGTCAGGCTCAGACTTCGTCGTCAAGTCTGAGCCGTCACGGGTCGTCCCGGACGCTATCATTTCACGTCCGGTTCTCATCACACACAATCTAACAGTTCTACAACTAGAACTAAGGCACAGTCAAATCGCAAGTGAGTACACTTGCCTGCGGTGGCGAGTGTGTCGTCTGTCTGGGGCGTCTCGTCCAAGCGTCTCGTCCAAGCGTCTCGTCTGCGGAAGTCCGTCTGAAACAGGTCATGGCGACGGTGTCAGGTCTCAATTTCATCAAATCCTATTAGGGTTCGTTTCTAGGTTATCGGAACTACCCTAATTGTCAGAGTCACATTTTGGTGTTTTATCAACCTAAATCGACCACTACCCTATGTGCACAGAAAAATTTGTCCGATGGTCGATTTTCTACAGTGACATCATTTTACTGGTGCGGAAAAGTAAATTTAATTATAGTTGTCCGATTTTTAGTTAGGGTTTGATTAGCTACGGTGTGGGTTTCTACAAGTTAGGGGACTGACCTGAAATAACGATCGAGCCGGATCTATCGGAAATTCGACTCAGGTTCGGATTTGACCCTTCATGTTGGATCCAAATTGTCAGGTCTACGCAGGGCTGCCACCAACTGCCTGCCTTCTTGCATTCCAAGAACATAGCAAGAACTTGTAGGTTCTGGTCATCCAAAGGCTCGCTAATAGATTCCAGCTGTTCAGTAAGGGTCTCGGCATTAAAGAAATCTCTAAGTTCATCATAGAATATCTTGAACTGTTCAATAAATGCTTCACTGTATTGACCTGGGGTCTTAGTAATCTTAGCAAGCATCTGTAGCTATCAAATCTTCTGGTCCATCATTCCGATGTACCTTGTTTTGTATTGTATGTTTGATATCTTGCTTCAGATCATGAGGAATATCCCCCCGGTGAGCAATGTCTCTTATCCTTGTTAGAGGAACAGAAGCAGTGAACTCTGACTTAAATGAAGGCAAACATGGATGAATCTTCAAGATCACAAGTATGTCCAGTGGTGATGCAGTCTTCCCATATGACATCCTTTCAACCTCACGAAATATGAGTCTAGATATCTCAGCATGTCTTCTGGGACGATGATGGCCTCCATCTTCAAAGCAAGGAATCTGGCCCGTGTTGATCCACTTCAGGTAGATAGCACAGTATATTAGCACTTCCAAGCAATTCCCAATTTGATCTCATGTCAACAGCTCACGAATAACATCAAGCTTGCGCCACCAATTCCTTGCGGCCTGGCGATCGAGCCAGACACGGATGCGGGACTTGCTGTTAGGCTTGGCCTTCATGTTCTCGCCCCTTTCGAATGAAGTGGCGGTGGCGCTGCGATGTACGGGGGTCGGGGCCGGGTTTCGGGGTCGCCGGAGATGGGATCTCGCGGGGAAAGCGCGGCCTTGGATGGGATCGGGGATCGGGGAGATGGCACGGCGGCGGGGATCGCGGCTGAGGGCGGCGCCGATGTGAGATGCGGTGGCGGCGGAATCGAACGGCGGCTGAGCGAGGTCCGCGCTGGCGGAGCCGCTGGTCGGAGATGGTGGGTTCGCCGTGGAGGAGGAAGCCGGCGGTGAGGGGAGAGGAGGCGCAGGCAGCGGGGCGCGTGCTGAGGCCGTGGAGGCAGTGGTGAGATTTCACCGGCGCCGGAGGAAGAGGGTGAGGAAGTCGGGATTTTGGGGCGGGATCTCGCTGTGGGTCGAAAGGGGAGATCGGAGAGGGGAGAGGGGAAAATTTTCGGTGGCGGCTGTGAGATTTTTTTAGGGTTGGGGTTAGTATAGGGTTAGGGTTATATATAAATAAAATATTTAATGCTATATACCCTATGGTTATAGTTAAGAGAAGAAATTAAAGGGGGTAGAGGGTGTAGAAAGATAGGGAAATTCTCGAGGAGAATAGAAAGAACAGTTTAGGAAATATTTAAAACAAATTTATTAAGAGATTTGGCCAGATTTGGCCAGATTTGGCTAACGAATTTGAATTTGAATCTGATCAGGGCAAATCAACGGTCCAGATTTCACCGAGCGATATCTTTCAATCCGGGCGTCAGAAAAATAATCCGAAATTACCGGGGCGATCGTGGAGATGAGACGCACAGATCTACGGAGCCTGATCGTGCGTAACGCCTACCAAAAATTTACGTAAAATTGGAAACGGCGTTTCGAGTCAGATGACTAAAACGCCCCTATCATTCAAAGTCGTTTCTTCGAGAAGACGAGCCGTGAAAGACGTTCCCAAAAATTACTATAAAATTCATCACCACAAAACGATCGCAACGGCATATCGCATCGCATATGCCGGAGCTCGGAAATAGCCAAATAAAAATACGTGCACGATAAAGCATGTGCACGCAAGAAATACGAACGGTCGGAAAGCGGCCGTTACATTCTACCCACCTTAGAAATGATTCCGCCCTCGGAATCACTCATACTAAGACTAAATATAAAATCTATAAATACTCAAGCTTACAACTCCCATCTCTCACACCAGAATCTCTAATCCTATAATTTCAACATCGTTCCTCAAATAATCCATCATAATCCTTCTTTTCACTGGATAAAGCCACGGCTAATCTCACATCCTAACACTCCACCATAGATCCATCACTACTGTTTAAATTTCCAACTCCAAATCCTCATGAAAGAATAACAATCATCTTCTCCTTCCATACCGTTCCACTAAACATCATCGCTCAAAAACATCTTCCAATTTCTCAATCTCTTCCCAATATTAATCAATTGTTAAACTTATGTTCTAGTCGATCACCAATCCAAGACGAACATTTGCCTATCTCATCGTACCTTTCGCAAATCAACAATCGTCGTGTGCTCAATACATTCCGTGTCATATCTTCCGATAAGTCTATCCGCCAAATAATTGGACTATCAAAATCACATCTTATCCTACTCACTATAGCTAATCCCAACCCAATATCAGGTCCGACTATCTCACCATCCATTTATCTCTACACGTTGTGTCATCCTCAAAGCCTTCTCACGTCAACTCGACAACCAAGTCTTGACGTTTACAATGCTCTACTCATTCTCATGATCACCCTAACTCCTACCATACTCTGCAGCCATCCCTATCTACCATTCTCAAATCTGCTAAGTTCTCATCTTCACGCATATAATCTTATCCGACCAGAATTCTCCATTGGGTCCGTCATACATCGTTATTATAAATAAGTCTTGGACAGCTCACTCTTTATATCCGAAAGAAATTCTAATCCAACATCCTTGTGTTCCAAAATCAATTAATCATTGCTATAATAAAAAAAACTCGTCTCACCCAGGGCCTACCTGCAAACAAAATCCTACCACAATAATAGCTAGTCCCGAAACTATAACAACCATAACATAGTATTTCTAAAAGGAGAGATAGAGAAGAAAAGGGAAACTTAAAACCAGTGACACATTTAAAACATTTGGAAAAACGTGTGGAGTCGTGGTAATGGACGAGGAAGATAATTGATTTGTGATCTTGTGAGCTAATTTCAAAAAAAACTTTAAAGGGGTTGGTTTAAAAGAAAACGAAGTTTTGATACAATCACATTCAGTCAAAGTTAAGCCATTCTATAATCACAAAAAACTACATCTAAAGAATTTGCCTCCTATGACCCTATTCTTATACGTATGAATACTGTCATTCAGACAACTTCAATCATATCATGGTTAACACTGGGTACATATTCAAGACACAAAAGGTAGTTATCAGGATCCTAAAGATGACACACTCATACAGGTCTACACACTCTACCTATACTCATGCATCACGACAACACCATAAACCAAAGGCCCACTACTAACTAGAGATGACATAGGCAACTACAGACACTGATGTCGACATACAAGAGGGAGACCGAAACCAAAAAAAATGACACGAAACAAGGTTGAAAGAACGAAGTCTGGTAAGGCGAGGATAAGAAGACAGTCGGGTGGATAGGACAAAAATATTTGCTAAAATGATTTAACGATGAAAGAGGGGTTTTGTGCAAAATATGGTATCATATATTAAAAATATATATATATTTACATACTTAAAAGTGAGCAGATGTAGCAAATTAAAATTTTGGAAAAGTAAGACGAATGAAGGATCGGTAGGGTGGGAAACGATTGTTTTACAAATGAAAATAAGTTTACACAAAGATTTTTGGAATTAGTCACGAAGAACATAGAACTGATATAATAATAATAATAAAATAATTGAAGTCCCCCCTAGTTTAGAAAATATTTTTAAAAGTATGTACGGTAAATGATTTAGAGATATATCTTGTAGTCCAGAAAATATAAATTGAATTATCAAAATGTTAACAAGGTTTTAAAAATGAAAAATATGAAAGGTACCGATTAAAAATAATTACCAGATAATAACTTGAAAATTGACAACCAAGGAGATTTCAAAATCCAAGAAGGAACTTTCAACCGAAAAGCAAGAAATTTTAAATATATATATAATAAAGGGTTTTCAAGGGAGTTAAACCGAGCGAAGAATTTAATAATGAGTTTCGAAAACGTCTCCCCTTTTTTTTAGAAAACAGGATTTGCAACAGAGGGATTTGCAGAATTATCGACAAGTGTCATGAAACGATCACGTGAATCGAAACATGATCGTACGAAGAATATGAGTAGGATACGAATCGGGAAGAGCTACGATGGAACATTACGGTCGATAACACAGAAGTGTAATGATCAGAGGGACGCTTGAAGTCAGGGGTTCTAGTCATCGGGTCGTCTAAAGATCAGGATAACTCAGCTCTAAGACTTCCTAATGAGCTAAACTATAATCAGGATCCAAGGGGAAAGTTCCTAAGAGAACCAAGGTTACGTTCTGTTGGGTCCGAAGTCGATGGAGCTAGGCGGGCGACTAAACTAAAAGAAGATCTCTAGAAATCTAATTTGGTCAGAACTAGGGAGGGAGAGGCTACTAAGGTATCCCAAGACGGGTGCGGCTAAATCTTAACTAAGGCGTCAGACTATCAAATTGGGACGTCTACCTAAGTCTTCCTACTATCTGAGCCTGGGAAACTAATTCAGACTTGTACGTGGATATTAAATGAATGCGGTACTTTTATTGTTCCGAACTTTTGCAAGGACCTGCATGGGCCACCACTAAAACCTGTCACGCCCCGCTTCCCAAAATGGACGGAAGCGGAACGTGACGAGGCCCGCTTAGGCCAGAGCTTTAGAAGCTCGGACCCAATAAGCGTCTGTAGAGGTACCATTTGAAAAAGTTTCAGGTTCTTGCATTATTATAGTCGAAACAACAGAAAGTACGGAAAGGAAGATGCATTCATTAAATTAGAGATATAATATCCGACAAGTACAAAGTCTAAAAAGAAGCCTAAGCGTGGCAACAAAAGTTTTAAAAACAAACCTAAAAACCTCTGAAAGTGGCGGCTAAAAGACCTCAAAGTCTGATCCTCGTCAGGCACGAACTCTGGATCAACGTCCTCGGCTCCTCGTGCTCCAGTGCGTCTGCCTCGTCCACGAACTCTGGCTGAGCACCTGACGTACAGCACCCAAGAAAAAGGAACTGTACGTCAGGTAAAGTCTACAAGAAGGGTTAGACTTCACTGCAAGTGCACCGAACTTTAAACAACGGTTTACTGGTTGATTAACATGCTGAGGTTCTTTTACACAACAGTTTACTGGTTGATTAGCATGCTGTGGTTATAACAGAGTAACACGACAGGAAGTAACGCAGCAGGAAAGTAAAACGGGACAAGTAGTAGTCGTAGCATGTGCTACCGACTACGGGGACTAACCTACAGGTGTCAAGACAAGACGGGACGTGACGGGACAAGACATGACAAACAGGACGGGACAAGACAAGACAAGTGTGACACGAAGGGTTCACGCCTTACGGTTCGAGGGGGATCAAACCCTCTTGCCGTGCGCACGCTCAACCCTACCCCAACCCAGGAACTCAGGACAAGAAGTACAGGGATCACTTCCGCTAGGGAAGCATCCGAAACGCCCGCAGGCTTTTTGTGTAACAGGGATCACTTCCGCAAGGAAAGCATCCGAAACGCCCGAAGGCTTTTTGGTAACAGGGATCACTTCCGCGGAGGGAAGCATCCGAAACGCCCGCAGGCTTTTTGGTAACAGTCACGGGGATCACTCTCGCATGGAGAGCATCCGAAACGCCCGAAGGCTTTTTGTATCACGGGGATCACTTCCGCGGAGGGAAGCATCCGAAACGCCCGAAGGCTTTTTGGTAACAGTCACGGGGATCACTCTCTCATGGAGAGCATCCGAAACGCCCGAAGGCTTTTTGTATCACGGGGATCACTTCCGCGGAGGGAAGCATCCGAAACGCCCGAAGGCTTTTTATGTGACAGGACACGACATGACAAGTGTAGGGAAAGTTATTCTAGGGTGTCCACACGCACGCACACACAAGATAGTCCTATGTTGTCAGCAGTTCATTGTTGTCAGGCTCAGACTTCGTCGTCAAGTCTGAGCCGTCACGGGTCGTCCCGGACGCTATCATTTCACGTCCGGTTCTCATCACACACAATCTAACAGTTCTACAACTAGAACTAAGGCACAGTCAAATCACAAGTGAGTACACTTGCCTGCGGTGGCGAGTGTGTCGTCTGTCTGGGGCGTCTCGTCCAAGCGTCTCGTCCAAGCGTCTCGTCTGCGGAAGTCCGTCTGAAACAGGTCATGGCGACGGTGTCAGGTCTCAATTTCATCAAATCCTATTAGGGTTCGTTTCTAGGTTATCGGAACTACCCTAATTGTCAGAGTCACATTTTGGTGTTTTATCAACCTAAATCGACCACTACCCTATGTGCACAGAAAAATTTGTCCGATGGTCGATTTTCTACAGTGACATCATTTTACTGGTGCGGAAAAGTAAATTTAATTATAGTTGTCCGATTTTTAGTTAGGGTTTGATTAGCTACGGTGTGGGTTTCTACAAGTTAGGGGACTGACCTGAAATAACGATCGAGCCGGATCTATCGGAAATTCGACTCAGGTTCGGATTTGACCCTTCATGTTGGATCCAAATTGTCAGGTCTACGCAGGGCTGCCACCAACTGCCTGCCTTCTTGCATTCCAAGAACATAGCAAGAACTTGTAGGTTCTGGTCATCCAAAGGCTCGCTAATAGATTCCAGCTGTTCAGTAAGGGTCTCGGCATTAAAGAAATCTCTAAGTTCATCATAGAATATCTTGAACTGTTCAATAAATGCTTCACTGTATTGACCTGGGGTCTTAGTAATCTTAGCAAGCATCTGTAGCTATCAAATCTTCTGGTCCAGCATTCCGATGGAGCTTGTTTTGTATTGTATGTTTGATATCTTGCTTCAGATCATGAGGAATATCCCCCCAGTGAGCAATGTCTCTTATCCTTGTTAGAGGAACAGAAGCAGTGAACTCTGACTTAAATGAAGGCAAACATGGATGAATCTTCAAGATCACAAGTATGTCCAGTGGTGATGCAGTCTTCCCATATGACATCCTTTCAACCTCATGAAATATGAGTCTAGATATCTCAGCATGTCTTCTGGGACGATGATGGCCTCCATCTTCAAAGCAAGGAATCTGGCCCGTGTTGATCCACTTCAGGTAGATAGCACAGTATATTAGCACTTCCAAGCAATTCCCAATTTGATCTCATGTCAACAGCTCACGAATAACATCAAGCTTGCGCCACCAATTCCTTGCGACCTAGCGATCGAGCCAGACACGGATGCGGGACTTGCTGTTAGGCTTGGCCTTCATGTTCTCGCCCCTTTCGAAGGAAGTGGCGGTGGCGCTGCGATGTACGGGGGTCGGGGCCGGGTTTCGGGGTCGCCGGAGATGGGATCTCGCGGGGAAAGCGCGGCCTTGGATGGGATCGGGGATCGGGGAGATGGCACGGCGGCGGGGATCGCGGCTGAGGGCGGCGCCGATGTGAGATGCGGTGGCGGCGGAATCGAACGGCGGCTGAGCGAGGTCCGCGCTGGCGGAGCCGCTGGTCGGAGATGGTGGGTTCGCCGTGGAGGAGGAAGCCGGCGGTGAGGGGAGAGGAGGCGCAGGCAGCGGGGCGCGTGCTGAGGCCGTGGAGGCGGCGGTGAGATTTCGCCGGCGCCGGAGGAAGAGGGTGAGGAAGTCGGGATTTTGGGGCGGGATCTCGCTGTGGGTCGAGAGGGGAGATCGGAGAGGGGAGAGGGGAAAATTTTCGGTGGCGGCTGTGAGATTTTTTTAGGGTTGGGGTTAGTATAGGGTTAGGGTTATATATAAATAAAATATTTAATGCTATATACCCTATGGTTATAGTTAAGAGAAGAAATTAAAGGGGGTAGAGGGTGTAGAAAGATGGGGAAATTCTCGAGGAGAATAGAAAGAACAGTTTAGGAAATATTTAAAACAGATTTATTAAGAGATTTGGCCAGATTTGGCCAGATTTGGCTAACGAATTTGAATTTGAATCTGATCAGGGCAAATCAACGGTCCAGATTTCACCGAGCGATATCTTTCAATCCGGGCGTCAGAAAAATAATCCGAAATTACCGGGGCGATCGTGGAGATGAGACGCACAGATCTACGGAGCCTGATCGTGCGTAACGCCTACCAAAAATTTACGTAAAATTGGAAACGGCGTTTCGAGTCAGATGACTAAAACGCCCCTATCATTCAAAGTCGTTTCTTCGAGAAGACGAGCCGTGAAAGACGTTCCCAAAAATTACTATAAAATTCATCACCACAAAACGATCGCAACGGCATATCGCATCGCATATGCCGGAGCTCGGAAATAGCCAAATAAAAATACGTGCACGATAAAGCACGTGCACGCAAGAAATACGAACGGTCGGAAAGCGGCCGTTACACCAATTCTGGATTTATACAATCCTTGGGTGGAATCTCATCCAATCATTCAGAAGATGAATGAAAGTGAGCTTCACGATGGGCTATGTATAGCCTATTTCTTTATTGAAACTGAAATTCCATGGATTTGGAATTGGTCTCTTGAAGCTGCTTAGGATGACCTTCATCTACCTACGCTTAGGAAGCGTTATCACTCTCGTTGGTGGACAGGTATTACTGTCCAAGAGAAATGCCAACAAATCAAGGAGATCATTAAAAGAAATTCTACTATCCTTGATAATATCTTATCTTATGAGATTCGTAGTGAGAATCCAATGGCCAAATTGGCTAAATCCATTAGGAGGAAATACCCTCTGGCTACTGATGCTAAAATTCAGCATAAATGTCTTGATTATATGAAAAGACAATTTATTGAGGTCTTCGACAATAGTGATACTATGTCTGTTCAGAGTACTCATACTCAGACCACTACAAAGAGTACTCCGGGTATAGATATATCTTACCCAGATGCACAAGATCCCAATGATTATGCAGATATTTGGGATATAGTTATGACTTCCAAAGATACAAAAGGTAAAGGTATCGAGGAATTATAAGAGTTATACTCTCTTTGGTAAATTATTTTACCTTTGTAAAAAAGTTATACTTATCTTTTGTGGAGACATATCTCTTCTGTCCCTCCAGAAAGCTGATCAGATCGAAGAAAGATTCGGTGCGTGATGGGGCCCATTGAGTACCCGACACCCATCTTACTTTGAGTTGAGCCTTGGGGAGCCACTCTTAGTGGAAGATATCAGCAGCAGCAACTCAGCATAAGAAGACGAAATAAAGTCGTAATAAGCACAATGAAGATTCTCAAATAGTACAACACTGTAGCAGTACTGTAGCAAATCACTGTAGCAGTACTGTAGCGATTTGAAGCGCCGCCGCCAACAAACAAAATAGCGTCGTTTCAATCTAAATTGAGAGGGCATCTTCACTATTGATGAGAAGACTACGCACTCATCCACCAGCTGTCATTAAGGATCACTCGTAAGGAGCCCTCACAGCTATAAAAGGATGCCGAAGGCTTCTTCTTCAGCGTCAATCTCTCAACCACCTCTCTTAGTGTTATACACTTGTATCTTTTTCTGAAGCTTTCTTTCTTTCTTTCCTTTTTATTTTTAGTTCTTGTAAACTGGAGCCTGTGCTTGAAGGTTACGGCTTCAAGCTGTAAGTATTTTTATTTTTGTGTTTAATAAACACTTTTGAGAATCCTGGTAGAAAGTGTTTGAAGGTTACGGCTTCAAGCTGTACGTATTTTTATTTTTGTGTTTAATAAACACTTTTGAGAATCCTGGTAGAAAGTGGTATCAGAGCCATGATTGGCTAGTTTGCTTCTTGCGGATATTATCATGGAGTACTAGTAAGTAGGAATATGTTAATATGATATGTTCTTGCTTCCTTGCTACTGATACTTGAGTATGAATTGCGGATCTCATGATTCAGATTGTTTTGATTTGTTTCCTTATAATCAATAAACATGATACTCATGAGGATGTGAGAGTTGGGTTTCTGTTTACAATATGTTAATCTCCGGATTTAGAATGTTTTATTTGTTTGTCCATAAGCATGTGGATGTGGGGGTTGGTGGTCGTCGTAGTCGCGTAGTAAGTCCCGCTGAGGCGAGAAGCTGTTAGGGCTGTGAATCGTTGTCTGGTGACTTTGCTCTCATGAAACATTTCTTATGTATAAACAAATTGAAACTGGCTGTTGTAATTCAGTAATTTTACTCTCATCAATTATTGATTATGTTCAAACATTCAAAAACTGGCTTTATGTACTCAGAATTTATCACTAGTAGCGAATCAAGGAAAATCATATTTCTTTATCCCTATGTTACTTGTAAAGCATGATAAAATATCCGTAAGAACACCTTATGTCAGCACTAGTTTCTGCTTCTACCTCTGCTATGACTCGTAATACGAGTAGAAAGATTAAGAATGCTAGGTTGACGGAATTTCCGTCTGATATTGAATCACTTAATAAGTGGTCAATTCTTGATGTTCCTAATAGGGACATATATATAATTGGGTTCTTTGATTATAAGTCTTTAATTACCATTAAGACATTAGAAAGAACCTCCACTGTTGATCAGAGTGAGCAAACAATACAGTTGCTCAGTCCTGAAGATATCGAACCTTATATGGATCGATACAGATATATCCATATTGGATTAATTCAGGTTGCTTTTAGACCTTTAACTCTTCAAGGGTTAAATGCTTCATTACTAGCCTGTTTGCGTGATGCTAGATGTCTTAATTGGACTCAGTCCCTTATGGGCATCATGGAGACCAGTCTATGTAATGGACCCGTATACTTTAACGTATACCCAAACTTGAGTTTATCTCTTACTGATCCAAACATACTTGAAGCTGTCAGTCTTAATATTAAGACCCATGGTTATGAATTCTTACCTAGATCAGAAACTGTTGCGATTATATACTGCATCCATTTTAAAGCTTTGAACACTTTAGCTCCCAAGGCTAAGGTTCATACTAAGCCAGGCAAAACTGTCTTAGTGGAAACTAATTTACTTTCGTCCCATATTGCTGTCAATAGACAAATCAAATGGACAGAAGTAAACTTTCCTGATAGTTGGGTTATACCCAATGCTATCCAACCTCAGCCTATTATGAATAAAGATATTGATCAAATTATCCAAACGGCTGATGGTGATGTTGAGATTATGTTTAATCCTACTAGGACTATCAGACTTTTTGATGTCACTAGTGCTTCCAGACGATCTGTTTCTAGATCTGATTCTCATAGAATCAACGAGGTTCGAGGGATTAATATATCCCATAATAATATACCTCATCCTATTTACAATGAGAAAGAAAAGCTTTCTCCTACCAACTCTGAAATGAGTTTCCAAATGTTATATGTTGTTCATGGATTTTACACCCGGCAGCAGACTTAGAGGAATCCTTAATAAGGAGTTCCAGAACAAACGAAACACTGAATTTCGTAATTGGTTCTTCAAAGTCTTCTCTGATAGAGAACAACAAGACTTCAGGTCAAGTTATTATGAGACACTTGACAGACAACAAGAGATTATATCTTTTGTTCCTTGGTTCTTGAAGTTATATCTTCAAAGAGAAGTAAATATAATTAGTGTTCTTGAAGAACACTACAAACAATGGAAATCTCAGACATGTGCTTCCATTAAATCTCTTTATCCTCCAACAGAACCTCTAAAGTTATCTGGGCTTTCTACAGCCACTTTAGAAGCTACGGCTTTCATAAAGCCAATTGAGACTGAAGACTCGGTCTTACGTGAGCTTAATAAGCTTATCAAATAGAGTAATTACTCTAATATTCACCTTCAAGTTGTTGGTCAACAACTCACGAGGGTTGAGGATGTTGTTAATGAACTTATCCGAAAGATGAAGAATATTATTCCATCTCTTATTGAGTTTGAGGAAGTTAAAGCTCCCATTCAAACCAAGCAGGTGGCTATTAAACCACCTATAGACATCTCTGATTTTAATATCAGTGATAAGGTGACTGCTGAAGTTATTGACGCTTTAACTAAAAAGCTTAGTAAAGCTGAACTTCACACGGTTTTTACCTCTTCAGTTATTACTACTGATAATCAGGATAGTCCTAATACGAATTTGGTTATACCAAATCAAGTCCTGACTTTAGAGAATTCTTCAGTTATTAGTACTGAAGATACTTCTGATGATGATCTTGTTATACCAGATCAAGTTACTTCTTCTGTTAATCACACTGAGGATGATGAAACCTCAGAGGATAATCTGGTTATACCAGAACAAGTTTTGGCCATAGAAGATCAATTCACTTCTATTAATAAACTTGCTAGTCGTTCTAAACCGCTGGAACGATATTATTACAAGCGGCCAACACCTGTTGACGTATTATTCGAAGAGAATGATACTTACATGCAGACCGATTATAATGGTCGAAACATTTATGAATGGAATATTGATGGTTTATCTGACAATCAGATATTTGCCACCATGCATCGTATGCTGATGTATTCCACTGTTTGTCGTCAGAATAATAATTCTGACCAAGTTATTGCTCAGTTTATAACTTGTGGTTTTACTGGCGTTCTTAAGGGCTGGTGGGATAACTATCTCACATCTGAGTCCCATTCTGAAATATTAAATACAGTAAAACAGGAAAATGGTACACAAAAGGGAGAAGCTGTGTATACATTAAAATTGGCTATAACCAATCACTTCACCGGTGCTTTTACAGACCATGGTGAAAGAATTAGAACTTTGTTACAAAACTTGAGGTGTCCCTCTTTAACCCATTTCAGATGGTACAAAGACACATTCTTAAGTAGAGTAATGAATCTTAGTGATGCTAATAGCGCTCATTGGAAGTCCAAGTTTATTGATGGACTACCAAATTTATTTGCTGATAGAGTTCGTAATCAACTTAAAGTTAAAAATGGAGGAATTATTCCTTATGACCAATTTACTTACGGAACTCTTATCGATGCCTGTATTAAAGAAGGTTTAGCTTTATGTAATGACATGAAGCTAAGGCATCAACTGAAGTCTTATAGACTTACAGGTAAAAAAGAACTTGGTGAATTTTGCAATCAGTTTGCTTTTGACCAACCTTATGTCACTGATAAGGGAAAACGTGTCAAGGAGGATTATAAATCCAGTAAGAAGAATCATATTTCTTCCAAGAAAAAGAAATTCTTTAAAACCAGAGACTCTGAAAGAGATTCTGCTAAAAGAAAGACCAAACCTTCTAAGAAGGATGCCAGTAACATTAAATGTTACAAATGTGGTCAAATTGGCCATTACGCTTCTTCCTGTTATACTAAGAAGAAGATTAATGAAATTGAGAATGAATGTCTTAAAAAGACTCTTCTTAAGATCAAGATCAACAGTGATACTGAAGGATCGGACGAAGAAGATTATTCATCGTCTTCTGATAAGTTCATTAACAACATCCTCAACCCTCGTGAGTTGTTGACCATTAACTTGAAGGTGAATATGACTGGTTGAGAGTTAAACTCAAGTTTGGGTATACGTTAAAGTATACGGGTCCATTGTAGAAACTAAAGATCTAGATTAATCATTAAGCAAGACCATGCAAATAATAATCTAGATGTATATAACATGCGGAATCTTAAATCATTGACCTACTCGGATTTAGCGGAAGCGTACCTGAATCCATCGCTAATAGTCTGAAAGATCCTGACGATACCGTAGCAGACGATCTTCCAGAATAGCACGAATCAACCGTTGGAGAACCCCTTTAGTTTTCTCCTGGTTTCTCTCCTAGCGACGGGACGTAGAAAAGACGGCTCAAAATTTGTTCGTGTATTCCGGGGACCACGACCGCTAATATTTATAGGCTAGCCTCCATAGCCCTAGGGTTTCCAACTCGGCCCATCAACGAGTTGCAGCCCAATAGTCTCTACACATAAAGGCCCCACAACCTGTTTAACACATTTAGCCCATTTAATTAATTAAAACCAGATCACTAATTTATTGGGCTTAATATGACAGCGTAGCACTTATATAATTATTTACCGCATATTAGCCCAACGTTGGATTAAGATCCAACTTGTTGGATAAGTTCCAACAATCTCCCACTTGGGCTATATGCTAAACTTTATAATTATATTTCATAGTGCATACAACCAAATAAGATCTTAACTTACTGTCATTTCTTTAATGAGTTAAGAACAATCCGGTCCATCAATTATATTAGCAATGGATCAAAGAGATCTTCGCCGCAGCAATTGCAGCTCGACCCATTAGTGGTCACCGTGCTAATACAAAAGAATGACATGGATTATGAAGTGGATGTGTAGCATGGAAATTACATGTAATGTGATCTAACATGTCTATTTCCAACTGATCCTCCTTAACCTTAGTGAGATCATAAACAAAACAAAATCGGAGTGAAGCCGAACTGAAACCAAAAACTTTATTTCTGATCAGAAAACAACCTCAAGCTTAAGCTGGAGACTTAATTTTGTCTACAATATGAGCACCCAAAAGAACAAACTCCCACAAAACTGAATGTTCTTAATGAAATGACATCCATATGAGTAGCTAGCTCATAAAACCTTTTGGATGACATTTCCTTACTATAACGGATCTGTAATTACATGGTTTGTTCCGATGTGCTCATTAATCAATTATACACTCATATTAATCAACAATCTAGGAACTTGATCTCTGAATATCTAAACTTTGTCGAGTTCCTGTTGTTGCTGGAATATAAAACTGCAGACTTCATTGTCACTAAATAAACTGTGTGGTGTTTCAACACCATCCCTAATTTGCAGCATAGTGACAAAATATGCAGATATATTTCATGATTTGGTTGTCACATAATATAATATGAAATCTAAAGCCATGTCAAGAGACTATATAAAAGGGACCATTTAGATCTCTTCTAGTAGATGGCGCCTAACATAGATTTTCATATATTCTTTGCATCCAATAAATGATCAGAGTCAGTATACCAAAATGATCTCAAACCTTTTTGACTACTGATCCTTGAACATGTAACCCATTTGTTCTCCATAAATACCGTAAGACACATTTGGCTGCTATCAAATGGTCAACTCCTGAACTTAACAATCTGCCCAACACACCTGTAATATATGCAATAACCAAATGCATATAAAACTGAGCATACTTTAGACTCCCTATTGGTGAGATATAGGAAAACTTCTGAAGATTATTCTCAGGGCAATTATTGAGACTAAACTTGTCTCCCACAGAACTTAGCATTCATTACCACATAGATATTATATAAATTACATGCTCCCACAGAACTTAGATAACATCATTAAATATCATCTCAAAACCGAACGAGGTGATCACTTAATGAAATTTAATGTATCAGTAACGATATTGAAATGCTCTACTAATGCCATTATAAACCTTATAGAGTCTTTCATGAAAAGCCCAATAGAAAGTCTCTTTACACATTAATGCATTCTTTTCCGTATAAAGTCTTTGAGTGATACGCTTTAAATCTTTTCTTAATACCCTTTTGAATTCTTTTTGATTATAAAAAAAGCTATTTACAATCAATAGGTTTCAAACCCTATGGCAATGAGAGAAAGATTTTAAGTATCATTTAAAGACTTTCTTAATTAATGCAATAATCCATTTTAGAGATGTAGAATTTTTATGACTTGATGTAAGTCGAACTTTCATCATCCTAATGTCATCAGTAAACTTGTCATCTCTTTAATGGATTTCCTGAATGGCAGTTAGTGCTTTGAGTGTGCTATAGTTTGTCCTTATGAATAATTTCCCAAATAAGAGGAATTACAACATTATCTTGAATTTAATGTGTCTTGAACAATGTCAGGAATACCATCCTGAACAATGCCAACAACACCTGTGAGATTAATCTTCTTCAAGAATAATGTCATTAACCAAACTTCCCCCCTCAAACTCAGCACCCTCAAATAGGTGTGCATTTCCTAATTCGTAAACTAACTTAATAGTGGGATTATGTCAAATCATACAAATAATATCAACTTTAAAACTATTCAACAAAACCAAATAATCATTAGCATTATGTCCTATTACTTTATTAGGCTTATAAAGCCGTACCTTAGTTGGACATATCCAAACATGCAATTGATTCATTTGTTGAAACTTTAATAATGATATAAGCTGCAAACAATAACCAACTGAATTCTAAACTGTTAATTCTTTCATTACAACACATGTACTTAAACTGCAGGAATCTTAGAAATAAAGCAACATTTCCAAATAAATGAAGATTATAATGATCTTTTTAAAGAACTAGAATAAACTAATTTTGAATTAAGAGACAACCAAATTTTCCATTCAAAATCGAACACTTATAACCAAATTTGTTCAAAATAGAAATGGAAATCTAAATTCCGTTTAAAAACGGTACATAATAGTCTCATAAAATTCAAATACGTTCTAGCATTTAAAAGAAATAATCTAAATTTAATGTGCCTCTACTTGAACCATCTTGCCATTGCCCATATCGATGTATCTTTCACCATCATTTGGCTCTTGGCATCTTAGGCAATCCCTTTTTAGCACGCCAAGCGTGATAATTTGAGCAATTCTTCTTTACATGCCCTTCAGCTCCACAGAAGAAACAACCATGACCTTCTGAACTTTTCAGTTCCCTTTGTTGTTTCTTTTGAGAAGCTGTATCTGCAGCTTCAGTATCCTTCTTTCTCTTGTTGAAGGTGGATGTCAGGAGAGGGCTTTCTGTCAATTCTTGCTTAAGCCTTTCATCTTCCTTTACACAGTTTGAGATGAGCTCATCCAGAGACCAAGTCTCATCCTTCAGATTGTAGCTCATCTTAAACTGGTCAAACTGGGATGGAAGAGATATCATAACAAAATGCACTAGCAGAGCCTCAGAGAGGTCTAGCTCAAGTGCTTTCAACCTTGAAGCAATATCAGACATCTTCATTATATGCTCCCTGATGTTTCCTTTTCCTTCATATTTCATTGAAGATAGGTTTGTCAAGAGTGTATTAATTTCACCTTTTTCATTCTTGACAAACTTCTTTTCAAGCTCTATAAGGAACCATTTAGCTGTGGAAATTTTCTCTGATAGAGAACCCCTGAGATATTCTGGAATGGCATTCTTTATAAGCATTAGGCTCATGCGATTTGATCTCTTCCACTCCTCCATCTCCCTCTTTTCATCAGAGGTACTCTCATCAGTGAGTGGTGGGGGACAATGAGTCCTTAATGCCAGATCAAGATCCATGACTCCGAGGATTATCAAAAGATTCTCCTTCCATGCCTTGAAGTTAGTGCCGTTAAGGACTGGAATTGATTTTAGGTTGGCAGAAAAATTTTCAGGAATAATAGCTGAAAAAGAGAACAAGAAAACAATTTATAACATGTTCATATGAGTATTAAATACAACAACAAATTCAAATGAATGCTATTTTCCCATCTCAAGACATCCCCCACTAGTCCAATATTTATCTTTGGATAATCTATTGACTAGTCATTGACATCTTGTTGTAGCAATCAGACAATGACAATAATAACATGCCAAAAATAAAACTTCTTTTGGGCCGAATTAAATTTGCATGCATTGAACTCACTAATCATCACCTTGTCTATTGCCACAGGTGCGCATGAAATGGTAGAGAACGGTAATCTTCCTTTGGGCCGATTTAGCATTCTTACGCAAATCACGGGCACATTTGATTCCTTTTACATTTATGAAATGAAATAATGCAAATCAACAGAGCCCACTTTGGCGAGATGATGATTGCACGAAGTCATTTCAAAAATATATACCTTTGCAAAATTTGAATTTATGTCGCAATTTAATACATGAATATACTTTAAGTGGAGATATTCAAGTCCACTTTTCTTCAAAATCAAGTTTAAGGCGACCAAAATTTTCATACAAAAGTATGTATTCAACTTGTTATATTTCGAGATTAGAACTGATCTTCACAAGAAAACCCACTTTGGTGAGTTGATGATCTAATCATTCTATATTCGAAATATATAATAATTGTGCCAAAAATTGAAATTGAAACTAAACCGAATTTAACAAAAAAATGATTACAACAAGCGGAAATATATATAAGAACCTTTTATTCCACCCTTCTAATCATTTATATTGAGTTAAATAAAATTTATAACTTCAACACAAATTTTCTTCTTCAAAATGGGGTATATAGGTATACTAATGTGTATATGAACATACATATAAAGTTATACATATAAATACACACCCATCCCATTTTAGATATAACTTTAAAATGTGTCAAATTTCCTTACAGCCATTTGCTTGATGGTTAGTGCACAAAAAAAAATTCTTTAAGGCCTTTTAAACTGATTCTTGAGGAGAAATATGTGTTAAACCCTTTATTTGCTCCTGAAGAAAACACTTGAATTTTGTGTTTAAATTTAAATCTAAATTCAGGCTAACTGAATTTTCATACCAACGTATGAAGTCAACTTGTTATATACCGAAGTATATATATATATGGTTTTAAGCCTTAAACTTAGAATTTAAATTTATTTTGCACAATTAACACAAAAATTTATCTTTGAGGAGAAATATGCATTTAAGCGTCTTATTTCCTCCTTCATCCCAATTTAAATTCAATATCGGGCAACCTATCATACAAAAGTATGTATTTAACCGTTTATGTTACGAAATAATAATAATTTAACAGTAAAGCCCACTTTGGTGGGATCCCGTAATAATTAAAATTATTTTGAAACATATAATTTAATACGCCCAAAAATTGAATTTAAAGTAAACTGAACTTAAATGTAAATATATTTGAAAGCCTTTTATTTACTCCTTCGTTCCATTTAAAATTCATCCAGGCAACCGATCATACTAAGTATGTATTTTTAATCCGTTTACATTCCGAAATAATAAAAATTTTAATAGTGGAACCCACTTTGGTGGAATTTCACAAAAATTAGAATTATTTCGAAATGTGTATATAACTGAATTTTGCCTAAAGAATTAAAAACGGAATGAACTGAAATTTAACACACAAAATTGGGCCTAAAGGAATTATATATATACAGTTAACCATGTATATCCTCATTTCACGAATTTAAATTCAAAATTTTAGGCGATAAATTTTCATGCCAAGCATGTACGTAGCCTTTTATATATATCGAAATAAAATTAATTGCAACGATGGAACCCACTTTGGTGGGTTGTCCTTTTAAATAAAATTATTTCGAGAAATATATACAATTAATTACGCCTAAAATTGAATTAAAATGTGAATTTTAACACAAAAATTACACTTAATGGAAATATACAAATTGCCCTTTATTTCCTCCTTAACTTGTGTTAAAACATCCTAAAATTGGCCCAAATTCGTGTCCAAATTACCCAAAAATTGGGTCCAAAATTAACCATGAGGGTGCCCAAAACTGGTTTGCAATAATCCTAAAAAAAGGCCCAAAACTGATTTGCAATAATTCTTACAAGAGGCCCAAAAGACACCCAAACAGGCCCAAATGTTAATAGCCCAAATCGTAAGCCCAGCCCCCTTAAAAAATAAACAGAGTTATTTTTTTTTATAAACTGATTGTGGGCCGGCCCAAGAGAGGCCGGCCCACGGGGCTAAAAGAAAAAAAAACGGGGCTAGGGTTTACTGTCTGATGGGGGCGGCGGCCGCCGCCGCCGCCCCGCGCTTGATTTCCGACAGGGGGCGGCAAAGCCGCCCCCTTGCACTCAGTCAGGCGCCGGCCCCCTTGGCCGGCGCCTGATCTCCGACCGGGGGGCGGCGGGTGCCGCCCCCTCCGCAGCCTACGGCAGGCCCCGTACGGGGCCTGCAATGTTTCGACGGGGGCGGCTAGGCCGCCGCCCCCAATCGCCCAACAGGGGCGGCTTCCGCCGCCCCCTCTGTTGCCGTCCGGGGGCGGCGGGAGCCGCCCCCTCTTGCACCTGAACGGGGGGGCAGCCGCCCCCACTGTTTTTTTTTTTGACTTACAGGGGCGGGTTCGCTGCCCCTTTCTGATCTGCGACGACGCCGGCGTCGCCGGCGCCGTTCTTCTGACGGGGGCGGCAGAGCCGCCCCTCTTTTGCTGTGTCGGGCGGCGGCCGGCGGGCCGCCCCCGATCTAGGGTTTGTAAAAAAACAATTTTTTTTAATTGGAAAAATTAATCAAAAAACCAAATTTTCATAGATCTGAAACTTAAAACTGATAAAAAACTAATTTTTATCAGATCCGAAACTTTAAACAGATTAAAAATCTGATTTTTATCAGATCTACTACGAGCAGACAAAAAAATTTAAGATCCACAGCATGTGGGCTCTGATACCACTTGTAGAAACTAAAGATCTAGATTAATCATTAAGCAAGACCATGCAAATAATAATCTAGATGTATATAACATGCGGAATCTTAAATCATTGACCTACTCGGATTTAGCGGAAGCGTACCTGAATCCATCGCTAATAGTCTGAAAGATCCTGACGATACCGTAGCGGACGATCTTCCAGAATAGCACGAATCAACCGTTGGAGAACCCCTTTAGTTTTCTCCTGGTTTCTCTCCTAGCGACGGGACGTAGAAAAGACGGCTCAAAATTTGTTCGTGTATTCCGGGGACCACGACCGCTAATATTTATAGGCTAGCCTCCATAGCCCTAGGGTTTCCAACTCGGCCCATCAACGAGTTGCAGCCCAATAGTCTCTACACATAAAGGCCCCACAACCTGTTTAACTCATTTAGCCCATTTAATTAATTAAAACCAGATCACTAATTTATTGGGCTTAATATGACAGCGTAGCACTTATATAATTATTTACCGCATATTAGCCCAACGTTGGATTAAGATCCAACTTGTTGGATAAGTTCCAACATCCATTACATAGACTGATGGCAAACAGGTCCATTACATAAGTATACGTTAAAGCAAACTGATGGCAAAATTCGTCAAGTTCTTTTTTACCTGTAAGTCTATAAGACTTCAGTTGATGCCTTAGCTTCATGTCATTACATAAAGCTAAACCATCTTTAATACAGGCATCGATAAGAGTTCTGTAAGTAAATTGGTCATAAGGAATAATTCCTCCATTTTTAACAACTTATATATGGATTTGAATAGAAGATCACAATGCCCGTCGATGCGCCCAGGGCCTACACAGACGAACAGCGGCTAGAGAAAGCTTGATTATCTCCCATAATCACCTTAGAAGATCAAGTTATATGCTGCTTAAGAGATAGAAGATTATAAAAAATAATTGGGATAATTTATATTAGGACTCTGTGTATCTTTTCTATTATACCTATACTTTACCTGTTAACCTATTTATATGGTTAAGGTATGCCAGTGCTGGAAACACTAACTTAATGCTTAGGCTGGGCTAGAGAAAGACAATAACGCTAGAAATAAGTTATAGCATAGAGACAGTTAATAAGATAATGAAATGTATAAGATTAAAGGCTGGAATACATGACAAATGAGAAAGAGAGTTGATTCCAAGCTACAGAGAGAAAGTTCGCTCGACAGGTCTTTTTATGAGAACGTAGCTACACAAATAACAAGAGAAATGAGCGCGGTTTTCTCAAGATTGAGCAAGTTACAGTTTTATTGCACATATGTGCAAATATTATGGTTCTGCAAAAATGTGTTCAAAAGCGAAAAAAGAGGGGCTTTTACTTAAAAAGGTGGGCTGCGTTTGCCGGGAGTCGAACCCGGGTCTATTGCTTGGAAGGCAATTATCCTAACCGTTGGACTACAAACGCTGTTGTGACTAACTCTATTGAGGAAACATGATAACGTGTTTATGAAAAAGAATGTTCAAATGTCATGAGTGAACATGTTAGAATTCGTGGAGACGAGAAGAACGACGAGTTATCTATTCCTCTCACTCACTGTCTGTGAAAATCCAGTCGGATTAAATTTTTACAAACCCCAGTCATGAAGAGATTGGATCACACAGCCTTGTTGAAGAGGAACCTCTCTCCCCACCAGGTCCATAGATCTGCACCATGAGAAAATCGTCGGGGGGTCGGGGCTGGTGCCCGACCGATTCCCCTCCGACACTCAAGTTAGCTTTTCATGGAGAAAACGCAAAGATGAAAATAAAAGAGGAAGATAAAAAGTCGTGTAGATCATTGTTTGATACTTAGCCTTGGATCGGATCTGGCCCCTCCTTTTCCCCATTGGTCTCGGGAATATTTATCCCTCTCCCTTTTACTCTGTAACCTCCCACCATAAATGTAGCCTCTAATTGCTCAATTAGTGGCCCTTGAAGTGGTCTTCATAGAGCGTAATCCAAGGCTATTGAAGTTGGCTCTGATAAGGTTGTAACCGCCCTCCATTTATACTCATAATGAGGGATGTGGAGGTTTGACTCATTCAACCCAAGAATAATTGGTCGTGGGCCATGTGACAAATGAGTTGGCAGATTGACTTGGTAAAGATTTACCTTCATTGGCAGTCCTCGGGACTATTGGGCCGAGGGGTAGCATTCTTAGTGAGCCTTGATCTTCAGGTTGAAGTCATCTACATGCTTAATGGGCCGGACCCAAGCATCAACAATGGCCCCCATAACCCGAGCTGAACCGCTTATAAATGTTGAGGTTGGGTAATGTAATAATCATAAGGAAGAAGTAACTTTGGTCAAACAGTCGAGTTGGCTTGCAAGGAAAGTACCTCTCGACTTTCAATTGGTAGGCGAGGAATGCGCCCCATCGGCTTACAGTTGATGTCGAGCTACGTCAGCGGATCGGCTTGTGATGACTTCGAAGTATGACCTATACTCGTGTAGTTGACCGCAACTGCTTAGCTTGATTGACCCGCGAGGAATCGGTCTTCAATCAATCATTCGTTTCGTAGCCAGGGGTTGCCCCCTCGGTTTATGTCACGCCCCGCTTCCCATCATACTTGGTAGCGAGAACGCGAGCGGGTCCGCATTTGCTTAAAGCAAAGAAGAAGTATTTTTTTCTTTCTTCTTTGACTTAAACGCAATAAGCGTATGTGTATTAAGCTTGGCAGGTTCTTGCATGCGAACATCAGAACAACACAGAATATCGTTATTACAACTTCCATGTCCAGATTACATGTACACAAATAAGGCCTAGCATGATCATTAAGAACAGATACCTGAAATGAAAATACACCTGAATAAGATTACAACACCAAATCTTAATTTATAGCGGTGTTACTAAGGCACGCCGTTCCTCGGCAGGGGATCGCAGCGTCCTGGTACTCCTGGTCAACTAGCTCAGCCTCAAGGGATGCTCCTCTGAAAAATCTGTCTCAGAACCTGACGTATATTTCACAAGATAACAAACAAGGAAATATACGTCAGTGAGTGTCACTCAGTAAGATTTGAAATGTTAGAAAGATGGACCCTCGGCAAGATAGTATGTATGTATGTATGTATGTATGTATATATATATGTATGTATATATATATATATACATACATATATATATATACATACATATATATATATACATACATATATATATATACATATGGGTAAAGTGTTCCTAGGGTGACTCCTTAGATTAAATCTAAGGAGTCGCCCCCATTTTCTCCCATCTCCCACAATTTTTTTTGAAATTTTTTTTCATCGCATTGTTGGTCACATCATGGATGATCAACATACCAAAAATCAAGTCATTCCAATACTTTAAAAGCCCTCCTCTATCCCTTGCAACTTCAACGGTCTGAAAACGTGCTGAAAAACACATAAAGTTGCAAGGGGTAGACGGGGGCTCTAAAACTATTGGAATGACTTGATTTTTGGTATGTTGATCATCCATGAGATGAACAACAATCCCAAGAAAAAAAATTTCAAAAAAATTGTGGGAGATGGGAGAAAATGGGGGCGACTCCTTAGATTTAATCTAAGGAGTCACCCTAGGAACACTTTACCCTATATATATACTAGTCATAACCCGTGCCCGTAGGGCACGGCGAAGGTCGTCTCCCGGGTGCGTAACCGAGGAGGGCAGCCAGTTCACGGGTGAAATGGCGAAAAGATAGTCGTCTCCCGAGATCAATAAATTTCAATCCTTACGGGCAAGTTTTTGGAAAGAATCATATACATTGCAAGGCTTGTAATAAAATTGAACTGCAAATGAAGTGCAGTGCTTGAAAAAAATAACCTAGGGAACAGAAACTGGAGGTAATTAGAAATAACATGTCCAATAAATCAAATAAAGCCAGAGCAAAGAGATAATCACTGGAACAGAAATTAGCTTTAGACAGAATAAATATTAGCAAATAGACAGAGCAAAGTGTAGCATTACAAAGAAGCAAAAAGCCATCGCATACATAATTGTAGTAAAGAAAGAGGCTAAACTACTGGATACATGTACTTCAAAGCCATCTCATCTGGTTGTTTCTTTCCCTCTTAATTTATTAGTGTAGAAACTATACTTCAATAAGGTATTGCTTTTCTTTGAACCGGAACAGTCCCCAAGGTCACCCAAAGGGTCAAGTGAACGGCTGGAAAGTCATTATAGAAATAAAGTTGTTGAACACCATATTACAATGTTTAGCATATGATAATGTTGTTGGCATGTTAACTTTCCATGTGGGTTCTTCATTTTGAACCATCTAAATATGTTTTTTAGATCAAAGCAACGGAATCTCTGTTAGTGGTGAAGAGAAACAGTAGGCTTCAAATTTAATTTTCTTTGCACCTATAATCACCCATGAGAATGCAGCGACGAAGAACAGTATTTTTGAATGAAAGAAATTAGAGTACTCTGACCCCTAATGCATAATTTATTAATTTTTATTCTCACGTTTTTTTCAGTATCATGTGATAATCAATCTGTGTCGTTTGATCAGTGCGAAGGTTTGTGGAATGCACATCAACAACTTCGAGTGAACATCGAAATTTCATGCAAACACAACGACCAAAGGAAGCGATGAAGAAAAGAATGCATGTTCATGATCAGTAGCTTCTTCTCATTTGATCTGTCAAGAAAAGAAGGAAGTTAATGTTTCAGAATAAACATTAACATCGTACCATATCTGTTGCCCTAAATTCTTAAAACAGTTACTTCTTTTGCCCTAAATTCTTAATACCATATCTGTTGCTATTCTTAGAACAGTTCTTATTTATGCGAACCAGGGGAGCAGAAATTAATGAACCTGGGGATCAGAAAGGAAAAATTAGCAAGCAAAAATTAGAAAAAATTATATAGCAACCCTAGGGATTTAAATTCAAAAATTTCAGAGGAACTGACCGGGTGAAGTGGCGAAAAATGCCTCTAGGGCAAAATTGCCGTACCCGATGAAACTAAAGAGAAAAATTGCAGGCCCTATTGATGATGATGAAAATAAGTAAGTAATGATGATGTTAAAAATTCCTTACTGAACGATTTTGCCCTTAGATTAGTGCCTCTAAATTATATTTGTTGCAGAGGAGGACATCAATTTCATTAGGAACGGCGATTTTGCTCCATGAGAAAAGGTTCAAAAATTGAGACAGAGAGACAACGGAGGACAACAATTTCATTGGGTACATCGATTTTGCTCCATGAGAAAAGGTTCAAAAATTGAGACAGAGAGACAACAGGTTATTAGGGGGAAATGTTGAAGCAGTTTTTAGAGCCGTTGTTTCTCAAAACAGTTTGTAGAACCTTTTTTTTTCAAAACGCAGTCATAATTTCAAAGTAGATTGTCCTAGTCATAATTTTGAAGGACACGTGGGACAAAGTTGAGACACGTAGGACAAAAATGTCACATAGGACAAAGGTCCTGAATTGGATTGGAAATGATTTGATAGTCTCAGCATCGTCACGTCATCTTTGTCTCATATGCTCATGTCGAATTTAGAAGAATGTTGTATCTATTTTTGCCATTTTATTTCATACAGAGTAGTTTTATAACGTCAATTCTTAGAAACTACTGCCCATTTTCTAAATTTCATAAAGGTGAACACTATCGTATAAAAGGTGGATGGTTTCATGTAAAAGGTGAACACTATCGTTTTTACAGCTTAATTTATCTATAGTAGGTCAGAAACATTTTAGAGTAGTTTTTTAGAATAAGGTTTTTAGGTTGATGAAAAAATGAATCATCCTCAGGGTTTTAGGTTTTTTTGGTTAATTTTAATTGATGGGTTTTAAGTTTTTAGGATTTGAGGTTAATTATTCTTAAAATGTTGAACAAAGGTTTTATGATATAAATGGCTTGGGACAACATTTAAATTTGAAAATTGTATTTTTTTTCTTGCTAATCATATGTAAAAGGTATGTTTAGAGTGTTTAAAGTTTAAAGTTTAGCAAACAAACACAGTAGGAAACAAACACAGTAGCAAAAATCAGGGATTAGTATTCACTACTAAAATTAGCATTTGACATAAATAAGGGAATAGCATTTGTCATAAATCAGGGAGTTTCATCAGGGATTAGCAGTAAATTTTAATTTCAATCAGTAGGAGTAGCGTAACATTTCAGTCATTACCCGTCCATGAGGGCAAGGTTATGGAAAAAATCACATTATTTGCAAGTGTATGCAACTGATTGGATTATCCAAATTCCATGTCATGTTCTCATATTATGTGTACAAAATTCTATCAAGTTTCCATATTAATTATACGGGCATTCAGAAACTTTTATTGTGAATATATTTTTAAGAATTTTCTTCACTGCAATTACATCGTATCATGTTGGTGTATCTGTATCCGTGTAACATTTCTTCTGGGATTTTCTTCTGCTCTCCGCAACGTCATCAAATCAATTGTTCTTTTCTTCCAATTGCTTAGTAGGCAGTCGTCGCCCGGGCGCACATCCCTTCTTTTGTTATGCTATTTTTGAATCAATGAAATAAAGTTCCAGTTCTTTAATCAATGCAATAAAGTTCTTCTATGAAATAAAGTTCTTCAATGAAATAAAGTTCCAATGTTAATTTTTTATATGTTTGACAGTTTTTATTTTATCCTGATATGGGAACATTGAAAGGCATTTAACTGTTAGATGCACTTGATTGCTTGGACACCTCAACCGTGGAGCCATTCTATTTTGATTCAAAAACTACTGTTTTGATTATATTTTTGTTTCAATGAAATTTTACAAAATGATATACTTCTATTTTAAGTATACAACTCAACTTCCATGTCATGTTCCCATATTATGTGTACAAAATTCTATCAAGTTTCCATATTAATTATACGGGCCGGCATTCAAAAACTTTTATTGTGAATATATTTTTAAGAATTTTCTTCACTGCAATTACATCGTATCATGTTGGCACTTTTGTAAATTGAAACTGATTTATGTTTTGTAAATTGCTTTGCAAAAGGTTTTAGGTTATATAGTTATGTAGATAACAGACCAAGGTAAATTATGACATTTTCTTAAGGTCAATTTTACAGTTATACAGACCTATTCATATCGCAGTAATAGAAGTTAAATGTTAGTTATTTGACATGTTTTTAAAAATGACCTTAAGACCAAATCTCTGTTGTTAAATTGACCATAAACTTGGTTACTGAAACCTCCAGGAACAGAAAAATGTAATCGAAAATATTTTTTGTGAAAATGACAGTAAACTTAATTTATGTGACCTCAAGCAACATGAAATTTTTTCAAACGAAACTAATTCATTTGATATGAATTTTCAAATGTAAAACTAAGAATTTGAAACCGAGTCTGCAAAAAATGAAAGGTGAAAGAATTTTGAAACTCAATAGGTTGATGTGAATGAGTGAGGTACACGAAAATTTTTTAGAATAGTCCAAAGGGAACATTCACCTTAGGAACAAATTCAGAAGGAACTTTGGAAATCAGTCAGGTAAATGAAAAGTGCCATTTGGATTGCAATAAGGAAAAATATGAAACTCAATCTGGCATGTGTAACATAAATTACCGAAGTCTGTGTCGTAACCCATGCACGGTCCTAATGCAAATGCTAAAGCTAAAATGGTGCTTATTAAATCAAGGAAGATCCAATTATACCAAAAATTTTATATTAGCAACGTGCATGGGGCTAAAATTTTTATATTAGCAACGTGCATGGGGATAATTGGATCCGATGGCAATGTTAAATGGAAATTTATTCATTAATTTAATATCTGTACATGGACTGAAGATGTATGACTATGACCGTGGAAGAGCAGAGTTGGCGAAGGACTTAGAGGAGGAACTCAATCTGGCATGTGAAACATAAATTGCCGAAGTCTGTGTCGTAACCCATGCACGGTCCTAATGCAAATGCTAAAGCTAAAATGGTGCGTATTAAATCAAGGAAGATCCAATTATACCGAAAATTTTATATAAGCAACGTGCATGGGGCTAAAATTTTTATATCAGCAACATGCATGGGGCTAATTGGATCTGAATGGCAATGTAAAATGGAAATTTATTCATTAATTTAATATCTGTGCATGGACTGAAGATGTATGAGTATGTAATATCTCATCATTTCAATTTTAGTGAACTTCTGAGAGTACTGCAATTAAGAAAAAACATTAAGTTAAGGATTTCCTGTCAATTGCATAATTTCAGGATAGTATGGAAATGTCATAATCCCATGATATCATGCAATTGAGAATTTTGGCTGGAATTTATGCCAGATTCATGCAATGACAGGATATTATGGAAGCAGAAATGTAAGCAGAAATGGAAAAATTGAAACATTTTGGCAAAAAAAATCAGGAAAAAAATTTATCTTAATTATAAACATTTCTGGCTGAACATTTTGAACCCACCCGAACATGATAATTATAAACAAAGGAAAAAATTACAAACTTTCTAATTCAAGAGAGATTTTAATGAAGAACATTAAATCATACTACCAGACGCAAAGAAAAAAATATGAATTGAAAGGAAAGAATTAGAAATTTATGTTCAAATTTATCTTAACATACACAGACTGGTAAACTTTTTACACAGATTAAATACCTCGACAGGAAGGAACGTTATAAATGCCTCGACAGAAAGGAACGTATTAAATGCTGGCATAAGGGATTTAAATGATGTCATTTAGCTAATTTCGAATGATGCAGAGTCATAAAAATAGAAGCAAATACCTCGACAGGAATGGCAAGCTTTTGGAAAGAGTAACACGAATTAATCCCTGGAACACAAATAGAAAGAAGCAAAAATTAGCAAAGAAGCAAACATCAATGACCTGTCATAAGCAAATTTTTTTAAAAATTGATTATAATTGAAGCTATCCATTATTTTTAAAAAAAATCAAAGTGTTGGATCGCAATGAAAACCAAGGAATAAATTAATGAAACCATTGAAATAAAATTAATGAAACCATTGAATGAATTAAGTTTGAAACATTTTTCAATGTTTAAATTATATGACCTCATGTTGAAAATGGCAGTTATCTTATGATATTAGAATTTCCATAACTTGTGTTCATGAAAATATGGAATATATGTGCAAATGATAATTAGAAACTGTAGTATAAAATGTGACTAATGAATTTTTTATGAACATGTCAAGTGAATTGAAATATGAATTATTTCTATTGCTTAATTCATTGAAATTGTGTTTGAAACATACAATGCATGCTATTCATTGAATTATTTCTATTGCTTAATTCTTACAAAATCCTAAGCATATCTTTTAGTGAAGGTGATTCAAAGGTTGATTGAAAGTTTTATGCTCTTCATAAATGATGCTATTTTCTTAAAAAATGAAAAGAGATTTTTGTGTTTTAAAAACACCCTAAAAGTCCATTATTAAGTGAAGTTGGTATAAGCATGGTGTGGCTTTCGAGCAAAGTGAAGCAACATTTGGGCATAAGCGGCCTGTGAACCAAGCGAAGTTGCATTTGGGACTACCTATGGCAATGTTAGATAAACTCTGGGTGACATTAATGTGATGTTTATGCCTGTGTATCTCTATGGGCAATGTTAGAATGTATTTTATCTCTTATAACAGGAAAATGAGCGATTTGAAAAAGATTTCATATGATGACCGGGTAATAATGAATATAGATTGCTTGGTTTGGAATTGAATTTTTGCTTGGTTTAAATTCTGTTTTTTTGCCAATTAGAGCTAAGGAAGTAATACAATCCATATCAAAGTGTGTATTCTTAGTAAATAGAGACGGGGAATGGGTGTATTCAAATGTTTTTTCTGTTCTCTTACATCTAAACCTTAGCAACCCCATAAGCGGAGTTTCTTCAAATGTCCATGTTTGATAATCAGTTTCTGATAAATGGGAAGTGAATATGTAATATGTATTTTTGACACTTCCTTGTGAAACAAATGCAAGCATCAGTGTGTTATGAAACAAATTACCATGTGTGGTATGAAAAAAAATGCAAGCATCAATGTTAAATGTGGAAGTTTATTGTTTAATAGTGGAGGCTGGGGGAATCATGGAGGTGGGAGGCTAACAAAATGCTAACAAAAAAAATAAATTTGCGGAATTTTTTGAGCAATGATTTGAGCAATAATATTAAGTTCTTGTGAGCATTTGTAGAAACAATTGGTGAGGAAAAATCTGTGTAGCGTTACATTCCTTCGTGACCGACTGTCCAAATTTCTTTTTAACCAAACAACAACAAAAAACGAATTTCGAAGTTCTAGTTAATTTTCAGATGAAAACAACAGTTAAAAAAAACTAAATGACCTACGATTTTGCACACCTAGAATAAAAAGAAACAAAAAACAAATATGAATTTATTAATTTAAGAAAATTAATTTATTAGATGTCAAATTTATTAATTTAAACAAAAAGAAACAAAGGCGAAATTTATTATGGTAATTTTTGGCAGCAATTAAATTTGACAGCATTTACACATTAAAAGTAACCTGATTAACGGAGTTTTTGCACAGAACTTGCCCGATATATAATTTTTGACAGCATTTAAATTTGAAATCTAAGGAAATAAAATTTGACAGCATTTAGAGTAATAAATTTGACATCTATGAAACATTAAAAGAAGAAAACTTGCTCAAAGTGACCTGATAAAAAAAAGACCCACGATTTTTCACACAGAATAAAAAGAAACAAAAAAACAAAGCCGAAATGCCAGAAAAAGAAACAAATCGGAAATTTATTATGGTAAAATTTGACAGCATTTAAATTTGACAGAAATAAAATTTGACATCTATGAAACATTAAATGATAGGCGTAATATAGTTTGATTAACAGAGTTTTTGCCCAGAAATTGCCTGATATATAATTTTTGACAGCGTTTCATGTATGATGAACGGAGATTTTGCTCAGAATTCAAACAACAGCATTTTAAATTCAAACAACAACAAAATTTGACAGGAAATAAATTTTGACAGCGTTTCATGTATGATGAACGAAGTTTTTGCTCAGAATTCAAACAACAGCATTTAAATTCAAACAACAACAAAATTTGACAACATTTAAATCTATGCGAATTCAAAACGGAGTTTTTGTTCAGAACTTGCCTGATATAGTTTGATGAACGGAGCGTTTAGGAATTAAGGAGTTTCCACAGTTTCATGAAAGGAGTTGTTGGTGAGGGCTCTGTTCAGAGGAGACTGATTAGGTAATTAACTTCACAAATATACTCGAATTAGGCATAGCAATCATCGAATGGTGAAGTTTGTGGATTGGGGAACGGGAAATGGAGTTTTTTAAACGTAAGTGGTTTTGGAAACCGTTTTAGGAACAGTTTAAAATTGAAATGGAGTTTTTAAACGTGAATAGTTTGTCCTAGTCATATCTTTGTGTGACACGTAGGACAAAAACTGCCACGTAGGACAAAGGTCCTGAATTGTATAATAGATATAGATATATATATAGTTTGCAAAGCTTTAAAGGCGAGGAAAACATAACATGAGCAAAGTTAAGGAAAAGTATAGCAGCATAAGAAAACGTGCGAGCATGGAAAAGTGTAGTGTACAAAGTAAAGCATAGTAAGCATGGCAAGTGCATATGAGCATGGTAAGAGGAGTTGGCAGCTTACACAATTTATGATAGCAACAACAAAAGTAAAGTGGTGTGTCATTCATTTCCCTAATCTAGTGACAAGCCCAATGTCCGAGGGCAGAAGAAACTACAATTACACCCAAACCAACAGGAGCTATCCGTGGTTCTGTACTTACCGACCCCATCCGGACGATGGTCAAATTTATCTGTGGGGTGAAATCCAGCATTCCGACATCTACTACAATGGACTACCCCATCCAAACGTTTCATTGTGTTTCCGTTTTGTTCAATGTATTGCCTCATGGCCAATATTCCATAAATGTCCCAAGGGCCCAATATTCTGTATATGCCCTAAGGGCCCAATTTCACAATTTATTAAGGGGAAACAATCCAGAGATAAGGTGACACAAATAATGGCACAACATGCAAGAAGGGCATTTATGTAAAAATGACAGAAACATTTGATAATTTCCATTATACTGTGAATATCATAATTAACAACATTGATGGTGAAAGCAAATCAAAACGTTTAATTAAAGCATGTCACAAGTTCCATCGAATCGCTTCAAATGTTATTTATCAACATGATTATGATTATAAGAAGTTGTTACTAACGTCGTTTGATAGTTTCGTTTTCAAAATCTAAATAGTGCATCTTAAAGCTTGTAGGTGATACATACTTGCCTGATTGAAGCGTTTCTGGGTGTCCAGGCGATAACAACGAGTGGAGTGATTTATCTGTGACATCGGATTCGTGATAGCAAGCCAAAGAATTTAACATAATATTAGATCTGACTTATTACATACACTATATTATTTATGCTGACTAATAAACATACTATTTATAACTAACATACATATATACCTTTATATATACTAACAGATATACAACTAATATATAAACCTATATATTTATATGGCTAACTGTAGGTATATTCATATAAACATATAAACTAATTAATATGTATAAACTAACAGTTATATATAACATATATATATAACATACTTCATGCATTAAATACTAACTTTTATAACCACAACTCACTGCTTTCCTTCCCTTCGTGCTTGCGGTTGCAGGTGGAGGCGACGCGGCTTGGGACGATGACCGTGGCAGAGTCCAACGGTGCAGCGCGAGGAGTTGAGAGGTGGAGGCTGACGGAAGCTCGGAGCGTTGTCGAGGAGTTGAAGGAGGGAGAAGTCGGAGCTGCTTTGGGTCGTCGGCGCCGGAAGAAAGTGCGGCTTGGGAGGTGGTCGGTGTGATGACGGTCGTGGGTGGAAGAAGAGAACGATGGCAGCTGTTTGAAGTGGGGGTCGGGGTTGGACGGTGGTAGCGGGGAAGGCTGAAGGCATCGGGGCTGACAGTGCTTGGAGGGTCGACGGGAGTTAGAGGAAGAGGAGAACGTGGGTCGCGACTTCGGTGGTGTCGGGGAGATGGACGCCGGGCTTTCGAAGAGAGGAGGGAAGTCGGAGGATCGGTTACGACGTCGGTGATGTTGGAAGGCTGAGGAGCAGTGGGGAGATGCTACGGGTTTGTGTTGGTGGCACCGGAGGTTGAGAGCGCCGACGATGTTGGAGTAGGGATGGCAGTAATGACCCGACCCGCCCGACCCGACCCGATCCGGTTTTGACCCGCCCCGCCCCGGCTCGCAGACGGGTCGGGGCAAGCTTGGGCTTTGTATGCAACCTGCCCCGCCCCTCCCGCCCCGATAAACTATAGAGGTTCTAAAAAACCTTACTATTTTGATACGGACCATGCAGTCTGCCCATATCCCATAACTCATACTATGTTCCAATGTTCTCTCAATTGGGCCAATTCTCAATTCCAAATTACCAAATAAATCACAATTCTCCCAATTCCCAAATAAAAATTTTATTTGTGATTCATAGGGATGGCAGTAATGACTTGACCCGACCTGGCCCGACCCGGCCCGACCTGGCCCGACCAGATTTTGGTAAGCAATTACCCGCCCTGCCCCAGCCCGAGACCCGCCCCGCCCCGACCTATAGACAGGCCGGGGCAAGCTTGGGTAGTTAAATACCCGCCCTGACCCGCAATATTGCCATTCCTATGTTGGAGGAGGGGCGAGCGACGCTGACAGCGGTCGAGTCATCGGAGAGGTTGGTCTGTGGTAGGGGAAGGGGTTGGGAGAACTGGGGGCTGCGGTGGTTTTTCTTGGCTGGGAGTGACGATGAACGAGTTGGAGAGGTTCACCGGAGGTGGACAAAAGGAGGAAGGAGAAGTCGGAGAGATGGCCGGTGAGAGGAGATCAGGGCTTTAAAGTGGAGATGGAGTAGGGTCGGAGTTCTGGGGTGAGGTGCGACACGGGAGTGGTGGTGTTGAGAGGAGGAGCGATCGGAGATAGAGGGGTTGGAGGTCCTGGGTTGAGCTGCAAAGGACTGTCATGCATGGGTTTTTAAAGGGGAGAGGGGAGAGAAATGTGCGCACATGGCTGCATTGGGAACGTGGGTTTGGTTGTGATCGGTTGAGATTGCGTGAGTTGAGGTATGATACGAGGTTGGTTATTAACTGGTTTTGTTGTTGGGATATTGCAGCGTGAAAGGAAAATATTGTGGGATTAGATAACATGCGATTTTGGTTGAGATATTTGATTTATTGATTTAGATTTGATTAATAAAAAATAGTTTAGTTAAGATATTTGGGTTAGAATTTGATTTAGAAGAATAAGCTATTTAGGATAGCTAGATTAAGATTTATCATATCTCGGAGGTTTAATTTGGTTAGGATATTAATATTATTAAGATTTAGTAGGATAGGGTTTGATTCAGAAAATCGATTTAGTCATAATAATTTGATTAGGAAATCTAATCTGGTTACGAGAATCAATCTGATTAAGATTTGATTAGGCGAAATCGATGTAATCAAAAAAATCTGATTATTTATGATTTCGCCCCTTGACTTGACGTTATCCAAAAATTAGAACGAAGATACGATCGTGAAGTCGTGTGGGTAAAAAATACGGGGCCCGATAACACGTTCGAGCTAGAGAAAACAATAATAAAATCATAATACAAATATTCAAATAAATCAACTAATGGAAATACGTACGAAATACGTACATACAGAAATAGGCCGTTACATCATACTCACCTTATTAAAATTCCGCCCTCGGAATTTCTTAAGCTAGATAATAATCAAGGAACACCTGATAGACGTATTTATGATATGAATCATTAAATGCGATGATATGACAGGGTTCAAATGTCATCGTTCGTCACTGGCTCGTCGTCCCTAACTTCCCCGGTAATCATAGAGTAAGTTTGGTGCCGACTGTGTTCGGGCTTGGCTTGCTGGATAACTTGACGTTGAGGGGGCCAGAGGTGGACCCTGTTGGGTTGATCCTACGCTACCATAGTTTGGGTTACTGTATTGTTAATGTGACGAGAGCAGTTCCTTACACTATGGTTAGGTGCCCCGCACACTAAACACTGATTCAACATACGCGACAATCCTTCTTGACATGCCCCGCTCAGTTACAGTGGTGACACAACATTGTGGATCTGGAGTTGGCTGTGGTTGCAGGCCTTTTGAAGTTGGTGGTCTGAGTTGGTCGAAGATCATTCCCAGTTGGTTCCATAGGGCACTTACTTCCTCTAGTTTGAAGCGCCTTCTTACGCTTTATGATGAGCTCATGCTGTTGGAACTTATCCAACTAAGTTGGATCTTAATCCAACGTTGGGCTAATATGCGATAAATAATTATATAAGTGCTACGTTGTCATATTAAGCCCAATATATTAGTGATCTGATTTTAATTGGTTAGATGGGCTAAATGAGTTAAATAGGTTGTGGGGCCTTTATGTGTAGAGACTATTGGGCTTCAACTCGTTGATGGGCCGAGTCGGAAACCCGAGGGCAATGGAGACTAGCCTATATATACTTGCGGTCATGGTCCCCGGAATACACCAACAAAGTTGAGCCTTCTTTTCGACGTCCCGTCGCTAGGAGAGAAACCTAGGAGAAAGCTAAAGGGATTCTCCAACGGTTGATTCGTGCTATTCTGGAAGATCATCCGCTGCGTCATCCAGATTCAAGTATGATTCCTATCAGAGAAGGTAATGATTTAAGGTTCCGCATGTTCCTTATCTAGATCTGTGTAATTAGGCTTATACTCAAATCTAGATCTTTAGTTTCTACAAGTGGTATCAGAGCCTGCATGCTGTGGATCTTAAATTTTCTGCCTGCTCGTAGTAGATCTGATAAAAATTCGATTTTTAATCTGTTTTATATTCGGATCTGTAAAAAATTGGGTTTTTTGATTGATTTTTCCTGTTTAAAAAATATTGTTTTTACGGGGGCGGCCCGCCGGCCGCCGCCCGACACGGCGAAAGAAGGGGGCGGCTCTGCCACCCCCGTCGGAAGATCGGCACCGGCGATGCCGGCGTCGACGCAGGTCAGAAAGGGGCGGCAAAGCCGCCCCTGTAGGTTGGACGGAGGGGGCCGACTTCCAGCCGCACCCTCCGGCGGGATTGGGGACAGAAAGGGGGCGGTGCCCGTCAGGATTTCAGAGGGGGCGGCGTGAGGGTTTTTTCCGGCAGGGGGCGGTGCCCTGCCGCCCCCCTTGTGATAAAACACATGCCCCCCCAATGGGGGCATGCTGCCTCCGATACGGGAAAGGGGGCGGCGGTTGGCCGCCCCCATTCGGACCCGACAGGCCGGGGGAGGGGCCGGCGCTCCGCTGCCCCTCCCCTTCGTTGGAACCACATGCGCCATCAGGCGCATACGAGGTACAGAAAAGGGGCGGCGTTTTGTCGCCCCTGTTGACTGACGGCAGGAGCCCCTGGCACCAGTACGATGAAGAAAGGGGCGGCCCTTGCCGCCCCTGTCAAGTGAGGCCGGCGCCGGCCCCCCTGCCGACGCTGGAGGAAAGGGAAAGGGGGCCGGCGGCGGCCGTTCCCTGGTTGGGCCAAAATTTCTGCTAGGGTTTCTAACCCTAGCAGACTTTGAGCCAAATTGGGCCCAATCAGATTATTTTTCAAAAAAAATTTTATTTTTCAACATATGGGCTTTTAATTTGGGCCTGTTTTGGCCACTTCACAATTTTGGGCTTAAAATGAATATTTTGGTGCATTTAAACCCTATTTTGGGGCTACTCTTATTCTTTTTGAAGCCCTATTTTGGATATATTAATGCACTGATAATTAGATGAAATAAAAGGCCATCTTGTGTATATTTTCTCATTCGGTTTTTATTTGTGTGTTAAATTAAGTTCATTCCAATTTTAATTCTTTAGGCAAAATTCACTTATATATATTTCGAAATAATTCTATTTTTGGTGAATTCCCACCAAAGTGGGTTCAACTATTAAAATTGTTATTATTTCGGAATGTAAACGGATTAAATACATACATTGTATGATTAGTTGCCTGAATGAATTTTAATTGGATCATAGGAGTAAATAAAAGTTTATATCAATATTTCTCCTCGTTAATGAAGTTCGGTATTAATTGTGCTATAATAAATTCAAATTTTGCTGTATGTATTTTTTGGAGTGACTTTGTGTAATCATCATCCCGCCAAAGTGGGCTCTGTTGTTTGCATCATTTCATTTCTTGAATACAAAAGGAATTTTGTGTGCATATTTTATTCATGAATGATACATCGGCCCAAAGGCAGATTACCGTTCTATGCTAATTTATCCACACCTGTAGCAATAAATAAGTGATGATTGTTGAGACTTATGCATGCGATTTTAATTCGGCCCAAAGGAAGTTTTAATCTTGGCATGTTAATTATTGTCTTTATTTGATTGCTGCGACATGATATCATTTGCTAGTTAATAGATTATCCAAAGATAAATGTTAAGCTAGTTGGGGATATCTTGAGATGGGAACATGCAATTTTGAATTTGCAATTTTGCTTCACAAATTAATACTTATGTTAGCATGTTTGTCTATGTTTATTATCCTATTTTTCAGCTGCTACTCCCGCAAATATTATTGCTAGCTTAAACTCAATTCCGGTGCTTAATGGCTCAAATTTTAAATCCTGGAAAGAGAGCTTACTTATAGTTCTTGGTATACTGGATCTGGACCTTGCAATTAGAACTGACTGTCCCCCACTTACTATGGAAAAGAGTACCTTTGAGGAAAAGAAGGAGTATGAGAAGTGAGAAAAGTCTAAGGGCTGGGCTTGAGCTTCTGCTGGATCAGGCATCGCATATGTGTCATGATCATTAAAAGAGCCATCCCTGAAGCTTTTCGGGGCTCTATGTCTGATTCGATCACAACAGCTAAAGGTTTCCTAGCATATATTGAGAAAAGGTTTGTCAGAAACGAAAACACAAAAATTGGTATGATTCTGACAAGCCTGATCTTAATGAAGTATAAAGGGAAAGGCAACATAAGGGAATACATTATGGAACAGTCCCATCTTGCTTCAAGGTTGAAAGCACTTAAGCTTGACCTCTCTGAGGACCTGCTTGTGTATTTGGTTTTAATATCCCTTCCTACACAGTACAATCAGTTTAAGGTGAGCTATAACTGCCAGAAAGAGACTTGGTCTCTGAATGAGCTCATCTCGCACTGTGTTCAGGAAGAGGACAGACTGAAGCAGGATAAGACTAAAAGTGCAAATGTTGCCTTTGCCCTTAAAGACAATAAAAGGAAAAAGGGAAAGGAAGTTGCAGTTACAGCCCCACCTAGGAAACAACAAAAGAAGCCTGTTAAGGCTGTCAAGAAAGATAGTTGTTTCTTTTATGGTGCTGAAGGGCATGTGAAGAAGCAGTGCACTAATTACCACGCCTGGCGTGCTAAGAAAGGTACTCTTCTCAATTTGGTTTATTCAGAAGTTAATTTAACTTCTGTACCTATAGACACTTGGTGGTTAAGAATCTGTTGCAACTACTAACATCAGTGTGTCTATGCAGGGCTGCCTGAACTGTCGAAAGCCAAATGATACTGAAAGATTCATCTTTGTGGGCGATGGCAAGAAGGCGAGGGTTGCTACAATAGGGGATTTCAGATTATCTTTAAGAACTGGAAACTATTTGGAGTTGCTTGAGACTTTTATTGTATCGTCTTTTAGACGAACTCTTTTTCTATTTCTGCATTGGACAAATCTGGTTATTGTTGTTCTTTTGCGAATGGAAAATTCAGTATGTCTCTCAATTCCATATTTATTGGTTCTGGTTATTTGTCTGAGAATGATAATCTGTATATGCTTGATACAATTGCTACAATTGAAACCTTGCATGTGGGTACACAGGTTTTAAAGTGTAAATTAACTGATGAGAATTCAGGTTCATTATGGCACAAAAGATTAGGTCACATCTCCAAAAGGAGAATTGAGAGACTTGTGTCAAACAATATTTTCAAACCTTTAGATTTTTCAGATTTTGATATCTGCATTAATTGTATAAAGGGAAAACAAACTAATAAAAGGAGATTTGAAGCCAACAGGTCAAATTAAGTCTTAGAACTTATACATACGGATATTTGCTGACCATTCCCTTCGATTGCATGGAATGGTCATCAATATTTTATAATGTTCATAGACGACTATTCAAGATATGGCTATATTTATCTCATACATGAAAAATCTCAGTCCTTGGACACGTTCAAAAAATTTAAGGCCGAAGTTGAACTCCAACTAGGCAATAGGATTAAAACTATCAGGTCTGACCGTGGTGGTGAATACTACGGCAGATATAATGGTTCAGGAGTAGGGATGGCAGTAATGGCCTGACCCGCCTGGCCCGACCCGGCCCGACTTGGTTTTGACCCGGCCCAACCCGGCCCGCAGCCGGGTCAGGGCAAGCTTGGGCTTTGTATGCGCCCCGCCCCGCTCCGCCCCGCCCCGCCCCGCCCCGGTAAACTATAGAGGTTCTAAAAAACCTTACTATTTTGATTCGGACCATGCAGTCAACAAGTAACCCATAACTCATACTCTATTCCACTATTCTCCCAATTGAGCCAATTCCAAATTCCAAATTACCAAATAAATCAAAATTCTCCCAATACATAAATAAAATTTTTATTTGTGATTCATATGGATGTCAGTAATGACTGACCCGATCGGTCCGACCTGATTTTTGTAAGAAAGTACCCGCCCCGCGCCAGCCCGCGACCCGCCCCGACCCGGCCTGCGACCCGACCCGACCCGACCTGTAGATGGGTCGGGGCAAGCTTGGGTAGTTAAATACCTGCCCCGCCCCGCAATATTGCCATTCCTATTCAGGAGAACAATGCCCAGGACCATTTGCTAAATTCCTAGAGGAATGTGGTATTGTCCCACAGTACACCATGCCGGGTTCGCCCACTATGAATGGCGTAGCTGAAAGACGAAACAGAACGCTTAAGGACATGGTAAGAAGTATGATTAGTCATTCTACTTTACCAGAAAGCCTCTGGGGAGAAGCATTGAAAACTGCAGCTTACATCCTTAATCGGGTCCCAACTAAAGCAACTAATAAAACGACATATAAGCTTTAGATGGGCAAATCACCTAGTCTAAAGCATATGCACATATGGGGGATGCCCAGCTGAGGCAAAACCGTATAGGCCTGCTGAAAAGAAGCTGGACACACAGACAATTAGTTGCTATTTTATTGGGTATGCTGAAAGATCGAGGGGTTACAAATTTTATGATTCCACAAATAAGAATATTTTTGAGACTGGAAATGCCAGATTCCTTGAGGATACCGGGTTTGCGGGGGGGGGGAGATTTAGGAAGAGACATTGTTTTCGAAGAGGAATATGTAGATATTCCCACAGGTGATCTTGTTATTGATCAGGATTCTATTCCTGTTATAAAACAAGACACAAACATTCAAGACAATGTTGTTGCTCCTCCCATTCAGGAAGAACAAACCCTTGCACCTCAAGAAACATTGCCATTAAGGAGATCCACTAGGGAGAGGAGAAGTGCAATATCAAGTGACTACATTGCATATCTCCAAGAACATGAAGTTGATATTGGTGTGATGGAAGATGATCCAATCAACTTCCATCAAGCCAAAAATGGTTCTAACTCTCTAAAATGGATAGATGCCATGAATGAGGAAATAAAGTCGATGAAGGACAATGACGTTTGGGATCTTGTCCCATTACCTAAAGATGTGAGGCCCATTGGTTGCAAATGGATATTTAAAACCAAGAGGGATTCAAAAGGTAATGTGGAAAGATATAAGGCACGTCATGTCGCTAAGGGCTTTACTCAAAAGGAAGGCATGGATTATAATGAGACTTTCTCTCTGGTTTCCACGAAAGACTCATTCAGGATAATAATGGCATTAGTGGCTCATTTCAACCTTGAGTTACATCAGATGGATGTTAAAACATCATTCCTTAACGGGGACATTGATCAGGAAATTTATATGGTGCAACCAGAAAACTTTGTGTTGGGAGACCCAAAGAATATGGTTTGCAAACTTAATAAATCAATCTATGGACTCAAACAGGCATCTCGGCAATGGTATTTTAAGTTTCATCAAGTTATCATCTCATTTGGCTTCTAGAAGAATTTGGTTGATGAATGTATATACCATAAGTTCTGTGGGAGTAAATTTGGATTTCTGGTTTTATATGTCGATGACATTTTACTTGCCAGTAACAATGAAGGCTTATTGCATGAAACCAAGAACTTTCTAGCTAAGAACTTTGAGATGAAAGATCTTGGTGATGCATCTTTTGTATTGGGAATTCAAATACATCGAGATCGTTATCGAGGTATACTTGGATTATCACAAAAGGCCTACATTGAAAAGGTTCTGCAAAGATTTGGCATGGAAAGTTGTAAACCAGGTGATACCCAGTATCTAAGTGAGACAAGTTTGGTCTCAATCAGTGCCCTGAAAGTGAAATTGAGATAGCACAGATGAAGGATATTCCTTATTCTTTAGCAGTAGGGAGTATCATGTATGCTCAAGTATGTACACGTCCAGACTTGGCGTACATTACAGGAATGCTTGGCAGATACTTGATCAATCTAGGATTGGACCATTGGAAAGCAGCCAAAAGGGTCGTACGGTACTTACAGAGGACAAAGGGACATATGCTTGTATATCAGAGGTCGGAAAAGCTTGAGATCGTAGGATATACCGACTCTAATTTTGTTGTATGTAAAGACAGCATGAAATCTACTACAGGCTATGTTTATACATTAGCAGAAGGTGCCATTTCTTGGAAGAGTGCTAAACAGACTATTATAGCCTCTTCCACTATGGCTGCAGAATTCATTGCTTGTCATGAAGCATCCAATCATGGTCTATGGCTACGGAATTTTGTCACGGGGCTGCGAATTGTAGATGGCATTGAAAGGCCACTCAGATTATTTTGTGACAATATGTCTGCAGTAGCATTTGCCATTAACAACAGGAGCTCGGCGAAATCAAAGCATATTGATATCAAGTTCCTGATTGTTAAAGAGAGATTTGTAAATAAACAGTTGTCTATAGAGCACATTAATACAAACTCAAACATTGCGGATCCGCTTACTCAGGGACTACCACCCAAAATGTTTCATCGGCATGTTGCTCGTATGTGTTGTAGTGACCCTGTGCTATGAGGAATAAACACTAGAGGGGAGTGAATAGTGTTTTATTGAATTATAAGGAATTTACGCCAAATAATACCCTAATTAACCAACAAATGTGGAATGAAAGAAATGATCAACAACCCAAGCAAGAATGCAATGCTAACATGCAATGTACCCTGGTTCGGTGCCACCCAAGTCTCCCCGACTTGTTACCGGTGCCCTAATCTAGCAACACCCGGATCCCCTCTGGATACTCTAGTAAAACCACTAGAGCTTCCTTTAGCCCACTTGCGGAAACCCCACAAGTGCAATCGACATACAATCGATGTCCATGTATCCCACAACCCGGGAACACGCAAAGACCTTAATCCCACAACCTGGAACTAAGCACACTCTCACAAACCGAGAGCAAAACTGAAATCTTGACTCCAACAACTTGGGATCAAGCCAATCCTCTCACCAACCGTGAGTATACAACAAATATGAAGTATAAAGAATGAAATATAAAGCTCTTACCACAAAATCCTATGCCATAAGAAATACTTACCAATTTAGGGCAAGAATGAATTTTGAGGAAGTAGTTAGCACCAAACCCTAGCTCCAACAAGATGGACAGCAATAGATGGCTATGGTGAAGTTGGTGACTTGGATTCAAGCTCTTAGCTTGAGTAGCTCACAGTAAATGAGAATCTCTCTTGAGGAAATTAGTGCTCAAAGAGTGGGGGAGAGATTCTAGTGAGAAGAGAGAGCTTAGAAATGGAGTTGAATGGCTCTTCTCTTGGATGTGAAAATGTCTCTTATATCAGCCTTGATTACCTGGTTTGCAGCAACTCAAACTTATATTGGAAGAGACAAAACGGTCACAAGAATCGTGGCAATAAATGCCCAATGGATCTATTTCTAAAGCTGCTTAATCGGTCTAAGAAGGATCACTGACCGATTAGTTTTGCAACTAGTCGGTCGATGAACCTTCTTGGACCGACTAGATGGTTGACAGAGAAGATGGAGAAATCATGGGTAAGCACTAGTCGGTCTAAGAAGGATCACTGACCGATTATTTTTGAAACTAGTCAGTCTAAGAAGGATCATCAACCGACTAGATTGACAACTAGTCGGTCGGTGAACCTTCTTGGACCGACTAGATTGACTTTTAATCGATTAACCATCCTTCTTGAACTAACTAACCGGTCAACAGTACAAAGGCTGAATTAACAAGTATGGCTAGTCGGTTCAAGAAGGATTTCCAACCGACTAGATCGTCATCTAGTCGGTTGGTTCTTCTACTTGAACCAACTAAGATACATATGAAGCCATGAAAAGAAGCGATAAGCTACGGGAAACTTTCTAATGGCTTCTAAGGCAATCCTAGAGATAAGAGATGATAGTTGTGAAGATTTCTAGGCAAGTACTACTCAAGGCTTAACATTCTATGAGATGAAGCTAGAGGACAATATAAATAACATGACGAACCGTCTTCAAAGCTTCAACATGGAGAATCCGAATCCCTTGACTTCATGAATAACTCCTTGAGCTTTAACGAAGCTCCAGGCACAACGATCACGCGTTCTGAGGAAGTCTTGGGACGTCGCTTGAGATGTACAAAGTAATTTGGCGACGATCTCCATAATTCCTCAAAGGTCTTGAGTCTTTTAGTTGAATGTCTCCAACGTCATAGTCTTTGATCCTCAAGGTGTCTTTGACGCTTTTGAATCATCCATTCCTTTGTTCTCTTTGGATTGAATCTCCATTCATTTGTTGATGCCATTGGCTTGAGGTTTGAGGTAGCCTTTGAGTTTTTCAAGCCAATGCTTCACCTTTGTTGATCTACCAAGTTCTCCACTTGAATCAACACGTGTAGTCACTTTTGATCTTCTTGAATCTAATTGGTGACTTTTTAGCTAACTACAATCACAAGAGTTAGTCACAATGATTTATGTTTGATCATCATCAAAATCAAGGTGGAGAGTCCAATACTCAACATGTGTGTCATGTCTTCTGAAGATATTCAGTTTTAGTGGGAGTTTGTAATTTTGTAGTGCTTCTGTTTTTGACAACATTTCAGCCTTCAGTTATGCATATTTAGTTTATGGTTTATTTCTGCAGAAATAAAGTTCAGTTTTTAGTTTGGCTTCATATTTCAACTCTATGTTTATAAATGTGTATGAAAATATGTGTTTATGGTTTTGATCTCACTAAGGTTAAGGAGGATCAGTTGGAAATAGACGTGTTAGATCACATCACATGTAATTTCCATGCTACACATCCACTTCATAATCCATGACATTCTTTTGTATTAGCACGGTGACCACTGATGGGTCGAGCTACAATTGCTGCGGCGAAGATCTCTTTGATCCCTTGCTAATATAATTGATGGACCGGATTGTTTTGACTCATTAAAGAAATGACAGTAAGTTAAGATCTTATTTGGTTGTATGCACTATGAAATATAATATAAAGTTTAGCATATAGCCCAAGTGGGAGATTATTGGAACTTATCCAACTAAGTTGGATCTTAATCCAACGTTGGGCTAATATGCGATAAATAATTATATAAGTGTTATGTTGTCATATTAAGCCGAATATATTAGTGATCTGATTTTAATTGTTTAGATGGGCTAAATGAGTTAAATAGGTTGTGGGGCCTTTATGTGTAGAGACTATTGGGCTTCAAATCGTTGATGGGCCGAGTTGGAAACCCTAGGGCTATGGAGGCTATCCTATATATACTTACAGTCATAGTTCCCAGAATACACGAACAAAGTTGAGCCGTCTTTTCTACGTCCCATCGCTAGGAGAGAAACCAAGGAGAAAGCTAAAGGGATTCTCCAACGGTTGATTCGTGTTATTCTGGAAGATCATCCGCTGCGTCATCTAGATCATCAACATCATGGATTCAGGTATGATTCCTATCAGAGAAGGTAATGATTTAAGGTTCCGCATGTTCTTTATCTAGATCTGTGTAATTAGGCTTATACACAAATCTAGATTAGTTTCTACACATGCTTCCTAGCAGCATCCAATACTTCCTAGTGAGTGGTCAAATTCATCGAAGACATCGAAGCTTGGATGTCGAGATCCAGACCTTGGAGAAACTGGTATGCATGATCTTCAGGATCTTCCACCAGGTAAGGAGCGAAACGACTAAGTACCAAAAACTCTGCTTCGTATTCGTCAACAGTCCTAGTGCATTATTCTAGGTTGACGAATCGTTGCTGGAGCTCCCTCTTTGCCGATCTGGGGAAGTCCTGAGCATCGAATCTCTCTCAAAAGATGGTCCAGTTAATAGGCTTAACCAAATGTGCTTCCTCAGTATCCCACCAGTTTCGAGCTTTACCAGTCAGCTGTTTCTTAGCTACTTCTATCCAGCCTGCTTGGTCAATGCGAGAAAGGCATAAGTCGTCCTCAGTGCTTCGGTCCCATTCTTCAGCTTCCAGTGGGCCTTCCTTTCCAGAGAAACTCTTCGGGTTCAGATCCGAAATTACTTGGCTCCAGGTGCAGCTCAAGGAGGAGAAGGTGCAGGTTGCACAGGCTATCGTCCTTGCTGAATCAGTTGGTATTGAATGTCTAACATCCCTCTTATGACATCCATGAGTTCGTTGATGTCGGGAACACCATTTCCATGCGTTCCATTCCCATTGCGAGTGTTCGGTCTTCCTGCCATGCAAAAAAGAAACAAAGTAAACATTTGCGTACAAGATTTATCTAGACAGACTAGGTAGTAATGACATCCATATTGTTCTGAAATATTCGCAGAATGCAAGAGAGAACCTGCATGGATCACCACTAAAACATATCACGCCCCGCTTCCAATTATACTTGAAAGCGATAACGCGAGCTGGTCCGCATGTGCTTAAAGCAAAGAAGAAGTACTTTTTTTCTTTCTTCGACTTAAGCACAATAAGTGGCTGTGTATTAAGCTTGGTAGGTTCTTGCATGTGAACATCAGAACAACACAGAATATCAATATTACAACTTCAATGTCTAGATTACATGTACATAAATAAGGCCTAGCATGGCCATTAGGAACAGATACCTGAAATGAAAATACACCTGAATAAGATTACAACACCAAATATTAATTTATAGCGGTGTTGCTAAGGCATGTCGTTCCTCAGCAGGGGATCTCAGCGTCCTGGTACTCCTGGTCAAATAGGTTAGCCTCAAGGTATGCTCCACTGCAAAATCTGTCTCAGAACATAACGTATATTTCACAATATAACAAGCAAGGAAATATACGTCAGCAAGTGTCGCTCGGCAAGATTTGAAATGTTAAAAAGATGGACCCTCGGTAAGATAGTATATATATATACTTTTTGCAAAGCTTTAAATGCGAGGAAAACATAACATGAGCACAATTAAGGAAAAGTATAGGAGAGTAAGAAAACGTGTGAGCATAGCAAAGTGTAGTGTACAAAGTAAAGCATAGTGAGCATGCAAAGTACATATGAGCATGGTGAGAGGAGTTAGTCGGTTACACAATTTATGATAGCAACAACAGAAGTAAAGTTGTTTGTCATTCAATTCCCTAATCTAGTGACAAGCCCAATGTCCGATGGCAGAAGAAACTACAATTCAACCCAAACCAACGGGAGCTATCCGTGGTTCTGTACTTACCAACCCCATCCGAGCGACGGTCAAATTTATCTATGGGGTGAAATCCAGCCTTTCGACCTCTACTACAATGGACTACCACACCCAAACGTATCATTGTGTTTCCGTTTTGTTCAATGTATTGCCCCATGGCCAATATTCTGTAAATGCCCTAAGGGCCCAATATTTTGTATATGCCCAAAGGGCCCAATTTCACAATTTATTAGGGGGAACAATCCAGAGATAATGTGACACAAATAATGGCACAACAGGCAAGAAGAGCATTTATGTAAAAATGACAGAAACATTTGATAATTTCCATTATACCGTGAATATCGTAATTAACAACATTGATGGTGAAAGCAAATCAAAACGTTTAATTAAAGAATGTCACAAGTTCCATCGAATCGCTTCAAATGTTATTTATCAACATGATTATGATTATAAGAAGTTGTTACTAACGACATTTGATAGTTTCGTTACCAGAATCTAAATAGTGCATCTTAAAGCTTGTAGGTGATACATACTTGCCTGATTGAAGCGTTTCTGGCTGTCCAGGCGATAACAACGAGTGGAGTGATTTATCCGCGACATCAGATTCATGATTTCAAGCCAAAGAATTTAACATAATATAAAATCTGACTTATTACATACCCTATATTATTTATGCTGATTTATTAACATACTATTTATAACTAACATACATATATACCTTTATATATACTAATAGATGTACAACTAATATATAAACATATATATTTAATGGTTAACTCTACGTATATTCATATAAACTAATATATAAACTAATTAATATGAATAAACTAACAGTTATATATGTATGTATGTATGTATGTATATATGTATGTATGTATGTATGTATGTATGTATGTATGTATGTATGTATGTACGTATGTATGTATATATATATATGTAACATACTGCATGCATTAAATACTAACTTTTATAACCACACCTCACTGCTTTCGCTTCCCTTCGTGCTTGCGTTTGCAGGTGGAGGCAGCGCGGCTTGGGACAACGACCATGGCGGAGTCCGGTGGTGCAGCGTGAGAAGTTGAGAGGCGGAGGCTGACGGAAGCTCGGGGCTTTGTCGAGGAGTTGAAGGAGTGAGAAGTCGGAGCTGCTTTGGGTCGTCGGCATCGGAAGAAAGTGCGGCTGAGGAGGTGGTCGGTGCGATGACGGTCATGGGCAGTAGAAGAGGATGATGGCGACTGTTTGAAGTGGGGGTCGGGGTTGGACGGAGGTGGCGTGGAAGGCTGCAGGCACCAGAGGCTGACGGTGCTGGGGGTGGTCGACGGGAGTTAGAGGAAGAGGAGAACGTGGGTCGCGACTTCGGTGGTGTCGGGGAGATGGCCGCTGGCTTTCGAAGAGAGGAGGGAAATCGGAGGATCGGTTACGATGCCTGCGATATTGGAAGGCTGAGGAGCGGTAGGGAGATGCTGTGGGTTGGTGTTGGTAACACCGGAGGTTGAGAGCACCGGCGATGTTGGAGGAGGGGCGAGCGGCGCTGACAGGGGTTGAGTCTTCGGAGAGGTTGGTCTGTGGTAGGGGAAGGGGGTTGGGAGAACTAGGGGCTGTGGTGGGTTTTCATGGCTGGGAGTGATGGTGAACGGTTTAGAGAGGTTCGTCGGAGGTGGACAAAAGGAGGATGGAGAAGTCGGAGAGATGGCCGATGAGAGGAGTTCGGGGATTTAAAGTGGAGAAGGAAGAGGGTTGGAGGTCTGGGTTGAGGCGCGGTGCGGGAGTGGCAGAGTTGAGAGGAGGATCGATCGGAGATAGAGTGGTCAGAGTTCTTGGATTGAGCTGTGAAGGACTGTCTTGCATGGGTTTTTGAAGGGGGGAGAGAAACGTGCGTGCATGGCTACCTTAGGAACGTGGGTTTGGTTGTGATCTGTTGAGATTACGTGAGTTGAGGTATGATACTGGGTTGGTTGTTTAGTGATTTTGTTGTTGGGATATTGCTGCGTGATTGGAAAATATAGTGGGATTTAGATAACACGTGAATTTGGTTGTGATATTTGATTTATTGATTTAGATTTGATTAAGAAAAATCAGCTTAGTTAAGATATTTGGGTTAGAATTTGATTTAGAAGAATAAGCTAGTTAGGATATCTGATTAAGATTTATCAGATCTCGGAGGTTTAATTTGGTTAGGATATTAATATTGTTAAGATTTAGTAGGCTAGGGTTTGATTCAGAAAATCGATTTAGTCATGATAATTAGATTAGGAAATCTAATCTGGTTACGAGAATCAATCTGATTAAGATTTGATTAGGAGAAATCGATGTAGTCACGATTATTTACGATTTCGCCCCTTGACTCGACGTTATCCAAAAATTATAACGAAGATATCAATACGTTCGTGAAGTCATGTGGGTCACAAATACGGGGTCTGATCAAGCGTTCGAGCCAGAGAAAAAAATAATAAAATCATAATACAAATATTCAAATAAATCAACTAAATGAAATATGTACAATACGTGCATACAGAAACAGGCCGTTACAGCTTACGTCCGATGACGAGTGTCGTTCAGTGGCGAGGGGGTGACCCATTTTCCTTACGACCGACGAAGAATGTCGTTTGGTGGAGAGGGCATGGCACCTCGGCTTACGGCCAACGGCAGATGTCGTTCGGTTGCAATGGGCGTATCCCCTTCGACGTACGGCCGACGACGTAAGCCATTTGGTGGTGAGGAGGTGGCCCCTCGACTTACGGCCGTTGAGAAATTTCGTTTGGTTGCGAGGGATGTAGCACCTTCGACTTAAGGCCGACAACATGAATTCCGTCTAGTCGCGAGGGAGCATGGCTCCTCGACTTACGGCTGACGACGATGGTCGTTCAGTGACAATGGAGCATGGCCCTTCAACTTACAATTAACGATGATAGTCATTCAATGGCGAGGGGATGACCCCTCGGCTTATGGCTGATGACAAGAATGTCGTTCGGTTGCGAGGGGGTGGCCCCTTCGACTTACGACCGACGACGATGGTTGTTCGGTTGCAAGGAGCATGGCCCCTTCGACATACGACTGACGATAGTGGTGGGTCGTTTAATGGCAAGGGAGCTTGGCCCCTTGGCTTACGGCTGATGACGATTGTCGTTCAATAGCGAGGGGACGGCCCCTCGACTTACGGCAGACAACAAAGATGTCGTTCGGTGGCGAGTGGGTGACCCGTTCAACTTACAGCCGACGACAAGGATGTCGTTCGGTGGCGAGGGGGTGATCCCTTCGACGTACGACCAATGATAAGGATGTCATTCGGTGGCGAGGGGGTGGCCCCTTCAACTTACGACCGACGACAATGTTTGTTCAATGGCGAGGGGATGGCCCCTCGGCTTACGACTGATGACAATGATGTCATTCGGTGGCGAGGAGGTGGCACCTTCGACTTACGGCCGACGACAAGGTGAGTCGTTCAGTGGCGAAGGGGATGGCCCCTCAGCTTACGGCTAACAACAAAAGGGGAATCGTTCGATTGTGAGGGGTGTCCCATTCCACTTACGACTGCCGGCGAAAGTCGTTTGGTTGCAAGGGGTGGCCCATTCCACTTACGGCCGCCGGCGATGGAGTGTCCAATTCGACTTACGGCCGACTACGATGTGGGTCATTCGGTGGCGAGGGGGAAGGCAAAGTGGAAAGGGACCAATTGCAAACATGTAAATAGGAGGAAGAGGAAGGGTTATTTGAGGTGTCATTTGGTTGCATGAAAGCGCAATGGGAAGAATGTAAATAATGGGAATGAGTGACCATTTCTTTGCGTGTTTCAAAAAACAACCAACATCAAACCCAAAACCCCGTCCACCCCTATGTGAGCCCCACCATGACGAGGTGGCCAAACTATGGTCATCATTCTATCCATCATTTTGTCTTGGAAGGACAAGCATGACAACACCCCCTTGTTTATAATATAGATTGAAATAACTCATGCATACATTACACAGTGTAAAAACCCCCACGAAAAGGATGTGGTGCACGCATGAAACCGAGAAGGAGCGAGAAGTGTGGGTGTGTGGGTGGGCATTGTCAGGGGGTAAAATGGGAAAAATCAGGGGCTAAATTGCAAAAAAAACCTTGTAGGGGGGCAAAGTGCAACAATCCCAATGGCAAACCCATAAATATGTGAAAGGAAAGGGGCATTTGTAGTTGATTAAGTGGTAATGGAAAGCTTGCAAATAAAAGGAATTGTGGTGCATTTAACCCAACTCTCCAAAGCCACACCCCAAAGCAAACCCAAAATCACATCCACCCCCCCAAGTAGCCCCTACCATGATTAGATGGCAAAGCCTAGACCAATCATTTGTCCTATTGGATTTGTCCTAATAGGACAAAGGTCCTCTTTTGTATAATAGACTAACGAATGCCCATTCCCAGAGGTTACGTCAAAGGTCGTCTCCTGGGCACAAAATCGATGGGGACAGCCGGCTCACGGGAAAAATGCCGACGGGGCAATCGTCACCCAGGTGAAATGCCGACTGCAAAAAGAAACACCGGGTCAGTAGTCGCAGGGGCGCAAAAACAAGGACTAAAACGCAAAAAAACACGGTGCAAACTGGAAAAAGAGCGATGGCAAACCCGTAAAAAGGGGGAAGATGAGGAATCTTGGGTCTTATGAAAAAGTAATGGTAAGCTTGCAAATAAGGGGAATGCGGTGTGCTTTTGTTTGGGGTTTACACCAAAACACCCGACTCCACACCCAACCCCTCGTCCACACCCTGTTGAGAGATGGGTATGCCCTCGAGAAAATTTATCTCTGTGTACGTGTACAAACGTCTTGTTCAAAATAACAGTAAGCTGTTTGATAAGAATTTGCCTAAGTTAATAATAATGTAGTCGACATTAGAACTTAGGTAAAGTCCTGAGACTTAATGCGAGGTTAAACAAGTATCAAAATGAGGATCTCGATCATTGAGAATTGTTTGACCGTTAGTAGCATAAGTCTAAAATAGTTCATGGTCGTAGATGTTTCGAGAAAAGGATATCGAAACATCGAGAGACCATTGTGTCTTTATCTTCACTATTGAGTGGTGACAATGATCGCATGGTCGTTCGACTTAGCGAAGTCGAAGATAAGACATTGGAGAATGAGTTCACTAAAGACCTAACGAGAATTATCACATGGTTAACATAACTGATATGTCAATAATAACTCTCAGAGATGATAGGCAAGTTGGTCCTTAGACTTGAGGTCATTGTACGAACCTGTACGTGAACATTGTCACTTAGATCTCCGACCTAGCTTCGAGGCAAGGCATGTTGAAAGATCTTTGGTTGGGTGACACTTGAAGCGTGCGAGGAGAGTAATGACCAAGAAAGGATTTGTTTCTCCCGTTTCTAGGGAGTTAGTGTCGCACGTGTTGGTTCGGTCTTTAGTGAAAAACATTGACCAAAGTATGTTGGAAGAAGTCCAACATTATTTGACTAAAGACGGATGGATACTAACCAAGTTCAAGCTATTAGGGTTGACAATTTGACCGTATCCTAGGCTTGACTAAGCGATATAGTTTTGACGAAGGGAATAAAACTGTGGTATTCATCACGGACACAATCCGGGTGGTCCCGACAATACTCATGTCAATGAGTTAACCACATATGTACCGAAACATGGACGGCACCTACTGCTCGTGGTCACTGCCGTCTGGGTTTTGAACCCCACCTGTAGTAGGGTCTTGCTGTAGGGTCTCACACAGAGTGAGACCTTCGTCAAGTAATCAAAAGGATTAAGGGAGATGATACATTGGATGCAATGGAATTAATACGTCATAAAATGTTTGTGACAAAAGCTTTAGGATATTTAGGATGTGGGAAATTGCATATGATGCAAGAGGTCTTGAATATGTCATAAAATATTTGCGAGCATATTTTATATATAATGAACACATGAGATGTGTACCTGAATGACAGGAACGTCACGATCAAAACCCAGGTTCGAACGGCGTCAAAATCGGGCTCCAAATGATTAAACTATAGCCAAACAAGCCCATATAGCCCAAAAGGGGGCATTGCGGGTCGAGCGCGCCCAACCCGCGGGGCAGAACCCGCACCCGTCGGCTGGCACGTGCCTAGTTTGGCTCTAGGGCTTCGTGCCCAGTTTCGTTTGGCGGCTGTAGTTTGCGAAAAATGATGTTTTGACTCAACTTTAGAGCTTCGTTTGAGGGGTCAAACGAACTCGGCTTAGAGCGCTGTTTTTTTCCTACGCATTCACTATTCAACCCTCTTTGAAACGATGTATGACATCATTCTTGGAGCTCAACGGTGAGGGAAGAAAATTCATTGAAGTTTGTCCTTTGTAAAGGTTAAACATAAAGTTAATTTTCTCCTCCAAACCTTTAGTCCCACATCGGTTATTCAGAAAGGGGTGGGGTCAGCCACCTATATAAATAGGGGCCAACCCCCCCCCCCCCCACGAAACTTGCACCAATCTCCAAATCTGAGTGGATCCATTAAACTTGAGCAAGCTTGGATCTAAGCTTACATAAATATTCCCTCTTCTCCATAATTCTTCCTTGCTCCTGATCGGACTCTAGCAAAGTTACGAAGGAGTTCGGATCGGATCGAAGTATTGATGGAGGATCCACTCAAGGTGAAACTTTCTTCGGCACGTTGTTGGCTCGGTGACAAGGGTATTGCTCGCCTTGGGACGATGTTCGGTTCAGGACGCGGTTCGGCTCTGGACGCGGTTCGGCTTGGGAGAAGCAGCGCGGGGCATTGCTTCGGAGATAAAGAAATGTTGCTGAAAACGACGCTTCGTATTCTGCGGAAATGAAGTGAAAGGTATGCAGTTTATTAACATGCATTTATAATTGAAATAGTTAGATAGATCTATCTTTAGGGGTTGGTCAGACCCAACCCGGAGATAGTAGATATTCTGGCTAGGGTTATTTCTTTAGGGTTAGACTTAAACCTGTTTTAAGTTGTTTTTCCGCTGCATAGTTGATTTCTTCGTCCGATCGACTTGGGCCGGACGTCGATTTTATAGCCCTAAGGACCTAAAAACCCCCTACAGTAGTATCAGATCCAGTCACCATGATCTATGTTTTTGTAATTATAAAATGCATAGGATGCAACATGGTTCTCCATCAGATGGAGGTTGATTATTAAGCTATTAAATTGTCGTTCCATGTGATGGTTTTATTTTCGAAAATATTATTTTTTTTGAGAATTAGATCTAATTTTAAAATCATGTGATAATTTTAATAATTAGATCTTTAAAGTTATATGATAATTTTTAATGTAACTTAAATTTATGAGATATTTTTAAGTTGCATGCTTAGCTAAATTTTATGAGATAATTTTAGTTGATCTGTTATCATGCTAAAATGTTTAGTTGATATTTTTAATGGTTATATTATTCTTGCTTATTATGTGATAATACAAGAAAAACTTTTAGGATAACCATTAACAGGTTTCAGAAAATTATAAGATAATTTTTGATGGACATCCTATGTTTTAAAAATTGTTGCAACAAATTAAACTCCTAATACTTGATTTGGGTAGCACTCTCTCATTATTATTATTTTAATTGTTCTAATAATAATTTTTTGAAAAAGGCTATATTTTAAATTGTTACAACTTGAAATTTTAAATGCCTAATACATGATTGGGATAAAACGTTGATATTTAAAAAAATCCTTATAGTTAATAAGGAATTTAATAAATGCTATTAAACAATCCTAATAATTGCGAATTTTTGGATTCAACTAGTTGATAGGATGAACTAGTTTTAATGAAGCCATTTCAAGTCGATGTCACACATATGAATACTTAGTATCATTCATGGATCATGATCCGGTCTGGCGTTTTTTGACTAGTGTTGTGGATCACCCTAACTTGACTAGGGATGGTGATCCTGGCCTAGCCAAATCCTTGGTCGTGTTCTGCCGAACCGCAAGGATGCGAATTATGATTATATGACACCATCGATCACATCTAGTCAATTACATTTAAAATCTTCTTCAAGATTAGCTGTAGCCCTATTTGTTTTAGATGTTGGCAACTATAGGTCCTATGTTGTAGTTGTTAAGTACACTCAAGCTATGGTATAGCTACCTTATGGAAACCAACTTCTTATTACATGAGATGTAGTCTAGACTTAACCCAAACCGTCGTGTCGTGCCCATAGACCGAGCGCCGGTGTAAGTTAGGCTAGATACGAAAATAAGGGTCCGACTAGACTAGTCATTATGATTTGGATAAGCATACTCATGATCATAAGTGGCTAGGGATAAAAACCAATAATGGAATCATATATGATATGATTGATGAAGAGTCATCTACTAATCGCAGAGTCAAGCAATTTGTTGAGCACACTCAAGGTTGTGAGGTTCAGGATGGTTGGATCCCTTTTCCACTAAATTTAATTAATTAAATCGTTCATTATTATGGTTAAAATGATCGACAAAATAGTGGGAGGATATAGTTAGATAAAAGCCATTCTATCTATATTTAAAATTGAACATATATGCTAAACTAGGGTAGTTCTATGTTTACCGATGGAATCCAAATCATAATATCATAAGCGAATAAGTTAATTAGTCAAAATGGTTGGTTAATGAATATCAACTCAAATTCTAATTGATAGACTAAACTATGTTTTCACTAACATTAAAGTGTCCTGCTTAACACTGGCTCAATGACAATGACTTCCTTGAAGCCCTAGCCAAACACAATTCAATCCGCAGGAGCGGGCACGTGCAGCTCCCGTGCACGATTGGCGGGCGCTGCACTGCATGCAGCAGCGCTGGTGGGGCCCACTGCGGGGCCCCACCACTAGGGCTTCATGTCCAGTTCGTTTGGTGGCTGCAGTTTGCGAAAAATGAGGTTTTGGCTAAACTTTAGAGCTTCGTTTGAGGGGTCAAATGAACTCCGATTGGAGCATCATTTTTTCCTACGCGTTCACCATTCAACCCGCTTCGAAACGATGTATGACATCGTTCTTGGAGCTCAACGGTGAGGGAGAGAAAATTCATTGAAGTTTGGCCTTCATAAATGTTAAAATTAAAGTTAATTTTCTCCTCCAAACCTTCATCATTAATTATGAAAGGGAAGGGTCAGCCACCTACATAAATAGGGGCCAACCCCTCTCCTTGACACTTGCACCAATCTCCAGATCTGAGTGGCTCCATTAAACGTGAGCAAGCTCTGATCTAAGCTTAAATAAATATTCCATATTCTCCTTAATTCTTCCTAGCTCCTGATCGGGCTCTAGAAAAGCTACGAATGAGTTCGGATTGGATCCGAAGTCTTGACGGAGGATCCACTCAAGGTGAAACTTTCTTCGGTGTGTGGTTCGCTCGACGACAAGGGTGTTACTCGCCTCAGGACGCGGTTCGGTTCAAGACGCGGGTCAGCTCGGGGACGTAGTTCAGCTGGGGAAGCGGTTTGACTTGGGAGAAGCAGCGCGTGGCATTGCTTCGGAGATAAAGAAATGTTGCTGAAAACGACGCTTCGTATTCTGCAGAAATGAAGTGAAAGGTATGTAGTTTATTAACATGTGTTTATAATTGTGATAGTTAGATAGATCTATTGTTAGGGGTTGGTCGAACCCAACCCTGGGATAGTAGAGATTCTGGTTAGGGTTATTTCTTTAGGGCTAGACTTAAAACTGTTTTAAGTTGTTTCTCCGCTGCATATTTGATTTCTTCGTCCGACCGACTTGGGCTGGACGTCGATTTTATAGTCCTAAGGATCTAGAAACCCCCTAAACACCCCATTGAGCCTCCCCCATGCTCCCAAACACTCTGTCCTAGTAGGACAAAGGGGTGACACATATGACAACCATTTGTCCTTGTATGACAAAATTCAAAATAAATATATCCCCTTATTTAGCTTTTACTCCCAACACAAAAATCAAATCTCATTATAATTTTCCCCCAAGTTTTAATTTTCACCATAATATGTTCCATCCAAATTTCAAATTCAAATCATTTCAAATTCAAACCATTGTCCTGGTGATTCGTGGCAAAAAGTGTATATTTATACCCCCTAACTATCCCTATTTTGTGCTAAGGATTAGGCTTAATCGTGCTCTTTTGGGTATAAACTCACTTTATGTTTCATATTAGAGTTTATTCACATTCTTTGCACAAAACATCATTATATGGACTAATTTCTCCTTACCCTATTTTTCAGGTACTCCTGGGAGTCTTGGGGATTTTCCAGAATTTTCTGGGATTTTTCTGGGATTTCTAGGTATTTTTGGTGAAGTAAAAGGAGGAAAGGGGGGAGAAAATAGGGGAAAAGGGGATTAAATGGGGGCGCCGCGTGGAGCAATCATGCGGCGCCATCATAGCCGCCCATCGGGCGAGCGGTAATTCTCAGGGGCTTTGCCTTGCTTGCATTATCAGCGGGCCGCTGGCCCGCTCGAATATTTCGAGTGGGCTTCGGCCCGCTCTTCTGTTTGTTGCAGGGAACAAGCCCGCCACCAAAGCGAGCTAAGCGGTGGCCCCGTCGTCCGCTGAGCAGGCAGGAGCTGCACGCTGCAGGTAGCAGGCATGCGCCCCCACAACCCGACCCACAGCAAATTGTTGCTGAGCGCGCATCTGCGATTCTGGGCGGGTCGGGCGTGCTCCGACCCGACCCGCAAGGCCTATCCGCAAGCTCGAATGCGAACATGAGTGTTTATTTCGCTTGTAGCAATTCCAGCGACGGGGATACTTCGGCCAAGGGTTTTTACTGTTCTATTGGGGGTTTTAGACCCCCTCTTCTTCCCCAAGAGCTAGGGCTTGGGCTTGGAGGCCATTGGAGGCTAGGAGAGCTTGGAGGGGGAGCAAGAGAGGGGAAAGCTTGGTTTTCTAGGGTTTCTCTTGGTGGTTTCTTCTCCTGTTTTGTAGCTATTGGTTTCTATTGAATTGAATGTATATTTGAGTGATTATTGAATGAATGTGAGAATCTTTTGATAGTTATTCAATTGTTGGTTTGTAATGAATGCTATTTGCTCTTCATTTATGATTATCAAGTTGCTTCTCATTATGAAGGCCTAGAGCCAATCGGGTGTGGAATTGGGATTAGCTAGGGTTTGTGCTCTTGATTATTAATTGTTCATTCCTTGCATTTAATTGGGTTAGCATACCTTGAGATGGATGCTAATAGTGTTGATTGATGGGTTGTGCTCTAGATTTCATTAAGTCGTGCACCACTCTTGGCGGGGCCGTAGAATGGTGGTGTACCTTAAGAGTCACACCTACGTGCACCATCCTTGCATTCTACTGACACGGATGCAAGGATTGACTCACGAGCTTAAGTTAGGGATTTCAACCCACTAATCAACATACGAATGAATCGTACATTACCCTTGGTGGGGATGTAGAACGGCGGTGTGCCTTAAGGGCATTACCAATGTGCGCAAGCCCGCATACCTTGAAATGGATGCGTGGGTTGATTCTTTTGGAGTGAACCTATTGCTAATCAATTCACAGCCCTAATGACATCCCATTCCACACACTTCTCTTTGCTTGACTAGCTCCCTACTTTGGTCTCCACCCTACCTACTTTGTGTAGGATCCTGTCAAAACAGAGTTAGGATCGATAAATGAAGTTGAGACTTACGCTTGCGTATGCGGCACGGTAGTCTTGGAACTTCGCCTTCGGATTCGCCACGACGGATTGAGTCTTCTCACAAACGGAGTAAGGCTACTAAATCCACAATCTAAATCTCTACTTTTAGATTAAGAACTTGGATAAAGACAGAGGAAGGATTTCGGCAGAGCTTCGCTAGAATGAAATGCAAGGCAAGAATACCATGCAAAAGTGTAAGGAAATGGCTAAGCCTTGGGTCTTATTTATAGCCCCCAAGGTAGTTATTTTAGGAGTAATTGTTCCTTTGGAACAATTTAACTAAAGTGTACCATCATACATGGTACAACATAAGCTTAAGTTGTACCATATGCATGGTACAACATAAGCTTAAGATATTCCCCATTTATTAGCCATATGTCGCATGCACTTATGCACATATAATGCGACTTTCCCACTAATCTAGAGATCCTCTCCGCAAGGGAACAGATTCCCTTTGCACACGACTTCGTGTACAAGACGTTTGAGGTCCGTATTCCTTCGTACATCCCCTACAAGGGTGTACAAACGTCATCATATCCAACATCTCCCACTCACACTTGAGGGGATTGTAAGAGAACGTCTTTCTCTTAGTTCTTTCATCTATCATACCGAGAAATAGACCGTGCGACCGTCATGCGCGTAGAGTCTGTTGTTGTGCACTTGTTAGAGATACACAACGACCTCGAAGGTGCAAAGTTGAGTAGTTCAACGCATGCTTTACCCTAGATTATTTCTTCACATTTCTTATACTTTATATTCAACAATTGAATCCCATCTGGATCACAATTGGCTGGCCAGCTTTGAATCATTAAAGTCCAAATGCGAATATGAAATCAATCTTCCTCTTCTTGCGAACCTTCTGATCTTGACTTGATGCGCTTTTCTAACGTGCCCCGCCGCGTCGAATTATCATAGCCCATTAGCAACACGCTAAGATAGCGATCATCTCGTCAAATCTAAAGGAACCAATTGGAGTCCTTGAGGGTAAGAGTTAAGACCCGTATGGCCTTTAAGTCTCACATAATAGCAAACACTATTGCTACTAACTCAGTGGTCGAAATGCATACGTGGTATGAACACGTATTACAACATCACTCCTTTCCCAGGGAGAGTATGTCTTAATGATGTTGTACGGATGAAAGATCAGACACCACAATGCCTATCTTTTGAGTCCTCTTACTACTCATGAAATATTCCCGGACTCTCATCCTGCATAAGACAGATAGGATTTTAAAAAATCCTATGAGATCTCTTTTAAATATCCTTGTGATACAGATCTCAGATCTTTTGTAATCATACATATGATGCAGATCTTTCATTTGACTATCTTGTTTAAGTCACGACTCTAAATCATTTGTCTAATGATTTTGACTTTAAACTAGTCTCATCTCTATCTTATCCATCTGATAAGATAAGGCGGTTGCTCATGTGAGAGAGCCAACCTTAATCTGTCCGACATACACAAAAATAGCTGAGACTTGAACACAAATGTATATAAAATCATTTGTAAGAAACCTGTATGCAATATATATAAAAAGACTTCTTCTTTTTATTAAACTTTGATCTTCTATAGACATGGGAAATATTACATGATACAACTCAGCACCTACGCATTCCCATAGATGATAAGTGTTTGAAGAACACATCTCTGGGGATTGCCTTAGTAAGGGGATCCGCTATCATCTTATGCGTGGATATGTATCCTATGTCTACTTCCTTCCGTTTGTCATAGTCCTTCGCAAACTTGAATCGAATATCAATGTGTTTGGTCTTACAATGAAATTTAGGATCTTTGACATAGTCAATCGAAGCTTGACTATCACTGTATATAGGAACAGTGCTCGAGTCAGTGGCATCCGTCAGCCTGTCTAAGAATTTCCTAAGCCAAACAGCTTCTTGGACCGCCATGCTGAATGCTACAAATTCAGCTTCCATGGTTGATAGGGCGATGCAGGTTTGCTTCTTGCTGCTCCAGGATATTGCACCATTCCCGAGCAAGAAAACAAAGCCTGAGGTAGATCTTCGCTCGTCGAGATCACCTGCCCAATCAGCATCGGTATAGCCTTCGAGTTTCAAGGTATTGCCTTGATAGCACAACACATAGTCCGCAGTCCCTTTGAGGTACCTTAATATCCTCTTCACCGCTTTCCAGTGTGCCTGTCCTGGGTTGGATTGGTAACGGCTTACCATACCAACAGCATAGCAAATGTCCGGTCTGGTACACATCATGGCGTACATCAGACTCCCGACAGCACTGGAGTATGGAACCTTTTCCATAGCTTTCTTTTCTTTTAGATCTTTGGGACACATTTCCAAACATGGAGCCATCAGCCTTATGCTTGATTTTGAGAACCCACTTGTTCCCAATGGCTCAACGTCCCTTAGGTAAATCAACCAAGTCCCAGACTTGGTTTGTTTTCATGGATTGAAGTTCTTCTTCCATTGCCGCTATCCATTTATCTTTAGCAGGGCATGTGACGGCCTATTTGAAATTTGCAGGTTCGTCATCATCTTGTAGTAATGTCATGAATGTTTGAGGAAATTCATCCTCAAATCTCAGAGGTGTTAGCCTCGTTAGATTACTACGTCTTGCTTGAGTTTGATCACTCCCACTTGGAATGACATCACTCCCACTTGGAATAACATCACTCCCACTCGGAATAGGATTGGTATCGTTCGTATCATCCATAGGTGAAGTATGAGGGTCATTTTCCTCTTCACCAAGAATTCTCTCACTCGAACGTTCCGATCCTTCTTGATCCCAAGTCTCAAACAAGGATAAGTCTTGACTTATCTCACCCTGTCTTGGAAACTCGTTTTCCAAGAAGACAACAGTCCTCGATTCGAATTCTATTAGACCCCCATTGTCCTCTTGACCGACGAAAACATATCCTTTGGAGTTTTCAGCGTATCGGATGAAGATACACTTCCTCCCACGTGGCCCAAGTTTGCCATATTTGTGAGAGGATAAATGTGCGTAAGAGGCACAACCCCAAGGTTTTAGAATGCTTAAGTATGGAGTTCTATTGTTCCACAACTCATAAGGAGTAGAACTTACCGACTTCGAGGGTACACGGTTTAAGATGAATGCTGCTGTCAATAATGCATCACCCCAAAAGGGGACGGGCAAATTTGCCTGAGACATCATTGATCGGACCATTTCCATCAATGTCCTATTTCTTCTTTCCGCAACACCGTTTTGTTGCGGAGTATAAGGCATAGTTATTTGATGAACTATGCCTTTTTCATCACAGAGTTCCTTAAAACTCGTTGATTGATATTCTCCACCCCGATCGGTTCGCAAGACCTTTATCTTGCGATCTAGTTGATTTTCCACTAAACTCATATAGTTTTTGAAGCAAGATAAAGCTTCATGTTTGTGGGAAATCAAATAAATGTGACCGAAACGGGTGAAGTCATCAATGAAGGTGATGAAATAGGACTTCTCGCGTCTTGTCTTAACATTCATTGGACCGCAAATGTCCGAATGGATAAGCTGTAATGGAACTTCGGCCCTTGTGCCAGTTCCAAACGGCTTGCGACAAGTTTTCCCCACAAGACAATGTTCGCAAGTTGACATTTCAACTTTTGAAACATTAGATAGCAAGCCACTTTTGGCAAGTCTATCCATTCTAGTTGGTCCAATGTGACCAAGTCTTGCATGCCAACAAATGATCTCAGATTCAGAATTAGAAGCATTTGTCAAATGGAAACTTTCATTAATAGAAGAAGAATCATCATACATAGTGTTTAAAACAATCAATCCATTACAAACATTACCCGACCCAACTAAAGAACTATTACAAACAAGGTCAATATTTTGTTCATAGAACCTCCATTCATAACTTAAAGACATTAACATAACCACGGATACGATATTCCTTCGAATATCTGGAGCAAAGAGGACGTCGTGCAATAATAGAGTCCGGCCGTTGTCGAGAACTAGCTTGCATGTTCCGACGCCCTTGACTTCAACACGAGTGTTGTTGCCGACGTATATCCACTTTGTTCCTTGAGATATCCTTCGATATTCTACGAAGAACCTTCTGTCCTTTGCTACGTGGTCTGTGGCCCCTGAATCAATCAACCAAAAATAGTTAGATTCAGCAAGAAATATGGAACTAGAAACACATATGTAACTAGCCCTACAAGTTACCTTATCACTTCCATCCGTACACGTACGGGCGAAGTGGACGTACTTGTTGCACTTAAAGCACTTGATCTTCTTCAAGTTTTTCTTCTTTGAGTGCACATTCTTTTGCCACTTTTTGTTCTTAGTCTTCTTTGAGGTTTCCGGTTCTTGCTTTCGTTCGTTCATAAACCTTAAGCGTTTATCCTTCCGCATCTTTCCTCCATGTGAGGAACTAACGGCCATGTGCACTTCGGCACTAGGTTTTGCGGCTTGAATCCGCTCTTCCTCGAGTTCGAGGTGTTTGGATACATCGCTTAAAGTTTTAATGCACTCATTATGAGTGAGGTGTATTTTCATGTTATCCCAGCTATCTGGGAGTGAACGAATGACGGCTTGGATCTGTTGTTTGTCAGACAGCATAAGACCCGCATCCTTCAATTCAGCTATGAGATTCGCCATGTGGCGGAGATGCTTTTTCATAGATTGATCTCGCCGCATTTTGTACGAATCAAATTGAATATTTAAGGAGCGGAGTTTGGTGACCGAAGTTCCACCAAACTTTATTTCTAGCCCAGACCATATGTCTTTGGCTAGGTCGAATTCCCGAAATAGACGCATTATGTCATTGTCCATTGCGGACAATAACGTAATACGTGCTATTTTGTTCTTTCGAGTCCAAGTCTCATAAGCTTCTCGGTCCCTCTTGTGTTGGGCCGTATTGCCCAACTCAGGTTCTTCCATTACGTTTTGGAGTGTTTCAAGCACATCTTGCTCCTCCAAAACATATTGGATTTTTATTGACCAAAGTTTATAATTGTCGCCGTTGAGCTTCTCACATTTGTTAAGCTCGACGACAATGTTCTTAGAAGCGGTAGACATATTCGAATCAAAAAACTGCAAAGAAAATGAAAAACACGATCAAAATTCTATGCATAAAGTTTCGATTCTTTAAACACTTGATAAGTTCCTTGGATGCGCTGAAATGTTACTCTAGAATCGAGAAGTTCACTATGTTCCCAACTACCATCTAGAAGTAACTTTCAAAGTATCCCTCTTACTTATCTCATGTAAAAAGAAATCAGAAATGATACCCGTATGGTACCAACAGCAGAAAAATACTTTTGAAAAACATATCTTTCAAAATAGAATAGGTGAGAGTTTGCGCAAAGAATTTTAGCGCAACAATTGCCAAGCCACGAGACCTGTTCTACACACCCATGGGTTAGATAACCATGGCCGGATCGTGGTAGGACTTGGAATTCTAAATTGCGCTATCCCGATTAAGGACGGGACATAACCTATTTGAAAACATCTTTTTCAAAAAATTTGAAATACATTGGCTAATCTCCGTAGAGTAGAGCACAATGTCATAAGTACATTGGCTAATCTCCGTAGAGTAGAGCACAATGACATGGCTAATCTCGCATGAAGTAGAACACTATGGCTAATCTTCAAGGAGTAGAGCCCAAAAAAACTTTATAAAATAAGAGCAGGCAACTGTCGTTAGCCCCGTATGGGCTAGTCGGCACATTCGTGTTTGACCAAGGCCTTTTGACACCCCGTATGGGCTAGTCGGCAAGGTCGTGATCGACCAAGACCTTTTGCCGGATTGGTCGACCAAAACACCCAAATTGGTCGACCAAAAAATTGGTCTACATCACTCCCGGCCAGTGCCGACCAGGCCGGCCCTCGGCCAAGCCCTTGCCGCTACCAGGGCCGGCCGTGGCCCTGGAAACGGCCATGGCCGTCCATTGGCCAGGCCCTGGCCGAGGCCAAGGCTGGCCAGGCCCTGGCCTCTGCCAGGACCGAGGCCGGCCAGGCCCTGGCCAGGGGCCAAGGCGCCTGCCCTGGCCTCGGCCAGGGCGGCCAGGCCCTGGCCTGAGGCCAGGGCACTGCCCTGGCCTCTGCCAGGGCGGCCTGGCCCTGGCCGGGGCCAGGGCGGCCATGCCCTGGCCTGAGGCCAGGGCGGCCTGGCCCTGGCCTCTGCCAGGGCGGCCTGGCCCTGGCCTTGCTGCGGCCAGGGCCCTTTGGCCCTGGCCTGGCCTGGCCTGGCCGCGGCCAGGGCTCCCTGGCCATGGCCGTGGCCGGCCAGGGCCGGCCGGCCATGGCCCGGCCATGACTTATTGGCCTTGACCGGCCATGGCCCTTTGGCCATGGCCGGTCTCCCCCCTTCATGGGGTGGCCGTATGCACTCCTCCCCCTTGATGGGGTGGTTGCGGTGGTTTTCATCGTTATTGGCCGTAGCCAACCCCCTCCGCATGGGGAGGGGAAATGCATTGCCTCCATTGCCCATATGGCCATAGATTTATGCACCAAAAGTCATCTTCCCCGATGGGAATAACCACCATCTTCTTCTCCGGTGAAGCACCCGTTCGTCGATGAAGCACCCGTTCGTCGAGAAAGTAGTTATTCTCTAATGGCTGTGTGCCAAAAATGAAAAATAACACACTTTAAAGTTCGTAAACTACGCGCTCCACATGAAGAGAGTTCACATTCCCTATGAATGGAGACTCAGCATCCATGAAGAGAGTGAGCTTGACGATATGAACGGTTGGTTCTTCCCGTCACGGAGAGTTCCTACCATATCCGTAATGGTAGGAGACCCTAACGTGAAAAGAACAACCACTGCGTTCTCTCCGTCACGAAGCGTTCCTATCATATCCGTAATGGTAGGATACCCATTCGTGAAAAAGACAACGCCTCGTTCATCGGTTCGACGGGACGACGGTTTGACCGGGGCGAATCCGTATGGCTCTGATACCAATGTAGAATCCTGTCAAAACAGAGTTAGGATCGATAAATGAAGTTGAGACTTACGCTTGCGTATGCGGCACGGTAGTCTTGGAACTTCGCCTTCGGATTCGCCACGACGGATCAAGTCTTCTCACGAACAGAGTAAGGCTACTAAATCCACAATCTAAATCTCTACTTTTAGATTAAGAACTTGGATAAAGACAGAGGAAGGATTTCGGCAGAGCTTCGCTAGAATGAAATGCAAGGCAAGAATACCATGCAAAAGTGTAAGAAAATGGCTAAGCCTTGGGTCTTATTTATAGCCCCCAAGGTAGTTATTTTAGGAGTAATTGTTCCTTTGGAACAATTTAACTAAAGTGTACCATCATACATGGTACAACATACGCTTAAGTTGTACCATATGCATGGTACAACATAAGCTTAAGATATTCCCCCTTTATTAGCCATATGTCGCATGCACTTATGCACATATAATGCGACTTTCCCACTAATCTAGAGATCCTCTCCGCAAGGGAACAGATTCCCTTTGCACACGACTTCGTGTACAAGACGTTCGAGGTCCGTATTCCCTCGTACATCCCCTACAAGGGTGTACAAACGTCATCCATATCCAACACTTTGGGCTTGGCTCGATTGTCTTACCATCACACTCCACACTACACTTATTAGTTTACTTGGTTGTGCCAATACCTTTAGCATTCCATAACCAATTGAGATTGTGAAAGTGAAACGAATTGTCTCTGTGGATTCGACCCAGTACTTACCGGGATTATATTACATTGACACTCCTACCCTTGGGAGGTGAGCGTGAGCATCCAACTTGGATTGTGCACGTCTCGCGGTCAATCACCTGGTCATCATCCTAGTCACCAACGTTTAACCTAATCATACTTTGGTGTCCACGTAGGACAAAGTTAAAAAATGCCCTCATTTGTATAATTGATTAGTGAATGCATGTGTCCGTGTCATGGCTTGTTTAGCCCTATACAGTGACTGACACGGTAGTCCTCTACGCACAAATAGAGGGAGTATAGGGAGTTGATAAGAGGTGATATGGCGTGTATGTGGCTGGGGGCAGTCGTGTAATTTCGTGAAGAGTGTGAGGGCATTTTGGTCATTTGGCAATACGGGTGGAAGTGTGTGTAGAGTAAAGGTGAGTGTGTAAAGTAATGTCATACTTGTAAATTTTGAAGGAGTGGGTTAGTGTGAGAGGGGCTAGTGTGAAAAGGGATGGGATTAGTGGCATACTCGTAAATATTTAGAAGGGTGAGGGGCAAAATGGTCTTTTGGTCTAAAAGAGGGGTGTGTGTAAAGTAAAGGAGTGTGTGCATAAAGTAATGGCAAACTTGTGAATACTTGAAAGTTGAGGGATAGTTTTGGGAGGGTATAATAGACATTTCACCATGTGCATGCTTATCCTAGAGTAGGTTCTAGTGATAGATATTTTTAGGGGAATTTCTAAACTCTTCTTTGACTTTCCTTTTCTTTTTCTTTTTCATTCCTATCTCCCTCTCCCCCTCCTAGAACCTGGCCGAAAATCCTCTCCCCCTCTTTCTTCTTCATCCAAGGTCAAAAACCGTAATTTTACTTCCAAAAATATTCAAGAAAACCCTAGCTCTTTAAGGAGAAAGAAAGGTGGAAGGAAGAGAAAGAAAAGAGAGGAAGAAAGGGGCTTTCTTGAGGTAGGATTCTAACTTTGGCTAGAGAGTTTTATTTAGAGATTATGAGAGTATTATGATGCTAATAAGATTGCTCATATTCTTGAATTTATGTGTTATGTTTGCAATATGTCAAAAAGATCCAATTTTTCCTTGGTTTTTTAGCAAACTACCCTTCTTTGAAATTCTGAAATCCTGCTGTGAGTTTATTCATGTGTTGTGATCACTGTAGATGGAATTACCTTCTGAAAAAACAATATTCATGTAGCTCATGAATTCCTACCACAGATTCATATAAAATTTGACATATGTTGAGTTCAATAAGTAGGAGTAAAAATTCAATGTTTGCAACATGTCTGAAATTCTGTCAAACTGGACACAGTTTAGAAAAATGAAGTTTATTACCTGCACACTCTATGGAATTTTCTGTTCTTGGTCTTGTTGTAAAGTTAACAAGTTTATCTACAAATTCATCACAGTGCATATTTTCCGAAATTCAGGCTGCGACATGCCCAAAATTAGCTTCTAATACAGACACTGAAATCTGTCAGGAAAACAGTCTGTACAGGTTCTAACAATTAATTCACTATAAATCACTCAGTCCATATTTATGCATGAAATTTTATAGGTGAATCCAGTACTACTACATCTTCAACTTTCATTCAAATAATTTTGTCAAATTCACAAAATAAATTGATGAAACATGCTGATTTTGTAGCTATTCCTGCAAATTTCAGCAATCTGGACTGATTTGGGGGAAGTTTGAACTTATACCGATGTTAAATTGTCCATTCCAATATGCATGAATATTGTTGATACCTTTAAGAAAGTTAGTTATGATATTTGTTACTAAAATTGATGGTGTCTTCATAATATGGAGATTGCTATATATGTGTTAAAATGCCCCCATTGAATGTGATGTTAAGGAGAACTTGGGAAATGGCCATTATAATGTGTGTGCCATGTATTACTTTTATAAACTTGTGTATGTTTATTGATGATTATGACACATGACATGTCAACTGAGACGTCTCGATCTGCCCTAAGGCAGGTGAGCATCCTAGTATGGGGATGTGTGAAGTTTGGGTATAACTTAATCATAAAGGACTGGACTGAGAAGTTGGGGGAAAAGATATGTGATGTGTGATACTTATTCACACTCGCCTTTACCAGGAGTGGAGGGGACATACGGAGGTTGTGTTCTATGGGAAGCCTCACTCCTGCCAGTGACGGAGGAGCTAAGAGGCCTGGCGTACAGTGACCGTGTCCACTGCGTCGTGTGCTATATTAACCCCAAATTTGGAGTGAGGTCGAGGCCCTTATCTTTAAGTAATACACAGGCTTCCAAGGAGTCACTAACATCTGCTGACTAATGAACTTCAGATGTGTTGTGGTTGCATACTTGTGTATTGTACTCTTCACCTTGGTTACTTGTACTTCTATTGCCTTTACCCTCATAACCCCTAAATGATCTCCCCTACTCTAGTTAGTTTTCTACTGGGCATGTTTTGACGTGCTCATTTTACTTTTTCAGGTCTTGAGCAGGCGACACCAGAGCATAATCTCCCTCAGGAGATTCCTTAGATGTGAGTTTTGACTTAGGGACACCACACTTTTGGGCTGTGTCTTGTAGTGTGAGTTGGATCGAGTGGTGAGCGAGTTGTCTTTTGTAGCTGTGGTATATGCTGGTGGCTTGTAGTACTTCTCATGTATACTTGAGTCAGTTTCACTTTGTACTTGATGCTGGTGTGTGGTTCTATCCTTGGTTATGTAAATCTGTGGTTATGTACTTTCTGTGATGGCTGAATGTGTTGCTTTCTATTTATATAAATATATGTGATGTATGATCCCAGCATTCACAGTGGCCTGCTTATTGTGTGTTTTCTTTTCACGCTTGGTGTAATACCGCGGCTTGTCAGGCTCCATCCTCCCTTGCCCATGGTATAGAATGCCATATAAGGTATTTGTGAGGATGGGGCGTGACAGGTTTAGTGGTGGCCCATGCAGGTCAGCTCTCATTGCGATATGCGAAAGGATGATACATCAAACACTTTGATACCATCACATATGGTACTGATTCCACTTGTGCTGTCCTTTCCCTGCAGAATGGACAGTGGAAAAGGGATATCTTCATCAGAGATGGAGCATGCCGAGCCCTCTTTGATGGAGAAGATTTTGATGGGTTTCCAGGCGAGTCCGGGTCAGCAGGCTGAGATGCTCGCCAAGATGTAGTGTCAGAAGACCCCTGGCTTCAAGTAGTTTAGGGCAATGAAGCCGAGGACTTTTTCTGGCAAGGAGACAGCATTGGAGGTCGATGAGTGGTTACAGTGCATAGAGGATGACCTCACAGCTGTTGGATTTCCACTGGAGAGTTGGGTTGATGCAGAAAAAAGGCAGTTGACACATCAGACCAGAGATTGGTGGGATGCCCAGGAAGCGACATCTGACAGGTCCTATCTCTTGGAAGACCTTCAAGGAGCATTTTGAGTCCAAGTTCCTTCCAGAGACTGCAAAGGATGAGCTCAGACAGCGTTTTAAGCAGTTGACTCAGGGCCGGCGAAGCGTGGATGAGTATGACGCTGAGTTTTCCTTGCTGAGCAAGTTTGCCCCGGAGCTAGTTACGACTTATTCCACCCAAGCTCGATGCTACCGTATGGTATTTGATCCGGAGTATATAGGGGCGATGTCTACACAGAAACTCGCCACACAGGAGGATGTGCTCGAAGCGGCAAGATTATAGGGAAAATGCCTACAGGTGACAGATGACCATCAGGACCACAGAAGGCATTATCTCGACCAGTACAGACGGCCCAGTTCAAGAGGCCAGGAGACCCTGCAGTGACACAGAGACGTCTAACATGCCAATTCTGTGGCAAGACTGGTCATGAGCAGAAGGAGTGTAGGGCTTGGGCTAGATAATGCTTTGCTTGTGGTGGCCGAGGACACATTAGCAGGTTCTGCCCGCAGCAGGGTGCCTACTCGGCCCCAGTAGAACCTGTGGCTGCTAGGCCGATGCAGCAGCGAGCTCTTCCACCTGGTTCACAGCGGCCTTCACTTCCGGCACCAGCTGGACCAGGCATACCAGCCTCCAGAGGACCTTCCTTGCCTCCTCAGCGGCAGACATTTAAGAAGGCACACTCTGCTCCAAAGCCCCAGGCTTTCACGTTGACAGCAGTAGAGGCATAAAACTCAGGCTAGGTTATCACTAGTATGGTTATAGCCCTCTCCTTACTTTACATTATATCACTTGTTGCTTAGTTATGATGGACGTTGGTTTGATTTCCTTGTTGGCTTCTAGGTATGGTTAAAGTAGCATCTTTTTCTGCTTTGGCACTTTTTGATTCTGGGGCTTCCCACTGTTTTCTGTCCCGACAATTTGTGGACAAACATGCTATACCAGTTGACTCCTTCACTGTTAGTTGGAATATTCACACAGGTAGTGGTGTGATTAGGAGTACTTCAGGGCTCCATGGTTGTCTAGTGGAAATTTGCGGTCGGGAGGTATATGCTGACTTCCTTGTGATTGAGATGGCCACCTTTGAAGCTGTGTTTGGGATGGACTGGTTAGCGATGTTTTGTGCCACTATTGGTTGCAAATTAAGGAGGGTAGTCTTTCAGATTCCCAATCATCCAGAGTTTGAGTTCAGAAGTGGTAGTTGCACATTAGAACCTGTAAGATTCAGAGCGACATCAGTGGAAGCAGAAGTGTTGGCAATGGCCATGGAGGCAGAGCCAGTCTTACCCAGGGTTGTGCATGACTTTCCTGATGTCTTTCCTGATGACATTTATGGACTTCCTCCTGATCGATCATTGGAGTTCACCATTGATTTGATACCAGGCACACAACCCATTGTGAAGGCTCCTTATCGGATGACACCACCTGAGTTGGCTGAGCTTCGTAATCAGTTAAAGAACTTATCAGAGCGAGGGTTGATACAGACAAGCGTGTCACCTTGGGGAGCACCAGTGCTTTTGGTGAATAAGAAGGATGAATCCCGGAGAATGTGTATTGATTATAGGGAATTAAACAAGGTGACAATAAAGGACAAGTACCCACTTCCTCGCATCGATGACCTCTTTGATCAGCTTGGTGGATCCCGAGTCTACTCAAAGTTGGACTTATGGAGCGGTTATCATCAGATAAAGGTTCGGGAGTCCGATGTTCTGAAGACAGCTTTTTGATCGCTCCGGGACGTAACCCTAAAGAACGGTTGTAGTTTTACCGCAAGCGCACGGTGTAGCGGCGAGCGGGTTATCGAACACAGGGAGGACGAATGACCGTGCTTGTTCTGATCAACCTGGCTATTCAAGAAGAGAGAGATTTGCCTTTGGCGATCCTGTCAAAATCGTCAGACAAAGTACGGAAATATCAAATCAAATAAAGAACGTCTAGGGAATGGGGAATTCCCGCTACTCACCGTATTCCGTAAAAGTGGTTCATTGGTATCAAAGTTGCTAGAATAAGATTTTGGATGAACTAGTTGTAACTGAATGTAGAACCAAGCTCACGCTCTCGCGCTGTTGCCGGTCTATAGCTATCCTAGGCTCGGGTCCAATCTCTTACAAACCCTAGCCTAGGGAAGCTAGAATTAGGATCAACATCATCGTTCAATCGCACACCGAGCCCAATCTCTTGCAAACTCGGCTCACGACCTAGATTGGGATAGTTCCTACCCGTCCAATCTCTTGCAAACGGGTATTGGCGCGGAATTGGAACCGGAAACCCTAGTATCGGTCCAATCTCTTGCAAACCGATACTACGGAAATTCGATTCCAACCCAATTCGGATTTCTAGGGTTTCCTATCGAATTGGGATCCAATCTCTTGCAAATCCCAATCGATGTGAATTCCTAGCCATCCGTAGTAAATTGATCCCAATCTAATCCCTAGTAGCAATTCTAACAAAATTCCTAACAATTCATCACAATTATGAAATAGGGCTTGTAGGGTTCATCCCCACGCCCCAAGACGTGGCGACTACTCACAATTCATAGCAAGATCACAAGAATAATCAATGAAATAAGCAATAGAATTCATCACAATATTGAGATATGCAATAAAAATAGAATTTTTAGAGAGAAGAGAAAAGCAAACCAATGGAGTTCTTCAATTAATCCAACAAAAATCCAATTTTGTCTCCTCTTCAATCACAAGAATAAAACTAAAAAGCTAATCTAAAAGGCTGTAAAAAATCTAAGAGAGAGGCTCTCAAAACTAGGGTAAAAACAGGGGTTAAATAGCCCCCAAAATCGTCCAAAAACTGTGACCAAAATACCCCTGCGCAGCCTGTTTTCCGCAATTTTCGCTACAGGCAGCGCATCGCACTCGGCCGAGTGACAAAAGTCGCTCGGCCGAGTGAAAACCCTGTAATTTTCCAGTTAGTATCGATCTTCAGGGGTCTTCACTTCGGGGGCGGCTCAGCCGAGTGAGTTGTCGTCACTCGGCCGATGGCTTCATGGTACTCGGGCGGACGGGATTATCCACTCGGCCGAATGGGTCTTCTGAAGCTCAGGCAGCCGAAAAACAGTAACATGGCGATTTTTGAAGGGCTTCGTCTGGGCGCCACTCGGGCGGACGGGGTCTCGTCACTCGGCCGATGTGGTCTCCGTCGCTCGGTCGAGTGCACGTGTGTATCGTGTCTGATCTGGTCGGCCGAGCAGTGTCTCGCTGGTCGGCCGAGTGACTCCTTCACTCGGCCGAGTGGGACACAAAAAATGCCCAGATTGCTTATTTTGGCCTCCTCGTCGCTCCTGCGACGTCCGTTCTTCTTCCGCTCCTCTCCAACAGCAAAATACCCCTCGGGGAGGTCATCGGTGACCGTCTGGAGTAGGCGTATCTCGAGATCACTCCAAATCACGCCAAATGCGACAAACACAACAAATCGTGAAAAGCATCGCAATATCGTCGATATATCGTGAAAAAACATGATTTGGGCGATCTAAATGGCATGCAAACATGCGGTAAAAAAGTGTAAAATAAGGAGTGATCAAAATCCCCCAAGCTTACCTCTTACTCGTCCTCGAGGAAGATAAGTAAAAGGCGAACCCGGTGGATTCGGACACCGAAAACGGCGGAAAAAAATGAAAAATGAAAAACAGAGAGGAATGAAAAACGAAATAAAAATAAAGAATAAAGAAAGAAGCGAAGAGGTAAGCTGCTAGATCATTTTCTCAGGACGTGGGTTTCACTTACTCATATAGCGTGCACCGAATGAAAAACACATGTCAAAGAGTTTTATTTTGATATCATAGTATAATAGTGCAAATAGAAATAGAAAACCCACGAACAACGATATAATCATGCAAAACGGAATAATTTTAAAATTAACATCGTCTGAATCATTTAAAGCGGTATACAAATCACAGATCACACACTTTTCAATTGAATGCTTTCTATCAGGAGTATAAGAGTATCACACTATAGAATAGAGAGAATAGAAAAGTATGGATTTCATGAAATGATTGCTAGGCTTAGATTTCTGGATTTCGTAAAGCTAGAAATAATCTCACCGAGTATAGAATATTACTTAGCCTAGGTTGTCGTGCAACGTCAAGTAGTCACTCTCTCACACATCAATGGATCCCCTCCCCCAAGCTTATCCATAAGCGTGGTGGCATAAAAAAAATATTTACATCCCCATTTCTATAGAGCTCCAAAAGCAATGAAAAGAGAAGAGAAAGAAAGAAAGTGAGATGGGATCTTTTATTGAGGATTTTTCCTCTTTTCTTTTTTTTTCTTTTCTTTTTTTTGATGCAAAAGCATATATACACAACGATCCCTACTCAAAGAGAGATAACGATATACAGGAATATTTTCTCTTCTTTTTTTTTCAAATAAGAAATTTGGAGCTAGGAATTAATAGCGGGGGAAATGCCATATAATAGAGTCGCTAAGGGGAGATTCACCAATGATTTTAAAAGTAGAGAAATGATGTTCAAGATTTGTGGAGAAAGAAATGAATATATCACTCGGTTCACTCTATAAGACATGCACGACAACTGCAGCAGGGTAATCTAATCTACTCAGTTTCGATCACAAAAAAGCTAACTAATCCAAATTTATCATAGCTAACATCATTCAATCATCCTGAAGTGAAATGTACAATTCATGCATATAGAAGTGATATAGCAAAAGAAATCAGTACTCCAGATATAGGCATTCAATGCGTGAATCTTGGTGTGTTTTCTGTGATAGCATACATATGAATATTCAGACTCGGCTAATAATAAAATTTCATCCATTTTCATGTGGAAAAAGTGTGGGTTACTATTTCTAGATGCAAGGCAAGTCATAGCATATGATATCAGGAATAAAATCTAAGACATGACAAATAAAGCATGCATATAGAATAAGCTAACTCCACGTCATCATCATCACAGAAAAGTCATCTCTAGCATGAGATGAAAAAGAAAGAAATAAAGATAAAGGGAAAATAGAACTACGTACAATGCGGCACACAGAAAAATAAGAAAAACGTGATGCATGGCAAAATAAAAGAAAATTGATGAAAACAAGTGCAAAAGCGAAAAATGGAGTGAAAAACTAAAAATAAAGGTGGCAAACCGAAAAAAAACGTGAGAACTCACTCCCCCAAGCTAAATGGCACAGTGTCCTCAATGTGCAAAGTGTGGCACACCGAGAGACAAGTAAAGTGAGGGGCAAGTGAGGATGCATGCATGAAAAAAGAGAGAAAATAAAAAGAGAAAAATAAAGAAATGAAAAATATGATGCGGACATGATGCATGCAGATATGGAGTGATACAGATATATAAGTGGGTCACCAAAAACTCTCCCTCTCTCCCAAAAAAGATATATAAATATATGGTCGAAATGAGAATCCCAAAATAAGTGAGGGGAGGGGGGTGGGCAAAACTGCAACAGGACCCAGCAGAAACGGGCAGCACAACGGCAGGAATAATCGATGGCATCAAGGGTGCCTAAGAAGGTGGTGCTGCGCCGTCTCCGTCCTGAGGCGGAAGTGGTGGTGGCTGAACAGGCCACTGAGCGGGTGTGGGTGTGGAAGTGGTAGCAGGCTGAGTGTGTGTGGAAGTGTGGGTGGGAACCTGCTGGGTGGGTGGTGGTACGCGGGGAGACGCTCCAAGACCTGGGTAAAACAGTAGTGGATCTGGGGGATCAGGGCGAAGCGGTCAGCCATCGCAGTGACTGTGGCGGACAGGGTCCTAAGGTCGCCTCTGAGGCCACTCACCGCCCCCTCTAGAGCACGAATGCTCTGAAGTACAGTGTCGGGGGGAGGTGGTGCAGAGGGACGCACTGGTCGTGGCTGTGCAGGGCGGGGCTGGCGTACTCGAGTCGCGTATGTGACGGGCTCAGCGGGGAAGGGAACGAAAGGTGCTGCGCTCGCAAATGTGGGCCTGGCCTCAGTGTGAGGCCGGGGCACCGGCTGGTGAGAAGTGGAGGCAGCAGCAGCGAAAGAAGAATGCAAAAGTGGCGGCGAGGCGGCCAGAGAGGTCAGTGGCACAGAAGTGTGGACAGACGCCACGACACTCTCGGAGAATACAGCAGCAGTGGAAACAGAGGGCTCTCCGCACTCAACTACGGTCGGCGGGTGCTCGGGTGGTGCAAAAGAAACAGGCTCAGCAGATAGAGGGCCAGTGGGGGTGGTGACAGCCGCGGGAGTGGTGGAGGTGGGCTCAGCTAAGGTACTCCCGACACCGACAGAGGTGTGGACAGAGGTGTCAGGGGCAGCGGAAACATTAGGTATAGGCTGAGGGGCCACAGGGTCAACAGGGGCGGCAGGCTCGGCAGGGGCGACAGGGTCTGCGGGGGCAGCGTGGGCAGCGTGGGCCTGCTCGGCCTCCTCGGCCTCGAGCACGTAAGCAGCGGGGATGAGAACATCCATCGCAGGGAGCCAGTCAACGTGGGCTGGTGCAATCTGAGTCCGAGCTGGGCTCGGAAGAATCATGTAATCGGCACCGTAAGAGCCGTGCAACCAGACCCAGTGACGCTCACCGTGCGGACGAAGCATCTTCATCCGGGCCATAACATCGATCGACAAAGAAGTGGGGCCCGGTACTCGTCGCAAGTCGTCAGGGAAGTCCTCGCCGGTCATAAGGGCAAGCAAGGTGATCAGGCCGCCGCAGCATATCGGTGAGCGAGCGCCCACCGATACAATGATGCGGTCCAAAAACCAAGCCGTGACATCAATCACGACGGCGGGGACCAGCTCATCGCCATCCCTAGATAGAGCTCTGGGACGTGTCATCGCGTAGAGCATGTAGAGCTCTGGCGTAGACATCGTGCCCGGCTCATATCTGGCCAAAAAGGTCGTCGCCATAAGGCGCTGAGCAATACGGAGGCAGGGATGGACAATGGCCGAGGCCTTGGCCCTACTAGGGTCAAAGGCAGCGTGGAGACCCGTAATCCGGGCCCAGAAGGCACCGGCATCGAAGAAAGGTGGGGGGATATGGGTGGGGCCGTAACCGCGATCGGCTCCGGGGACAGCGGGCCACGAGAAAAACGCTCTCATCATATCGAGAGTGACCTGGCACTCCCGATCCATGAACCGGAACGAGCATCCCTCGTCGGTCCGGGCGATCGAACTAAGAATCTCAAGTGTCGGGCGGGTGAACGTGTCCGCCGACACCTGGAAGAAATCTCGCCAGCCCACGTTGTCGTACAACGTGAGCATCCCCTCTAGTACCCCTAGGCGTCCTAGGTCGGCAAGGTGTGCAAACCTGGAGGGTACGATCGAGCGCTGGGAGATACGCTCGAAGACGGCGCGGTGTGCGTCGTCTCGGAACGTAATCCTGAGCGGCCCGACCAGTGGAGTCGGAGGTGGTGGCTGCGGAGCGGCGGGGAGTGGCTGTGCGGGCTGTGCGGGCTGTGTGGGCGCTGCAGGCTGTGCGGGGTGTGCGGGGCCTGCAGGCTGTGCTGGGTGGATGGGGTGTGTGGGAGAAGGTGGAGGAGAGTCCTCCAACTCGTGTGAGGGGCCGGCATCATCCGACCGCTTCCGCTTGGCGGAAGCTCTCTTCGACCGCGGCCGTGTCCGGGGCGGCATATCGGCCCCGAGCGCGTGCCAAAAAGTGTAAAAAGTGTGGCGTGTGCAAAAGAATGGAAGGAGTATACCCAGACACGCCGCGAGTGCAAGATAATGGAAGCGTGCGAAGTCAGCGCCTCCGCGAAGCCCAAATCAATCCGTAGAAGCTCCCCGGGGCTCCCCTAAGCTCCAAAAAACAACCTGCGCATGAAATGGCGATATCAGCGGGTAATATTCAAAATGTATGGGGCATTAGGGGTATAATAGATAGATATAGGAATTGATCGGGGTTTGGGGGTCGTTTAACACATGGATCCTCTAAAAATACACAAAAAGAGGAGAAATAGGGCGAGATAGGCGATACCGGAGATGATCGGAGCGGCGGCCGCCGGCGGCGACTCGGGCGAGTCACGGCGGGTGGTCGGCCGGCGGTGGCTGGCCAAGCGGCGGCGCGAGGTGGCCGGTCGGGCGAGTGGGGGTTGTGTGCGAGGCGAGCGGGCGAGGGGAGCTGAGGGGTCGCACGGTTTGGGAATTTTTTTCGTTTCGAAAATTGTGCCGCCCCGCAGCCCCTTATATAATAAAAGTTACGACTCGGCCGAGTGACTATGTCACTCGGCCGAGTGGGATCAATGGAAAATCCTCCCCGCTTACGCTTCGGCCGAGTGGCTTTGCCAGCCTCGGCCGAGTGGAGTAAGTCCATTCGGCCGAGTGACAGAAGCTACTCGGCAAGACTCGCCCTAGGTGTGTATCCGTTTTACTCGGCCGAGTGAAAATATATACTCGGCCGAGTAGCAGTTATACTGAAATCAAGAAAATAAACAGAGAGTTGGGTACAGCAGACTTCCCTCGTTTGTGAGCGGCTCGGCCAGACGAACTTGTGTACTCGGCCGAGTGACTAGTATACTCGGCCGAGTGAGCCTTGTGTTCTGCTGTTTGTCTTCGTTTGGGCTCTAAACTCCGTCTTTCTTCCTCCAGTCGATTTCATCTTACTCCTAAGCATCGAGCACCTTCCTGGAGCACTCCTTGTCATCTCGTTCGTCCTCCTCATTATGGATTTACCTATCTCCTTTCCTGTCAAGAAAAATCGGACCCGTTATCACAAAATTTTTGGGCGAACGACTCAAAACACTAAAAATTTCTAAAACAAAAATAAAGAAAAAGTAAAAATAAAGCAATAACCGTCGGGTTGCCTCCCGACAAGCGCTCGTTTAAGGTCGTGAGCTCGACCCCCTATGATTTTCAATTAATGCGGGATGTTTGGTGCATATGAGATGCACCCATCAAACTTTCCGGGGAGAACGCTTGGATTCGGAAGTTGCGGCGGCGTGTTCTCCCTCGGTGGTCTCTCGTCTCGAATAGTGTTGGGGGGAGGCTCCCCCAAGCTAGCGTTTGCTCCGGTCGACGGCTTCACCGGTGACGCTGATTTTTGTAGCGGCGGAGCTTTCTTCGGAGACTTTTGTTTCGAGAGCTTGCAGAGCTCTCGAATCCTTGCGACCTTGCGACATCAGCGTCGCCTTCATCATTTTCAGTGGAGAGGTCGGGGGAATCGTCTATCTTCTCATCTTGGCCTAAATCCGGGCCTTCATCAAAATCCTCATCGAAAAGAGCGCCAATCGAGTGGGGGATCGCCTCTTCTATCACCTCATCAAGGAGGTCCGAAAGATCGTCCGACCGTCCCCTAAGCAAATATATTCTATTGGTTTCGCCCGTCAGGACTCCCTCGGAATAGTGTTTGAGTCTCTGACCATTTACTTTGAATGTGGAACCATCCTTGCTTTCCAACTCGAAAGCTCCTCCTGGTTGTATGTGCTTGATGGTGAAAGGTCCGGACCAACGTGACCTCAACTTACCGGGAAATAGTCGGAGCCGGGAATTATAGAGCAAGACCTTATCTCCTACTTTGAAGTCCATGACGGTTATGTGGGCATCGTGGAGAATCTTGGTCCTTTCTTTGTAAATTCTTGAGCTTTCGTAGGCGTCTCTTCTTATCTCATCAAGCTCGTTGATGTCCAAGAGTCGCCTCACCACCGCACTCTTGTAATCGTAATTAAAGGTTTTGATGGCCCAATATGCGCGGTGCTCCAACTCTACCGGTAAGTGGCAAGCTTTCCCATAAACGAGTCGGAACGGTGTGGTGCCTATGGGAGTGCGAAAGGCCGTGCGATATGCCCATAGAGCGTCGTTTAGCTTCATTGACCAATCCTTTCTAGATCGATCCACCGTCTTTTCGAGAATTTGCTTAATTTCTCTATTTGAGACTTCCACTTGGCCGCTTGTCTGGGGGTGATATGCCATGCCAACTCTATGATTTACCCCGTACTTCTTTAGCATGGCTTCAAACTTGTTCTCTATGAAGTGGCTCCCCCGTCGCTTATCAAGGTACGAGGCACTCCGAAGCGCGGGAAGATGTTTTGCTTGAAGAACTTGGAGACGACCCTTGCATCATTAGTAGGGGTGGCGATTGCTTCCACCCATTTGGAGACATAGTCGACGGCCAATAGGATGTATTTGTTGCCATTGCTCGACGGAAATGGTCCCATGAAGTCTACTCCCCAACAATCAAAAAGCTCAATTTCTTGGATGGGCCTCATTGGCATCTCATTGCGCTTGGAGATATTCCCGGTCCGTTGGCATCTATCGCACCCCTTTACAAAGTCGTGGGTGTCTTTAAACATTGTCGGCCAAAAGAACCCGCTCTGCAAAATCTTAGCGGTAGTTTTAGAGGCGGCATGATGTCCTCTGCATGGTAGACCGTGGCAATGCAAAATGATGGATGTCGCCTCCTCTTTAGAAACACACCTCCGAATGACGCCATCCTTGCATATCTTGAAGAGGTATGGATCTTCCCAGAAGTGGCTACGGACTTCATGAAGAAATCTCCTCTTTTGATGCATGGGCATCCCATGCGGTTTAATTCCACAAGCCAAGTAGTTGACGAAGTCCGCGTTCCAAGGGACTTCACCGGTCCTTATGGCATATAGCCTCTCATCCACAAATGTGTCGTCGATAGGCAAACTCTCATCCTCCTTGTCGCGAATGAGCCTAGATAAATGATCCGCCACGACATTGTCCGTACCCTTCTTATCTCTGATCTCTAAGTCGAATTCTTGCAACAAGAGTATCCACCTAATCAACCGAGGTTTGGCCTCCTTCTTGTTTAAAAGATACTTCAATGCCGCATGGTCGGTGTGGACAATCACCTTGGAACCGAGGAGGTAGGAGCGAAACTTCTCTATGGAATAGACGACCGCTAGAAGCTCCTTTTCGGTATTTGTGTAGTTTTTCTGCGCGTCATCCAATGTCTTGCTCGCATAGTATATCGCATGAAGCTTCTTATCTTTTCTTTGTCCCAACACCGCTCCAATGGCTTGGTCGCTAGCATCACACATCAGCTCAAAAGGAAGGCTCCAATCCGGTGGTTGTATGATGGGCGCGGAGACTAGTGCTTCCTTCAAGGTGTTGAAGGCTTGCAAGCATTCTCCTTAAAAAACAAAAGGAATATCTTTAGCGAGCAAGGAAGTAAGTGGTCGGGCAATCGAGGCGAAATCCTTGATGAAGCGGCGGTAAACCCCCGCGTGACCAAGAAAGCCTCTAATGCCCTTGACATTAATAGGAGGAGGAAGTTTCTCGATTACCTCAATCTTTGCTTTATCTACCTCAATTCCTCTCGAAGAGACAAGATGTCCGAGAACTATACCTTCTGTGACCATGAAGTGACACTTCTCCCAATTGAGAGTGAGATTGTTTTGTTGGCACCTTTTTAGGACTTTAGTAAGATTTTCCAAGCAAGAGTCAAACTCACTTCCATAAACCGAGAAATCATCCATAAAAACTTCCATAATATTTTCAATGTAATCGGAAAATATGGATGTCATACACCTCTGAAAGGTGGCGGGAGCGTTACAAAGGCCAAACGGCATCCTACGGTAAGCATAGGTGCCATAGGGACAAGTGAAAGTTGTCTTCTCTTGGTCATCTTTGTGCAAAGGGATTTGGAAGAATCCCGAATACCCATCTAGATAGCAAAAGTATTTATGTTTTGTAAGGCGTTCGAGCATTTGATCGATGAAGGGCAATGGGTAATGGTCCTTTCGGGTGGCTTTATTGAGTTTCCTATAGTCGATGCACATTCGCCATCCCGTGACGGTGCGCGTAGATATGGGCTCACCTTTTTCATTTTTTATGACAGTCATCCCCCCTTTCTTGGGGACGACGTGAACGGGGCTAACCCACCTACTGTCCGAGATAGGATAAATTATACCGGCTTCTAGCAACTTTAGGATTTCCTTTTTAACCACCTCCTTCATATTAGGGTTTAACCGCCTTTGAGGCTCTATGGAGGTGGCGTCAGTATCCTCCAAATGGATCCTATGCGTGCAAAGCCTAGGGCTTATCCCTTTTAGATCGGAGATAGTGTACCCAAGGACATCTTTGTGGCTCCTAAGAACGTCTAGGAGTTTCTCAAGTTGGTCCGGCGTGAGGTGGGAGTTTACTATCACCGGGAAAGTTAATTTGTTACCCAAAAGGAGTACCTTAGATTCGGAGGTAATTGTTTAAGTTCTACCTGAAGAGGCGCCGCTCCTTCTACTTCATCAGCTCGCATGAGTTTGGCTTCTTCCTTGTCATCCGGGTTTAGCTCATGTTCAGGTGGTCCGCTCTCTTGTGACGAGTCAGACTCGCTACTTAGTGAGGACGAGGCATCGAAATAGGCGCTCTCTGATTCAGTGCTAGCATCGTCAAAGCCTTCACTCTGTTCTGGTTCGTGCCTGGAGTCAAGAAACAACTCAGACGATTCATAAAAGCAAGAGTGAGCGTCATAGAGTGCAACTCCCTGAATGTCGGTGTGCTCAAAGGATTCTTCGGGAGTATAGTGCTCTTCGACATTTGTTCTACCATCTTCGAAATATAATTTGTCGTCGATCACGTCAACTCTGACATCGCCTCCGATAGTCCCCTCCGGGGAGACTTGGTCCATCACAAAACTAGCAAACAGTTGCTTGTCAGGGTCCTTGACGTCGATAGCAAAAGCTCCGGCAGCGTGTACCTCATCGACAAGCTCCTTAAGGAGGTCTGTGAAGGAGTCATAGTCTTCCTGACTGAGTTCTATTGTTGACATTGCATCCTCCATTCTTCCTGTAAAGAACTTATGCAAAATACAGGGAGAATATGCGAATAGAAGAAAGTAAAGAAAGAGAGAAAGAAGAAGTAACCGGGTGGTCGATGACGAACACCGTCAAAATGCTTTCCCCGGCAACGGCGCCAAAAACTTGATCTCTCCGGGACGTAACCCTAAAGAACGGTTGTAGTTTTACCGCAAGCGCACGGTGTAGCGGCGAGCGGGTTATCGAACACAGGGAGGACGAATGACCGTGCTTGTTCCGATCAACCTGGCTATTCAAGAAGAGAGAGATTTGCCTTTGGCGATCCTGTCACAATCGTCAGACAAAGTACGGAAATATCTGTCACGCCCCGCTTCCCTAATATGGAAGGCGAGACGTGAGGAGGTCCGCTCAGACGTGGAGCTGTGAAGCTGCAGTCTGATAAGCGTCTGTAAAAATTTCGAAAGTAGCAGGTCCTTGCATTGCGACGAAACAACAACAATAATAAAGCAGATAAGAAAATATCCACCAACAACATCCAACAAATATTACAACATCACAGAATAGTCACAAGGTACAAGTCTGAACACTAGGCCTAAAGCATGGCCGAAACATAAACATCGAGATATATAGGTGCTACACACCGAAATCTAACAGCAACTATAAAAGCAGCAACAACCAAAGAAGTCTCTAGGTGAGACTAGGACTGGTCACCGGTGTCCTCGAACTCGGTCTCAGTAGGGACCTCAAACTTAGCGTCCACGAACTGCTCGTCCTCTGCTACCTGCTCTGTCTCAAAGTCTGACATGTGACACCCAAAGAGAAAAGGGCACATGTCAGCAAAAGTCTCCCAAGAAAGACGGAGGACTTTTGTGCAAGGATACAAATAAAATAATGCAACTAGCAGTTCTGACATGATGGTATGACATGATATTAAAAGAATACAATAATTAAATGAACAAGACAATAATAATCAAGCACTGTGTAGCAGAAAGCTACAATTCACTATTTCACGATTCACGAATCACTGATTTTTCACTTTGTGCACAGAGTTTCCGTCTTTTGGCTGAAGTGGCTGTACGGGCTCACTTCTACGCTCAAGTGATCGTTTAACCCTACCCCTCCACGTGTATATGGACTGGCGCCCATCTTCTGGATCACGAGCCAGGAAGTGTTATTGGCATAGGGTTGTGCCCACAAAGCAGGTGCCTAGCCTCAATAGTTACAATTATTGTAGCGTGTGCTACGCAATCACGATAGGACAATTTGATGCATGAATGACATGGCAAGATGGAGATAAGAGTGCGTACAGTTAATTAAAAGTAAACGTGACATATCAGCATGAATGAAAGCATGTAAAAAGTGTCGGATCTAGTTTCGTTGTCAAACTAGATTAATATGGTCGTCTAGGCGACTGTCATTTCACCGCCTAGTCTCTTTTACGCAATTTACAAAAATGGCCTAAAACATGGCCTAAATAATTACTGGCAAGTATCACTTGCCTGTTTCCGGTGATATTGGTTGTCGTGGGTTCGACTGGACGGGTACTACGTGTCGGTATGTCCGGCTCTCTGTTTTGGAACAATTCAATGAATTAGATTTATTGCGAGATAAGTCAAAATATCCAGTTAATCCTTAAATTGGGTTCGTCCAATTTTATTGGGTTCTCTGGGTAGGGTGGTGTTTATTTTGTGTTATACCAATAGTTTATACCTTATTTTATACTAATATTATTAACCTAACTATATTTAATTAAACTAACATGGTTAAATCAAATTAACGTTTAAATTACACTAACTAATATTAACACCCAATCAATTAACTAAGTTAATTAACTTATAATTACATGGATGGCTTAACATGGTGTTTAATAATCCACCTACTAACTTACTAAGTTTGACTAAGGATAGAAAGCTTAACATGAAAAATCCTAACATTATTAATATATACATACACTAACTCTCTCTTCTCTTATTTTATTTATTATAATAACTAAGGCTGTCACCTATTTTTAATATCAACTTTCTAGTTCTTTTAATAAGGCTAGGTCTCCCCTCTCCCTTTCTTTAGCTCCTACTGTCAACTAACCCCACCCACTTATTAACTCTCTTAGCCTATTATTTACTCATGGTTGTCCCCCTATCTCCTCATTCATTCTATTCTCTGTTACCTCTCTTATTCTCTTTTTTTATTTAAATTTCGATTGCAGCAAGAGATCCAACGCAAGGAGGGAGGAGCTTACATGCGCAGGCGACGGAAGAGGGCTCACGGCGGAGGGCAGCACGGCAGGCGGCTCCGGACGGCGCTCCGGCGAGCTGGCTGGGCGGCGCGCGCGCAGGTGGCTGGCGGCGGGTCCCAGGTGGCCGGCGGCGGCGGCTAGGGCTGGGGGGTGGTCGGCCATGGTGAGGGGGAAGAAGAAGAATAGGAAGGAGGGTAGGATTTGAAGATCAGATCTGAAGTTTTCTTTCAGATTTGAGTTTTGGAGTTGTTTGTTTTTGGATCTGAATTGGGTTGTTGGTTTTGTGATTATTTGGAATCTGAAATTATCCCTCTACTTTTTTTTTATTTCTGATTTCAAAAGAATCAGTTTGGGTTGTGTATTTGGTGATGGTTTTTGGGGAGAATTGTTTGGGAATCTGATTTTTGGTTGTTGTTTGTTGTTGTTGCAGGATGATGATTTGGTACGAGGAGATGAAGCTGTTTGATGGGTTGATTTGGAGAAATTTTGTTTTGGGAAACTGATTTTGGTGGGGGATTTTGCAGAGGAGATTTACTGGAGATGATGAGTTTCAGGTTGCGGGGAAGAGAAGCATTACCTGTTCATAAGGGGATTTAGCATGGGAGGAAGATGGATTGGCAGGAAGAATTCTGCCTTAAGAAGAGATAGCAGTAGAAAATTTTAATGTTGTTAGGTTGTTGGAAGATTGATTGAGGGAGATGATGAACGTAGAAATGAATCCCACGTTTTCTCAGGCTGCCGACAAAGGATATTAGCAGGGGAGACGGTTCCCACTTGTCAAAGAAATTAATTGGTGTTTGTTGACGTTAAATAAGAGAATGCATCTGGCTAACAACGCGTTACAATTCTCCTCATTATTCAAAGAAAGAGCAGAGGCAATTTTAATATGTGCAAGTTAGTGATTAGGACTGAATTAAATGGTGTGTTGACTTAATCAAGTGAAATGAATCTGGCTACGATTGGGTTCATTCCTTAAACGTGAATGATGAGTAGGATATGAGGTTAAAGGATCAAAGTGATTTAGTAAAATTAATGTGAATGGCAAAATAGTTGAATTAAAGTAATTATCAAAATAAGGTAATTAGCAATTTAATTAAAAATAAATTAATTAATTAGTAAATAATGAAAGTGATTAGGAAGTTGTGATTAGCGAGATAATTAAGTTAAACAGATTTGTTAAATTAAGTAGTTAATTAATTAGGATACGAGATAAACGAAATTCAGATATTTGTACACGTCGACGCGTAACAAAAGTACGGACGAAAAGATTATCCGAATGACAGAAGTAAAATACGGATACGCGCGATTCTACACACGTCTAAAAAATATAGGCCGTTACATTCTACCCCCTTAAGAAAATTCCGTCCTCGGAATTCCTATTAACTAATGAGCATGAAAAAGTACGGATAATGCTCTCGTATTTCCATGAGGTAAATTATGACCTGAAATACTTCGAGAGAAAAAAAAATTGGTTAGGAAAAGACGCAAGTGGTGTGGTTAAGATTGAGTTTCAAAAAGAGGTTCGGATGACTAAGTAGCATCGATGGCCTTAACCGTCACCGTCAGTAGGCAAGTGAAAATGCTGGGGACGGCTATCCAAGATGTGCAGGTACAAGGGTAAGAACATAATAAAATACAAATATATAAATATACTCACAACTGCAACCCCAATATTCTAACACACTAGTTGTTAAACTCATAACCTTAAACAAGTGTTCCTAAAATAAATCATCACTGCTTGTCTTTTCTTCGAACAACTCTATAATCACATCCTAGCACTTAATTACAGATACAACCTTATCGTTCGAATTTCTAACTCAAAGTTCTTACTTCAAAATAACCAATATTTTATACAAGACAATCTTACTAAATATCATCAATCAATAACATCCTTCAATTTCCTCATTCTTCACTTATCATCTGTTGATAGGGCAGTAACGTCTTTGCGGAATCTCCAATGTATAGTTTCTCTGTAGCCAATTTCTCCGAAAATATTTCTTCTCATAAGTCGTCTTATCCATAACATGCCATCACGTTGATCATCGTCTAACTTAACCTGTAGCATTATAACTGTGACATCCACAAATCCCAATTCCAATTAATCCATTGATATAATAGTGCTCTACCAATTACTAACATAAGACGACAAGTACAAATACGCCTAGTATATGTCACCATCTACCATCAACATTTATCATGCTTCCAATTCATTCTTCATCATGACAACTCATAAGTTTAAACGCCTTAATCAACAAATTATTAAATCACATCTCATCGTTTCTTATAGAATCTTATCCTAAGCAACTTAGATCAATTTTCACAACTATCCATTCGTATCAACATATCTTATCGTTACTGACATCTCCATCACCCTATCCATTTGATGAAGTCTTGTTACTATACATACTCTACTAATCCTCATCGTCATCATAAACCATGTAATATCTACAAAGTTGCTCTCAGCTGCAACTAATGTGAACTCCAAATCCGTAATGTACTCGTCTACCTGTGCACCATTCCTAGTATAGAATCCTATTGGAGTCATTAAGTATGGGTACATCCAAATGTGAAATATAACGCTTGAACACATCATTCTATCTCTCTTCTAGTAATTGGATTATTCTAAGTTCTTGGTGTTCATATCAACTAACTTACCTCATCCCAAACCAATCCCATCCGTAAATATAATCTCCTACTAATAATAATTATATTTAACATCCTCTAATACATAACAAAATTCAACATTGTTGGTGATAGAAATAAAGGAAAAAGGATAACATTTTTTTAAAGAAAAGGGTTATAACGCAAATGTAAAACTAATCTCGTTAAAGTAAGTAAATAGATGCACTAATGTGTAACCAAGAGATAGTGTAGGATACAGAGTTGTTTGTTGTATTGAATCAAGTTTGCGACGAATGAGTTCAGTTGAGGCAATGACATTGAGTTAGCTTGATCAGAAAGATGATCTTACATGTGCAAGGAGTAAGAACAGACTTGCAAATACGAGCGGAAAGTAAAGTACTGGTGGCTGCTCAAGTGTGGTAAATAAAGTGTATGTAATGTATAAAGTAAAGGTAACTGTGCAAGTGCAAAAGTAACGACGGTGGCATGGTATATGGTAGTAACAATGTTTTATCCAACAGGCAATGTGATAACAATAGTAAGATGATTAGGTAGACGCAGTAACACTGAAAAGGACAAGTAATGAGCGAGCATGAGGAAAACAAATGTCGCTTCCGTTTTATCACGTTCGAGTAGTCTCGACTTAGTCTGTGGAACAGTGATATCAAATCAGTAGTCGTGACAAGGGTTAGCTTGATCAGGTGACATAGAAATGGTTATGAATGATTAAATAGGAGAATGGTAGGTATGTATAGAATGTGACAATGTCCTAATAACGTATATAAGGATAGTGAGTATGTGGTATACGTTTAAAACAGTAGATAAGCAATAGAAAGAGTCGGGGGTGTAGTGTTTGTTTCGTAAATGGAGATAGATTTTTTTTTATATACAAAAATTTTAAACATAAATATGATGAATACGGAACCAATACACTGAAATAGTTGAAGTTTTATTTAGCATAAAAATTATTTAAAATTAGTATATGGTTGGTTATTTCGAAATCCGTTGAAGTATAGTAAGAACGAAAATGCTATACATAATCACGACTCACGTCCTTGCGGTCCAGCGGACACGGCCAGGGAAGTGACTAAGCCATGATCACTTACCCCAAGTCCAGCTAGGGTGATCCAACAAACTTAGCCAAGCACATTGACCGGATCATGGTCCATTGAAGGAAGCTTATCATTATATGCGTGCCATCAACGAAAAGGTTTTAAAGATAAATGTAAAAAGTAAAATATTTGGGTATGGATGGTATAGATTAGAAATCATTATAATATAGAGACTAAAAATTTTCAGCGAAGGAAACTTGAAATCGAGGAATAATTTTAAACCAGTTGAAAAAATATGAGGCCTATGTAAAAGATTTTTTTTTTAAGAAGTTAAACTGGGCGAGAAGTTTCCATAAAAGAGGTATCGATAGTAAAATCAGTATAGTAATGCGAGTGATTCAAAGGATAATGATGGTTGTCAGGAAGATCATGTGGGTCAAGAGTAAGGATGGAGTTGAATCGTTAAAACGTAAACACGACGGGGAATTAACTTAGCTGAATCTGCTACGATGGAATTCTACGGTCATTAACATAGCGATATAAGGACTAGGAATAATAAAAATCAGGGGCCTAATTAGTAGGTCGACTAAAGATCAGGAGAACTTAGCACTAAGACTTTCAAATGATCTAGATTGTAATAGAGGTCTCAGGGAAGGGTCCTTACGGGAAACAAGATCACATTCTGCTGGGCCCGAAATTGCTGGACTCAACGAACGATGAAAGGAACAGCTCCAGAAATCTAATATGGTCAGGGCTGGGTGAGAGACTACTATGGCAAACTAAGACGAGTACACCTAAATCTTGATGAAGGCACCTGACTATCAAACCTGGACGTCTATCTAAGTCTTCCTACCATCTAAGACAAGGAAAAACTTCTGATTAGACTCAATTCATGACTTGATGTTTCGAATATTTTAATGGATGTCGTTATCATTATTGTTGTTCCGATATTTCGCAGATGCAAAGAGGGACCTGCATGGGCCACCACTAAAACCTGTCACGCCCCGCTTCCCTAATATGGAAGGCGAGACGTGAGGAGGTCCGCTCAGACGTGGAGCTGTGAAGCTGCAGTCTGATAAGCGTCTGTAAAAATTTCGAAAGTAGCAGGTCCTTGCATTGCGACGAAACAACAACAATAATAAAGCAGATAAGAAAATATCCACCAACAACATCCAACAAATATTACAACATCACAGAATAGTCACAAGGTACAAGTCTGAACATTAGGCCTAAAGCATGGCCGAAACATAAACATCGAGATATATAGGTGCTACACACCGAAATCTAACAGCAACTATAAAAGCAGCAACAACTAAAGAAGTCTCTAGGTGAGACTAGGACTGGTCACCGGTGTCCTCGAACTCGGTCTCAGTAGGGACCTCAAACTTAGCGTCCACGAACTGCTCGTCCTCTGCTACCTGCTCTGTCTCAAAGTCTGACATGTGACACCCAAAGAGAAAAGGGCACATGTCAGTAAAAGTCTCCCAAGAAAGACGGAGGACTTTTGTGCAAGGATACAAATAAAATAATGCAACTAGCAGTTCTGACATGATGGTATGACATGATATTAAAAGAATACAATAATTAAATGAACAAGACAATAATAATCAAGCACTGTGTAGCAGAAAGCTACAATTCACTATTTCACGATTCACGAATCACTGATTTTTCACTTTGTGCACAGAGTTTCCGTCTTTTGGCTGAAGTGGCTGTACGGGCTCACTTCTACGCTCAAGCGATCGTTTAACCCTACCCCTCCACGTGTATATGGACTGGCGCCCATCTTCTGGATCACGAGCCAGGAAGTGTTATTGGCATAGGGTTGTGCCCACAAAGCAGGTGCCTAGCCTCAATAGTTACAATTATTGTAGCGTGTGCTACGCAATCACGATAGGACAATTTGATGCATGAATGACATGGCAAGATGGAGATAAGAGTGCGTACAGTTAATTAAAAGTAAACGTGACATATCAGCATGAATGAAAGCATGTAAAAAGTGTCGGATCTAGTTTCGTTGTCAAACTAGATTAATATGGTCGTCTAGGCGACTGTCATTTCACCGCCTAGTCTCTTTTACGCAATTTACAAAAATGGCCTAAAACATGGCCTAAATAATTACTGGCAAGTATCACTTGCCTGTTTCCGGTGATATTGGTTGTCGTGGGTTCGACTGGACGGGTACTACGTGTCGGTATGTCCGGCTCTCTGTTTTGGAACAATTCAATGAATTAGATTTATTGCGAGATAAGTCAAAATATCCAGTTAATCCTTAAATTGGGTTCGTCCAATTTTATTGGGTTCTCTGGGTAGGGTGGTGTTTATTTTGTGTTATACCAATAGTTTATACCTTATTTTATACTAATATTATTAACCTAACTATATTTAATTAAACTAACATGGTTAAATCAAATTAACGTTTAAATTACACTAACTAATATTAACACCCAATCAATTAACTAAGTTAATTAACTTATAATTACATGGATGGCTTAACATGGTGTTTAATAATCCACCTACTAACTTACTAAGTTTGACTAAGGATAGAAAGCTTAACATGAAAAATCCTAACATTATTAATATATACATACACTAACTCTCTCTTCTCTTATTTTATTTATTATAACAACTAAGGCTGTCACCTATTTTTAATATCAACTTTCTAGTTCTTTTAATAAGGCTAGGTCTCCCCTCTCCCTTTCTTTAGCTCTTACTGTCAACTAACCCCACCCACTTATTAACTCTCTTTGCCTATTATTTACTCATGGTTGTCCCCCTATCTCCTCATTCATTCTATTCTCTGTTACCTCTCTTTTTCTCTTTTTTTATTTAAATTTCGATTGCAGCAAGAGATCCAACGCAAGGAGGGAGGAGCTTACATGCGCAGGCGACGGAAGAGGGCTCACGGCGGAGGGCAGCACGGCAGGCGGCTCCGGGCGGCGCTCCGGCGAGCTGGCTGGGCGGCGCGCGCGCAGGTGGCTGGCGGCGGGTCCCAGGTGGCCGGCGGCGGCGGCTAGGGCTGGGGGGTGGTCGGCCATGGTGAGGGGGAAGAAGAAGAATAGGAAGGAGGGTAGGATTTGAAGATCAGATCTGAAGTTTTCTTTCAGATTTGAGTTTTGGAGTTGTTTGTTTTTGGATCTGAATTGGGTTGTTGGTTTTGTGATTATTTGGAATCTGAAATTATCCCTCTACTTTTTTTTTTGATTTCTGATTTCAAAAGAATCAGTTTGGGTTGTGTATTTGGTGATGGTTTTTGGGGAGAATTGTTTGGGAATCTGATTTTTGGTTGTTGTTTGTTGTTGTTGCAGGATGATGATTTGGTACGAGGAGATGAAGCTGTTTGATGGGTTGATTTGGAGAAATTTTGTTTTGGGAAACTGATTTTGGTGGGGGATTTTGCAGAGGAGATTTACTGGAGATGATGAGTTTCAGGTTGCGGGGAAGAGAAGCATTACCTGTTCATAAGGGGATTTAGCATGGGAGGAAGATGGATTGGCAGGAAGAATTCTGCCTTAAGAAGAGATAGCAGTAGAAAATTTTAATGTTGTTAGGTTGTTGGAAGATTGATTGAGGGAGATGATGAACGTAGAAATGAATCCCACGTTTTCTCAGGCTGCCGACAAAGGATATTAGCAGGGGAGACGGTTCCCACTTGTCAAAGAAATTAATTGGTGTTTGTTGACGTTAAATAAGAGAATGCATCTGGCTAACAACGCGTTACAATTCTCCTCATTATTCAAAGAAAGAGCAGAGGCAATTTTAATATGTGCAAGTTAGTGATTAGGACTGAATTAAATGGTGTGTTGACTTAATCAAGTGAAATGAATCTGGCTACGATTGGGTTCATTCCTTAAACGTGAATGATGAGTAGGATATGAGGTTAAAGGATCAAAGTGATTTAGTAAAATTAATGTGAATGGCAAAATAGTTGAATTAAAGTAATTATCAAAATAAGGTAATTAGCAATTTAATTAAAAATAAATTAATTAATTAGTAAATAATGAAAGTGATTAGGAAGTTGTGATTAGCGAGATAATTAAGTTAAACAGATTTGTTAAATTAAGTAGTTAATTAATTAGGATACGAGATAAACGAAATTCAGATATTTGTACGCGTCGACGCGTAACAAAAGTACGGACGAAAAGATTATCCGAATGACAGAAGTAAAATACGGATACGCGCGATTCTACACACGTCTAAAAAATATAGGCCGTTACAATATCAAATCAAATAAAGAACGTCTAGGGAATGGGGAATTCCCGCTACTCACCGTATTCCGTAAAAGTGGTTCATTGGTATCAAAGTTGCTAGAATAAGATTTTGGATGAACTAGTTGTAACTGAATGTAGAACCAAGCTCACGCTCTCGCGTTGTTGCCGGTCTATAGCTATCCTAGGCTCGGGTCCAATCTCTTGCAAACCCTAGCCTAGGGAAGCTAGCATTAGGATCAACATCATCGTTCAATCGCGCACCGAGCCCAATCTCTTGCAAACTCAGCTCACGACCTAGATTGGGATAGTTCCTACCCGTCCAATCTCTTGCAAACGGGTATTGGCGCGGAATTGGAACCGGAAACCCTAGTATTGGTCCAATCTCTTGCAAACCGATACTACGGAAATTCGATTCCAACCCAATTCGGATTTCTAGGGTTTCCTATCGAATTGGGATCCAATCTCTTGCAAATCCCAATCGATGTGAATTCCTAGCCATCCGTAGTAAATTGATCCCAATCTAATCCCTAGTAGCAATTCTAACAAAATTCCTAACAATTCATCACAATTATGAAATAGGGCTTGAAGGGTTCATCCCCACGCCCCAAGACGTGGCGACTACTCACAATTCATAGCAAGATCACAAGAATAATCAATGAAATAAGCAATAGAATTCATCACAATATTGAGATATGCAATAAAAATAGAATTTTTAGAGAGAAGAGAAAAGCAAACCAATGGAGTTCTTCAATTAATCCAACAAAAATCCAATTTTGTCTCCTCTTCAATCACAAGAATAAAACTAAAAAGCTAATCTAAAAAGCTGTAAAAAATCTAAGAGAGAGGCTCTCAAAACTAGGGTAAAAACAGGGGTAAAATAGCCCCCAAAATCGTCCAAAAACTGTGACCAAAATACCCCTGCGCAGCCTGTTTTCTGCAATTTTCGCTACAGGCAGCGCATCGCACTCGGCCGAGTGACAAAAGTCGCTCGGCCGAGTGAAAACCCTGTAATTTTCCAGTAAGTATCGATCTTCAGGGGTCTTCACTTCGGGGGCGGCTCGGCCGAGTGAGTTGTCGTCACTCGGCCGATGGCTTCATGGTACTCGGGCGGATGGGATTATCCACTCGGCCGAGTGGGTCTTCTGAAGCTCAGGCAGCCGAAAAACAGTAACATGGCGATTTTTGAAGGGCTTCGTCTGGGCGCCACTCGGGCGGACGGGGTCTCGTCACTCGGCCGATGTGGTCTCCGTCGCTCGGCCGAGTGCACGTGTGTATCGTGTCTGATCTGGTCGGCCGAGCAGTGTCTCGCTGGTCGGCCGAGTGACTCCTTCACTCGGCCGAGTGGGACACAAAAAATGCCCAGATTGCTTATTTTGGCCTCCTCGTCGCTCCTGCGACGTCCGTTCTTCTTCCGCTCCTCTCCAACAGCAAAATACCCCTCGGGGAGGTCATCGGTGACCGTCTGGAGTAGGCGTATCTCGAGATCACTCCAAATCGTGCCAAATCACCTGAAATGCGACAAACACAACAAATCGTGAAAAGCATCGCAATATCGTCGATATATCATGAAAAAACATGATTTGGGCGATCTAAATGGCATGCAAACATGCGGTAAAAAAGTGTAAAATAAGGAGTGATCACTTTTCGAACCAGTTATGGACATTATGAGTTCCTGGTGATGCCCTTCGGTGTGACTAATGCTCCAGCTACCTTCATGAGGTTAATGAATCAGGTATTCTTTGACTATTTGGACAAGTTCGTGGTAGTCTTTATTGATGATATCCTGATTTATTCCAAGGATGAGGAAGAGCATGCAGAGCACCTGAGGATTGTTCTAGAGACTTTGAGGCAGCATCAGTTATATGCCAAATTTAGTAAGTGCCAGTTTTGGCTGTCTAAAGTGGCATTTTGGGGCACATAGTTTCAGGAGAAGGCATATCAGTTGATCCAGAAAAGGTGGCTGCAGTGGAGAAATGGCATGTTCTCAGGTCGGTTTCATAGATTCGAAGTTTCTTTGGATTGGCTGGCTATTACAGGAATTTCATCAAGGATTTCTCCAAGATTGCGGCACCACTTACTCACCTGACTGAGAAAGATGTTGCTTATGTCTAGTCTGACGAGTGTCCGCATGCATTTGAGGAGTTGAAGAGAAGGTTGATTACTGCGCCAGTTCTGACGATTCCAGATCGTTCTGGAGGATTTAAGATCTTTTGTGATGCTTCTGGCAAAGGGCTGGGATGTGTCATACATCAGCATGGGCGTGTTGTAGCTTATGCCTCTAGACTCCTGAAGGTGCATGAGCTAAACTATCCTACACATGACTTGGAGTTGGCAGCCGTGATTTTTGCCCTAAAGCTATGGAGACACTTTCTGCTAGGGAAGCATATCAAAGTGTACACCGACCACAAGATTTTGAAGTATGTGTTCACCCAGAAGGAGCTCAACATGAGACAACGTCGGTGGCTTGAGCTGATGGTAAAATATGATATCGAGCTCCAGTATCACCCTGGAAAGGTGAACGTGGTCCCTGATGCACTCAGTAGATATCCCGTGGTGATGATGTTGACCTCTCACCTCAGCTCCAATGGGCACTGCGACAAATGGAGATAGAGGTTGTACTTCCGGGTGTTAAAGCAGCCATGTTGAACTTGCAGGTCTAGTCCGATCCAGTGGATCGGATTAAAGCCGTGCAGTCAGAAAATGAAAAGCTAAGAAGGATCCGAGAACAAGTAGAGGCCGGACTTCGAACCGACTTCCACATTCACGAAGATGGCTCTTTTAGATTCGGATCTCGGCTATGTGTGCCGGCTGGTGCTATTCGAGAGGAGTTACTTAAAGAGGCCCATAGTTCCCCCTATTCAATTCATCCAGGAGGGACAAAGATGTACCGTGACCGCGACAACATTACTGGTGGCATGGGATGAAGTGCAGTATAGCCAGAAGTGTGGCCTCGTGCTTGGTTTGTCAACAGGTGAAGGCCGAACACCAAAGAGTTGCAGGTCTGTTGCAGCCTATCCCCATTCCTGAATGGAAATGGCAACACGTGATGATGGATTTTGTGACTGGGCTACCCCGCACACCCAAGGGAAATGACGCAATTTGGGTAGTCGTTGATCGCTTGACCAAATCTGCACATTTCATTCCCTTCCAGGTTGGCCAGTCTACCGAGCATTTAGCTCGAAGATACATGGATGTAAAACCCCTTCATCATCCTTACATCTTCAATACTTGGTAGTGTGAGGTGTTTGACATAATCTTCCTTGCAGGAGATTGTGAGGCTTCATGGAGTTCCTGTTTGTATAATCTCCGATCGGGACACCAGATTCACCTCATATTTTTGGAGAAGTTTGCAGTCTAGTTTGGGGACTCATCTCAAGTTTAGTACCGCATATCATCCTCAGACAGATGGGCAGTCTGAGCGAGTTATTCATATCATCGAGGACATGTTGAGGGTGTGTGTGCTGGGCTTTAAAGGATCCTGGGAAGATCATTTGCACCTGGTGGAGTTTGCTTACAATAATAGTTTTCAAGCAAGCATTGGAAGGGCACCGTTTGCTGCTTTGTATGGAAGGACGTGCAGATCACCTCTAAGCCGGGACGATGTTGGGGATCGTGAACTCTTAGGGCCTGATTTGGTGGTGGAAGCGATCGATGTGGTTCGGACAGTCAATAAGAATCTTCGTATCGCTCAGGATCGCTATAAGCATTGGGCAGATACAAAGAGGCATCCATTGGAATTTCAACCAGGCGATTACGTGTTCTTGAAGATCTCCCCGATACGTGGCACGATTTGATTTGGTAGACGAGTGAAGTTGAGCCCGAGGTTCATTGGTCCATTCGAGATCTTGGCTCGTATTGGTGGGGTTGCCTATCGCCTTGCCTTGCCACCCTCCCTTTAAGGCATCCATGATGTGTTCCACGTATCCCAGCTTCAGAAATATGTGGGAGACCCTACTCACCTTGTGGACTTCTCAGAGATTGAAGTGCACCCCGACCTGACTTATGAACAGCAACCAGTTGCCATCCTAGATCGGATACAGAAGATACTGAAGAAGAAGGACATTAATCTAGTAAGTGTTATGTGGCAACAAGAATCCCCTGGTGAGTCCACCTGGGAGCGCGAGAATGAGATGAGAGACAGATACCCTCACCTGTTTATGTAAGTATCTTATCCCTAAATCAATGTCTCTTTTGATAATCTTGAGAGCAAGAGACAATGGTGTATGGTAATATATAGAGAGGCCCCCCTTGAAATTAGAAGTATTCCTCTTCCTAGACTAGAACCCTTGGACTTCAGAAGTTCGAGGACGAACTTTATTTTTAAGGAGGGTAGGATGTCATGGCCTGTTTAGCCCTATACAGCGACTGACACGGTAGTCCTCTACGCACGAATAGAGGGAGTATAGGGAGTTGATAAGAGGTGATATGGTGTGTATGTGGCTGGTGGCAGTCGTGTAATTTCGTGAATAGTGTGACATCATTTTGGTCATTTGGCAATACGGGTGGAAGTGTGTGTGGAGTAAAGGTGGGCGTGTAAAGTAATGTCATACTTGTAAATTTTGAAGGAGTGGGTTGGTGTGAGAGGGGCTAGTGTGAAAAGGGATGGGATTAGTGGCATACTCGTAAATATTTAGAAGGGTGAGGGGCAAAATGGTCTTTTGGCCTAAAAGAGGGGTGTGTGTAAAGTAAAGGAGTGTGTGCATAAAGTAATGGCAAACTTGTGAATACTTGAAAGTTGAGTGGTAGTTTTGGGAGGGTATTATAGACATTTCACCATGTGCATGCTTATCCTAGAGTTGGTTCTAGTGATAGATATTTTTAGGGGAATTTCTAAACTCTTCTTTAACTTTCCTTTTCCTTTTCTTTTTCATTTCTATCTCTCTCTCCCCCTCCTAGAACCTGGCCGAAAATCCTCTCCTCATCTTTCTTCTTCATCCAAGGTCAAAAACCGTAATTTTACTTCCAAAAATATTCAAGAAAACCCTAACTCTTTAAGGAGAAAGAAAGGTGGAAGGAAGAGAAAGAAGAGAGGAAGAAAGGGGCGTTCTTGAGGTAGGATTCTAACTTTGGTTAGAGAGTTTTATTTAGAGATTATGAGAGTATTATGATGATAATAAGATTGCTCATATTCTTGAATTTATGTGTTATGTGTGCAATATGTCAAAAAGATCCAATTTTTCCTTGGTTTTTAGCAAACTACCCTTCTCTGAAATTCTGAAATCCTGCTGTGAGTTTATTCATGTGTTGTGATCACTGTAGATGGAATTACCTTATGAAAAAACAATATTCATGTAGCTCATGAATTCCTACCACAGATTCATATAAAATTTGACATATGTTGAGTTCAATAAGTAGGAGTAAAAATTCAATGTTTGCAACATGTTTGAAATTCTGTCAAACTGGACACAGTTCAGAAAATGAAGTTTATTACATGCACACTCTATGGAATTTTCTGTTCTTGGTCTTGTTGTAAAGTTAACAAGTTTATCTACAAATTCATCACAGTGCATATATTTCGAAATTCAGGCTGCAACATGCCCAAAATTAGCTTCTAATACAGACCCTGAAATCTGTCAGGAAAAGAGTCTGTACAGGTTCTACCAATTAATTCACTATAAATCACTCAGTCCATATTTATGCATGAAATTTTATAGGTGAATCCAGGACTACTACATCTTCAACTTTAATTTGGAGAATTTGTAAAATTCACAAAATAAATTGATGAAACCTGCTGATTTTGTAGCTGTTCCTGCAAATTTCAGCAATCGGGACTGATTTAGGGGAAGTTTGAACTTATACCGATGTTAAATTTTCCATTCCAATATGCATGAATATTGTTGATACCTTTAAGAAAGTTAGTTATGATATTTGTTACTAAAATTGATGGTGTGACACTCTTCATTATTTGGAGATTGCTATATATGTGTTAAAATGCCCCATTGAATGTGATGTTAAGGAGAACTTGGGAAATGGCCATTATAATGTGTGTGCCATGTATTACTTTTATAAACTTGTGTATGTTTATTGATGATTATGACACATGAAATGTCAACTGGGACGTCTCGATCTGCCCTAAGGCGGGTGAGCATCCTAGTATGGGGATGTGGAAAGTTTGGGTATAACTTAACCATAAGGGACTGGACTGAGAAGTTGGGGAAAAAGATATGTGATGTGTGAGACTTATTCCCACTCGTCTTTACCGGGAGTGGAGGGGACATACGGAGGTTGTGTTTTATGGGAAGCCTCACTCCTGCCAGTGACGGGGGAGCTGAGAGGCCCGACGTACAGTGCCCGTGTCCACTGCGTCGTGTGCTATATTCACCCCAAATTTGGGGTGAGGTCCAGGCCCTTATCTTTAAGTGATACACAGGCTTCCAAGGAGTCACTAACATCTACTGACTAATGAACTTCATATGTGTTGTGGTTGCATACTTGTGTGTTGTACTCTTCACGTTAGTTGCTTGTACTTCTATTGCCTTTACCCTCATAACCCCTAAATGATCTCCACTACTCTAGTTAGTTTCCTACTGGGTACGTTTTGATGTGCTCATTTTACTTTTCAGGTCTTGAGCAGGCGACACCATAGCAGAATCTCCCTCAGGATATTCCTTAGAAGTGAGTTTTGACTTAGGGACACCACTCTTTTGGGTTGTGTCTTGTAGTGTGAGTTGGATCGAGTGGTGAGCGAGTTGTCTTTTGTAGCTGTGGTATATGTTGGTGGCTTGTAGTACTTCTCATGTATACTTGAGTCAGCTTCACTTTGTACTTGATGCTGGTGTGTGGTTCTCTCCTTGGTTATGTAAATTTGTGGTTATGCACTTTCTGTGATGGCTGAATGTGTTGCTTTCTATTTATATAAATATATGTGATGTATGATCCCAGCATTCAGAGTAGCCTGCTTATTGTGTGTTTTCTTTTCACGCTTGGTGTAATACCGCGGCTTGTCAGGCTCCATCCTCCCTTGCTCATGGTATGGAATGCCATATAAGGTATTTGTGAGAATGGGGCGTGACAGTCCGAAGGGCACCGCGAAGGTCGTCTCCTGGGTGTGCAACTGACGGGGACAACCGGCTCCCAGGCAAAATGCTGACAGGGGCAGTCGTCTCCCAGGCGCAAGAACGACGGAGACAGTCGTCTCCCGGGTGCAATATCGACAGCAAAAAGAAATCCCCGGTCAGTCGTCGCAGGTGTACCAAAGCAGAGACTGAATCGCAAAAAACCACGGGGTGCAAAGTGGAAAAAGAGCAATGACAAACCCATAAGTAGGGGGATGAGGGGTCTTTGGGTTTAATGAAAAAGCAATGGCAAACTTGCAAATAAGGGGAATGTGGTGGGCTTTTATTTGGGGTTCTAACAAAACAACCAACTTCACGCCGAACCACTCATCCACACCCCATTGGGCACCCACTCTCCCAAATCCTTTGTCATATTATGACAAAATTCAAAATTTCCACTTAATTTGAAATTATTAAAATTCCCCACATATAGTTTCCCCCCAAAGATTATAATCCTTCAAACCAAATACAATTCAAACCCTCCACTTAACCCTTGTCATAGTCAGCATAAGATGGCTTGAAGCTTTGTCATCAACAAAGTTTGTTCTAGTCATATTTTGGGTGCTACGTATGACAGATTCAAAAAATTCACCAAATGTATAACAGATTCCCCCATATAGTTCACCCCCAAAGATTCAAATCCTTCGCCCGAAATACAATTTTAACCATTGTCATAGTCAGCATAAGATGGCTAGAAGCTTTATTCTAGTCATCAACAAAGTTTGTCATAGTCATATTTTGGGTGTAACGTTGGACAAAGATTCAAAAAAGTCACCAAATGTATAATAGATTCCCCCATATAGTTTTCCCCAAAGATTCAAATCCTTCCCCCCAAATACAATTAAAACCATCCTTTTAACCCTTGTCATATTCAGCATAAGATGGCTTGAAGCTTTGTCCTAGTCATCAACAAAGTTTGTCCTAGTCATTTTTTGGGTGCCACGTAGAACAAAGATTCAAAAAAGTCACCAAATTTATAATAGATTTCAGTGCCACGTAGGACAAAGATTCAAAAAAGTCACAAAATGTATAACCCGTGCATAGATACACGGGGAACAAAAAAACCCACACACAGGATGCGGGGCCCATGCAAAGTGGTAAAGGAGAAAAAAGAGTGTGTGTGCGTATCGTCTGGGGGCAAAAGGGGGAAAGACATGTGGTAATGTGCAGAAAACGTTGGTGGCAAAGTGGAAGAAAGCCAATGGTAAGCGTGTAAAATAGGGGGAAGAGTGGGCCTTAATGGTCAATGGCAAGCATGCAAATAATTGAAACGTGGGGGACCTTTTCTTTGGGGGTGTCACAAAAACACCCAACATCAAACCGAAAAACTCACCCACATCCAAGTGGGCTCCCCATGATGAGGTGGCCAAATATTGGCCACCACTTTATCAGCCATCATGTCCTAGTAGGACAAAGTCCTCAAATGTAATATAGACTAGAAATACTCGTACACACAGTGCACGGAGCAAAAAAAAACCCTCATGAAGAGAATGCAGTTGTGGGTGCCGGTATCGTCGGGAGGTAAAAGGTGCAAAATCAGGGGGTTAAAATGCAAAAAACCTCGGGTGGCAAACATGTAACTAATTGTGTGAATTTTGGTTTTTCGGAGTGAATGACAAACATGTAAAATAAGTGAGTTTTTTTGGGGTTTTTGAGAGGATGTCAAACATGTAAATAAGTGGTTTAGGGGTGATTTTTTAGGTGACGTGGAGGGTGATGCCGAGGAGACTGTCCTATTACATTGTCACTTGTGACAAACATGCCACACTAGACAACATCTTACATTGTATAATGGACAATTTTTGCAAATAGGCCAAATTAATAAATTAATTAGGAAAATCGACCTAATTTTTTTTAATTAGCAAAACCGACCTCTTTTGGTTTTGGGAGCCAAAAGAGGTCGGTCTGGGGTTGGGGCACGTGTGTGGCCTCGGCCGCACCTTCAGAGTGCGGCCGAGAGCCGCACCGTCAGAGTGCGGCCATGGGCCGCATCTTCAAAGTGCGGCCCTTGGCCGCACCTGACAGCTGCGGCCAAGGCCACAAAACCTCACAGCAGCCCGCGATCTTGCGGGCTGCTGCAGACCTTCTCTCCTTCAACTCGCGGCCGCTCCTTCAAAGTACGGCGTTTGAATTTTTTTTGGGTGGTTATTCTGCTTTGTTTCAGGTTAATTCTACTCTCTATGTTATGTTATTGACTGTTTTTTGTGATTTTTGTTCAATATAGATTGAATTTTAGGGTTTTTGAGATAAATCTATATTTGGGGAAATTTTATAGGTTTTTTATAAAATGGAGGAGGCAGGACCTATTACTAATGCGGTCTTGTATGATCAAGCACGTCATCGTTCTGCCGATGTAGTGCAAGGGCAGGTAAATAGAAAGAATTAATATGCAAAGTACGTAATTATTATTGAAAGGAAAATAATTAAGGTGTGAATTATATGTTTGCAGGCATCGATAGCAATTGTCGATCATGGACAGAAACATACAAAGTGGAGATTAGATCAGCGCGCGCGACCATATATTGAAGCGTCCAGATTACACCTATGTGCGCGCTTGCGTTGGGTACGGTTGGACCACGCATTGCTGACTGCTTTGGTTGAAAGATGGAGGCCAGAAACAAATACATTTCACATGCGTCAGGGAGAGATGACAATCACGTTACAGGACGTGGCAGTCATCACAGGCCTACCGATTGATGGAGAACCAATATATCAATGTGAAATGCGAGATGGCAGCTGGGGTGCATTGATGGAGAGACTACTTGGACAGGATACCCCACAAAGAAAAGCAGCCAAGGTAAAACTTAGTTGGTTGCGTGATACATTTACTGATTTGCCTGAGGATGCATATGATGAGGACATTCAGCGGTATGCACGGGCATATCTGCTTCATATGATTGGAACCTTACTGGTTCCGGATCCAAGCAAAGGATCTATAAATCTCCGCTGGTTGACAAAGTTAGATGATTTTGAGGAGTCTGGTGGATATTCATGGGGAAGTGCAGTGCTTGCGCACTTGTATGCTGAGCTCAGCAAGGTAGCATTAAAGCAGACAAAGGCTTTATATGCATGCGGGTTATTATTGCATGTATAATTTTTTCCGTTAGCTATAATAGTGATATATCTATATATATCTATATATTTCACATTCTGAGGAAAAATTCATATTACAGGTTTGGAGCTGGGAGAGAATGTATGTAGGAAGACCAAGGCTCCTGCAGGATGTATTTGCTGACACCGTTCCCTATGGGTTCAGGTGGAATACAGGACAATCATTCATGGAAACTGCTCATGGAAACCTTGATACATACAGAGACCAATTTGACACATTAGAGAGTACACAGGTGTGTATATGTAAATTTTATAACGTAGGTGATCAATTGATATATAATATAGTACACTGATATATTTGTGTACTTCATGCCTCATAGGTTACCTGGGAGCCTTATATAGAGCGATTCGAGCAGCTGCCGGCGTTATGTCGTGAACATCCCGAGTTATGGCGAGCGAGGGTACCCATATTCTGCTGGGAAGCACGTGTTATGCATGCACCCGACCGTGTCATGCGGCAATTTCGTTTACGGCAACACATCCCATCTGCACTCCCAGTCTTGGCGGGGAAGCCAAGACCAGCGCAGCCAGCAGACGTGACTGTAAACAGGGATCCTCTTGCACATTGGATGGGTAGAGTAGATCACATTGTGAATGAGGGGGATGTGGTATCGGTTGCTGCCTATATGGAGTGGTATTGGGGGATTACCATGAGGTGGATTTTTCTGAGGCAGCAACCCCCGTTCGCACAAATGCCCCGAGGACCCATCGAGCGCCAACATGTAAGATGTTCAAGTTTAATTTTTTATAGTATTTTTTATAACCAATATGCTTAGTACTTAATTTGTTTTATAGGTTGCCGGATATGTTTCATTGTACGATATGGCAGGGCAAGTATTGCAAACACAGGATCAGGGGTTGCTGCATACGATGAGGACCCATATCGATGATGTGCTACATCTTACATGCCATCTTCCAGAAGGTGTAGATACGAGCGAGCTGCGTCGTTTATATAGGATGGGTGAGGCCGGCACTTCTCAGCAGTAGCATACCAGAGATGATGACGCCAGCACTTCTCAGCAGGAGCATACCAGAGCAGATGACGCTGGTACCTCTCAGCAGGAGCATACAGGCGTACATGAGTCCTGCACTTGGCAGCTGGACCGGCCCATAGCTTATGACAGCATGTGTCAGCAGCCCCCTCACGGAGGTTATGACACCGACACTTGGACGCAGCACCCTCATGGAGGGTATGACCCCGGCACTTGGCAGCAGCCCCCTCCCATATCATTTGACGCCGGAGCTTGGCACCCGAGCATATGGGATGTTCCATCCGATTGGCAGCAGCAGCCTACCCAGGGTACATGGTATGACGGCAGCACTTGGCCACAACATTTGACACAGGCAGATTGGCAGCCTACCCAGGGTGGCACGTCACAGCCGAAGCAGACAGAATGGGATGACACATGCATTTCACAGCAGCATGTGGAAGAGGATGTTGGCCCGTCTCAGCCACCTCAGACACAAGGTGATGTTTACGGCGTGTCACAGGTTGACGTGTCACAGGCTGGCGAGGTGTCACAGGTTGGCGAGGTGTCTCAGGCTGGCGAGGTGTCACAGGCTGGTGAGGTGTCACAGGCTGGCGAGGTGTCTCAGCGTGTGGCAGGTTGGCGGGCTTTCCCAGTAGACAAAAAGGGAACGCATTCGGATATGCCCTGGTATTCTCGTGTATTTAGTCGGCGCAAAGGGAGTCGTCGATGATATGTATCTTTAAAATGTGTTATGTATATTTGCTGGATTTCAGACATTTGATATGTAGTGTTTCTCAAATGAATTTGATATGTAGTGTTTCAGACATTTGTTATGTATGAATTTGATATGTAGTGTTTCCAAACACCCTTATTTATTCAACGAATTCATTCATACACCCAATATTTATACATCACATATACATACGAGAAAGGTTGTTTTCGGGCTTGATGGAGGTATTCTGTCAGCGGGTTGGGCTGCGCTCCAGAGGCGAATTTTCTCCTCCCGAACTCATCTACGCGCCCTTTTGCTGCTTCGGTGGCAGTTTGAGCGGCGGGATTTCTCCACAGATTACAGGAGGAAGACAGCGGCTCAAGCGGCTAACGAAGCGGCGAAAAGACCCGTAGATGAGATCATGAAGAGAAAATTCTCCACTGGAGTGGAGCCCAACCCAGTGACATAATACCTTCATCATTCCGTCAACAATCTTTCTCCATTTAGCGTGACCACATTATCCACGTCAAGCAAGCGCCATCACAGCAACAGTATCAGGGCAGCCACGTTTTGAAGTTGGCGGGAGTGTGATACGTATCACACTCCATACTCCATATCACATTCTGGCTGCTGGAAATATATAGCAGCCAGAGCCGCAGTTGTCAGGTGCGGCCCAAGGCCGCACTTTGAAGATGCGGCCAAGGCCGCATCTTCAAAGTGCGGCCTTGGGCCGCATCTTCAAAGTGCGGCCTTGGGCCGCACCTGACAACTGCGTCCAGTAGTCGACACCAGCACCACCTCGGTCGCGGCTTCTGTTTGCTGTGTTTGTTTTTGTGCGACTGCTGTTTGTGTTTGCAATATTCCTTCAAAATGCAGATGTAGTTGCAATATTCCTTCGCTTCAACACATCCCATGTGCCCATGTTATCGCCGCAACTTCCAGACAAGAATATGGTGCCAATATAGCATATATGCCATTCTGTTCGCCATGGTATAAGGTTAGCAGATATCGCCTTGCATATGAACCTTTATTTCACCCCATACCCGATGCACGGTATTGGAAGGCTTGGGATGGTCCCAAATTACTTCCACCCGACAAAAGAAGACCTCCAGGTCGGCCTACATCTACACGTATTTGGGGGGCAATGGATATTCCGCGCGAAGGAAGCCGACAGAATAGATGTGGCAATTACCATCAACTCGGGCACTACAAATCACGCTGCCGAAATCCTCCAACACACGCGTATGTTGATTCTTCAATTCATATATTTCTTGTGGATATACATATGTTGTTCTAATTTATGCTTATCTTGTAGGTATTCATCTCAAGTTCGGGGCGGGTCTTCATCACAAGGCCGCGGCGCGTCTTCATCTCAAGGCCGCGGCGCGTCTTCATCACAAGGCCGCGGCGCGTCTTCATCTCAAGGCCGTGGCAGATCCCGCACATGATGTAATGATGGATGTTACTCTACTGATACTGTTGTGTTAGTGCCATGATTGATGTGTTAGGGCCATATTTTTTTGTAAGTTTATTGAATTCGACATGATATGTATTTTGAAATTTAAACTACTATGGTTGATGAATTCATTGTTGTTTGATTTATGTGTTACTTGAGCTTGAATTCGATGTGATGTGTGTTTTGATTTATATGACCGTTCGGATATCCAAGTGATGTGTTGTGATATACTATTTGTGATACGCTATGGCTGTGAAAAGTATTAGTGTGAGAATAATTTGGGACACGTTTTGATTTTTATATGCATATGTTGGAGTGAATTAGGGTTGAATTATCGGGAGAGTATGAGAAGCAGCTGCTGAAATGGAGAAGAGCAGCAGCAGCTATTTGTATTTGCAAACATAGAGGAGCAAGCAGCAGCAGCAGCTGCAATTCGGCTCTGTAATTGTATGGCCTTGGCCGTAGCTGTCAGGTGCGGCCAAGGGCCGCATTTTGAAGATGCGGCCCATGGCCGCACTCTGAAGGTGCGGCTCTCGGCCGCACTCTGAAGGTGCGGCCGAGGCCACACACGTGCCACAGCCCCCAGACCGACCTCTTTTGGCTCCGAAAACCAAAAGAGGTCGGTTTTGCTAATTAAAAAAAAATTAGGTCGATTTTCCTAATTAATTTATTAATTTGGCCTATTTGCAAAAATTGTCCTTGTATAATAGATTTTTAAAAATAAGACGTAAATCGAAAAACGGGCATTAGAAGAAACAGAGGCAGCCACACTTGCTTTTTCCGGCTATACCGATTTTCATTCGACACATCTCCGAGTATGCCGTCAATGGCGTTCATCTCCGCCTTCTGTCGTCTCTCTTCCGCGTCTTATTCTTCGTCTCTCAGAAATCAACTCTTCTTCTTCTCAAGTCTCCGCACTTTCTCATCATACTACTTCAACCCCCACCAACATCCTCTTCCATCTCAACCGCCCAAACCTGACGCGGTTCCTCCTACTACTACCCGAATCCATGTCCTCTCCATCCTCTCCATCGCTGCCGCCGGTGCCCTACTCGCCCCTGAACTCCGCCCCATAGCCGCCTCCTGCGAGCCCGACGTCGATCACCGGTATTTCACTAGCTAAATTAACCAGCATCCCCAAATTCTTACCCCCAATAGTTTGTTATTATTTATCTGCCTACGTTTGTAGTTGTTTACCGAACTTCAGACAAAGATTCTTGCTTTGTGGCAATTTGAATTGCATATTTGCACTGCCCTTCCAGCTTTATGGATTCCACTTTCTCTTAATTAAGGGGAACAAAAATCAATTTTTGTTCTCATGTATGATACCAAACCTTTGTATAGCGGCCAATGTTCTTGACTTTGGATTATTCCCTTAGTAGTTTACAGATGGACATTATTGCCCATTGCTGTCGATATCAGTCTCTGTTATGATCGCATCATTTTTATGCATGTTTTAGTGTGCACTAGTCATAACTTCATCTATAAGATATTCCTCCGTCAAAAGCTTAGTTCTCCGAAAATTTAACTCATTCCACGGAATTTAGTTCATCCCAAAAATCTTAAAAATCTTAGTTCCTCAACAAGTTTAGTACCATCCAAATTTAGTTCATCTCTCGAAAATTTTATGGTTCTCCTTGCTAAATTTTCCATTTTCAAAAATTTTAGTTCATCCAAAAATGTAGTTTTACCAGAGAATTTAGTTTCTGTTATGAATCAACTACTGGGGGAGGAACCCCCAGCCCTTTATTTATAGGCATGGTAGGAGAGTAGATACATCGAATACATAGATATGGGCGTATCTCTAAGATACCCGCAATCCTAACCGACTCTGGTTATTTCCATTCACAACACTCCCCCCTTATCCAGCCATAGGTGTGGACTCCACTCAAGAGCGTAATAAGAGTCTCACATGGGGTGGATACTTCGGGATCCTGAGTTGGTGAGGTTTGCCTCGTTAAAACCTTTAGCTATGGAAAACCCAGTGGGAAAAACCATAGTTAGGGAAAAAGAGTGCAAACGCTCTTTAACTCCCCCTGATTTGTACGAGTGACTCTGCTTATGAATACTTCTGGATTCTGAGCGTCACTGAGGGGTGGATACTTCAGGATCCAGAGTTGATGTGATTTGCCTCGTTAAAACCTTTGGCTATGGAAAACCCAGTGGGAAAAACCACAGCTAAGGGAAAAGAGTACAAATTCTGTCAACTCCCCCTGATCTGTAAAAGCTCTTAGGCTTTCAGATCTCGTAGGCTTATCTCATCACTCCTATTTACAATATTCCGAAAATGTACACAGATTACGAATTTTATCACCATCAAGCAGCTGCTGAATCCAGAAACTCGGAAGAGGTTGCTAAGTTTCGTCGCCTCTGATGTGGTCTTCAGACTATATGGTCAGCTCCACAGAACCAGCCTTTATCCCAGTCGTCACTGGGATGTGATGTACCACCAGGCGCCCTCAAATACACCATTGGTGTGATTCTGGGATGGTGAGGATCTCGGAATGATAGGATGATGTTGCCTTCATAAGTTGCTTTGCAGATCTGCAGGGGATGGCCATCCCACTGTGGGTACCCGTTCTGTGATTTCTCAGCATATGGACTGGACCTGAAACCTGCATTTGCATAAACATTGGAGGATGCTACTACATTTTGTAAGTCCAAATATTTCGACCCTTGGAGGAAGCGCAGAAGGCTTAACTCAGGTCTAATGGCCCTTTTTAGGTGCCAACTATCTCTGGCTAATGAGTTTACTGCAATTGCTATACCGGGACACATGCAGTTAGCCAGGAGTGCATGATTGCACTAAGATAAGGGACTTTAGGACCAGTTATATCCTCCCCCTCTTCCAGTGATCGGAAGGGTTCTTTTTGTTCATCCAGTAAGTGTCCCACCGTAGGTGTACTTTGGATGACAATGGTCCTTTTAATATCTCCAACGCACTTCTGGGCGTTTGTAACAAGATTCTATGAGCCGTGACTTTATATTTGCCTAGGTCTTTTTATTTCATGTTTAAAAGTCAGGCTTGTACATTTATTTCGGTTTTCTCTTCAGGAGATCCGATGAGGTGTTAGTTGTTTACAACTAAGATCTCTAATCCTGTTCTTTGTACAGATGCAAAGACAACCTTCAGTAGGAATCGTTGACTTGTCAAGTGATTCTCTTGGTTGTACATTTATTTGTTATACTTATATTTCTTCATTTGAATAGACGTCCCGAAGTCTATTCAGGTATTTTAAGGAAATGTGGAAATTATCTTTACAAGATATCCACGAAGGTATGCCGTCACAACATCCAATAGCAGCATATCCATAATTTTCCTTCGCCAAATCATAAGGTATTCGCTTTTGATAACTTAGGGAGACTGATGCATCATTTATGAGACATGCTCATTTGAATTTGTTCGATCCCTAGTTTCAGCGAAATTATCCTTGGGCTATAGGTTGTACCTTATAGCATACGATTTTGTATTTATTTTTCTTATGTGTGCAATACTTTGTTTTATCCACAGGTTTGACACCTTTTTGGTGTCAGGACTTCAGGTCCGAACATTTCACGTTTCATAAGTGAGTCCAGCTCATCTTTTATTGCCACGTTCCACATTTTGGCCAATCTCTACGTTTGCCTTCTAGCAACGGAGTGTGGAACGATAATTTACAAACATCATCGCTTTTGCGATGTATATGGCAATATGATACGTGAATACATTTGTCGACAATCTATGTTCTATCTGTCCAACACCTCCCCAATACGTACAACATTTACTTAATTTCACTTTTTCCCGGTAATTCCTCTGCAGTGGATTCCGGGAAGGGTGATGGTGTGGACAGGAGCTCATTGTCCTGTGGTAGTATTGTCTTAAGGTCTCCAGAAGTTTCTTGTCCTAGGAGCCTGGTGGTCTGCCTCTTTTCTGTTGAGGATCAGCCACTTCTGCTGCTGGTGGATTGCATCCATTCTCGGGGATGTCAATCCTAGCTGGTGTTTTTGCAGCAGGGATGTGTGATCTGACAATCTTCTGGTTGTCAATAAATAATTCCGGTAATTGGTAGACAGTGTTCTGTATGTGGAGGATCTTCGGGATCTCATCTACACATTGTATTGTTACCGGATCATAGTGGGTCAAACTTTTTGTATCCCACGTTATAATTTTCTTCGCGCCAGATTTTCTAGTATCTGGGCATATTTTTGGGAAACTCGTCTCATCGAAATCACAGTCTTCAAGATGTGCCTTAAATGCGTCCCCCGTTTGGGGTTCTAGGTATCTTATAAGTGAGGGTGAGTCAAACCCTGCATGGATACCTAAGCGACGTTGAGTACCGTTTTGGTCCTCTTTGGTGGTGCAATGGGGATTTAAGACTGCGCGACCGAAGATTCTCAGATGAGAAATGTTCGGTGGCATTCCATATGCAAATTGCATTGGAGACTCTGACCTCCAGAGGGTCTTATTTTCATTTACGATGCAGCATGCAGAGTTTGCATGTCCCCATGCATCCATATGCAGTCGGGATTTAATGGACGTTCAGTCCATTGGAGTCTACTTTTCAGTGACTCTGCCGACCCATTTTGGGTATGAACATGCGGCACTTGTATGTTCATTTTCAATTCCCGTTGATTGACAGTACTCTTGAAAAGACTGGGAGGTATATTTCCCAACATTAACCAGACTTATTTACAACATTTTATTGTCTGGGAAATGTGCCCGCAACATTTTTGTGCCAATAGCTTTGGAAAAGCTAAGTTGCGGGTCTGTAGTAGACACACATACGAATATTCTGAGGATGCATTTATCAGTACAGTGAAGTACTGAAATAGCCCACTAGGGGTGGTGGATTTTATCCACATCTATCTCCTTGTATTCTTTTTGAGGAAGCATGGAGATTCTTTTTCAACTTATCGTGTAGATGGCCTTGCAATTAGTTTTCCCTTATAGTAAGGGATGCGAGGGATTTTTTTTTCTGAAGAATCTTCTGGTTCTTTAAGTCATACCCATAGGATAAGATGCGATGCATCATCACAAATCCAGGGTGGCCAAGTCCATCATGCCGGAGTAAAAACTCGGCTGATGTCGGGCACTTCAGGTGCTCCGTTTAATTCTGCTTCCTTTCTCTGAATCTTCGTATGGTGGAGGCCCATAAGGCTCTCAAAACGTTCAAGTGTGGATTTTACTCCTTTTTCTTGAGACGTTGCATACGGTAATTTTTTTTCCATTTATTTTTGCTGTTTCCAAGTGGAATCCGTTGAAACGGATGTCCTTGAAACTTAGAAAGTTTCTTTTGGAATTCGGAGGGATTAGTGCATCCTTTATTTTTGTGTCGTTTGGGGGCAACAGTGTTGCATTCCCTGGATCTTCAATATAGCCCTGATATTGGGCTTTGTATTGAAAGAGATCGTACATGTTTATTGTCTACCTATTATTTATGAGAGCAGTTTCATCTATTAAAAGATGAATCGTTAGGCACATGCATATTCAGATAAACATTTTCATTTATTGTCTACTAAACATTTTCATTCAGAACAAATTTCATAATTAAAATGCTCTCATAAATTATTCTCAAAACAAAATGCTAAGATAAAAATAAAGGCTAATCAAGCAAGTCATCATTTTCGAAGTTGTCAGCTGAAAACTTGACTGGAGCATCAGAGGTCATCAGGTTTGTTTCAGCTTTATTTTACTTGTTCTCTTTATACAAATCCTGGAGATGCTGCGGAGTTCGGCATACTATGGACCAGTGGCTTTTATGCCATAATTATGGCACTGGTCTTCCCATTCCCTCTTGGGTGGGGGTGCATAATTTTTGTCATTTCTGTGCCACGTGAACTTCCGCTTACTTTCATTATTTCACTGCCGCTGTACATGGCCCTTGGCATTTTTCTGTTGACCCCCCTTCTGTGGACTTTCTTTTCTTTTATTATCTCTCTTCTTTTTGAAGGAAGAGGAATGGTGAGCTTCTGGTGGGGGGGGCAGTGCCGGGGAGCGTATATTGTGAGTGGAGAGAAGGAGCTCTCTGTTTTGCTCGGCCATGAGTAAACATGGCAGCAGCTCGGAATACTTGGTGAACTTGCGTTCACGGTATTGCTGCATGAGTATCGCACCTTTTTCCTGGAAGGACGTATACGTCTTTTCCAGCATGCGATTTTCTGAGACTTTCTCACCACACAACTTCAGGCGTGAGGTGATGCTAAATAGTGCTGAGTTGTACTCAGCAATGGACTGTAAGTCCTGCAGTCTCAGGTTCTCCCACTCATATCGTGCCCTTGGGAGTATAACATCTTTCTGATGTTTATACCTGTCCTCAAGGACAGTCCATAGCTCAAGTGGATCTTCGACCGTAAGGTATTCAGCCTTTAAGGTCTTGTCCACATGGCGGCGAATATAGGTGATGACTTGCGCCTTCTCTATATCGCTAACATTTTCTTTTTCAGTCACAGCAGCGATGAGGGACTTTACCCGCAGGTGAAACTTTACATCTAGCTGCCGGCTTAGATAGTTTCTACCTGATGTTTCCAGTACTTCGAAATTAATGCTTGCAATATTAGCCATTTATCTAGCAGAGCACAAACATGCATGAATTAATAATTAATCAGGGAAAACATTTTCATGCGGAGGCAATATTTAACGAAAAACTAAATGTGTGGATCGGCCAGTCCCACAAGAAAGAGTCCAAAAGTCCACAGTCCAAATTATACAAATTTGCAGCTTTAAAAATGAAAATACAACTTTGGAAACCCCGTGGGTTCCATATGATATCTCCATCTTCAAGCGTGGCCTCCGTCTTCATGGAAGTTGGTCTTCTTTCTTTGACATTTACATAAATTCCTCACTACAATTTCTCTCAAAAATAAAAGAAAAGTGCGGGAAATAAACTGTTGGACTAAACGGCCGATCCAAAAACCACATTTAGCAATTCATGCAGAAATATTGTGCTCATCAACATTTTCATCAGACATTTTCATCACAGGCATCACAGACATTTAATATTCGCAGAGATGGATAAATAATTTAAACACTTAATAATTATTGGACCACTGGGCAACGTCATACACCGTTAGGTTAGGTTACTAACGGCAGAGCGGTCGCAGGATCTTCCTAATTATTAAGTTTTAAATACAATGCACAACCACGCATATAATATCCAACAGAATATACCAGAGATGCAAAGCATGTAAATATGATTTTTGCAGAAAAAATCATTACAATGCAAAGGTTGTAAATTGAATGGGTTTAATCAATTAAATTGATTAAGAGCCCAAAAATAAACATTTTCTTTGTCAGAGGAAAAAGTTTTCCTCATCATCCCAAAAGCCCCCCCAAAAGTCCCCAAAAAGGCCGTGCCTGCCCGATATTTGTCCCGCAATTAATCGTGATTTTTCACGAATTTTCAGCCCTTCAACGCCATTTTTTGATTGATTATAAGCCCAGAAATCCGCCTTTAAAGGCGTATTTATAGCCTTGGCCTCTCGCCCTCAATTTTTTTTAATATATAATGGCTTGCGGGCTTCAGGCCCGCTGCCCTTTTTTTTAAATATATAAAAAAAACTTAATTTGGCCTGCGGGCCGAAGCCTGCGGGCTTCGGGCCGCAGGCCAAAAGAATTCACATCTTTTTTTTAATATTTAAAAACAAAAATTTGGCCTGCGGGCTTCGGGCCGCAGGCCAAAGAAAAAAAAAATTAATAATTTTTTTTTGATTGGACCAAGGCCCAATTTGGGTTGGGGGGGCGGCGGCAGCTAGGGTTTAGCCGCCGCCGCCGCCCCCTCTCGATCGGGGCAGTGGCGCCCCCCTCCGCTGCCGGCAGGGGGGGCAGTGGGCGGAGGGATCCGCCCTCTACGGGCGAATCGACGGCGGGCCGCCTTCCCGCTACAGGCGGGGGGGGGGGGGGGGGCGGGGGCGGTCGGGGACCGCCCCAGGCGGGCGTTACGGTGGCCGACCCCCCAGCTGCAGGCGGGGGGCGGCAGGGGCGGTCGGAGACCGCCCCTTTCTGGCGTTAGGGCGGGCCGACCCCCTCGCTACAGGCGGGGGGGGGGGGGGGGGGGGGGCGGCAGAGGGCGGTGGGATCCGCCCTCTTCGGGCGGATCGGCAACGCCCCCCGCTGCCGACGGGGGGGGGGGGGGGGGGGGGCAGAGGGCGGCCAGAACCTCCCTCATCGGGCATCGGGCAGGAGGCATCCCCCTTTTGGTCGGCGCAGGAGGCAGCCCCCTCGCTGCAGGCGGGGGGGGGGGGGCAAGCTTCCGGTGGATCAATACTAGGGTATAACCCTAAAAATTGTGTTTTTGGGATGAATGGTTCGTCGTTTTCAAGGCGACAAATAATCCCCTTTGTCGATCTTGCGAGATCTTGGGGAGGGGCAATCATACGTATGATTAAAAATATCGTTTTTAGTATTTTTACCTTTATATCCGTCCTCCGGATATAGCGACGGTTGCTCGAAGCCCTACGCGGATGACGCCCCTTGATGGAGGAAGCCTTGCACCGCGCTCGTGGATCTCCCGTCTCGCCTTCGCCTTCGCAACGAACGTAAAAAATTTTTTTGTGGAAAAAAGAAAATTTAGAGGCTCGTGCTGATAACGTGTTATGAATCAACTACTGGGGGAGGAACCCCCAGCCCTTTATTTATAGGCATGGTAGGAGAGTAGATACATCGAATACATAGATATGGGCGTATCTCTAAGATACCCGCAATCCTAACCGACTCTGGTTATTTCCATTCACAACAGTTTCCCTTAAAAATTGGTAGTCAGACATTTTTTGGACGTTTTTTTCATTTATTCTAATTTTTAAAAAATATTAAAAAAATCGACCAACTAAAAAACTAATTAAAAAAACCAACCAAGTTTGGTCCAGCTCAGAGCGCGCGCGCGTGGGACTGAATTACGTCTGGCCGCGGTTTGAAACAACGGCCACCTTACAATTTGGCCGCTGTTTGAAACACGGCCACCTTGCAATTTGGCCGCTGTTTCAAACAGCGGCCAAAGTGGCAGGTTTTTTTGGCAGGTTTTTTTGAGTTCTTCATATGGGAAGCTTGCTTTACAACCAAAATGTGTCTGCATTCATACAAGGTGTTTGTGCAAATGTCATAAAGGGAAACATGATCAATTTGCTGCATACCCACATCGCTCATTGCTTGACAACCTCAACCGTGAACCAAATTCTGTTAGAACTCTCAATAGACGCCGATCTGTCATGGGCTTTCTTCAGATGGGCTTGGTCTCTTCCGCACTATCATCACTCGCTTCAATGCTCTTGGACCATGGTTAATCTGCTCACCAAGAACAGACGGTTTAGGGCTGCTAGAGAACTGCATGAATCGTTTGTGTTCAATGACTTTTTCTCATCCCATTCGATGCTAAGTTCATCGTTGGATTCTCATGAGGACCCACATTCGAGGCTGCCCTCACTTTGGCCGCGGTTTGAAACAGCGGCCAAACAGCGGCCAAAATTACGAGTTGACCGCTGTTTCAAACCGCGGCCAAACGTAAAATCGCCTCCCACATGCACGCGCTGAGCTGGACCAAACTTGGTCGGGTTTTGTAATTAGTTTTTTAGTTGGTCGATTTTTTAAATATTTTTTAAAAATTAGACTTAATGAAAAAATCGTCCTTTCCCTCTCTCTAAAACTTGAATCCCAATTTTACAGATAAGTGTGAGTTAAGAAGAGTGGGCGGCTATCACAACGTGGGTTGGAGAACGTGAGGAAGAAAGTTGTAACAGAAGTTGGAGAATATGGGTTTCGTGTTCCGGGTTTTTTTTTGTTATTTGGTTTTTAAACAATGCAAAATGCCATGTATATTAAGTAACAGAAGTTGGAGAACGTGGGTTTGAGTAAAAAAGGCCATGTATATTGAGTTTCCTTCTTTTGTTATTTGGTTTTTTTGTTATTTAGGTTTTTTGTTATTTGGGTTTTTTTTTGTTATTTGGTTGTGGTCCATTGGTATTTTTTTTTGTTCTTTGGTTTTTAAAAAAATGCAAAAGGCCATGTCCTAGTCACCAAGCACAGTCATCGTTTTTTGTCTTAGTCATACATTTGGTGCCACGTAGAACAAAATTCAGAAAATGTCGTCAATTGTATAATAGATTATAATTCAGGGTTGACATTTCTTTTTCACATTTTTAGTTACAATGGGCTTCTTTGGAAAGATTTTTTTTTGGATCCACAAAAAAGGTTTTCTGTTTTTTTTTGCACCAAGTTCTAAAACTTGCACACCTGAAATGTTCATGCGTGTGATTTTGGTGGCTGTTTGACCAATATAATAATTGATCTCATGAGTGCAGCATTGGAGGGAAGGATAGCACTGAGGCTCTTGTTCAAGGTTCACATAAGGATGTTCCAAGAGAGTTCATTGATGAGTTAAGAGCCATTTGTGGTGTAAGTATCTCTATCACTTCACTTCGCTTTCTTTTTCTGGGTTTTCACCCTCATGCAGTAGTTATTCAAAAGATTATTCTGATAATATGGTACAATAATCTTTTAGTTTCGATTAATTTGTTTTTTCTATGGTATTTGTTTGTCAGAGTAACATGACTTTGGACGAGGAGGAGAGATACTTTCATGGAAAGCCACAACATAGTTTTCATAAAGCTGTGAATGTTCCTGACGTTGTTGTCTATCCGAGGTATAGTTGTATTATCTGATTCTACTTTGTAACAAAATATGTCTATTCAGTTTACAGAAAAAAATCATGTTTTCTGCAAGTACTTGCATCTTCCGAGCTGGAATTCTTTTTATGAAACAGTCAATGATTTGTTTATAATTTATACATAAGAACCCCACCATGCAGATCCAAAAAAAGAAAAGAAAAAGAAAGCAATAAAAGAAAAGAATAAAAAGACACTAATCCAGGTTTTTTTTTGAACAAAGCATGATTTTATATTTTTATTTTTGTTGCTTTCATCTGGAAAAGAGGAAAAGATCTACTGTGTATATCCTACTCAAGCTTGTAGGAGCTATGAGGGGTAAATGTGGATGTTGATGATTCTTTCCTTTGTAATAATTTATAACTAAATCTTTGTAAATCACATGTATAACAAAATTTTTTGTCTAACGTGTGAAGTGGTCTATCTTTCATTGATTTACCTCTTGCTAGTGGTTGAAATCACAATAATAAAATGTGTGAAATTTCTTACGTAAAGATGTTGAGATTGCTCCAACAAGATGTTGGAGGAGATGCCAAAGCATTTAAATAGGAAAATCAATACGAAACAATGCAATGTGGTTATTAACCTCCTCTTCCTAGTAATGTTCCACCAGTTACGTGAGATAGGAATACCTGCACCAGCGTGAAATCACAACAGAATGACTCCAATTCCATGTTCAAGGATATGTGAGAATCAGTATAGAGTTTTGACCTGCTTCCAATGGGTCATATGGAGAGCAAGTGGAATACCCAAGTTTAAGTCCAACTAAAAATTAAGAACGCTCTCTCTCCAAAAAAAAGGAAAAAAAGACATCCACAGTAGCTGTGAATCTGTTGATTCAGTTGAACGCACAATATCAACTTATTACACTTGGAAGGTTATTGACGTCTTACATTGCATTTGCAGATCACAAGATGACGTGCACAGGATTGTATTAACTTGCAACAAATATAAGGTATCATGTCCTTTTGGCTATTAATTCATTGGTTGCATGCTCCTGAAGCACATGCAAAAGACTCATTTAGGATATTTGGCACTTGCATTTTAAAAGCTACCCAGTTTGTTATTTATTTAAACATATTTTCTGAAATGTGTTTGGTTAGATATTTCTTGCGGCTAACTTCTGAGTATGGAGAAAAGCTTATAATAGGTTTATTTTTGAAGCAGATTCCTATTATACCATATGGTGGAGCTACATCGATTGAAGGCCACACTTTAGCTCCAAATGGAGGCGTATGCATTGATATGTCACTGATGAATGTAAGACGTCTCCTTGCATCCAGACTTTTAATATTATGAGATATTGGACACACACACATAGAGGTTGACTAGGATCCATTTGGATGGATCAAACGTGCGGATCCATCCAAGTGAAATTTAAAATTGGGCAAAATGGATAATCTGCACTGTTGGATGTGATCTAACATGTCTAAACTACCTACAAACAAAATTTCAAGTGATTTAGACATGTTTTGTCCATCCATCAAATGGTTGCAAAATCAATGTTTTTGAATAGTCATAAAATTCGACAACCTAATTTAAAATTCCACTTGAATGGATCCGCATGTTTGATGGATCTGAATGGATCCTAGTCATCATATATATATATATATATATATATATATATAGGGTGATCTTCGGTTGCGAAAAAAGGGGTTTTCGCACGGTGCGAAAACATTTTTTTTTTTTTTTTGAAATTTTTTTTTTCAAAAATTCTTTTTTTGATGTTTAATCCATACAAATATATACCCCAGGGAAAATAATGGGTGAACCCGTTGGGCATTAGAGCACCCATCCACCCGTTACAAATTTAACGGTCTCAAAACGTGCGAATTTGATGAAATGCCTTGATCGAAGGCCAAATGACATTATTTCTCAATGATTATTTTTTGAGGGGGGTATAACAACATATAATGAGGGTGGGAAAAAGAATTTTTGAAAAAAAAAATTTCAAAAAAAAACTAAAAACATTTTCGCACGGTGCGAAATGTTCTCATTTGAAAATTTTCATATATATATATATATATATATATATGTTAATGGGCCAATGCTGACAGCGCTGTAAATTTTTCCAGCGCTGTCCGCATTTTGGGCGAGATAAAAATATTTTTTTTGAAATTTTTTTGCAGTAGTTAGATATACGTGTTAGGAAGCTCCCCACAAAATTTCAGCTCGATCCGACACCGTTTGTGCCTCCGTTCATCGATTTCAAAAACGTTACGCAAATCTGTCCACAGTTTTGCGTAACGTTTTTGAAATCGATGAACGGAGGCTCAAACGGTGTCGGATCGAGCTGAAATTTTGTGGGGAGCTTCCTAACACGTATATCTAACTACTGCAAAAAAAATTTCAAAAAAAAAAATACTTTTAGGTCGCCCAAAATGCGGACAACGCTGGAAAAATTTCCAGCGATGTCAGCTCTTCTCCATTTTTCTCACACACACACACACACACACATATGACTCACATACCATTGGAATGTGAAATGTTAAATGGAGAGCATTTAATCTCACTATTCTGATGTGTTGAATATACCGATGAATGACAGTTAATTGTATAGAAATATATGTCATCCACAGGAGTATTGCAAGGCTGATTTATCCTTTCTGTCTGGCCGAGTCTAGACCGATGGGTTATTGATACGATCCGGTGGATCGATCAATAATTTCAGATTTAAACGTGGAAAAAATATGAAAATGTGGGATTTTTATATTGAGAATAGCGAATAACAATGATAACTTGGGCTCTTTTCGAGACGAACTCTATCTCCTAGCTTTTAATTAAACGGAATAAAAGCCTAAATCTTCTTCACGAGATGCCTAATAAGTTCTTCACAATTCAAGCGTGAGAAAATAAGAAAGGCAGCTAGCCTTAATAAATAGAAAAGAGGGGATTTACTAATCTAGTCTGAAAAGACTAGAATACCCCCTAGACACACTAACCCAACTACGCGGTTCCTCCACGCCTCCTACACCGCACGTACGTCACCAAGGGTGGGCCCGTCCCGTCATTGGGGGCGGATGATGCGTCCGCATCAATACCCCTTAAAAGAGCCACCTTGTCCTCAAGGTGAAAGTCCGGAAACTGCTCCTGGATCACGATGTACGCCTCCCATGTAGCATCACAATCTGGCAACCCTGCCCAATGTATCAACACCTCCCTGCGTCCGCTCGACCCCTGTCGGACGGCCCGAACCGCCAGTGGCTCTAACAGCACCTACATATCCTCAGTAAGTGTGGGCGGTAGTGTAAACGACACCGTCTGCTCTCCAATGGCACGACGAAGCTGCGACATATGAAAAACTGGATGTATCGTATCTGTCGGGGGCAGCCTCAACCTGTAAGCTACTTGGCCAATCTTGGCCGAAATCTCAAAGGGCCCATAGAATCTAGCCGACAGCTTCTCGTTTCGTCTCCTCGCTAGTGATCTCTGTCTGTAGGGCCTCAACTTCAGATATACCATATCTCCCTCCTGAAAGTGCACATCACGACGATGTCCACTTGCTCTAGTTTTCATCACCTGCTGAGCCCGTAATACGTGCTTCTTCAGCTCCTCTAACATACTCTCCCTCTCCTCCATGTAATCCTCCACCTGCGAAACTGGTGTCTGTCTGTCCCCAAACCGAAACAACTCTGGTGGGTCCCTCCCGTACAACACCCGAAAGGGTGTCGTTCCTGCTGCTGAGTGGTACGAAGTATTGTACCAATACTCCACCCACGCCAACCACCGATACCACTGCCGAGGTGTCTCCGACGCAAAACACCGCAGATACGTCTCAATGCTGCGGTTCACTACCTCCGTCTGTCCGTTTGTCTGAGGGTGATAGACGGTACTCCTCTTTAACACCGTCTCCTGGACACGGAATATATCCCGCCAAAACCCACTCAGGAACACCTAGTCTCGGTCTGATACTATGGACGCTGGAATCCCATGCAGTCGTATCACCTCTCGAAATCTGTAGCCACTGAAACTGCCGTGTACGGGTGTTTCAGCGGTATGAAGTGAGCGTACTTACTCAATCTATCCACCACCACGAAGATCACCGTGTACCCTTTCGACCTGGGTAGCCCATTGATAAAGTCCATCGTCACCTCCTTCCAGACCCACTCAGGCAATGCTAGAGGCTGCAGCAACCCGGCCGACGCCATGGCAATGTACTTGTGACGCTGGCAGACGTCACAAGCGGCAACCAAGCGGGCTATCGTCTTCCTCATACCGGGCCAATAAACCTCTCGGTATATCCTCATATATGTCTGCTGCACCCCGGAATGTCCCCCAACCACCGAACTGTGGAACTCCTGAAATAGTACTGGTATGAAGGCCGACGTCAGTGGTAGTACTAACCGCCCCTGGTACAGCATCCTCCGTTCCTTTAGGGAGTACCCCTTCGGCTCATCCCCGCCTCTCTGTAGCCGCTCACGGATCTGCCTCAACTCTGGATCGGCCTCTGCCTCCTACAACATGGGCTCTCCATCTAACCACATCGGTAACGAAAACGCCCTCAAGTGCGCCCCCTCCTCTCTGCGCGATAAGGCGTCAGCCGCCTTATTCTCTAACCCTGGTCTGTACTCAATGTCGAACCGGTACCCCACCAACTTGGATAGCTAGCGCTGATGCTCCTCAGTCACCAACTTCTGCTCCAGTAATACTTCAGGCTGCGCTGATATGTCCTGACTACAAACTCCCTCCCCATCAGATAGGACCGTCACTTCTGCACTGCTAACACGATAGCCATCCGTTTCCTCTCGTACACAGACTTCAGCCGCGCTCTAACTGAAAGCACCTGGCTGAAGTAGGCAATCAGTCGACCCAACTGCATCAGAACCACCCCCAAACCAACGCCTGATGCATCAGTTTCCACTACAAATGCGATGCTGAAGTAGATAGCGCCAACACCGGGGCTGTCGTCATCACTACCTTCAAGACCTCAAATGCCTTGGTTGCTTCTTCTCCCCACTGGAAGCCATCCTTCTTCAACTGGTCAGTCAGTGGTCGTGCAATGGTGCTGTATCCCCTCACGAATTTCCGGTAGTAGCCTGTCAGTCCGAGAAATCCCCGCAACGCCCTCAGAGTGGTAGGTACCGGCCAGTCCAACACCGCCTCTATCTTCGCCCTGTCTGCTGCTACCCCTGCGACCGACACCACATGTCCCAGATACTCTATCTGTCTCTGGCCAAAGGTGCACTTCTTCCGGTTTGCATACATCTGGTGCACCAATAACTCCCGAAAAACCACATCCAAATGGCCCACATGCTCCTCCATGGTCTTGCTGTAGACCAGAATGTCGTCAAAGAAGACGCGTATGAACCTCCTCAGGAACGGCTGAAAGATATTCATCAATGCCTGAAATGTGGAAGGAGCATCGTCAAGCCAAAAGGCATGACAAGAAACTCGTAGTGTCCCTCGTGGGTGCAAAATGCTGTCTTTGGCACGTCCTCTGGTCTCATCAGGATCTGGTGATACCCCGCCTTCAGGTCAATCTTCGAGAAAACAACTGCATCATGCAGCTCATACAGTAGCTCGTCGATCACGGGGATATGAAACTTGTCAGCCACCGTCTCCTTATTCAGCGCTCGGTAGTCTACGCAGAAGCGCCAACTCCCGTCCTTCTTTACCAACAGCACCGGGCTAGACAACGGGCTAACACTGGGCTGGATTACCCCAGCCTGCAACATCTACCGACCATCCTCTCTATCTCATCCTTCTGCACGTGGGGATAACGGTAAGGTCGCACACTCAACGGTGCTGCTCCTTCCTGTAGAACTATCGCATGCTCATGCCCTCTCACTGGTGGTAACCCCTGTGGGTCTTGAAAGACCTCCTAGAACTGCCCCAACACCTGCCCGACCTCCTCGGGAACCCCTGCCTATGGCTCCTACTCCACTCCAGCCACACGGCACTCCACCAAGTATCCCTCTCCCTCTCTTCGTAAGGCCCGGGTAATGGCATTGAATGCCACCAGCGACAAACATAGGGTCGGATCCCCCGTGAGCACCACCGTACGGTCCCCCTCCTGGAACTCCATCCGTAGATGTTTCCAGTTCACCCGCATGTCTCCCAATTTTTTCTGCCACTGTACGCCCAGAATGATGTCAATATTGCCCAGCTCCAAGGGCAAGAAATCCTCCATGATCTGCACTCCCTGTAAGGTCAGGCACAACCCCTTGCAGAGCCCTTTGCTCTCCTCCATCTTCCCTGTCCCAGTAACACAGTAAACTTCTCCAGCGTGCTCAACTGCGGACCATGTCGCTCCACTACCCGGCTGGAGATGAAATTGTGGGTGGCCCCACTGTTTATCAGCACCGTCACCGCCGTATCTCCTAACTGCCCTGATAACTTCATGGTGTGGTTCTGAGTGAACCCCACCACAGAGTTTAAGGAGACCTCTGCGAAGTCTAGATGAGACTTCTCCTCCTCCACCGGTGACTCCTCCTCGTGCTCCTCATCACTCACGTATCCCTCCTCGTCTGGTACCATGGTGATCTGCAGCAGACGACTCGCACATCTGTGTCCAGGGGTGAACTTCTCGTCGTAACGGAAACACAACCCCTTGGCACGCTTCTCCCTCACCTCCGTCATCCGTCGCCCAAGAGTAGCTGGGCGGGCCTCTCTTCTAGTCTCAGGCGCAGCTACGGGTGTCCTCGGTGCTGCTGCCGTAGGAGTGGGGCGGGAATTTTGGGTTTCCCACGCTCCTTGTATCATCCTCTCTTCCGCATGCTTCTCCTCCGCCTTTTGGGCCAGGCGCAGTACATCCTCCAGGGTCCCCGGGCTCTGCATCCGCAACTCCGCCCGTATAGAGGGCTTCAACCCCCTCATGAAGTTCCCAATCATCATCTCATCTGTCACACCCTTCACTCTGCTGTTCAGCATCTCAAACCTCTCCACATAATCTCTCACCGTCCCTTCCTGCCTCAGAGCAGACAGCTGCTCGTAGAAATCTCCCCCTGACGTCTCCTGGAATCGATCAATGATTAGTGCTGACAGCTCATCCCAAGTGCGAAAAGGGGTCCACGCCACCTTCCATCTGTACCACGCCAGCGCCTTGCCCTCGAAATAGATCCCGATGGCCCTCAGGATCTCCTCCACCGTCAACCTCATCACCTGGAAGTAACGCTCCGCCCGATAGATCCATCCGTCAGGATTTGTGCCGTCAAAGATCGGCATCTTCAGCTTCATCAGTCGGTGATCCGCATTGATGTCCTCCTGTTGTCTCCCATATCTACCACGGTCACCTCCCCGGCCAAATCCTCCGCCGATCGCCTCTACTGGTCCTCCTCTGTCAACTCTGTACAACTCCTTAGGCCAACCGGGCCTCTTCCACGCCTCAGGCTGGTAGTGGTACCTTGGAAACTCCGGTGGGCGTGCAAAAACGGGTCCTCCTGCTCCTCCGTGCTGCTGTGTAGGCGCTGTCGGCCTCCCACATAGACCCCCGGTCCTTGTCCCCGTCCAGGGAAGCCCTCAAACGTCTGCCTAGGGTCGGTCACGGGTCTCGGCCCCTGTGGAGTAGTCTCCGGTCTCCAAAATTGGCCTACCGGGGCCCCAATGGCAACTCCCGAAGCCCATCCGCCTCCACCATCACTCGAAACCCCACCAAAATGGAGCGCGAATCCCGCCACGCCCCCAAAGGGGCTGGCGGTACCGCCGGACCCCCGGGAGGGGCGGCCCAGCTTGCCGACCCCCTCGGCTGGGCCGTCGGCCTCCCCGCACCCCAGGCCGGGGTGCCGACCCTTCCACACCCTCGACTGGGGTGCCGCTTCATTTGGGGGCGTTGTGCCCTCCGGAGGGGGCGCTGGGCATCGCCCAGTCCTCGGCAGGCCTGTGCGTGCCAGGCGTTCCCCTGACAGGCCCTAACGGGCTTGTCGAATGAAAAATAGGCCCATGGGGGCATGTCGACTGCCGCACCAGCCCGGAAGGGCCTCCCGAGCCGTCGTCTTGCCCTACAGAGCCCGCCAATGTCGCCGCTTGATTTAGGGGGGCTGATTCGATGATGGACTCGTCTTGGATCTTCTCCCCTTGGATCCCCTTGCGCCGATCTCCTCCTTTCTCCGTCGTTAGGGCTTGCAACATCGCCATCATCGCCGAGATCGACGACGCGGCTTCCTTCAACCCTTGGAGATCGCGGCTTGTTTGCGCGGCCTCCCTCCTCATGGCCCGAAGTTCGATTTGGATGTCTTCCTGCGAGTGGGCGTGATCCTTGATCGAATCCTCCACCGTCTTCTTTAACCCTTCGAACCTTTCTTCCATCTCACGATTGAGATCCTCCCGTAGCGCTTGAATCTTCTCATCCACGATATCCGCCTTTGATCTTGTGCCCGTCGCCATGAGATCTCACCGCTCTGATACCAATTTGATATGATCCGGTGGATCGATCAATAATTTCAGATTTTAAAGTGAAAAAATATATGAAAAGGTGGGATTTTTATATAGAGAATAACGAAGAACAATGATAACTTGGGCTCTTTCGAGACGAACCCCATCTCCTAGCTTTTAACTGAACAGAATAAAAGCCTAAATCTCCTTCACGAGATGCCTAAGAAGTTCTTCACAATTCAAGCATAAGAAAAATAAGAAAGGCGGCTAGTCCTAATAAATAGAAAAGAGGGGATTTATTAATCTAGTCTGAAAAGACTAGAATACCCCTAGACCCACTAACCCAACTACGCGGTTCCTCCACGCCTCCTACGCCGCACGTACGTCACCAAGGGTGGGCCCGCCCCGTCATCAGTTATTTAATAGAAAGATGGGGGAAGTGAGGATATCACATTCACCATCTTTCTATTGTTTGGGCATCTGTTATCAGTGTCACATGATGTTTGCTATATGATACTTGCGAGATTGGAATAAACCCTAGCCCCAAATAAAAATGTAGAAAAAATTGATATTTTATATAGTATCCTGGTTTAGTTAATGAATTTGATATAGGTTGTCTTGGTCACATTCCTGTCCTTTATTGCCATTGAAAAGAAGTTTTTAGTTAAGCATAAAGGGACGTGCATTTTAAGGCTGAAGGAAGATGGAAAACAGAGAGATCTGTTGAAAGGATATTAATGGCCAAAAAGTTGAAAGAGAAGAATGCTACATTTGGCACGCTACACATTGATTCTAGGTCATATAAGATGTAAGCATTTTGTTTGTATGAGAATTACACACTGTTTTTAAAAAGCAAGGTTGGAGATGGAGGTGGAGGCGCCAGGCTAAGACATAGGGCCCAAGGAATTAAATGGGCCTAAGATTTTTTTCCTCCATAAAACTAAGCATGTAAGACCGTTTAGATATATGTTAAAATTCTTAAAATTATTTCACGAGCATTAAAAATGTATAACACATTTGATATTTTAATATTAGAGTTTCTAACTATAAATAAGTAAGTTAAATAATGCTAAACTTGCTTGTTTTCCCACTTAACCTAGACCTATAAGACTGTTTAAATTATAAATAAAAATATATTAAAATTTTAAAAATTATATCAGGAGCAATAAAATTATAAATAATATCTCATTTAATGTTTTGATATTCAAAACTCCTTCTATAAATATAAAATATATTAAAAGTGGACGGTCGCCTAGCCTGCCTAGCCTGCCTGGGGGTTGCCTAGGTCACCTAGCATATGGGACCGCTTAGACAGTGGACGGTCGCCTAGCCTGCCTAGCCTGCCTGGGGGTTGCCTAGGTCACCTAGCATATGGGACCGCTTAGACTGCCCAAGCCTTCTTGGGAGGCTTGTCTTCCTAGAAAGGGGTCTAAACCCTGAACAGGTGATCGATTGGGGGCACATGCTTAGGTAGCCGCCTAGGCCCTCATATGTGGGGCATTTAAAAACAATGGAATTACCGTCTTATGTGATCCGTAAGGTCAAGATTGAACCTCAATGTGAACCTCAATGTGAACCTCAGTGCTTCCTTGGCTAGATCTGTTATTTTCAGGTCAGAAACTAACAAACAAGTGCTTTAAGCAAATAAATCATAAATATGTCGGATCATCATCACCATCTTAGCCTTCACCCTAAAAAAATTTAAAAAAGTGGGGCCGGCTTCATGGACTCAATAGAAAGAATGTTGGATCGATATCATGTTGGATTGTGATGTCGGATACTTGTTTTCCATGCATTACGGTCTAAAGCTCTCTTTTGTCAAACTAAGATCTTTTATTTCACTTCTTATCATTTCCATCCATGTCTTCTTTAGTCTATCTATCTTAACATTCATATGTTTTGTCTTTCTAACGGCCGTATCAATAGGTCTTCGGCGTATTGATCATAAATATGTTGGATGTAGTGCAAAATTCCCAACGAAAAGAAGTACTTGCATGTTAACTATTTGTTTATTGTTCATTTTATTAGTATTGATAAACTAAGAATAAAATGATCCAGCCGCTACTGATTTCAAGTAATATTAGTTTACTGATCTGTCAAATTAAGCTTGACAAGTCACATAGGTAAACTATAAAAAGTTGTTTTCAAGGCAATGGCTTAGTTTGTGTCTGAGAGCCTTATTTACTAAACACCAGATTTTAAAACAAATATCTTAGAACAGATGGGCATGGTTCCAAATCTTCAGCATTGAAACCAGCCAAAGGCCTTGTCAACTAAAGGCATGGATCTACAGCCTAGCCTCATCAAAGATGATTCACATACCAATCCTAGCTGGTATACGGAAAAATTCTGGACTGTCTCTTGTTCTGCTGTCCTTACCTGTGCCAAACTATGACGTTAAACACAAGTATGGCTTGGAAATTTCACTTTTTGAGAACCGACATGTATTGACAGGGAACATCAGGCATTGTCATCAGCAAGGTTATTTGTGCTGATGGAGAAAGAATAACGAGTACATTATAAAGCTATATGTATAGCTGAATTAAAATCTAGGTCATTCTTTTGTTTTCATGTGGCCCAACCTAAATCTTTTTTTGCCAGTATGTGATACATTGTCACAGAGCAATTGTCACATGCATGGTGATTGCTGTGCAAATGAAATGTGCAATTATAGTGCAACATGAAATTCCATCAGGATGCATTACATTTTTGTAGCATGAAATCACCTTTATTTTAATCTCAAACCATTTGAACGGTAGATGGCACATATACTAAGATTTTGTTGATTTAACCTTGGAGTGACCTGATTATTGTTAATCATATAAACTTAATGTGATTTGAACAATTTGCTTATGGCATGATATGGAGTTCATGCAAGCTGTAATCTTAAGTGCCACTGTAGCACAGTTGTAAAGCCTCTTTGCAGAGACTCTTTGATAGGAAAAATTAGGGGTTTGAAAAGGAAAAGTTTAGATTTTTATAGATGAGAGGAAATGCAAGATACAATTGATTTCATTCGAGAGGAAATCACTCTCCAAACCATTAATCCAAGATAAGACTTAATCTCACACTATCTAGGGGTTCTATCCTTAAACTATGGTTTTTCTTCTCAATTTCAACGTAGCCTTGGGTGAGCTACTCCAAATCCATGGATGAGCTACTCCAAATGTGGGTGCTCGTCCTCCCTGGCTCTTCCTTTCCATTGGTCGCACCATCATCATCTTCGACGATCAGCACATGCAACACACGATCCCGGTAATGGTGGTCTGAACCTCTCGCCATAGCGGTACCATAACCATTTGACACGCCAATACCCGATTTCCTTCTGCGTGAGGTGCTTTTACTTGCCGTTAGTTGGAGGCTCGCCACTCTTCCTCTGTGCTGTTTAGACTATCGTTTACTGGGTGATGTAGGACAAGGTAGGATTTAGGGATTTAGTGGAGGATTTTAGGGCTTTAATGGATGATTTGGGGAAGAAGATGATAAATTAGGGTTCTTGGCTTCGCACCAAGAATTCCAAGGATTCGCGCCCAGGAAGAGGGGGCCTTTCACAGGCAAGGGAGACCTTTCACATGTTTTGAGAAAATTCTTTTTTTCTTTATTCGTTCCATACCCCAAATAACAAGTTCGTTAGCCTTTATACAGGCTTACAGCTCAACGCTTCTTCTAACCCATCCAATGTGGGACTAAACGCACCCAAACGACTCAAGACACCTAAACACTCAAAATTAACTTAAGACTCAAAATAAAACTAAAATAAAAGTACAAATTCTGATCCCTATCATTCTCCTCCTCTTGAGAACTTCACCTCATGGTGAAGGGATGCAGAAGTAGCACACCTGCACGGAAATCAATAGTCCTCGGCAGTTGGAAAAGACGCGCCCACGAATTCTAAAGTGTATAATGATACAGATTGGTAGAAGCACGCCCTCTAATAATTTCTCACCATTCACGAAAGATAGAAAGATATTCAGCATCTGTCTGTTGGTTAGGAGAAAAGAATCTGGGATCACGAACTCGATGTGCGCAATCGGATCCAATGGTGCTTCTATCAACAGCTCTGGTACACGCTTCATAGATGGCTCTAGATGAGGCTCAGGCTCAGGCTGTAGGACTAGATCAAGTTCTATCTCTAGCTCAGAATGCACTGGATCAGATTCTGGTTCAGGCTCAAACTGTAGTACTAGATCAGTCTCAGGTTCAGGCTCCAACTCTAACTGTGCCTCAATCTCTGAATCGGGATCATGCTTCGGCTCTTGTTCAAGTTCATGCTTTGCCTCGGGTGTTGGATTGATCTCTACTATGAACCCATGCTTGAGTTTACTCTGCTGCTCCCTTTCCAATTGTTCACAAAGATTGCGAAGCTCACATATCAGCTCGATTGGATCATCCTTTACTTTCGGGCTCGAAACTTGTTGAGGCGCCTGTGGAATATACTAATACTTGGAAGAATAACGATCTTGAAGAGCAGATTTGAATGTTGACCATCGAACATAAGGAAGTCGAAGATTCAAGTACCAAGATAGCGCTTCTCCACCTAGCTTAAGATATGCATACTTATATTTTGCTTCGTTAGATAAATTAAAACGGGAGAAGAACCTTTCAAGATAGTACTCCCAATCATCATATCCGAATTCATCCTTAAAACCATAAAAGATTGGTAATTGTCTCCACTTCTCAAGCTCGAAGTCAATGTAATAATCATCGTAGTAATCACTGTTGTATACCATAATATATTACCCTAAAATTGCATGTATTGAGGGTACCTATGCGTAGTCGACTGAGTCAGCTACCAACTGGCACAAACGGCACTGAATTCGGACTTCAATTGCATCCGAAATCACCAAATTTCTGAAGGTGCTCAAAATCTCTCCGAAGAGACAGAAAATTACGCTGAAAGTGACAGCCAGAACTGCAGCGGTCAATGTAGCAGGGGAATGTAGCGAATTACTGTAGCTAGCAACAACACTGTAACGAATTACTGTATCAATATGCGGAAATCACTGAAGCTGTAGGCAGAAATTACTGTAGCAAGAAGACTGTAGCAGAAATAGGAGGAACTGTAACAGGAGGCGTATTTGGCGGTTGGCACTTTATCAAGAGACTGTAGCAGGACCTTGTTTTGACAGATAAAATAGGCACTTCTGTATACTTTTGGAGTCTTCCTAGCTGCGCAGGAAATCAGTCGAGGAGTGCTAACTCCAAACTGGAAGCTGATCTCTCAAACAGCCGGAAGCGTTTTGATGAACTCATTGAGCAGCGGGACAACTTGATGAAAGGCATGGAGGAATCTGACGAGAGGAAAGCCGCACTTGGGGAGCTCTCTTCTCATCTTTTCTTTCTTTGTCCAGCTTCTTCGTCTTCTCTCTTTATTTTTTTTCCTGAGGACAGTCTGGAGGAAGAACGTGTGTGCTGATGTTTGCCAAGGAAGAGAGGAAGGGGAAAGGGGCGGCACTGCAACATGCAAAGGGGAGAGGGCGGTGTGGAATGGCGTCGGAGGCGTCTGAGGGCTAGCGGCAACGGTGAGTCAACCCCCGTCTTCTTCGTTCTCTCTCTGTTTTTATTTTCACTTTTCTTTTCTTTTGACAGAAGCGAATTGGGATGGGGTGGTGGACTCGACGGAGGCCGGCGGATATAGGGCCGGAAGATCCGGGGGCGGCGTGATCGCCGTGGGTGGGTCTCGTCTCTGGCATGTTGTCGAACGGAGGGTCTCGTGGGTGATCTGAGAGGCGGAGACAGATCTGAGAGGAGAGGAAGCGAGCGGATCTGGGAAGATCTGATGGGCGGCGACGACTTGAGTGAAGGACGGTGGCGTGCGGAAGGCGGCCTCGACGGAGGACGGCGTGCGGGATACGCGGCGAAGGGAAGGTGGCGTGCGGATCTGAGCGGGCTTCGCAGCAAGCGGCTGTCGCGAGCGGCCGTCGCGAGCGTCCCCAACGACGACGTAGACCGCGGCAGATCTGAGAGGGCCGGTGAATTGATTCGAAGAGGAGACAACATCTGAGGATGAGGATAAGGGGTGACTGAGAGTTGTTTCGGGGGGTTTTTTTATTTGAAAACTTTGGTGGATGAAAGGTGGCGGCTAGGTAAAAGATTAGGGTTTTTCGAGAAGAGATGCGAATCCTTCGGCTCTGATACCAAGTTGATATAGGACAAGGTAGGATTTAGGAATTTAGTGGAGGATTTTAGGGCTTTAATGGATGATTTGGGGAAGAAGATGATAAATTAGGGTTCTTGGCTTCGCACCAAGAATTCCAAGGCTTCGCGCCCAGGAAGAGGGGGCCTTTCACAGGCAAGGGAGACCTTTCGCATGTTTTGAGAAAATTCTTTTTTTCTTTATTCATTCCATACCCCAAATAACAAGTTCGTTGGCCTTTATATAGGCTTACAGCTCAACGCTTCTTCTAACCTATCCAATGTGGGACTAACGCACCCAAACGACTCAAGACACCTAAACACTCAAAGTTAACTTAAGACTCAAAATAAAACTAAAATAAAAGTACAAATTCTGATCCCTATCACTGGGCCTTCTGGGCCTCTTCGGCCACCTGAGCGCAGAATGTGGCTCAGCTGTTTGCTCACTTGGACCGTTGTTTTACGATAAGCCCGTCCTCAACCAATTGGGCCAGCTTCATCGTCTCCATCAATCCCCGCGGCCTCTGTAAGCGGAGCTCAGCTCGGATGTCAGGCCTTAGTTCTTGCATGAAACTTCCATCCAACGTCACCTTAGGGATCTTCCTTACCTGACCTGCAAGAAACTCGAATCTCTCCCTGAAAGTTCGGACTGTGCCATCCTGCCGAAGGACAAGGAACTGCTCCTGTAGACCACCGCCCTGAGTTTCATGGAAACGATCTAACAAGCGGTCTTTGAACTCCTACTACGATCGCACATGCTGCAACTATTACCTCCGCAAGTATCAGGACAACGCCTTCCCCTCTAAGTAGACGCCGTCTACCCACAGTTTCCCTGTCTTAGTCAAGCAGTTTATCACGAAGTATTTCTTTGCATGGTAAACCACCCATAAGGATCCTCTCCCTCGAACACTGGCAGCTTCAGCTTACGAATTCTACTCTCAGCCCAAAAAACCCTTGTCTTGCTCTCTCCTGTGCTCTCACCTATGGCTGGTCGCGTTGAAATTACCAATAGGCATTCTGCAAAACTCCATCCCCCTAAGGGCCGCCTCCTACTTCATCGTGGTTGCCCCAGCTTCCGTTAACCAATCCAGACACCGTCATCATGTGTCATGCCCTAAGGGTCACTGTCACTATACCCTCTGAAGGGGTCACCATCTTCCCTCGTTTGACGATGAGAGCCAAAATTATCGTTCCAAGGTCCACGGGGTTGTTGGGTACCAAGGGAGGGGTCGCTGTCCCGTGAAAGGTCACCAGGGGCCAGCGACCCTACTGCTACAGAAAGGGGACCTGAGGGCCCCCATGGTGGCACATGGGGCTCGCGAGGCTCCTACGACACCTTTCACGAGCTTGGACTTTGCACTACCGATGACCGCGTGGCACTAGTCTCTCGCTCCCCATTGTGAGGCTAGTTCAGCCTTCCACACAAACACTCAAGTGAAAATTTTAAGAACTTTGGAAGATCAAAGTGATGTCTAAGCTAAATATTGCTTAGAACACCGAAGAACTCACTCGAATAGAAAGAACAATCAAAGAACACTTTGGATATTTAAGAGTAACTCGGAGAACTCTCTTTACTACTCAAATGATTGATCCACTCTTGGATGGTTTGCAAATGATATAAGGACCCTCTATTTATAGGCATCCTCTACCTAAATGGATGGCCAAGATTATTTCAATTTAATGGTTATAATTAAGTTTCAAGAGTGTTCTACACATTTTCCAACTACATCATTAAATAAATACAAGACTTATCTAGAAAACTACTAATTCTTATCCATTATGCTTCCTTCCTTTTCTAGAGTCTTCTATTCAATTCTAGAAAAAGCCTTCATCTTTATTGACTTTGGGCCTTCCGTGAAAACTTTATCTAACATATAAACCATCTGTAAAGATTTCTGTTGGGACCTGTGGCTACACATTACACTAAATAAGGGCGTAAATAGTGTACATGCAAGCAAGTATGCGTAATTAAAAATTACTAAAATTAAATGCACAATGTAGCGGAAATAAAAGAAATTATCTCAACAAACAACCACACAAAGGAAAATACGCCAAAGTAAACGCACACACAAGAGGCGTATCTTGGTTCGGATCCCTACACCGGGACTCGTACTCCAACCCCATCCTCGTAAACCCGAGCTGTGGATTTTCACTAGTACTTCCTAAACAGGACACAAAAGAACACTCTACACGAGTACGATCCCTAACCGGGACAATCCCTAAACCGGGATATAGCGAGAACTCTCCAAGCGGAGTAAATCCCCCATAATGTTCTCATAACCCGAGAACTAGGTTTCGTAGTAATAAAAAGAAAATGAAATACACACTTATCTATGCCTTGAATAGATATTATTATTGTGAAGATGAAAGCATGTAAGTATGGAAATCAAGTGCTTGATGAAGAGCTTGCTGCACTTGGAAGACTTCTCCTTAAGCTAGGGTTAACCACCACTTGATCAATGCATGAATGGTGGAGAAGAAAGAGGGAAACGAATCTCTTCAAGTGAAACCCCTCACAAATGCACTCTCATATGATGTCAACATGTGTGGAGTGAATGCCTAAATCTGCCTCTAAAAGTGGGTTAAATAGCACCTTAAAACAATCCACAAAAGACAGAAAAACGGCTAGCTAAAAAATCCAAATGGCTAGAATTTAGGAGAAGACCAGACGACTGATGAAGACATATCCGCCGTTTGATGTATAAGGGTCCGACGTTATACAACGTCTGACAGACTGCCCAGGAAAACACTAGATCACCAAAACAGTTATAACTGATGCAAATAAACTTCGATTGAGGTGATTCAAGATGCGTTGGAAAGCTAGTAAATAATGTAATCTAGTGGGCCAGGAATGGGTGAGAAATTCCAATCAAAGAAAAACTGATAGAGATTTGAAACAGAAACATATTGCAGAAATTCCAACACAAGACAATCAGATGTCTGGAGTTCATGACCCAGCCGTCTAATGCACTGTTCAGATGACTGGTCATAGAACTTCAGACGAATGACTCATGGCCATGTCAAGCTAGCTCAAAAACTGACACGCCAGACGTCAGGTGACCCTTCCCCAGGCGTCTGTCCTGCTCTAAAATACACTATAATGAGTGTTTTGATCATAGGACCAAATGAGATGGGTTCTAGATGATTTCTAATATTAAACCATATGATGGAAATGATGCATATGAGTGTGTGTGCATATATTCAAGGCTACAAATATTCTATAAAAGAAATAGCAGAAATACATGAATATAAAATACACTTAAAGTCCAATACTCTTCATGCCATGCTTTTGCGCCAAAGCATTGACTCCATCAACCCCTCACCAATATGCATTGTCTCCATCAACACAATCATTAGTAAATCCGAGACTAAAATATATAAGATAATTAGCACACAATATAACGTGATTATCATCAAAACAACAATGGTCTTGAGCTCAAGAACCAACATTCTCCCACTTTTGATGATGACAAAACATTATGTGAAAATATAGCATAAACGTTGAAATAGCAATGTGTGCTAACAAACTCCTCTATCAATATGCATATGTGCACAAAATAAACAATCAAATCATAAAGCATATTGATGGGTGTGTTTATGTAAAAACAATACCAATATGGAGTATGCATGAAGGCATATAGTATATATTTTTACATAACCACTATTTCTCTCCCTTTGGCATATCAAAAAGATAGGAAGGTGCCAAATTGATAAAATCCAAGGGTTAGAGAAATAACCTATTCATATGCACAAACATAATGTAAATGACATAAAGCATGCCATATGAATGGAAATAAATATGCTAGAAATCAAAAGTTCCATACTCCCCCAAAATCATACAAAACATGCAAACATGGGAGCCATGAACAATCTCACACTAAAAGTGGGTACATAGAGTGAGCATACATGCATGGTACCCAAGCAATGGATACAATGTGTGATTGCTAGTAAGAGGAAAACTAAACAAACATGTAATTTGTTTTTCGTATATAGTCACATGAAAATTAACATTCCAACATATGAATCTATATACATGTTTCTATCATGCCGAGAAACATTCTTAGGAATCAACAACTAAAGTGTTTTGGGTTTCTTAAGTAGAGGTCGTGTAGGAGCATGAATATGAGGTGTGGGTACATGCTTGTGAGTTGGAAGATAAACATTAGCATGTCCCGTGTGTGAAACATGCTAGTGAGCATTTAAAGCATTTGCACAAGAAATAATTCTTTTATGCCTAGGAACATGAGTATCATGCAAAGAATGAGCGGGGCTAATTCGAGCATGCAAACAATGCAAATCATTCATATAGGTAGACACATCATGCATATCAATAGAAGAATAAGCGTTCACATGCATATGTTTTTGAACGGGCTTCTTATGCAATGAAGTGTACATATATGCATGATTCCTCTTTGGCTTTATATTCAAAGTTGATTTTTGGCCAAAAGAAGACTTGGATGTGACAAACCCCTTAGAAGGCTTCCCCACAAAATTATTTTGGGTGCTTCTAGAAGAAGAGTTTGGTTTGGATAAATTCAAAAATGAAAATTTAAAACCCTTGTTCTTACTCAAAAGTTGAGTAGACAAAGCCTCACTTCTTCAAAAGAGAAGAATTGTCGTCATCCTTAGTGGATAGACGTGAGCTAAGCTCAAGACATTGCGATTTGAGAGTCAATGTCTCATTTCTCAAAGCGTCAATTTGAGAATCCCTCTCAAGAATGACGGAGTTACAATCTGAAACGTGAGCATCGTCCAACCGACGATTGAGAGACGAATTTTCTTCTAACAACTCACGAATTTAAGAAAGAAATCCTTCTTTCTCGGCATGCAAAGATTCAATCAAAGACATGTGAGAAGCATACAAAGTAGTGTAATCATGTGTGTGATCATAATGTGAATATGCACTACAATTATGAGCAATCAATAAATTTTTACAACTAGCAACATCATGCTTATAAGAAGCTTGTGTTTAAGTTACCTCGCGTCGTTTGACTTGTAGACATCACCCTCTTCAAATACTTTGCCATCGATGTACTTGGCTTCAAGGTAGCTCCAAACCTCATGTGCCGTCTCCAACCATGAAATCTCGTCGAACTCATAATCGAAGGTGGATATGCACAAAATCCTCTTAGCTTGAGCGTCCATCACGACATTTGAAGTAGCCATTGACATTGCTTCCCAAAGATTGTTGCGCTTGAGGGGATCAATCATCTTATTCCTCCATTAAACATAGTTTTTCCCATCAAGATAAGGTGGAGGTTGTTGAGACATAGACGTCATGCTGGTAAAAGCCACCAAACCAAGGCTCTGATATACAATTGTTGGGACATGTGGCTACACATTACACTAAATAAGGGCGTAAACAGTGTAAATGCAAGCAAATATGCGTAATTAAAGTTACTAAAATTAAACGCATAAGCATCGGAAATAAAAGAAATTATCTCAACAACCACACAAAGGGAAATACACCAAAGGAAATACAAACACAAGAAGTGTATCCTGATTTAGATCCCAACACCAAGACTCCTACTCCAGCACCACCCTCGTAAACCCGAGCGATGGATTTCCACTAGTGCTTCCTAAACCGGGACACATAAGAACACTCTTCAAGAGTACTATCCCTGACCGGGACAATCCCTAAACAGGGATATGGAGAGAACTCTCCAAGTGGAGTAAACCCCCCGCAATGTTCTCACAACCCGAGAACACAATGTTCTCACAATCCGAGAACACAATGTTCTCACAACCCGAGAACTAGTTTTCATAACAAAAAGAAAACAAAATACACACTTACCTATGCCTTGAATAGATATTACCTATTGTGAAGATGAATGCATGAAAGTGTGAAATCAAGTGCTTGATGAAGAGCTTGATGCACTTGGAAAACTTCCTTAAGCTAGGGTTAACCACCACTAGATCAACGAATGAATGTTGGAGAAGAAAGAGAAAAAGAATATCTCTTCAAGTGAGACCCTCACAAATGCACTCTCTTATGATGTCAATATGTGTGGAGTGAATGCCCAAATCTGCCTCTAAAAGTAGGTTAAATAGCACCTCAAAACCGCTCACTAAAAGACAGAAAAACGGCTAGAAACGGTTAGCTAAAAAATCCAGACGGCTAGAATTTGGGAGAAGACCAGACGACTGATGAAGATATATCAGACGTCTGATGTATAATGGTCAGACGACTGGTCCGACGTTATACGTCTGACAGACTCTGCCCAGAAAAACATTAGATTACCAAAACAGTCATAACTGATGCAAATGAACTCCGATTATGGTGATTCAAAATGTGTTGGAAAGCTAGTAAAGAATGCAACCAAATATGTTAGGAATGGATGAGAAATTTCAATCACAGAAAAACTGGCAGATGTTTGAAGGCAGAAACAGATTGCAGAAATTCCAACACAAGACATCAGATGTCTGGAGTTTATGGTCCAGACGTCTGATGCACTGTTCAGATGCCTGGTCATAGAACTTTAGACGACTGACTCATGGCCATGTCAAGCTAGATCAAAAACTGACATGCCAGACGTCTGGTGAGTCTTCACCAGGCTCTGTCATGCTCCAAAATACACTATAATGAGTGTTTTGAGCATATGACCAAATGAGATGTGTTCTAGATGATTTCTAAGATGCCTTATGATGAAAATGATGCATATGAGTGTGTGCATTTATTCAAGGCTACAAATATTCTATAAAAGAAAGAGCAAAAATACATGAAGAATGTACAAAATACACTTGAAGTCCAATACTCTTCATGCCATGCTTTTGCTCCAAAGCATTGACTCCATCAACCCAGCACCAATATGCTCTGTCTCCATCAATGCAATCATTAGTAAATTTGAGACTAAAACATATAAGATGATTAGCACACAACATAATGTTGATAACCATCAAAACAATATTGGTCTACATTGGTCTTGAAATCAAGAACCAACAACTTCCATCCATCTCTACACCTTAAATTAGACTTCTATGGCCTTGAACCTTTCGTGGGCATTGTAGAATAAATTGGACTTGAGCCTCCCTTTGTACCTTCATTCACACGTTGCCTTGGAGAAAAAACAGACCGTGACATTCTCCGCCACTCACATAAGTGACGTTCTCGTCGCTTCGAGCGTGAACATTTCGAACGATTGGCCTTTTGGACTCTTAGCCTTGACGCACTCCCCTACTCGGTTTGACGCCATCTCTTATTCTTTGAACACTTCACTCGAGCACCCTGCTTGTACCTCATCTTCAAGCTTGGCTCTAAGGCTTGCTCGGACATCACTCTTGTAACAACAACCTTGCTCGCCTCTATCACGGACTTGGGCCTAATGCTTGATTCAAAGTTGTCCATTTCAATCATTTACTCTGGTTTGTGGCGTGTCTCCACATACATCACTTCTCTGTCATTTGGAGGTTGGAATTCCCTCACATCCAGTGCCTCCTTCTCAGGTTGCCTCCTTGCTTCTCTCAGTTCGGACGACATCACAACTATTGGCTCCTCGACATCCACTATGTCTTGGACCATCAACTCGTTTTCAACATCCACCTCTCTTAGGTGACTCCTCGAACTCTTGCTCCACCACTCTCTCAGATGGAACTTCATCTCGTACATCATGTCGCTTATCATCCTTGGTCTCTTCAAAGATTTGACTTTTGTTGGATTTTGACTCATCCTCCTTCGTCCTCTCTCGGTAATCCCTTGATTGATGCGATCCATGTCACCAGAAGCACTTGTGTTCCCACTTCTTGGGGGTAAGCCAAGCCGCAATGAGGATCTCCACAATAGCGGCACTTGGGTTGTATTTCGTTACTCTCACAATCATTTAAGGGATTCATGTATTGCTTAAAAAAGACTTAGTAATATCCAAAGATTGATATCCAATGGCCAATACCTGGTTTGTTCTGTGGGATAGTGCCTGATCCATGGCATCCCTTGCTTGATCTTGATTTCCATGGTCCTCCACCATGGACACCGCCTTTTCCGACTTCCGCGGATATAATTGCTTTCGGAGTCTACATTTAAACTCCCATATTTGTTATAACAAAAACCTCCACTCTTCAATAGTGCAAACCACCATTCCTTAGCTTTATCTCTAAGGCATAGTGTTGCAACATTCAGTTTCTCAGCATCACTCATAATGCTATCAGCGTCAAAGTATTGATCCAAGATTGTTAAGAAATCTTCAACCCCTTTTACGGTTCTTGCTCTATGGAACACTTTGAGACTTTCTTTCAACATTTCCATCACGAACCTTCGCTCTGATATCACTTGTCACGGGCTTGGACTTGCACTGTCGACGACCGTGTGGCACTAGTCTCTCGCTCCCCTTGAAATGCTAGTTTAGCCTTTCCCACAAAAACTATAGTGAAAATTCTAAGAACTTTGGAAGATCAAAGTGATGTTTAAGCCAAAGATTGCTTAGAACACCGAAGAACTCACTCGAATAGAAAAAACAATCAAAGAACTCTTTAGATATTTAGGAGGAACTTGGAGAACTCTCTTTACTACTCAATGATTGATCCACTCTTGGATGGTTTGCAAATGATACACAGACCCCCTATTTATAAGCCTCCTCTACATAAATGTATGGCCAAGATTGTTTCAATTTAATGGTTACAAATGAGTTTCAAGAATGTTTTACACATTTTCCAATTACATCATTAAATACAAGACTTGAAAACTACTAAGTCTTATCCATTAAGCTTTCTTCCTTTTCTAGATTCTTCCACCTAATTCTAGAAAAGGCCTTCATCTCTCTTAACTTTTGTAAGTGCCCATTATTTTATCCCCACCCTCTCTTATTTTCACAGCTGGCCCATTTCGACGAAGCCCACTCGGGGGCTTCGTTTCGCACCCCGCTATCTCTCCCCCTCATTTTCACTCGACGAAAGCCCGCTAGGGCTTGGCAATCACATCTCTCCCTCTCTCTCGTTTCCGCATCATCGTGGGGCCCTCGGTTTGGGGGCTTTCGACGCCTCTCCGTCCTCTGTCCTCGTCGGCAACTGTTGAGCCCCCTCCGTCCTCTCTGTGACGTCGCGTGGCCTTGTCGAGCCTCTTTGAGGCTGTCGACCTTGTCTAAGAGGACGCACATCCCATGTGTTGCTTCGGTTGCTATTTAACACTCCTCTCCCTCCTCTTGGTTACATGCTCTGTAAATATCTCACTACATTTTTTGAAGTATCGGCTTGATTTCTACAGCTCTTAGGGTTTGATTTCACGACGACTTCTTCGGATCTGTGCAGATTTCTTGATTGAATCTGCTGTGGGTTTTGTTCTTTGGTTTTTTTGGATTTTCGGTGAACTGTGGTAGACTTTATCTACCTTACGTTTCAGTTTTCTTTCGATTTCTTGCATTCGTAATTTGAGTTGAAATAAAATTGGATTTTTACAACGAGAGATGATGATTTAGGAGAGTGGAATAGGGTTTGATTCCATACAGTTATCTAATGGGGTTGGTTTCCTCGCCTACTTGTTGTGGGCTCTCGGGGTTCTTGCATGGAGCTATAGTTGGGTTCGGTTTGTCCCTTGCTAGCTGATTTGGGGTTTGGTGGCTCCCCTTGCTTGCGGTCTATCCTTCCTTGCTTGAGTTGGGTTCGGGGATTCCCCTTGCTGGCGGTTTTAGGGTTCCTCGCTAATTGTTGGTTGTGGATGGCTTTTTCTGTGACTTGTTTGTGTTTGACTGAACCCTTTGTTCGCTGTTTTGGGTTTCGGTGTGGTCTACTTAGGATATGAGCCCAGTTCCCCTCTGTCTTGGTCGTTAGCCACTAGTTCCTTACTAGAAACCCCGTGGATTTTGCCGTAGGCACGAGTTTTCTCCACCACGTGATGAAAAGACCCCAAATCTGATCCCAATGGTCTAGAACCTCTAGAGCCATTATGAGTTTGACTTTCGGGTTTTTCTTTATCGAGCAATTATTATGTTTCCTTCGTTTCTTGGTTCGTTGCATAGAACAGTTGGGTGTTTTTGATATCAGTCCAGTTTTGGAATATCTTGAAATGAAAATGTCTCTGCTTTACTTTATCACATGCCAGTTTAAAAGTATGCATGCTAGTGCTAGAAATTTAATATTATGATTAAATTGCGTAGTCCTTGAGTTGTTACTTGTGATAGCACTTATACTATGACTGGTGGATTTGAGATTGGCTCTTGACATGACATGTTACTATTACATGTATGGCAGTGGACCCACTTGACTACATAGTTTAACTAATATTAAACTAAGACCACATTACGACACTAAAACTGTTAATTAATTAATTCAGTTTGACTCACAGGGTTTTGGAGAAACTTATAATTGCGAGAGTGCGGGAGAGACTGGAGCCTGTCTTTTGGCCCCCTGTCTGGGAGGACGTCCATTCTATGGGTCCTGAGTCCCTGTCACAATGTTACAGTTCTTTCTTCTTTGGACTCGGCCTAGGCGTAGCACCCCTGCAGTCCAAGAGGTTCTTCGGGTTGCACACTGTGCTCTCCTTCATAAGTCACGACCTATGATTGGTTCACATTAGCAGCTACCAGTTGAGAACTTCAAATAATTATAACATGTTTCATTTTTTACCATGCCATTATAACTGTTGCTCATGTTTTCTTTTGTGCTTCATTATTATTACAATACTGCCGTTTGGCTAGATACTACTCCTCTGAGCTGTGGTACAACTTCTGTTGTCCCACTAGGTGACGCACAGAACTATTCGGATGCGTTGGAGTTGGAGTTTTCGATTCAGGACGCCGGACCTTGAGCACTGTTTGTGTGTGAGTGTGTTCTCGGTGTTTCCCATGTACTTTTGGATATTGTTGTAGAATCGAAAGGACTGGGAAATAGTGAAGTAGAGAACTAATGACATGTGAAGCGCCAATGAGACCATAATAATGTCTCACTTCATAATGTTTTTAATATTGCGGTGGAGGTAAATATGAGTAGTTTTCATCTTCATTTTCTACCTGGTCAGCATGCAGGGTGATATTAATTTATACAATTTGGGTGCTATTACTTACCAAAAAGAATAATGGGTGTGTGATTTGTGGTCATGATTAAAAATTGCATGGAAGCTTGTGCTCTATGGCTTGTGCTCTAAGGGTGTGTGATGTGTGAGTATCATTATTAATGGTTAGAATTTCATAAGACTCGAGATATAAAGTACTCAAATCATATGCAAAATGCTCATGAAATGTATTTGAGAAAAGGTCAAGTCTTAACTCTAAGGAACTTGGATTCACATGAGGTATTTGAGTTAATGGCTTATTAAGGATTAACTTAATTCTTTTTACTTTTAATGATACTATTGGGTCCATAGTGGGTCAACATAATTGCATTTCTTTCAATTATAAATGTGTATGCGTTGGCTTTCTCAGAATATGTCACTTTTAAGTCATACATCCAAGGCATTCCTAGCAAAATATGTGTAGCATCCTTAGGCATGATATCACACTAAATGCTATCGTGATAGCTTGGAAAAGTGGATAGACACTAAATAATGTTAGGTAATACAATGTGATTTATCATCAACTAAGGTAATGTTATAAGGCTGTGGACAAGTTCTAGCTTTTAGTCTCATCTCTTCAATAGTTGATTTGGCGACTAAATTAGTACAACTACCGCCGTCAATCACCACTTTGAAAGATTTATATATAATTTTAATGTAGGTAAATAAAATATTAGTTCTTTGCCAATCATTCTCACTATTAGGTGTAGTTATTAGACACCTTATGGCATATAACTGTGCACTATTCATCTTTATCATTATTTGTATCATTAGTTTTGGTAGGTGAAATATTTTTTAATTAATTCATCATCATCATTGCTCTCTCACAAGTATGCCTTTATTAAGGCACTGATTAGCAAAATGATCAACGGCATGATATTTACAATAGTACAACCCTTTAGATTTTTGTTGCAATAGTTCTCCAACCTTAGCCTTTTCATTTCTTTTTAGCGGTATTAGTTTCAAATTTAGTCATATTATCACTTGACCGTTTAAATTGCTTCCTAACTATAAAATTATGATTTCTGTTTTGGGGGATTCTCATGGATTTTAAATTTAAGAATAGGTTAAAGCTTGTTGCACATTGTCTATAGCATGAGGAAGCATTTCACACCTAATGTCTACTCTCAATCCACAACGTAACTTAGTAATGGTATAATATGGGTCCTTTGAAAGATCACTCCTAATAAATATGTCATTAAATGTAGTATTCTTCTACATGCATGCTTCCTTGACGAATGTCGTTCAGTTTTTTTAGAAGGCGGTCTCTATAGGTAGGATGTAAATATTTCTCTTTGAGTTTGATTTTCATTTCATTCCATGTATATATATAGGTCTCAGATGCTCTCTCTCTCTCTCGTTGTCTCTCTATTGATGTCAAGAGATTTTGACACAGTTTTATCTTACTCGTTTGATACTGGTAACATTTAAACACATGCTCTATTTCTTCTAGCCAATCTGAGAATGTTTGAGGATTATAAGTTCCATCAAATTAGGAGCATCAATCCTTATTTAACGTGTAAAATTATTTCATCCATAGTTATCCTCAAAATTCTCATTATGTCTCTTATTATTTCGATTATTTTTATTTTTGATCATTCTAGGTTCTTCATCAATTGTACTTTGCGCTTCATCATCAAAATTTTGTTCTTTAATCAATTTATTTTCTAGGGCTTCTAGGCGATCTTTTGTTCGATTTTTGTCGACTTTTAGTTCTAGCCTTCTAGGTATATCTTTTGAAGTTGATTTTCTAGTCTTTGAATTGCATTATCATAAATCCTAAGTTTTTACCACTATGCAATAACTTGCAATGTCAACCAGTCACACAAATGCAAATGCAAGATCCTAAACACCAACTAGATGCATGCAATAATTATGCAAATAAATTAAAATCCTAGGGTCCAACCTATATGACAAAATACAATTCTAGTTATACTAATGCAATACACAGTTCAAGACTAAAAAATAATGCAATACAAGTGATATCAACTAATTTGAACAAGATCAAATAAAAGCATTTTTTAATAATTTAAATTGATCAGATCAGAGGTTATCTGGAATGAATATAGCTTTGTAGTATCACACAATGCCTTTAGAACTTGTATAGTTTTAATCCAGATGATCTAAATTTCACGTAAAAAGCTCGATAAATTGCTAAAATACGTTGAAAACATGGCTAAAATACAACTGAAATATTGAAAAATCAAGAAAATTCTTGAGAAAACGAGGAGTCATATTGTGTAGCGGCTCAGCTCGGCTTGTCTGATTAACGACTGTGCTGAGTTATTGACTGGTCAATAGCTCTGACAGGTCAATAGCTCGGGCCAGCTCGGCTTTGGCTCGGTCGACTCAGTTGAGCCGATGAATAGTGTCCCATTAGCTAAGCCAATGAATAGTGTCAGTGGCTGAGTTTGGTGTAGCTTGTTGACACAGCTTCACGACACAAACGGCTTGCTAGAACCGCTATTGTAGCATTTTGATACTGGTGAGTTTATTGACTGATTCTGACAGTAATCTCGATGATTTTTTATGCTTTTTGTTTGCCGTGATCTGGTGCGTTTTTAAGGGGTCAGGGGAGGTTGTCGGTGATGACAACAGTGACATCGATGACAAACCTTAATGAAGACATTTGTGGGGCGGTGAAAATGGACGACTCAGGTGTTGAATCACGGTGGTGATGATGGTGGGTTAGGCCGGAGGTAAACAACGATGGTAGGGGATGTTTATGGCGACAGAGTGCGTGATGGAGCTAGGGTTTGGGGTTAGGTTTTTTTGTTTATTCCTTTTCTTTTTGTTTCTTCTCCATCTCTCTGGTTTTGATTTTTTGAATGTTATATCGCTCTTATTTGAGTTTTTATTCTTTTTTCCAAATCTCTTTCTATTTCTTGATTTTTTCTCTTTGTTTGATTTTATTGATATCACCTTTTTTGAATCTAAAATCCTAACTAAAAGAAAAAGATTATTTATGAGGAAAAAGAAAACAAAAAGAAGAAGACTAATCAGGTTTTGTCTCTAACATCAAATTTGATATAGAACGAAAGCGAAAAGAGATATGGAGATTTAGGGAAGAAATAAAGTATGGAAGTTGATAACTTTTTGGGCTTCACACTCCAGGAATATAACGATCACAGACTCATACGCCTCACGTGTGGAGATTTTTCGAATATCTTGCTCATGCAATCAAGCACACTCTTGCACACCAATGCAAAAGACTTAATTTTTATGAAGGAATTGAACGTTTAAACCAAAATTTCTATTCTTTATTGATATATAAAATAAATAAGTTTGTGGCCTTCGTATATGCTTACAAATTGGTTTCAAAAATCACATACAATGTGTGACTAAACATCTAAAATAACTTAAACACTCAAAAATAAAATAACAGACTTAAAAGGACTCATTTATTCTAAATAAACTAACTACAAGACTCAAAACAACTAAAAGGCTGAAAGTACTCAAGCTCGGTCTTCTTCATACATATAAAATCTAAAATAAAAAGGACACCAACTGAAATTTAAACTTGATCTTTATTTGGAATGAGTGAAAGATTTTTTACCCATTTGGTTTCAGAGGAAGGAGGGCCCATGCTAGCAGGCAATGGGTTGTTTGGTTATAGTTGAGATGAAACACTCACGAGGTTATATCTGTGATTTTTGTATCATTGGCTGACACATGCCAACTGATTCCACCATTTCACATTTTTGGATTATAGATTATCAAATACGGATGCCACTGATAGGTTGGAATCAATGGCATTTCATCAAACCAGCATTTGCATTTAGTTTCTTTCTATTAACATCAAAATGATCTTATTTTTCATGTTGCAGAAAATTAAGTCATTGCATGTTGAGGACATGGATGTGGTTGTTGAACCTGGGATTGGTTGGATTGAGCTCAATGAGTATCTTAAGCCATATGGGCTTTTCTTTCCTCTTGATCCAGGCTAGTGCCAGAAGATATCTCCTCCAGTGTACTGATAAATTTTGTTCTTTCCTAGCGCAGTTAAGCTTGCAGTTTCTGTATAGTTTCAGATTTTCTGTTTTTTTCCTGATGATTTGATTTCCTTGGCCTTCTAGTATGCACAAAAATACTTGTATCTTTGGGATATATTGCACAATCCCCCTGAAAGATTTTGCAACAAATGTTTTAAAACATCCATTAAATTGTCTACTTGCAATAAGTAAAAATTCCATGTCAGTTATGGTCTTATCTTGCCTTTTGCCCTAAAAACTGTAACATTTGCCTTATCGGGCATTTCGGGTCACCTCCTACTTCCCTGTGTGTGTTGTTAACTGCACCTTAACTGTTGCTGAACCCCCTGAACCCCCTTTTGCATCGCAGTTGTTGAAGGTACCACTTCGAAATGGCACAAGGCTCTTCCCCCTTTGCAGGATAAGAAATTTTATATGCCTCTAGGATAAAATGGCTATTGGTTATAAGGGATGGTCCTATAACAGGCAATCCAAACAAGCAATATTTAGTGAAATCAGGGAAAAGACTAGTGTGTAAGGACTAGTTTGGAAAGTGAAGGAAAGAAATTATTTGTCTTATATATGCCAAATTGCCAAAATTTTACTTGGTAGTATTCTAGGACTTTATACCAGGTCTCTCTTGTACTTTTGGTTATGAGAAATGCCTATTGAACCTAAGATTGCTGATGATATACTTATTCTGTCTCTAATTAATGCCGGATTCATTTAATGTCCAAAAATTCATACCCGAAACATCTTAAAAATAGAACACCAATTCGACCTTTTGATGCTATGCCTAGGAGGGCGTAAGCACCCATGGTTATCAGCTATTATAGTCTGAAAGGCACATATAAAAGAGTAGTTTTTATGCAGTCCAGAATTTAGGGTTTGCTGCTGGACTATTTCTTAGCCTTTTACTACTTCCAGATAGTACCAAAATCAACTCTGTGATGGTTGGTGATTTCATATTTCTTGTCCGAAGTCGCCAATCTGGATCCTGTTGACATTGATTTAAATGGAAAAAGAAAAGCCTTCGATTTTTGACATGTGTTTGGTCATCTTTAATGCTCTTTCCAGTTAATTTCGTATGAGTTACCAAATTGGCACTCTCATTGTCTTAGCCAGTAGTGAGTGCATCTATGCCCCTAACCAGACTTTCCCTAAGTCTGGCTAGTTTCAAACAATAAGAACTTCTTGACATCTACAACTTTTGCCTCTATGGTGTTTATAACTGTCATGAATTCACCACTGCAGACACTGATACTTAATCACACTAGGGAAATGTCCTCCGTAACTTTTGATGGCGTTTGTCACTGTTGATCACAGTAGTTTGATGTTTGAGGTAGCAATGTATTGAGATAACTAAATAGACTAGTATTCTGGTTTAAGCTGTTAATCAACCATTTCAGCGTCTGTCAAATGTAAACATATGTTCTCATTGGCTAGACATTAGTTCGTTGGAGATTATTACCTGTTCGGGTGTAGTATTATGAAAGGGCACTTGCAAATTAAGCATCAATAGAGTGTGAATCTAAATTATCTTTTAGGCTTGTCTTGCTCTCTGAAAATTTGGATGGTCCAGTCTCCAGTGAAAGAACTGTTCTGTCAAGCTTGCTTGTGTGTCTTGGAGTTGCATCAAACCATGATTTGTTTGCTTCGGTAATGCATGATATGCCAATGTTATAAATTGATATCATTCCAGCCATCTTATGTTAAAAGGTTATGGATGTGTAACACCACTCTGGGTTGAGAAGGCTTGACCTGCCATTGAACTGATACCAAAACTCAAGTTGGTCCGAATTTCTTGGGGTTACAGCATATGCCTAGGGGCTTTCTATGGAAGTACTTCTTGTTGGTTGTGTTGAGTCTGTTGACCGATTCAGCCATCATCCAATAGATCATACTGAGATCTCACTCCCTCAACAACCCCATGATCGGGAGACTGAGTAACAGAAGAACGGTGGAGATAGGCATGGATTTGGAGGTCGAACTATGCTGACGAAGGCTTGTAAAACGAGAATGACCTCGTCAACATCAGTGATCCCCAAAATCAGGACCCTAAACCATTTATTCTTCAATCAAACATTTGTATTATACCAGAGGTTTACTTAACTTCCAATCGTTCTATCCACCTGCAACCCTTTCAGCCACCACACCCGCGACTGCTTGAACCCGTCCACCCATGTACCCGAGCTCGATTTGCTTAATGTTGAGCTCCATCTGCCAGTGACACCACCTCACTGCCTCATCTCTTCGATCACCTCAACATGCTGCTAAATCTTGGTAGCTGGCGCCTTGGATCCTTGCCTGATTCGAGATCGAACATGACTCCTCTCTTTCTGTTTTGATTTCTTCAGTAAAGATATTTTACAGATTGCCTGATTACATTTAAGTTTTTTTGCGAAGTTAAATTCTGTTTTAATTGTCTGTCATATTCATGTACAGGTACATACACACACATATGACCTTATGAAGCATTACTGTCGTGTGATTTATATATTAGCCCATCATGTACTATACCGATTTTGTTATACCACATGTTTTTGTTCTATCAGAGTTTTTATATAATATTTTGATCAGAAGGATTATTATTATTATTATTATTGCATTGAGTATAGCATTTAACTGCTAATTACTTTTTTGCCTGATTATTAAGGGTTGCATTTAAAGTTATGTTATAAATTTTGTTATGTCATTACAAATTTTAAATTAACTATTTTGCATTCCATCCATTGATGTAACTTCTAGGCAAATTAGTTTAACATGGGGTTAATTATTTGCATGTTGCATAATAATTTTGATCAAGTACTCATTACCTATTGATATGCATTTATTTACATGCTAAAATTATTTCATAGTCAAAGTATTATTGTTTAATATTCCTTTAATATCTCTAGTCATTTAGCATTAATTAGTTTTAAGTTTTTTATTGTTTTAGCAACCCATATTTATTTCCCTTTAAACTATCATACAATGCTTAATCGATATAGTTAGTAAGCTTATTATATCTGAATTGTAAAGACAGAACACCTTAATAATTCTAACTGCGTTATGTGGCATATAAAGATTAAATATATATTTATTCATGATAATCTAGATAGTGTCCTTGAAGTTAGTGGTCTAACTCATGTCGATAATCTCATATATGTTTAGAGAAGAGAGTTTGATTTGTGGCAACCCAACGACAAAAAGACTTAAAACATAATGCTTATATTTATTAAACATGCCTCATCAAAGTTTAATATTGCTAAAGACGTGTGTTATGCAATTAAGAAAAAAAATAGCACTCACTTTTGAGGTGAACACCACTATTGGTTTAATTCATGCCACATACAAGAAGGTGATAATGTTGCTGAGCACATAAACAAACTATCATGATTAAGGCCCTAGCTTTCATATAATCTTAAATTCTTGAAAAATGGCAATTGCCAATTATTTTAAGAGGATAATGGGAAACATATGCCATATGTGGCTAAGCCACATATGTCAATATCTAAAACTTAACATTTTCTTGTTTTTTGAACGATCGGAACCGTGTTCTTCATATTCCAAAACCTCAAAACCCCAAATATCGGGCGAACCCAATGGGTTTTACCCTTTAATCTACCCATCACAAAAATTCTATTCATGCGAAACCATTAAATTTGTGATGGGTGGATGAAATGGCAACACACATATAGTTCATCCGATATTTAGGATTTTGGGCTTTTAGAATATGCAGATTAAAATGAACAATTCTGATCATTAGAAAATACAATGGAATGTGGACTTCTCAAGATGCATATGTGGCTTAGGCACATATGTCGTATGTTTCCCATTATACTCTTATTTTAAATAGTTTACCACTATCACTAAATATAGATGCCACAACGCTTAGGTTGAATGGAACTATTAAATATGTTACCGACTTGTTGGTTCGATTATTGATGAAACAAGGCCTATTAGCTAGGAGAATGGATTCAAATGTGAACCTTTTGCAATAATAAGTAAATGATGTGTAGTACCAAAAGGCATATGGAACACATGCGTAAATTATATTTGACGAACAGAACCATCATTCAAATGATCTAACCAGCAACACTCTTACAGTCAGAATGAGCCTCTTGGATCTTGCTATATCGACAAGAAGTTTGGGCACTTTAAAGCTTGTTAGTCGCATGCAAAGAACAATGGTTATTCTAAACGCTTAGAACAAGAAAGATTCGACAAGCGAGAGTTCATCAGTATAATTGAATGCAATGTTGTAACTACTGATTGTGGATGGTGGGTTGAATCGGGAGCGACATGGTACATTGCAAAGATGAAGGGATCACTAAATCGTGACCTGAAGGAGGGAGACTAGCTTATCTACATGAAAAATAATACATATCTGGATGTAGTAGGTATTAGTTCATACAGATTGGACATTGGAGATATCATTATGGTCTTCAAAAATGTGTTTTATGCACATGACACAAGACATAATCATGTTCATACTTTGCTGAAAATGTATTGAAGTTGGGTTTTATAATAATAGTATTTCTATTAAGAAAGGTAATTTTTGCTATAGGTAAGATTGTACCTGAACACAATTTATTATCATTCTTTTTGTAAAACCTTATATTTACAATCAGAATCCTGATTTGTATTATTTTTTGTATCTTTTATTTGATTTTGATCTTTGCTATATGAGATTATGACATCCTGATAATAGCAAGAAGATATATCAGATATTATGATGGACTAATCATCGAATTTGATATAAGTATGGATATTACCACGTGAACATTGCTTATTGCTTAACTGAAAAAATGATCAGAAAGTCATTTCCAAAGGGTTAAAGGGCAATTGAACTTTTAGAACATTTCAGTTTACATTTGTGGACTATTAAGTGTAAAGATATGTGATAACATGGAATATTTTATAACCATTGTAGATGTAAGTATATTTTTGTATATCTTTTACATTGAAAATTAGAAATCTTTGAATGTTTTAAACGATATAAGATAGAAGTAGAAAGGAAACTTGGAAGGTACATCAAGATGTTAAGAATTGATATAGGGAATTCAACTTAAATAACTTTGATGACTACCGCCTTCATTACGGTTTAAAAAACAGACACTATACCTTATACGCAATAACAAAATGGTGTGGGTTATAGGAAAAATAGAATGTTGATGAATGTAGTAAAATGTACGCCGTCTTATGCTGGTCTGTTTAAGGATTATGGGGAAGAAGCAATATTAATTGCCAATTATGTTTTAAAATAAAATTCTTACGAAATTAGTTGAGTCAACACTATATGAGATTTAGGGTGGGCTATATCTTATACGAGTCACTTAAGAAAATAGGGTTGTGTAGAATATGTTCTTATTTCATATCATGTTAAAGACAAATTGGATCCCTAAATCTGAAAGTGTAGATTTATATGTTCTTTCAAGAAAAAAAGATCATTGCCAATGGCACTACCACATTTTTAGAAAATCTAGAGGAAAAAGAACAATATTAAGATAATGTACCATCTTTTTAGACTTAGATGGTGTTCTAGTGAATGAAGTAATCATTCAATTATGAAAGGTAAGCATTTAAATGAGAATATGCCTATGAAAATTAGCTAGTTAAGCCTGTTTAAAATGCAAACTTTAGTGGCAACAAAAGACATAATATCACATGTATAGATGGACCACCATTATCTATATTCATGTGAACCATCTTGTTCCTTAGTAGACATTGATAGGGATCTGCAATTTGTTTCTTTTAGTTATGCGGATGCGATGAACACATGAATCAAATCGGTGGCTAGAAGATATGAAAAGCAAGATTGACTCAATGGAGAGAATGCATGAGATATGTGACTTACCAAAGAGATGAAGTATATATGATGCAAATAGGTGTTACAGAAAAATATATATTAGGTTGACGAGTTTCTTAATATACTTAAGGCCCGATTAGTTACAAAAGATTTTACTTAAAAAGTTGGTTTAAATTATTAGTGGATTTACTCTTTGGTAGCTAAGTTTGTATTTATTAGGATAATCTTAGCGATTATTGCATATCTTGACTCAGAACTTTTCCAAATGGATGTCAAGCTTGTATTTTTAACGGAGAGTTTCCAGTTAAAGGAAACGATATATATGAATGGATTTAAGGGATTTCAGGTCAAAGGGCGGGAAGACAATGCATATAAATTGAAAAGTCCATATGGTTTGAAACATAGTTTTAGGTTTCGGCTGAAACCGACCGGTTTCGGCCGTTTCGGATCGGTTTCGGAGGGGACCGGTCCGAAACCACACGTTACTTCTCGGTTTCGGCCGTATCGGCAGGGTTTCGGCCGTATCAGCCTGGGTTTCGGTCGTATCGGCCGGGGTTTCGGCCGTATTGGCCGATACCGGCCGAAACTTGTCCGATACCGACTGAAACTTAAAAAAATGAAAACAAGAAGGAGGAGGAGGAGGAAACATCACCAAAATCCAGAAAAAGAAGAAGAAACGAAGAGATGGACGTACCTCATGGTCGCCCGCCTCCCGTCGCATCCCGAAGCAGCCCGCATCCTGCAATTTGAGATCTTACATGGTAGCATATTCTAGCATTTAATTTAAATTTTGTTTGCACGGTGCAAGTGCAATTGTCCAACACATGCTAGCATTTATTAAGAAGTTTGACCTTTTGAGTGAGCTGGCCACTAAAGGCTTTCCATTTAATTACAAGCTTGACATTCAGCCACTAAAGGTTTTCCATTTATTTACAAAGTTATCATTTTCAGCCACCAAACCCTTCCATTTATTCAAAAGCTTGCCATTCTCATTTATTTTCAATCCTGTTGATCAAAAAAATGTAATATATTTAGCATAATACTTTTAACAAAATGTGTAACTAATAAAAAGGTATTTGTGCTAATATTTGATAATATTTGATAGTATTTAATAGAGTTTTAAGTATCTGAAACTACCGATACCGATGAAACGAAACTACCGTCCGAAACCACCGAAACAGACGATACCGATACCGAAACCTAAATTTTGGGAAGAGCGATACCGAGACCGAAACCGAGACCTAAAACCTTGGTTTGAAATAATCATCTAAACGATGATATTTCACATTTCGTAATACTGTTATCCAACTTAGCTTTGTTGCTAACACATTAAATAAGCGCATATATGTCTTGAAGAGTGTGATCAGTTATACAGTATTATATTTGTATGTATATGATATTTTAGTTGCTGGAAATGACATACAAGTGTTAAACATGATCAAATTAATTCTTTGTAATGAATTTGAGATGTAGGCCATTGAGATGCATTCTATTTTCATGGTATACAGATTCTCAAGAATAGAAAGTCAAAAATGTTAAGTTTAAATCAAGAAAGGTATTTACACGCAATACTTTGAAGATTTAAGATGGAAAATTGTAAATAGGCACATACACACTTGGTTAAGGAAATACAGTTGTATAAAGACCAATGCCATAGAGAAGAATAGAAACCACTTAGTGTCCTGTATGTTTAAGTGTTAGGAACCAAGATAAAAAGACAATTTTTATAGAAAAGTAGTAGCCAAGAACTAGATAATTGAATACAAAAAGGTGTACTCTCCTTCCAAGAAGTCGAAGAGGACGTCCGCACTCGTTTAATCTAAGAACTACTCCTAGGACGCTCAATAGAGAATATCTCAAATATCAAGCATGAAAAATACTAATGACGGCTAGCCCCTATTTATAAAATAAATTAGGGTTTTGTGGGGGAGGGCGTGCGCGCACAAGCAACCCATAGGGGGGCCGGCGGCCACCAATGGGCTCGGCCCAAGTATAGACCCAAGCGGGTCTATCAATACTCCCCCTAAAGAACCACCTTGTCCTCAAGGTGGTGGAAGCCCTAGTGGTACTACTCCGAGTGGGAGTCGTCCTCCCCGTCGATCCGTTCGTCCTCCACGTCATCTTCCTCGTCGGCTTCCGCTATCAACACTTGCAGCTTCTGATCCACACAGCGGTGTCCGGGAGAGAAGCGCTCGTCACATCTGAAACAGAGCCCCTTTTGCCGCTTCTCCCTCATCTCTGCATCGGCCATCCGTCGGAATGGACCCCCAGCCGGTAGTGGGTTCTGCTCATCCGTCTTCTCAAGCCCTGCCGGAACTGTCTCAGTAGTGACCCCTGCTTCGCCTGCCCCAGTCGTGGTGCCCCGCTATATCTGCCCACTGTAGCCACTCCCGCCTCGCCTATCCTCAGCTCGGGAGTACTCCACCATCTGCGCCATCTCGATGACCTCCGAAAGCCCCCGAGGCTTGTAGGGCCTCACCGCCGCTCGAAGACTAGGTCGCAACCCCTTCCAGAAGGTGCCTTCCAGTGACTCGTCAGACACCCATGAACTCGCCCTGCCAGCGTATCAAATCTCTCAATGTACTCCCGCACCGGCCCCTCCTGCCTGAGGGCAAATAGCTGCTCGTGTAGGTTCCCCAAGCGGGGGTCTCTAAACTTCTCCAGAACCAAGTCCTTCAGCTCCTCCCAGCCCCAGATCTGCTGCCTCCTCTCCTTCCACTGGAACCACCCCAAGGCTCTCCCCTCCATGCAAATGGCCGCTGCCTCCAGCTTCTGTGCCTCGGTCATGTGATGTGCTGCGAAATATTTCTCTGCTGTGAACAACCAGGTGTGTGGATCCTCCCTAGAGAAGATCGGCATCTTCAGCTTCCGGACTCTGCAATCTCCTCCAAAGTGCCCCTGCTCGGGCCTCCCATCGTCTCTGTGACGCGGACGGTAGTGCTGCCTCCTCTCGTCCAGCGTCTCGTATCGCCGAGGTGGTCCTCCTCCGCGACCCCCATAGTCTCCTAGGTCTCCGTGCCCCTCGTCGCCTCTACTCACGTCCTCTGGCCACTCCTGGTAGTCTCCGTATCTCCCTCCGGTGCCTGCTGTGCGTCTCTCCTGGTGGTGGGGCGGTGGATGCCACCTCCCAACATCAAAACGAGGGTCGGGAGGGTCCCGATAGCCCTCGCCGTAGTCTTCGTGCTCCTGAAAATCCCCGGGTCCCAAACCCTCCTCAAAGTCATGTGCCGGGGCCTCTCGACGTGGCTGCCTATGCTGAAAAGTGCCGAATTCGCCGCCAACGGCCCTCGGAACGTCGCGCGTCAGCCGGGGAAGGTCGGCGGGGCCGCGGCCTGCCAGGGGCAGGGCCGTCGGCCCCGCCTGGGGATCCTGGGGCTCCAGCGGCCCCCCCGTGGGTCGGGGGTCGTCGGACCCTCCTGGGGGTTCGGCACCCCCGCCCGACCCCGGGGGGGTTCACCGGGCCCCCCCGGTAATCCTGGGGGCCCCAGCGGCCCCCTCGGGGGTCGACGGGGGTCGCCGGACCCTCCTGGGGGTTCGGCGCCCCCGGCCGACCCCAGGGGGGTTCGTCGGGCCCCCCGGTGCTCCTGGGGGTCCCTGCGCCCCCCCGTTGGTCGGGAGGGGTCGGCGGACCCCCTGGGGGGTCCGCCGCCCCTGGGCGAGCCCAGGGGTGGCCGCCGCCCCCCTGCGGCTAACCTGGGGGCCGGTGACCCCCTGGGGGTGCCGCTGCCCCCCGCCCTCCTCGCGTGCCTTCCCGCGTGTTTGATCGAGGTCGCCGGTCCATCCTTGGGCTTCCGCGGCCTTTCGCCTAATCTCCTCTCGATAATTGACCTTCATCGGCTCCTCTTCATCATTGTCGGCCAAATCTTCCACCAAAAAATCATTTTTTGGGTCAAAGCTTCCAACTTTCTCCTTCTCCTTCTTCAAAGGTGCCGCCTTTTCCCCCGATTTAGGGTTTCCTTCCCCTTTGTTGTTAGCCGCCAATTGATTTAGGGTTGCCATCATTTGTGCGAATTGGTTGTCATGCTTCGCTTGATTTGCCGTCAATTGGTTGACGGAGGCCGTCAATTTTGCCATGGATTCGTCGTTGGCCGTCAATAATTTCTTGATCCCGTCGATTTCGCTCGTGAATTTGGCCTCCAAAGCTTCAATTTTGTCGTGGGATCTTGTCGTAGCCGCCATGGATCGTCACGTGCTCCGATACCAAATTGTTAGAAACCAAGATAAAAAGACAATTTTTATAGAAAAGTAGTAGCCAAGAACTAGATAATTGAATACAAAAAGGTGTACTCTCCTCCCAAGACGGGGAAGAGGACGTCCGCACTCGTTTAATCTAAGAACTACTCCTAGGACGCTCAATAGAGAATATCTCAAATATCAAGCATGAAAAATACTAATGACGGCTAGCCCCTATTTATAAAATAAACTAGGGTTTTGTGGGGGAGGGCGCGCGCGCACAAGCAACCCATAGGGGGGCCGGCGGCCACTAATGGGCTCGGCCCAAGTATAGACCCAAGCGGGTCTATCATTAAGCTGTTGGAAGTTTGATATATGTAATATTGTGTATTAGACCAGAGTTGACACCGAGTCTAGATAGTAGATACCAAATTAATTCTGGTCTAATATATTGAGAAGTTGTTAAGAAGATTTTGAAGTATTTAAATGGTATTATGCACCGTAAGTTAGTTTATCAAGCAAACTAGCTTGTGATTCTTGGTTACCCCGATGCTGATTTTGAAAGGGATAAAGATGACAGGAGGTCCACTTCTGGTCATTTCTTCATCTTCGGAGGTGCAGTTGTTTCTTGTGGGTAACAAGAATATGGATGTGTAGCAAGATCTACATATGAAGCTTAGTATATATCATGTATCACGACGGCTACTCATGTAGTTTGGATTAGATGTTTCCCAAATGGCTTTAATCTCAACTTGGGGATGGACCAATTGCAGTTTATTATGACACAACTATTAGCCTGATTCATCATGATACAAACATTTCAAAAGGAAGATACATTTAAGTACAATATCATTATAATTGGGATATTGTGGAGAATGAGAAGGTAAGGCGATTTATATTCATACTAGTGATATAATAGATGATCCCTTGATGAAGGGTATATTGGCAGACATATTCATCAAACACGTTGGTTTTTGAACTTAGAAACATCTAATTCAAAGAAATTTTCATGAATAATGAAAGGTGACCTTCATGGATTATGATAGTCTTGTATATTATCAATGAGTAAGAGGGGAACGGTTGAGATAGGCGCAGATTTTGTGGACATACTTGTTGAAGAAGGGCTATAAAACAAGAACGATCTCGATTGGAATTATCACAACATCTGAGAGCCCCAACATCAAAACTCTAAAACATTTGTTCTTTAATCAAACACTTCAGTGGGTTTACAGCCTATGAACGTGGGCTTTCTTTGGAACCCCATATGTAGTTAGCACAGAAAGCTTACTGTAGATCATGCAACTTAAGCTTATTCAACCAAGGAGCAGCACAACATGGATGTATTTGTTGTCATAACTTATGGTTTGTATCAAGGCATGTCAACCATTGAGCAATTTGCACTCAGAAGAATTTTTATGAGACCAGGAGCTAGCAGCAAATTCAACCATTTTTTTGCATGAGGTTAATAGAGAGTTGTGCAAGCTGGCTTGCTATGTTCCGCAGACATGCCAATCATCACACAACTTGGGCCTAGCAGAGGCATCTCTAGCAAAGTCTGACCTAACTTTCATGTGCCTTGAATATCACAATATCGCCAAATTACAAGGTAATGCCAGTTTTGCTTTGCACATTGTTTAATCAAAGTTTTTCACTGCCTACCTGAATTCTACGCAAACTTGATGGGGGTATAATATAATAGATCAAGTACCCCTTGACTGTAAAAGTTTACATTGCTAAGAATTTGTTTCATTTTAACCTTTTCAGCTAGAAGCATGTAATCTTTATTTTACCACTCAACAACAATTTCCACAGGCAATAATCTGGTTATGATTAACATAGGGAGTTTACCTCATCTTAGGATATTGTGATACAAGCACAATGATGCAAAAACAAAATATGCATGCTGGGTGATGCTAATTATGTTCCAACTTGCGTACTGGGTGATGCTAATTTTAACTCATCAGTGGAGAATCTGATAAATTCTATGGTCCATTACTATGCTTTACCCTGATGTTAAACAACCATTTTTGATCTTCGCTGATCTCATCATGGCACTTTCAAAGTTTGACATTTGCGTTACAATTCATTGCTCTCTTTACATATTTTTCTTGGATCATATGCAGGACCTGGTGCTAGTATCGGAGGCATGTGTGCTACACGGTGTTCTGGTTCATTAGCTGTGAGGTATAGTGCAAAACATGCTTGACCTATACCCTTCTGTTTCGGTTTTATGAAAAGGACAATTTTAATTTACTCTAGTTTCTCAAAATATTTGTAAAAATCGACCAACTTCAAAAATAATTTCAGATTCCGACCAACTTTGATACCAGTCAAATTTATTTTCGCGCATAAAAGGAGGATCAGTAATGCCGGGGTTCCCAACCACGGTCTTATATTCCGGAGAGTTAATTTGGGGTTGGGGATCTCAGCCCGTTTTTCGAAGTCAATTTGGCCAGGGTTGGGAAACCCGGCCCTTTTTTTTATAAATTATTAATTTGGCCACGTATTGACGAGAAAAGCTGATGAGAAGACAACTGTTAGTATTTATATTTCTAAAGCTTCTGCAACGACTAATAATATTTGAAACTGTTAAGTAATGCATGCAGAATTAATAATACCCAGACCTTTTTTCTAAACCGTTAATCAATGCATGCAGAAAGTTTTGATTTTGAGATTTGTCAAAAAGATAAAGTGACTGTTACTGCTAATCCCTTTTTCCAAGCTGTTAATCTCATTAACTTTTCTTGCCGAAAAGACGATGATGTTGCAGGCGAAAAAATTATGGCTGGGGTTGGCAACCTCAGCCAAATTAGCTGCTGAGAAAAAGGGACATGGTTGGCAACCCGACAATCTTATACTCAACCCCAGTGAAATCTGACGTGGATCAGAGTTGGTCGATTTCTGGAATTATTTTTGAAGTTGGTCGATTTTTACAAATATTTTGAAAAACTGAACTAAATTGAAAATTTGTCCTTACAAAAATGATACAACAATTATAAACTTGAATTCCTACTTTCTAAACAACATCTAATTTCAGTATTACAAACTTGTAATAAATTCAAATCAAACTGTGCAGAAAGATAAACATGGGATTCTCACCAATAATTTGTTGCAATTAGCAGCATGGCAGTCTCTGGTTAGATGAGGTCTCCTCCCCTGGGCATGCCCAGGGGCGGACCCACGTTTGGGGGTGGGGGGGCCCGCCCCCCCCCCATTTTACAAAAATTACTTTCATACATATACATGGCAGCACTTCTGTAATTTCAGGCTAAGTAATTAAAAGTGATGACAAGTAACATAATTGTTCATTTGGCTTGGTGGTTGAGCGCCTCATCCTCAATCTTGTGGTCACGGGTTCAATTCCGGGAGGGATATTATCTACTAAGTTTTTATATTTTTGGGTAGAATAAGGGTTATTAGTAAGGAATGTGTCGAAATTGAGTTTGTCATTGCCTAAAATAATGCCCGTACTACCTAAAATTTTTTCTTTTTCAGTTTACATATATATTATTACAATGTTATGTATATAAACCTTTCAATCAAAAACAGGTTGCCTCGGTAGCAGATTGGTTGTGTGTTTGGTTGATTTGTAGATGGTTTTGGGTTCGATTCTTGTTGGAGTTAAAATTGTTAAATTTTCATTTTTTTTGCAAATTAATAAAGTAATTAACCTTAGTTCCTCGTTCATGTCTTTTCGTGAACGATTTTGTGTTTAATAAATGCATGGGGAAATTTGTTAATCGTTTAAAGTAATTTGAATCTTTGTAACTTATTTTCTTTCTTATATAATTAAAACTTGTTTTTGTTTTCTGCTTTCTTACTTGATCCGTAAGACATATGTTGCATAGGGACTACGCTATGTATTTCACATCTACTTTGTTGTCCACTTCGTCACCTTAAATAGACAACGTAATGGAAAAACACCCCCTTAGTCTCTTTGGACTCGCCCACTTGAACACCATCGCATCAATGTATTTTACGAATGCAATTTGTATGCCTTCTTGTAACACTGTCTGGCCCCCCCTGTCGTCCCATCCTGGTTCCGCCCCTGGGCATGCCAATCTTATTTAGAAATTTCTCCATGTTATTAACTTTTCAAATAGGCTCTCTAGACTCCTGTTACATTGTTTAATCAGCCATTGTTTTCCTCAACCCTAAATCTGCATGAACAAACTCAATAAAGACCCGTCCTATAAAATTATAGATGAGAGGTTTTGCAAGAAGGGTTAGAGAGATTAGTTGATTTCTCTCTACCTAAATATTATTATATTAGCACTTTTACAAATACAATCCCATATATATTAACATTACATATTCTACTCTCCTCTTTAAACTGGAGCATATATATTATACAGGCTCAGCTTGTCACAAATAAATTGGATACAAAAACTATCAAGCGATTTGGTAAATAGATCCACTAACTGAAGTATTAAGCTACATAGAGTCACCAAAAACTGTCTTCCGTCACCTTTTCTCTTATCAAATAACAATTAAACTCGATGTGTTTTGTACGCTCATGAAAAACATGATTATTTGTAGTGTGGATTGCTGTCTTGATGTCATAGTATAGCCTTACGGCAATGGAACTATGAATTAAAGTTCAGTCATAAAATCCTTGATCCAAACCAACTTACATGTGATATTGTCATTGTCATGGCCCGAAGCTCAGACACTGTAGTTGATCGAGAGATGACACCTTATTTCTTACTCCTTCGTGCTACAAGGTTACCAGCATCAAATACGTAATAACCTACGATAAATCTATTATTAACATGCGATCCTGTTTAATCAATGTCTAAAATGGTAGCAACTATTGTTGGATATTGGAATATGTTTTGATGACGATCAAACATAATATTTGCACTAATGTGTTTGTGTAGCTGCAAGGATATTGTTAGTAAAAGACAAAGGACCAACGACCAAATGCGGTTGACAAGTATTTGGATGCTAACAACATCATCAAGGCAACAAAATTGAAGAAGACAACTATGACAAAGGACATGAAGCAAAAGACAACATCAAGATCTAGATTTACGATTTGTTTAATTATGTAATCTCTATTTTTGTATAGTAGTTTATGTAAAGACTTGAAGACGTCGCACACATGAAATCTTAGGAATAAATTTAGAATTAATATGGAATTAATCCTAAACAACGCCCACAGGTTTCTTGCTTAAACCGTGCATTTCATCTTCATTAGTCGATCGACTAATGAACAATCATTAGTCTACCAATAGAAGATATAATAACATGATAACATGATAACAAAGTTGCATATATTCAATTCTTAGTCGACCAATAGAAGATAGAAGATTAGCTTTGCAAGCGTTACATTGAGGTGAATTTCAATTTCAATTTTTTCGAGACCATTGAAGCAGCATGAGGAGAAACGTCTTTTTTCCGAGACCATTGAAACCCGCGGTGTGGTCCCGTTGCCTTGACCACACGACATCTACATGTACAACTTGCGAAATATGACAAAATATGACAAAAAGTTCAGGTTCCTGCCATGGCTGTTACATCCCCTATAGCTTCCAACGAAGAATAAGAAGATGTGGCACATGGGCCCACCTTGACAGCAAAATGAATTTTTTTGAATAATGGGCATTCTAGCGGTCCCAATGAGGCAACTACTTCAATTTTGAAAGAGGATTTCTCGCCATTGAATGTTGATTTTTCGCCCATTATTACACTCCAAAATCAGGTCCCAGATTTTAGGAAAGCCAATTCGCATGTGAAAAATGCCATGTGTTAAAGATGCTATTTGAGTATGAAATCTCCTACTAATTTATTGCGTCATAAGGGCGGGATCGTATCTTCAAGGATTCTTGATATAGGAAGGGCTTTAAGAGTACATGCTCTAATTGGCGACCCCAATCTGGGTAAATTTTACCAACTTGACCTAACCTTGGTGTCACGCCCCGCAACCCCAGGTCATATCAGTTTCGCAAAGAGTGACAGGTCTTGTAGTTTACTAACAAAAACATTATAGACACGAGCAGAGGTGATCAAAATGCTTAAGAAAAATTCCATTTATATGTAATTGCGAGTTTACAAAATTGTATACATCATACTATCTACATACTAACAAAGTACATCTACATGTTTCAACAAGATATATATACTACCTCGAGATCAGAATTCAGCGGTCTTTACGGCAAAGTTTGTATTCTCGAACACTGGGGCCTCTTATAACTCTGTCTCAGCACCCTAAAGGTGCAACAATAACAAAGAACCGCCAGGTTAATCATAGTAATTCTTGAATTTTCGAATTAAAACATGTGAGCATGAGTAAAACTAACTAGTAATCAGGAACTGGGAGCATGTAACAGATTAATTAATACTATCTAACATACAAACACTGAGAATTAAGACAGACATGTAACTAAGTTGATAATTTAAGGCGGTACTATCATGGTCCTATTAGTTATGTCAATCCTAGTCTGTTAATCATATTGGAGAGTACAATAAGCAACCATGAGTTCATCTTGTATCACTGGACGCTCACACGGGCCATGCCCAAAGTTGGAATAGGAGGGTCATGAGTCCAAAAGAGTAACATGGTGAGACTCAACAATTAAGTCCGACGATACTAATAGGGGTCAATCGGATTCATGATGCGACCCGATCGGAACACCTGATGCAGTTATGTCAATAAGAGCATAGCTCCAGTCGCTCCGCACTCTCACTAATATGATTTATCCTCAAACACAGTGAGTCTGAAGTGCCAAATGTATGTCAAGTGTAATCTCTTAGTGTCTCAGTGATATAGTCCAAGTGTACTTTTAAGTTAGTAATATTTATTTATTTAAAACATGATTTAGCAAATAAAGCTCTTGATTAAGTTTAAGGTTACATTGAAACTAGTTCAATCTTGATGCGTTATGTCAATTCAGATCCAGTCATGTTTTCAAGATTCTATTATATGAAGCATGTTTCACCGGACAAGAACAATATATTCCAACGATATTCCAATTCCATTTGGTTCTCATAGCACACTCAACATATCAATATTTTCAATGTCATGTGAAATTGTGCTAGATGTGCTATAATCATTAAAACTAAGGAACATGTGGCATGTAACAATGAAACATTTAGCATGCAATAGATGTTACACTAGTTTAACACATAACATAGAGCACACATGAGTTATACTAATTTAAATATATATCATGGAGCGCATATGTTACAGGTGACAAGTAAAACATTCTACGCGTGTTAGAAAGTCTAAATCTAGACATAAGGAATAAATTCAAACTAATCTGAATGCTAAGTAGCAACCAATGCAACAATTAGGAATACGAGGGGAAGGGATAATGGAGGAGAGACAATTGTGGTGATCTCAGATAATTCTCATCATCGATCGTTCTACGGGACTTAACCATGTGTTCATTGTTTTATATGATCCTTCAGACAGTAATCTATGATCCCACAGTTGGTAAATTATGGTCCTTTAGGTAGTAGCCTTATGATCCAACAGACAGTGAATCTTATAATTTCTCATTTACAATCATATGGTAACCCAACTTCGATATGAAAGCCAACTCTGACATGTAGGGCAAAGTCCCAGGGTTCCCATACATGTCACAACCACCACCAAGCCTCGACACCAGCCAAAATATTATCAAACCAACTTCTCCCGCCACCAAGTAAACCATCATCGAAAAATCCCAAAAGCATTCACGATAGGGAAAATCCCATCGATCAGTCACGGCCTAGGGCATGGTGCCCAAAATCATTCACGACCAGGTCAAGGGGAGACACATCGAGGGCTAGGGGACCCCTAAGGTCAAGGCGAATGGCTTTAACGTATAGGACGGTCACGGTAAGGACAATGAAAGGCCAATCAGTGGTTAAGGAGTCACAACGAAGGGCAAAGAACTCCAGAACAATTTTACGGCCTCGTGTGCGTGTGGTTCTCTCATAAAAAGTGCGAAAGAAATTAATAGTTAAAAGAGTTTCTTTGTTTTAATAAGGAAAGATCACCTATGATTTCAACCTAGGTTGCCTCTTCTCGTCCTCTTATTGGGTCAACGTTAGGTTATCAAATTAAAAAACAGCTCAAATAATAAATTAAACATCTCTTTATGGAAGAAGCAGAACTATTAATTCACAATTTGACTAATCAAGACTAGTTTTAATCCATGTCACTAATTAATTATTACTTAATTTCTTGTCGACAGTGCTTAGTCACCCTTAATCCATGAAACATGCAGCATGAGCATGTAGTTACAACCTTCTTACTAAATCACCAAGTACTTAATTGGGCACCAAAGAACAGTCAAGCCAAAGGCAAGGGCTTGAGAAGCCACAACCAAAACAAAAACCCAAGGGACATTCACGACATAGCTAGGGGCAGTGGCGGGGTCGCCGCCAAGCTTTGGGGATACCCGAGTCTTGCTCAGATTCATCATTGCAAGCATGTAAACAAAAATCACAAATTTAAAACCAAAAATTAAAGAATTAAAGTGATTTACCGAAATTTGAAAACCAACAGAGGAAACTTGGGTCTCGTCGCCTAGCAAACGGATGGCTGCAACTTTCGACAAGGGGAGGAGAAAACAGAACACCAAACCCGAGCTTCAACTAGAAAGAAACCCAAAATCCCTTTTGAAAATAATTTTTTTCGCATGAAAACCGAAACCCTAAGCTCATCCAAGCTTTTATAGAGGGAAGAAGAGACCCGTGATGCTAATGGCAACTGTGGTTTTGCCATGAAGTCAATCGGCTACGGGTTAAAACGATTTCATGTCGAAACCCTAGAATTTTAAGGCGTGGAGAGATGGTGAAGTCGACGTGTGTACATGAGGTAGAGCGAGGAGAGGGGCATCGATTCGCGACGGAGACTTTCATTCTCGCCGAAGGATCGGTCGAGAGAGAGAGAGAGAGAGAGAGAGAGAGAGAGAGATGCAATTAGGGGTAAGTGGGAGGGGTTGTAGGCTATGGGCTGGGCCGTGGAAGATAAAAGAAAAAAGAAAAGAGAGAGAGATTGTGCCGGCCTCGTTAGAAAAATGGGTGGTTACATTCTACTCTCCTTACAAAAATTTCGTTCTCAGAATTACATAAACACAACTAGGATACAACAAATAAGTAAGGATAATGCTTACACATCTCGTCCTCTCTTTCCCAAGTGGACTCCCCAGGCGAGTCTCAATACCACATTGCTTTCACTAAGTTGACGCTCTGTTATGAAGGGCCTTCTGTTGACGGTCAATGATCAGTTCTGGTTGCTGCTCATATGTCAGATCCGGCTGCACAGTGATATTAGAGTGATCAACCACATGCGTCAGGTCTACTACATATTTGCGCAACTGAGATGCATGGAACACATCATACACTCCTTTTAAGGATGGAGGCAATGCAAGTCTATATGCCACTTCTTCCACGAGCTCCAAGATGTCAAAAGATCCAAATGTAGTGAGTGCTAAGCTTCCCTCTTTGTCTAAATCGAATCATGGCTCTGGTAGGAGAAATCTTCAAGAAAATATGATCACCAAGTTGGAATTCTACGTTTCTGCGCTTCTCATCTGCCTAGTGCTTGTACCGATCCTGTGCCACTTGAAGCTTCTATCTAATGGTGTCATAATATACATGGCCTCTAGAATCATTTCTAGTCCCATTAGCTCCCTGTCACCCACATCATCCCCAACTCTAGGGTGAGCGACACTTCCTTTCATACAATACTGCAAAAGGTGACATTGATACTAGCCAGATAACTGTTGTATGTAAACTCCACAAGGTGAAGGTGATCTTTCCACGATCCCTTGAAGTCTAGCATACATGCACACAACATATTCTCCAAGATCTGAATGGTGCGTTTTGACTAGCCATCTGTCTGAGGATGATATGCCGAACTAAAACTCAAGTGAGTTTCCAGATGATCATGTAAGATCTTCCAAAAATGTGATGTGAATCAAGTGACCCTATCTGAAACGATGCTCACAGGAACTTCATGTAGCCTCACAATCTCCTTCATGTACTTCTTAGCAAACACTTCTGTTGAATGGCCAACTCTAAAATGAATAGTGCGTTATCTTAGTTAACCGATCAATGATTAACTAGACATCGTCATTGCGCTTTGTGCTTATAGGTAATCCAGTCACAAAATCCATCGTAATGTGCCGTCAATTTTATTCTAGAACATGTAAAGACTGTAATAAACCAACAAAACGATGATGTTCAGTCTTCACCTGCTGGTATACCATACACTTCGCCATGCTCCGTGCAATGCTCGTCTTCATGCCATGTCACCAGGAATGTTGCTTCAGATCTTTGTACATTTTGGTTCTGCCTGGATGAACGGAATGTGGAGAACTATGTGTTTCCTTCAATAACTCTTCTCTAACATCTCCAGACGGCACACAAATTCTGTTGTCATAGCACAATGATTCATCTTCATGAATTTGAAATTCTGACATTTCCTCTGCCAATACTAAACTTTTGATCCACTGTAACTTCTTGGCTCCCGCTTGAGCGGCTTTAATCCTATCCACTAGAGTTGATTGAATTTGCATATTCATCAGAGATGTAGTCAGCCTAGACAAAATCACATATATCTCCATTTCTCTAATCTCCTGGTGTAGTCTCCACTGAGTCGTGAGTGTCATTACTGCCAGAAGACGACTCAGTGCATCTGGCACACCATTGACCTTCACAGGGTGGTATTGAAGATCACTATCATAATCCGCTGTAATGGTCCGTATTTTCCAAGTAAATTTTGTGGATTTATTCTAATATATTTTTTCTTTTCTAATTTCTCTTCTCTTCTCTCTCTCTCTCTCTTCTTTTCTTTTCTTTATTTTATTTTCCCTTAAACCCAAACACAAGCCTAGACCGTGGCCCCACGTCCCTCTAATTCTCTTCTCTTTGTTTCTTTTTCTCTTTTGCTTAAAGAGCCCACGGTCACAAATACCGGCTCGTCAACTTACCTCTTCTTTCCCCCTTAACCGACCGAGCCGAGGCTGCGTCTCTCTCTCTCTCTCTCTCTCTCTCTCTCTCTCTCTCTCTCTCTCTCTCTCTCTCTCTCCCTCCCTCCCCCGGACGACACACGAAACCGAACCTTAATTCATCACGGCGGTCGCTTCTCTTGCGAGAGTTCCGATCGGATTAGAACTTTGATTACCTCGCGCGATTAGATTACGGGAATTACCTCCTCTACCATTCTTCTCTATTTCAGCATGGTTAAACCTAGGGTTTATTTTCATACGGAAATTATATTTTTTCTTCCTCTTTACCAAAAATCTTTGGATTTTGATTTCATGGTTTTACTAGGAGCTCGAATTTCTGAGTTCTTTGCACAATCATCAGTGCACTGTAGATTTGAATTTTGCTAAACTTTTTAGTTATTTGTTTTGTTGGGATTGTTTTCAGTAGGAGATGATTCATGAGATTAATCTAAAGGAGGTTCTTTCTTCGCTGACTGTCCCTTGGCACCATAACCGTAGAGTTACAGTGATCCTCGCCGTTCGGTGTTTCGTGTTTATTTTTCTGTTTGGTTATATTATGTTGGATTGCAGTTAGTCGCAGGGTGGATGGTCTCGGCCATGGGATTGGTTGGTTGGTTATTTGGTTCTCTTTATTGGTTGTAGATTGCCGTGGGTTGCTTGTTGGAATCTTACCGGTGACTGGGGTCCTATTGCATTTCTGTTGGGTGTTTTGATGTTTCGGGTTTTGGGTTTTCAGTTGGATTTCACCGGTTGATTGCGGTTGTTCATGAGCTTGCCGACCTGTCGTGCTGTTCTGTCCATGAGCTTGCCGACCGGTAGTGCTGATATGCCATTAGGCTGACTTTGCTAGGCTGTCTGTCTCTGGGCCTGTTTGACCGAGACTGTGTGCCGAGCAGACTTTGTGCTGGGCAGACTTTGTGCTGGGTTCTGTTTTGTTGTTGTGCTGACTGACTTTGTTCTGGGCCTGTTCTGGCCGTGACCCATGGGCTCCCCTTAGGGCTTTGTTGGGCTTTTGGTTATGTTAGAGGGCTAGGCTTTATTGTTATGGTAATTTAAATGTTGTGTGCTTACGATTGATTATTTTATGTACGTATTCGTTTGGTCTGAGCAAACCCTCTAGACAGGTACTGCAATCCTTTAGGGTGCCAAAACATGAATCTGATCATATGCATCAATTTTGTTATCTCTTTTATTTATTCTAAATCATTAGTTTTAAATCGTTTCTGGAATATTATTGGTTTTAGTGCAGAATACTGAAAATAACCGTTAAATAGATAATTGCACTGAAATGTGAAATTGACCATATTGCATGACTAGAACATTTGACTGATATTATATCCACTAAATTAAGTTAATTAAGGGCTATACAACATAAACTTGATATAATTGCTGATCGACTTGGATCCATGTACCTGACACGTGACATGTTACTACTGAAACTTAGAATTTCTGCATAGTACCTTAATTACATAATTTAGGGACTAGAGACATAGACACTTCTGAACTGTTAACATAAAAATGTTCTAGAACATGACACTTGATATAAGCTAGAATTTGAACAACTATCACTTGACATATGACTCACGGGGTTTTTGGAAAAACTTATAATTGAGAGAGTGCGGGAGCGAGTGAAGCCATGCGTTCGGTCCGTATTTGGGAGGATCTTCTTTTTCCTGTTTTCTCGTCTTAAGGATCCTGCATTCCTTTCATGTTTCTTTGTTCTTGGACACGACCCGGGGTTGCACCCCGTAGTTCAAGGTGGACTTCACGTTGCACATCGTACTCTTCATTATAAGTCACAACACAAACTGTTAGATCAACTTTAGACTTTACCTGTTATACATAGACTAGTACCACTCTGTTGTAGCTTTTAAGTTGCATGCCTGTTACTTCCTGCAAGATAATTTAACTAAATGTTTAGTGTATATTTAATCTACTTTATTTAGCAGTGATACAATTTCTTTTGTCTCCGCTAGGTGACGAACAAGTTTACGAGGAGGCATCACAGTATGAGGAGTCTGAGTTTTCAGTGGAGAACGTAGAGTTTTGAGCTTCAGGACTTGATATGAGAGTATTATGTAGTTTTAGTATTTATTTTCCTTTTAGATTTTATAGTTGAGAGATTGTATTTTCCTTTTTTGTGTTAGACATTATACCCTCACTGAAGGATGAATACATGAGTATTTTCCCGTTTTATAATATTTTATGTTCTATTTCTATATTGTTTTCACTGGTACCTGCATGGCCTGCATATTACTTTAAATTGTAACGGCACCCAAACCTTGGTATTACTTGACAAATTTGCATGTTCGATTTTTGTGGAGAAATTAGACTTTTGCATTCATAGTTATTAACCACTTTGCATAATGAACTGTGAAAGTGGCTTTAGAATAAGTCAAATGCTCTTTCTTTTCAACCGTAATTGTAATTGATAAGGTGTAAGCACATATATCTTAATATCCATTATCTCTACATTAATGTGATTTTTCTCCTTTGACTACATCTTGCAATGATGTATTGTTCTTACTCTTCATATTACTGTTGTAGTTGCAGAGTTTGTACCGACTGCTATCAGATCAATCTCAATCTCCATCTTTTGTCTAGTATCATATTTCTTTATCTTTTTGCCTCACACCTAAAGTAGCGGACTTCATCTTTGGGTAAAGTATAGCTAAAAGTGACATGTTAACAAGAAACTTGGGAGACTTTGGATTAGGGCATCACATGTATCCTTTCATGCCAGATGCATAACTAAGAAATACATTTTTTGCTTTCAATTTTAACTTACCTTCATTCACATGTGTATGAGAAGGATAATGAAATACTCTAAGAATTGAATAATATGCAGATTCACCAAACTATCCCTTTCTCGGAGTCATACAATCAATAGCAATTGATAGCGATCAATTCACCAAGTATCATATTGTATCTACTGCTTCCACCTAATACTCTTTTCTTAAATTTGCATTGCAAAGTACACATCCAGCTTTCTCTAACATGAATCCTTATTCATGCATTTCACAACCTTATTCTATTGTGGTGTTCTAACAACTATGCTATATCTGATAATCCGATTCTTGTAAAATTCATTAAACTCTTCCAAATAAAATTCCATGCCATTATTTGTTTTGAGTCTTTTGATGTGTTTTCATATCTACTTCTCATTAAAGTCTTCCATTGCTTGAAAGTTAAAAACACTTCATTCTTATGCTTTGAGAAATGGACCTAAAGCTGTTTGGAATAATCGACCTTTAGAAGCAACCCGTGAGGGTCCCCAAAGATCCTAATGAATAGAATCTAGTATATCTTTAGTTATATGAGCCATCATATTGAAGGTGACTCTCTTCTGTGCCCTAAAATGCAGTGCTTATAGAATTCCATCTTTCTTGTACTCTGGCATCATAAAAGGCATCTCTTACTCAACCTGGCTAATCCTTCTTCACTTATATTACCAAGTCGCATATGCCATAAATTTGTGGTTTCTTAGTTTGACATGGATGATAAAGAAACTGCATCTAAACCTGTAACAGTAAAACCCGGGATATACAAATTTCCAACCTACTTATCTTCGTCAGGACAAGAGCACCTCTGCTTATTTTCATAATTTTTGATAATATTCTGATAGTGCTATTATGCATCTTGATTCGAATTGTTCCTTTCTTGGTAACTTTGCTGGAATCATTGTTGCTTATCACGTTGATTCCACCTTCAATGGGTTCATATGTGAAGAGCCGGTTCCTATTAGGACACATGGTTGGAGCAACCAGAATCTATAATCCACTCAGCCTTATGCTTGTAGCCATTGTCAGTAACTAAATGAAGATTATCATATTTCTTCTCTCATAATATGGGTTTCATATGTAGATAAAGTACAAATAAATGGGGTGATTTATTAGGTTCTGTGTGTTTGAGAAAGAGAATAAGCCAATATCTGATAAATTAAGAAAGGGTGATGGACATAGAATAGTAGTTGGGCCTCTACTCATTGTCCCAAGCTTTTAGACTACATAAGATTCCAACTTAGTTTATGTGCTCATTAATTTGACTCTCATAGGACCGAGTAACAATACCACTTTAACCACTTTAATGATATGACTGGCTAAAATTTTCAACCGTCAACAATTTTGGACTTCTCTCACCCATAACATTATGATGTCGGTGCTTTTGTCGTTAAGAAACTGAATGTACTTCATCCGTTGCTAAACTGGAGTCATGATCACTTTTGAAATGTACAAAGGGAAATGTTTCCATTCGTGAGGACATTCATTGACATCATCATGGCTCACAGACTGTTGTCTACTTTTGAAACCTCTATTAGAGCACATCTCCTTGCCCAACTTGATCACATTCAGTTGCATGAAGAAACAATATGGGCTCAACATGCCAAGATCTCTTGGCTTATATAGGAAGACTCCGACACAATTACTTACACTGTATAACCAATTAAATGCGGCATGCCAACCACATCTCTCAGGTACAACACCAGTAGACTTTCTCACCTCTCAACAAGACATCTCTGCCACTTTCACGAACATTTTCGTTCTTTTTTCTGGGTTCATAAGGGAGATGCATCTTGAGGCTGATTATCAAACTCCCTACCCCATTACTCTAACCTTCTCCATGATCTAAAAGCTTCCTTTCAAGAAGATAAAAATTCAAACATGCAGTTTTAACTATATCTTTTACAAATGAGGGGAACTTGCCACAGGTTTGTCCCACGTGGCAGTGTCCCCTCAACCCGTGGAGATGCTCCCCCACACTAAGAAAATAAAAAAATTCCCCCCAACATCACACTTATTTGCATAATTGGCCTTGGTTTTTTGCGTTTTAGGTCCTTTTAACCGTCTTATTTACGTGCTTGCTCCACTTTTACCCTTCGACGATATCGACACACACCCACAATTTTCGCTCCTTATCGGTCGTGCGTATGCACAGCTGCCTGATCGTGGGAGGTTGTTTTTGTAGGGTTTTCTGGGTCCTTAGGGCAATAAAATCGACGTCCGACCTAAGTCGATCGGACGAAGATATCAAATAAAGCAAAACATCTTAAAACAGTTTTAAGAACAGACCTAAAGAGATTAACCCTAGCCAAGATCTCTACTATTCTGGGGTTGGATCCGACCAACCCCTAATGATAGATCTATCTAACATTTGCAATCACAAACACATGTTTAATTTAAACTACATACCTTTCACGTCGTTTCCACAGAATACGAAGCGTCGTTTTCAACATTTATTTGGTTCCGCGCCTCTTCTCCCAAACCGAATCGCGTCCCGAGCCGCACCTTGTCCCGAGCCGAACCGTATCCTGAACCGCGTCCCGAGGAGAGCAACACACTCGTCACCGAGCCAACCACACGCCGAATAAGATTTCACCTTGAGTGGATCTTTCGTCAAGACTTCGGATTCGATCCGAGCTCCCTCGTAGCTTTGCTAGAGCCCGAACGGGAGCAAGAAAGAATTTTAGTCCTGTCTCGGTCGGTAGGCAAGTCGACGTTAGTCAGATATGGGTGATATCTTGAGATGACTGCAACCCGTGGAACTCTTTTGCCATTTATCTTCCAGGGTGAATCTCGGAAGCCGCTCTGATATAGGGAGAAAGAGAATATTTTCTTTAAGCTCAGATCCGGGCTTGCTCACGTTTAATAGAGCTACTCAGATCTGGAGCTTGGAACGAGTTTCAAGGAGGGAAGTATGTCCCTATTTATACAGGCGGCTGACCCCTCCCATTCACTCAGTATCCGATGTGGGACTAAAAGTTTTGGAGGAAAAATTAATTAAAGTTTGCCTTTCACAAAGGCCAAAATTTAGCGAATTTTTTCTGCCTCGCGAGCTTCGCAAGTGATACAACCTATCAATTCGAAAAGGGTTGAACGGTGAATGAGTAGGAGGAAATGACACTCCAATCTGAGTCCGTTTGACCCCTCAAACAGACTCAAACAGGGCCAAAAATCACATTTTCGCAGAAAAACACAGCCACCAAAAAATCATTAGGGTTCGCAACCCAGAAACTGTGGGGCCCACGACGTGGGCCCCACTTCCCGCGCGCGCCTGCATTGGCGTGGGCGGGCGGGCCCCTGCAGGCACGAAGTGGTTGGGCCACGCCCGCTGCCAGCGGGTGCGGGCGCCTGCCCGCCTTGCAGGTGCGAGTGCCCGCTTGCCAGGCGGGTCGGGCGCCCTACTAGCGACAGCCCGACCCGCAATGCCCAACTTGGTCTGAATTCATGGTTTTGGCTCTATTTTGCACGTTTGGAGTCCGTTTTCGACGGGGTTTGAACCTGCGTTTAGACCGGGACGATCTCGTCATCTTGATAACCCTTTCTACGCATTTATTATTATATTAAATATGCACGTAAACATTGTACGACACATTTAATTTCCTTTGCATCATCTGCAAAATTTCACATCTATTATGAAAAAACCATTTGCATCAAATACAAATGAACTGATGTCATACATTCCTCAACATCTCCCACTTGCACTCAGGATCATTTATCCCGAGCCCGCAAGCTAACTGTAACCTCTTTGCTGTTTTCTTTCATTTGCATCAAATGCATATTCTCCCTAATTTCTACCTATTACTTGATGAAGGTCTCACTCTGTGTGAGACCATACAGCCTAACCCTACTACAGGTGTGGTTAGAAACCCAGACAGTAGAGACCACAAGCAGCAGGTGTCGTCCCTGTTTCGGTATCATACTTATGTGGTTAAGTCAATGACATGAGTATTGTCGGGACCATCCTGACTGTGTCTGTGATGACTTATATATGATGAATACCGCAGTTTTAATCTCTTCGTCAAAACTATGCCGTTTAGTCAAGCTCAGGGTATGGTCAACTGTCAACTATACTAGCTTGAATTTGGTTAGTCTCCATCGATCTTTAATCAAATAATGTTGGACTTCTTTCAACATACTCTGGTAAGAGTTGTCACTAAAGATCGAACTAACATGCGACACTAACTCCCCTAGACCGAGAGAGACGAATCATATCTTGGTCATTACTCTCCTCGCACGCTTCAAATGTCACCCAACCAAAAACCTTTCAACGTGGCTTGCCCCGAGGCTAGATCAGTGATCAAAGTGACACCGTTCATGTACAGGTTCATACAATGACCTCAAGTCAAAAGACCAACTTGCCTATCATAACTAAGAGTTATCATTGACAGATTGGTCAATCATAACTATATGATAACTCTTATTGGGTCGTTCAGTGAACTCATTCTCCAATGAGCACCTGTGTCTCGTCTTCGACGTCGCCAAGTCAAACGACCACGAGATCATCGTCACCATTACATGGTGAAGACTAAGACACAATGGTTTAGCCGATGTGTCGATATCCATTTCTCGAAACATTCACGACCACGAACGTTTTTAGACCTATGCTACAATTGGTCAAATACTTATCCATGATCGAGATCTCCATCTTGATACATATTTGATCTCGCATTAAGTCTCAGGACTATATTCTAAGTTCTAATGAAGACTATATTATTATTAATTTAGGTAAATTCTTACCAAACAGCTTACTGTTATTTCGAACAAGATGTTTGTATACATACACATGGATGAATTTGCCTCGAGGGCATACACATCTCTTAACATCTCCCACTTGCATTCAGACCCATTTATCCCGGTATCTCATACCGCATTTACACATAAGTGTTTCTAGACTTCATGTGGTAGAGTCTTCGTGAGTGGATCTGTTAAAACGTCTACTGTATAGACTTAAGGGGTTACTATGTTCATATTAGACCACACATTTGAATCTCAACCAAATAATTCCCTTGGTCCATTGGAATCCATAATATGTCTTACTTGGATATCATCCAGCTCACCGAGAATAATCCAAATTAGTTTACTGGTCATTTAGATGGTTCATAATCATTTCTGATAAAGTGTTAAACTCGTTGACCACTTTGTCAAACCATATGTCCCGGCTCCTCGATGCCTCATATGCCTTTTATTCGCTCCTGCTGACCTTGAAAACTCTATAAGATTGTTCTTATAAATCATATTTAGAAAACAAACATATTCCTGTATTCATGGTCATCATAAGCATTGACATCGAGTCTGATCTGAACAGATCTGTACACATCTGCTGGCGAGAAAGTTTCATCATAATCTGTTTATAGGAGTTAGGATGATAACTGTTCTCAACCAACATAAGTTGTACTTCACCATTTTCCTTCTGCACCATTCTTCTGTCTTGAAGATTCACTTGCAACCAAAAGGAAAACACTTTCTTTGGACACGTCTTCTAATGTCCATACCTTATTTACATGCAAGGATCTTTATTAGATTGCATCAATCAGAGTCCCTACTCCAAATGGCATCCTTGAAGTTGACTAAGTCTTCAACTATGATGTTTTACTCGACCTATTCGTCTCACGAGACTCGAGTAAGCCAGTATCTTCCTAACGATTAATTTGAGGAATATTATATTTATAAGGTTCTAACATAACCTTATCAAATACTTAGACATTATTATTTGAGTTTTAATCCAGAACAAGGATTGTAACTTAGAGTCACTAGCCATGTATCGCACTAAGTCTAACAAAGTACGATTCATGTTCTCTAACACACCTATGTGTTAAAAGACTTGACCTGAGAGAAAATCTCATTTTCTTTTAGTTACTCAAGAATTACATAGCAAAGTATTCGACTCTTCGATCCGATCGAATCAGTTCAAATACTTCTGTCATTGTGTTCTCCATTTTATTAGACTTGTGTTTCAGCAAAGTATTCGACTCTTCGATCCGATCGAATCAGTTCAAATACTTCTGTCATTGTGTTCTCCATTTTATTAGACTTGTGTTTCATCAAGAACACGTGTCGTAATAAAACAAAAATACCTTATCTTGGCTTATTTAGACTTGGGTCCGGGTACATCCGAATGTACAAGACTTCGAGTTCACCAACTCATTCTTCCACTGTCTTACAGATGAAATTTTGGCCATCATACCTTTGAGACAAGATTATAAGTGTCTTTCGACTCATAATACGAGAGGTCAGACACCCTCTTTATGTGACTTGTGAAGCTTAGTCTCTTCGGTACAGCCTAGTCTATTTTGCTATATAAGATTTGATACTAACTTGCGTATTTATGTATTAACATGTAATACATCATCTTTATACAAAACTATCACATCAAAACATTTCTTCTAAAGAAATGTGACGACATTCACCAAGTATGATATACGTCCCATATGACCTAAAGACAACTTTTGTTCATTAGCCAATATGTGAGACTGTCTTTGTATAACAATTATTCTGAAATTTTAGACATCAAACATGTCCTATTTTCAGTTCCTCCTACCATGCCTTTTTCCATGTTAGACCAACCATTCTTTCTCAATGAATTTTCCTTAGTGCCTTCTCTTTTCTAAATCATATTTAGACATTTCATGTCCTAACACAAATATTAGCTGTGTAAGCATCATATGCATCCAAACACTTGAGCTTTACAACCTTGAGGAGACTCAACAAGTTGCTCGTCTCAAGATCTAATTTGGATACATTGTCTTGCACCGTTATTACACTCATCTTCGAGTCAAACAGTTTGATCGAAGTTTCCAACCTTACGGATTGAAACTGTTTTTCATACAAACTTGAGAAGACTCAACAAGTTGTACGGAGAAATGTGCTTTAAACATTAGTATGTTCAAGCTGCCCCTGCTTGCAGAGGCAATTGTTAAGTAGCGTGTTTTTATTGTGTTATACTTTAGAGCTTAAGAAAATCATTGTCCTTAACTTGGTGCTAGGAAGGACACTTTTAATATCAGCGAGATAATAGTTTGGTTTATCAAATATTCCTTAAGCAATCATTTTGTCCAGTTGACTTATTCCTTTTAAGCATATTATGATTTTGGATTCCACTTAAGTAAAACATAGAATTACCCTAGTTTAGCATATGTTCATGATTTTTAAATATAGTTAAAATGGTTTTTATTCAACTATATCCTCCCACTATTTCTGCGATCATCTTTAGCCATATAGATGAACAAATATTGTTATTTAATGTGATAGGGATCCAACCACCCTGAGCTTCACAACCTTGAGGAGACTCAACAAGTTGATCGACTCTGCAGTTGGTAGATAATCTCATTATCAATTACATTACAAGTGACTCCCTATTGGTTTTTACCCCTAGTCACTTATGATCTTGAGGAGACTCAATAAACCATAATGACTAGTCTAGTCGGACCCTTGTTTTAATGTCTAATATTAACTTGCCGATACTCGAGGAGACCCGACGCAATGATATGGATTAATACCAGACTACATCTCATGTATGATGGGGTCGGTTTCTAAAAGAGATCATGTCATAGCTTGAGGAGACTCAACAACCACGACATGCGTCTTTTAGTCCCATATTCCAAAAATAAGGAGGGCTACGGCTAACCTTGAAGAAGATTTTTAACGTAATTGATTAGATATAATCGACGGTGTCATATAATCATAATTCGCATCCTTGCGGTCCAGCGAAACACAGTTAGGAATTTGGTTAGGCCAGGATCACTATCCCAAGTCGAGCTAGGGTGATCTACAACATTAGTCAAAAAACACTAGACCGGATCATGGTCCATTGAAGGAAACTAATTATTCATATGTGTGCCATCGATTAGAAATGGTTTCATTAAAACTAGTCCATCCTATCAACTAGTTGAATCCTAAAATTCGAAATTATTAGGATTGGTTAATAACTTTTATTAATGTCCTTATCAACTATACGGATTATTATGGTGCTATCCTAATTATGTTTTAGGCATTTAAAATTCAAGTTGCAACAATTTAAATCATAACATTTTGTTCAAAATTATTATTAGAACAATTAAAATAATAATTTGGAGAGGGCTACCCTAAACATGAATTTAATATGTTGCAACAATTTTTAAATCATAGCATGTCCATCAAAAATTATCTTATAATTTTCTGAAAGTTTTTAATGGCTATCCTAATATGTTTTCTTGAATTATCATATAATCAACAAACTAATATGACTATTATCAACTAAACAATTTAGCATGATAATCATAACAAGTCAAATTATCTTATAAATTTTTTGCTACATATGCAACTTAAAATTTATCGCATAAGTTTAAGTTACATCAATAATTATCAAATTATTATAAAGATCTAATTTTTAAAAGTATCACATGATTTTAAAATTAAATCTAATTTTTAAAAACAATTTTCGAAAATAAAAACATTGCATTGGAAAACGACAAATTTAATAGTTTAAATCACAACCTCCATCTCATGGAGAAACATGTTGTATCACATACATTTTATAAATGCAAAACATAGATCGTGTAGACATGGCTCTGATACCACTGTATGGTTTTCTGGGTCCTTAGGCCTATAAAATCAATGTCCGGCCTAAGTCGGTCGGACGAAAATATCAAATAAAGTACCGAAAACATCTTAAAACAGTTTTAAGAACATCACTAAAGAAATTAACCCTAGCCAAGATCTCTACTATCCCGGGGTTGGGTCCGACCAACCCCTAAGGATAGATCTATCTAACATTTGCAATTACAAATGCATGTTTAATTTAAACTACATACCTATCACTTCGTTTCCGCAGAATACGAAGCGTCGTTTTCAGCAACATTTCTTTGGCCCCGCGCCGCTTCACCTAAGCCGAACCGCTCCCGAGCCGCACCTCGTCCCGAGCCGAACCGCTTACCGAACCGCTTACCGAACCGCACCGCGTCCCGAGACGAGCAACACCCTTGTCATCGATCCAACCACGCGCCAAAGAAGATTTCACATTAAGTGGATCTTTCGTAAAGACTTCGGATCCGATCCGAACTCCCTCGTAGCTTTGCTAGAGCCCGAACGGGAGCAAGGACGAATTTAGGGAGAAAGAGAATATTTTCTTTAAGCTCAGATCCGGGCTTGCTCACGTTTAATGGAGATACTTAGATCTGGAGCTTGGGATGAGTTTCAAGGAGGGGAGTAGGCTCCTATTTATGTAGGCGGCTGACCCTCCCATTCACTCCATATCCGATGTGGGACTAAAAGTTTTGGAGGGAAAATTAATTAAAGTTTGCCTTTCACAAAGGCCAAACTTTAGCGAATTTTTTCTCCATCGCCGTTGAGTTTTGCAAGTGATACAACCTATCAAATTGAAGAGGGTTGAACGGTGAACGCGTAGGAAGAAACGACACTCCAATCCGAGTCCGTTTGATCCCCTCAAACAAAGACTCAAACATGGCCAAAAATCACATTTTCGCAGAAAAACACAGCCGTAAAAAACCATTAGGGTTCGCAACCCAGAAACTATGGGGATCACGGCGTGGGCCCCACCTCTAGAGCACCAGCTGGGCTCGGGCGGGCGGGTCCCCGCCCGCACGAAGCGGGCGGCCTCGCCCGCTGCCAGCGAGCGCAGGCGGGTAGACCCCCCCCCGCTGCCAGCGGGTGCGGGTGCCCGCTCCTTTAGCGGGTGCGGGCGCCCTCCTAGCGAGAGCCCGACCCGCAATGCCCAACTTGGGTTAAATTCATGGTTTGGCTCTATTTCACACGTTTGGAGTCCATTTTCGACGCGATTTGAACCTGCGTTTAGACTGGGACGATCCCGTCATCTAGGTAACACTTTCCACGCGTTTATTATTATATTAAATGTACACGTAAATATTTTACGACACATTTAATTTTTTTTGCATCATATGCAAAATTCCAACATCTATTATGAAAAAACCATTTGCGTCAAATACAATTGAACTGAGGGCATACATCCCTCAACAGTTTTTACTCCGAGCACTTGGTGCACGTGTAATTTCTAGTCAGAGGTTTTCCCAATCCTCGTCAATCGTCACTTTCAAAAAACTATCTTTCAAGATCTCATTGACATCTTCCATGACCTTTATATTGGTGCAATTAAGCTACATCGTTTCAACATGGCTTTCATTCCCTAAAAAAGAAAGCGCTTCTTTGCCTAATGACTTTCCATATTAGTCTTCTTAAATGAGTATACAAATTCATCGCTTATGTGTTTGCCAACTGTTGTTGTCAATCATTAAAGAACTTATCAACGACTCTCATTCAGTTTTCATCAGCTTGTGCTCCACATATGATAATATGGCAACTGTCCAAGAGCTTATACCGGCTTGTTATTGCTATCGCTAGCCTGTCATACTCCTTAAAATAGACTTCTCACATGCATTCAACATCATGACCTGAACGTTCATTCTTTTCATCCTTGCTGCCAGTGGTTTTGGTACCAATTGGATCAGTTAGATCTGCTCATGTCTCATGAACAACAATTCCTCTATTTTGGTTAATTACCATGTGGCCACTCATGTAAGAGGGGGTTGTGTCAAAAGGACCCGATCTTCCATTGCCTTTCATTTTTGCTATGGATGTCCTAGCAAAAAATCTAGCACCCTGCTCATTTTCATGGTTACATCCAGTAAGTGGGAGTTTTTACCCATTCACATCTTATCCTGCCTCTAATACGCAGTCGATACCCTTATTGCCCCGCTAGATCCTTACTCCCGCTGAAACCTCAATGTACTCCTCTTCTACGTTGAGATGCTCTTGGGTCCGACAATTAACTTCTCCAAATCGTCATTTGCGAACTCTAATCAAGCACTGACGACTAACTCCACTAGGCCTCTAGCATCCTTAACTGCACTATCAGATTATGCCCCTTCCTTTATCTTGGGATCCCATTTAAACCCACTTCTTTCACTTGCGTTGATTGGCTCCCACTTACTGGCCACATCAAGAAATGCCTTGATTCCAAGAAAAATCACTGCTTGTCTTATGATGGTCACCTCATCCTCTTCAACTCAACTCATCCTCTTCAACTCGATCCTCTTTGCATTTCCACTCAACTGCATGTCCTTTTTCCCCCTCCCACAGTAGGACACTAATTATATTGATCCGATCAGGAGCTCATTCTTTTGGATAGACAGACTGTTTACCTCTGGTGGTACCCGTCTGATTAGCTGGGATAAGATTTGTATGCCCAAGAGTAATGATGGTCTTGGTGTCCTCAATCTCAAGCTTTTCCACATCTTTCTTCTGATAAAATGGTGGTAACGATTTCTCCATAAGAACCAGCTACTTTTGGTATCAATTGTCCACGTTTTTTAACTACTCTAACGTTAGGCTTGCCCTACATTACCCGACCAACTGATCCCTTCTTTGGAAATGCCTTCCTCAATGTATCTGACCATTTCAATCACGGGTTTATACTTATCTGTGATATCAGGGACTGACCTTTTCGGATTGACCACTTGGTCGGGGATCGGCCTCTTGCCATTGCCTTTCCATCCATTATTGAGGTTGCATATGACAAGTACACTTCGGTTGTCTCCTAAAAATCAACTACCAATGGGCACCCCACCTTCCATTGCATGTTGTCCCATACCAGATTGGTTGCTCTTGCCACCTTAATTAATTTACTTAATCGGAACCCGCTCTTATGGCAACCGAATAGTTCTACTTGGATCATACACAATACCGACTTATTCACTACCCATTCCCTCGACTGCATACTTTCTTGTGGTAATCCTTCGTTGCCGATCTCCTTTCAAGATCAAAATCATCATCTGGCTCTCGTTTTAAGATAGGCTCTTCAACTCTGATATCCTCCGCAAATGCTACATCACTCGGTCATTTTCTTACCCGTTTTTTCATATGGCTTAAGAGACGGCTCCACATTTCTTCTGACAGTGTTCCTATCTCTTGACCATCTGGAACCACTTTCTATCTAACTACAGCATCCTTTGATTGCCTCCTTCATTCCCGGCCTTCCGCACCACCTGGTGTAGGTGTTGGGTCTCATCTAGGGTTGTCAACCATTGGGAATTTATGGTTGCAGTAATCACCTGGATTTTATGGTTGGAAAGTTACAATAGGATCTTCAACGGGTAGACAGTCCTCTAATGCAGTCATCCATCTAGTGTACTCTTTTTCCTACTTTTGGCACAAGCTTTGCGCTCCCACAAGGCTATCAGTTACTTCGTTTTTGCATGTCTATCGTGTTTCTTTTTTTACTTTCATTTATTACCTGCCCCGGGCCCAAATATCTAGCTCGGATAATGTGACTTGGGGTTTGTATTTTCTGTTTGTACTTTTACTCTTCTCGTTATCTTTATTTATATATGCTTGGTTGTTAGCCCCTGGGACACGGCCATTTCCATAAAATACATGAGCCATATTAATTTCCGAAGGGACATGAGTCAAAAAGATATCTTTCAATTTATAGGATTCTGTCCTGGCCTATTTGTTTTCCATGTTGCACTAGAAGATCTACTAATGTACACCTAACACATATGAGGCTATTCTCTTGTTATGCTACATGCTTTATTGTGTTTTCAACGATTAGCTGGACGTGTTACTTATAATGGATACCAGCTCTCTTCCCTTCTCTGTTTCATGTTGTAGGTGTCTGTCTCTTTTGAGACTTGGAATTTGGAAATGCTCAACTGTTAGCTGTTTTTTTTACCTTTTTCCTCATAAGTTCTTCATTTCTTGCTGTATATTTTCTAATTGCACTATTGACTATTGACAGCTACAGCTTGCTTCATTCATCAAAGCTAACTAGAAGCTTTCTTTTGTGGAATCCATAACCTATGTAGAGCATGTCTTTAACAATGACAATGTTAGTGTATGATGGATATATCATGTCAGACCATCTAGCAACTGCTATGGAGATTATTGAGTGTTATTTGTAGAAGGGTGTGTGTGTAAAGCAAATCTTGGGATATTATATATATGAGGGGTTAGCTCATTTAGAGGCTAATCACCATTTTCCCAAATCTCAACATGGTATCAGAGCCCTAGAAAGAAAAAACCCTAACCCTAACCCTCCCGCCTCCGCCTCCACCAACAGCACCCCACCCGCGATCACCCCCACTCTCGTCTCCACCCCGAAGCTCCAGAAGCCCCCCCGACACCCCCGTCTCCACCAACCGGAGCCCCCAGAACCCTCGTCTCCACCTACCGAAGCCCCCACACCCTCGTCTGCACGGCAGGCCGCCGGCGCCAACCTTGCCTGCGCGCGCCGCTGCTCGCGTAGGCCGCCGCCGCCGCCGTCGCCTGCGGTGCAGGCCGCCGCCGCCGCCGCCGGCGTAGGCCGCCGCAGTCGCTTCCGCCACAGGCTGCCGTCATTGCTGCCCGCTGCCGCTGCTGATTCCCTTTGGCTGCTGATTCTCTACTACTAAGGAGGATCCAAAAAAACCCCCCCTAACCCTAGATCTATGGTCGAGCCATGAAGAGGACTCCATAGGTTTACGGTTAGGGTATGACCTAGAAGAAGAAGAAGAGAAGTAGATCTGCGGATCTAAGGAGGAAGAGAGGAGAGATCTGCGGATCTGAGGAGAGATGGGGGACAATCTTACCTCTGCTGACATGAAGGCCTTCATCGGAGAGATAACGAAGCTGCTTGCTTCGAAGGAGTTGGGCTCCTCGAGTGGATCAACGCCTTCACGTCCTGTGCAGAAGCTGGAATTGATGCCCAATGATGTGAAATTGGAGGGGACGAAGAATTACCTCAGTTGGTCCAGGAGGGTGCTTCTCATTCTGAGGTCGAAGGGGTTAGAAGGCGTCGTTCTGGGTTCATGCAAGGAACCGCTGGACAAGGATGAGGATGATTGGAAAGTCTGGAGCACCACCAACTCACTGGTGGCTGCTTGGTTGATGACATCGATGGTTCCACCCATTGCTGGGATGGTGGAGGCCATAGAGAGTGCTGCGGGGATATGGAGTATGGTGGAAAAAATGTATTCTGGAGCAGGGAATGTGATGCTGATGATGGAGGTTCAGGGCAAGGTCGACACCCTGAAGCAGGGGGAGATGTCTATTCTAGCCTACTCTGCGGAGTTGAAAAGGCTATGGTCAGAGTTGGACCACTATGACCCTATTGATCTGCCTGATCCTAGGAGCGCTGCGATACACAGGAAGTGGGTGGAGCGTAGGCGTGTCACACATTTCCTGAGGAACCTGAGTGGAGATTTTGAGGCCAGGAGGGCGAGCATGTGCCACCTGTCCTCCATCCCATCCCTGGAGGAGGCCATAGCTGCAATGGCACAGGAGGAGACCAGACTGAGGGTCATGAAGGATGAGGGTACTCAGGTCACTCGGGCTGCACTGGCTGTACCGGCAGTGGCAGCAGTGAGCGAGGATCGAGAGTGCTACACATGTGGGGTGAAGGGTCACCTGAGCTTTAACTGCCCACAGAAGGGCAGTGGACGAGGACGTGGCACAGGAGGCAGAGGAGGAGGCCGTTGGGGCCGTGGAGGCCGTGGACGAGGTCGTGGTGGCCCACGGGCCAACCTTGCTACCGCTGATGGACGACAGGAGACAGTGATGATCGAGGCCACGCCAGCTGAGGCTTCAGATCTAGAGCAGCGGAGACAGTCCAGGTCTACTACTGAGAGCTCGGAGAGTCATGCAGACCAGACTGGGGATAGTGCCTCGCCATTCGGTAACTTTGCCCACTTCGCTCACACAGGCTCAGGTAACCGATTAGCCCTTTCATGTAGAGATCATATAGAGTGGATCATTGACTCAGGTGCATCTAGTCATGTGTCAGGAGCATATAGACAATTTTCCACATATAAACCACATACCATTCATGAAACCGTTCAGACAGCTGATGGCACATCCCAACCCATTAGAGGGATTGGTACTATTCAGTGCACTCCCTCCATACGCCTCTCTTCTGTCCTTCACGTCCCATCATTTCCAGTCAACCTCTTATCTGTTGGCTCTATTGTTGATGATCTCGATTGTAGCATTACTTTTGACTCTGCTCATTGTGTGTTGCAGGAAAGGAAGACTGGGAGGAGGCTTGGGACTGGCGTCAGGCGTGATGGACTGTGGTATCTTGACAGAGCTAGTGGGGATGCTGCACTGGCTGTCGTTGTTGGAGAGAAGGAAAGTGATGTACTTTTGTTGCATTGTCAGTTGGGACACTTACCGTTTGATATTTTGAAAAAAATGTATCCCGATATTTTGAATAGAGTGAATGAAATGAATTTGAAATGTGATGCATGTGAATTTGGGAAACACACTAGGACGTCATATCCTAGTGTAGGGATGAGGAGTGTAGAGAAATTTCATCTTATTCACTCAGATGTTTGGGGGCCCTGCCCAGTGACTTCAGTGAGTGGGTTCAGGTGGTTTATCACCTTCATAGATTGTCATTCTCGGATGACATGGCTTTATATGATGAAAAACAAAGGTGAGGCGTTGAAGTGTTTTCAGGACTTCCATAGAAATGTCGGGAATATGTATGAGGCCAAGATCCGTGTCTTGAGAACGGATAATGGGACAGAGTATGTAAACAGGGAGTTTGCATCTTACCTATCTGAGAGTGGGATAACTCATCAAACCACTTGCCCCAACACCCCCCAACAGAATGGAGTTGCTGAAAGGAAAAATAGACACTTGTTGGAGGTAACTAGGTCTCTCATGCTCACCATGAATGTACCTAAGATATTGTGGAGTGAAGCAGTGATGACAGCCACATATCTTATCAACAGGATGCCTTCACGGATCCTTGGTATGAAGTCTCCATGTGAGATTCTTATGGGAAAGAACACTTTTGTAGTTCCACCAAAAGTGTTCGGATGCACATGCTTTGTGAGGGACCATAGACCCTCTGTGGGGAAGCTGGATGCTCAGGCAATTAAATGCATATTTGTTGGGTATCCTTCAAATCAGAAAGGCTACAGGTGTTGGAGTCCCTCAGAAAGGAGGCTGTTTGTGAGCATGGATGTGACATTCAGGGAGACTGAACCGTTTTATGAAGGACTGACAGATTCTACATCAGTATTTGATACTGGGGCCTCTCCAAGCACAGGAGGAGTTGGTCGAGAGGGGGAGACTGATGACAGGAGGGTAGTGGTTGGACTCATACCGTGCCCTGTCAGGCCTACTGGTACCGGTCCTGATAGCAGGGAAGAAGAAAGGACCTTGGTGGAAGAGGAGGAGGACAGGCTGTACGGCAGGAAATATAGCAGGAGACAGAAGGATAGTCATGGCGATGGAGAACAACAAGAAGACATCTTCCCCACTGAAGAACCACTAGCTCCACCGCCCCATGTCGAGATTGATCAGTCTATCACGCCTGCTCGAGTCCCGACCTCCTTACTGCCTTCCTCTCCTACCACGGATGGTAACCTTTCTTTGCCTTCCTCTAGTTTAGATCTTCCACTTGCATCTCGTAGGGAGCCTCGTATCAATGCCGGCAGGCCTCCTGTACGGTATGGATACGAGACTGATATTGCTAATCATGTCTCCTACGCTTCTCTTACACCTGCATATAGGGCTATCATTGCATCCTTACAGTCTATCCCTATACCAAGTGATTGGCGAGTGGCAAAGCAACATCCCCAGTGGAAGAAAGCAATGCTCGAAGAACTTGAGGCATTGGAGAAGAACAAGACATGGAGACTTGTCTCACTTCCAGCAGGGAAGAAGGCTGTGGGCTGTAAGTGGGTATTCACAATAAAGCAAACTGCAGAAGGCAAGGTGGACAGGTACAAGGCGAGGCTGGTTGCCAAGGGCTACAGTCAGACGTATGGGATTGATTATGATGAGACATTTGCCCCAGTGGCAAAGATGAGTACTGTGAGAGTACTGATATCCTGTGCAGCGAATTTTGGATGGAAATTGCATCAGTTGGATGTAAAGAATGCCTTCCTGCATGGAGACTTACAGGAGGAGGTATACATGGAGGTTCCACCTGGCTTTGGCACACAACAGACGGTGGGAAAGGTGTGTAGACTGGACAAGTCCTTGTATGGGCTGAAGCAATCTCCAAGGGCATGGTTCGACAGGTTTAGGCGTGCAGTCATCACTATGGGATACAAGCAGAGTAATGGTGATCATACTGTATTCTATAGACACTCAGGACAACGGATTACTCTTCTGGCTGTGTATGTTGATGATATTATTATCACTGGAGATGATGAAGAGGGAATCTCTCACTTGAAGGTGAGGTTGGCGAGAGAATTTGAGGTCAAGGACCTTGGACAGTTGGGATACTTCCTTGGACTGGAGATTGCCAGGTCCAGGAAGGGTATAGTTCTCTCACAGAGGAAGTATGCACTGGATCTTCTGGCTGAGACTGGTATGTTGGGGTGTCGTCCAGCAGTTACTCCTATTGATCAGAATCATAGGTTGCATTCACAATCAGGGGAGCCAGTGGACAAAGAGAGTTGTTGGACGCCTCATCTACTTATGCCATACTAGACCTGACATTGCCTATGCTATCAGTGTGGTAAGCAGGTACATGCATGATCCTAGAACTGGACATATGGAGGCAGTCTTCAGGATACTGAGGTATCTGAAGAATAGTCCAGGAAAAGGCATACTATTTGGTAGTCATGGTCACATGAATGTGACAGGCTACTGTGATGCAGATTGGGCCAGTTGCCTAGATGATAGGAGATCGACCTCGGGCTACTGTGTGTTTGTTGGGGGCAATTTGGTCTCTTGGCGCAGCAAGAAGCAGGATTTGGTGGCTCGTTCCACTGCAGAGGCAGAGTATCGTGCCATGGTGCTTAGTACCTGTGAGATGATCTGGTTGAGATCACTCCTACATGAGCTACACCTGTTGAGAGAGGGACCATTGCGGTTGTTGTGTGATAACAAGTCAGCAATTAATATTGCCAACAACCCAGTGCAACATGATAGAACGAAACACATAGAGATTGACAGGTTCTTCATTAAAGAGAGACTGGATAAAAAGCAGTTGGAGATCTCCTATATTACCTCTGGACAGCAATTAGCAGATTGCCTTACGAAGGGGTTAAACTCTAAAGGAGTAGAGGATGCTTGTAACAAGATGGGCATGATAAATATCTTTTGCTCATCTTGAGGGGGAGTATTGAGTGTTATTTGTAGAAGGGTGTGTGTGTAAAGCAAATCTTGGGATATTATATATATGAGGGGTTAGCTCATTTAGAGGCTAATCACCATTTTCCCAAATCTCAACAGAGATCCATTTAGAATGGGTTATTATCAACAAGATCAAATAAACAGTCTCCTGATTGTTTCTGAATTTAAGAGTAAGCAAGCACTGTTGAACCAAATCTGATGAACTCCTATTAGCATTGTCCAGGGTGTTTTTTCCTCTTGATACCCATCTTTTGCTCTAACTTTTAAAACATAATATAAATTCTGCTGCTACTGAAGAATGTTCATATTTCTTTTCAATGGTTCATATCGTGAATGGAGTCATTTCGTCTGAACGTCTAGATCTTATTAATGTTGCATCAGGTTCTCTGTTTTTTAACATTGAAGAATATTTGAGAGGCTAGATAACACACAATTTCTGTCTGCTCTATCTGTAGGTATAATTTCTTATCATGAAAACATTAATATAGTATTTTAATTTATTTCATGGTTTTTGGATCGTGTCTTAATTTAACCGAACTTTTAATTGTAGTTATATAACATCTGGTGAGTATTGCCGCAATTTTTCTCACAAATTCATTGACATTCATGTTGTTAGATGTATATGTCCCTTTGTATAGGGTCTTTTGTGCTTATTTACCTTTCCATGTACTCTATATATATCGGGCTATTGTCCTTGGAATAATACAAGAGAGTTTATTCCTAACATGGTATCAGAGCCGGGTTTAACCTAAACCCTAGCCGTCTTTTTCTCTCTCCCGCAAAATCCAAAAGCCTAAACCCTAGCCGCGCCGATCCGGCTGCCTGCGCGCCGCCGCTGTGCGCACGGATCTTAGCCTGCTGCAGCCGCGTCCTGGAGATCGTCGCTGCGGGCCTGGAGATCGTCGCTGCCGCCTTCGAGAGGCCGCAGCCGCGTCCCCACCTCTGATCAGCCCTGCAAGATCTCGCGCCTGCAAGATCTCTTCGACGATCCGCCTTCCTCGACGAGATCTCCCGCATGCAAGATCTCGCGTCACCCGATCCGCCTGCAAGATCTCCCGCGGATCAGCCCGATCGCCCGCCTGCAAGATCAGCCCCCTGCCGAGATCCGTGCATCACCACGGACAAGCCCCTTCGCGCCGCCGCCGCGTCAGGCTGCTCCTCGTGCCGTCGATCCGCCCGCAGCGTCTGCATCGATCCCCCCGCAGCGTCTGCGTCGATCCGCGCCTTCGAGAATCCGCCTGCAGCATCTGCGTCGATCCGCCCGCAGGCTCTCCCGCAGCGTCTGTGTCGAGATCTCCCGCAGCGTCCACCGGCCTCCCCTCTGTGCCAGCGCCCCGCGCCTCGCGCCTCCCGCAGCGTCCATCCGCCTCCTCGCGCCTCCTCGCGCCTCTGCGCCAGCGCCTCCCGCCTCCCGCAGCGTCTGCCGCAGATCTCGCGCCTCGCGCCTCGCGCCTCCTCACGCCTCGTGCCTCCCGCCTCGCGACTCCCGCAGCGTGCCCGCTGCTGTCGGCCGTCTTCCGCAATCTGATCTCTTCATATGGCGTCTCCTACGGATCTACCTCTTCATCATCTTCATGTTGCTATCCCTCGGTGTTCGTTGATTTTTGATGGCCTTAATTATAAGGAGTGGATATCGCACATTCATCTCCATATGCGCGGTCAGCGCCTTTGGGACCTTCTCACCGGCGATCGTCCTTGCCCACCACGACCGGTGTTTCCCAGCGAGACACCACTCCCCCCCACTGCTGATGACACCGCCAAGAAGGCGGCAACCGATGCCTATGCGACTGCTGTTGCTGCTTATTCCTCTCAGGATGTTCTCTATCGGCGGTGGTGTGATGACGATGCTCGTGTCGCCAACATCCTCATCGCTAGCATTGACGTGGCCCTGACTGGCGACATTGTGAGTTTGACGACGTCTCAGCTGATGTGGGATCATCTTCGCTCTCACTATGAGCCTACCGGTGACTCCCTCTACCTTGCTGTCGTCAGACAGGAGCAGTCTCTTTAGCAGGGTGATGCCACGGTCGATGAGTTCTATGCACAGATATCTTCTATCTGGCGTCAGCTCGACTCTTTGGGACCAGCGATCTGTCGTATCTGCCAGTGTTGCCAGCATCAGCACTCCCACCCGCAGCTTCGTCGGGTCTATGACTTTTTGACCCGACTTCGGCCTGAGTTCGAGCAGATACGTGCCCAGCTGCTTGCCCGTCACACACGCGTGACGTTCTTGGAGGTTCTTGCTGCTATTCGTACTGAGGAGACTCGTCTTCGTACTGCTGGTCTTTTGGCACCTTCTGCTTCTGTTTTGGCGACCCGTGCTCCTGCCTCTTCTGCTCCCATCACACCAGATCTGCCTTCTGCTACAGCACCCGTGCGAGGTGACACCAGACGCTGCACCTACTGCCACCGAGACAGACATGTGGAGGCGCATTGTAACAAGAAGCGGAGGGATCAGGCTGCTGCCAAGAAGAAGGAGACTCACACTAGGGGTTTCACATCTCAGAGGAGCACTGCCCCATCTGATACTGATGTAACGACCAGTATTTCTAGGCGTCTTGATTTCGTTGTGTGTCGTACTTTGTTTTGATTGTCCGGGTATTTTCGTGTGCGAGTCCTATTTTTACGCGTCGACGCGAGCGCGTCTCGGATTTCTAATTTTTACCATGGGGTAATTAATTAAATCTTAACCCTAATTAAATTATTAACTTACCTAACCTATTGAATCCCACCGAATGAATCGGTGAGATCCAACTAACGTCTTCATTCCCCTTCCCCACAGCCAACCTCCCCCTTCAATGTGTTCCCCCTTCTCTGTTGGTATTTCTTCATCAACATACCCAAGGCCTCATCAACGCAGCAAGAAACCAAATCAAACCCCTCAGCCACAAATCCCAAACCAAATCAAAACAACTTTCAGCCAACAAATCCACATCTAAAAATCAAATTGAAAACAGAAATTGAGAGGAGAAGAAGAGATCTGAGATCTACAATTTCAGATTCAAAATACATCTTCAGATCTACTCAAACCCTCTCTTCCTCACGTGCTCCTTCCTCCTAGCCGTGCCCATCCCCTTGCCGCCGCCGCCTCTGCCTTTGCAGCCGCCCCTCAGGCCGCGCCTCTCCTCCCCAGGCCGCGCCTCCCGCTGCCCTAATCGCCGTCGCGCGCACCTCCCTGCAGCAGCAGCAGCGCCCCGCTCCACCTCAGATCGCCGCACCACCCGACCGCCGGCCCTCGTCAGCCCGCCGCCCCTTGCCGTAGCCGCCGCCGCCGCCTGTGTGCCCTAGCCGCCGCCCCTTGATGCCCTAGCCGTGAGCCCACCTGCAGGTAGAACAAAAGAAAGAAAGAAGAAGAGAGTTAAAACGACAGCAAAAAAAAAAGAAGAGAGAAAGAAAACAGTAAAAGAAAAAAAAGAGTTAGATAAGAAGAAGAAAGAGGTGAACTCTTATTGGGTTTAATTTTAGTTATTGGGTTTGGGTACCATGCTATTGGGTTTGGGGTATTATTACTTTGGGTATATTCTTTTTGGGCTAAATTTCTAACTTAATGGGTATTGGGTTTAAAATTGTGTTATTGGGTTTGGTTTATTAACTAGCAAGTTAAACCTAGGTTGTTAATTAATGTTAGTATTATAGGTTGTTAGTTGATGGGACGTGTTTGACTAGCCTAATATTGTATGTTTAATAACGCAGATACGTCGTGTATTTTTCCATAAATTGCTTGGACACCCAAAATCATCCCAGTCAGGCAAGTGTGCTACCTTGAACTGTTAATCTTTTAAAATTGTTACTTAATTCAAAAGTTGTATTCCCTTGCTTTAGAATGTATTAAATCTCGAAACGCTTCACTTCATGCCATACACACACCTGATTAGAACGCACTCTTGAATTTCTTAGTACTATGGACATTGACAGAACACTTTGAACAACTTGAATTCGTAAAAATCGTTTGCTTCAAGGCAAACATCTCGATTTCGTGAACACGTGCATTCGTAATTAGGCTGGCCCGTGTTTTAGCACATTTTCGGGTGGGGTTAGGGTTGAGCGGTCGCTAAGCGTATGAAAGGGTCATGTCTTTAAGAACACCACATATACGGTGGGTTAGTATCAATCGCGATTATACCCCCGCGAGAAGAATGACTTACTCATCACGTCTTAAAGGCGAGAACCCTAAGCATGTTAGATAAACATTGCATGAAAATGGAAATGATTGTCACAAATTTAGTCGTACTTTAAAACTGCCCCATTGTTTTAAATACATTAGAACTGCTAAGTTGTTTTAAATTTCGTAGAACTGCCATGCTTAAAAGTACTTTACTTTCTTTAAATTTGTTATAACCATGTTGTAGACATCTTGCGCAAAATTTCATATTTCGTTATTATTACACCTTGCCTTGGGTCGGCTAACCTTTTCTTGCAGACCCTTGCTGACATACATTCGTGTTTTTGGAATGTATGTCAGATCCCGAGCCTGCGTACCAGGAGGATCTGTTTGAGACACCTGACTTGGAAAGTCAGGAATTTGCTGTTGACGCTGAGTCACTCCCCGCGGAGAACTAGAGCTCGGACTATTGCTGTTCCCCTCTGGATTTGCTATTGTATCTTTTTATTGATGTATGTCGCTGTTGTATTTCTTTGGCCCTGCTGAGGCTTTGTCTTGTAATTTTTATTTCTGCGAACTTCTGGATTGTGGCATGTAATTTAATAATGTTTTTATTGTTCTGGTTAGCAAGCAAGAACCCTGCAAGTTGTTATCACAGACGCGTAATGAACTCGAGCTTCACCGCTCCAGTTCATGCGGACCTTTGTAACGCTCTCGCTTCCACCGTTTTTGGGAAGCGGGGCGTGACAACTGAGCAGGAGCTTCTCACATTATTTCGTCGGATGTCTGCTTCTGGGGCATCAGGATCTGCTTCTTCTGCCAGTCAGCCCCCAGGTACTGCGACACCATCTTCCACCACCTCAGGTACCTCTCCTTGGATCCTTGACTCTGGTGCTTCATTTCATATGACTCCTGACCCTACCACTCTACATTCCATTAGTACTCCCTCCCGCTCTGTCACAGTTCTCACTGCAGATGGCACCCCACTTTCAGTTACAGGGCTAGGCACACTTTCTAGTCCCACTTTTCATGTCCCTGCTGTGTCCCTCGTTCCAAAACTCACCATGCAGCTTATGTCGGCAGGCCAACTTACTGATCATGGCTGTCGTGTTATTCTTGATTCTGACTCTTGTTCTATCCAGGATCGTCGCACGGGCACTCTAGTTGGTTCTGGCCCCCGCAGGCGTGATTCTCCACGTCTTTGGGAGCTTGACTGGCTTCATCTTCCTTCCGCTGCCTCTGCCAGTCCTCCCATCACGACTATTGCCTCCGCCTCTGCTGCATCGTCTACCGGTTCGTTTGCCCAGTGGCATCATCGCTTAGGACATCTCTGTGGTTCGCGTCTTTCTTCTTTGGTTCGTAGAGGGTTATTAGGGTCTGTCTCTGGTGATATGTCTTTAGACTGTATGAGCTGTAAACTAGGCAAACAGTTACAGCTACCTTATCCTACTAGTGAGTCTGTCTCTCAGAGTCCCTTTGATCTTGTTCACTCAGATGTATGGGGTCCGGCCCCCTTCGTTTCGAAAGGGGGTCATCGCTACTATATTATATTTATAGATGATTTTTCTTGCTATACTTGGATATACTTTATGTCCTCTCGTACTGAGGTTTTGTCTATCTATAAATCTTTTGCTACCATGATCCTTACACAGTATAGCACTCCCATTCGGGTTTTTCGTGCTGACTCTGCTGGAGAATACTTATCTCGGCACCTTCGTGCCTTTCTTGATACCCAGGGCACTCTCTCACAGTTTTCCTGTCCTGGTGCTCATGCCCAGAATGGCGTTGCTGAGCGCAAGCATCGTCATTTACTTAAGACTGCTCGTGCCCTTATGATTGCTTCCTCTGTTCCCCCTCAGTTTTGGGCTGAGGCTGTATCTACTGCTACATATCTCAGCAACATGCAGCCATCTTCTCCTCTTCAGGGTGCGATTCCACTTGAGCACCTTCCTACACCACCTCCAGATCTGCCGTCCTATCCTGAGCTTCGTCTTTTTGGTTGTGTCTGATATGTCTTGTTGGCCCCTCGTGAGCGCACCAAGTTGACAGCCCAGTCTGCTGAGTGTGTTTTTCTTGGATATAGTGCTGTGCACAAGGGATGAGATGCCCTCCATCACCAGTGACCCTCCTGAGTTGCCCTCTTCCTCCAGTGACCCTCCTCGTTACCACCTTCGTGATCGTGAGTCACTACGCCCTCCTGGTCGGTTTACTTCTCTGGGTGCTATTCTTGCCGAGCCGACCTCTTATCGAGATGCCGCTGCTCACCAGGAGTGGCAGCATGCTATGGCAGAGGAGATTGCTGCGCTTGAGCGTACTGGTACGTGTGATCTTGTACCCCTGTCTGCCCGTGTTCGTCCTATCACGTGCAAGTGGGTTTACAAGGTCAAGACCAGATCTGATGGTACTCTGGAGCGCTACAAGGCTCGTCTTGTAGCGCGTGGTTTTCAGCAGGAGCATGGGATAGATTTTGAGGAGACATTTGCCCCTATTGCACATATGACTACTGTTCGCAGTCTTATTGCTGTTGCTGCTGTTCGTTCATGGACTATTTCCCAGCTTGATGTCAAGAATGCTTTTCTCAATGGCGTTCTTGATGAGGAGGTTTATATGCGACCACCACCTGGTTATTCTGTCCCCGAGGGCATGGTTTGTCACCTTCGTCGCTCTCTATATGGTCTTCGGCAGGCTCCACGTGCTTGGTTTCAGCGGTTCTCTTCTGTCGTCACTGCTGCTGGTTTTATTGCGAGTGATCATGATCCTGCCCTCTTTGTTCATACTTCATCTCGTGGTCGGACGCTTCTCCTTTTGTATGTGGATGATATGATTATCACTGGAGATGATCCCCAGTTTATTGCTTTTGTGAAAGCACGGCTGAGCGAGCAGTTTCTTATGACGGATCTTGGCCCTCTTCGTTACTTTCTGGGGATTGAGTTTTCCTCCACACCTGATGGCTACTATCTCTCTCAGGAGAAGTATATTCAGGATCTTCTTGATCGGGCTTCTCTTGTTGATCAGCGTACCGCTGATACACCGATGGAGCTGAATGTCCATCTTTGCTCTACTGACGGTGAGCCTCTTCCGGACCCCACTCGTTATCGACATCTTGTTGGCAGTCTGGTCTATCTTGGGATCACTCGGCCGGATATTTCATATTCCGTGCACATCCTGAGCCAGTTTGTTTCTGCACCTACTCAGCTTCACTACAGCCACCTTCTTCGTGTCCTGCGTTATCTGCGCGGGACCAGCCACCGTCGATTATTCTTTCCACGCTCTGGCCCTTTACAGCTACATGCTTACTCTGATGCAACTTGGGCCAGTGATCCTTCTGATCGTCGGTCTCTATCTGCATATTGCGTCTTCCTGGGTGGCTCTCTCATCACTTGGAAGACCAAGAAGCAGCAGGCGGTTTCTCGATCGAGTGCAGAGGCTGAGTTGCGTGCTATGGCCTTGTTGACAGCAGAGATTATTTGGCTACGTTGGTTACTTGAGGATTTTGGCGTGTCTATTTCCACACCTACTCCTTTGTTGTCTGACAGTACATGTGCCATCAGTATTGCTCGTGACCCGGTGAAGCATGAGCTCACCAAGCACATTGGTGTGGACGCATCTTTTACGCGTTCACAGGTACGGGATGAGGTTATTGCTCTACAGTATGTGCCTTCTGAGTATCAGCTCGCAGATTTCTTCACAAAGGCCCAGACCAGAGCACAACACAATTTTTACCTTTCCAAACTCAGTGTTGTTGATCCACCATGAGTTTGAGGGGGGTGTTAGATGTATATGTCCCTTTGTATAGGGTCTTTTGTGCTTATTTACCTTTCCCTGTACTCTATATATATCGGGCTATTGCCCTTGGAATAATACAAGAGAGTTTATTCCTAACACATGTCACTCTTGATTATCTGTTTGGTTTGGTTCTTTGTCTTCTGCATTTATGTTTTCTCATCTTGTTAAAGTACTTGCAATTTGCAAATGTTATTTGATTTGGCTATCTTAGTTTCTGCTTGAGGCATAAACTCATTATTATATACTTAGGTTTGGCGCTTTGGCTTACTTTCTGCCGCGGAGTGAATGCCCTAGAACGTATGTTACATTCCTTTCATTTTGTCTAGGCATTTGCTCCAAAGTCCAAATAAGTGTTCTTGCTCCTTGCAAACATGAGCTAGAATTTCGATAAGGTCATCATATGATGTGCCAATGGGTTTCCCAGTTTTCTTTGCATAGTTTTGGTGTTCCACAGATTTGGCAGGCTCATCGGGGAGTTGATTTGCGCACCCACCGTTGTACTCATGCGCACATACCACTTACAAGTTTGCCATTACTCTTGCGCACACACCACTAACTTACAAGTTTGCCATTGAAATTACTCACCGCGCACTCCCAAGGCCAAATTTTTGAAACCGCGCACGTCCAGGGCGAAATTTTCGAAAAAGCACCTATGGCTCTATCGGGGGTTCGTCGGGGTTTCGCCGTCCCCTCCGCCTCCTTTCCATCCACTGCTCCCTCCTCGGCCCTCCCCATCCCCCGACCCCTCCTCTGACCTCCACCGTCTATTCCCCGCCCCCTCATCTGCCGCCATGTGCGGTCGGAGAAGATGGCGGCGTCAGTTCGCCGGACGTGATCCACGGCGCGAATGGGACAAGGAGGTCGTCAGAAGAGGCAAATGAGAGGGACACTGTGGGGGATGAGGCCAAGAGGAGTGGGTGGGGGGTAGGGAGGGGGGTTGAAGGGGGGAGGAGGATGTGGAGGGGGATCGGAGGGGAATGGGAAAGAGGGGGATGGTGCTGGGGAGGGTGGATGAGGGGGGCAGGGGGTGGGATGGGGGCGGTGGAGGGGGGCAGGCGAAGAGGCGGAGGGGGCTGGAGAGGTCAGAGGAGGGGGAGGGGGGTTGGGGCGGTCAGAGGAGGGTTTGGGGATTGGGGGGAGGTGGCTAGGGAAGAGGAGTCCTCTGCGGGGGCGGCCGGGGTGGATGAGGAGTAAAACGGTGGGCATGCGCGCGGGGTAAAATAGGAAAGTATTTGAGAAAGTTTGAATGGCAAACTTGTAAATAAGTGGTATGAGAGAGAGAGAGAGAGTAAAATGGTGGGTTTTCAATTCAATTCCCGGCTTATAGGGGTTAATATCAGGTTGATAGTTGATCATAAAAAATTTGGTTAGGTTTTTTTAAATTTTGAGATGTCGCTTAACATATCTGACTGGATAAAGGATTTATGTAGGCATCGCAAAAACTGGGACAATGGGTTGGTGGTGTTTTCTGTTCTATTTTTATGTTTACATTATATACTCACCTTGAGGATAAAGGTTCATTTGACATGCATCAGAAAAACAATTAACATGACATGTTTCCTTTCCTCTGTTTGATTGCAAAGAAACAATCTATTTTGAGAAAATATTCTTTTGATCTTCAGGGTTGGTACACATACTAAAGACCGAAAGCATGCAAGGAAATTATATTTCATATTATTTTAATGTTTACGTTGGGACTTAAAACCCACAAGAAAAAAGAAATTAATGCAGTTCTATCTAATTCTACTATTCGGATATATGTTTTATAACCTTCTCTCATGTATAAAGTAAGTTTTTGGATAAATATGAAATAGTTTCTTGTTTACAAAGGATGTTCACTTGTCAAACAATTGTCGGTTAGGGAGGGCAGTGCGAGTCTGGCAGCTTTTACATTCATTCTGGTGGTGCCTCATTACCATGTTAGATAACCCAACTATTGTTTTACATTGCAGCAGCCAATAAATGCATTCACAAGTTGAATTTCATTCATTGGTACATATTTGAAGTTCTGAAGAGATTTTGGATGGAATCATTCTTTTCAATTTTCTAGTCAGTATATGCTAATATTAACAGTTTCTTTTATTATCTACAAACTTAAAATGGACATTAACTGTTTGAGACTGAAACGCTGGATGTCATTAATTCACTGCTCTTGTCAAAATTAAAGTAAAAAAAAATCTTTGCAAGCTTACAAAATTGTAAAGAAACAAGTAAATCTTTTACATAGTTAATTCCTCCACACAACAATTGCTTCTCATATTGATGAATTAGAGAGATGTCAACCAGCAACCGTATTTGGAAACAACAATATCGTACAACTAGCCATGGATTGGGAATTCAGTGGTGTCATGTTAAGAGGTCGTGCAACATAAAGACATTGATAGCAATATGGGGGAATTACCCATCAGGCAACAACAGTCTGCCTGACCCCGCTCAGGCATGCATATGTTGTCGGTGTGGATTTTACGTGAAGTGTTGGAGACTATGTACCCGAGGCTAGGGTGAGCTGAGGGAGGACACCTTAAGTGAGCGGAAGTGCGTAATACCAGTCAAAGGTTTCTATTCTAGACATATACATGAGGCTTGCTTTTGAGTCTCTAGATGTGCATAGTAGAGACATAGAAAAAGACATGAAGGCATCCTTTTTTTATCTCCGTACGCAATTCTTCTCACTCAGAAGAACAAACAAGAAAGTGGTGAAAGACATTGTTGATCCCATCCCCTCCTCCCTGTCCAGCCAATTTCACCCTTCAGTGCCAAAAATGAGAAAATGTGCCGTAAATTGTTAAATGTTTTAGGTGACAAATCTGAATGGATGTGGACATGGTTCATAAATTCCAAAGATCTTTTTCTGGGGAAGAGTTATTTTTTGACCAATGATTTACAGCAAGCTATCGACATGTGGCCTTTCTTTAAAAGCAGAAATATCTTCTTATTGTTCAGCTAACTTGCAGCCTAAGATATACTCTTCACCCTAATTGTGACATAAAAGCTTAGGATCTTAAACATACCTCAAGTCTCGTTTGCTGGATGTCTGTGTATTCATATAGGCAGTGTTAATAGCTGGTCTTTTCAGTGAGCATGTAGCTTCAGGGCAAGATCATGCTGTTTTTTCTTTTACAAGAATTCCCAGTAGTTTTTCGGTTTGTTGATAGACTGGCTTTTAATCATGTAGTGAATGATTCAGATTATCCATTTGCAGGTATGGAACTATGCGAGATAACGTCATCAACCTTCAAGTATGTTCCTTCTGCATGCACTTTGTTTATTTATTTTCAAGGAAGAAGTCACAATTTTGACTTCTGGATGCCTACTTTTTAGGTGGTTATGGCAAATGGAGATGTTATCAAGACGGCTTCTCGTGCACGGAAGAGTGCAGCTGGGTAATTCATGTCATCCCTTTTTGTCTTTATAAGTGTAATCACCGATGAAGTAGATCCCAACACAGTTTAGAGAATGTTGAGGATTGATATTAGGCTATATAAAAATTAGATCCAGTTTTTATTTCTGTAGCTGCAACCTTTGACTTGTTGTTGGTCATGTGCCTTGAACTAAGGTATTAAGAGGTCTCCTTGGTTTCTCATGGATGATGATTTGAGTTCAATAGCCTTTGTCATCTAATTTTCTCAATCAACAGAAGTACTGGATGGTCGTCTGTATAATCTGGTAAAACTAACTGTTGCATTGCAAGGATGAAGTTCAGTTTGTAGTCATTATATTGCTGGAGTCTGTATAAACAAGGTGGAGATATATTCTGGCATTGGGACCTGTGCTTAGCTTTTGGATTTTTGTCTCTATGTTGCATTTCTTTTATAGTTTTCATAAGGCCTTAATAATAGGCAATGCTGGCCTATGATGGCCGAGACAAAAGAGCTCAATGTATGTTTAGTGTCACAGATAGAAAAAAGGCATGTAAAGCCATGACTGTGATGAGAAATCTAGGGTTTGGGAGAATAAAAATGGGTTTTTAATATATTTTTGTAGAGAATGGAATGAAAATACAAGATAAGGGTTTCAATTAGAGAGAAAACCACTCTCCTACCCTTTGATTGAAGATAAAGGGTTAACTCTCCTCAATCTATCTTAATCTCTCCTAACCTCTCTTCTTATTTCTCCAAATTCAACATAACCCAAGCCCTAACTCTCACTCTCAATATAAAGGGCTGATTTGTCAATATTACAAAAATGCACTCACTCCCCAAAATTACAAGTTTGCCACTCGGGCCCAAAATCACAAAATTGTCACTAGGTGGCCACACCCCATTTCCATCACTACTCCATCCCTGAAAAACCACCTTGTACTCAAGGTGGTGCATGATGTCTGTGGGTGCACTATTCCAGATGGGGGTGCACGTCCCTTCTCGTCCCTTCCTTTCTGGTGGCTGTATCTTCATCATCTTCGACTATAAGCACTTGCAGCGCACGATCTTGACAATGGTGGCCAGGGCCGAACCTCTCGTCACTAGGTAGCATAACCCCTTGGCGCGCCGGTCTATGATCTCCCTCTTTGTGAGATGCTTGTACCTACAGTCTGCTGGATGCTTGATGCTCTTGGTGCTATATGGATCGTCATCGGTTGGGACTTCTGGGTCTCCTCGGACAACTGAGTACGGAATGCGGCCCCGATATTCGCTCCATTGGACCTCCATTTCACGGTAAGCCTGTCCTCGACCAACGGACCAGATCCATCGCCTCCATCAATCCCTTCGGCATCTGTAAACGGAGCTCACCTTGAATGTTGGACCTGAGTCCATGCATGAAATTTCCCTCCACCTCCGGGATCCCCCCTCACTCGACCAACCAGCACCTCGAATCACTCCCTGAAATCCTGGACCGCGCCTTGCTGAAGTGCGAGAAGCTGCTCGGGTAAATCCCTGCCTTGGGTATGACTAAATCGGTCTAATAAACAGTCCTTGAACTCTTTCCATGATCACACTCGCTGCCTCTGCTGCCTGCACAGGAACCCGGATAAGGTCTTTCCCTCTAAGCAGACGTCGGTTGCTTACAGTTTCTCTGTCCCAGTCAAGCAATTTATCACGAAGTATCTCTCCGTGCGGTAAACCCATCCATTAGGGTCCTCCCATTCGAATATTGACAACTTCAGTTTTCAATCCCTGCTCTTGGGGCCAAAGACCCTATGCCCCACTCTCCCTTGGCTGTCTGCAGAGCTCCATCTTTCCAAGTGCCTCAACCTGCTTCCCTATGGTATCCCTAGCTTCTATCAACCTAAATTGGACCATCGTCCTCACTTTTCAAGCCTCAGGGATTACCATCACGCTCATCGTAACCCCCATAAGGTTCGTCATCTTCCCGCGCTTGACCTCGATTGTCGGGTCGTCGCTCCAATGCACTGGGGGCTACTGTGCTTCAAGGAAAGGGCCGCTGCGGCCTGGGATAAGCACCAAGGGCCAACGGCCCTATCGTGGAACAGAATGAGTGTCCGCATGTGGACGCCAGGGGTCCCCGAGGACTTGGTGACTGCACGGGGGGCCCGCGACCCCCTGACGATGGTGTTGGGCCCTCGCGAGGCCCCCAGGAGGTCGCAGGGGGCTGGCGGGCCCTTACGATGCCGGAGGGGGCTCGCGAGGCCTCCCTAGGGCTTCGCTGGGGGCTCGCGAGGCCCTCGGGGTTCCGACGAAGACCCGCAACCACCCCATGGGTTCGCCGGGGCCCGACGAGGGTCCGACAAGTTCGCCCCCACCTCGCATGGCCCTAGCAGATGAGATCGGGGGCCGCTACTCCCTGCTAGGGTTTTGGGGTCAGCGTCTTCGTCTTCGATGATTGGGGTGTCGGACACCCCTCTCGCAGCCCGGAAACTAGGGTTTCACGTCCATCCGGCCTCCTTTTTGCCCTGCGGTTTGTCGTCAAAAATCACGACTTTGTTTTCCCTTTATCCAAAGCTTACTTCTTTCTCTCCTGATCTATGTTGGGGTCTTTGTCTTATCTTAGATCTGGGTTTGGAGAGCTCCTTTTTGTAGATCTAGGTCTTCTATCACTCTCTTCAATTTTTATGAAGATCTTCATATTTGCAATGATTTGGATGCTAAAAGATGCGATCTGATTTGAGAGCATCTCCTCCATCGAAAACATTTTCGTGCTCATCAAGGAGAAATTTTACTCCGTCGATTTCTTGAATTCCCCGAGTTCGGCCTCTAAAGATTTGATCTTTTTCTTTGTTTCCGCGGCCGTCATTGATTGTAACGCTTTGATACCAATTTGATGAAAAATCTAGGGGTTGAGAGAATAAAAATGGGATATATATATTTTTGTAGAGAATGGAATGAAAATGCAAGATAATGGTTTCAATTGGAGAGGAAACGACTCTCATATCCTTTGATTGAAGATAAGTGGCTAACTCTCCTCAATCTACTCTTAATCTACTCTTAACATTTCTTCTTCTTTCTCCAAATTCAACATAACCCAAGCCCTACTCTCCCTCTTAAGATAAGGGTAATGTATTTTGACTCTATGTCTTTATCTTTGCCACTCACGGTAATTATATCCGTTGTCTATAGATATGACTAACGAAAACCGACGGAGTGGTGATTCTAGAATGGACTGAGTCTGGAGGGAGCAATGAAAGAAAAAGAGGAGCGCCCAAAGGTAGAGCGTTCATGCTGAAAGGTCGAGTGCTCGTGTTGAGGGGTCGATCTCTCGAACTCCCCTCCCAATCAAACAAACCTCTTCTTCCGAAGGGGCGAGGTTAGGCAGGCCTCGAGGCCATCTTCTCGAGCCTCCTCAAGAGAGGCCTCGAGCCAGGCCCCCGTGCGGTCTGTTGTGCCCCTGGCCTCCGTTGTGGTTTCGGAGCCACTGGTAGTGGTCGACGTCAATGCTGCCGACATTGCTGAGCCGACCGAAGCTGTCGGCCAGAAGAGGGAGATGCCCTTCCATGGAGAAGAGTCAGGAAAGAGGAGGCGATTGGAGGAAGATCCCTTGTAGAAGGGTATGTGGGTCGCTCCTCTCGAGCCTCAGGGGGCGGTGGAGACTCCTTCGGCATCTCAGGCTCACGTGATACCATTTCTAGATCAGTGGCCATGGGCGGCATTGTGTCGTCCGTTCCTTTGGTCGGCTCGATCCCCGCGGAGTTCGATCGAGCGTTACTGCTCGATCGAGCGTTCGTCTCGATCCTCTGGGCCGGTATATGGTGACTTTTACCTACCTCCCTTTGCCATTGGAAAGGAGGAGTCGGTCTTGCTGGACTTTGGGACGATTGTTCGGTTGGTGGAGAACTCGATTCTCCCCAGGAATCTGGAGCTTCTTCAGAGGTTGGACATCGAAACGGTGGCCATATTTTTTGGAGAGCAGATACCATGTACGTTGTATGCCTTCTATCCATTGACACTCGAGTTAGCCGTCCCTGACTAACCTTTTCTGCAGATGTCTGTTCTCGGCGCCGTGTTGCGCCGTCAAGCCTTCGACTTTATCGAAGGAGGTCTGTGGGTGGAGGACGCAAAGCACAAGGCATTCGAGCTCGAGGCTCGGACAAAAGAGGCGGAGGAGGGACTGAAGAAAGCCCTCGAGGCTAAGGCGATTGCTGAGTGGGCGGATGTGGAGGCTAAGAATATTCTCTCGTCCCTGTCGGTCCTCCGCAAGTCATCCGAGCTCCAGTGACTCTGAGCTCCAGTGAAGGACGGAGAAGACTCAGCTCGAGACGGAGCTTGACGCTTCAAGAAGGAAGCGTTCGAGCTCCGAGCCAAAGCTTCCGACTCCGAGAGGTGAGCGGAGGCTTGCAAGGCGGATGCCGCTGAGTCTCGAGCCAAAGTCGTCGAGCTCGAGGAGGCCGCTGCGAAGGAGAAGGCGGAGCTCACGACAATGCTTACAAAGGCGATGGAAGCCTTCACCAGCGTCTTGGCATCCAGGGACGCTCCTTCCTTTTAGGCCGGCAGGCCTTAGCTTAGGCTTTTTATAATCCCTTTTCACTTCAGTTTCTTTTAGAAATGAATAAAAACTGTTATTACTTTTGCGCTCTTATCTACTATCTGAACATGTGCGTGCGTATGGCACCTCAACGACTCAACTTTCGACAGCTTAGAGATTGATAATAAGTTTGGTCGTTGGTAAGCTAGGTGCATTCAATAGATTGATCACAACCTTTTAAACCATAAATCGTGCTTCGCTTAGTAGCAAGGGGCAATGCCCCTTAGAGTCAACGAAAGTCGGGGGTCATTCGGTGGCGAGGGGCGAGGCCCCTTCGACTTACAGTCGACGACTGTCGTTGGTTGTTAAATGGCGGGGGTAATCCCTCGGCTTACGGCTGATGACTAGGGTCGTTCAATGGCGAGGGACGATCCCTCGGCTTACGCCTGACGAGCGTCATGGGTCGTTCAGTGGCAAAGGAGGATCCATCGGCTTAGGGCTGACGACTAGGGTCGTTCAGTGGCGAGGGACGATCACTCGGCTTACGACTGAAGAGCGTCGTGGGTCGTTCAGTTGCGAGGGGATCCTTCGGCTTACGGCTGACGAGCGTTGTGGGTCGTTCAGTTGCAAGGGGGATCCCTCGGTTTACGACTGACGAGCATCGTGGCGAGGGGATCTCTTCGACTTACGGCTGGCGATAATGGTCGTTCGGTGGCGAGGGGCGATGCCCCTTCGACTTACGGCCAATGTTCTAAATATCGGACCGATATCCGATATATCGGCCGCAATATCGGTTTTTTCACTAGGCCAATACGATATAGGCTTATATATTGCGGTTTCCGATATTTGGGGAAATATCGCCGCAATATCGGGTTGCGGCCGATATATCCCTTTGAAATATCGGCCGCAATTCACTGTTTTTGTAAAATAAAGTTAGCGGGTTGGTCCACTTAAAAGTGGATCCGTCCCGAGTCTGCCAACCCAAATCATTTACTTAAAACGATGAGGCATCATGATTTTTTGAGGGATAATAGTTGCTTTGCCCTAAATCTAATCACGGCGCTCCGCTCCTCTCGACTCCGGTCCTTAAGCTACTTTGCTTAGCTCCGTCCGACGAAAATTTCCAGCGACAATCGATTGAGTTTCTTCGTCCGGTATTCTATCTTTGCAAGAGAGTGTTTTTCGATCCAGGTGAGTAATTGAGCCATATGTTTCAGTTTTTCATTTTTTTCCTTCCAGTTTTGGGTTTATTAGACATCTTTTTAGTCTCTGATATGACACTGATATTTAGTCAATATTCACGATATTCATGTTTAACGAGAGAAGTATTACCGAATCAGACTTTTATTTGAGTTAATATAGTTTATATCTTCTTAGATACATCTATGCTTGCATATGTCATCATTTTAAGCCTCCGATATGACACCCCGAAGCGGTTGTAGCAACCCTGCCGTACGCTGATGCTCCGCCTTCACTTGCTGGCAAACCAAGCACTCGGCTACACTCCGAGCCACGCTCCTCTTCATACCATGCCACCAAAAGTTCAGACGAAGATCCTTGTACATCTTGGTCCCACCAGGATGCACAGAATACGGCGAACTGTGTGACCCCACCTACAACTCCTCTCTAATATCCCCAGCTGGCACACACAACCTGGCTCCAAACCTCAGCGAGCCATCCTCATGAATCAAAAAGTCAGTCCGCAGACCGGCTTCAACCTGCTCCCGAATCTTCACCAGCTTCGGATCCTTGGCCTGGCCAGCCTTGACCCGATCCACGATCATCGACTGAATCTGCATACTCATTAACGAAGAAGCCTCCCCAGGAAGAACAATCTCCACACCAGACTCGCAAAAATCCTGCTGCAATCTCCACTGCGAGGTCAAAATCATCACCGCTGGAAGCCTACTCAGCGCATCAGGAACCACATTCACCTTGCCTGGGTGATACTGCAAATCAATCTCATAATCCGCCATGAGCTCCAACCATCGACGCTGTCGCATGTTGAGCTCCTTCTGAGTAAAAATATACTTCAAGCTTTTGTGATCGGTGAAGATCTTCACTTTCTCACTCAGCAGGAAGTGCCTCCAAATCTTGAGCGCAAACACGACAACAGCCAACTCCAAGTCATGCGTCGGGTAATTCTTCTCATGAGTCTTGAGCTGACGCGAAGCATACGCCACAACATGCCCTTGCGGATGCAACACACAACCGAGACCCTTGCCAGAAGCATCGCAAAAGATCTCAAATCCACCGCTGCGATCAGGCACAACAAGAATAAGGGCAGTCGTCAATCTCTTCCTCAGAACACCAAAGGCATTCTCACAATCACCCGACCAAACAAAAGATACATCCTTCCGCGTCAATCTGGTCATCAGCTCGGCGATACGGGAAAAGTCCTTAATGAAGCACCGATAGTAATCAGCAAGCCCAAGGAAACTCCGAATCTCAGACGCTGACAGCGGAACATGCCACTCCCTGATGGCCCTAATCTTCTCGGGATCCACTGAAATACCATCTACAGAAACCACATGCCCGAGAAAGGCAACTCTGTCCAGCCAAAACTCGCACTTCGAAAACTTAGCATACAATCGATGCTTCCTCAAAATCTCCAACACCGTCCTCAAGTGCGAGGCATGCTCCTCCTCTGACTTTGAATAGACCAGAATATCGTCAATAAAGATAACGACAAACATATCTAAAAAGTCGTAGAAAATCAGGTTCATCAGATTCATGAACACTGCGGGTGCATTGGTTACACCAAAAGGCATAACCACAAACTCGTAGTGTCCATACTTCGTCCTGAATGCTGTCTTCAGAACATCTTCATTCTTCACCTTCAACTGATGGTAACCACTTCTCAAATCCAATTTAGAAAACACACTCGAACCTCCAAGCTGATCAAAAATATCATCGATGCAAGGCAACATGTATTTATTCTTGATGGTCACCGCATTCAGCTCCCGATAGTCCACGCACATGCGACGCGAACCATCATTCTTCTTCACCAGCAGCATCGGTGCTCCCCACGGAGACACACTAGGATTGATATAACCCTTCTGAAAAAGCTCATCCAGCTGCTTCCGCAATTTCTCCAACTCAGCGGGTGCCATACGATATGGCGCCTTCGAAATCGGTTGCGCTCCCGGAACAAGATCAATAGAAAATTCTAGAGCTCGATAAGGTGGCAAACCAGACATCTCCTCGGGGAAGACGTCATCACAATCTCGCACCACAGCTGGCCTCTCCAGCTCCATCTGCATAGCCACAATCTCCACCGGCCTGGCCCGAAACCTGACAGGACCAAACGAACTGCTACCTCGGCTAAACTCAAATACTGGATGTCCGGGAATCTCGAACACCACCTTCTTCCTCCGACAGTCGATCGTAGCATAGAAGCTCGCATGCCAATCCATCCCAAGGACCGCATCATAGTTGATGAGGTCGTGGACAATGAAATCAGCGTAAAGCTCATGTCCACAAACCACCAACGAGCAAGAATTGCAACCAAGATGCACCGCGACCACGCCATTTCCTGTGACGATATTCCAACTCTTGGAAAGAGGGGACGTCGACAAGGAATGCTTCTCCACGAAGCTCCGAGAAATAATGCACATCGATGCACCAGAGTCAAAGAGGACTCGTGCAGGAAATGTGCACACCAAAACCACACCTAACAAGCAATTTAACAATCAAACCCTAGTCTAACAATCATGTTCAAGCAAACAACATAATCTAACAAACAAAGCCAAATAAGAAAGGAACAGCTAGAAGGAGAGTTACCTGTGATAACCTCATCCACAGCCTCGCTCTCCACAGCGGTCATCAGAAAAGCCTGCCTCCTCGGCGGAAAAGCCTGCTGAATGGCCTGCCTCTGTGGAACAAGAGCTGCTCCACTTCCAGCAGGAACAGGCACTCTCTGCTGCAACGGCTGTGCTGCAACAGGTGTCCTCCGCAGCTGATTTGCATGCCGACAATCCTTCGCGACATGAGAAGCATCACTACAAACCAAACACTGGCCCAGAAACTTCCTACACTGATCCTTGATGTGGCCAGGCTTGCCGCAGAAATGGCAAGTCTTCTGATTAGGCCCTCCTGGCCTCTTGAACTGCACCGGATGATTAGGCTTGAAACCAGGCCTAACCACCGCCCTGGCCTGCTCCATAGGCCTCTTCCCAGCACTGGAAACATGTCCTCTCCGCTGACTCAGGTTCAGCTCCTGCCTCCTTGCAGCGACCAGAACCTTCTGATAAGAGTCCAGATCAGAGGAAGACACAAAACTCTGAAGCTCCAACGCAAGCCCCTGCAGGAACCTCTGAGCACTCTCATCAGCATCCTGCACCATCTTCGGTGCGAACCGACTCAGCCTAGTGAACTCTTGGTGGTACAGGTCCACCGTCAAGCTCCCTTGCTTCAGATCAATAAAGCGCTGCACCATCTCCTTCCTAGCAGCCTTCGGAAAGAACTCCTCATCAAACCTGGACTTAAAAGTAGCCCAAGCTATCGGCTCCACCAGCATCTTCTATTCCGCATCCCACCAGTTCCGAGCATTATCCTTGAGTTGCCTCTTCGCCAAATCAACCCATCCAGCCGGGGTGATCTTGGCCATCTTCAAATTATCCTCAATGTTCCGAATCCACCCATCGGCAGCCAGAGAACCCTCAGACCCATCAAAATATGCGGGACCCAGCTCCTGAAATTGCTTCGCTCCCGGCTCGGAGCGAGGGGCATACTGGATTGCCCGACCAGCTCGAACAACTGGAGCATTCTGGACTTGCAGGAGCATGCCCTGCTGCACCTGCATCATCTGAAGCATCATCCACATCATCTCTCCATTGGTGGGTTCCCGCTCAGGCTCCTCGTCATGAGGGGGCACACCACTACCTCCACCTCTGGTGAATCGCCTTCCTGCCATCTACTGACACAGAAAACGAAACAATTAGACTCATAGCTTATGACTCGGATGTCGAACTTAGTTTATTGGACATTCTAATATTATTATCGTCATTCCGATAATCGCAGTTACAAAAGAGACCTACATGAGCCACCAACAAAACCTGTCACGCACCGCTTCCCTAAAATGGAGGCGAGACGTGAAAAGGTCCGCACGAGAGTGGAGCTGTGAAGCCTCAAACCCGATAAGCGTCAATAAAACATAAGCAGGTCCCTGTAACCACAAACGGAACAACAATGATAACACAAAGAGAGACAGAAAATAAAATCTCAAATCTCAGAATTTGTCCAACATTAAAATTAAGTTTAACATCCAGAAAAGCCACCAGGCTAAAAGAAATAGTCTAAAGGCCCAGAACAAGGCCAACAAAAGGGACAACATAACAAAGTTTTGGTGCCACGCACCGACGGCAAAACAGTCTAAACAACAACACAAACAGTCTCTACGACTGATCACCCGTGTCCACGAAGTTCTCGTCAAACACAGGCTCGGGCTTGGCGTCCGCAAACACATCGTCCTCAACAATGAACTCAGGCTCAGGATCTAACATGTGTCACCCAAAAGAGTAAAGGGGCACATGTCAGCAAGTCTAAAAGACTTGGGCAAGGAAACTGAAAGAAGGCAAACTAACAACCTAGCAGTTATAGTATGCATGACATGACAGTTATGGTATGAGTGCACAAGTAAGACATGGTGAAACCACAAGTACAAGAGAACAATTTATCAGGGCATGTCAAGAGTAGCCAAGCTACTAACAATCTCAATCTTTTCACTAGTCACGTTTCAAGTTGTTTGTAGATGTTTACGCCTTACAGCTGAACTGTTGGACATTCACACTGATTGGCCCCTTAACACTACCCCAGAATCCAGAGTTTACGCCTTACAACTGCAGTTGCTGATCGGGCAGACTCCCAGTTGAATGGCCGCTTAACTCTTACCCCAAAATCCACGTGTAAACGAGCCAGGGTCCCTGTACACGATGCTCAGTAAATGAGCCAGGGTTGCCCCGCACAAGAGCTTGTTTCCTGGATCACAAACCAGGAGCGTATTTCATTTGGCATAGGGGTGCACCTAGCCTCAATCATTTCACAAGGTGTAGCGGAGCTACGCACTCACGGGAACACTTAAGGAATGCAATGACATGACAATTAATTCGCGTACCGTTAATGGAAATTAAACATGGCATGGTAGTTGTGCAACATGGTAAATGTCGGATCTAGCTTCATTGTCAAGCTAGTTCCTGAAATTGCGCCTAGGCGAGTATCATTTCGTCGCCTAGTCTCTTTTACGCCTACAACAAGCAAATGGCCTAAGACTTGGCCCAAAACCCTAAGTGGCAAGTTTCACTTGCCTAGCACCGAGGATGACGATCAACGAGGCCGTCACACAAATGCTAACTACGGAGATGAGATCGCTGTCATGTCAAAACAATATTAGAACAACATCCAACCTAGTTTTATTAGGGTTTCACAAAAACACAAATGGGTTATGAGAATATTGAGAGATCGATTTATTACAGTATCGTAGCGGAAGAATGATGCCGAGCAAGCACAACAACGGAAGAAATGATCCGGGGAACCTAAGGTTCAGATCTGGAAATGGATGGAGAAGTTTGGAGAAATGAGGTTTTGGGGATTTTTGGAGGTTTTCCGGCGACCTAGAGGTGGTGGCCGGCCAAAATGGAGAGGGGGAGGAGCTCTTGATGAAGGAGGAGGGCTAGGGTTAGATGGATGGTGATTTGGGGAAGAAGGAGGCTTAGGAGAAATGAAAGAAGAAAAGAAAAACGTTTGGGGGGTTTAAATAGGAAGTGCTGGCGGCTGCCCAGAAATTAGGGTTTTAACACTGATTAGTCGGTCAAAGAGCAACCACTGACCGACTAGTTTGGGAACTAGTCGGTTGGTTGACCAACTCAGACCGACTAAGTGTAAACAGTAACTCCTGTACAAAAATAGGATTTATATTTAGTCGGTCAAAGAACAACTACTGACAGACTAGTTTATCATCTAGTCGGTCGACAAATGTTCTTAGACCGACTAAGAATGAATAGTACTTGGTATCAAAAATGATCATAGAGCTAGTCGGTTAAAGAACGATTGCTGACCGACTAGTTTGCAACCTAGTCGGTCGACAAATGTTCTTAGACCGACTAACGATAAACAGTAACTCCTGTACAATTAACAAAGCCCACTAGTCGGTCCATGAAGGTTTGCCGACCGACTAAATCGTCATCTAGTCGGTCGGTTCCCCTTCTTATACCGGCTAACGTGCACAGAAAGTTCCGAAATGGAGCGCGAAGCTCCGGGATCGATTCCTAAGACTCCTAGACTTGATCTAACAATAAGATATGACCGATATGAAGCCCGTCACGAATGACTTACTCCAAAATCGACGATTCCAAGAAAGAAGCTAGAAAATCACGACGAAACGATCGAAAGTGAAAGCTACGGAGACGAAAACCACGCATAAGGAGAAAATTCACCAAAACATATATATATATATATAATATAATTAATCCTAATACATGAAAACCAGTCGTTACAGCCACCTAATCTTTAAAATAACGTCTGTGCTTCCCAGATCCAACGGCAAAAAGTCCTCCACAATTTTGACCCCTTAGAGGGTCAGCACCACGCCCCTCATATTCCTCTCCCACGCTTTACCTGGCCGGTACCCATCATCATCCCAAAGCTACCTGTATTTACCAACTCCAATCCGGCTGCTCCACAACTCTGTTAGAAATGAAGTTGTGGGTGGCCCCACTGTCAATCAGCACAATCACCTTCTACTCTGCTATCTCCCCGATCAACTTTATAGTGTGGTTCGGTGTGAACCCCACTACGGAGTTGAGTGATACCTCTGCTACATCCAAATGCGTGGGCTCGTGTTTCACCTCAGCCTCCTCTAAGAACTGCTCAACGTCCTCCTCAACATTAGCCTCCCCATCCTCATGTACCAAGAGTACCTGTAAGGTCCGCTCCCGACATCTATGACCCGGGCCATATTTCTCATCACATCGGAAACACAGCCCCTTTGCTTTCTTGTTTGCCCACTTCGTCTCTGTCATCCTTCGAAAAGGCCCACTAGGCTGTGCGACACTACCCTTCTCCTTGCTCATCTGAAGCCTCCCAGTCTGTCCTACTGCTGCTGGCTTCTGCCCACCTGCCTGGCCTGGGCTGTGAAAAGTAGCCCCGCTCCATCCTCCTCTCGCCCGCCTCTCATCTGTGTTCTTATCCTCTGCCATCTGTGCCAGCTCCATACCATCCATCAACCCCTCGGCCGCTGCATGAGTAGCTCAGCCCGAATGTTGGGCTTAAGCCCCCTCATGAAACTCTCCGTCAAGGACGCCTCCGAAATCCCCCTCATATGGCCACCGAGTGCTTCAAATCGCTCCATTTAGTCCTTCACGGTACCACCCTGCTGCAGAGCCAAGAGCTGCTCATACAAGTCACCACCATGAGTATCTCGAAAACGCTCCAGTAAGCATTCCTTGAACTCCTCCCACGATCTGACCTACCGCCACTGTTGCTTCCATTGGTACCATGCAATGGCATTCCCCTCCAAACAGAGTCTTGCCGCTTGCAACTTCTCAGGCTCCGTCAATCCATTCACTTGGAAATACCTCTCTGCCATGTAGATCCAAGCATATGGGTCTTCTCCATCGAAAACAGGCATCTTCAACTTCCTGATCCTGTTCCCTGGTTCGCCCTCCCTCTTGGCAGACCAAAATGGAACTGGTGTTGTGCGTTTCGTTGGGCCCTCCCTTCATCCCACAATCTTCCTCCTGCGTCGCCAATCTCCTAACCTCCATCATCTCCAACTGGGCCTCGGTGCTCCCAAGGGTTACCCCAAGGGTCGCCATGTCCTCCTTGTTGTCGCCCCCCACTAGAGGCCACTCCCCTCCTGAGCGGTTCGCTAGTGTCCATGGTCCTTGAAGATGATCACCAGTGTGCTCGGTTGTGACATAAGCATGCGTCGGGCCTTGATGAACACCCTAAGCAACCCCCGGAGGCTACTGAACTCCAGATCCGCTCCATGGAGGCAGTCGTAACCCCTATCATGCCCTGGGGGCTGATGCACCCCCAAGAGCCCCCTCGGGGGCCGTGCGCACCACCCTGGGGGTCGCGCAACCCCCCGGAAGTTGCCTGGGGGTCCGCACGGACCCCAGGATGGTCCTGTGGGTCCGCGCGGCCCCCAGGTTGGGTCCTGGGGCTGCGCAGTAATGCAGAGGGGTCGCCGGGCCCTCCGATGAGTGCTAGGGTTCCGGCTGTCTTCTCTCAGCGCTTCATTCCATCCGGATCTATTCCCTCGCGATCTCCGCCGTTTTTTTCGATTGCCTCCTCGCCCCATGATCACGATCTTGTTCTTCCCCTTGTCCAAAGATGATTCCTTTGGCCCTAGATCTGAAGAATGAGCAACAAAGTTACCATTTTGGACTCATCTTCCTCGCGACAAAGGTTTTCTTGCTTCTCCATCCATGCCTTCATCATTGCCGTGAGATCGGAGACCTTCCCCTCGACGGAGTCGATCTTCTTATCCATGGCTTCATTCTTCTCCTCGATGGCATCGATCTCCCCCACCTTTTTCTCTAGATCTTCCACTTGGAACTTGTTCTCGTAGCCGCCATGTCAGATCTAAGCTTTAATACCAATTTGATAGGATTTAGGGCTGAAATTTGGGATTTTTATTGGAATCAAAGGAAAATACAAGATAAACGACCCCTTTCGAGAGGGAGCTGGCTCTTCACAATAGATTTATGACTAACAACTACTAACTCTCGCTAGATCTAAGAACTATCACTCTAAAACGAGGGTTTATCACTCAAAAGTTGCATGAAAACAATTGACGGCTGCGGCAAACATTTATAGGAGCAGATCTAGTCATAAAGGAAAACTACCAAATCAGCCCAAATCTTTCCAAAAATGGAAATTACTAAATCTGTCCAAAACCTTCCAAAATTGTCCGGTGACTAATTTTGCTCCGCTGACCTCGCCTTGCGTCTTCTCCGCTGATACGTAATAATCTCATCAGATAGCCCATAGGGTTCCCCAAATATTGATGAATACTGGTGTTGCAACTTTTGGAGTTCTGGAGGCTAAAATTGAGTTTCTAGGGAATAACACTATAAGGGTATTGTAGACAAGACTGGAGTCCTCCCCAAAAATTGATGAATACGGGTGTAGCAAGTTTTTGGGTTCTGGAGGCTAAAATTGAGTTTCCAAGAAATAACACTATAGGGGTATTGTAGACAAGGTTGGAGTCCTCAACTGAATTAAATATACCTCCTCTTGCTGCCTCAATGCTTTCCGAATCTGTTTTTCATCCACTACTTGAGAATCTCCTTTTGTTCCCTGCTACACACACTCTTTCACTTGGAATTGGAATTTCATCCAGAGCTTTTTGAAATTGAGAACGATATCATCTAATTGCTCAAGCCATTGTGCTCCTAAAATAATTTGGTTACCACCCATGAGAAGTAGGAGTAAATGCAATGAAACGGAAACTCCTTGACATTTAAGTTGCACCCCATACAAATCCCCGTGCCAATTAATTTTTCTTCGTTGGCCACCCACACATCAAATTCCTTGCACGGTTAACACCAAAGACTTAGCTAGTTTGAGATTTATAAAACTATGGGTGGATCCAGAGTCCACCAAGACATTGACAGTTTGCCCCTTGATGTAGCTGATAGGAACCAAGAAAAAATACTATTTTATTAGATAAAAACTGAAATAGAAGATAGATTGATTACACTTAAAGGGGGTAATCGCCCTCCCAAGACGCCAATATGCGAGGACGTCCGCACTCTCCTAGATCTATCTAAGAATTCTCGAAGAACTCTCACAAAATATCAATATTCCACATAAAGAAAATTAGGGCCGGCTGGCCTCTTATAACCCCTACTGTAGTGTGCAAAGTAATTCTCTTCCAGCTTGTTGTGTGCAAAGTAATTTCTCCATGACTTGTGTGCATAGAAATTTCATCCTTTTGGCTCTCGCGGCTCACGGACATCATGTTTGTGCCTCCTCTCATACGTAATGATCGCATCATTACTCCGCCTCCAAATATCCACCTTGTCCTCGAAGTGGTGCATGAAGTGTGTGTGCCATCCATTCCACGTATTGCATGTCTCCTCCCGGATCAAAAGGATGAGATTGGTGTCCACCGCCTTCACTGTCGTCCTGAAGAAATCCAAATCTGAAAGATTCAGATCTGAAAATTTGAAGATCTGGATCTGAAACTTGAAGATCTGGATCTGGAAATTTCAGATCTAGATCTGGAACTTTCATATCTGGATCATCCTCTTCCAAGATCACCCCCTCTTGATTGGGGATCATCGTCGTCTTTAGATCTGAATCCTTGCCGTTGTTTCCCACTTTTGCCAAGCGAAGCTTTATTTGCTCGATCCCATGCTTGATCTCTTGACGCCGTTGTCTAGACTCTTGGATGTATTGCATGTGAGACTCTAATTCCTTCGTCGTCAATCTCATCCCTTCCCACGAGATTAAAAAGATGAGATTAGATATCGTCGACGCCGCCATGGACCGTCACGTGCTCTGATACCAAAATGATAGGAACCAAGAAAAAAATGTACTATTTTCATTAGATAAAAACTAAAATAGAAGATAGATTGATTACACTTAAAGGGGGTAATCGCCCTCCCAAGACGTCAATATGCGAGGACGTCCGTACTCTCCTAGATCTACCTAAGAATTCTCGAAGAACTCTCACAAAATATCAATATTCCACATAAAGAAAACTAGGGCCGGCTGGCTTCTTATAACCCCTACTGTAGTGTGCAAAGTAATTCTCTTCCAGCTTGTTGTGTGCAAAGTAATTTCTCCACGACTTGTGTGCATAGAAATTTCACCCTTTTGGCTCCCGGGGCTCATGGACATTATGTTTGCGCCTCCTCTCGTACGTAATGATCGCATCAGTAGCCTTCTACCCTCAGTGTTTGTGCAGCTAGAATTTCACAAATCTCCTGTAAAGAAATGGCTGGAGGTTCCAAGACTTATTCCTTCTCGGTTTGTGAATAGAGTTCTTTTTAGGAATCTTCATTCCGTCTTTCTTCTTTTTCATCTTCTCTTGGATCAACATTTTCCCCATTCTAAAAACCATTTTGGACAAAGAGATGTTTTATCTTGCATTTGTGTTCCTTGCTCCATTTATCATTACACCAAAAATACACATTATTTTTTTCTTCTGTGTTGAATCTCCTCAGGACTTAATTTCTTGGCCAATGTGGAGATAGAATTATTGGAAGTAGCAGCAGAAGATGACACATTAGACGGACAGAGAGATAGGATGCGTTGGGTTTTGGTTCTTTTGTGTGTGTGCGTGTGTGACTTTAATTTTCTTCTTCCTCCTTGGGGGGGGGGGGGGGGGGGGGAATAGATGGACGGAGGGGTTCTCTTATAAATATTTCCGTTTTCCTCGTTTATATGTATTCATGTTTCTTACAATTCCTTTTTGGATAATTAAATCCAGTGCCTAAGGCAATTACTTCATTGTGTATATTTCCTTTTAGATATGATTTGACGCGATTGATGATTGGAAGTGAAGGGACCTTGGGTGTAATAACAGAAGTGACTCTAAAGCTCCAAAAGCTTCCTCAGCATTCAGTGGTAACTCCTTCATCTTTGATGTTGTTGAATGTTCTTTCAGCATTCAGTGGTATTTACCTGTTCATCTTTTTATATTGGCTAAATCTTGCATTTTGTTTTCTAAAGATACATACTCATGAAGAGTTAGTTTCTATGCATCTTTTTTGATCTATAATTCTGCTAATCAGTATAATCTCTGTCAGAATCTCCATATCTCAGCATATTGCTACGTTTTCAATGGTTCACACTTCCCAGTGAAACAATAACTGGTAGATGAGGAATTTTTCTTCATCTAGATTCTTCAATTTTTAAAGATTCATTCTAATGTTTTTATCTTCTTTCGTCAGAGTTTATATGGTGTTGCTATATATTTCGTAGTGTAATGTTATTGTTAATGCCAAGCATTTGTGAAAAGATTCTTAAAAGTAAATCCTTCAAGGTAGGTTTTATTTTTCCAGAAGATGAGCCTTTTTCTAATTGTAATTCTAATTGTAAAATCGTAATAATCATGTGGATTGGTTCTATGTTGCTGCAGGTCTGCATTAACCTTATGCACGTCTGTTCTGATATGTATTAGGGGGCTTTACTCTATCCAGTTGTCTGGACTCTTTTATTTTATTGATCATTATCAATTTCCGACAAGCCATTTTGTTTCTTTTATTAATGAACATGTTAAACAATACAGTTGTATGTTTTACTGCATAAAACCCACCTCCGAAATTTAATTGGAGTGTCAGGAATGTTTTTACATCTCATGTCTCATATAAGTTAGACCTTTTATACTAGACTTTATAAAATTTGGACCCATGTCCTAAGATGTATGTGTCACGAGCATGTCAATTGACATGCAGTAACTGACTAGGATTCTTTCCGAACATCTATGGTAGATAATTTATGCAAGTTAACATATATAAGCATTTAAGCTTGACACTGCAATACTGTGTCACTGCTATCAACATATACATAAAAAGTTGATAATTACCGCACTGCGACTGTGTAAGGGTAGTGCGTGTAGTGTTCCGATGGAGGTTGAATCTTAAGGTGGGTAGGAGTCCTGCCTTGAGATAGAGCTCTGATGTTAGAAGCCGAGGTGTAGAGTCCCTGAGGCTAGACATGGGTAGTTGGTTGGATATATGTGTGTGTGTGGTTATGTGTTTGCATGTATATATAAGTATTGTATGCCGGTTGTCGAGTATATCTATGTGCTATATTTATGTATGTATCTGTAGCTATACATATATGTATATGCTACTACCTTATCTACTTGTGTGACTATATGTCGGTCCGTGATATTATAAGTATATGTGTTAGTATATGGTTGCACTATCCGATGTATCAGATGTAGGTGCAGTAGAGTGATTGTATTGATTGAGATGTATGTAGTAAGTGTGTATATACATATATAGTGTGATATATAGCCAGTATGTGTGGATCCAGTGATCCATGTGTCCCACACATGTATGAGTGGGCACGTTCTTGGTATGTGTGTATATTATGCTTGTCTATCCCTTTGTATATGCATATGTGGTACTATATGTGATATGTATATAGGGATATGTGTGTTGCACACTGCTGGGATAGCACCTGTAATATTCCACAAACACAAACATAAACAACACAGAGAACACCAACACCAACCAGAGCACAACACTAAAAGTACATCATCCACATGTACATACTGCAATAACTGATACACCATCTCAGTTCTACCCCACCAATAAACCCCAAGTACAACAACTCTCTATCTCAACTCCTCTCCCCACCCCACACTCTCAACTCTGTCACTGGACTCCACTGCTCCACCTGCTACCAACTCCAACACATTAGCCAACAACTGCAAAGTCAATGGGGGCACGTCAATGCGTGTCTCATTAGGATATCCCAACTCCACGTAGTAGTACTTCTACAGGCATGGACTACATACAAGATTGATATGGCTAGGTAAAGTAAAGGCAAGGGAGGGAACGTACCTGCCGCATGGTGACAAGCTCCTGTAAAAGAGAGTTAGCACTACAAATGAGTAAAGTAAAGTCGCATAACCAAAGAAGAGGAGTCTGACTACTGAGCATGCAATAAAGTGTAAACAAGGCTCTTGCGCACATATCCAATATTGGTTTGCTTCCTCCACTACACACACACGGCTAGTCAAGATGTGTAATGACAACGAGAAGACTGAAAGCGAGATTGCAGGCGAGTTGGTTAATGCGGATCCCAATTCATCATACATCATAGTAAATCCACCTTGTGATCGGTTCGCAGAGAAGAGCTTGAATGCCTCATTGCTATCGCTTGAATTCATCTATTTGCTTATATATCTTGTTTGTGGTCCACGAAGGGAATGTTCAGCGAGTATGCCTGCAATCATCAAAAAGTGCACTGCAACATGCTATTAGTATATATGGTATAAATATGTATATATGGTACATATAATATATCACATACTATATATAATATATGGTACTAATATATGGTATATATGTACTATAATATATATGGTATTATATTATACATATGCTATATATAGTATAGTATGGTATATGGTATATGGTATATGGTATATGGTATATGGTATAGGTATATACCACATATATGATATTTGTATATATATCATACAAATATGTTAGTATGGTATACATATATAGTATATTGTACATACCTATATAGCGTGTAGTATATTATATAGGTATGTACAATATACTATATATTATATAGCGTGTACCATACTAACATATTTGTTTGATATATATACACAAATATCATATATGTGGTATATACCTATACCATATACCGTTATGTATATATACCATATACCATACTATACTATATATAGCATATGTATAATATAATACCATATATATTATAGTACATATATACCATATATTAGTATCATATATTATATGAGAATAATGGGTATCATACGCCATATGAAAGGGTCTCTCATATTCCCTCTCACATAAAGGGGGCAAGTACAACAAGTACAAGCCCACATGTGCTTGTACTTATCCCCTTTATGTGAGAGGGAATATGAGAGACCCTCTCATATGGCGTATGATACCCATTATTCTCATATTATATATAGTATGTGATATATTATATGTACCATATATACTAATAGTATGTTGTGATATATAGGTATGTTGGTATATACATATATGGTATATACATATATGTACATAGCATATATATAAGCACTCAAACTTGACACTGCATAGACGTGCCACCACTACCAACATATGCGTAATCCACTATCAACAGCTTTTGCAACTAGGTCAATCATACTTGATTTGTCTCCGAATATGGCCCTTTAGTTGCATGATTCCTATATAGACCAAGAGTACCAAGCACATAGATCACTTCCGTACATGGGATGAAAATGAGTATGTATAGCACCACTTATACCGTGCGGGGGGGGGGGGGGGGGGGGGGGGGGGGGGGGGCTTCATTGGATGATTGGTGTGAACACAATACAATTGCTAAGAAGGATAAATAAATGTTTCCGTGGTTGCCGAATTTCTTGTTTTTTATACATATAATTACTTGTATGTAATTGTACATAATGGGGTTATAAAATTCAGCAAAGATATACCTCATCTTGGTAAAAATGATATTTTGTGTAGTTATAAATTTTTTTTAAATCCATAATATTAATTTTATCATTCCAAATCAGTAAGGTACGATAATTTGGAATTTGGAATTTGGAAAGTATGATCTGGATCAAGGGTTTTTTTGGGTTATTTTTTGTTTTGGTTGGGGGGAGGTGTTATAGGGTAACATTGGGTGAAACTCATTGGAACTGAATTAGGAAATTTTTTGTTATTAATAATTTCTATTGGATCTCATAGTAAATTGACAATTCGATAGAACTACAATATTATCTCAATTTTATTTTTTTGCTTTCAATTTTTAACATTTGGTTGTAGGCTGACCATTTTTCGTCTTTCGATTGCTATTTCATTGTGGGCGTGTTTGGATGGATATTGTCGGAGCAACATGTGCGGCTCCAACTACACTGAATAATAGCAGCCAGCATTCAGTTAAGAGTAACTCCAAAGCAAAGTGATTTTGCAAAAGGGAAAATAAGCAACCAATTCTTGCTCTTGGAATTGCACTCAAAATGAGTCCAGCTACAACAACGGTTGTTGGAACACGAAACTGATGAACTAATAAATCATTAAAGTGAATGCTCCCCATTTGCCACATTAGCACTTAGTTATTAATTCCTTTCACTTTTTCTGCTACATTAAGACAACCACAGGTTTTGCAATCCATATACGTGCAAACGCACCCAACCCCAACTGCTCGAATAACTTTAAGCAACCACAAATGGCCCATAATCAATACACCGTGCAATCTTTTTTTATTACTCTGTCTATTATAACCATGTGCATTAGCTTCTCCAAGCCATAAGTAGTTGAAACTTAGTCATATCCATAACTCTGGTCAAGACTCTTATGCAAGAAAATTAAAGGTACAAAGTTGAATTCTTGTGACATAAAATAGATTCACTTAGTAATTTATTGTTCAACACATTCAAACCGTTTTCTAATTGTTTGTATTTTATTTATGATGTTTGATCAGATTTGTACTATGCATTTTGTTTATGAACTTGATATTGTTTCAGGTTGCCATGTGCCATTTTAGAAGTATCAAGGATGCTGCGGATGTTGCCATTGCAACAATGCTCTCGGGTGTTCAGGTAACAATGGATGGTCTTATTTCTTTGCATGCCATATTATTGATCTTGGACATCCTTTTATTATCATTATTCTCTTGAAATTTAAAAATTTCAGCTTTTTCAGCTTTTTGATTTTTTAACAGATTATGTTAGTTTGCCTTTTGAGTCAAGCTCTGTTTACATTTGATATGTAATGCCGTTTTCTTTTGTAATAAATCATTCTTTGCCTTTGAGTTTATTAGAATTACAATATAACATTTTGTTGATTATACAATTATTAGGATCCAGCTCTAGTGGATATCTCAGATACATATCCTGATAGATTTGACATCATGGGTGTTCTAATCATTTTTTAAAAACAGTATATGTAAACAATTTAGTGGGATTTTAAATGTAATTTTCTGATATTTCTCTTGTTCTTCCATAATGCTTTTATAATTCAGAATTACAATGGAACTACCATGTAATTGAAAAAAGTAGCTGCTGCTGTAAAATGTTCAACATCTAATGTGACTATTCCAGTACTGATGCTCTGAATCTTTGATAGAGTGCATCACATAGGATTGTTACAGTTCTTATGAGATACCTAACACACCCATAATCTTCTTCTCCCAAACACAAAAAGGGGAAAATAAAAGAGGAATGTGATCGCAAAAGATCTAAGCTAGTGTGTATCCATTTAGAAGACGTATCATGACTTTTTGACTCAACTACTTACAATTCAGTTTTCCAACTTGTGTTACAATTTTGCAGTGCAAGATTATGGATGTTTAATGATTCTCCATTTATATGTGTATGTAGCGATTTGTTCTCATCTACTATCCTGGAATGTTTTATAATCTCTAATGTGATCTATTATGATATTGCAAAAAGTACTATGTTTAAAAGATGGAATTGATGAAGGCTGTCCTATAACTCTGCAGAATGTCTATCATGACATGCTGGTTAAATATGAACTTGGCTTATGTCTAGAACCAATAAGCACTGTGTGAATTGTAGCAACCTGCCGATTGGTGAACTGCATTAAGTTGACAACACCACAAAAATGGATTTTATCTTTGGCACAGTGTCATATAGTAGTGGAAAGATCTAAAGAATGGTTTGTTGGATGTTGGAGACCCAAAACCATCTAGCTTCTGAGGAGACGGGCTGTATAAAACACACTGACGATGCGGAAGGGCTTAGTCCTCATAATTTGAATGTTTTGTAGGAAATGCACCTTAAATTCCCTGACTGGAGAAAATGGATTAGATTTATGGAGCAATGTGAGAACATTGAATCATTGGTTTTGCCACCGTTACTAATGATGCTACTTTCATGTCTATCTTCCAAGGTTGTCCTGATGGGCATGCACCATATACTTTTCACAAAGAACTATGATGAAATCTTAATAAGTTTTCTTGTTATTGCTTTATTTTAAAATGATTCCCAGAAAATGAGTCTTGTGATAATACCAAATTCATACAACCTAGCTACATCAATATCTAGATGCTTCTTATGTATTTCAGATGTCGAGAAATCCTAGCATGTGCGAGTCTTCCTAGGAAGTTAAAGCTATTTTATATAAGGTTGATAGACTGGCTTTTGCTCTCCACTCTATGGTAGTAATTGTTGATATCTCATCTTTGGCTATTTCATGATCCTTGGATTCTTCTCCAATCTTGATTTTCACACTGAAATCATTTGAACGCAGTCAACATTTCCAAATCCATTCATTTCATATCTTTCTTCATATTGATGGCATTTTGGTCATTTCACATTCTTCACTGGTCAGTTTTACTCAAGATTCATGCCATTTTATATAGCTGTCCATAATCTTTTCAATACCTCTTAACCAACGAAATTGAAATCCGTGTGTGGAATATATGATATTTAAAACTCTGGGAAAAAAAGCTGTATTTAAAACCGTTCAAAACCAGTTCGAACTGCAGGTTCTTTGTTTTCGACTCTCCATTTGAATTTAGCTCTAGTTGCTTAGTCCAACCAACATAATGCCCCATATTAGGCGTAACTCTTTAATCTTCGAAAAATCGAGAAAATTGCTTTCTGGGCAGGACATCGGAGCATCAATCGTCTAGTTTAGTCCACATGTGGAAACCACTTTCGTCCCTACGTTTTAGCCCCCATCCAATGTGGCTATTTCGTGTTTTGGGAATATTTTTAATTAACATTGTATAAGTTTGGATTTTGAATACTCTGAAATTTCTTTTCATTAAAGTGGATAACTAAACATCAAAAGGTCAAATTGAAAATGAATATGTGAGTTACATAGAAAGTAAGTTTATTTAATTGGAAGTTAATTTTAATTGTTAACTATCACAGTAATCCTTAATTATGTCCCAATTCAGTGTGGTTTTGATGATTACTCCTTAAGATATTCTTTCAGTGGCTATGTAACTCCCATGTCACTATACATAGCTCTTAGGCCCCGCCCATTCAAACCATCTACAAATTATAAGAACTGGGGTTAAACATGGAGGTGGATATGGTAAGTTCTTCATAGGGGTTTCAACATTCTCGGCATCGATATTGGATGGATAACCTAAACCTTTTCTTAACTTTTATTTGCATGCTTGCTATTTTTTAAAAACGTCTTTTCATTAGGGATATGGATATCTTTTTTGGCATCCTCTGTGGGTTTTGTCTTCGGTAGATGTGCTTTTTAGTATTTTATTCTTTTACATGCTAGATCTAGATCTGATAATAAATTTTTAGTCTAATTCCACTCATACAAGGTAAAATGTTGACAAAATCTCCCATCTGGCAAATATGCAATCTCTCGTTAAAATGTCAATCATATTTCTTCTTATTTTAATTTCAAATCCACCTCTTTAATCTCCCTGGAAACCTCAAGTTGGAGAGAATGTGATTTGGCATTCTCTTATTGAACCTATCCAGCGACAAAAGCTACAGACAAAGCACGATTTTTGTATTTAGTCTAATTTTTAAAACATATTTAGAAAATCGACCAGGTTGAAAACTATTTATGAAAACCGACCAAGTCTTGGTCAAAGCAGCGCACGCGGGACGATTTTTGCATTTAGTCTAATTTTTAAAACATATTTAGAAAATCGACCAGGTTGAAAACTATTTATGAAAACCGACCAAGTCTTGGTCAAAGCAGCGCGCGCGCGTGTGGGTTGGCTTTTGAGCATTGGACGCGGTTTAAAACCGCATCCAAATTTCAAATTGGACGCGGTTTCAAACCGCGTCCAATTCTCAAAATAAGGGCAGCCGCCAGCTGCTGCCCTTTCTATCTTACATTTCTTTCTATCTTACTCACACAGCAACGATTTTTACTCCTTGGGCGAAGTCTTCAACTCTGAAGTAAAATTCTCAACATCTCACGGAGGTTTTGGTGATTTGGTGCTTCTCCTAGGTGATTTTGAGGTGAGAAATATACTTCATAATAAGATATATGTTCTTGAAATAATTCAAATTTTTTGATGGTTTTAGAGAAATTAGTGAATGTCAATTATGTGTAGGGTTAAAATAATGGCAAGTGATAGGATGTTTGTTACATGCTATTTTGATGGAGATTTAATGATTGTTGAAAATCACGAACCGAAGTATGTCGGGGGTGCTGTGAGACCAATTATTATGAGAAGACCGTCAACATATTCTGAGCTAGTAGATCGGATATACATAGGCACACGGATAAACCGGCAGGAGTTTGCATTGAATCTGGTGTGCAAATGGCCAATAACTGATCAAAGGTTTACATCGGTTAAGATATCAGATGACGGGGACATGGAAATTCTATTTAGCTTGGGTGAAGTTCAGCGATCAGTTGAAATATATGTGGAAAAAGAAGCAATAATCAACACCAGAGTTAGCGAATCACAGGGCACATTTACTCGTATGCTGGATATTGGTAATGATTCGGCTGACTTTATGCCTATAGAGAATATGACGGTAGAAAGGTGTTCGTATAACCAACAAGAGGATACATAAGTATAGAAAGTTTTGAAGTACTAAATACGTTTATGTTATATTTGTATGAAGTAAATTCGATATGCTAAACATTTCAATTATTCATGACATTTGTAGTTGGAATGTTGCGGGACAAGGAGATGATGCAAATGCAACTTACTCCACTTATATTCAAGGTCCATCTGTACCAGAGACGATGCCCACGCAAGCAAATGTGATACCTAAAGATATTGACAGACCCACATATATTGGAGCATCGACGTCTATAGCGAGACAGGTGGATGAAGAAAGTGATGACACAGATAATGATGAACATCCTAATGTGAGGGAGGATAGCATGCAGGTTGCTGCCGATCTAAATACAGATGATACAGACTGGATACATCAATCTGTTGCAGATAATACAAATGTGCAGTTTGAAGAGCCGTTGCCAGATGGAGAGGATGAGGAACAATGGGTAAACACTACAATTATGAGGAATACCCAAGAAAGGCATCTGATAGAGCCTAGGCTTCCTAACAGTACCGGAGTTTTCAACGTCGGTGATATGTATGATACAAAGATCGACTTGATAAAAGCAATAACGGAATGGAGCATCGAGCACAATTTCTCATTTAGACCAATCAAGACAAACAAAACTTGCTTTTCCGTGATATGTGGCTTGAATCATGAAGTGAATCCGCATACTCAAGATGAGGGGAGTAGGAATTGTCCTGTGAGGATTTATGCAGCGGTGGAAAAAAGAACAGCTGGGAGGTTCAAGATAACAAAAGTAGGTGATGAACACACCTGCAACAATCCCACTCTAAATACTGATCATAGTCAAGCCACATCATCTTTCATAAGTTACAAAATTATGCCCCAGGTGAAGACCAAGCTTGATATGACACCTGCAGAAATACAAGAGCCATTCATGCCTTGTTACACATCAGAATATCATATCACAAAGCATGGATGGCTAGATCGAAAGCTTTAGCGAGGATATTTGGGGATTGGGAGGAGTCATACAAGAGGCTCCCACAGTACTTAGAAGCCATCAAGGAAAGCAATCCTGGAACAGTGTATAAAATTACATATGAAACTATCGGGCCAAGAGTGGCACAGTTTACAGGAGTGTTTTGGTCTTTTGGACCATCAATTGAACGGTTCAAACACTGCAGGCCGGTCTTAAGTATTGATGGCACACATTTGTATGGAAAATATGCAGGGTGCTTACTTGTGGCTACAGGCGTGGATGCAAATGGGAGCCTATTTCTGTTAGCATTTGCAGTAGTATCAGCTGAAAATGTAGAAAATTGGAAGTGGGTTTTCTGCTGTATCTATGAGTTGATACCGAGTGCCCGTAGAAACCGAATGATTACCTTCATTTCCGATAGAATGAAAGGTATTCCGAGAGCACTACGAGAGGGATGGCCAGGTTCTAGACACCATAGGTATTGTCTGAGCCATATTCTTGCAAATTACACGGCGAAAGTGTTCCGAACAGCTACATTGGAAAATAACTTATGTGAAGCTGGCAATGCATCAGACTTGTTGACATATATTTTTTTCGCGAAAAGATTAGAAAAGAGTCTATTGCAGCTGATGATTGGATTACTACAAACTTGTGGGCAGACACAAAGAGGTGGGCGAAACACGAAGATGGCGGTAGACGCTATTGTATAATGACAACCAATTGTTCGGAGAGCTTCAATGGGGTTCTTAAAGGAGCTAGAGCGCTTCCGATACAATCGTTGATTGCAAGAACCTTTTATAGGTTAAACAAGTATTTCTATCATCGGCGGCTTGATGGACTCCGTTGGATGACCACTTTCACCCCAAAAACTGAGAACATTATTGGTGCACGTGTGCAAGCAGCCCGGTGTTGCTACATCACAAGATTTGGTGACTTTGAGTGGCAGGTGATGGATACAGATGCACAAGCATATACCGTGACGATAGAAGGTGATCGTTGCACATGTACGTGCAATATTCCTATGCTTCAGCATATGCCATGTGTCCATGTGATCGCCGCAATGTCAAGACAGCAATATGGTGCCAACATATCATTTGGCCATTTTGTTCACTATGGTATAGTGTGAGTAAATATCAACTGTCATATATCCCAGAATTTCACCCCATACCTGATGAAAGGTACTGGAAAGAGTGGGATGGTCCCAGTTTACTTTCTCCAGAAAAAAGAAGACAACCCGGTCGGCCAAGATCGACACGGATTCGGGTAGAAATGGATCGTCCACGTGAAGGAAGTAGGCAGAATAGATGCACCAATTGTCATCGCTTGGTCATAAGAAATCACGTTGCCAAAATCCTCTACGCACAACATCGTATGTTCTTTTTCACATTTCATGTTTAGACTTTATGAAAATACTTGTGTACTAACTTCAGCCAATGTTGTAGGGCTCCATCGCATCGAGGAGGCGGTTCACGTGCCTGAAGTAATATAATGCATCCGACTGAAGAAATTCCATGTCGCATATTATTTGAAATCTATGTATCATATATTTGTTATATGTGAATGGGAATGTATAAGATATATGTAATGGATCCGACGTGATATATGTGATGGATATGCGATATATGTAAAATCTTATATACTTTTGGAATGAAATCGGATATATGTGATATATGTATCTTATTTACTTTTCGAATGAAATGCAACTTTCTTGATATGTGTGTGCTGTATGCGATAATGTGATGGATCTGTGATATGTGATATGTGATGGATGTGTGAATGTGATGAGATGTGGTAATGTCAAAAGAGCTGGAAGAGTAGTTTGGGGTTGGCAGCAGCTGATTGCACAATTTCAGTGCAATCAGCAAGCTGCAGAGCAGCGTCCAGGTTAGGGCATTTTTGGCCGTGGTTTCAAACCACGACAAAAAATGCATCCAGTTGTAGTGTATTTTGGCCGCGGTTTGAAACCACGACAAAAAATGCCCTAACCTGGACGCTGCTCTGCAGCTTGCTGATTGCACTGAAATTTTGCAATCAGCTGCTGTCAATCCCAAACTACTCTTCCAGCTCTTTTGACATTACCACATCTCATCACATTCACACATCCATCACATATCGCATATCCATCACATTATCGGATTTTCCATGACACATATATCACACACCTATCGCATATACCACATATATCCAACTTATATCTCATTCCACGCATCTCAAACATATAAAACCCACATAAATGCCATATTTCAACACATTGAAGATAAAATTTCAGATTTCATTCCAAACTTAAATAACATTTCGACAAATTTTAACACAATGAAAATAGCTTTATTACATTCATTGCCGTCTATGTAAAATCTTGCTCATAAGAGACCGACAACGCCTGTATGTGACTGACCTTGCTGAGTTGATGTGTCCCCTTCCATTTCTGGTTGGGTGTGTTGTGTCAGCGAAGTGTCAGCTTCATGCACGTGAGTCTGATGTAGATCGTCTGCCAGAGTCTGATGTGGCTCGTCTGCCAGATACTACTGACATGGGTCATCTTCAGGGACTACGGTATATGACAGAATATGCTGAGACGTGCTGGCTTCATACCCTGTATGTGACTGATAATGCTGCGATGGGTCGCCTTCATACCCAGGATATGCCTGATACTGCTGATACATACCGACATCATAACCGGTATATGGCTGCAGCTGCTGGGAAGGGCCGGCCTCGTCACCGGTAAATGGCTGATACTGTTGAAAGGTTTCTCCTTCATCCCCAGCTGGCTGATACTGCTGAGAGGTGCCTCCTTCATCCCCAGCTGGCTGATACTGCTGAGATGTGCCTGCTTCATTCCCGGCAGGCTCTTGCCGTCCTGCACCCTCACTTCTATGTCGTGTACCGTGGAGCAACTGTCCGATCTTATCTCTAATTTGAAGGATCTGCTCTGGGTCACGTGCTTCGTAAGCACGTGTACACATATCCTCTAACATTCTGAGTGCATCGATCTGCAAAACAAATGGATAAAATATATATTAGAAACTTATGTATAAAATAAACAAACAAACATTTTAATGCTAAACTATTATTTACCATTTCCCGCTCGATTGGACCACGAGGCATCTAACCATACGGGGGTTCTTGCCTACTATATATCCACCTCCGTGTGATCCTCCAATACCACTCCATATATACATCTAAACTGACAACATCCCCCTGCTCAACAATATGTGCAGCCCTGTCGTACCACTTCATGAGGGGCTCCACAGTGGCTTCATTCCATGCTCTAGGGTTCATGCTGGTCTTCACCGACATGATTGGAACCGCTTCTGGAATATGCTGCGGTATACCAAATTGGCGCATAACATGATCTGGGACATGCATCACCAATACATCAAAGCAAACTAGCGGTACACGCGCACGCCAGCTCTGATTTTCTAAAACACATAAATCAGGAAGATTATGATATCTCTGAAGATATGGCTCCCAGATCACCTAAAGGAAATGAAAATTATGAATAACTCATCAGAATTCGTAATATTAATCCATCGTTCATCACATCAATGTATAAAATTTACAACTTCTTACCTGCGTCGGCTCTAACATGTCAAGCTCGTTTCTATAAAAATCCAGTTGCCGCTGAGGGTTTTCTCTGAATGATAATGGCACATTCCACATGCACCCTAAAGGGAGGGTGCCATCCAATATGTCTTGGGAGCAAATCGGCCTGCCTATATGCAATCTCTCCCATGACCATACCTGTGAATATGAATTTGTCAGTGACTGTTACTATATAAAAAAATATTACAATGAACTTAAGTTTCAAATTGTATATCTGCAACAAGGTGGAGCATGCGTATAACCCAGTTGTTTCCCTTCTTGCCACCTTACTTAGCTCTGCGTACAGGTGAGCAAGCACAGCACTATCCTAGGAATAATCTCCAATGGTGTCTATATGCTCCATCTTTGTCAACCACCTGAGATGCACCGACCCTTTACTTGGATCTGGCACCAATAATGTGCCTATCGTATGCAAAATATATGCCCGAGTATATTGTCGAATCTCCTCAGGGGTGGCTTCTGCAGGCAACTCCATAAACGTCTCTCGCAACCAGCTCAGTTTTACCTTAGCTCCTTGGTTTTCTGTGGATGCCTGTCCAAGGAGCCGCTCCATCAAATCCGCCCAATTGGGACGGGTTGGCATTCTCCATATAGGAATGCCCTTAACAGGAAGGCCCGTGATGACTGACACGTCCTGCAATGTTATCGTCATCTCACCTTGACGGAGATGGAATGTATTGGTCTCGAGCCTCCATCTATCCACAAATGCAGAAAGTAACGCCCAATCCAACCGTATCCACTTCAACCTCGCACATACATCAAGCTTGGCAATTTCCATATAGTGTGTTGCACGCTCATCTAAAACTCATGCGGTATGTTTCCTCGTGTGGTCCACTACCAATATAATATCCGCCTGCAACCAAAAAATACGAAATGTTACTATACTTCATGCAAGATTACGAAGAAAGATACATTTCGTAAAATATTAATTCATTAGTTTTGTTCATATCTGTCCAGGCTGTATATGTGCTGAACGATGTCGTTCGTGGTCATTCAAGACCGAATCTGAAACGGGTCCCGGGTCCATATCTGCTAGAAAAAAATATATAAGATGAAAAAAATTGATATATGAAAAAGAAAAAAATTAGATGTTGATGTTAATGATGAATGTTACAATCAACTAACATGAATTGTTGTTACATCTAAAATTTATTTCAATTTATACATGGCATTTGGTAGAAATTTTTTTAGCATATAATGAATTGGTGTTTCATCACTAAATACATGGCATTCAATAAAATTTTGTATGCTAAAATTTTGATTATGAAACACCAATACTCCTATAATGATGTTTCATCTAAAATTTTAGCTTAAAATTTTAGCATACAAAATAAAATGTTAGCATTTCATGTACACACCAATACTCCTAAGGCTCACTAAATTTTAGATCAGAGCCAAGAAAAAATTTCATCAACACTTAAACCCATTTACATTTGGTAGAAAACAAGAGCATCATGAAAAAAAAATTACAAGAAACATACATAATGAAGGTTTTCACTCCTTGATGAAATTATTACTTTAGAGAGCTAAATTTAAATCCCAGAACGGAGAAGGAAAATACGGCGGTCTTAGGGTTTTTGGCGAGGAAGGAAGGAAGAAAGAAAGAAAGAAAGAAGATTGAAGATGAAACGGCGCTGCTGTCAGCGTGTTTCAATTTGGACGCGGTTTGAAACCGCGTCCAAATTGCGTTTTGGACGCGGTTTCAAACCGCGTCCAATGCTCAAAAGGCAGCCCACACGCGCGCGAGCTGCTTTGACCAAGACTTGGTCTGTTTTCATAAATAGTTTTCAACCTGGTCAATTTTGTTAATATGTTTTAAAAATTAGCCTAAATGCAAAAATTGTCCACAGACAAAAGCTACAAGTGTTCCTTTGTCTATGACCTTGCAAGACGAAGGATAAAAAACAAGATTGGAATAAAAAATATATGTAGTATTAAATCTAGATCTAACATGTGGAAGAAAATAAAGATAATGCACTTACTAATTTATCGTGGAAGTTGTCATGATCCAAAAAGAAATTCCCGAGACCTAATGAAAAAAGAATGTAAGAAAAATTAGCATGCAAGTGAAAAATCAAGGGAAGGCTTAGCTAACTTCTTCAAATAGATGCAGAGACTTGAGAGAATGTTGAAGCCCAAACACTGAATTTTCCAGATGCAGGGTTACTTAGCCTGAGATCTGTACTAATATCAGTAATATGTAAATTGTCTTAAAAGGTTGATCTAGGGGCTATTTATAGCGATCAGGGGGTTACTTAATGTCTAAGAAAATATCCTACGTCATAAAGGTTTAAAATTGGAATATTTTAGATTTTGACTTCGAATCCTACTCTTTAAATTGAAAATAGTTTCCAAATATTCAAATATTATTCTTTATGAGTTTGAACTACTGATGCGCAATAGTGCATATTGGAAAAACAGATCTAAAAAATATTTAGTTTTTTATGCCCTAATTATACATTAAACCTGGTCATAATTTTGAATTCTCAGGAGAATTAGGTTGACTAATTGAAATAAACTTGGATGTTTAAGAAATTCTAAGAGTATTTGTTTCCATTATGAACTTCTGATGGTGAATCGTCTAACTTAATAGAACAATATCTTAGAATATTCAAATTTTGAAAATTAATTTAAATAAAATGAAGTAATTAAAACTTTTCCAATGTGGAGTTCTACATGCTGAGGGGACCAAATGATTTAGTGCTCGGTTGATGTTCTGTCCAAAAAGTAATTTTATGGCTATTTTTATGTGTTGGCTGAACTGAATGACTAGAGCTCAGTTTGTTCAGACCAAAAGGATAACAAAAACAGTATGCCTCCTTTCTGGTGGAGTGTGAACAACTGAGGGAAAGATCAATTATATTTATAGTTTTACTACTGACTTTTGAATTATCATATTTTTCCTTATATGAACTCCGATTTTAATACTTCAAGTGGCATTGGAATACATACAAAAATAAATGACAGATTTGGATTGGATCCATAACCTATGAGAAATATGAAATGTTAGAAATGCCCTTTGTTTTCAAACTCCAGAAAGATCGAGAAAAATAAAATAAAATGGACTAATTTAAAGAATTGCTTGCGTTCAGGTAATTTTGGGAGGAAAATCAAGATTGAAGGATCTGGTAATTGTGAAATGGCCAAAACAGGATGTTAACAGTAGTGTACTCTAACCCTCAACAGGAAGACAAGACAATGGAGATTGAAATGAAGCAAATGAAGATCTCACATCTGGAACTGTTAACTTTGTATCTCCAAACTGTAATCACTCTGGTCCAAGCAATACCAATTTCTTTCTTCCGTTTTGTTGATACATACATGCAAGTTATAGAGCATCAATGGCACATGCTTTAAGAAGCATTGATTGATACTCTTGTATTAACATATGCATGTTGTCTCAAAAACATTTTCATGTTCACTGAATTGTCAATTTGTATCAGTTGGATTGTGGGGCATCAATCTATTGCTTCTGTCATCATTCGGCAATTTAACTGAGCCTTTTTGAACCAACCAAGACCTAAATGGAAGCGATGTGGTAGTATTTTTCTAGGGTTTTGGTAGATAAAAGGAGGATTTTTGAGGAAAAGAAGAGATTTTTAGGATAGAGTAGAGATTTTTAGGGATAGATCATAGAAAGAGGGGTTGGGGGGGTAGATAATAACTTTATTGACGATGAACTGACATAAAAGGGAATGCAAAGATAAAGGTGAGTTCCTTCAAGAGGAACTCATTCTCCCAAGCCGCCGATTCGATAGGGGGCGATGTGCTCTCTAACTAACTAAGATGAAAATCTCAACTTCTCACAAGTTTCTTCTCAAGATTCGACATATCCCTCTAATCCCCCTAGCCCCTATATAAATAATAATCTTAAAATAATAAAATTACAAAAATAACTTGAAAGATGAAAATTAAAAAATAATCTAGAAAATTGAAAATTACAAAAATGCCCCCGAAAATTGCAAAATTCGAAATCTATGATTCTATCAGTACACCGTCCCGGAAGAATCACCTTGCCTCAAGGTGGTGCATGAAGTCCGTAAGCCACGCTGCTATAAATGTGTTGCATGCCTCCTCATAGGTCAAAAGGCCATTTAAGGTTTCTTCTGCCCTCAACGATGCCCAGATAGATGTCATGGCTCACGCAACCCAGCTGAAGGTCATCCACGTCCAAAACACAAACGCCCGTGTTCGGGAGGTCGTACATCTGCAAACCATGGGCCATGGGACCCCGTAAAAGTGTAGACAAGTCATGGCGGGCCCAGCAGGACTACGGTCAGGGCATGGCGGACTTGCGGGCCAGGGCGCATGCCAAGGCAACCCTATAGGCCTGGGCGCATGCCTTGGTGGCCTTACAGGGCAAGGGCAAGGGCCCAGCCGGCGCTGCATGCAGTCTGCAGGGGCCGTGCTGCCTTTTTCATTACCGGTCTTCGCTCCCTCTATGCATAGATCCTCACCATTGTCGTTGGTGCTATTCAGATCTGAAGCCAGATCATCTTTATAGGATGTATCTCCTCCATAGAAGGGATGATTTTGCCCTTGACCAAAGACATCACCTCTCTTGAGATCTGTGTTGTTGGCTTCGTCTTTCTTCAGATCTAGATTTGGAGTCTCCTTCTCAGGTGGAGTAAGGCAGCTAATTGTTTTCGATAATTGGCGGCTTGCCGTCTCAAATAATTGCTTCATCGTTTAGAATCTTTCCATATTGTTCTTGAGGGATTCAAAAGCGTCCATCTTTCTCGTCGCTGTTGTCAGGATCTTGCTCTGATACCATTTGATAGGATTTTTCTCGGGTTTTGACGGATAAAAAGAGGATTTTTAAGGAATAAGAAGAGATTTCAGGATAAAGGAGCGATCTTAAGGGTTAAAAAGAGGGGTTTGGAGGAAAGATAATAACTTTATTGATGTTAAACTGAAATAAATGAGGATACAAAGATAAAGGTGAGTTCTTTCAAGAGAAGCTCGCTCTCCCATGCCGCCGACTTGAGAGGGGAGCCACGCTCTCCCACAAAGAGGAAATTTTCAACATCTCATAATTTTCTTCTCAAGATTCGATGTACCCCTCTAATATCCCTAACCACCACTATATAAATACTAATCTGACAATATCAAAATTATAGAAATAACTCTAAAACTGAAAATTATAAAAATAACTCTAGAAAACTGAAAATTACAAAAAACGTCCTGAAAACTGTAAAATTCCAGGTCTACGGTCTTATCACACTGTATATGTGAATTTGCATCCTAATTCTCCATATGTCTGAATGATCAAGTTTAGCTCTACCTATTATTGCGATCACCATTATTACGTCTAACCTGCTTTGCTAGATTTAAATTGCATCAAAATTTATTTTGAATACCCAACTTGCTAATTGGTTCTGTTATCTAAAATTCCAAATCATTAGAATTGAATACATTGGTTTTACACTCTTGTTGGTTGATTGCCTATGATGTGAAGCGATTTACATGTCTGAAGGTTACACTGATGTAGTCTATTATGCTATGATTGGATTTTCTAGATTTTTGATGTAAAAAGTTAGGATTTTGGTTTAAAGGTGGGATTTTTTATAAGAAAGGTGGGATTTTTAGGGGTTTGATGAGAAGAATTGGAGAAAAGGAGGGATTTTTATTAATGAAAAGCTGAAAATAAAGCGGTACAAAATGATAATGATAAGTTCTCTTGGGAGGAACTCTCTCTCTCTCTCAAGATGTCAATTGGAGAGGACGGACGCACTTTCCCGAAAAGAGGGAACTCTCAACTTTTATGAAGTTTCTCTCACCAAATCAAGTATGAGAATCCCTAATCCCCTAGCCACTGTAAATAATAAACTGAAATGACCCTTAAAACTGAAAATTACGAAAAAGTTCCTAGACATCTGAAAATTACGAAAAATGCCCTCAGACTCTTAAAATTTCAGATCTGTCCTTTTCTTCATAAATTGTGGTTTGATCATTACTTCGTCCCTCCACGTTGTCCTCAAGGTGGTGCATGAAAACCATGTGCGTGCTACTTCACGTGAAGATGCTCTTGCCCTCCTAGCTCTTCTGGCTCTTCTCTCTCAAACGTATCTCCTTCACATGTTATCAACAACTGGAGTACGTGGTTGCGACAACAATGACCATGTGTGAACTTTTCATTGTAGCTGAAGCATAACCCATTCGCTCACATTTCTCTCATTTGAGCATCTTACTATCTCATCGTCCCATACTCACCGCGCTTCTCCTTACTGGACTGGTCCTCCCCTGACTCTACCTTTTGGTCCCATATTGGTTCCTGATTGCGAAGATGGGGTCCAATCCAAGTCCCCTTGATCTACTCTCCTTCGTCAGGTGATCCTCTGCCAGCTATGCTCGGTCCATTGTCTCTAACAATCCTCCGGCTGAAGAGTGCGGAGCTCTGCTCGAAAGTTTGGCTTGACTCTCTTCATGAAGCTCCTCTCCAAAGTCTCCTCCAACATGCCCCTAATTCGTCCTAAGAGTGCTTCAAACTTCTTCCTATATTCTCTGACAGATCATCCTGCATGAGGGCCAATGATCATGAAGGTTTCCTCCCTGGGTATCTCGAAACATGTCCACCAAACGATCCTCGAGCTCCTCACATGAATGGCACCGGCCGCCTTTGCTCTCTCCAGAGAAACCACAAGAGTGCATCCCCTTCGAAACAGATGTCGGCTGCTCTAGTTTCTTCGCCTCCGTTATACGTGTAATTGCAAAGAATATTTCATCCATGTAGATCCAGCCATAATGATCATCATCCTCAAATAGGGACAGCTTTAGCTTCCTCACTCTAATGTCCACACCAGGAGTCTACTGATCTGCTTGTTCTCCTGCCTGCCGGAAATGATGAGGATGATGTGTCTCGTCATCTGTTCCTGGGTCACCCATAACCCCCCTTGGGTTGTCGTCTCTATCACCATAGCCTCCACAGTCATCATCACCCCAAGTGTAGTCGCTAACATCCTTCTTAAAACCTCAGTTCTCGTCATAATCGTCTTGAAAATCCTCATAGGTTGGAGGAACTTGACATCACTTCTTTTCTGTCACAAACCAAGGCCCATTGAGCCCCTGAAGATCTTCCACGTCATCTGCAAGTTCCGACAACTGCTGAAAATCATCGTCGAGGTCTCGACGAGTTCCCCAGATGTCGCGGGACATCGGATGCTCCTCCCAAGGCTTGACGGATTGCCAGGGACCAGTAAGGGCCCTATCGACCCTACACAGGGCCTGTACGGACCTTGCAGTGCCCTGTCGAGCCCCTGCTTACAGGCCCTCTGCAGGACCTGACCAGGGCTCGCCAGCCCTTGGCATGGCTGTCCCAGTGCCGGCAAGGCCATGTGGACACTGGTTTGGCACACCATAATCGATCTTGTTGTCTGTTGTTTCCTCAAAGTAATTGTATGCGTCCGAGAGCAACCCTTTGACAAAATCTTCAGTGTTGTCCTTCCTTTTCTCCAAAGACTTCGCCTTTTGCCATAGATCTGGATTTTCGTTCAGATCTTAACTCTTCGCCTCCTTTGAATCTAAAAAATGTTGCACTAGGATTTGTACGATGGTCCCCAACTTTACCTCGATCACATCCGTCGCTTTTCACTCTTCCTCGATTGATGCACTAAGCTCAGATTTGAAAGAAGTTTGAAAGAGGTGAAGCCTTCTTCCAAATTGGCAATCGACTTCCTCACATTTGCGACTTTGACATTGAGTCTTTCCTCCAAAAGTTCAGTCTGTTTGTTTGCTTCTGCCGCCGCCATGGATCGAACTCACTCTGGTATCACTTGATATGATTTTTCTAGTTTTTGATGTAGAAAGTTAAGGTTTTGGCAGAAAGGTGGGATTTTCATAAGAAAGATGTGATTTTTAGCGTTTTTATGAGAAGAATTGGGAAAATGAGGTATTTTTATTGATGAAAAACTGAAAATGAAGAAATACAGAAGGATAACGATGAGTTCTTTCAAGAGGAACTCTCTCCCAAGCTGCTAATTCGAGAGGACATCCGCACTCTCCCAAAAAGGCGGAATTCTAACCTCTATAAAATTTCTCACCAAATCAAGTATGAGAATCCCTAATCGCTCGAGCCACCTATAAATAATAAACTGAAAATAACAAATCACAAAAATATTTCTAAATCTGAAAATTACAAAAAAGTCCCTAGAAATCCGAAAATTACGAAAATGCCCATAAGACTCCTAAAAATCCCGATCTTCCCTTTTCTTCATAAATTGCGGTCTCATCATGTTATCAACTATGAAGCAATGCCAAAGGCAAAAAAAAATTGAAAATAAAAATAGAATGACCTCCAAGGATTATAGAAAGGCTCTTCAGGGCCACATATCATCTGTGCCAACCTTAGCTAGGCCATATTAATTCATTACGTCTATTTCTGTAGAATTATGGATATCTAGAAATATACATTGATCCTCCACTTTGATGAAATGGCCACCGAGGAAATGATCAATGCTATTTGGGTGTAAAAAGGACATGAAATAAGGAAATGAAATGTTTGAAGTTTGCTAATTGTTTATTCTGTTGTTTGTATGATTTAGCTCACTTATTAGTGTATGAAGTGGTAGAATGGGCTATGCAATGACTTCATCGTTATCTTTCAATTATTAAGTAAACAGAAATTTAACCTGCACTTTTCGCTGCATATAATTGTAGGTTTCGAGGATGGAACTCTTGGACGAGGTTCAAATAAGGGCAATCAATTTAGCAAATGAAAAACATTTACCTGAAACTCCCACATTGATGTTTGAATTTATAGGCACAGGTAAAGTGCATTTGTTCTGGTTGCCTTTCGTTGATTGTTCAAAGGAGCTGAGCCTGATATTGACATATGATTCTTATGGTACATAGCCACCAATGGCAATAATTTTATTTATCTTTATGTTTATTAGTTCTTCTGTTTGAGTGATCATCCGTGTCAACCATGACAAGGAAGGTGCCATTCTTAATTAGTAAATGGAAGTGATCTTGGTGATCGAGAAGATGATAAACATGTTTCCTCATGTGATGTTCATAAATTTTAACTTTATTACTTTATCATATTACTATGCAACTTATCTTGACGTATTGTTGATAGTCTTTCAACTCTCAGTTAAGCATGTGCAGAGGCATGAATTTTTTTAGGGACACACTATCAAGTAACAATTTCTGAAGTATTTTCTTATGCCATAATATTAAACAGTTAAAACATGCATAAGATAAATATAAGGGCAAATTACACTCAAACCCCTTATTCTATAGGGGATATATAGCTAATAATTTTCCATATACAAAACTAATATTAAGACCATATGAGTTAAGCTTCAAAGTGTTGGTTTTAGAAGAGTCTAAGTGCAAATTATCTTATGATTAGGTAGTCAATTTAGGAGATCTCATTGCTAGTTTCATAGATTGGGTGTTATTAACAATCTCCATAGATATAATGCTGATAAACAATAAATTCGGTTTTAGTTTAACATAATGATTTTTTATTATAAATCTAAAATAACATTTGAATTCTTACATAACTTATACAAATATGCAATGAAAGTATGACAATAGATCAAGATTTGAAAGCTCAATTTTGATCTTAGTATTGGCCAATGGTTTGTAGTGTTGGTATCGGAAATATTGAGTGATATGTATCGGAAACATTGAACTTTAGATATTGATTTCCTTGGTTCCACATAACTATTAGTTGCAAATAGAATTTCTTCAAGAAGTGCTCATATATCCTCAAATCATCTCTCCCATCCATGACATTATCTTCTCATTATAGGTAATCTTCATGAATTACTAACTCAAATCACTTCAGTTTTAATTTGTTTTTTTTGCTTTGGATCTTGATGTTATACCATAGTCGAAATTGCCCAATATTGTCTTGCCAAACTTGAAGATTTACATTTGGTGCCAATAAAAAGGAGTCTATTTTTTATCTTTCCTATAAATCGATTCAAAGTAACTGACTCGTATTAGTGTAAGGCTATTGGCCAATTCTTCACACCTTGATTTTCATGGTTAAATGAGATTTTTCTCAACCAATATATGAAGATTAATTGAGATTTTTCTCGACCAGTATATGAAATAAAACAGATTTTCAAAATTTTGGTAATTCCAACCTCGAACCCTTTTCTTATATTAGTTATTAGTAATTGCTAGTTTTGGTGTATCAAGTCTGATTCATACGCTTATTAGTATCGACAAGATTTTTAAACCTTGCAAAAAAAAATTAATGATATGCTATTATGGAAAGTGGTTCCATTTTTATATATTAAATTTTATTTTATAATAACTGTACTCTGGACAATTATCACCCACATTTTTGAAAGAAAAATTGTGTACGTAATGGTGAATATATCTTGGTGAAAATATCAAAGCACTATCTAAAATCTTATGAATATATGAATATCTACCAGATGTTTGTGAGAATTTGTTTAAATCAGTTTGGTGATACAAAAGGAAGCAACTGCTGTAAAATTAGAAAAATGGTTGATTTTAAATTGGAATTTGTTTAGGTTAGTTCAACTTAGCGGTAATTGTTGCACAAAATTTGGAGGGATAATTGAATTCAAAAGGGGATTTGTTTAGATTTTCAGATCAGGTTTAAAAGGAAGCAATTCTTGCACAAACTCAGGAGGGTGGCATTTAACATAGATTAAATTACGCATTTTCCATCTAACCGTGTAAAACTAGAAAAGAATTCGAAAGTTAAGGGTGCATGTATATAGATAATTTCAAAAGTCAAGGGAGCATCTGCCCCTGTTTTATACTTGGCTTCGCTCTTGTAGTCAAGCATGTCTATGGAGATGATATATGTGGTTCAATATTTTGAAACATATTTTAGATAACTACATACATTTTCTCCAGCAATATCCCTTTTGTTTATTTGCTTTTCGAAAATTCACTGGTAAGAAGATTTTGAGCTTAAATACTGGCTATCTTTTTGCATTATATTTCAATCATGATATGTTTTTTTTTCGTTTTTTTTTTTTTTTTTGGGGGGGGGGGGGTGGTGGTGGTCTGAAGCCTACCATTCTTCAGGTCTAGTATCATTGCAATACTAGCTATGTATATATATGTATTGCCCCAAGCAAGAACTTCCGCGGAAGTCACCCATCTTGGAATTATTCCCGCCTAACCATGCTTACTGAAATTTTACTATAGGTCCTCTTAAAAAATGCTAGGTATGGTTAATTCTTGAGCACATAGGAATACTTATATAGGAGAGACCATCTTGTTATATGTCCTATATGAGACTACTCTTTCAATAGGTGGGGTGTTACATACGTCGGCCATCTAAGATGCTCATCCTACTAACAGCTCAGGCGATGTGGGATTTCAAACCATCCTTAAGGGTTCTACATGTGTCTCTGGCATCCTTGTCATACTAAAACTTCATAGGTGAAGCACGATTCTAGAGGCAGCTTTATGAATCCTAGAGGCAGCTTTATGAATCCTACATGTGTCTCCTATGGATTCAAGAGGTGTCGACCACATCCATGTGTGATATGGTACTTTACTCAATGTAGCACTTAGCTCCTTAAGTATTCCACACTTATGATTGGTGTTAGACTCTGATATCATTTCGTTGTCACACCCCAAAAGTAAATTTAATATGTCATTGTTACAACTGTACTATGATTGCTAAGCCATATTAAATAGATCTCAGAGCATGGATAATATATAATTCAGTGATCACTTAAATAACTAATAATTTGAATTCCTATACCACCGTCAGAAAGAAATAATGTGAAGTCCTAAATCATTAGATTCTAATATCTAAAACCTCCATCAATAATTCAAGTTCTCTAAGGAGCAACTTGCGAAATAATGATAACAAGTAAAGCTAGTAAATCCCTTGGTTACAAATCTAAATTTTGAAGAAAAAAATAATTTTTTTAGCTCAAAGGCAATTGCTGCATTTTCATTGGTTTCATTATGCTGCTCCAATGATACGCTCGAACAATAGTATTCCCAAAAGGGTGAGCTTGACAGCCCAAAATAATGTGATAGATCCGGCCGGCCCATCCAATAGGGGGCATTTTGAGTGTTTGAGTTTATTTTATTAGTATATGGGTAGTTGAGTAATTAGCTATTTTTCCGAACTTATATTAGAGGGAGGGGGCTAGCCGGCCCTAATGGAGAGGGCTTGATTTTGATATTACGTGGGAGATTTCTTAGGAGAGTGTGGATGTCCTCGCTTATAGGTGTCTTGGGAGGTTGGTTGTCCCTTTAATTGTAGCCAAATTATTCTTTTTATTTCTAGTTTTATCAATTTATTTTCAGATTTGCGTGAGTTCTTATCAATTTGGTATCAAAGCACGTAACGATCCATGTCAGCTTCGACAAGATCACAAGACAAGATCGAGACTTTGGAGGAAAAATTTACTAGCGAGATCGACGGGATAAAGAAATCATTGGCGGAAAACGATGAATCCATGTCACGGTTGACGGATTCCATCGAAAAATTGACGACGAGGCAAGAGAAGCAAGAGGAGCAATTCGTGCAATTGATTTTTCAATTGACAGCCAACGCGGGCAAAGAGGGAAAGGGTGATGGAAATCCAAAATCAGCGATAAAGACACCACATTTGGACAATGAGAAGGAACAGATGGAGCCTTTTGATGCGGAAACCGTCCACGTGGAGGAGGAATACAACGAGGAGAAAGATGGAGAGCCATGGGTGGAAGACTATCGCGAAAGGATCTGTCAAAGGGCAGAGGAGAGCGCCACCCCTCCTACATCAATCGGGAGGGGCAGCCGAACCCAGAATTGGTGGGGGCAGCCGCCCCGCCCTGACAGAGCTCCAGCAGGGTCGACCGGGCCCTGTCGCCCTCTGGCAGGGTCGACCGACCCCGTCGAACCTTCAGGAGGGCCCGTCGGCCCTCCGGTAGCCCCGGCAAGGGCCGACGGGGTCCGACAGGCCGTGACGACTTCAGCAACCCGCCGCCAGGGGGTTCCATGGATGCGGCGAACCTCAGCCCGATGTTTTTCTGGCTTCTTTGACACATCCAGACCATAAGGAGCACTTTCTGCCGTACAACGGCTATCCAGGGCATGCGCACGGCGATGGGTTTCACTACGGGGATGAAGGAGGAGGCGGATACTATGACGATGGAGGATGAGGTGCCTACGGTGTAGGTATTGATGGAGGGGGCTATGTGGGACGTGGTGAAGGACCCCGAGTGGGTTATGGAGATCGCAGTCGGGGTCCACCATGAGTACATGAGACATACCAAGAGAGGTGGCAGCACTACCATCAGCCTAGATATGGCGGAGGACGAGGGGATCAGGGATTCAATATGGACATATGCGAAAGTTGAAGATGCATGTATTCGATGGGGTGGCCCCGATGTCGTGGATCTACAGAGCAGAGAGATTTTTTAGAGTCTCTTGCATGATTGAGGAGCAGAAGTTGGAGGCAGCAGGTATTTGTCTGGATGGAAAGGCCCTCGCATGGTTTCAGTGAAAGGATGCGAGGCATCCTTTTCGCTCATGGAAGGAGATCATGGACCAGATGGTGGAGAGATTCAGAGATCCCCATCTGGGGAATGTGAGGGAGCAACTGCTTTCACTCCGACAAGAGGGCATCGTGAGGGATTATTTAGAGAGGTTTGAGACCCTATCAGGATAGGTGCACGGGATGTCTGACGAGAGAGAACCTTCATAAAGGGGCTGAAGTCCACGATTCGAGCAGCGGTTCGCATGCAGAAGCCTCAGAGCCTGATAGAAACCAGGGAGTATGCTCAGATGGTGGAGGACTGGCAGTTGGAGGAGAGAAAGGTGAGAGGTGGTTGGAGTGGACCGGTTTCTCGCAGTGTTCCGACCGCGACAGGAGCACAGAAGGCAGCTATAGGAGCAGATCAAGTGAGTATTGAGAAGACGGGAAAGCAGAGCAGCGCACCGCCAGCAGGGGGTCAATTCAGGAGGATGACTGACGCCGAGATGACGGAGAAGAGGCAGAAAGGCATCTGTTTAGATGCGATGAGCGGTTCACCCCAGGACACCACTGTGGGGTGTGCAAGCTGCACGTGCTGATAGTCGAAAAAGACGAGGAGGATGACGAGGAGGATGAAGAGGTCGGAGTGGACGACGACTCCCACTTGGAGTAGGACCGACAGAAACTTCATGTACCACCTTGAGGACAATGTGGATTTTCAGGGGCGGAGTAATGATAGATCCGGCCGGCCCATCCAATAGGGGGCATTTTGAGTGTTTTAGTTTATTTTATTAGTATAGGGGTAGTTGAGTAATTAGTTATTTTTCTGAACTTGTGTTAGAGGGAGGGGGCTAGCCGGCCCTAGTGGAGAGGGCTTGATTTTGATAGTGTGTGGGAGATTTCTTACGAGAGTGCGGACGTACTCGCTTATTGGCGTCTTAGATGGGTGGTTGCCTCTTTAACTGTAGCCAAATTATCCTTTTAATTTCTAGTTTTATCAATTTATTTTAGATTAAATTTTAGATTTGTGTGAGTTCCTATCAAAATGCAACCAATATAAATGTTACATGAAACATAAAACATAAAATAAACATTATTCATGCAATGCTTTTATTTACTATGATATTTTGATGAAACAATACATAAAAATTGATAATGCTTTGATAGAATATTATGTTTATGTGTCCGTATCTATTACAATTTATAAGATTAATGTTTTTTGTTAGGTCAGATCCAACGGTGGTGCTATTTACATTGAGGCTAATCCTTATAATAATAATAAATCACATCAATTACTTGGTGGCTAATCCTTAATGCATGGTCCAACACATCATTTACCGTGGCTAATCTCCATAACAAGGTCTAGCACATCGCCACTTGATGGCAAATCCTAATAATAATGGTCAAACACATCGATACTAGTGGCTAACATCACACCAATAGTCCAAAACATCGATCCCTAATGGGTAATCCTCATAATAATGGTCTAGCCTTAAAATTTTAGCATTTTCTTCTTTTTACATCAAATTTAGGCATAATCCCACTTGTTATTCATATGCATAAATATATAAACCATTAAATCAATTAACTTTTCATAATGTTTTTATATGCACTTAGTTTGCTATGGAAAAATAACATGCTTGTTAGTATAAAAGATATTGTTAAACACTAAGATTATTATTGCAAATAATATATAATCAAAGAATAAAAACTTCATGTAGCAAGTATATTGGGTACATTTATTACCTCACATGTTCAAATGTCACATGATAATGTCAAATAAACTCTTAAGATAGTGGCACATGAGTCTGTAATTATTAATGAGATAATTATTAGTAAGCATATTATATTTGAACTTTACCATATACACACATAGCATCAAATAAGCTTTAGTTACTATCCTACAACTATATTTTAAGCTTTTAAATTCACCATATCATATTTGTATATTTTTTTGAGTTACTTCTTATATCATATTACTATATTTTTATGAGTTTTCTATAATTTTTAGTAATACATAAGTAATGTTTTTAATATATCAAAGTCTATTTGTAAATTTCTAAAAATATAAAATATGATGTAAAATAAATTTGTAAGGCATTATAGTTTTATCATTTATCACTAGTTTGAGATCTAATTTATATTTAAACAATGATCTCATGTGTCAAAACTTAGTTTTTGTTCAAATGTGAATAATCTATACTCATAAACTTCTATGTTGCTTAACGAGGGCCTCACATTAATTTACATTGAGTCATGTGCTCTGCATGTGACAACTTACTAAATGGTGGTGGCTCGGATTATTGTTAGATCCAACATGAATTTGATCCAAACCTTTTTTCTTCATTGAAGAACCCCATGAACTTGTGTGGTTTTCTCTTTGGGGCCACCAACTCCATGGTTGCCATGTTGGCATGTGCTTGCCTATGATTGCATATGGTCGTCATCGGCATCTTGCAACTCTGGCATGTCAGTTTTTAATTATGGAAACTAATTATAAGAAACAATTTTATTATAATTTAATTTAATAATCTAACATAAGCTATAACCTCTCTTATAAGTAACAATTTTATTATCACATCTTTCAATTAACTATTCTTATTATATATAGAGGATAATGGGTATGCACTGAAAACGCATGACATTTCATGTGTTGTCGCTCAAAAAACCCCAAAAAAATTATTTTTTTGAAATTATTTTCTGTGAATGAACCCTAGGGGTATTTAACTATTGATGCACTCGTTGCAAAAAGTTCTATTCTTCTGTAACCGAATGAATTTGTAATGGTTATAACGAGTGTCAAATAGCGTTGGATTCGCTTAATTTTTGATATGGTGATCATCTATGATGTGCAAAATTGGACTAGGCCTACTTCATTACCAAAAATCAGAATCTTGGGATTCGCATGGCATTAGATAAAGTTGTTAAGGTGTTTACAACATTGGGGCACCGCTGCCTAAATTGATGCAAATGTGACATTTTAGTATAGCTACGAATTGGAGGAGCTTTCAATGAGTAGAAGCATAGCTGATGATTACTCCAATTTTAATCTTTCCATCAGGGCAAAGATGATTTATGATTTATAGCGGTGCATAAAAAATAGGCTTGGATGTGTAATAATGTAAAAATGGTAATGTGATCTCATATCCTAGTCGATAGCTGAAGCCGTATAAGGGAAACTATCCCACCCACGATTTAGAAGTGGCCGTCGTGATTTATGCCCTGAAGGTATGTAGGCATTATGTATATAGAGAGCATTGCAAAGTCCATACATGTTACAGTAGTTTAAAGTATATTTTTACTCAAAATGAATTGAATATAAGGCAAAGATAGGCTAGAACTGACGAAGCATGCATTATTTATATGGAGAGCATTGCAAAGTCTATACAGATTACAATAGTTTAAAGCATATTTTTACTTGAATTGAATATAAGGCAATTATAGGCTAGAACTGACGAATGATTATGTCTTGGATATTTATTATACTCTAAGGAAGGCAAATGCAGATGCCCCATGTCAAAAACCATGTGATAATTTTGGATATCTAATTACCAGTCATAAGCATTTGTTAGATGATTTAAGGAAACCGAACATTCATGGTTCCCAATTCAACTCTTGCTCCATTTGCAACCAACTTTGATTAATGAAATTTAAAAGGATCAAGGTATGGACCTTAAATTACAGGTAAAGGTTCAAAATGGTTTAAGGTCTAGTTTTATCCTGCTAAGATGGTGGGTTAAGATACGGTAGAAAACTGTGTGGTCCTAATGATAAGGAGTTAAAAGAAGAAAATTGTGGAGGATGCTTATTGCACTAGGTATATGATTCATTCGGGTAGTACTAAGATTTATAAAGATTTACATGACAACTATTTGTGGAATAACATCACAAGGGAAATTACAAGTTCTGTGGCTAGGACTAGGAGTACAATATGTCAACAGGTGAAAGCGAAACATCTGAGGCACGCTGGCTTAATGCATAAGATTGAGATTTCACTATGGATTTTATTTGGAGCTCGCCAAAATCTCTAACATAGCATGATTCAATTTTAGTTTATTGTTGATAGATTAACTAAGTGTGCGCACTTCCTAGTGAGAATTAACTACCTAAATAGTTTGGCATAGCTGTATGTTGATATAATTACGAGCTGCATGGAATTTCAAATCTCTTATATCAGATAAGGACATCTCTTCATTTTGAATATTTGGAAAAGCTTTCAAGACCTTTTAGCAACTAGGTGAAATTTACCACTGCTTATCGCTCTGAGAGTGACAATCAGTTAGAAAGGACCATACATACAGATTTTAGAAGATATGTGTAGAGCTTGCGTGTTAGATTTCAAGGAAAACTGGAAGAGTATTTGCCATTAGCAGAGAGCGTGTTTAAAAGTCATCAAGCTATTACTAAGACAACATCTTATGGGATGCTATATGGCTGGAACTACAGATCTCCTATATGTTGTGACGAGAATGGTGAGAAGATATCCCGATTTGGTTCAAGAATCTGTTGATAAAGTTTATGTGATTAGAAAAAGGTTTCTAACATCATAGTAGATAGAAAACTTATGTGGATAGTAAGAGGAGGGACTTGCGCTTCGGTACATATGACCATGTATTTGTGAAGGTATCTCCTACAAAAGTAGTTATAAGATTTGGGAAGAAAGGCAAACTGAATCTGTGATATATAGATCCTTTTGAAGTGTTGGATAGTGCAGGAGACGTTGCTTATATAGGATTGATCTACCGCTAGCATCCGATTGAGTACATACCATCTTCCATGTATTAATGCTGAGAAAGTATGCTCTTAATCCTAATCATGTGATGCAATATGAACCGTTAACAATTACGGAGGACATATCATATACAACATATCCAATTTGCATGATAGATCAAAGGAAATTGGTGTTGAGAAAGAGGACATCAAAATTTAATCCAACTAAGATGGGATGATGTAAAAATATCCAGAATTATTTCATAATTAAGATATTACTAGTTTTAAGGACAATTTTTTCAAGGGTTAAGATTGTAGTAATCCTAAAAAGAGGATAAATATATCATATTGGGCTCCTTCAGGCTAAGGAGAAATGCGCGAGAGGAATCTGGGCCATATTATGAGATCCAAGGTTCGCGCATCATTTCACACGGATGCACGCAGTGCAACCGACCAGAACTCAATACACACAAACATACACATGCACATATAGATAGATATGTATGTGGGTGGGTGGGGAAAATGTGCATGTGCACATGCACATGAAAATTACCTGCGCATATGCCCATTTCCCTGCATTTTTCAGTTTTTAGAAATTTTTTCCATAAGGTTATTCACCCCCATTGATGATTAGCATACCAAAAATCAAGTGATTCTAATACTTTTGAGCACTCATTTATCCTTCCAACTTCAAAGGTCTAAAAAGTTGCTGAAAAACTGTTGAAGTTTTAAGGGGTAAATGGTGGCTCAAAAAACATTGGAATCACTTGATTTTTGGTATGTTGATCATTCATAAGGTGAACAACAACATCATGAAAAAATCCAAAAATGTGTGAAAGAGGGGAAAATGGTCACAAGCGTAGGTAATTTTCCGGCGCATGTGCACAAGCACATTTTCTCTCATATATATATATATATATGTGGCAATTTTCAAATGCGAAAAAAGGGGTTTTCGCACGGTGCAAAAACTTTTATTTATTTTTTTGAAAAAAATTTCAAAATTTTTTTATGTTTAATCCATACAATTACATACCCCAGAAAAAATAATGGGTGAACACGTTGGGGTTTAGAGCACCCATCCACCCGTTACAAATTTAACGGTTTTAAAACATGCGAATTTGTTGAAATGCCTTGATCGAAGGTTAAATAACATTATTTCTCAACGAATATTTTTTGAGGGAGGTACAACAACATATAATGAGGGTGGAAAAAAAATTTTGAAAAAAATTTCAAAAACAATAAAAATCATTTCGCACGGTGCGAAATGTTCTCACATGAAGATTCACGCACGCACGCACGCACACATATAACAACCCAGCTCTCTCTCTTTCCATTTTTCTTTTTTCCCTTTCTTTTGTTTCTTTTTGTGGCCCGCTCCTGGCCCAAGCCCACCGGGCTATTCCCCATTTCCCTCCCCCTTTCTCCTTCTCTCTCACACTCGACGAAGGCCCCCTGGGCTTCGCTTCGTTTCATTCACCCCGCGCCCCCTCGTTTCGTTTGACGAGAGATCTTAGGGCTTCGACCCACGCTTTTGCTCTCTCTCTCGCGACAACATCGCCACCCCCTCTTTCCTTCTCTCACACGTTCACGGCGACAGGGCCTTCGTGGGCTTCCTTCAACGTGACGCAGCCCCTCCGTCCTTCTCTTGTTATTTGTGGCACCCATTGCTCGCCGATTAGGATTTGTGGCCCTCTTTTTGCTTGTTGCCTTGCCCCTTACTCGCTAATGGAGTACGGTGGCTCCTCTTGCTTACATCTGCACTGGCCCCTCTTTGCTTACTGCCTTGGCACCTTACTCGCTGATTAGGGTTTGTGGCCCCTCTTTACTTGTTGCCTTGGCCCCTTACTCGCTGATAGAGTACGGTGGCTCCTCTTGCTTACAATCTGCCCTTTTTTTATTGTTGTTGGGTTCGTAGTTCCCCTTTGCTACGGTCTGCTTCTTTGCTCGCTGCTTTGAGGGTTTCGGTGGTTCCTTGGTTGCGGATTATTTCCTGCTGTCGTTGGGTTCGACTGAGGATTTGGTTTACTATTTTGGGTTGTCGTTGAGGTTTGATCTCCTCCTTACTTGTGTGTTGCCCTTTTCTTGCTTAAACTGGGTTCGGCTGACTCTCTTGCTTGCAGGTTCTGATCTTCTTATTGTTTTAGGGTTGTGGTGTAAGGATCGTCTTACCCTTGCAATACTAACAACACACTAGAGTATGGTGAATAGTGTAATGGCACAAATTGCGTATTTAAAATTAAACTTGCAAACGCGGAATTATAAATGCAAGAGGAATTTAACCACCACAAAAATCCAAACGCAAACACAAGATATTACCTTGGTTTCCCAAACTTGGATACGTCCAGCCACACCAATATCTACTATAATTCTCACACAGAGAAAGTGAATACAATCTCACACAGAGATACCTCACACAGAGGATTTGAATTCTCACAAAGAGAAATCCTTGCTTACACACAGAAAAACTTTTGCTCTCACACAGAGAGACTCAAACTCTCACACAGAGAGATCTCAACCAACCCTCACACAGAAGGTTATACTCTCACACAGAGAGTAACTAGCTCTCGCATAGAAGCTAGGGTTTCGATGAAATAACAAGTAAAACAAATACTCTTACCTATGACTTGAAATGAACTTACTAATAAATGAATGCAAGGCATGGAAAAGGATCTCCAAGTGGCGAGATTTGCTAGAAATGCACTTGGATGATTTCCCTTGAGCTTGACTTCAATGCATAAAGATGAATACTAGCTCTAAGAGGAAAATAAGAGAGTTTGAGAGTGGCTTAATCAATCTCTAATGATTTGCAATAGCATCAAGAAGTTTTAATGAACTCAGCCCTCTCATATATATAGGAACCCTATAGAACTCTCAAAAGCCAAGAAAACAGCCAAAAACAAAAAGCTGCAACAGCTAGATTTTGGGTTGAAATGTCATTGACATTCGACTGATGAACAAATGACAGTTGACTGTTCAACGGCTAGAAAAATCTCAACGGATATATTCTGAGCCATAACAGTCGACTGATGAAGATAATACAGTCGACTGGGAACATGACAGACTCCTGTAAAACCTTCTGCAGGTGACTACTGCAGGGGATGGAATAAAACAGAGAGTTGCACTCTTTCTCCCAATATGCATACATGCGACTGAAGAAGAAATGACAGTCGACTGTAAAATAGACAAATGACTGTTTATCCGTCATCAGTCGACTGCTGCAGGAGATGGAATAAAATAGAGAGCTTCAATTATCGCACTTACGCCTTTCAGAAGACTGTTGGCCATTTCACAGGCGACTGTAAATATATAGGCGACTGTAAATTGAGCATCAGTCGACTGATGCGAAAAGCTCAAGTTGAGTCAATGAAAATGTTGACTTGAGCAGGGCATCACAGTCGACTGTAAAAGGCTCGACATGCGACTGGAATCACCCAGTCGACTGTAAAGCCTTCAGCAGGCGACTGAGGGAAAGCCAGAGACTCCAAATGAGTCTTTGGTCAAGATGAACCTATTGGGTTGGATTCTATGATAATCCTAAGGCTCACTAAGAGGTTAAATGCATATGCATGAATGAGTAGACCATCTAATAAGGCATTACATTAAACCTAGACTCAAAGAGAGAAAGCAATAAATGAAATAATACAAGGATTACATTGCTTTCCTTAGAGTCTATGGCTTCAGTCTAGATGCCTTGATGCTCTCCATCATCTCCAAGCTTTGGCACCCCTTGAGTCCAAGCTTTGGCCATTCTCCACTTGATGTCCATCCTTACACCAAGTGTGTAGTCTCCAGAAATGATATTCTTGAAATGAAACTAAGAGACTAAAACAAGAGAGATATTAGCAACAACATAATGTTGTGATCATCATCAAAAATAACATTGGTATGGAACACCAATACTCAACATGCGGTGGTTCTTCTGCTTGTTGTCTGTTCCTGTTTGTTGGGTTGCTGGTTCCGGTGGCTCTCCTTGTTGACGTATTTGGAATCCTTTGTTGCTGATGGTTGCGGCGTAGGCTTCTGCTGATGATTAGGCTTCAGATCTTAACTTCCTTTTGGTTCTTCGGCTTCGGTTTCAGGTAGATTTTATCCCCTATACTCCAATTTCGATTCATTTGCTTGTGTTGGGGTTTGGGTATTATTTGCTTACAGGTTGGACTCTCCTACTTGTGGTTTGGGTTGTCTCTTGCTGTTTTGAGTTCGTAGCTTCACTTGCTTAGTCTTGGATTGGTTGGCTTCCTTACTGTTTCGGGCTCCATCGCTTGATGGAGTTGGTGGCTTCTTCTGCTTGCGGCATGGGCTCTCCTGGCTGTTTTGAGGTACTGTGACTTCACTGCGTGCAAGTTGGGGTTTTCTTGCTGTTATGGGGTTAGTTGGTTCCCTTGCTTGCGACTTTGGGCTCCCTGCTGGTTGTTGAGTTGTGGTTGGCTTTTCTGTTGCTTGTTGGGTTTGGCTGAATCCCTTGTTGCTGTTTTGGGATTCGTGGGTTGTCATTTGATTGTGGATGGCTCTCCTTGCTGGATATGTGTTGTGGCTGGCTTATTTACTTGTTATTTTGAGTTCCTTGCTTGACAGGTTTGGTGGCTTCCTTTGCGTGTTGTCTCGGATATCTGGGTTATTGTTTGTCTCTCGGCTTTTCTTTATCAAGCAGTTATCATGTCTTCTTTCTTTCTGGTTCATTGCATGGAACAGTTGGTGTTGCTTCCATTTCAGTTCAGTTTGGAATATCATGCCATGAGAAACATCCATGCCTTTACTTTATTGCATGTCAGTTTCATTAGCATGTTGTCTCTTGAGTTTACTAGTACCATTAAGTTGAATATTGTGTTAAATTACGTAGTCTTGGGTTGTTGCTTGAGATGGCATGTGCTACTAATTGACTAAAGGATTTGAGGTGGATTATCATGACAGGTTATTATTGAATGCATGGCAAGCTTTTGAGGTGGAACTATCATGACCGGTTATTATTGCATGCATGGTATGATTGAGGTGGACTATTACTATTGCAGTGGATCTCAGATCTCCCTTGACTACGTAGTTTAATCAATATTGAATATCACGACACAATAACTAATAAAATAATTACTTCAGCTTGACTCACCGAGTTTGGGAAAACTTATGATTGGAGAGTGCGGAAGCTACTGGGACATGTCTTCAGCTCCCCTGATTATTGGGGAGGGGACAGCCATCACTAATGCAGATGGGCCCTGGAGTCCGGGGGGCAGACAGGGACGACCATCTTGATAGGTCCTGGAGCTCCTCTACAGATCATAGTGTTACATCACTTACAGTTTTGCAGCTCTTACAATACGGTACCTTCTTCTTTTAGACTCGGCCCAGGATAGCACCATTGCGGTCTCAAGAGGGTATAATCGTTGCTTACTGTACTCTCCCTCATAAGTCACGGCCTAGGATTAATTCACTTTAGCTAGTACTATCTTTACAGTAGTTTGTGCTCATTTTAACCATCATAACATGTCTCTCTTCTGTACCCTTTCTAGCTGCTGTTTACATCACCTTTTTGTATCTCCTTACTCTTCCGTTATGTGGGTTTGTTGATTACTAGGTCAGGTTACTTCTTTGTTCAGTACTATCATAAATGTTGATGTCTTGTTTTCTTTTTGTGCATACTTACTTTTCTTGTCTCTTGTTTGATATTGTCTATTCTATTAAGCATGGTGCGACCTCTGTTGCCCACTAGGTACGACACACAGGATTACATAGAGGTATTTGAGCACGAGGAATTGGAGCTTTCGGTACATGACATTGAGAGGAATCAGAACTTTCAGTGCAGGATTGTTTGAGCCTTGACGTTGCGGCAGGTACGTGTTACATTTACGTTCAGCAGTAGTGTAGCTTTTACTTGTCTCTTTCCTGTTCAGTACTGTGTTACCTGTTTTACTGTCCTTACCTGTATGTTACTGTCTTTCCTTATTTAGAACGGTGTTACTTGTCATTTCTAGAGTGTCTTCTTACTTTCGACACTGTTCCACATTGACTTCACTGGCATCCGCGGGACCTGTACACTCGTGTTTCAGTCGTAGCGGTACCTATCGGGAGGCGGGGCGTTACAATATATATATATATATATTTATTTATTTATATTACATTTGAGGACCTTTTTTGAATTTTAGGGCTGACTAAGACAAGCTGATGTCATACTGATGTATAAAGAGGTTGATAGAAGAATGTCTAGGATTTAATCTTGGTAAAAGAAGGGTTGAGATGAGTGTTTGGAAAAACTACCACTTTTCCTTTGACTTTCAAACCCTCCATAATCACTACATTTGCGCAGAATACCACCCATTTCAACTTTTTGCTAAAAAGCCCTCTCATTTCACTTTTTACCCATACACCATACACACACACCCACACTTATGCACTCCCCCCTTCATTTTCGTGCCCCCCACAATCACTACATTTGCGCAGAATACCGACATTTCCATTTTTGCTAAAACCCCTATCATTTCACTTTTCCCCCACTTTTTGGCCCGGATTAAATCTTTTTTCACACCCGAAGGCGCTTGCGCCGAAGCTAGATTTTTGTTCGTTTAGATTTTGGATGGGGAAATAATTTTTGGGGAGAACAAAGATTTTGTGGGGATATTTAAATGAACCGTGTCCGAGGGCACGGGGGACGCGTTATACGCCAAAGGCGCCGAATCTAGATTATTGTTCGTTTAGATTTTGGAGGGAGAAAATAATTTTTAGGGAGAACAAAGATTTTGAGAGAATATATTAAATGAACCGTGCTCGAGGGCACGGGTTATGTGCCGAAACTAGATTTTTGTTCGTTTAGATTTTGGATGGCAAAATAATTTTTGGGGAGAACAACGATTTTGAGGTGATATCTTAAATGAACCGTACCCGAGGGCACGTGTTATGACTAGTATATATATATATATATATATATTGGAAACCCAGAAAAATCCCCAACCCCATCTCTCGGCCTTCGGCTCTGGAGGGTAAGGCAAAAGCCCGGACGAGACTATGTAAATTGGGAGAGACCGTCGTGCCCCCAACGCCCCCGGTAAGTCTGAGACGGGAGATGTAGCCCCAGGATAAATAATCCCCACAACAAATACCAACACATGGAGGCCATATGCCTCGAACTCATGACCCTTGGCTTTGGAGTGGAATGACTTACCACCAGGACACCCTCTCGTGGGCTTATCATATATATATATATATATATATATATATATATATATATAGGAAAATTTTCAAATGCAAACATTTCGCACGGTGCGAAAATGTTTTTAGTTTTTTTTTGAAATTTTTTTTTTCAAAAATTCTTTTTTCCACCCTCATTATATGTTGTTATACCCCCCTCAAAAAATAATGGTTGAGAAATAATGCCATTTGGCCTTCGATCAAGGCATTTCATCAAATTCGCACGTTTTGAGACCGTTAAATTTGTAACGGGTGGATGGGTGCTCTAATGCCCAACGGGTTCACCCATTATTTTCCCTGGGGTATATAATTGTATGGATTAAACATCAAAAAAAGAATTTTTGAAAAAAAAAATTTCAAAAAAATAAAAAAATTGTTTTCGCACGGTGCGAAAAGCCCTTTTTTCGCATTTGAAGATCCCTCTATATATATATATATATATTTGAAAACCCAGAAAAATCCCCAACCCCCTCCCCCTGCCTTCGGCTTTTTTTAGGAGGGTAAGGCGAGAGCCCGGTCGAGACTATGCAAACTGGGGGGTGACCGCCGTGCCCCCAACGGCCCCCGGGTTAGTCCGAGAGGGGAGATGTAGCCCCAGGGTAAATAATTCCCCAACAATTTCCACAATAATTACCAAGTCACGGCGGCCATAGGCCTCGAACCCCGTGGTTGTGCGCTTATCATATATATATATATATATAGGAAAATTTTCAAATGAGAACATTTCGCACCGTGCGAAAATGTTTTTATCTTTTTTTTGAAATTTTTTTTTTCAAAAATTCTTTTTTCCACCCTCATTATATGTTGTTATACCCCCCTCAAAAAATAATGGTTGAGAAATAATGTCATTTGGCCTTCGATCAAGCCATTTCATCAAATTCACACGTTTTGAGACCGTTAAATTTGTAACGGGTGGATGGGTGCTCTAATCCCCAACGGGTTCACCCATTATTTTCCCTGGGGTATATAATTGTATGGATTAAACATCTAAAAAAGAATTTTTGAAAAAAAAAATTTCAAAAAAAAGATAAAATTCTTTTCGCACCGTGCGAAAAGCCCCTTTTTCGCAATGGAAGATTGCCCTATATATATATATATATATATATTGTTGTGAACGGTTATTTAACCGTAGTTGGATGAGATTCTGGGCTATCCTAGAGATAGGCCCATATCATTATAAGCCCATATTTGTATTCCCCAATTGCCTATAAATAAAGAGCTGGGGACTCCTCCCCCAGTAGTTGATTCATAACACGTTATCAGCACGACTCTAAAAATTTTCTTTTCCACAAAATTTTCTCCGTTCGTTGCGAAGGCGAAGGCGAAGGCTAGACGGGAGATCCACGAGCGCGGTGCAAGGCTTTCTCCATCGAGCGTCGTCATCCGCGTAGGGCTTCGAGCAACCGTCGCTATATCCGGAGGACGGATATAGAGGTAAAAACACTAAAAACGATATTTTTAATCTTACGTATGATTACCCCTCCCCTAGATCTCGCAAGATCGATATAGGGATTATTTGTCGCCTTGAAAACGACGGACTTTTCATACCAAAAACTCAATTTTTAGGGTCAAAACCCTAATTTTGATCCTTCCGGCGGCTAGCCGTCGCCTAAAAAACCCCCCACCACCTCGCCGGAAACCCCCCCTTGGCCGCCTCCCCCTGCAGGGGGGCGGCCCCCGCGGCCGCTCCCCCCTGCAGGGGGCGGCCCCGGCCGCACCCCCTGCAGGGGGCGGCGGCCCCGGTGGCCGCACCCCCCCTGCAGGGGGCGGCGGCGCCGCCGCCCCCCCATCAAACCCTAAAACGGGTGGAAAAAAACAGAGATCATGTGGGCCTGAAGCCCACAGGCCGGCTGTGGGCTTCAGGCCCACATGCCAATTCTTTTTTTGATTCAAAAAAAAGCCTGTGGGCCTGAAGCCCACAGGCCGGCTGTGGGCTTCAGGCCCACATGTCGATTTTTCTTATTAAAATTAAAAAAAAGTCTATGGGCCTGAAGCCCATAGGCCGACCGCGGGCTTCAGACCCGCATGTTGTTTTATTTGAAAGAAAAAAATTGGGGGAGGCAAAGGCTATTAACAAGCCTTAAAAGGCAACTTGCTAGCCTAAAAATTAATTTAAAAGGGGATTTAAGGGCAAAATATTCGTTAAAAATCACGGTAAATTACGGGACAAATATCGGACAGGCGAGGACTTTTTGGGGATTCTTGGGGGGGCTTTTGGGATGATGAGGGAAACTTTTTCCTCTGACAAAGAAAATGTTTATTTTGGGCTCTTAATCAATTTAATTGATTAAACCCATTTACTTTACAACCTTTGCATTGTAATGATTTTTTCTACAAAAATCATATTTACATGCTTTGCATCTCTGGTATATTCTGTTGGATATTATATGTGTGGTTGTGCATTGTATTTAAAACTTAATAATTAGGAAGATCCTACGACCGCTCTACCGTTAGTAACCTAACCTAACGGTGTATGACGTTGCCCAGTGGTCCAATAATTATTAAGTGTTTAAATTATTTATCCATCTCTGCGAATATTAAATGCCTATGATGCCTGTGATGAAAATGTCTGATGAAAATGTTGATGAGCACAATATTTCTGCATGAATTGCTAAATGTGGTTTTTGGATCGGCTGTTTAGTCCCACAGTTTATTTCCCACACTTTTCTTTTATTTTTGAGAGAAATTGTAGTGAGGAATTTATGTAAATGTCAAAGAAAGAAGACCAACTTCCATGGAAACGGAGGCCACACTTGAAGATGGAGATATCATATGGGACCCACGGGGTTTCCAAAGTTGTATTTTCATTTTCTTTAAGCTGTAAATTTGTATAATTTGGACTGTGGACTTTTTTGGACTCTTTCTTGTGGGACTGGCCGATCCACACATTTAGTTTTTCGTTAAATATTGCCTCCACATGAAAATGTTTTCTCTGATTAATATTAATTCATGCATGTTTGTGCTCTGCTAGATAAATGGCTAATATTGCAAGCGTTAATTTCGAAGTACTGGAAGCATCAGGTAGAAACTATCTAAGCTGGCAGCTAGATGTAAAGTTTCACCTGCGGGCAAAGTCCCTCATCGCTGCTGTGACTGAAAAAGAAAATGTTAGCGATATAGAGAAGGCGCAAGCCATCACCTATATTCGCCCCCATGTGGACACGACCTTAAAGGCTGAATACCTTACGGTCGAAGATCCACTTGAGCTATGGACTGCCCTTGAGGACATGTATAAACATCAGAAAGATGTTATACTCCCAAGGGCACGATATGAGTGGGAGAACATGAGACTACAGGACTTTAAGTCCATTGCTGAGTACAACTCAGCACTTTTTAGCATCACCTCACGCCTGAAGTTGTGTGGTGAGAATGTCTCAGAAGATCGCATGCTGGAAAAGACGTATACGTCCTTCCATGAAAAAGATGCGATACTCACGCAGCAATACCGTGAACACAGGTTCACCAAGTATTCTGAGCTGCTGTCATGTTTACTCATGGCTGAGCAAAACAGAGAGCTTCTTCTCGCCACTCACAATATGCGCCCTCCCGGCACTGCCCCCTACCAGAAGCTCACCATTGCTCTTCCTTCAAAAAGAAGAGAGATAATAAAAGAAAAGAAAGACCACAGAAGGGGGGTCAACAGAAAAATGCCAAGGGCCATGTACAGCAGCAGCGAAATAATGAAAGTAAGCGGAAGTTCACGTGGGACAGAAATGACAAAAATGATTCACCCCCACCCAAGAGGGAATGGAAAGACCAGTGCCATAATTGTGGCATGAAAAGCCACTGGTCCAAAATGTGCCGAACTTCGCAGCACCTCCAGGATTTGTATAAAGAGAACAAGAAAAATAAAGCTGAAACAAACCTGATGACCTCTGATGCTCCAGTCAAGTTTTCAGCTGACAACTTCGAAAATGATGACTTGCTTGATTAGCCTTTATTTTTATCTTAGCAATTTGTTTTGAGAATAATTTATGAGAGCATTTTAATTATGAAATTTGTTCTGAATGAAAATGTTTAGTAGACAATAAATGAAAATGTTTATCTGAATATGCATGTGCCTAACGATTCATCTTTCAATAGATGAAACTGCTCTCATAAATAATTAGTAGACAATAAACACGTACGGTCTCTTTCAATACAAAGCCCAACATCAGGGCTATATTGAAGATCCAGGGAATGCAACACTGTTGCCCCCAAACGACACAAAAATAAAGGATGCACTAATCCCTCCGAATTCCAAAAGAGACTTTCTAAGTTTCAAGGACATCCTGTTCAACGGATTCCACTTGAAAACAGCAAATGTAAATGAAAAAAAATTAAAAATTACCGTATGCAACGTCTCAAGAAAAAGGAGTAAAATCCACACTTGAACGTTTTGAGAGCCTTATAGGCCTCCACCATACGAAGATTCGGAGAAAGAAAGCAGAATTAAACGGAGCACCTGAAGTGCCCGACATCAGCCGAGTTTTTACTCCGGCATGATGGACTTGGCCACCCTGGATTTATGATGATGCATCGCATCTTATCCTATGGGTATGACTTGAAGAACCAGAAGATTCTTCAGAAGGGAAAAAATCCCTCGCATCCCTTACTATAAGGGAAAACTAATTGCAAGGCCATCTACACGATAAGTTGAAAAAGAATCTCCACGCTTCCTCAAAAAGAATACAAGGAGATAGATGTGGATAAAATCCACCACCCCTAGTGGGCTATTTCAGTACTTCACTGTACTGATAAATGCATCCTCAGAATATTCGTACGTGTGTCTACTACAGACCCGCAACTTAGCTTTTCCAAAGCTATTGGCACAAAAATAAAAATGTTGCGGGCACATTTCCCAGACAATAAAATGTCGTAAATAAGTCTGGTTAATGTTGGGAAATATACCTCCCAGTCTTTTCAAGAGTACTGCCAATCAACGGGAATTGAAAATGAACATACAAGTGCCGCATGTTCATACCCAAAATGGGTCGGCAGAGTCACTGAAAAGTAGACTCCAATGGACTGAACGTCCATTAAATCCCGATTGCCTATGGATGCATGGGGACATGCAAACTCTGCATGCTGCATCGTAAATGAAAATAAGACCCTCTGGAGGTCAGAGTCTCCAATGCAATTTGCATATGGAATGCCACCGAACATTTCTCATCTGAGAATCTTCGGTCGCGCAGTCTTAAATCCCCATTGCACCACCAAAGAGGACCAAAACGGTACTCAACGTCGCCTAGGTATCCATGCAGGGTTTGACTCACCCTCACTTATAAGATACCTAGAACCCCAAACTGGGGACGCATTTAAGGCACATTTTGAAGACTGTGATTTCGATGAGACGAGTTTCCCAAAAATAGGCCCAGATACTAGAAAATCTGGCGCGAAGAAAATTATAACGTGGGATACAAAAAGTTTGACCCACTATGATCCGGTAACAATACAATGTGTAGATGCGATCCCGAAGATCCTCCACATACAGAACAATGTCTACCAATTACCGGAATCATTTATTGACAACCAGAAGATTGTCAGATCACACATCCCTGCTGCAAAAACTCCAGCTAGGATTGACATCCCCGAGAATGGATGCAATCCACCAGCAGCAGAAGTGGCCGATCCTCAACAGAAAAGAGGCAGACCACCAGGCTCCTAGGACAAGAAACTCCTGGAGACCTTAAGACAATACTACCACAGGACAATGAGCTCCTGTCCACACCATCACCCTTCCCGGAATCCACTGCAGAGGAATTGTCGGGAAAAAGTGAAATTAAGTAAATGTTGTACGTACTGGGGAGGTGTTGGACAGATAGAACATAAATTGTCGACAATGTATTCACGTATCATATTGCCATATACATCGCAATGGCGATGATGTTTGTAAATTATCGTTCCACACTCCGTTGCTAGAAGGCAAACGTAGAGATTGGCCAAAATGTGGAACGTGGCAATAGAAGATGAGCTGGACTCACTTATGAAACGTGAAATGTTCGGACCTGAAGTCCTGACACCAAAAAGGTGTCAAACCTGTGGATAAAACAAAGTATTGCACACATAAGAAAAATAAATACAAAATCGTATGTTATAAGGTACAACCTATAGCCCGAGGACAATTTCGCTGAAACTAGGGATCGAACAAACTCAAATGAGCATGTCTCATAAATGATGCATCAATCTCCCTAAGTTATCAAAAGCGAATACCTTACGATTTGGCGAAGGAAAATTATGGATATGCTGTTATTGGATGTTGTGACAGCATACTTTCGTGGATATCTGGTAAAGATAATTTCCACATTTCCTTAAAATGCCTGAATAGACTTCGGGACGTCTATTCAAATGAATACGTATAACAAATAAATGTACAACCAAGAGAATCATTTGACAAGTCAATAATTCATACTGAAGGTTGTCTTTGCACCTGTGCAAAGAACAGGATTAGAGATCATAGTTGGAGACAACTAAAATCTCATCGGATCTCCTTAAGAGAAAACCGAACTACATGAACAAGCCTGACTTTTAAACATGAAATAAAAAGACCTAGGCAAATATAAAGTCATGGCTCATAGAATCCTATTACAAACGCCCAGAAGTGCATTGGAGAAATTAAAAGGACCATTGTCATCCAAAGTACACCTACGGTGGTACACTTACTGGATGTATAAAAAGAACCCTTCCGATCGCTGGAAGAGGGGGAGGATATAACTGGTCCTAAAGTCCTTTATCTAAGTGCAATCATGCACTCCTGGCTAACTGCATGTGTCCCGGTATAGCAATTGCAGTAAACTCATTAGCCAGATATAGTTGGCACCTAAAAAGGGCCATTAGACCTGAGTTAAGCCTTCTGCGCTTCCTCCAAGGGTCGAAATATTTGGACTTAAAAAATGTAGTAGCATCCTCCAATGTTTATGCGAATACAGGTTACAGGTCCGGTCCCTATACTGAGAAATCACAGAAAAGGTACCAACAGTGGGATGACCATCTACTGCAAATATGCAAAGCAACTTATGAAGGCAACATCATCCTATAATTCCGAGATCCTCACCATTCCAGAATCACACCAATGGTGTATTTAAGGGCGCCTGGTGGTACATCACATCCCAGTGACGACTGGGATAGAGGCTGGTTCTGTGGAGCTGACTATATAGTCTGAAGACCACATCAGAGGCGACGAAACTTAGCACACCTCTCCAGAGTTTCTGGATTCAGCAGCTGCTTGATGGTGACAAAATTTGTAATCTGTGTACATTTTCGGAATATTGTAAATATGAGTGATGAGATAAGCCGAAGAGATCTGAAAGCCTAAGAGCTTTTACAGATCAGGGGGAGTTGAGGGAATTTGTACTCTTTTCCCTTAGCTATGGTTTTTCCCACTGGGTTTTCCATAGCCAAAGGTTTTAACGAGGCAAATCAAATCAACTCTGGATCCCGAAGTATCCACCCCTCTGTGACGCTCAGAATCCAGAAGTATTCATGAGCAGAGTCACTTGTACAAATCAGGGGGAGTTAAAGATCGTTTGCACTCTTTTTCCTTAACTATGGTTTTTCCCACTGGGTTTTCCATAGCTAGAGGTTTTAACGAGGCAAATCTCACCAACTCAGGATCCTGAAGTATCCACCCCATGTGAGACTCTTATACGCTCAGAATCCTGAAGAATTCACGAACAGAGTCCACACCTATGGCTGGATAAGGGGAGTGTTGTGGACGGTTATTTAACCGTAGTTGGGTGAGATTCTGGGCTATCCTAGAGATAGGCTCATATCATTGTAAGCCCATATCTGTATTCCCCAATTGCCTATAAATAAAGAGCTGGGGGCTCCTCCCCCAGTAGTTGATTCATAACATATATATATATATATATATATATATATATATATATATATATATATATATATATATGAAAAGGATGATCTAAGGTGCCTCCTTATATATATAAGGTGCCTCCTTAGATGAAATCTAAGGAGGCGCCCTCATTTCCCCCATCTTCTACAATTTTGTTGAAATATTTTTCATGTGGTTGTTGTTCACATCATGGATGATCAACATACCAAATTTGAAGGGATTTCAATACTTTTTGAGCCATCATCTACCCCTTACAACTTCAACGGGTTGAAAACGTGCTGAAAAACTCACGGAGTTGCAAGGGGTAGATGGGGGCTCAAAAAGTATTGGAATCTCTTGAAATTTGGAATGTTGATCATCCATAAGGTGAACAACAAACCCATGAAAAAAATTTAAAAAATATGTGGGAGATGGGGGGAAAATGTGGGCTCCTCCTTAGATTGAATCTAAAGAGGCGCCTTAGGATCCCTTTACACACACATATATATATGGGATTAATGTAGAGCAGGTGGCACCTGATCCAATGGATCAGGTGTAAGACACAAAAAGGTGGGACCCAGCGAGTACAAGCCCATGTGGGGCTTATACTTCTCACCTTTTTGTGTCTTGTCACCTGATCCATTGGATCAGGTGGCAGCTTTTCTGCATTAAATCATATATATATATATATACAAGACACAAAAAGGTGGGGCCCAGCGAGTACAAGCCCATGTGGGGCTTGTACTTCCCACCTTTTTTGTGTCTTGCCACCTGATCCATTGGATCAGGTGGCAGCTTTTCTACATTAAATCCTATATCTTGCCACCTGATCCATTGGATCAGGTGGCAGCTTTTCTACATTAAATCCTATATATATATATAGGATTTAATGTAGAAAAGCTGCCACCTGATCCAATGGATCAGGTGGCAAGACACAAAAAAGGTGGGAAGTACAAGCCCCACATGGGCTTGTATTCGCTGGGCCCCACCTTTTTGTGTCTTGCACCTGATCCATTAGATCAGGTGCCACCTGTTCAACATTAATCCTATATATATATATCATAACGATGATAATGATTATAATTTTTAGCAAATCTTATATGTATACTATATTTATTATATATAACATATTAAGTCACTTTGTAATTTATTTTAATAAATGGTTTTAGTTAATATTGCAATTAAAAAAGTAAATGGAGATTGTAATGAAATATCTAATGTAATTTTATGTTTCAAACTTAGTACGAACAAGACCAAGTATGTAATGTAAGTTTAATAGCTTGAGACATGAAGATCATAGCGTAATGATACAAGTTGAGAGAATACATCAATAAGTATCTTAAGTATCTCGGATCAGTTATCCAAGAAGATGCCAGGATTAAAGATATTGATCATAGAATCAAATAATAGAGAACAGCAACAACAGGAGTTCTATGTGTTTGAAATATAATGTTGCAGTTAAACGATAAACTTTTTTTTGAAAGGTTAGCGTGAATATATATAGATCTGCAAATTTACAAACACAAAATGGCTGGAAGGATTTCGCAGAGGGAGGATAGGGCACAAGCGCCGTCACTCCCTACTACTCTTTCCCCCACCATACAGACAATTACAAACAATACTCCAAATTAAATGACAAGCTGATCTATTCCTCAACCCGCATCCCGGATCTCCCAGTTGGAGAAAATATCAATCTCTTCTTCAGTAGACGGATCCTCATCATGCATAGCAACCCGAATATCCGCCGCAATCTCTTCAAATAGGGTGATCTTACATCTCCTGACATCATCAAATATTCGTCTATTCCTTTCTCGCCAGACGTGCCAAACTATAGCAGCTAGACAAGTTTTAGCAAGCAAGTTCAGACCACCCTTACCCCCAAATTTTGCAAGGAAAAACTTCCCAACATCTGTAATGGACGAAGGAATTTGGGCAAGCACCTTTAATTTCAGCAACGACCTGCGCAGAATATAATTGGTATAAGTGCAATCAAAGAATAAATGAACATTAGTTTCCACTTCACAATCATTGCATAAGACGCAGGCCGCTGGCGCAGAAGAATTCCATCTGATAATCTTGTCCCTGGTTAACAGTTTGTCGCGCAATGCCCTCAGGAGAGTCAAAGACATTTTCGGGATGTGCTTCGAATACCAGATTAATCCGTGCAGGGGGAAAGGAGAACCCCTTCTTCTCACTCCTTCCCAAGCTTGTTTGTAAGTAAAACATTCTCCCGGCATCCACCTCCACCCATCAGATCCCGGCCTCAAATAAATATTGCGTAGAAGCTGCCGAACGTGGTCGATGTCAGGGTTTTCCGTCCAGCCGCCCTGCTCCTGCCAGTAATCGGACACACGGCGCAATGCAGCACCAGGCGGAATTGCAAAACGATCTTTCAGAGCTCCACCCTATAGCCAATTGTCCTCCCAAAACAAAGTTCCTTTACTATCCCTTACGATCCTCCTGATAAGAGATTGCGATCTCGAACGGCAGCGAAGCAACCGCTTCCAATTGCCAGAATGCGTGACTCCCGCTTCTTGCGCATAGAACCCTTCAGCCATCCCATATTTAATTCGCATGTGCTTGGCCCAAAGACCATCCGAAGTAAGATACCTCCAGGTTAGCCGAACCCCAGCCGCCTCATTTAACTCCTCGAGCAACCTAATCCCAACTCCCCCTTCTGATTTAGGCTTACACATGTCCTCCCAAGCCCAAGCTCGAGAATTGCCCAAGATGAATTTCCGACAGATAGAGGTAATAGATCTCAACACAGTTATTGGAATGTGATAAACTTGCATCCAGAAAGCCACCATACCATAGATAACACTCCTGACGAGCTCAATTCTGCCCGAAATAGATAGCAAAGAATTTGACCAGCCGCCCATCCGCTTCTTGCATTTATCAACTAGTCTATTGTAATTAGGGGTAGTTGGATACTTGATCGATAGCGGCAACCCCAGGTAAGTGGTGAAGGAGGTAGCAGCTTTGATTCCCAGATAATCCGCAAGAATATCCTTGTTTCTTGTCCCCTTGCTAAACAAACCTGCGCTCTTTTCCCAGTTGACATGGAGACCAGTGTAAATTGAGAACTCTTCCAGCAATTTTTTGACACCCACGAAAGATTTCATGTTAGCCCGACAAAAGACCAGAAGGTCGTCGGCGAATAAAAGATGAGAAATGGAGCCAGAGCTCCTCATCGGGTCAATTTTGCGAAGGTTGATAGCTTTATCTACAAGGATAGAGAAAGTCTCCATGATAATAACAAAAAGGTAAGGGGAGAGGGGATCACCTTGGCGAAGACCTCTGTTACTACCAAAGTACCCATAAGGACTGCCATTCACCATTACGGAGAAAGAAGGAGTGGTGATGCATTCTCTAACCCAGGCAATGAATGTATCTGGAAACTGGAGCAACTTCATAAAATGTAGAATAAACTCCCGATTGACACTGTCAAATGCCTTCCTCAAATCCAATTTCAAACAAGCCCGTCCCCCCATTGGATTACTGAAATCTCTGATCTGCTCATGGGCAATGAGAGTACAGTCAGACAAAAGCCTCCCCTTAAGGAAAGCGGATTGGTTTGGCGATATCAACTCATGCACCACCATCTTAAGCCTGTTGCATAAGATTTTGCTGATGAACTTGTAGATGACATTACAACAGGCAATACGCCTATAGTCATCTAAGCCTGAAGCATTAGAAGTCTTCGGCACCAGAGATAGAAAAGTATGATTAACTTGTCTGAGGAGAGACCCAGATATGAAGAATGATTTAATTGCATTAGTAACCTCTTCTCCAATAATCTCCCAGTTATGTTGGTAGAAGAATCCGTTGTAACCATCCGAGCCAGGAGCTTTATCAGGGCCAATTTGGAAAACGGTTGCCTTAATCTCCTCAGATGAAATCCTTCTAGTAAGCCAGGCCGCAGCATCCCTAGTTAAGATGCGCTTAGGGATAATCTTTGGTAAAGAATCCAAATAGTGATTTTGGTTATATAACTCCTTGAAAAAGGAGGGAGCTTCAACCTTCAAATTATCAAGTAGCATGTTACACAAACCTTCCCTGTCAACGAGATGACTCAAATTGTTCCTACTAGTCCTTGCCCTCATTGCTGAGTGGAAAAATTTAGTATTCCTGTCCCCCAGAGAAATCCAGTCCTGTCGACTTTTTGTCGGAGCATATCCTCTTCATTCTTCATGGCTTGTGCTAGGTTTTTTATGAGGAGAGTTTCAGTCATATGGAGAGACGTATCAAAGTTATAACCTGGGTTTTGCCGCAACTCTTCCAGCTGATACCTGAATTTTTCCACCAATTTATCCGTATGGAATTTCTCAGCCCAGCTTCTAAGTACCGGTTTCAACATACAAAGCTTCTGAACCAACCGAAACATAGGGGTACCCCTGACATTTCCATCCCAATTGCTGATGATAAGCTCTTTATAACCATGGCAATTGACCCAGTAGTTAAAGGATTTGAAAGGAATAGGCCCCGAGGGAGCCCGGCTGTGCAAATACACCTCCATTGGCGCGTGGTCGCTGGTCGAAGGGTCCAGATATTTCATGTAGCCTTCATGTAACATATTAATACAAGATGCATTAGTGAAGATTCTGTCAAGCTGAGCACTAATACGGCCATCCCCAACCCGATGGTTACACCAACTCATCCTATTTCCAGTACTTTTTAGCTCCTTTAGCGCGCAAGAATTGATGCAGTCAAAAAAATCCCGAATAGCACTTTCTTCCAGCCTCCTTCCTCCCATTTTATCTCGTGAGAACAAAACAGTGTTGAAGTCGCCCCCTACTAGCCAAGGAACATCATTCACCCGAGCGCTATCATCCTGAATGCACTTCCATAAATCTCTCCTCTCCACCATGGTGTTACGAGCATATACTCCCGTTACCACACACGAGAACCCTCCCGTGTTAATGCATTTGACAGATATATGCTGCGCATATACAAACGATAAACTTTATAAAATGATGATTATGCATGTCTTGTTATATGATACAAAATATTAGATTATCATCCAAAAGCATCAACATAGTAAGTGTATGTCAAAGACGCGAATGTTACAATAGATATGTGGAAACATTACAAAAGATAAGCTATATTCGAGCGAAGGTAATCATGATCCTTATAGAGAATAAGATGAGAGAGCATCGCTTGAGATTGTTTGATCATATATGCCAAAGATCTATTGATGTGCCTGTTAGAAAGACAAACCATATAAATTTTAAGATCAAGAAAAGAGAGGTAAGCCAAAAAAGATATGGATGTGACTAATAAGATGGTATATGAAAGATCTTGATTTAACAAAAGACAAAAATTTAGATTGTAATGCATGAATAAAAAATATCTTTCTATATATTTAGATCACATCGTCATCCGATGTGATCATGATCCAACAATCTTTCTATAAAGTCCATGAAGCCGACCCAAATATCTGGGATGCAAGCTAAAATGATGATGATGAACAGCTAATCTAATATTATCAAAATTGTTAGCCCATATATATCTATTATATTGTATAGATTAACTAACCTTGATGGGAAAAAGTAGATCTACAAGGTGGGAAAGATAAGAAAGAAGAGTAAAGAGAGAAAAATTCAAGGTTAGTTATATTTAATTTCTTAGTTTATTTTTAATTCATTTCAAATTACATGATGAAAATATATATTATGTGAAAATATTTGAAGCATGAGATAATTAAATTGTTCTTAAAGAGAGGTATTTTATGTAGATTATTAAATTATCACTATTTCCAAAACAGAAATGAGTAAGAAGGGACAGATCTGTACCTGAAAGATCTTGGTTTGATCGAAAAAATGCTTTAGATCGTAATATGTGAAAAATAAGTGTATGATATCGTGATCCGATATTGATCACGATCCAACATTCTTTATATGAAGTCCATAAAGCCAACCCTAATTTTTGGGATGCCGGCTATGATGATGATGATGAACTAATCTAATCTTATGAAGAATGTTAGCACACACATATCCATATAGTTTAGATTAACTAACATTATAGGCAAAAGTAGATCTATAAGATGGAAAAGATAAAGAGCAAGAGGGTAAAGAAAGAAGAAAAATTTCAATGTTAGTCCTATTTTATTTCTTGGTTTATTTTAATTCATTTCAATTATGAAATTATATATCATGTGAAAATATTTGATTGAAGCATAAGATAATAAAATTGATTTATGGATAGATCATAGTTTATGTATATTATTAAATTATTTTCTTTAATTTCTAAAATAGAAAAAGACAGTATGGAAAAATCTGTGTTCATAAGTGTATATAAATAAAATAAAAATAAAAAGACACTTTGTAGGAGTTACCGGTCGATTGTCGGTAACGACCAGGTGCAATTGTCGATATATGAAAGATTATGGTTTATTGAAAGAAAAAGCTCTAGATCGTAATGCGTAAAAAAATAAGTATCTAATATCGTAATTTAACTTGATCATGATCCGATATCTTTCTATAAAGTTCATGAAGCCGAACTTAATTTTTGGGATTCAAGGTATGATGATAATGAACTAATCTAATCTTATAATCTTATTAAGATTGTTAGTTCGCGTATATTCATATTGTTTAGATTAACTAAACTTGATAGGAAAAAGTAGATCTACAAGGTGAAAACATAAGGAGAAAGAAAAGCAAATAAAGAAGAAATGTAACTAATCTAATCTTATAATCTTATTAAGATTGTTAGTTCGCGTATATTCATATTGTTTAGATTAACTAAACTTGATAGGAAAAAGTAGATCTACAAGGTGAAAACATAAGGAGAAAGAAAAGCAAATAAAGAAGAAATGTTTCAAGGTTAGTCATATTTATTTCTTGGTTTAGTTTAATTCATTTCAAATTACATGATGAAATATGTAACTTGTGAAAATATTTGATTGAAGAATAAGATAATAAACTTGTTTTAAGGAGAGATTATAGTTTATGTAGATTATTAAATTATTTACTACAATTTCTAAAACAAAAAAGAAAGAAGGGATAAATCTGTGTACAAAAGTGTATATAAATAAATAAAAATAAAAAGATCAATTGTTGGAGTTACCCATCATTGAAAACGACAAGGTGCTACTATAAGGAGAGATTATAGTTTATGTAGATTATTAAATTATTTACTACAATTTCTAAACAAAAAAGAAAGAAGGGATACATCTGTGTACAAAAGTGTATATAAATAAATAAAAATAAAAAGATACATTGTTGGAGTTACCCATCATTGACAACGACAAGGTGCAATAGTAGCAACACGCTAGCCATCGGGTTCTAGACATCTAACAAAAAATAAAACCCAGTCAATGGTTTCATTCAATGAAGATAAAAAGAGTTTGGTTGCACTCTAGTTAGATTCAATAATAACCTGACCATTTACACATTTAATAAGCTGTCACATGCAGATCACGATCAAAGTAAATTAATGTTAAGCACACATTATACTATATTACTTTATAAGAACAAATATTATGATTTTAACTTTTTAGATCATTATTTTAAAAAAATTGGATGATATTTAAGGATAATTAAGTGAAAGTAGGAGAAAGTCTTGTAAATTAATTTTACAAGGCTGTTTATTATTGTTCTATAAATTTATGAATAGATTCTCATCTATTAATATTTTAAAAACATTATCTACATATTACTGAAAACTCTTCCAAACTCACAAATATAATAATATGGTATGTAGAGTGTAGAAACCTAAAATATATTTTTATGATAATAATCAAATATTACTGGGATTCCATGTATGCATGTTAAATTTATTTATAATATGCATGCTAATAATTATTATTTCATATATAATTAAATTTTAATGAGCTGCTATCTTAAGAGTTTATTTAATATTAGTAGGTGACATTGGAGCTATGAGAGGTAAGTAATATATCCAAAATGATTGTTATATGAGTTTTATATTCTTCGTTATTATTTCTTGCATGTGCAATCCTTGTGTATTACAATATCTTTTTTTCTAGCATAACATGTTTTTTTCCATATAATATTAAACCCATTCATATTAAAATATCATTATGTAATAATTGATTGATTTAATTGTTATTATAATTATATGCACATGAATAGTTTGTCGAATCACGTCCAAAGTCAAACATAAAAAAGTGTAGGGATTATCAATGATGGAAGCTGGATCATTATTATGAGGACTGGCCACCGGGTGCTAGACCATTTTCATAAGGACTAGTTACCAACGAAATGGTGTGTTGATCATGTATTTTGAGGGTTAGCTATCAGGTAAATGGTGTGCTAGACTATTGTGATGAGGATTAGTCATCAGATAAATGGTGTGATGGACCCCGCTTTATAATCGCTAGTTGAAAATCTCTGACATTCCTGGAACAAGTAAATTTAATTTTATAAACTATAATAGATGTGTACACATAAATGGGATGTTCTATTGATGCATTATTAATATTTGTGTATTGTTTCTTCAATGTCTTATGATAAGTATGATTATCACATTAATAATGTTGTATTAAGTATCATGTAACATGGATATTGGTTACATTACTGATGGACAGTCAAGCTTGCTGTTTCAGATTCTTATGAAGCTCCACATTGGTGATGGAAACAGGGGAATTGTGGGCTTTTCTTTTTCAGGATAGATTGAGAAACTATTTTTTTATTTCAAAAATTTAGATTATGCGACTAACGGATTTATTAGCTTAACCGTTACTGTTATTTTGCAGGTTGCTCGTTAGAGAACTTAAATTATTGATGGTGGTTTTGTATATCGGAATCTAATAATTATAAGACTGGAAACTTTTGATTTCTTTTTGTAGGTGGTAATATTTATTTGTAATTCAAAATATTATTTATTCATGCATTTGTTTAATTTTTCAATATCGATGCTCTGATTCTATCGCAAGTGGCCTAGCTATCGTTGTAGGGGTGTGGCAATTTTCATGTGACCTTTTAAATTTAATTTTGGAGTGTGAGAAAAGATAAGTAGTAGACTGTTATGATTGAAATTCAGAGATCCAAGCTCATGTGATGTTTGACCTATCCCGGTTTCTAAAAGATTTTTACAGTATTCCCTAGCTTCTTGGATGTTTAGACTGTAGAGTGAGTTTTCAGAGCTTCATCCTCTTGTGACATATTCATTTCCAGTAGATGTCAATTGTACATTGTTTTTACAACTAATATATATCATTATATGGTATAAAGTTGTTTTATTTAAGTTCTAGTTTCCTCTTTGCATTCTACAATCTTTTCATGTAGATTCAGTTCAATTATCGCCTGCATCTTTATTGATTTAATGTTCTTCTTTGTGTAGATTGAAGTTATGAATTGTCATAGTATGTGTAATAGACAGATCCATCTATTATTGGCCGTTGATGTGCATTCTTATAAATTCTGGACTCACATGTGAAATATGTTCTATAATTGGTTCAATTCATTCTACAGCTTATTGTGATCTGTTAACTGCTTTACATTATAAAATAAAATGTATTTTGATGGTAAAGTTGATCAAATACTCTGCCTGTGTCATGGTCCTTTTTCATTCAATTCTATAGTTTTACAGCTTTTCATCATTCAATTCTATAGTTTTACAGCTTTTCATCAAATTTTGATTTTAAAGGTAATTATAGCACCTTGAAAAATGGGTTCTTTTTTGGTTTGTGCTTCCAGCATTGCTTGCGTAATCAATCAACCTATTTGTTTACCTAGTGAAACTATTTATTCTGATAACTTGTGCATTTTGCTCCTGCACGTTTTATCTTATCAGAGATATATTCACACATTTATTCAGATTATTCAAAATTTGATGTATGTCTTCTGATTAAAGCTTCTTCCCTTTTTTTGGTCATTGCATCAGAAGCATATTCACGGGAGCAGGCACTGCTTATTCAAAAAATTGTTTCCAGACACAATGGTTCTGATTTTGTTTTTGTTGAAGATTCTGTTGCTAAAGCGGAATTGTGGAAGGTGCACAATCTTTTAATTTTAAACCCTACATGTTTAGTTTGTTCTGCTTTTTGGTTGTTTTTCCTTTTAAGTTGGAATTTTGGCCATTTTGCAGGTGATTTTTTCTTTGGTTACGTTACGAGTAAAGAAATCAAGGATATATTTTTTATTTGCATGCAATACTGTGTCTAAATGTGCTATATGTCTTTCTTATATCAATCCACCTTGGTAGTCATAAAGTTAATGTTAAGATTTATGTATATTTGTTTATTTGGGCTTCAGACATGTACACATTTTGTATCCATATCCTATTTGTATTCCGATTTATATTCATGTGTGTGTGTGCATGTATGTGTATAGTGGAGAGAAAATTAACTCCATTTAACCAAAAAATATTTGATTCTGTTATAGTATCGGAGCAAAACCCAAACCCCCAATCCTAACCTTAACCCTAATCCTAACTGCAATCTCAATCTTACCACCAATTGATCCTCTCCACCTTCATCACCAGCTATCATCATCTATTACCCAATACCTTCTCCATATATTCCTTCAACAATCTATTCAAGCCAACTTAACTTAGTTTCAGCCGAGTTCTCGTTATCATCGTGTTGTCATCAACCTTGCTGCCACCGTCCTTGTCCGTATTCACCACCAACTTTGTCATCGATAGCAATCCTCGTCGTTACCTAAACCCCTCAACGTCGTCACCTTCGCCATCGCCTGCAACCCTGCTGTTGTCACCTTCGTCGTTGACTGCAGCCCTTGTAGTGGTCCCTTGAAATGCTCGCCGCTTCACCCAAGTCGACTGAAACCCTCGCCTATCTGCCTTTTTCTGTCTCTCGCCTCTCTTGATGACTCAGATCAGATCTGATCCGATGTAAAACGATCTTAACCTTACATTCTTTTATTACATCAAAAAGCTCTTATTTTTTAGGGTGGTTTGTCTATATCTCTGCTCTGTTTGGCTGCTACTGTGTGTTTGAATCTGGCTATGACTATGCAATTACATAATGACAATTTTTGCAAATAGGCCAAATTAATAAATTACAAGAAATTTATTAATATAAATATGCAAAATTTGCAAAATTTATTAATTTCTTGAATTGCATATCAACTCCACGATTATCTTGCGATAAATCAAACAGATTCTCCATATCATCGTCGTCTGATATTTTAACTGCGGTAGTCTTTCCTCCCATTACTGGCCAGTTGCACACCAGATTCAACATATATTCTTCCCGACAGATCTTCGTGATATTGTATATCCGATCTACTAGGTCGTTATAGGTCGACCCACTTATAAGCTTCATCGATTTAGCTTTCCCTCCGACATACCGTGGTTCGTGATTTTCATTAATATATAATTCACCAGCAAAATAGCATATGACAAAAATTGAATCACTTGCCATTTTCAACAACCTGCACATACACCATTATAAATCCCTAACTCCCTAAAGTATAACATAAAGATGAACAAAAAACTCTTAATACCTATTAGGCGAGTTGAATCGTCACGGATAAGTTCTCGTATGGCTAAGGGTTTCGGAGGGTAGTTGAGTTGGATCGGACCAAATCCCGCCGTCGCAAAAAACACAAACAGCAGTCGCACAAAAACAAACACAGCAAACAGAAGCCACGGCAAACAGAAGCCGCGGCCTAGGGCGCTTTGGTGTCGACAACTGGACGCAGTTTTCAGGTGCGGCCCAAGGCCGCACTTTGAAGATGCGGCCTCGGCCGCATCTTCAAAGTGCGGCCTTGGGCCGCACCTGACAACTGCGGCCCTGGCTGCTATATATTTCCAGCAGCCAGAATGTGATCTTCAGGTTGGGCCGCACTTTGAAGATGCGGCCTCGGCCGCATCTTCAAAGTGCGGCCTTGGGCCGCACCTGACAACTGCGGCCCTGGCTGCTATATATTTCCAGCAGCCAGAATGTGATCTTCAGGCATGGAGTGTGATACGTATCACACTCCCGCCAACTTCAAAACGTGGCTGCCCTGATACTGTGATACGTATCACACTCCCGCTTGTGACACGTATCACACTCCCGCCAACTTCAAAACGTGGCTGCCCTGATACTGTGATACGTATCACACTCCCGCTTGTGACACGTATCACACTCCCGCCAACTTCGCGCTTGCTTGACGTGGATAATGTGGTCACGCTAAATGGAGAAAGATTGTTGACGGAATGATGAAGGTATTATGTCACTGGGTTGGGCTCCGCTCCAGTGGAGAATTTTCTCTTCATGATCTCATCTACGGGTCTTTTCGCCGCTTCGTTGGCCGCTTGAGCCGCTGTCTTCCTCCTGTAATCTGTGGAGAAATCCCGCCGCTCAAACTGCCACCGAAGCAGCAAAAGGGTGCGTAGATGAGTTCGGGAGGAGAAAATTCTCCTCTGGAGCGCAGCCCAACTCAGTAACATAATACCTCCATCAAGCCCGAAAACAACCTTCCTCGTATGTATCTGTGATGTATAAATATTGGGTGTATGAATGAATTCGTTGAATAAATAAGGGTGTTTGGAAACACTACGTATCAAATTCATACATAACAAATGTCTGAAACACTACATATCAAATTCATTTGAGAAACACTACATATCAAATGTCTGAAATCCAGCAAATATACATAACACATTTTAAAGATACATATCATCGACGACTCCCTTTGCGCCGACTAAATACACGAGAATACCAGGGCCTATCCGAATGCGTTCCCTTTTTGCCTACTGGGAAATCCCGCCAACCTGCCACACGCTGAGACCCCTCGCCAGACTGTGACACCTCACCAGCCTGTGACACCTCACCAGCCTGTGCCACCTCGCCAACCTGTGACACCTCTCCAGCCTGTGACACGTCAACCTGTGACACGCCGTAAACATCACCTTGTGTCTGAGGTGGCTGAGACGGGCCAACATCCTCTTCCACATGTTGCTGTGAAATGCATGTGTCATCCCATTCTGTCTGCTGCGGCTGTGACGTGCCACCCTGGGTAGGCTGCCAATCTGCCTGTGTCAAATGCTGTGGCCAAGTGCTGCCGTCATACCATGTACCCTGGGTAGGCTGCTGCTGCCAATCGGATGGAACATCCCATATGCTCGGGTGCCAAGCTCCGGCGTCAAATGATATGGGAGGGGGCTGCTGCCAAGTGCCGGGGTCATACCCTCCATGAGGGTGCTGCGTCCAAGTGTCGGTGTCATAACCTCCGTGAGGGGGCTGCTGACACGTGCTGTCATAAGCTATGGGCTGGTCCAGCTGCCAACTGCAGGACTCATGTACGCCTGTATGCTCTTGCTGAGAGGTGCCAGCGTCATCTGCTCTGGTATGCTCCTGCTGAGAAGTGCCGGCGTCATCATCTCTGGTATGCTCCTGCTGAGAAGTGCCGGCCTCACCCATCCTATATAAACGACGCAGCTCGCTCGTATCTACACCTTCTGGAAGATGGCGTGTACGATGTAGCACATCATCGATATGGGTCCTCATCGTATGCAGCAACCCCTGATCCTGTGTTTGCAATACTTGCCCTGCCATATCGTACAATGAAACATATCCGGCAACATGTAAAACAAATTAAGTACTAAGCATCTTGGTTATAAAAAATACTATAAAAAATTAAACTTGAACATCTTACATGTTGGCGCTCGATGGGTCCTCGGGGCATTTGTGCGAACGGGGGTTGCTGCCTCAGAAAAATCCACCTCCTGGTAATCCCCCAATACCACTCCATATAGGCAGCAACCGATACCACATCCCCCTCATTCACAATGTGATCTACTCTACCCATCCAATGTGCAAGAGGATCCCTGATTACAGTCACGTCTGCTGGCTGCGCTGGTCTTGGCTTCCCCGCCAAGACTGGGAGGGCAGATGGGATGTGTTGCCGTAAACCAAATTGCCGCATGACACGGTCGGGTGCATGCATAACCCGTGCTTCCCAGCAGAATATGGGTACCCTCGCTCGCCATAACTCGAGATGTTCACGACATAACGCCGGCAGCTGCTCGAATCGCTCTACATAAGGCTCCCAGGTAACCTATGAGGCATGAAGTACACAAATATATCAGTGTACTATATTATATATCAATTGATCACCTACGTTATAAAATTTTCATATACACACCTGCGTACTCTCTAATGTATCAAATTGGTCTCTGTATGTATCAAGGTTTCCATGAGCAGTTTCCATGAATGATTTTCCTGTATTCCACCTGAACCCATAGGGAACGGTGTCAGCAAATACATCCTGCATGAGCCTTGGTCTTCCTACATACATTCTCTCCCAGCTCCAAACCTGTAATATGAATTTTTCCTCGGAATGTGAAATATATAGATATATATAGATATATCACTATTATAGCTAACGGAAAAAATTATACCTGCAATAATAACCCGCATGCATATAAAGCCTTTGTCTGCTTTAATGCCACCTTGCTGAGCTCAGCATACAAGTTCGCAAGCACCGCACTTCCCCATGAATATCCACCGGACTCCTCAAAATCATCTAACTTTGTCAACCAGCGGAGATTTATAGATCCTTTGCTTGGATCCGGAACCAGTAAGGTTCCAATCATATGAAGCAGATATGCCCGTGCATACCGCTGAATGTCCTCATCATCTGCATTCTCAGGCAAATCAGTAAATGTATCACGCAACCAACTAAGTTTTACCTTGGCTGCTTTTCTTTGTGGGGTATCCTGTCCAAGTAGTCTCTCCATCAATGCACCCCAGCTGCCATCTCACATTTCACATTGATATATTGGTTCTCCATCAATCGGTAGGCCTGTGATGACTGCCACGTCCTGTAACGTGATTGTCATCTCTTCCTGACGCATGTGAAATGTATTTGTCTCTGGCCTCCATCTTTCAACCAAAGCAGTCAGCAATGCGTGGTCTAACCGTACCCAACGCAAGCGCGCACATAGGTGTAATCTGGACGCTTCAATATATGGTCGCGCGCGCTGATCTAATCTCCACTTTGTATGTTTCTGTCCATGATCGACAATTGCTATTGATCCCTGCAAACATATAATTCACACCTTAATTTTTTTCCTTTCAATAATAATTACGTACTTTGCATATTAATTCTTTCTATTTACCTGCCCTTGCACTACATCGGCAGAACGATGACGTGCTTGATCATACAAGACCGCATTAGTAATAGGTCCTGCCTCCTCCATTTTATAAAAAACCTATAAAATTTCCCCAAATATAGATTTATCTCAAAAACCCTAAAATTCAATCTATATTGAACAAAAATCACAAAAAACAGTCAATAACATAACATAGAGAGTAGAATTAACCTGAAACAAAGTAGAATAACCACCCAAAAAAAATCAATCGCCGTACTTTGAAGGAGCGGCCGCGAGTTGAAGGAGAAGACGTCTGCTGCAGCCCGCAAGGTCGCGGGCTGCTGTGAGGTCTTGTGGACTTGGCCGCAGCTGTCAGGTGCGGCCAAGGGCCGCACTTTGAAGATGCGGCCCATGGCCGCACTCTGAAGGTGCGGCTCTCGGCCGCACTCTGAAGATGCGGCCGAGGCCACACACGTGCCCCAACCCCAGCCCGACCTCTTTTGGCTCCCAAAACCAAAAGAGGTCGGTTTTGCTAATTAAAAAAAATTAGGTCGATTTTCCTAATTAATTTATTAATTTGGCCTATTTGCAAAAAATGTCCTTTACATAAAGCAGGATTGTAGATCCGCCTTATCTGATCAGTACTTAGAATTAGAAGGTATTTTGCTGAGATCAATTTGTATTGATGTCTGGTGTTGATCTAAAGGTCCTTTAAAGGTATCATAAGGAACTTATAGTGGTGAAATTTCTATTGGGATTGGACTCGTTTGATACCCAGGTTTTTAGACAAATACTTGGGAGTGATTTTGTTCCATCTCTATCTGCTACTCTGGCACTAGTTCGACTTGTTGTTTCTAAATGGTCCACAACTACAACTCCTTTAAATACTTAGAAATCTGTTATGTTTGCGCATTGTTGTGGTCACGACCAAGCATGATGATGTAAGTTATTGCTGTGGTCATGAGCAAGGATGATGATGTAAGCTTGGAGGTGGGCATGGTGGCCAGGATTGTCAGAAGCCTGTGTTTGATAGAAGACCATGGTATTATACTCAATACGGGTGAAACACTAATGCGTGAAATTTTTTGGATCAAACTTGAAAGACCCCATTGAGCACATATAACTACTATAAAGGCACCTTCCGCTGTCTCCTCTTCTGAAGAGTGACTCAATTTCTACCCTGACGGTACAGATTTCATAGGCTAAGAATGCACGACTCCTATAACTTTGGTCATCTCAGTCACATGCATCCTATTCCATTATTCATGCACTTGCTCTAGGTACTAGTGCTTTCATTGATTTATATGGTTAGCCTTAGGTTTTAGTTTTTAGGCATATAACAGGTATTAAAAACTAATTTCATTGCATGTCATTTTTTACTTGCATACCTTCTTTGTATATAGCTGACAGTACATTATCTTTTATTTTTTGTCAAGGAGTACATGCTAAGACAATATTATAATTATTATCTGATGTCTTATATATTTCTAAATTTCATGTTATTCTTGTATCGATTAGTTAGCTTACAAAATAGAAATTTTGTTCGACAACATCCTTTCCTTCCTACTGTATCTTTAAGGATATTCAGATTGGGATGAGGATTAGTTCGAGTCATAAAAGTAGAGACATCTCCTATATAGGTGACGGTTGTTCACCAATTGGTTTGGCCACATTGCTTTCTTCTGATACCACTTATAGCAACATCATCAGTTAGCAGTGTTATCCGATATATCGGCCGCAATATCGGAAATTAGACATGATCGATACAATATAGGATGGTAAATTGTGTGTTTCGATTTTTTCGCCGATATCAGCTGCAATATCGGTTATGGGGCCGATATACCGGCTAATATCTCGCTTTGAAATATCGGTCGGTTTTTTGTTTTTTGTTTTTTCGTTAGCGGGTCAGGTGACGAGTCGGTTTGTAATTCGTTACCCAACCCGATCTGATACCAGCAAATAATGGGACAAAGTCGTGAGAGGGAGGGCCAAAAGCACTAATTTTCTCTCTCACTTCGATTTCGCCGCTCTTCCTCTCTTTTCGACCGACAGTTTCGCTGATATTCCTCTTCGACCGACGACGCAACTCTCACTCTTCGACCGAGAGGCAACTCTCTCTTTTCGACCTAAGTCCAAAAGTGAGGATTTATCATCTTAATCTTTGCATAAGATTGGTCGGCTTCTTTTTTCCAATTTTTTGTTGATGTTTATTTGCTTCAATTTGCAGTCGATGATCTTTTATTTGCTCAGTTATTCATCGTTCAACGAGGTATAATGTCTAAAGCAGAAAAAGAAACTACAACTCTCGACTACAAAGTGCTGAAGAAAAATAAATAAATAAACATGTAAATACTCTCCTATTAAGCTTGAAAACTTAAAATTATGTGTTCTCCACAGAGACTCAGACTCCTTGTATTGTGGATCATCCTCGTCAAGATCATCACCTAGTGAAAACAACAATAATTGAACCATTATTAATAAAGTAGATTAGATCATTACTAAACATTCAATTAATTTATCACGTAGGAATTTAAAGGCATGCAATGGAAAACTATAAGGGTAATAACCTGGCACAATATAGCCTCAGTAAAAGGTCTATCAGCTAAAGGAATGTAGCTAAATAATTTGTGATGTGACTTATAATGGAGAGCAGATGTGCAACGTGAGGTTCACCTTGGACCGCGGGGTGCGACCCTGGGCCAAACTAAAAGGTCAACTGTGGTAGTGACTCAGGATCTATAGACTGAAATCCTCCCATATACTGGCCGAAAGCATGGCTTCAATCGCTTCCGCACTCTCTCAATTGTAAGTTTTCCAAAACCTTGTGTCATGTCAAGTGCATAGTTGAGCTAGTTCTAGGTTATGTTTAGTGGCATGTCTCTAATCCCTAAATTACATAATTAAGTAATATACTTGAATTATGTCCCATGTCATATGTCAAGTACATGTATCAGTTCTAGTTATCCAGTTCATGTTGTATAGCCTTCAATTGATGAAATTTAGTGAATAGTTCAATATTTGAATCATGTGATGTGTTCAATTTCATGTATGAGGGGTAGTTGACTATTTAACAATTATCGCAGAAATTTCATATCAAACCAAACAATACTTAAAACAAATTTTAGAAAACAATAAATATAAGGAAATTAAAGTTTTTGACACATTGGCATCAGGTTCGGCAACCCAACTCAACCCTACAACGTATCAACTCAGTGGAGGATTTGCCATGTTAGGTATGAACCCACAAATTAGTTATTTAAAACCCGAACAGAACTATACAGTAAAAACAGACCCAAAACCCAAAACAGTAGCATTTTTGCAAGCCCGCAAAACCCAACAAGAATATGGTTCAGTCAGCCCACATAAAGGCCCAGCCAAGTAAATAGACACGGCCCACAGAAATAGTCATGGAAAACCATTAGGAAGCCCACAGCATACATAAGGAAACTCACTGTAAAAACGCACAACACTACTCACTAAGAAGAGCACAAAATAATCCAGACAGTAAGGCCCACAAAGGAAAACAGTAAATAATTCAATCAACCTATTAAGGAAAACAGTAAATAATTCAGTCAGCCAACAGTACAAGTTCAACAAAGAACCCACATCATATCCCACCAAGGAATCGGTTAAAACAGCTCGCAGGAAAGCACAACAGGGAAGCAACAAGAAAAATCGACAGGGTGTTGACAAAATTCTATCGATGGTAAGCTCCACCAGCGACCAGTGGGGTTCAAAAAGAAAAGGAAAACGATCACAGAAAAGTAAAGGAGACAACGACAGGCGTTGCTGACGTGTCTCGGGTTGCCGAAGTTTGAGATCATCAGTGGAAACCCCCTCGAATCTAACTCTACATCATATCCCAAACAAAAACAAACCAAAAAGAAATGAACGGCAAAAACAGTGAGGATTGTCGGAAAAGCAACCAATGATACTGATACAATTAATTGAGAGTTTAGAGAGAGTGAATATACCATTCACTGAAGTCGCGCAATAAAATAGAAATCCAACAAGCCCAAAATCAATTCCAAGATGTCAGAGATTTGAAGAGAAACGAGAAGATTTTCGCATATAAACCCTAGAATTAATCACACATATATCGACGGAGAGAAAGCGTGTGAGATGGTAGAAGAGGAAATCATTTCAAATGAGATTTCGAATCAGAAATCACTAGGAGAGGCTTTGGCAGATGGAATTAGGGTTAGGGTTTTATTTTTGATGATGTCGACTTGATCTCCCGCCGTTGCGAGAGAAAGAGAGGGAGAGAAAAAAATCGGTGTGGGTTGTGAACGGGTGAGGTGTGTGAGTTGAGTTGTGAAGGGGTGGGGGGTTTTAAGTGAAGGGATTGGGTCGGACTGTGGGGCTGTGGGCTAAATTAAAAAGGGGGAAAGAAAATAAAGGGAAAGAAAGGAAAAGGTCAGTCTGTGATGGGCTCGGTTCAAGGTCAAACAAAAGAAAAGAAAGTGAAAAAGAAAAGTAGAGTAAGAGAAAGAAAGGAATAAGGAAAAAATAAAATAAATAAATAAATTGAAGTAAAATAAATTTAAATGAGAATAAATTCTCCAAAATTCACTTGGAGAATACTGTCCATTACACCTTATCTATCTTGAAAGAAATTTCATCTTCGGAATTAAAGAATCAAGAATCAGCGAATAAGTATGGATATCGTTCCTTAGTCTCCTCTCACACTCCCAGGTAGACTCTGCTGGTGAATCACGATGCCACATTACTTTGACCAAGTCAACAGTCTTGTTCTTGATAGTTCTCTGTCGTCAATCGATAATACCAACTGGCCGCTACTCGTAGCTTAGGTCTGGTCATATTGTGATCTCTGAATGGTTAACCACGTGAGTCGGGTCTCTCACATACTTTCGTAGCTGGGATATATGAAATACATTGTGTACTCATTCTAAAGATGAAGGTAACGCAAGCTTGTACACCACTTCTCCCACATGCTCGAGCACGTTGACGTAGGCTAAGCTTTTATATGCGACCAAAACGAATCATTCCATTGTCGGAAAAGATCTTCAAGAAGGCATGGTCTTCTGGATGAAATTCCAAATGACGCCGCTTCGAATCTGTCCAGTGCTTGTATCGGTCTTGTGCCAGATGTATCTTCTCCCAGATAATCTGTAACACGTCAACTACTTTTACAATCATCTCGGGCCCAATCAACTACCGATCACTCACATCATTCCAACTTTGTGGTGCTCGACACTTCCTTCCATATAACACCGCAAACGGCGACATTCCTATACTGATCTGATGGTCGTCGTATGCAAACTCTACGAGGTGAATATGATCCTCCCTCGACCCCCTCGAAGTTTATAACATAGAAGCCCGCAGCATGTCTTCTAGAATCTACATCGTGCACTCTAATTGTCCCTCTGTCTGAGGATGATACATCGTACTGAATTTCAATTGTGTGCCCAACTTCTCCTGCAAGCTCTTACAAAAGTGTGTCGTAAACTGAGTGTCCTTGTCTGAAATAATGCTCATAAGGACCCCGTGTAATCTCATAATCTCTTATATGTACTTCTTAGCAAGAGTCTACGTAGGTTGGCCAACTCTGGAAGGGATAAAATGGGCCGACTTGGCTAATCGATCAACTATCACCTAAATGGCATCGTTCTGCTTCTTGCTCTTAAATCAGTCACGAAGTCCATCGTGATGTGTTGTCATTTCCACTTGGAAATATGCTAGGGCTGTAACAAACCAGCAACACAATGATGTTCAACCTTCACTTGTTGGCACAATATGCATCTAGCTACACTCCGCTCTACGCTCCTCTTCATCACATGCCACCAATAATGTTTTCTCAAATCTTTGTACATCTTGATTCCTCCTGGATGAATAAAGTATGGAGAACTGTGAGCTTCTTTCAACAATTCTTCTCTGATAACTCCCTATGGCACACATACCCAGTCTACTGTTGTATCTCAAGAACCTATCCGCATGTATCTTGAATTCTGGTCTCTGTCTTGTTAATGCCAAGTTTCTGATACATTGAATTTTCATATCTCCTGCTTGTGCAGCTTTACTCATGTCTACAAGTGTCGATTGTATCGGAATGTTTATCAACGAAGAAGTCAATCCAGGTAGCACCACGTATATCTCTATCTTGCGAATCTCTTGCTGAAGCCTCCATTATATCGTAAGTGTCATCACAGCTGAAAGACGGCTTAATGCATCCGATACTACATTAACCTTTCTAGAATGGTACTTCAAGCTCTTATGATCCGTGTATATCTTCATGTGCTTTCCAAGTAGAAAATGTCTCCAAATCTTGGCAAAAATAACTGCCGCTAACTCAAGATCATGAGTAGGATAGTTCTTCTCATGATTCTTTAACTATCTTGATGCATATCCAACAACTTGTTCGTGGTGATGAAGTAAGCATCCAAGACCTTTGTCGGATGCGTCGCAAAACACCTCGGAACCTCCCGTACGATTTAGAATAACCAATATCGGCATAGTCATCAACATCATATTCAATTCCTGGAATGTATTGTCACTAGCCTTTGACGATACGTACATTACATCTTTCCTTGTCAACGAGTAATGTGTTCTGCGATCCTCAAGAAGTCATTAATGAATCTCTTATATTAGCCAGCTAGTCCTAAGAAACTCTGGACCTCAGGTATTGACACTTAGGGACTGACCAGTTCTCCGGGTGTTCAGCAATTCCTTCTCCCGATACCACATAGCCTAGAAAAACTAACTTGTTCGGTCAGAACTCGCACTTGATGTACTTGGCGTATAACTAATTCCTTCTCAGAGTCGCTAGAATCGTCTTTAAATGTCACGCATGTTCATGTGCATCCTTCGAATATACCAGTGAGTCATCAAGATAGATCACTGCAAATTTGTCCAAATATTCGTGCAATACCTGCTTTATAAGATTTATAAATACCGCCGGTGCATTGGTCACGCTAAATGGCATTATCAGGTATTCATAGTATCTATATCTATTACTGAATGTTGTCATGTGAACATCTTCCTTCCTAACCTTCAAATGGTGGTATCCGCTTCTCAAATCCAATTAAGAAAAGGTAATTGATCCCTCAAGTTGATCAAATATGTCGTCGATGCGGAGAATGAAATACTTATTCTTCACTGTGACCTTGTTCAGCTCCCGATAGTCTACACACATTCATTTGGATCCATCCTTTATCAATAAAATTGGAGAACCCCACGAAGATACACTATGTCGTATCCACCCGTTCTGCAAAAGATCATCCAATTGTGTCTGAACTTCCTCTAACTCGGGTGGTGCCATACGATAAGGTTGTTTAGAATAGAGTTGAGCTCCTGTCACTAACCCAATCGCAAATTCAATGCTGCGGTCCGAAGGTAAACCAGTAAGATCATCTCGAAACTCGTCCATGAATTCTTGAACTATCTATGGCTTCTTTGGCTCAGCATCCATGGCAGTCACCATTGCCATCGTCGGTCTAGCTCTGAACTTCGATGGTCTCTCCGTTCTGACAAATTCAAATCTTGGTTGATTAGGTGTCTCAAACACCACTCTTCCTTTGTGACACTCGATTGTGGCATGGTATGCTCCCAACTAGTCCATCTCGAGGAATATGTCGAAACTTGGCATGTCGATAACGATGAAATCCGCATAAATCTCACGTCCACAGATTACAACGGTGCAGGAAAAACATGTGCTGGTTGTCGTCAATACTCTGATGCATGTGTTAACATCCCAACAATGGGCAAGGGTCGAAACATGATTAGTGTGTTGGTCGACAAATTGTTTCGATATGAAACAGTGGGAAGCTCCGGAGTCAAATAAGGCGAGAACGGGTCCATTAGCGACTAGTACAATAACCGTGATAACTTGGCTGGTTGCAACGGCCTCCTCTGTAGTTATGGTAAAAGTTTGGTGTCTGGGTAATGGAGCTTGAGATCTCGCCTACTCGAATACTTTCTGCTGGGTGAAACTATTAGGATACATTGAGCGGTCCCTGCTGGAGCAGTGGCTGGTGTAGTAGTCTGTGATGGGGCTGCTGCTCTCTTTCCCCTACGTGGACAGTCTCTAGTACTGTGTTCTTTCGCACCGCAGATCAGGCACAGGTTCAGATAAAGTCGACATTCTGTTTTGATGTACCCAGGCTTCTTGCAGTAGTGGCATATTGGAGCAAATCGTCGTGGTTGATGTTACAGTGCCGACCTTTTGAATTGAGTCTGCTGCATGGGTCGGTGTAGCTGCTGGGTGGGAGCAGATAGTTGCCGATGGTATCTCGTGGAAATTGCTGCAAATGAAGGTGCTGGTTGTCGTGGAGGGGCTGTCGCATGTTGCTCTCGTGCTCTCTCCCTCTGTACATACTCGTGCTCCCGAGCTGTTGAGAGTGCGACTGTGTGAGTCTTCAGATTGAATCCAACCAGCTTTTCTCGAATGTCGATGTTCAAGCCTGTTGAAAACGCTTGGCTCGAGTCAGAGGGGTGGACACCATATCCTTGGCAAACCTACTGAGCATGGCAAACTCAGCGTCGTACTCCTCTACGGTCATGGACCACTGTTTCAAATTAACGAATTGCACCTCCAGCTCCATGTGCACCTATGGTGAGAAATACTGAGCGTTGAATGTGTCCTAGAATGTGCTTCATGAGATCGACTACGTCAGTCGATCCTCTGCAGATTCCCACCATATCATGGCCTCTTTGATCAATTGCAGGTTTGCCATGTCTACCCATGAGTCTATCAGAACGCATGTTGCCTTCTGATCATCAACGATGCAACAGAGCCATTTCTCTACTGCCAGTAGTCATCTTGTCCATTAAAAGTTAGCGAGTGCAGCATCTGAATTTATTGCAATCCTTGCCTGGGTTCCCTCTGTATAGCATGTACCATCTCTCAGAAGGCTTGGTCAGAAATTTGATGCACCATCGGGGGGTCGTTTAGTGTTGTTGCTGCTATCGTCGCTGACATTATTGACATTGTCGTTAGCATTATTATCACCATCGTGGTTGGCATTGTTGTCGACATTGTCACTGACGATGTTGATATTGTTGGCAGTACCAGATCCACTTCCGTTAACCTAGATTCCTTGCTATGTCCTCGTTAATAACAATGGATTGTTCACAGCAGTACGCGTATGACGGAAGGTTTGAGGTCTTGGTTTTGGTCTCGGTATCGCTCTCCCAATAATTTAGGTTTCGGTATCGTCCGTTTCGACGGTTTCGGAAGTGAGTTTCGGTTCATCTGTATCAGTAGTTTCAAAAATTGTAAGTTACATGTAACTAACAATATTAGTTAAAATTTGTTATTAATAAGATAATGGCAAACTAATAAAGATAATTTGTAACTTATAACATAATTATGAACAATATTAGTTAAAAATATTATATTCACGTTAACCATTTAGCTAAAAACACTCTCTCGTTAGTTACAATATGGCAAACTTGTAAATAATGTGTAATATGTTTAGACAAATATAAAGTGTGAATAGCATATCAATATTCATTTTTGGGTTTTTAGTGAATTTTTAGTTAATTACACATTCTTCTTTCTCCGTCTTCGACCGATACTGAACGATATCGGTCGGTATCGGCTGGTATCGGCCGGTATCGACCAAAACTGACTGATACCATTTAGTATCGGTCGATACCAAAATTGACCCCTAGTTTCAGTCTCGTTTCCCACTGATACCGAAACGAACGGCCGATACCTAAGTGTATCGGCCGAAACCTCAAACCTTGGTATGACGATTGTATGCCTTCGACATCATGCATTCCAAGAAGAGATGACAGTCCAATTGTGTACTTTATATAGTTCATGTTTATCATATACTGTTCACGAGGTGATTGCGCAGACCTACATAGGCCACCGCTTGTAATGCCATTAACTCGGGTGTCGTTACACTCTTAATAATTATGCAGGTCCTGCAAGTAATAGTGAAGACAATATAGAGATAAGCAAGAAATATTATAAAGATATGGAAATAATCATTTATTCATCATTCGTACAATTTCTAAAGCAGAAAAGGAACTGCAACGTTCGATTACAAATTGTTGAAGAAAAATAAATAAATAAAAGCTGTAAATACTCGCATACTAAGCCTGAAAACTCAAAACTGTGCGTCCTCCATAGGAAACTCAGACTTCTCGTACTGTGAAGCCTCTTGATCAAACTGCTCGTCACCTAGCAGAAACAATAAGAATTGAACGAACCGGTATTAATAAGTAGATTTAATCATTACTAAGCATTTAATTAATTTATCTTGCAGAAATTTAAGGACATGAAATGGAAAACTGTAAGTAAAGGGTACTAACCTGGCATAGTATGGCCTCCATAAAAGGTCTTTTAGCTAAAGGAAGGTAGCTAAACAATTTGTGTTGTGACATACCGGAGAGAATGATGTGCAACGTGAAGTCCACCTTGGACCGCGGGGTGCGATCCTGGGCCGAGTTTAAAAGGTCAAATGTGGCAAGTATTAGGATCATGTGGATGGCAAGTAGATACTAGATGTGGTGATTAGTATCTTTAATAAAACTCAAAATTTCCCTCTAACAATCTACCTAGGTTATCAAATGGTGTTACCCAAGTATAACCTAATCAACAAAAATAGCTGGCAATAATGAATATAGCTGCGGAAGCGAAAAATACAATGCAAGCACAAATCACAATCACAAAGAGACAATATTTACCTTGGTTCCCCAACTTGGATACATCCAGCAACACATCCTCAATTAGGATCTAATCCACTATCACTTCGAAATTACAACATGTCTCAAATGGGACACACGTTCCAAGTGGAACAACACGTCCAATGCAATAGACAACACCTCTCACAAAGAGAGAAGAAAGAAAATAGAAATTACAACGCTTACTCTTGTTACCTCTTTTTACATATAGTCTTAGATGAAGCTCTTCTTGTGATGAAGTGAAGACTATGGTGATCACCAAAATAAAGTCTATGTAAAGCTTGTTGGAGATGGAGTTTTGGCCAATGAATTTAGAAGATGAAAGATTAATGGCCAATGAAAGTGGATTTAGTGTTAAAAATCTTTTAGATGAGGAAAATGTGTTTCTCTTGAAATATTGATCAATTAATTGCTCAATAAATTCTGCACCAAACCCATATTTAAAGAGCCCAAAATATGCACAAAAATGTCCCCAAAATACCTTTCAAACGGCTAAAAATGGATAGAAAACGAGAGTAAAAAGAAAATGTTCTATGCTGTCTGTCGTCAAGTCAAAGTAGTCGGCTACTTTTATACATTAGCCAATTGATTTGTTAAAATTAGTCGACTACTTTTATACCAGAGGTCGACTACTTGAGGTCCAGAAAGCACAGTTTTTTTCTCATTCAAATTAGTCTATTAAAATCAAAAATCAGTCGACCACTTTTCTGAAATTGAGTTTTAAGCTTTGAAAACTTGTCAAAACTATTTTAAAATATTTTAAATCATTTTTTGTGTGATCATAAGTGTATGTAAGCTTCCTCAAAGACCTTACACAGTGTCAAAACTCAAAAATAAGATTACATCAAAAGAAAATAAAATTACAATGAGTTCTTGATGTAAACTCCATCTTCAAGCAATGCCTTGATGGCTTTGAACTCCAGTGTCTTTGATAACTCCATAACCACTTGTTTATCATTGAATGGTTGTTTGAAGCACTTTAATCTACAATATACTCAATAAAATAATTAGTACCAATGTGTTGCACATCATCAAAATTAGCTAGGGATACCCAATATCCAACATTCTTCCCATTTTAGATGATGACAACATATTGCATAAAAATATGAAATTTTCAATGCAATGCATGTGTGTGTTCTCATCTCTCTCCCTAACACTACTACCTAAAACTTCTCCCCCTTTGGAATTATCAAAAAGAAGTATTCACTCTTCCCTTAATATATGCATAAGGATATGATATCCAAAAATAATATATCACTTCCCCTAAATGTGATATCATGTGTTATGCATCAATGAGATAATATATGTAGAGATAGAATTTTATTACAAAACTTTTGCTCTAGCTCTCCTTAAATATGTGCACCATTTTGCAATTTGACATCTCCCTTTAATTTATGCACTTTTTTGAAATTTACTTGGAGCAAGCTGTCAACCCCCGTCAAATTTGAGAACCTACAAATTAAGCACATAATTTTGGTCCTCTTTTGTTTTCGTGTCCATGTGGTTAGATACAAAAATAAAGGAAATCATACATTAGGGAACCAAACCCAATTTGGTATTGATTTCCCATCACACATATTTATAATCTCCACAAAAATGCACATCATGCATGAACCTAGAAATATATTCATCTTTCATTTAAAGTTTCCCATATTGAGGAATCCAAACTTGGAAGAAGCCATTTCTAGACCTACGAGTCCTAGAGTGATCAATTTTAGGTCTATCATTTTATGTACCATATCCTAGGCCAAATTTACTATTAGAGTACCTTTGATAGCTATTTAAGTCATCTAATTTCTCTTTGCTCCTATTGAACTTATTCACATTTTTTTACAACTCATTATATTTGGTCTTAGTGGTAGTCAAGAGCTTATCTAAGTCATCTAACCTAGTGTGAAGATCACTAATCTCTTTACTAAGTACTCTATTCCTAGTAGTCAATTTTAAATTTTCATCTCTTATCTTTTCCACATCTATTTATGGCATGCAATCACGATGAATCTTTTTAAACTTACTATGTTCCTTAAGTAATGATTCATATGTGGAAAGCAACTTCCTAAACATAGCATCATCCTCATCAAGAAATCTTTAGCACTACAAGAGGCTTCGGATTCGGAATTTGCCTGATTATCATCATGAATTCCCATGAAGCACATGTAGGCTTTTTCTTCCATTTCCTTTCTTCTTCACTCTCACTTGATGAGTCATCGGAAGATGCATTGGAATCTTGATCCCAAGCCGCAAATACTTGTTTCGTGGGCTTTGGCCATTATAATGAATCGTTGGCTTTATCTTTTCCCTTGCCCTTCTTTTGTTGTGGACATTCCATAATGCCATGTCCGGCTTTTTGCCACCAAAACAAATAATATCATGAGATAATCTTTTCTTATTGAAATTTGACTTGCATTTGAGGAAGTTCTTGAATTGGCTTGTCATGAGGCAAATTTGCTCATCATCGGATTGTTCCTTCTCTAAGGTAGCTTTGAGAGCGAAGGTCTTTTTCTTCTTGGCTTCATCTTTGTCATGCTTTCTTTGGAAACAAAATTCATATGATGTGAGATTTGCAACCAAGTCTTCCAACGTCATCTTCGATAGATCATTTCCTTTCTCAATTACTGATGCCTTTCTTACATACTCGGGTGTGAGGTGACTCAAGTAGCTTGGTCACATGTTCACTTTGAGTGTAACTCTTTCCAAGTGTCGCGAGTGTGTTGATGATTTACGTGAAGTGGGCATACATCTCCGTGATTGATTCTCATGTCTTCATCTCAAAATCTTGATACCTACTCACATAAAGAGATGTTTTCTAAATCTTAACTTTAGTGTTACCTTCATATGTGGCCTTAAGAATTTTCAAAACTTCATGAGCGGTAGTGGCACATGCTACTCGATTGCTCCCCGTGTTGTTGAGTGCACCAAGTATCGTATTCATTGCCTTGAAGCTCAACTTGTCTTTCTCCTTCTTGGCATTAGTTCATTCATTGGTTGACTTTGTTGGTGGCACATATTCATCTTCAATCATGCGCCACATGTCGAAAGAGGTAGTCGTGCAATAGATGCGGATGACGTTCTTCCAAGTGTTGTAATCTGTTTTATTGAGTAAGGATGACGGTTGGTCGATTGTCCTTCGGGATACCTATCATTGTAACGCACCGCTTCCCAAAAGACACCAGAAGCGAGAATGTTACGCGGTCCGCTTGAACTGGAGCGGTGACGATCGAGTCCAATAAGCGTGGTGATAACAATAAGGCAGGTTCTTGCATTGCATTTCAGAACAATAAGAAAACATTCGAAAAGTAAAGCCACATCCAGCAAAAGTGTCCAACAAGAAAATAAAACGAAATAGCCACAGCTGGGCCAGAGTACAATGAACAGAACGTACACAAGCAAAGTACTGAAAGTAAACTAATGAAAACAGCAACGGGTAAGTCTAGTCCTCCGTAGGGACGGACTCGGCGCCAACAGCAAACTCCTGGCTCGCTAAGTCAGGCGTTTCCAAAGAATCCTCCTGAGACTCCGGCTCGAGATCTGACATACATTCAAAAAGACATGAATGTATGTCAGCAAGGTCTGCAAGTAAAGGTCAGAAACCAAGGCAAGATGTGCATATAATATGAATTAAGAATTGACGATTATTTGCACATAAGGTGTCCACAACAACATTTTAAGGAATGACAATTAAAAAGCGAGTAAGATTAAACATTCCTAGCATGGCAGTTCTAAGCATGTGGAAGTAAAGTAATGACATTTATTTTATTAGCATGTCAAGATGTAATTTTATGCCTGCATTTTCTATTCACTCCTAGGGTTCCCGCCTTTAAGACATGATGAGTAAGCCATTCTTCTCACGGGGATATAATCGTGATTGATACTAACCCACCGTATAGGTGGTGTTCTTGAAGACATGACCCCTACATACGCTTAGTGGTCGTTCAACCCTAACCCCACCCAAAAGTTTGCCGGAACACGAGCCGGCCTAGTCGACTCACACGACATCACGAATTCACGATTTCGCCTTCGAGGCACACGATTTCACGATGTCACACTTGTTAAACACTCCAAGACATGTGGTAATTTAACGTTATCGTCATTAGGTTATTTGTACAGCATTTTCCATAAATGTACAGCATTTTCCATAAGCAGGAATAGGTTGAACAATATTTACAACAATTTAAAAATAACGTTGACATGAGTTTCGTTGAATCTGCTATAGAAAACAATTTTCTTGCTAATGATTAAAATTATAATATATTGAATTATATGTCGTTGGGTCACAAATTTAGCCCAGAATGTCATCTCATCGTTTTCATGTGTCATTTCACGTTTAGTTTTCAAGTTACACAGCAATAAGTAAAAGTGACGTATTAAGCATTAAACTTCAAAAATTCATATCTAATTGCACACTTGCCTGTTTTTGGCGTTCTTGGTGTCGTCGGAAACGTCTCGATGGGTACTACGCTACGGTGAGTTCGGTTTGCTGTTTTGACAAAATATATAATCAGACTAAACCTTTTTTCGATCATAATAGCATTATAAACAGCTCCTACGACGTCTAATCATTCAATTTTATTAGGTCTTCTAATTTACGATGTGGGTTATAAGTTGTTTAAGGGTAGATCTACTAACCGATAGTGCAGCGAAGGGTCAGGACGCAGCGATGGGTAGCGGCGACGCGTACGGCTCCGAAACAGCGACGTTGAGCCTCGGGGGTCCGTCGTCGACGCGCGAGGAGGCGGCAGCGACTGTTCTGAGTGCTTGAGGGACTGTTGGCGGCAGTAGCAGCAGCACAGCAGCACGGAAACACGGCAGCGGCTCCTTGCGGGGCACAGGCGACGGAGAGGTGGCGAGGGATGGATCCGGGCTGTCGTTTGCGTGCGCGAGGGAGAGGGGCTGCAGGCGAGTGGGTCTGCGGGGAAAGGGGAGCAGTACTGGCGGGGGGGGATGGACAAGGCGGCGTCGGCGTCGGATGTTAAGGGAAAGGTCTGAGGGTTTCGGGGGCTGTTAGGGTTTTTGAGCGGCTGAGAGATGATGGGGGGAGATCTGGGTTGCGGAGCAGGGCGAGGGGAAGAGGTGAGGCCGTGGTGAGGTCGGCGTTTGCGTGGGGAAAAGAAGTAGGGCGGCGGCTTTGTAGTAGAGAGGAACGAAAAAAAGCCTAGGGTCTATATTTGCATATAGGTTAGCTTTGTTTGCAAAGAACTGGGTTTCAATTTTTGTTTGTTGGCAGAATGAGGAAGCCTTGCGTGAATAATAGGGGAGCTCCTGCAGTTTTTGTAGGGATGATAGGTAGTGCTTCACGTGAGAGGAGAGAAAGGGACGTGGGGAGAGATAGGGCCAAGTCAATAGCAGTTAGCTAGGATCCTGGTTTTGATTTGATAAGATTAGGTTTGATTTGTTTTTTTACAGATTGATTCGTTCGTTCTCTCTTTTTTATAAAGAAAACCCAACAGCAGAGATATAGGATTAGGTTATTAAGTGATTTAAAGGTCATTAGTTATTATAATATTTATAAAAGTTTTGTTCTTTAAAAAACGTACAGATTTGGTTTTAATTATTCTTTTAAACATTTGAAATTCAAATTAATAATTTAATGGGATTTTTGTAGATCGGTCCCTCGACATCCAAAAATTACAACGAAGGTACCGGAGCATTCGCGCCTCGGAGAGGATCGTAGATACGAGGTCCGGTCACGCGCCTGAGCTACGGAACAATAACAATAAAACCAAATACGAAAATATTCATACGAAACAGCATACGCGCTAAAATGCGTACGACCAGACAGTGGTCTTTACATCCTACCCACCTTACAGAAAATTCTGCCCTCGGAATTTCTAACTACTGGTCAGGAAACAAATAGGGGTATCGCTCTCTCATCTCTTCTTCTCTCTCCCATGTGCACTCTACTGGCGAGTCGTGTCGCCACATCACTTTAACAAGATCGACAGTCTTGTTCCGGAGTGTCTTCTGACACCTGTCAAGAATCTGCACTGGCTGCTGGTCATACGTCAGATCAGGACGGACGGTGATCTCAGAGTAGTCCACAGCGTGAGATGGGTCGCTGATATACCGACGAAGCTGAGACACATGGAAGACATCGTGAACTCCCTTCAAGGATGGCGGCAAGGCTAAGCGGTAAGCTACCTCGCCAACTCTCTATAGAACATCGAAGGGTCCGATGTATCTCGGGCTGAGCTTACCGTGTTTTCCAAAGCGAATCACTCCACGATTCGGGGAAATCTTCAAGAACACATGATCTCCCGGCTGAAACTCCAGAGGACGACGTTTAGCATCTGCCCAATGCTTATAACGGTCCTGAGCAATCCAAAGCTTGTCCCTGATATCTCGAACAACGTCCACTGCTTCGACAATCATCTCTGGTCCCAAAAGCTCTCTGTCGCCAATGTCATCCCAACTCAGTGGCGATCGACACTTCCTCCTGTAGAGAGCAGCAAATGGCGCCATGCCAATGCTCGCCTGGTAGCTGTTGTTGTAGGAGAACTCCACCAGGTGTAGATGATCCTCCCACGAACCCTTGAAGTCCAGCATGCAAGCTCTCAGTATATCCTCCAAAATCTGGATGGTCCGCTCTGACTGGCCATTCGTCTGCGGGTGATACGTAGTGCTGAACTTCAGACTGGTACCCAGATTGGTCTGCTGACTCTTCCAGAACTGAGATGTGAACCTCGTATCGCGATCGGATACGATGTTCACAGGGACCCCATGCAAACGCACGATCTCCTACACAACATAATTCACATCACAACTCGTACTAGAAAGAAATTATAAAGGTATGAGTCAGATCATTACCTCCATATACTTCCTTGCCAGTATCTCCGTGGATTGTCCTACTCGGAACGGTATGAAGTGCGCAGACTTGGTCAACCAATCAACGATGACCCAGATTGCGTCATTCTGCTTGGTGCTCCGAGGTAAACTAGTCACGAAGTCCATCGTGATGTGTTGCCATTTCCACTCCGGAATCGGTAGAGGCTATAGTAGTCCGACGGTGTGATGATGCTTAGCCTTCATTTGCTGACACACCAGACACTTGGCAACATTCCATGCCACACTTCTCTTCATCCCGTGCCACCAGAAATTCTGACAAAGATCCTTGTACATCTTTGTACCTCCAGGATGAATGGAATAAGGCGAACTGTGAGCTTCATTCATCAACTCTTCTCTGATATCTCTTGCAGGTACGCAGATCCGACTGCCATATCTCAAGGATCCATCCTCGTGAATCAGAAAATCTGTCCGGAGTCCGGCTTTAACCTGCTCTCTGATCTTCTTCAACTTAGCATCTCCAGCCTGAGCAGTCTTAATCCGATCAACAATCGTCGACTGAATCTGCATGTTCATCAATGACGAAGTGACTCCCGGAAGGACAGCTTCAACATCCATCTCTCGCAAATCCTGCTGCAATCTCCACTGAGCAGTGATAATCATCACCTCGGGCAGTCGACTCAAAGCATCTGGTACGACATTCACCTTCCCTGGATGATACTGAAGGTCGATGTCGTAATCTGCCATCAATTCCAACCATCTGCGATGTCTCATATTCAGCTCCTTCTGAGTGAATATATATTTCAAACTTTTGTGATCAGTGAAGATTTTCACTTTCTCACTCAGTAAGAAATGTTGCCAGTTCTTCAAAGCAAAGACGACATCGGCTAGCTCCAAATCGTGGGACGAATAGTTCTTCTCATGGATCTTCAATTGTCGCGAAGTATAAGCGACCACATGATTGTGTTGGTGCAGAACACATCCAAGTCCCTTACCTGATGCGTCGCAGAAAATCTCAAAGCCTCCGCTTCTGTCCGGAATAGCCAAGACGGGTGCAGTAGTCAGTCTATCCTTCAAAGTGCTAAAAGCATGCTCATAAGAGTCTGACCAACTGCTTCCTCAGCTCATCCCAAAACACACCGGAAGCGAGAACGTTACGCGGTCCGCTTGAATTGGAGCGGTGACGCTCGAGTCCAATAAGCGTAGTGATAACAATAAGGCAGGTTCTTGCATTGCATTTCAGAACAATAAGAAAACATTCGAAAAGTAAAGCCACATCCAGCAAAAGTGTCCAACAAGAAAATAAAATGAAATAGCCACAGCTGGGCCAGAGTACAATGAACAGAACGTACACAAGCAAAGTACTGAAAGTAAACTAATGAAAACATCAACGGGTAAGTCTAGTCCTCCGTAGGGACGGACTCGGCGCCAACAGCAAACTCCTGGCTCGCTAAGTCAGGCGTTTCCAAAGGATCCTCCTAAGACTCCGGCTCGAGATCTGACATACATTCAAAAAGACATGAATGTATGTCAGCAAGGTCTGCAAGTAAAGGTCAGAAACCAAGGCAAGGTGTGCATATAATATGAATTAAGAATTGACGATTATTTGCACATAAGGTGTCCACAACAACATTTTAAGGAATGACAATTAAAAAGCGAGTAAGATTAAACATTCCTAGCATGGCAGTTCTAAGCAGGTGGAAGTAAAGTAATGACATTTATTTTATTAGCATGGCAAGATGTAATTTCATGTATGCGTTTTCTATTTACTCCTAGGGTTCCCGCCTTTAAGACATGATGAGTAAGCCATTCTTCTCACGGGGGTATAATCGTGATTGATACTAACCCACCGTATAGGTGGTGTTCTTGAAGACATGACCCCTACATACGCTTAGTGGCCGTTCAACCCTAACCCTACCCAAAAGTTTGCCGGAAACGAGCCGGCCTAGTCGACTCACACGACATCACGAATTCACGATTCCGCCTTCGAGGCGCACGATTTCACGATGTCACACTTGTTAAACACTCCAAGACATGTGGTAATTTAACGTTATCGTCATTAGGTTGTTTGTACAGCATTTTCCATAAATGTACATCATTTTCCATAAGCAGGAATGGGTTGAACAATATTTACAACAATTTAAAAATAATGTTGACATGAGTTTCGTTGAATCTTCTATAGAAAACAATTTTCTTGCTAATGATTAAAATTATAATATATTGAATTATATGTCGTTGGGTCACAAATTAGTCCAGAATGTCATGGCATCGTCTTCATGCGTCATTTCATGTGTGGTTTTCAAGTTACACAGCAATAAGTAAAAGTGACGTAGTAAGCATTAAACTTCAAAAATTCATATCTAATTGCACACTTACCTGTTTTTGGCGTTCTTGGTGTCGTCGGAAACGTCTCGATGAGTACTACGCTACGGTGAGTTCGGTTTGCTGTTTTGACAAAATATATAATCAGATTAAACTGTTTTCGATCATAATAGCATTATAAACAGCTCCTACGACGTCTAATCATTCAATTTTATTAGGTCTTCTAATTTACGGTGTGGGTTATAAGTTGTTTAAGGGTAGATCTACTAACCGATAGTGCAGCGAAGGGTCAGGACGTAGCGATGGGTAGCGGCGACGCGTACGGCTCCGAAACAGCGACGTTGAGCGTCGGGGGTCCGTCTTCGACGCGCGGGGAGGCGGCAGCGACTGTTCTGAGTGTTTGAGGGACTGTCGGCGGCAGTAGCAGCAGCACAACAGCACGGAAACACGGCAGCGGCTCCTTGCGGGGCACCGGCGCCGGAGAGGTGGCGAGGGATGGATCCGGGCTGTCGTTTGCGTGCGCAATGGAGAGGGGCTGCAGGCGAGTGGGTCTGTGGGGAGAGGGGACCAGAACTGGCGCGGGGATGAACAAGGCGGCGCCGGCGTCGGATGTTAAGGGAAAGGGCTGAGGGTTTCGGGGGCTGTTAGGGTTTTTGAGCGGCGGAGAGATGATGAGTGGAGATCTGGGTTACGGAGCAGGGTGAGGGGAAGAGGTGAGGCCGTGGTGAGGTCGGCGTTTGCGTGGGGAAAAGAAGTAGGGCGGCGGCTGTGTAGTAGAGTGGAACGAAAAAAAGCCTAGGGTCTATATTTGTATATAGGTTAGCTTTGTTTGCAAAGAACTGGGTTTCAATTTTTGTTTGTTGGCAGAATGAGGAAGCCTTGCGTGAATAATAGGGGAGCTCCTGCAGTTTTTGTAGGGATGATAGGTAGTGCTTCACGTGGGAGGAGAGAGAGGGAAGTGGGGAGAGATAGGGCCAAGTCAATAGCAGTTAGCTAGGATCATGAATGGTTTTGATTTGATAAGATTAGGTTTGATTTGTTTTTTTTTACAGATTGATTCGTTCGTTCTCTCTTTTTTATAAAGAAAACCCAACAGCAGAGATATAGGATTAGGTTATTAAGTGATTTAAAGGTCATTAGTTATTATAATATTTATAAAAGTTTTGTTTTTAAAAAAACGTACAGATTTGGTTTTAATTATTATTTTAAACATTTGAAATTCAAATTAATAATTTAATGGGATTTTTGTAGATCGGTCCCTCGACATCCAAAAATTACAACGAATGTATCGGAGCGTTCGCGCCTCGGAGAGGATCGTAGATACGGGGTCCGGTCACACGTCTGAGCTACGGAACAATAACAATAAAACCAAATACGAAAATATTCATACGAAACAGCATACGCGCTAAAATACGTACGACCAGACAGTGGTCGTTACAATCATTGTCGATGCTTGTTGACGCCATCCTATAACGAGGCTCCGATGCCACGTGTTGGGTCATGGGATGGCAAGTAGATACTAGAGGGGTGGTGATTAGTATCTTTAATAAAACTCAAAATTTCTCTCTGACAGTCTACCTAGGTTATCAAACGGTGTTACCCAAGTATAACCTAATCAACAAAGATAGCTTGCAATAATCAAGATAAATGCGAAAGCAAAAAACACAATGCAGGCATGAATCACAATCACAAAGAGACAATATTTACCTTGGTTCCCCAACTTGGGTACATCCAGCAACACGTCATCAATGAGGACCTAATCCACTATCACTTTGGGATTACAACATGTCTCAAATGAGACACACATTTCAAGTGGAACAACACCTCGAATGCAATGGACAACACCTTTCACAAAGATAGAAGAAGAAAATAGAAATTACAACTCTTACTCTTTTACCTCCTTTTATCTATAGCCTTAGATGAAGCTCTTATTGTGATGAAGTGAAGATTATGGTGATCACCAAAATAAAGTCTAAGTGAAGCTTGTTGGAGATGGAGTTTTGGCCAATGTATTTGGAGATGAAAGATTAATGGCCAATAAAAGTGGATTTAGTGCTTAACAGCTTTTGGACGAGGAAAATGAGTTTCTCTTGAATGATTGATCAATTAATTGCTCAATAAATTCTGCACCAAACTCATATTTAAATAGTCCAAACTATGCATAACTGTCCCCAAAATACCCTTCAAATGGCTAGAAAACGGATAGAAAACGAGGATAAAAAAGAAAATGTTCTAGGCTATAAATCGACTGCTTTAGTCGATACTTCTATAAAAGTGTCAAAGTAGTCGGCTACTTTTTTAAATTAGTCGATCGCTTTGTTAAAATTAGTCGACTACTTTTATAACGGAGGTCGACTACTTTAGGGTCCAGAAAGTACAGTTTTTCTCACATTCAAATTAGTCGATACTTCTCTGAAATGGGGTTTTAAGCTATGAAAAATTGTCAAAACTATTTTAAACTCCATCTTCAAACTATTTTAAAATATTCAAATTGTAAACTCCATCTTTAAGCAATGTCTTGATGGCTTTGAACTACAATGTATTTGATAGCTTCATAACTCATTGATTATCATTGAATTGATCTTTGAAGCTCTTTAATTTACAATACACTTAATAAAATAATTAGTATCAATATGTTGCACATCATCAAAACTAGTTAGGGATACCCAATATCCAACAGTAAGGACTAAGGATCCATAAACGGAAATCCTCGTAGATACATGTCGAAAGCATGGCTTCAATCGCTAATGTACTCTCTCAATTATAAGTTTTTCAAAACCCAGTGTCACTTCAAGTATTTGTTCTAGTTCTAGATTATGTTGAGTGACACGCCTCTAATCCATAAATTACTTAATTAAGTACTATACAGGAATATGTCTCATGTCGTATGTCAAGTACATGACACGCCTCTAATCCATAAATTACTTAATCAAGTGCATGTCTCTGGTAAAGTTATCCAGTTCATGTTGTATAGCCTTCAATTGATGTAATTTAGTGAATAGTCCAATATTTGATTCATGTAATGTGTTCAATTTCATGTATCAGGTGTAGTTGACTATTTAAAAATTATCACATCATTTCATATCATAACAAACAATACTTAAAACGAATTTTAGAAAACAATAAATTAAAGAAAATTAAAAATTTTGACACTTTGGGATCAGGTTCGGCAGCCAAACTCAACCATAAAACCTACCAGCTCAGTGGAGGATTTGCCATGTCAAGTATAAACCCACAAATTAGTTATTTAAAAACTGAAAAGAACTATACGTTGAAAATAGATCCAAAAGCCCAATACAGTAGCATTTTCGGAAGCCCACAAAACCTAACAAGAATATGGTTCAGTTAACCCACATAAAGGCCCATCCAAGTAAGCAGTCACGACCCACAGAAATAGTCACAAGAAACCCACAGATATACATCAGGAAACCCACCGTAAAGAACGCACAGTATGGCCCACTAAGGAGAGCCCAAAATCCAGAAAGTAAGTGCCACAAAGGAAAACAATATATAATTTAGTCAGCCAACAGTACATGTTCAACAAAGAACCCACAACATAGCCCACCAAGGAGCCGACTGAAACAACCTGTAAGAAAGCATAACAGGGAAGCAACAAGGGAAATCGACAGGGCGATGACAAAATTCTACCAAATGCAAGCTCCACCGGCGGCTGCCAGGGTTCAAAAAGAAAAGGAAAACGACCACAGAAAAGTAAAGGATACAACATCAGGGGTCGCCGACGCGTCTCAGGTTGTCAGAGTTTGTGATCTTTGGGGAAAACCCCTCTAATCTAACTCTACATCCTATCCCAAACAAAAACAAACCAAAAAGAAATGAATCGCAATAACGGCGAGGATCGCCAAAAAAACAACCAATCCAACAAATATAATTAATTGAGAGTTTAAAGAGATCGAATTTACCGTTCACCGAAGTAGTGTAAGAAATAAGAAATCCAACAAGCCCAAAATCAATTCCAAGCCGTCAGAGATTTGAAGAGAAAACAGAAGTTTTTCGCGTACAACCCCTAGAATTAATCACATATATATGGAGAGAAAGCACGTGAGAGGGTAGAAGAGGAAATCGTTTCGGATGAGATTTCGAATCGGAAATCGCAGATGAGAGGCGTCGGCTGATGGAATTAGGGTTAGGGTTTTATTCTTGATGCTGTCGGCTCGATGCAAGAAAATAAAGGAAAAGAAAGGAAACGGGGAGGCTGTGATGGGCTCGGTTCTGGGTGAAACAAAAGAAAAGAAAGGGAAAAAGAAAAGTAAAGGAGAAGTTAAAGAAATTAAAGAGGAAAAAGTAAAATGAAGTATAATAAATTTAAATGAGAATAAATTTACTATAATTCACTTGGGGAATACGGGCCATTACATTCAGCCTTCAATTTGCAATCAATGCGTCGGTGAATCAGTCGACATCTTCTTTTCTCTCTTCGACTGTTCGATGCTTTCCTGTTGTTTGCTCTCAAATCTGCATGTAATTTTAACTGTTAAAAAAATTGATACATGATATAGGCTAGTAGACAATGTTATGTCTTAGTGAAATGAATTTCGTGGATAAATGCCTTGGTGATAATAGATTACTGATATTTATTAACTTTCAGACTTTCAGTTGATTTTATAGCTCTATTATGATATTATCTCACTGTTATAGCTCATTTGTTACGATAGCTAATCAAAATTGGTATCCCACGATTCCCATTAATGTAATATGAATAGGAATTTTGTGTAATAGTTGTTAAAATGTTAATTAATTTTTACTTAATAGTTAACAACATAGTTATGTTATTAAAAAGATAGCATGCTTCATTAATGTAATATGAAATCTTATTTTGTAGGTATTGTACTCGATTGGTTCGTGATTACTTAAAAAACTTTTCCATTAGGTGAATGGTCGATATTCACATTTCATGAGATAAGTATAGCCAAAACATACATGTATGCTTACATATGACATCATTTATTAGCCTCCGATATATAGTCAATATCTCCAATATATTCCTGATATCCGCAATCTGATATCAAATTTTCCAAGCCGATACGCGACGTATATCTGATATTTAGAACATTGTTAGTTAGGCTATTTGTTTGTTTAGAAATTACGTAAAGTTTTATATATCGAATTGTCAATTTCTTCTTTACGGTGTGAGTCTTGTGAGTTAGAAAGCATCATTGTGCTTACTATCCCAGTCGTCTATGTGGTTGTAGTTGTTTTCCTTTTGAACTGATCCATTCAAATATTTGAGGACCAAGACGTGTTACTTCTTATTATAATTATTTCTTAGTTTTTCTTGATAGTTTTTAAGGCTGATTTGGGTTTATTGGTTAAAAGATAGGTCTTCAGTACACGATATTGATACAAAATTTTTTAAGATATAAAGACCCAGTTTGCTACCATTACTCGTATTATGTGCATAGATAATGCATTTGAGTTTATGTAAAATGATATTGCTAAATTTGTACATCTTATGACATTCTATATCAGACATCTTGTTTTCATATGTTCCAACGGAATGGGATTGTTCAACGGAAACTTAGAAATTTTTTTAACATGGTCAGAGTATTTTTATTGAAACAAATATTCCTACTTATATTTGGTCTGATGATGTGTTAAGTGATTGTTATTTAAGAAAATTACATTTGTACTCAAATGGTCGTAATCCTGTTTTATTTTTGTTTACCGATGAAACCTATTTTCAGTCTGGCTCCTCCTGTTTTTAGAGTGTGCTTGCTTTGTACAGCGTAGGATGAGAACTGTCTCGAGGAACATGAGTGTTCGTTTTGCCTTCATCCAAATAGGATGTCGGATGTCATTGTGTATTCAATATGAAGTATAAATTTAATAGTACTATTCACATATAAAAGCTTGCTTGGTTGTAAGATGGATTTACACTGATATACAGTGTTGATTACTTGAAAACTTTCTCTTCGGTTGCTCGACTCAAATATATTTTGGTTATCTCAACTCTAACAATTAATCGACAGTAGTTCATGTTTCAGTTGGATGTGAAAATATATATTCCTATATAATGATTTAGAAGACCTCTATATGAAATAATCTCCTGGTGATGTTGCTCAGGGCGAGACATGATTTGCAGGATTAAGAAGGCGTTTATAAATTTATAGTATTAAACAGAGTCCTCATGCGTGGTTTGACAAGTTTAACAAAATGACAATGGCTTTTGGCTTTCGTAGGTGTTATTCAGATTATTCTATTTTTGTTTGTTTGAGCTTGTCTGCATAGGTAATTATGGTTATCTATGTTGATATATTCTTTTGATAGGTAGGGATTATATTAGAATTAAAAAACAGAAGAGTATCTGATAGAACACTTTTTTACTAAGGGTATGAGTAGGCATATGTATTTCCTTGGGATTGAGATTGCTTATAGTAAACATGGATTAGTTCTTTCTTAACTGAAATACACATTAGACTTGCTACTGGAGATTGTAATACTAGATGGAAGCCTATGAATAGTCATGTGGATGTTGATGTTGACTACAAGCAAGTTGGTTGATGATGTATATCATTATAAGAGGGTGGTTGGAAGACTTATTTATCATGTATTTACTAGACTAGATCTTTGTTGTTTGTATAATCACTTAGTTCATGTATGAGCCTAGAAAAGTTCATTGAAGGGCAGCTTTACAGATTTTGATATATGTCAAGGGCTCCACTGTTTGAGGTTTACTATATCAGAAGGATGAGCACTTAAAAATATATGTTTTTTCTAATTCAAGTTATTAGGATATAAAAGAGATGATATTTAATTCCAGATATTGCATGTGTGTTGAAGGCAATCTTGTTACTTGGAGGAGCAAGAATCAAAATGTTGTAGCTTGTTCAGTGCTAAAGCAAAATATGAAGATGTGACTTATACAGCTTGTGAGATAATGTGGCTTAAAACATTACTATAGGAGTTTGATTTTCAAGATGATAGCCATATGATTATGTATTGTGATAAACAGATAGCGATCTACATATCTAAAAATCCAGTGTTCCATATGACAATAAAACATATAAAAGTATATTATCATTTTATTCGTGGTGTTGTAGATGCAACGTTTGTTTGCACTCCTTTTATTGCAAAGTTATTATATTCATCAAAGTTTCTTCAGATGTATTTTCTTGTTTAAATGACAGGATGCGCATGAATAACATGCACTCCATCTTGAAGGGGAGTGTTAAGATATATGTAATATTTTTGTATTTGGGCTCTTCTAGACCAGTACCATTTAGTACCCCTATAGTACGTGTATTCATATTGTGTGTGTATATGAACACTTTTCATTGAAAAAACGCATCGGTGCAAAAAGTGTGAGAAAATGTATTTTTGGGTTTTTAAAAGATTTAATCAATCGCATATGATCTACAATTAATACCTATACACACCTAAAATCAAAAGAATCAACCCATTTGTCCCTCAATCGGATCGTTGCAAAATATTATATTAGAACATCGTTGAATTTGTAAATGTCTCTAGCGAGGATTAAATCCCCTTAGGGTTCATTCATATTTTTATTAGGATAATAAATGTTTAGATTAAATATCACAAAAAATTTTGCAAAAAAAATGGAAGAAAGAAACAGCTTTTTGCATGGTCCACACAGGAAGACCGCCATATACGTGTGTGCAGAGAATAATGGGAAACATATGATATGTGGCTAAGCCCCACTTATGCATCTTGAAAATTCACACTACCCTAGTTTTTAGAAGATCGAAATCGTTCATTTTAATCCTCATATTCTAAAAACACTAAATATTAGGTGAATCCAACGCGTTTTGCTTGTTCATTCACATGTGACAAATTTAACGGTTTCGCCAGAATGAAAATTTTTGCGATGAGTGGATGAATGAGAAAACCTCTTAGAGTCACCTAATATTTGGTGTTTTAGGATGTTAGAATATGAAAATCAAGATGAATGGTTCCAACCAAGGTTTGAGGTATCGCCTGATACCTCTTGGTATCGGGCGTATCGGACCGGTACCGCCCAGTACCGGTCCGAAACGGCAGCAAAAAATCGGTATCGGCCGAAACCCTAGGGTTTCGGCCGGTTTCGGCCAGTATCGGCCGAAACTGGCAGAAACCCTAGGGTTTCGGCCAGCAAATGGGTAAGAAACTGGCCAAAATCAAAAAAAAGAGGAGGAAGAAGAAGAAACTGAAAAAAAAATCAAACTTACCGGCCGTCGCCGCCGCCGCTGCGCCTCGCCTCGCCGCCGCCTGCCGCCTGTCGCCTGATGCCGCTGCTGCCGCTTCCGGGAGAGAACGAGAGAGAGGGGGGAACGCGAGAGAGGGAGGAGGGGGGACCGAGAGAGAGAGCGGGGGGGGGAATAATGCGTGAGAGAGGGGGGGAATATTGTGAATGGTAAACTTGTAAATAAGTTAAATGTGTATATGAAGATATTTTATGGCAACTTTGTAAATAAGTGATATGTGCACAAAGCAAAATGGTAGGTACGCAAAGCAACTCCAAGGCAAACTTGCAAATAAGTGATACGTGCGCAAAGTAAAACGGTGGGTGTGCAAGGCAAAATTCTAGCTACTTTAGTTTTTTACATATCTGATAGATTTTATGTATTTAAAACTACCGATACTGACCAACCGAAACCCACGTCCGATACCGCCGAAACGGACGATACCGATACCGAAACTTAAATTTTCGAGAGAGCGATACCCTCTCCGAAACCGATACCTAAAACCTTGGTTCCAACCGTTAAAAAAAGGGGAGGGTGGGGTTTTCAAGGTTGTATATGTGGCTTAGCCATATATGTCATATGTTCCCATTACGCGCGCGTGCACACACATGATATAAAATTAACTCACTTTTCCCAAAATGTCCAATTCTAACTGTTAATATGTTCAATCCACATCCAGTAATATATATCATGTGAAGATGAATGTTATGGTGGCACAACCTGTTGTGGTATTGAATACTGTTTCTATATTTCCCTTCGGATCCCTTGAATTTGAAGTTGTATACTATTTAATTATTGTTTCATATGACTCTGAAGCTTGCATGCCTCAGCTAGAAAGATGTGACACCAATACGTGCCATGGATGTGTCATGGATATGATATGATACAACAAGCGAATGCAATTGTGGTCAAATACGTACATTATATATGTATGTTTGTATGCAGTGATTACAGCAAGTAGGCATGCTTTATCAAAACGTAGAAAGAGAAAAGAAACTAATCCTTAACTAATAGTATCTTTAGATTCTAATCTTAAACGAAAAATTCAATAGTCCGACTGAATATCCGACTTAAAAAGGATTTCATGCAAGCGAGACAGCTCGGGTGCCTTTAATGTGCAAACTTGAAGTTATTTTTCAAAGCCAGCACACACCTGTTTTTGGTTCTTTTGTAACCAACATGGCACCATCCCACTGTTTTTGGTTGTTTTAAATCCAACACCTCTCCAGAGTGTCCGATGCAAATGAAATCATGCAAATCTTGGTGCTTGGCACATGTTGAGGATGGGCACGGTAGTCGCTTTGAGAAGTGAGTTCTTCCTAGTGTCTCAAAGTGCAAATAAAGCGTAGGATGGCATGGGTAGTATTAGAAAAATGCTACACCACAGAAGTGCAAAATATAATACTTTGTCAACTTAGTGGAGTACTGATTACTTTCCCAAAATAGTTCATGCCTACAAGTCCCATAATTTAGCTCAAATGTATTCTCTGTTGTGGATCTTCTGAAATATTAGAATGATCTTAATGTTATTTTCTCTTGTCCTCTCTGATCTATGCTAAGAACTGAACGGGTTTGGATTTTTTCTTTTAGCTAATGCACTAACTTCCTTCTGACATTTTTTTCCTGCAGATAAGGAAAGAAGCACTATGGGCTTGTTTTGCAATGGCACCTACCTTTGAAGCAATGATAACAGTTCGTCCCCTAATGCACTGTACCATTTATTTAGAATTTAATATAAACTTTCTGGGAGCGCCACCCTGCTTTAAATCCTTTTGAATCAGAACAAACACCCTTTAAGTTCAGACTTTGAGCAGAAGTCTGGCTTGGATTTTGTATCGAGTGTCAGGATATAGGGATGAGGGTTCAAGGTAGTATGACTGGAATACAATGAGAAGTTCAAAATTGTTTCCAGTGATGGTATGTGTATGCCTTTGGATGGAGAGTTGGCAGAATAGATCCCTGAAACTAGTCAAAAGAGGTGGAATAAGTCTGAGGGATTTGATTATCGAGTTTATGTAGCAATAAACTTCTGAATTTTGGCGGTTCTCACGCTAGTGAATCCTTTTTCAGGATGTTTGTGTTCCCTTGTCGCACCTTGCAGAATGCATATCAAAGTCTAAGGAAGAGCTTGATGCATCGCCATTGTTGTGGTATGCTGCTTGTTTTAAATATGTAACACAGTGTAGTATTTTGCTTGTGGTATTATAGAAATTACTCAAGGTTTAGTTTCGGAAATGATTGTTCTTTATAGGCAAGTATTCATGATGATATTTAGATTATTAAACTTTTACTGCTTCATGTTCTTTCTACAAAGTTGTGGATATGCGATAATTTAACTGGTGATTTAACTATGATAGCTTTTGTTCTCACAGCACAGTAATCTCTCATGCTGGTGATGGGAATTTCCACACCATTATATTATTTGATCCGAAGAACGAAGAACACCGACGAGAAGCAGAGAGACTAAACCATTTAATGGTCAAAATCGCCTTAGCAATGGAAGGTACTTCTCTTATGCCATAATTTCTTCTTCTTATTCTTCTTCTTCTTAGCCATCATCCCAAAAAATTAGGATCGGCTTCATGGAGTCGGTATAAAGAATGGCGGATCATGATCATGTAGGTCGTGATGCCAGATCCTCGTTTTCCACACATTACGATCGAAAGCTTTCTCTTCTGTCAAACTAAGATATTTCATATCCTTTCTTATCATTTCCATTAATGTCTTCTTCGGTCTACCTTTTTTTCTTTTCATCTCAAGATTCATGTAGGAACCATCTAAAGTGATGTTCTCTCATCTCATATTCTGTAGGAACCACATCTAACTTCATTCGGATATTCTCATTTATTAACTTTTCTATTGTTTCCACACATCCACCGGAGCATTCGTATCTCTCTGCACATCCAAATTATGTTAATATTTCTTGATGATAGCCCAACACAATATCTTTAGAGGGAAATGTGCCTAAGAATGACCTCGGGTAGAGATACCTGAGCACACCCCCGCTGTTCGGGGTTTGTGAGTATTTTTTTTTGAAATTTTTTTTTGCAGTAGGTAGATATACTTGTTATGTAGCTCCTCACAAAATTTCAGCTCGATCCGACACCGTTTGAGCCTCCGTTCATCGATTTCAAAAACGTTGCGCAAAACTGTCCAGAATTTGGACAGTTTTGCGCAACGTTTTTGAAATCGATGAACGGAGGCTCAAACGGTGTCGGATCGAGCTGAAATTTTGTGGGGAGCTACATAACAAGTATATATACCTACTGCAAGAAAAAAATTCAAAAAAAAATACTCACAAACCCCGAACAGCGGGGGTGTGCTCAGGTATCTCTACCCGAGGTCATTCTTAGGTACATTTTTTGCATATCTTTATGTCATAATATGATTATGAAAATATTGACATGTAAATATTAGGGATTCAGGTACAGCAGCATTGTTTCATCTTACATTTTCATTTGTTTGTTCTGAATACACACAACATTCCCATCTCTTGCTGGTTTGGACATGGATTTGCAGAAGTATATCGGATGTTTGCATGCCATAGATTATTTGAAGCTGCTTTCAGCATACTTGAAACCATACCCAGTTTATCATTTACTTTGTATTGTTGGAATTTTTCATTGCATGTCAAATGCAGTGCATATCGAGTTATCTTTATTTAAGTTTTAGAATCACTTAGTTTTTGTTTTGACTGACTAAAACATCATGGGAAATTTTTACGACAAAAACCTTTGCTTGCCTGTAACTAGCATATTTATCACTGAACAGGGACATGTACAGGAGAGCATGGTGTTGGTACTGGAAAAATGAAGGTATGTATTCTGTGCTGTGGCCTTAGTGCCTCACCTTTGCTGATATTTTTTTTAAGTTCATGTTATGGAACATATAACGGGGCACATGATTCTCTATTGTTTTAAAAAAAAATGTCATGTTCACAGTACCTTGAGGAGGAACTTGGTATGGGAGCCTTGATGACGATGAAGAGAATCAAGACCGCATTAGATCCCAATAATATCATGAATCCAGGGAAGCTGATTCCTCCGCATGTCTGTTTGTGAGGTAACCTTATTTAACTCGTCATTTCTTACTTTTCAATTCATGACTTGCTCGCCATTACGCTTGCGTTGTTTAATGAGCATGGATGATAAGTACATCTTGTTTTTTTGGCTTTTCCTACCGCATGTTCTTGATGAATCATCTTACTATTTCCCTATGTGCAGGTTATATTCCTTGTAAAGTGTCGTGGTGCAAAGAGAAAATCCATGTTCAGCAACACTTTATGCCATCGACTGTATTAATCGAAACAACACATAGTAGTACATTAGTAGTTGCACGTGGAGTCAGCTATTGGCAAAGAAAATGTATTATTAGAGTGATGTGATGCACAAAAATTAGCAGTGAGTGAACCAAGACTCTGTTTACAAAGGAGAGAACAAATTGTTGCAAGTCCGTGGTGTGTTATTGAAGGGAAATAAACTAAGCCATCTTTCATCATGGCTTAACGAGCCCGTAGCATCCTTTCACCGTGGCTTGAGTGTATAGAGCTTATCTATGTGCATGTCCTCGGCTGGGGTGGTTTTAGGAGCCGTTCTTGTTCTCTTGACCAAGAAGTCATCATGGCTTATCTATGAAAATTTGGTTCGAAGCTTCCTACAAAGACCATGACAGCGTATGCTATCTTCTCTATGATGGAGTAATTGAGCTCTCCTTCCTCGAGCACCTTACTGATGTATCACGTTGCATCTTGACACTGATGTCTTCCCTCATTAAGACCAAGCTAATAGCCGCTTGGCTGGATGCAAGACACATGTAGAGGCACTCCTCATGGACCGGTCAGGTGAGTAGTTGTAGGTTGGCATAGCTTTATGACACTCTGTCGTCCACTTAATCTTTCACTCCTCGTAGCACCTTGAAGAAAGGTTGTGTCTTTTCCCCTGATGTACTTGATTGTTCTTGGATATTATATGCCGATTGTTGCTTTTGTTCTCTTTAGATTTGCTTCTATCTCCCAGCTTGTAATCATAAACTACGGAATATACCAGGCGTAACCCACAATGCACACTTTTTAGTGTTTAGCTTCATCGTGTACTCTCGAAGGACATTAAAAGTTTCCTGAAGTCTTTTAGGTGATTGGCAGTCTTCATGTAGTTCACAAGTACTCATCTGCATAGACTTTGGTGTTCCTCCCTATCTGTGGCTGAAAGATTTTTGTCATCAGCCTTTAGTATGTCATCCCAACATTCTTCAACCTGAATCTGAATGGCATTACCTTATAATAATAGATTTCCCTTTCCATGATAAAGGATTTTGTCTTCATCCTTATCTGGTTCTATCCAGAGAATGCATACATGAAGCTTAGCATTCTGTGGGGATCCATTTACAAGTTGATCAAAGGTTAGAGATGGAACGAGTCTTTTGGACATGCTCAATTGAGATTGGTGAATGAAGCCTACATATATTTGCCATTTATCAATTGTCTTCTTGGCCATCACCGCATTAGAGAGCCATTCGGCATATCAAAATTCTTGTTAGTGCTTTACTGGTGGTGTTCTTCATATTATCTTGACATCTCTATGAATACACCTAATATATCCTCTTTCCCCATGTTTGTCCTTGGCATCTTTTGCCTTGGACTTGTTTCCTAAGCCTAGGGTCTCCTTGGTATTCATGTAGGTCTCTACATTGGCCATGAGGCCATCCATGGTCTTAAGCATATTTGTAATGAGGCACTATCCAAAACTCTATAATCCATGTCCCATCAACTCTTCTTCCATTACATCTTCTGCCATTATGTTGGACTAGATTTTCTTCTACCCTGCTTCTCTCTTGGTCTCTTCTTGCTATGCATAGGTTGGCTACTTCTCCCTTTATCCCAATCCACCATTGTTATCATAATTAGCATATTGGTGAAGGTACTATTGATGAGACTAGTGGAGGGATTGGAGAGGATGTGGTTTATTAGACTGATGATGAAGTTAGTGTGAGGGGTCATAGAAAAGGATACTGAGGCAATTATACAGGTTGTTGATGAAGGAATTGTGGAATTATAGAGGAGGTTGCTCAGGCAATTGTAGAGGAGGTAGTAATATGACTTGCACCGTTTGGGTGACTTAAATCAATAGCTCTTTCATTTGAAGCACTTATGCACTTATTTTTAGAAATTGCTTCTATGTCATAAAGTGTTATCCAAGTGCTCTAGGATTGATGTGGCTTTGTTAAGAAAATCATAGCTGCTGTTGCTAATTGTTGGCCTATTGTAACACTCCAACATAAACGGTATTCACTTGTTCTTTTCACTGTTAGGGAAGATGTGATCTTAAGGGAGAATTACCATGCTATCTCTTAACTATTAGGATTTCGTAGTTGTCATTTAGTTTCCTATTAAAGATGTCAATTTTGAATCAAGTACGTCGTAGGTTCCTAAAAAGTAGGATGTAATGCTCTGGAATAGTATCTATGGATATATAAGTGTTGAATCCTAAGATGGCAAAGAGAAATACTAGAGGTGAGGTGAATAGTGTATATGAAATAATATAATCGTCGAAAAAATTTCTCCCTAAGATTACAATTAGAATTACCTAATTTAATCTTAATCAACAAGCTCAATTGCAATAGCACAGATAAGCATCGGAATATAAGATATGCAAGTAAGAGACCATGCATAGAAAACACAAAAACATTACCCTAATTCGGTCAGCCCCTAACCTACATCTAGCATCTGCTATCACTATGATAGAACCACCTTAGCAACCCTAAGGATTTTACAACCACTGCCTCTAAGAGGATTTACAACCACACCTTGCCTCATACAAGGATTTTCATAACTCACTACCCTACAAGAAGATTTATACTTACAGAGATTGATATAATTATTTATAGCCTTTGATTGAATCTCTTGTGTAGTTGTGTAGCTATAAGAGAAGACTTGATCTCTAAAGATAGACTTTTGGCTTTTGGGAGATCAAGAATTTTGGTCAAACTAAGGAATGAAAACTTTGGAAAAACTTTGGCCAAGAGAAAAGAGTTTTTATTTAAGACTTTTGAGCTTTCAAAACTATTTTTCTCTTTAGAAATTGATCAATACATTCATACATTAAAATCTGAACACCTCAATTTTTAAGGAAAAATTCGGGTGAAAGCTATTTACCAAAAGCCCCTAAAACGATCAAAAAAATGTTGAGATCCTGAAGATCACAAGAAAATACTAGAGTGGGGATGAATAATATTATCCAAAATAATCACAAATAAAAACTTAATCCATCTATTTATGCCTAAGTCTTCCATGAGAGTTTCCTCACTTGGGACTTAATCAACAAATCATTGAACTTGCAAGAAAGAGTAAGAGCACTGCGGAATTAAACAAATAATGCAAGCAAGAGAGATAGAGTAAGAGACAATGAATCACACACAAACACGAGAGATTTTATCCTAGTTCGGTTAATCTGTGACCTACACCAGCATCCACTAACCAACTCTCGACAAGAGAGCAACCTTGCCTCAACAACATTGAGGACTTGTACAACCTTACCTATTCTCTACTAATAGGACTTCCCAAGTACAACAAGCAACCTCTTCCCAAGAAGACCTCACACTAGAGACTTTTGTCTAATTACAACTAGTAACCAATTCACCAAGCAATTTATAGCAATAAACTAACCGCCTCTATCACAAGAGGATTTCACAATTAGTAGATAAGATTCCGATAGCCAAGAGATTGAAGCTTTTGCGTGAATTTGTGGCTAAGGAAAAACACTAATTGTGATCTCAAGAGAATCAAAGTTAAGCTTGAGGAGATCACAATTTTATGGCATAGAAAATTGATTGCTTAAAATCTTTGAAAAGAACTTTAAAACGTTGGCAAAGAGAAAATCTTTTGATGGCTTTAAATCACTTAGAAAATCTTAGAAATTGTTCATTCAATGCATATTAACTTCAAAAACCAACCCTCTATTTATAAGCGAAGAATCTGCCTAAAACAGAAACTGTCTTCCAACGTCTCTCCAACGGATAGTCAAAATCAAGTCAAATGTTACCGTTGGGGTCAAGAAGTCGACCATAGTGCATTGACTGGTCAACTCCTGCCTCACTTGTCGACCAGCAAATTAACACCGGCTGACTAGCTCCCTGGCAGAGCCACAGAATCCCGAGATCATATGATGTGCACTAATCAACCACATCGTAACTATTGATCTACCAGTTTTCTGATACACTGAGACATATCAGAAAACTCTTGGATTTTCTTTTTAAATCATTTTAAAACATATTTAAACATTACAAATCATTAAAACATTTTTTTATGTTTCCATGTGTGTGAACCTTCAATCTAAGGCCTTATATTAAGTCTAAAGACACGAAAGAAAATACATCAATATTTACCCAAGTCTCTTGGCTTTGATATAGTCTTGAATCTGTATCTTCGTATCTTTGACTCTTTGAAATTTCAAATGCGTTGATTGAGCTTCATCCACTTTTCTATCTTGACTAAGTGCTCTTTAATTTGGATTTCTTCATGGCTTTGGAGAGCTCTGTTAGTCTTGAAGTGAATCTTTCATGCACAACTTTGAACTCATTCTTATGTAATTAATTTTGTACCTACAAGCTCATAAACATGATTAGTACACCTTATTTTTTTAATGACAATCAAAATCACACTTGGGATGTTTCAAAATTCAACAAAAACAACTAGTAAAAATTCCAACGTTATAGGTCAATGGCTAGTTACTAGTCAACTATAGTTCATCCACTACTCGACTAGTAGGCAGCTAGCCGACTGGTTGGTGAACAATGGTTGACTAGTTTAGCACTGTCAAAATTTTCAAGAACAATAGTCGATTCTAGTTCAAGAACTAGTTGACTAGAGTGTAACCTAATCATTAGCTGACTAGTTCCATAATATTACTCGACTAGTTTTTTGGCACTGTCACAGCCAAGTGCAGATACAATAGCTAATTGACTGGAGTATCATTTTGGTTGTATAGTTTGCCTGAACTTATATTTATGGCCTATAAAAGTGATTTTTGACTTAGAAAATGTTTTAAAACAATTTACAACATTTTTTATATCTATTCCTAAGTATGTGTGAACTTCAAACAACGCTTTCAAATGCAAAGACAAGGAGATTAAACATTTACGCCAAAATTAAATTTTACATTGATGTTCTTGATGCATTCTTGACACTTGAGATCCTTGTTTAGCTTCTTTTGATTTATAGCCCTGTTGAACTCATATTAGCTTTTGAGTTCTTGATTTACTTCATATACATGCATCCATATATTAGCGGACCTATCTGCTTATCATCAAAACTCTATGGGATGACTCAATACCTGTGACGATTCAAATTCACCACTATGTGTATTTCTGTATAAATAATATTAAAATATTTTTAAATGATTTTAAATATGTTTATAGATCTGTAAATATTTTTTATAATTTTTTTGTATTTTTCTGAGACCAAAACAACTTTAAACCCTCAAACCCACAACTCACGATCAATAAACACATTTTGCATCAAAACTCATATTTCTGTATCTCAGAATTTTAAACAGATATTACTTTCATGATCCTTATTACTTTAGAAACCCATGATAATTTTCTGGAATTTTCAGAGACAAATGGTTAAAATGATATTTTAATATTAAAATAATAATAAAATAATATTTTTAATAATTACCCTAACTAATTTATACTTAACCTGGTTTAATAAACTTAAGTAACTCACCTATTCCACTCAACTCTGTCGGCAGCCAGGAAGGGGAAAATGTGGGTTCATTTTCCATGGTTAGTCAAACTACCCAACTAATATAATTAATGACCTAATTAAGTACACTAATAATTATATTAATAATATAATATTATAAATACCCCTATAATTAAGTACACCAATAATTATATTAATAATATAATATTAAAAATACCCCTATGTAACCCACGCCCCTCTCATTCACATCAAACCCACTCTCTTCCTCGTGACGTTTTCTTCTAACCACGCGGCAAATCGCCATCTCCCCTTCTCCGTCGATAGCCCACTTCCGATGACCGCCACACTCCGACCAACTCCTCCGACGAAGCCTTCCCCCCACAGTTCACACCCTCTCCGGTGATCCCCCTCCTTCAACCAACCGACGTCTCTCCCCCCTTGTCCGACGAAGCCCAACCCTCGTCGGTGACCGCCGCCCCTCCACCTCCACTTCGACCTGCCCCATGGCAAGTCATAGCCACTGCTCATCGACGAAGAAGCTCCACGGCCGAGCTCCCCCTACCGGCCACAGCTCAAGCTACAAGGTCCGCCCTCCTAAGCTCGTCGTCCAACCCTCTGACTTCATCGTCTCCGCTGGCTCTGCCTCCGCGCTGCCGCTGTCTCTCGAGCACCACAGCAACATTGGCCCAAGCCATGTGTAGTCATACATTCGAGCGCCAAGATCGCCATCGCATCCCCTATTTTCGAGCTGCCTCCGCCATGCCCAAACGCCGTTGTGGGCCGTCTCGCCACCCATGTCCCCACCGTCGCCGCCCAAGACCCCGTCGTCCGCCTGAACCCCCGACGCCACTGCCCCGTAGCCGCTGCAGCGCGCACAGGAAGAGAGAAGAAGAAGAGAGAAAAGAAAGAAAGAAGAGAGAGAAATAAATAAAATAATAAAATAATAAAATAAATAATAAATAATTTAAGCACGCGAAAAATAAAGTGAGACCATCGAAAAATCGTACACATCACCTGGAGCGTGTAGGCACATGTCTCTTAATTTTCAGGCAAGTATTTTACCCATAATAGATTTTTCAATATTATTGCTATTTATGTCAATTTAGCTAAATAATTTATTGCCATCAAATTTCAACGTAACTTATATGCGTAAGAATATCTGTGCATAAAATTCTGACATGTAACTTTTCCTATGTAAATTTTGAAACATCTTTAGTAATTCATTTTTAAATTTAAAAATTAATTTTTAGTCATTTAAATTCAGAAAATTGATTATTAATTGCATAGAAATTATTAAAAATGCTTGTTAGCCTCAGAAAATTATTTACTACTTAGATGTATTCATATGATTAGCTGTAAATGTTTTCAAATTCGTTTCATATAGTAAATGCTTGATTTAAAAATAGTAAAATTGTTATATTATAAATTGGTGACATGTCACTCGCCATAAAATTTGTAATTCTCTGCTTCCCAAAGGCGATGGAAACGAGAATCTTTGGGAATGGAAACGAGAACGTTACAAAGGTCCGCATGAACAGGAGCGGTGAAGCTCGAGTTCACTAAACGTCTGTTACAACAACATTGCAGGATTCTTGCATGCATTCAGAACGACAGAACATTCATTCATTCAAAGCCACATCTAGAAGCAGGGCCGGTCCTGAAGATAATGGGGCCCGGGGCGAATAAGAAATTTGGGCCCTTTAAAAATAGTATACAAAAAGAAAGAAAATTTATTAGAGGAGGGAGAACCATGTTCCTAACCTAAGAAGATGATCAAAATTTAAAAGACAATTTTCTTGAGGCTGTTCCTTTGGTCTAAGTGATGTCACAATAAGGGCTTATGCAATCATGATTATCTAAATCAAGGAATAAAATGATATCGAACATCATCAGTTTGACCTAAATATTTGTAGGAGATTATAGCTTGTAGGATTCTATTGCAGAAGCATAACATGAAATGCAATTTAAAAGAAGCACAAATAGATAGGAAGAGACCTTTTTGCAGCCATGCTTTGCCATAAACTCGTACAAATTTATCGTTCCGATCAAATTGTTATTGTAATAAAGAAGAGGCTTTGCAACGCTCTCACCAACAGCTTTTGGACCAGCAAAATGAATCACAGCATCATATCTGTGCCCCAAAAAAAAGAAGAACAACGTCTACTCTGATCAAACACAAGCATGCATTGAACCAGCATTTGTAAACAACTGCCTGTTTTTATAATGATCAAACATGACATTTTAATCGTCTAGTAATTAAAGATATGCAAGTATAGAGAAAACCCATGTGGGGAAAAGGCAAAGGAGCTTACTTTGATTGAGAGAAGACCATTTCCAGGTCATCCTTGTTCCTTAGATCTCCCTGCCAAAGATAGCAAACAAACTTTAAAAATCCACTAAGAGAGATTGAGAGATTGATCAAGAGAGGAGCAAGTGATTAAGATGACCAACCAAGTAAAATTGAAGATTTTGGGAGAGATTGGGGCCTGCAAGATCTCTCACTCTCTCCACTGCCTCATCGCAAGAATTATCAAGGTTGTCAATGAGTGAAACAAGGAACCCCTCCTTCAGGAGCTGGAGAACAGTGTGGGACCCAATGAAGCCTGCGCCCCCAGTCACCAGGAGCTTCCTCATTTCCGAATCAATATTTGCAGGGCGTGAAACAGTATATATTAACTGCACTTCGAAATATCAAACGACGGTTGTTCCTCAGTTGACTCTTTTTTTTAAAATAATGTATCAACCTACTGAAAAAATATCAAACCTGCCCCCCGGCCTTGGGCCCTGGGCGGCTGCCCTGGCTGCCCTGGGTCAGGGCCAGGCCTGTCTAGAAGTTCGTACACGAAGTAAAAACAAACGGTCTCAGCATGGCCAAAGGAAACTACAACATGGAAAACATACTCCTACTACAAAGTGTTAAAGCAAATCTAAAGCAGCAACAGAATGAGCCTCTAGTCCTCCGCAGGGAGCGACTCCTGGTCACTAAACTCCTGGCTCACTCGGTCAGCCGTATCAAATAACTCCTGCTCCTGGTACTCTGTCTCGTGATCTGACATACATTCCAAAAACATGAATGTATGTCAGCAAGGGTCTGACAAGTGAGAGGTGAGATGACCCAAGACAAGGTGTACGAATTATTAAAACAGATTAAGGGAATGTTAACAGTTTTAATGTCACAGTTATACATTTTAATCCACGATACATTATGAGCATGGCAGTTCTAAAGATTTAAAATAAAGCATTTCTGAGCATATTGCAGTTCTAAAGAATAGTACAAAACTATAATCATGGCAATTCTAGTGTGCAGGTGACGTGACAACAATTTATTCAAGTTCCATGCATATGTTTTCTATCATGCCTAGGATTCACGCCTTTAAGTCATGGTGAGTGAATCAATACTTCTCACAGTGGTATAATCGTGATTGACGCCACCCAACGTATAGATGGTGCTCTTGAAGGGGACCTTTTCACACATGCTGAGTGGCAGCTCAACCCTAACCCCACCCAAATGTTGTACTGGGACACGAGCCAGCCTAATCAAGTTCACTAGTTCACGAATTCAAGATTTTTCCATCGAGGGAACGAGTTCGCGAATGTTGTGCTGGAACACGAGCCAGCCTAATCAATATGCACGAGTTTACAAATTCAAGTTCTTTCAAAGTACTCCATCAATGTCCATGATACTATGCAATTTTAATCTATCACAAGATGGAATTCTAACAAGTGTGTACAAAAATGATATGAAGCATCATTCCATATTAATTATCAGCATTTTCATAAGTTATGTCATGTAAAACAATTTAAAACAAGGTAATTAATTGGTTAAGTAATGAACATGCTGCATACAAGTGTTTTTCATTAGTAAGTCTTGAATCCTAAACATGCGAAACTTCATATCAACGTGTCACATAACAAGTGTTGATTATCGTGGCAATTTTCGTGAGTGTCATTTCATGGTCAATTTTCTATAATTCAGCTAAACATGAAAAATGCGATTAAATAAGTTAAACTGCAATAATTTGCACACTTGCCTGTTTCCGACGATATTGGGTGACGAGGTGATCGCGGTGAAAAATGTGATTTATCTGCGACATAGATTTCATGATAATAAGCTAAACATATTTAATTTAATATAATGACATTAAAACTTTACATACATCTATATAAACTTACGCAAGCAATATTATAACTAAGCTGTAATATATATTACACATATAATACACTGCCTACACTAATGTAATACTGTTTATATAACATACTATATATACCTAAGGTAATATTATACACAGTTTATGTTTGTTTACACATGTAATATTATACACATGTAGTATTATAACAATATACAGTTTATGTGTATATTTACTTACATATGTATATAACTAAACACAATGATAATAGGATAGTATACCATGCATTCTTTACTGTTCACTCGTTTAATATACTGTTCATGCATTATTAAACTAACAACTTACGTACTTTGTAGTTTGCGTAACTTCGTTGTCGTTGTTCTCTAGTCGGGGATCGGATGGCGACTGCAGTGGTGACAAGCTCGAGTACAGCAGCGCACGACAGCGAGGCTGTGGTGCGACGTCGGAGGCAGTGTGTGGGGCTACCAGAGGAAGAGGACGTCGGTCGGATGTTGATGGCATCCTGTGGTGGCGGACGGCGAGGCTAAGTTTCCGCCAGAAGATGGTGGCGGTGTGGTTGGGTCGTTGGACCGTTGGAGTTGTGGTCGTGGGGTTTGCAGGCAGTAGAGGAGTCTGCGGGAAGTGATGGTTGTCGCGGGGTTTGTATGGAGGTGAGGGCTATGTCTTGGTGGGTGGTTACAGGGGAGAAGGAGCGGCAATGGAGGGATGCGGAAAGGGAGCGGGGGTCGGGATGGGGTTTGTCGAAGATGTGGCCAGAGGGGGCTGTCGAGGGAAAGGGTTCTGCGATGTGTGGCAGGCAGCGGTTAGGAGCAACGACAGGGCGGCGGTCCGTCGGGGCTGAGGGAGGAAGGGGAAGATGGCCGGGGCTTTGGGCTGAGGGGCGTGGGGTTTGGGAGATCGGGGATGAGAGAGAGAGTCGTCGGAGGTTTTGCGTTGGGAGGAGGAAGATAATCTCCTTTTGAGTTGAGAGGGCTCGGCTGGGGGTCTGTTGGCAGAAAGGAGATGATCTCCTTTTGAGTTTTTTGTAGAGAGAGGAAGATAACGTGGGAGAGAGATGGGGAAACTAAAATGTGGGGGGTTATGTGAGATGTGTGATATGGGCTGGGTAGTTAGATTATTATTAGGATTTGATTTTTTTATATTATAAGTATCTGAATTTTCATCTGGTTTCAAATTTGAATTCGAAAAGATATTTTAGTATTTATGAAAGTAATTGTCACGCCCCGCTTCCCAAAGCAATGGATGCGAGACGTGAGAAGGTCCGCACAGACGTGGAGCTGTGAAGCCACACGCCTGATAAGCGTCAATAAAACATATGCAGGTCCCTGTAAGTGCAAATGGAACAACAATAATAATAGCAAGAAAGAGAGACTGATAAGAGTTAACCAATCTCAGAATTTGTCCACAACAATATTCAACATCACAGAAAAGCCACCAGGCTAAAGGAAAAGAGTCTAAAGGCCCAAAACATGGCCAACAAAAGACAACATAACAAAGTATTGGTGTCGCGCACCGAAAAACTACAGCAGTCTAAAATAAAAGGGAAAGTTCAACGAAGACACTAGGACTGGTCCCCGGTGTCCACGTACTCTTCCTCAGCAAACGCCGGTCCTGACTCGGCGTCAGCAAACACCACGTCCTCTCCAACGAACTCTGGCTCAGGATCTAACATGTGTCACCCAAAAGAGAGAGGGACACATGTCAGCAAGTCTAAAAGACTTGGGCAAGGAAACTGAAAGTAAACTAACAACCTAACAGTTCAAGTAGGATGCAATGACATGACATTTAAGTATGATGCAACAGTTAAAAGGACAAGAAGGGACAAGCACGCACGGTGTAGCAAAAGCTACCAAATCACTAATTCACGAGTCACTTATCACGATTTTCACTTATCATGATTCACTATACACGATTTTCACTTTGTGCTCAGAGTTTCCGTCTTTTGGCTAGAGTGGCTGATCGGGCCAACTCCTAAGCTCAAGCGACCGTTTAACCCTACCCCTCCACGTGTATCGAGCGTTGGGATTAGCAACACACTATGCTCGCTTCTGGATCACGAGCCAGGAAGTGTATTTGGCATAGGGGTGCACCTAGCCTCAATGTCACGATGTAAGTGTCAAAATCCTACTCGCCGCAGCTTACATTTTAAAGTAGCGTGTGCTACACAAACACGATGAACAAGCAAGTATACAATGACATGGACAGATATTCACGTACCGTTAATTGAAAATAAACATGACATGCAAGCATGATGAAGGTGACGGATCTAGCTTCGTTGTCAAGCTAGATCAAGGGCGTCTAGGCAGCTATCCTTTCACTGCCTAGTCTCTTTTACGCTAAAATAAGGAAATGGCCTAGAACATGGCCCAAAACCCTAAGTGGCAAGTTTCACTTGCCTAGCACCGAGGATGACGATCACGAAGGTTCGTCTCACGAACGCTAATCTACGGGGAAGTCACTGTTATGGAGAAACAATCATCAAAACAACATTCATTTTATTAGGGTTTTACAAAATCACAAATGGGTTATGAGCATATTATAGGATCGAGTTATTACCGAATCGTAGCGGAAGAATGATGCCGAGCAATCACGGCAACGGAAGAACGATCCGGAGAACTAGGGCTCAGATCTGAAATGGATGGAGAAATCTGGAGAAAATGGGATTTTGTGGGTTTTGGGGGTTTTCCGGCAGCCTAGAGGAGATGGCCCGCGCTAGAAAGCGTGAGGGGAGCTCCGGTGATGAAGGAGGAGGGCTAGGGGAAGATAGATGATGATTTGGGGAAGAAGGAGGCTCAGAAGGAAATGAAAGAAGAAGGAAAACGATTGGGGGGTTTAAATAGAATTCGTGCGACGGCTGGGCAAACCCTAGGTTTACGACAGCGAATAGTCGGTCAAAGAAGAGTTGTTGACCGACTAGTTTAAGAACTAGTCGGTCGGTCGACCAACTGTGACCGACTACCACCAAACAGTAACTCAGGTCGTCAAAATGGTCAATGAATTAGTCGGTTAAAGAACAATGGCTGACCGACTAGTTTGCAACCTAGTCGGTCGGTGGTTGTTCTTGGACCGACTAACGATAAACAGTAACTCAGGTAAAATTAATCAAAGGAACTAGTCGGTCTGAGAGCAAGTTCTGACCGACTAGTTTCACATCTAGTCGGTCGGTAGTTGTTCTTAGACCGACTAAGAGTAAACAGTAACTCCTGTACAATTGATTCAATGAACTAGTCGGTTCCAGTAGAGTTCTTGACCGACTAGATCTCAATCTAGTCGGTTGGTCCCCCTTCTTGAACCAACTAAAGTGCACAAAAAGTGCCGAATTGAAGCGCAAAGCTTCGGGAAGATTTCTATAGCTTCTAAGATCACTCTAACTCTAAAATATGAGCGATTTGAAGTTCGTCATGAGTGACTTACTCCAAGATCAACGATTCTAAGGAAGAAGCTAGAAAATCACGACGAAACGATCGAAAACGAAAGCTACGGAGACGGAAACCACACATAAGGAGAAAATCCACCAAAACATATATATATAACATAGATAATCTAAATACATGAAAAACCAGTCGTTACATCCTCTCCAACTTAAGAAAAATTCCGTCCTCGGAATTTCCCAACACTCACGTGTCTGGGAACAAAAGTGGGTAGCGCTCTCGCATCTCATCCTCATTCTCCCAAGTAGACTCTCTTGGCGAGCCGTGTCACCACATCACCCTCACAAGATTGACAACCTTGTTCCGGAGTGACTTCTGACGCCTATCCAGAATCTGCACTGGCTGCTGGTCATACGTCATATCAGGGCGAACGGTAATCTCCGAGAAATCCACAGCATGAGATGGATCGCTAATGTATCGACGAAGCTGCGACACATGAAAAACATTGTGAACTCCCTCCAAAGATGGCGGCAAGGCTAAGCGGTAGGTTACCCCGCCAACTTTCTCCAGAGCGTCAAACGGTCCAATGTATCGCGGGCTCAACTTCCCTCGCTTCCCAAAGCGAATCACACCACGATTCGGGGAAATCTTCAGAAACACATGGTCGCCCGGCTGAAACTCCAAGGACGGCGTTTAGCATCCGCCCAATGCTTAAAACGGCCCTGAGCAATCCTCAACCTCTCCTGAATGTTCCTGACAACATCCACAGCCTCCACAATCATCTCAGGTCCCAACAGCTCCTGATCTCCAACGTCATCCCAACTCAATGGTGATCGACATTTCCTCCCATACAGCGCGACAAAAGGCGCCATGCCAATACTCGCCTGGAAGCTGTTGTTGTAAGAGAACTCCACCAGATGCAGATGGTCCTCCCACGAACCCTTGAAATCCAACATGCACGCCCTCAGCATGTCCTCCAAGATCTGAATCATCCTTTTGGACTGGCCATCCATCTGCGGATGGTACGCCGTGCTGAAACTCAGATGCGTACCCAAACTCTTTTGCAAACTCTGCCAGAACTGAGATGTGAACCTCGTGTCTCTATCCGACATGATACTCACGGGGACTCTGTGAAGTCGTACGATCTCCTGCACGATTCACATTACATCACTATCTAAACTAGGAAGAGGAAATAGAAACGGAGAGTAAAAGAATCTACCTCCATGTATCTCCTCGCTAGCGCCTCAGTGGACTGTCCTACTCGGAATGGAATAAAGTGCGTGGATTTGGTCAATCGATCTACGATCACCCAAATCGCGTCATTCTGCTTTGGACTCCGAGGTAGTCCAGTCACGAAATCCATAGTGATGTGTTGCCACTTCCACTCCGGAATCGGAAGCAGTTGTAGCAACCCTGCCGTACGCTGATGCTCCGCCTTCACTTGCTGGCAAACCAAACACTTGGCTACACCCCGAGCGACGCTCCTCTTCACACCATGCCACCAATAGTTCAGACGAAGATCCTTGTACATCTTGGTCCCACCAGGATGCACAGAATACGGCGAACTGTGTGCCTCCACCAACAACTCCTCTATGATATCCCCAGCTGGCACACACAACCTGGCTCCATATCTCAGCGAGCCATCCTTATGAATCAAAAAGTCAGTCCGCAGACCGGCTTCTACCTGCTCCCGAATCTTTACCAGCTTCGGATCCTCAGCCTGGCCAGCCTTGATCCGTTCCACAATCGACGACTGAATCTGCATACTCATCAACGGAGAAGCTTCTCCAGGAAGAACAATCTCAAATCCAGACTCGCAAAAATCCTGCTGCAATATCCACTGCAAGGTCAAAATCATCACCGCTGGAAGCCTACTCAGCGCATCGGGAACCGCATTCACCTTGCCAGGGTGATACTGCAAATCAATCTCATAATCCGCCATGAGCTCCAACCATCGACGCTGTCGCATGTTGAGCTCCTTCTGAGTAAAAATATACTTCAAGCTTTTGTGATCGGTGAAGATCTTCACTTTCTCACTCAGCAAGAAGTGCCTCCAAATCTTGAGCGCAAACACGACAGCAGCCAACTCCAAATCGTGTGTCGAGTAATTCTTCTCATGAGTCTTGAGCTGACGCGAAGCATACGCCACAACATGCCCGTGCTGATGCAACACACAACCGAGACCCTTGCCAGAAGCATCGCAAAAGATCTTAAATCCTCCACTGCGATCAGGCACAACAAGAATAGGGGCAGTCGTCAATCTCTCCCTCAGAACACCGAAGGCATTCTCACAATCACCCGACCAAACAAAAGGCACATCCTTCCGCGTCAATCTGGTCATCGGCTCAGCAATACGGGAAAAGTCCTTAATGAAGCGCCGATAGTAACTAGCAAGCCCAAGGAAACTCCGGATCTCATACGCTGACTGCGGAACAGGCCACCCTCTGATGGTCCTGATCTTCTCGGGATCCACTGAAATACCATCTCCAGTCACCACATGCCCGAGAAAAGCAACTCTGTCCAGCCAAAACTCGCACTTCGAAAACTTAGCATACAAACGATGCCTCCTCAAAATCTCCAACACTGTCCTCAAGTGCGAGGCATGCTCCTCCTCCGACTTAGAATAGATCAAAATGTCGTCAATAAAGATAACGACAAACTTATCTAAAAAGTTATAGAAGATCAGATTCATCAGATTCATGAAAACTGCGGGTGCATTGGTTACACCGAAAGGCATAACCACAAACTCGTAGTGTCCATACTTCGTCCTGAACGCTGTCTTCGGAACATCTTCCTTCTTCACCTTCAGCTGATGATAACCACTCCTCAGATCCAACTTCGAAAACACCCTCGAACCTCCAAGCTGATCAAAAATATCATCGATGCGAGGCAACGGGTATTTATTCTTGATGGTCACCGCATTCAGCTCCCGATAGTCCATGCACATGCGACGCGAACCATCCTTCTTCTTCACCAGCAGCACCGGTGCTCCCCACGGAGACACACTAGGATTGATATAACCCTTCTGTAAAAGCTCATCCAGCTGCTTCCGCAATTCCTCCAACTCAGCGGGTGCCATACGATATGGCGCCTTCGATATCGGCTGCGCTCCCGGAATAAGATCAATCGAAAATTCGAGAACTCGATCAGGTGGCAACCCAGACATCTCCTCAGGGAAGACATCATCGAAGTCCCGTACAACCGCTGGCCTCTCCAGCTCCATCTGCATAGCCACAAACTCCACTGGCCTGGCCCGAAATCTGACAGGACCAAGCGAACTGCTACTCCGGCTGAACTCGAATACTGGATGTCCGGGAATCTCGAACACCACCTTCTTCCTCCGACAGTCGATCATAGCATAGAAGCTCGCAAGCCAATCCATCCCAAGGACCGCATCATAGTTGATGATGTCGTGGACAATGAAATCAGCGTAAAGCTCATGTCCACAGACCACCAACGAGCAAGAATTGCAACCACGATGCACCGAGACCACGCCATTTCCTGTAACGATATTCCAACTCTTGGAAAGAGGGGATGTCGACAAGGAATGCTTCTCCACGAAGCTCCGAAAAATAATGCACATCGATGCACCTGAGTCAAAGAGAACTCGTGCAGGAAATGTGCACACCAAAATCACACCTACAAACAGTCTAACAATCAAGCCCTAGTCTAGCAAACAATCATATGCAAGCAACCAAACATAATCTAACAATCAAAACTAGCTAGGAAAGTAACAGCTAGAAGGAGAGTTACCTGCGATAACCTCATCCACAGCCTCGCTCTCCACAGTGGTCATCAGAAAAGCCCGCCTCCTCTGTGGAAAAGCCTGCTGAAAAGCCTGCCTCTGTGGAACAAGAGCTGCTCCACGTCCAACAGGAACAGACGCTCTCTGCTGCAACGGCTGTGCTGCAACAGGTGCCCTCCAAGGCTGCTTGATACTCGGACAATCCTTCAGAGAATGTGAAGCATCACCATAGCCCAAACACTGACCCAAAAGCCTCCGGCACTGGTCCTTCACATGTCCCGGCTTGCCACAATGATTGCAAGTCTTCAGAAGAGGCCCACCTGGCCTCTTGAACTGAGCTGGCTGGTTGGGCCTGAATCCAGGCCTAACCACCGCTCTGGCCTGCTCCACAGGCCTCTTCCCAGCACCAGAAACATGTCCCCTCCTCTGGCTCAGGTTTAGCTCCTGCCTCCTCGCAGCTACCAGAATCTTCTGGTAAGAGTCCAGATCAGAGGAAGACACGAAACTCTGAAGCTCCAAAGCAAGTCCCTGCAGGAACCTCTGAGCCCTCTCATCAGCATCCTGCACCATCTTCGGTGCGAACCGACTCGGCCTAGTGAACTCCTGGTGGTATGGGTCCACCGACAAGCTCCCTTGCTTCAGCTCAATAAAACGCTGCAGCATCTCCTTCCTAGCAGCCTTCAGAAAGAACTTCTCATCAAACCTGGACTTAAAGGTAGCCCAAGCTATCGGCTCCACCAGCATCTTCTCTTCCGCATCCCACCAGTTCCGAGCATTATCCTTGAGTTGCCTCTTCGCCAGATCAACCCATCCAGCCGGGCTGATCTTCGCCATCTTCAAATTATCCTCTATGTTCCGAATCCACTCATCGGCAGCTAGAGGACCCTCAGACCCATCAAAATAAGCGGGACCCAGCTCCCGAAATTGCTTCACTCCCGGCTCGGAGCGAGGGGCATCCTGGATTGCCCGAGCAGCTCGAGCAACTGGAGCATTCTGGACTTGCAGGAGCACGCCCCGCTGCACCTGCATCATCTGAAGCATCATCCGCATCATCTCCCCATTGGTGGGCTCCCGCTCAGGCTCCTCGTCATGAGGGGGCGCACTACCACCACCATGGGTAAATAGCCTTCCTCCCATCTAATGACGCAGAAAACGAAACAAATTAGACTCATAGCTTATGACTCGGATGTCGAACTTAGTTGTTGGACAATCTAATATTATTATCGTTGATCCGATAATTCACAGTTACAGAAAGCGACCTGCATGGGCCACCAACAAAACCTGTCACGTCCCGCTTTCCAAAGCAATGGAGGCGAGATGTGAGAAGGTCCGCACAGACATGGAGCTGTGAAACCACACGCCTGATAAGCGTCAATAAAACATATGCAGGTCCATGTAAGTGCAAACGGAGCAACAATAATAATAGCAAGAAAGAGAGACTGATAAGAGTTAACCAATCTCAGAATTTGTCCACAATAATATTCAACATCACAGAAAAGCCACCAGGCTAAACGAAAAGAGTATAAAGGCCCAAAACATGGCCAACAAAAGACAACATAACAAAGTATTGGTGCCGCGCACCGAACAACTACAGCAGTCTAAAATAAAAGGGAAAGCTCAACGAAGACACTAGGTCTGGTCCCCGGTGTCCACGTACTCTTCCTCAGCAAACGCGGGTCCTGACTCGGCGTCAGCAAACACCATGTCCTCTCCAATGAAGTCTGGCTCAGGATCTAACATGTGTCACCCAAAAGAGAGAAAGGCACATGTCAGCAAGTCTAAAAGACTTGGGCAAGGAAACTGAAAGTAAACTAACAACCTAACAGTTCAAGTAGGATGCAATGACATGACATTTAAGTATGATGCAACAGTTAAAAGGACAAGGAGGGACAAGCAGGCACGGTGTAGCAAAAGCTACCAAATCACTAATTCACGAGTCACTTATCACGATGTTCACTTATCACGATTCACTATACACGATTTTCACTTTGTGCTCAGAGTTTCCGTCTTTTGGCTAGAGTGGCTGATCGGGCCAACTCCTAAGCTCAAGCGACCGTTTAACCCTACCCATCCACGTGTATCGAGCGTTGGGATTAGCAACACACTATGCTCGCTTCTGGATCACGAGCCAGGAAGTGTATTTGGCATAGGGGTGCACCTAGCCTCAATGTCACGATGTATGAGTCAAAATCCTACTCGCCGCAGCTTACATTTTAAAGTAGCGTGTGCTACACAAACACGATGAACAAGCAAGTATGCAACGACATGAACAGATATTCGCGTACCGTTAATTGAAAATAAACATGACATGCAAGCATGATGAAGGTAACGGATCTAGCTTCGTTGTCAAGCTAGATCAAGGGCGTCTAGGCAGCTATCCTTTCACTGCCTAGTCTCTTTTACGCTAAAATAAGGAAATGGCCTAGAACATGGCCCAAAACCCTAAGTGGCAAGTTTCACTTGCCTAGCACCGAGGATGACGATCACGAAGGTTCGTCTCACGAACGCTAATCTACGGGGAAGTCGCTGTTATGGAGAAACAATCATCAAAACAACATTCATTTTTATTAGGGTTTTACAAAATCACAAATGGGTTATGAGCATATTATAGGATCGAGTTATTACCGAATCGTAGCGGAAGAACGATGCCGAGCAATCACGGCAACGGAAGAACGATCCGAGGAACTAGGGCTCAAATCTGAAATGGATGGAGAAATCTGGAGAAAATGGGATTTTGTGGGTTTTGGGGGTTTTTGGGGGTTGGCGGCGGCCTAGAGGAGATGGCCGGCGCTAGAAAGCGTGAGGGGAGCTTCGGGGATGAAGGAGGAGGGCTAGGGGAAGATGGATGATGATTTGGTGAAGAAGGAGGCTCAGAAGGAAATGAAAGAAGAAGGAAAACGATTGGGGGGTTTAAATAGAATTCGTGCGGCGGCTGGGCAAACCCTAGGTTTACGACAGCGATTAGTCGGTCAAAGAAGAGTTGATGACCGACTAGTTTAAGAACTAGTCGGTCGGTCGACCAACTGTGACCGACTAACACCAAACAGTAACTCATGTCGTCAAAATGGTCAATGAATTAGTCGGTTAAAGAACAATGGCTAACCGACTAGTTTGCAACCTAGTCGGTCGGTGGTTGTTCTTGGACCGACTAACGATAAACAGTAACTCAGGTAAAATTAATCAAAGGAACTAGTCGGTCTGAGAGCAAGTTCTGACCGACTAGTTTCACATCTAGTCGGTCGGTGGTTGTTCTTAGACCGACTAAGAGTAAACAGTAACTCCTGTACAATTGATTCAATGAACTAGTCGGTTCCAGTAGAGTTCCTGGCCGACTAGATCTCAATCTAGTCGGTTGGTCCCCCTTCTTGAACCAACTAAAGTGCACAAAAAGTGCCGAATTAAATCGCGAAGCTTCGGGAAGATTTCTATAGCTTCTAAGATCACTCTAACTCTAAAATATGAGCGATTTGAAGTTCGTCATGAGTGACTTACTCCAAGATCAACGATTCTAAGGAAGAAGCTTGAAAATCACGACGAAACGATCGAAAACGAAAGCTACGGAGACGGAAACCACACATAAGGAGAAAATCCACCAAAACATATATATATATATAACATAGATAATCCAAATACATGAAAATCCAGTCGTTACAGTAATAATAGTACATTATTACAAATTTGCCTCATAACGTCCAAAAATTAAAAAGAAAATACCGGGGCGATCGTGGCGTCGTGAGAATCGCAAAAACAGGGTTCGGTCACGCATTTGAGCTAAGGAAAAATAATACTAAAATCAAAGACAAAATATACACATAACAAAGTACGTATTAAATACGTACGCCAGAAAAGCGGCCGTTACATCCTACCCACCTTATTAAAATTCCGCCCTGGGAATATCTACCGGCTAGGGTGCGGGAAAATAGATAATGATGGCGCTCATGTATATCTTCTCTCGATATACGCACACCACGCTCTCTTCCATATGCACACACACTACTAATAAATAACAACTATGCGATCATGCGTAAATGCTCAATCAATAATACTAACACTAATAATTAATAACAATGGTAGTATCACTATTAGTAATACTAGTTAACAACCACGCTGGTAATAATAATAACACACATACGTACATCACTAGTTCATACCAATATTATTACTACTATACCATAACTATAACACAACCCAATTAATACAAAGCCATCATACAATACATTTATAATTAAGGCAAATACTTTAATACACACACCTCAACTTACTAACTGCAAGTGTGTCATCGCCTTGCACACCCACATTATTATTAATACATCATGCACCACCACATGTATACAATCATAATCCTCAATCATATAGTAATACATGTCATATAAGCACCCTACTCAATACTAATACATAAGTATAATCATATTCAGTCAAATAACACTTCAATAGTACAGTCACTTTACTCACTAGACAATACACTATACACACCCCATAATACATATCACTATATACGTATATGCACATAATACACTACACCATATGCAAAATAAACATGTCCTACTTATATGGCACTAGGCTACTACACCTACCCACCTTAAAATCAAGTCCGTCCTAAGACTTCCTTGAATATGGTCAACTTAGGGATGGGCATACTTAGACAGTAGGGTCTCTCTATCCCAGGCATACATACAAGGCAGTGGACACTCATATGCATACACTTACATGTACATTCATACTTACAATATTACCTACCACATATCTATACAAAAACATAGACATACATATTAGAGGAGGGATCAAATGACCCCCAAAAATAACCCCCAAAAATGACCCCCTATCAAAAAGCCTATGCCCCCCATTTTTTCGGAAGATCCGAACCGTTCATCTTGATTTCCACCCTCTAAATACATGACCCACCAATTCTCAACCCGATCCCATGTGTTTTGCCCGTTCATCCATCTGACCCAAATTTAACGGTTTCGCATGAACAGAACTTTTGCGAATGTTTGATGAACGGGCAAAACACATGGGATCGAGTTGAAAATTGGTGAGTCATGTATTTAGAGGGTGGAGATCAAGATGAACGGTTCGGATCTTCCGAAAAATGGGGGACATATGATTTTTGATAGGGGGTCATTTTTGGGGGTTATTTTTGGGGGTCATTTGATCCCTCCTCTACATATTATATGTTTACACAAGTATACACAATCATAGTACTTTACATAAAACTGGATAATATTACACATACACATCTATACATAGATGCAAACATATAATCATGTATACCTCCCATTATACATCAAAACACACTCACATACATCATCCCGTAGGGGCAAGCAATACCATACAATATTATAACTCTACTACTATACGTAAGACTCACGCATTTATACTATATCATAAGTAGAGATACATATAACTAAGCACATACGTAACCAGGTATAAGCACACGCCCATACGCACTAATATATATAGATCATACAATAGCTATGTACACTCAACTATAAACACACCTATTATCATGTACATTACACTCAATAAACACATAACCTTACTAGCATACAATTTCAAACATTGACAAGTACATCCAAAATACATACACCCCCAGTAGATAGTCAAACACCAACTCTGATACACACAGATATCCCTATAGTGATATAGCTATCCACACATATGTATAAATATAACACTTACTACCATATATATCACGCATATAACCGCATACGCATATACAACACAATAGACAACCATAATATACTAATATACTAAGAGTATGCACACTCGTACATGAGGGGACACAGATATCCACACACTTGGGTCCACACACACTATCTATATATACACTACGAACATCACAATTAATACCAATGGATCTACTATACCTATACCATATAAAAGTACTATAAAGGAAAAGTCAGGCATTACTTGAATCACTTGCTCAACAGTCTCAGCCTCTGCGGTTGTCATGACGAATGCCTGACACCTCAGCTGGTTCTGCCTCACTTGCTCAAAAGCCTTCTGTTGTGGAGCCAGGGGTGGTCCACGCTGAGTAAATCCAGAAGATTCAACGTCGTTGGCTTGTTGTTGCAGTGAGGGCGGTCCCTGATAGCTTGTGCAGATGTTCCGCACACCCATCCTGATCCTTCGAATAGACCAATACATCATCACTGAATATCACTACGAATTTATCCAGAAACTCGTTGAATATGATATTCATGAATACTGCAGGGGCGTTGGTCATACCGAACGGCATGACAACGAACTCGTAGTGTTCATACTTGGTCCAAAAACTGACTCATAGATGTCTGCATGCTTGACCTTCACCTGGTGGTATCCTCTCCTGAGATCCAACTTCGAGAAAACTCGTGATCCCCCGAGTTGATCGAAGATTTCATCGATGCGAGGTAACGGTTAATTATTCCTTTCAATGACTTTGTCCAGCTCCCGATGATCCACGCATAATCTTCTTGATCCGTCCTTCTTCTTAACCAACAAAACAGGTGTACCCCATGGAGATACACTAGGATGGATGAATCCTTCCTGCAGTAGCTCATCCAACTGCTTTCTTAGCTCTTCCAGCTCTGCAGGAGCCATACGATAATGCACCTTCGAAATCGATTAAGCCCCTGGCATAAGATCAATGCCGAACTCCAACGCTCGATCGGGCGGCTATCCAGAAATGTCTTTAGGGAAGACATATTCGAAATCTCTCACTACTGCAGGCTCCTCAGGTTCGACTTGCACGGACGCGACGATCATTATATTCTGCTGGGTCCGAAATTTGATAGGTCCGAGCAAACGACTAAAAGAAACTCCAAAATCTAATATGGTCAGAGCTGGGTGAGAAGCCACTAAGGTGACTCCTAAGATGATAATACTAAATCTTTTCAAGGGTGTCTAACTATCAAGCATGTGTATCTAACTAAATCTTCATATAATCTTGGTGTTGGGTTTCCCTTCCATGCTGAGACAAGGAACTCGGGTAAATTTTGTGTACGAGGTATTTCTAGACATTTTGGCTAATGATAGTCTTCCTATTGTTTTGAAGTTTGCAGATGCACGGCCTGCATGGACCACCACTAAAATCTGTAATGCCCCGCTTCCCAAAGGCAATGGAAACGAGAACGTTACGAAGGTCCGCATGAACTGGAGCTGTGAAGCTCGAGTTCACTAAGTGTCTGTGACAAAACATTGCAGAATTCTTGCATGCATTTAGAACAACAAAATATTCATTCATCAAAGCCACATCTAGAAGTTTGTACACGAAATAAAAACAAACAGCCTCAGCATGGTCAAAGGAAACTACAACATGGAAAACATACTCCTACTACAAAGTGCTAAAGCAAATGTAAAGCAGCAACAGAACGAGTCTCTAGTCCTCTGCAGGGAGAGACTTTTGGTCCCTAAACTCATGGCTCACTGGGTCAGCCGTCTTAAACAACTCCTGCTCCTGGTACTCTATCTCGTGATCTGATATACTTTCCAAAAACATGAATGTATGTCAGCAAGGGTCTGGCAAGTGAGAGGTAAGATGACCCAAGACAAGGTGTACGAATTATTAAAACAGATTAAGGGGATGTTAGCAGTTTTAATGTCACAGTTATACATTTTAATCCACGATACAGTTATGAGCATGGCAGTTCTAAAGAATAGTACAAAACTATATTCAAGGCAATTCTAGTGTGCAAGTGACGTGACAACAATTTATTCAAGTTCCATGCATATGTTTTCTATCATGCCTAGGGTTCACGCCTTTAAGTCATGGTGAGTGAATCAATCCTTCTCACGGGGTATAATCTTGAAGGGGACCCTTTCACACACGTTGAGTGGCCGCTCAACCCTAACCCCACCCAAATGTTGTGCTGGGACACGAGCCAGCCTAATCAAGTTCACGAGTTCACGAATTCAAGATTTTTCCATCGAGGACACGAGTTCGCGAATGTTGTGCTGGAACACGAGCCAGCCTAATCAATATGCATAAGTTCACTAATTCAAGTTCTTTCAAAGTACTCCATCAATGTCCATGATACTATGCAATTTTAATCTATCACAAGATGGAATTCTTACAAGTGTGTACAAACATGATGTGAAGCATCATTCCATATTAATCATCAGCATTTTCATAAGTTGTGTCATTTAAAACAATTTAAAACAATGAAATTAATTGGTTAAGTAATGAACATGCTGCATACAAGTGTTTTTCATTAGTAAGTCTTGAATCCTAAACATGCGAAACTTCATATCAACGTGTCACATAACAAGTGTGGGTTATCGTGGCAATTTTTGTGAGTGTCATTTCATGGTCAATTTTCCATAATTCAGCTTACATGAAAAATACGATTAAATAAGTTAAACTGCAATAATTCGCACACTTGCCTGTTTTCCGAAGATATTTGGTGACGAGGTGATCACTGTGAAAAATGTGATTTATCTGCGACATAGATTTTATGATAATAAGCTAAAAATATTTAATTTAATATAATGACATTAAAACTTTACATACATCTATATAAACTTACGCAAGCAATATTATAACTAAGCTGTAATATATAATACATATATAATACACTGCCTACACTAATGTAATACTGTTTATATAACATACTATATATACCCAAGGCAATATTATACACAGTTTATGTTTGTTTACACATGTAATATTATACACAGGTAGTATTATAACAATATACACTTTATGTGTATATTAACTTACATATGTATATAACTAAACACAATGATAATAGGATAGTATACCATGCATTCTTTACTGTTCACTCGTTTAATATACTGTTCATGCATTATTAAACTAACAACTTACGTACTTTGTAGTTTGCGTAACTTCGTTATCATTGTTCGCTAGCAAAGGATCGGACGGTGACTGCGGTGGCGACAAGCTCGGGTACAGTAGCACAAGGCAGCGAGGCTATGGTGTGGCATCGGAGGTGGTGTGTTGGGCTGCCAGAGGTGGAGGACGGTGGTCGAATGTTGGTGGCATCCTGTGGTGGCAGACGGCGAGGCTAAGGTTGCCACCAGAAGATGGTGGCGGTGTGGTTGGGTGGTTGGACCGTCGGAGTTATGGCTGCAGGGTTTGCAGTCGGTAAGGGGGAGGTCGGGGAGAGGTCTGCGGGAAGTGATGGTCGTCGCGGGGTTTGTACGACGGTGAGGTCTGTGGCTTGGTGGGCGGTTGCAGGGGAGAAGGAGTGGCGGTAGAGAGATGCGGAAAGGGAGCGGGGGTCGTGATGGGGTTTATCGAAGATGTGGCCAGAGGGGGCTGTCGAGGGAAAGGGTTCGACGATGTGTCGCAGGCGATGACGAGGAGCAACGACAGGGCGGCGGTCCGTCAGAGCTGAGGGAGAAAGGGGAAGATGGCCGGGGCTTTGGGCTAAGGGGCGTGGGGTTTTGGGAGATCGGAGATGTGAGAGAGAGTCGCCGGAGGTTTTGTGTTGGGAGGAGGAGAGGGCTCGGCTGGGGGTCTGTTGGGAGAAAGGAGATGATCTCCTTTTGAGTTTTTTGTAGAGAGAGGGAGATAACGTGGGAGAGAGATGGGGAAACTTGAGATGTGGGGGATTACGTGAGATGTGGGATATGGGCTAGGTAGTTAGATTATTATTAGGATTTGATTTTTATTATATTATATGTATTTGAATTTTCATCTGGTTTCAAATTTGATTTCGAAAATATATTTTAGTATTTATGAAAGTAATAATAGTACATTATTACAAATTTGCCTCATGACGTCCAAAAATTAAAAAGAAAATACCGGGGCAATCGTTGCGTCGGAGGATCGCAAAACGAGGTTCGGTCACGCAGTCGAGCTAAGGAAAAATAATACTAAAATCAAACACAAAATATACACATAACAAAATACATAACAAAGTACGTATTAAGTATGTACGCCAGGAAAGTGGCTGTTACATCCTACCCATCTTATTAAAATTCCACCCTCGGAATTTCTACCAACTAGGGTGCGGGAAAATAGATAATGATGGCACTCATGTATATATTCTCTCGATATACGCATACCACACTCTCTTCCATATGCACACACACTACCAATAAATAACAACTACACGATCATGCGTAAATGCTCAATCAATAATACTAACACTAATAATTAATAACAATGGTAGTATCACTATTAGTAATACTAGTTAACAACCACACTAGTAATAATAATAACACACATGCGTACATCACTAGTTCATATCAATATTATTACTACTATACCATAACTATAACACAACCTAATTAATACAAAGCCATCATACAATACATTTATCATTAGGGCAAATACTTTAATACTCACACCTCAACTTACTAACTGCAAGTGTGTCATTGCATTGCACACCCACGTTATTATTAATACATCATGCACCACCATATGTATACAATCATAATCCTCAATCATATAGTACTACATATCATATAAGCACCCTACTCAATACTAATACATAAGTATAATCCTATTCAGTCAAATAACACTTCAATAGTATAGTCACTTTACTCACTAGATAATACACTATACACACCCAATAATACATATCATTATATACGTATATGCACATAATACACTACACCATATACAAAATAAACATGTCCTACTTATATGGCACTACGCCACTACAACCTACCCACCTTAAAATCAAGTACGTCCTAAGACTTCCTTGAATATGGTCAACTTAGGGAGGGGCATACTTAGACATTAGGGTCACTCTATCCCAGGCATACATACAAGGCAGTGCACACTCACATGCATATACTTACACGTATATTCATACTTACACTATTACCTACCATATATCTATACAAAAACATAGACATACATATTAATACACAAGTATACACAATCATAGTACTTTACATAAAACTGGATACTATTATATATACACATCTATACATAGATGCAAACATATAATCATGTATACCTCCCAGTATACATCAAAACACACTCACATACATCATCCCGTAGGGGCAAGCAATACCATACAATATTATAACCTTACTACTATACGTAAGACTCACGCATTTATACTATATCATAAGTAGAGATACATGTAACTAAGCACATACTTAACCAGGTATGAGCACACGCCCATACGCACTAATATATATAGATCATACGATAGATATGCATACCCAACTATAAACACACCTATTATCATGTACATTACACTCAATAAATACATAACCTTACTAGCATACAATTTCAAACATTGACAAGTACATCCAAAATACATACACCCCCAGTAGATAGTCAAACACCAACTCTGATACACACAGATATCCCTATAGTGATATAGCTATCCACACATATGTATAAATATAACATTTACTACCATATATATCACGAATATAACCACATATGCATATACACACTAGACAAACATAATATACTAATATACCTAGAGTATGTCCACTCTTACACGAGTGGGACACAGAGATCCACACATTGATCCACATACTATATATATACATACATTACATCCATCTCGATCAATACAATTGTCCTACTATACCTACGTCACAAAGTTCAACCAAATACTAACACATATCCTTTAAAACTACAAACATTCAGTCACATAGTCATACCAGTATCTAGAATAATAGTCTGCATACAGATACAGCTACATATACACACACGAATATATCACACAGATATACTCGATAATAGACATACAATACTTGTATATCTATACAACACATGGCCACATACACACATCTATATATCCAACCAACTATCCATGTCTATCCTCAGGGACTCTACACCACGACTTCTAATATCAGAGCTCTATCTTAAGGCGGGACTCCTACCCACCTTAAGACTAAACTACCTTCGGAACCCTACACGCCCTACCCTTACACAGCCGCAGTGCTGTGACCTGCATGGGCCACCAAATGTAACGCCACGCTCCCCAGGATACCCGGAAAGTACGAACCTGTCTCAGGTTATCCCAGTAGGAGCGAGTGTTATGGAGAGAAATACAAAAATACAAGCAAGTCTACTACGCACTGCTGGGGTAGCACCTGTAACGTTCCCAACTACAAACCATAAATTACCAAAGAACAACACATAATAACAACAACACCAACCAGAGCACAACACTAAAAGTACATCATCCATATGTACATACTGCAATAACTGATACACCATCTCAGTTCTACCCCACAAGTAAACCCCAAGTACAACAACTCTCTACCTCGTCTCTTCTCCCAACCCCAAATTCTCAACTCTGCCACTGGACTCCACTGCTCCACCTGCTACCAACTCCAAGAGCCAACACCTGAAAAATCTACGGGGGCACGTCAATGCGTGTCCCAGTAGGATATCCCAACTCCCACGTAGTAGTACATCTATAGGCATGGACTACAGACAAGATTGATATGGCTAGGTAAAGTAAAGGCAAAGGAGGGAACATACATGCTGCACGGTGACAAGCTCCTGTAAAAGATAGTTAGCACTACGAACAACGAGTAAAGTAAGGAGAACTAAGGTGAACGACACCAAGGTATAGGCCAAAAAACATGGGCAAGCTAAGGAAGGAACAACAAGTATACAACCTCCACCAATACAAAAAGTAATAAGAGTTATCAGGTAGTGATTTGGACCCTAAGTAGTGGGTAGACCATCTTGGGACTGGACCTCACCCCCTGTTGGGGTGACACATGCAAACTCCCCCAGCTAGCTGTGGCACTCAGCCCAGTGTACAATGCTGTTAACAAAGGAGCCATGTTTCCTCCTTATTTCCCCTTCCAATTTCTTCAATTCACCTCATTTCCGCCACTTGGGCACGACAGGAGGGCCACCAACCACCATAACTGTCCAGTCCCTCATGTTTTTCCCACTACTTAGTGTCCCCCAATCTCGTGTCACCCTCCTTTAAGATGACTTAGTCATTTTCATGATTTACAAAATGTAAGGAAGAACACCAGGAACATAAAGCATACAACATAAAGGGTGCAAGTGTGTACAAGTGGTGTAAACGGACGTAAACTTAAAGAGCATAATGGGCATCTGGTGCACATAAAAGCATGCAATATAAAGGGTATAATGGAGCATCTACAAGACATGGTAGAATACCAATAATATTGCCCACACATGCACAAGTTGGGGGAGAGACATGTATGGTTCAATCATTCCCATTTCACAGTCTCCTTTCCACGCAACATATTTTCTTTTCCACAACAAGTGTCATGCCTCTTAGGGCCATGCCCATCATCCATTTCACATATCACACATCACAAATGTCATGTCTATGTTCTCCCACCTCCATCACATTCTCAACACATGTTTAATATGACGACATTAACACCAACATCAACATCAAGGTTCTAAAAAACTCGCCACGGCGACGCCATGGTGGCAAGGCTTCACCCTCACGCCCCGTTAATGTCCAAGTTGGCTCTTTGAGGTGGCACGCCGCCATGGCACGACATGGCGACACAAGGCACGCCACAAAACATAAGGCGCACCTTAAAAATTAAAAAAAAAAGCAGCCAGGTCCGCATTATAGGGCTAAGAGAACCCGAACCCGACCCGTTCTCATTATTTGAGGCTTCTTTTCATCTCGTAGTCGCCCGCATTCGATTTGGGGCCTATGGCTTTTCATCTCGCTCGCAGACAGCACTTGTGAACAAAGTTTATTCAAGATGTTGAACTAGGACATGCAAAAATCAATGTTCCTTCAAGTATCAGTAAATTTCGTTTGGATCCAATTATCCTAATAGCTTTAACAACTGTGTTAATCGATTGCTTTGATATTGATGACATATTGAGGTCACATGCTTTTTAGTTATGTAAACAATTGCTTTTTAGTGAAATAACACTTTAGTTATTTGTAAGTAGGAAGCCCACATCTCAATGTAGATGGAAGGCTATGGAATTGGTAGGATTTGAAAACTAATCCATCTAAGTGGAGCATAGTTTACTGTCTACCTCTCTATATATTATATAATATATAGACACATTTGCCGCCTTAAGCCGCGCCTTGAAAAACGCCAAGGCTCCTAAGGCTTGAGGCTTGACCTCGTCGCCACGCCACGCCTCACGCCATTTAGAACCTTGATCAACATGCACATCTTCTGCCACCAACACTTGCATGTTCATATCATTTCACATAAGCAAGATGCATTTTTGACATAAGAGTAATGCACAAGGCTCCCATACAATGCGTCATAGGCACATGCACATGTATCACAAAATCCATATGGGCACACGGCAATGTGGACTACATGGCTACAAATAAATCCAGCTTGCAGGAAATTGCAGAAAGTCATACAACAGTGTCTAATATCACCAATTTATAAGAAGAATTTAATAAAACTTCCTAAATAAGAGTTGTATGTATGGTAGTTTTGGATTCACAGATAAAATTTCATGCAAAAATATGAATTATATGATTTATGGTGAATTATTTCGTGAAGCCTGTCAGATCTGTTTTTCAGACAGATTCTCGGGTCTGTCTTGATTGCTGATTTTGGGCATATTGCAGTCAAATTTCGAATAATATGCACTGAGATGAAGTTGTAGACAAACTTGTTAAATTTACAACGAGACCAAGAACATAAAATTCCATTGTGTGTGCAAGTACTGAGGTTCATTTTTCTAAACTGTGACCAGTCTGCAAGAAATTCAGACATGTTGTAAAAATTGAATTTTTAACCTAACTTCCAGTTTGAATTGGAAAACGTTGTGAACATGAAAGTTTTTAAGGACATAAATATGCACAACATATATTTTTTTAAGCAATTTCATGTAGCCAATTAAGAGCAGATCATCACTAAAGTTTCAGCTATTCAGTATATATTTCCAGCAACAACTATAAAGACCTTTCATAATGTTAAAACATGGATTACACTAATAATCATGCATGCAATGATCCTACTAAGTGGAGTTACACTCCTACCTCTCTCAAGATGATATGAGCTTCTCTCCTTCTTCAATCTTCTTACAAGATCTCCCACAAGATCTCCATCTTAGCTAGCAAAACTTCCTCCTCCTTTGCTCAAACTCATCCACTTGCTAACATATAGGACTAGGGACTAAATGGAGATGAAAAGAAGAGATTTTGGTGAGAAAATGAGAGCAAGAGAGATGGAGGGGAGGGGGAGCACGAAATTGAGAAGATGGAGAGAAAAAATGGGAGAGAGAAGAGAGAGGTTGGTTTTAAATGCTAAAGGGTTTTTTTCTCCATCCTTCTACACAATTCTTCTCTTGTATTTTTCTTTCTCTATTCTTTTCTTCTCTCCTTTTCTTAATTCAATCTTTATCTTTTATTCATGATGAGAGGAATCATCCTTATGCACACCGACTTGCTTTATGCACACCCCTCTCTTTAATTTCTAAAAGTCTTTACTATACAAACACCCCACTACCATGCACACACCACTCTCTTAATAACAAGTATGCCATTCTGTACACACTCTCCCCCCTAAAAAACAACAAGGCCATCCATATATAATTAAAGAATCATGTTTACTACAACTAGAATTCATGTAATTATTATAAATAATACAACTAATACATTGGGAACATTTTACCATACACACCACCACACAAGAAGCAACCATATATTTATCCATAACACCCTCATACAAGCAACCATAGGCATGCAAATAATACATTCATATAGGCATACATTCATCCATATAAGCATCCACACAAGCAATCATTAGGGTACTTACTATGCGCATTACATAGATTTCTACACATACTACATGTTTACATGCATATATACAATATCTATCACATAAAACTATAGGCCCTAATGTATATGGCACTATGGGCCATTACAGCTGTGTTGCTGGAATCCAAGATCGACGGTGTAATACCATGTTTCCAAGTGTACGAGTATTGTACTAAGTATCTTTGGCCGTATTTAATACGCGTATCTTTTACCCATATTTTGGAGATTTTTCCTTAATTTTTAAAATTTATAATAATGCAAAATCTATTTTTAATTGTGTTAAATCATTATTGGGCAATATAATGGGGTTGTATTTAAATGGTATATATGGTACCCTAGTATGGCTACTAGTATTAATTAGGGTATTTCCATTTTCAAAAAAATTAGTAATACAAATTTTTCCTAGAATGATACATACCCCTAGTATGTGTCATATGTTAAGACATGCTTTGACCTAGACATGCCACAACACCCCCACACTTGGCATCATGCTAGCTAATTAGGGATGATTAGGATAGAGATGAAATTTTAAAGGAAAAAAGGAAAAAGAAAAGGTGGAAGAAAAAAGGAAAAGAAAGCAAAAACCCCTCTCTCCCCCCTTGCTAGGGCCGAACCATTTTCCCTCATCCTCTTGCTCCCCTCTTCCACCACCATGGCCGGCCATCTCCTCCCCTTGCCCTACCACTAGTCCAAATCACCTCCACCTCCTTTACCACCATGTCACCTTGGGTTTGAAGAGAAATAAGGAGCTTGAAGGAGTTGGAGCTTGGAGAAGGAGAAGAAGGAGAAGAGCTTGGAAGGAGGGAACTAAAGCTTGAAGGAGAAGGCTTTCATCAAAGGTAGGATTCATAACTCTAGTTAGGTTGCTATGTTTAGGATTGTGTAGGGAGAAATCTAGTGTGGTAGCATAATATGGTGTGCTAATAGGATCATATGATTTTATATGCCATCCAATTAAGTTAGTATGCTTCTCTACCAATTTTGATGCTTCATACATGCAAGTGGATATGTCCATGTTGGTAAATTAATGTTAGTATTCATGTAAATCATGATAATGTTAATGATAGTTCCAAGTTAATGTTTAATATTAATAGTGGTATTTATGTTAGTCCCATAGTAATGGGTTCATACTAATATGAAATGTTAATGCTAATTTGTGTAAGCTAATGTTCATGACATCCTTATGCTAATGATTAGTAGGACCTTGTAATATGCCAAGTTTATGTTAAATACTATGCCATGCGTATGCTAATATGCCATACCACATGCTAATATGACATGTCATATGCTAATATGACATGCTTATACTAGTCTGCCATGCTTATGTTAATATGCATGAATATGCTCTTACGACTCATGCTATGTGTTATCATTTTACAATTTATAACCGCAAGCGCACAACGTCGTCGTAGCGCTTTACATGTCGTTTGCAGGGATGCGGATTGATCGAGTACTAGCTCGATTTGGGGTTATATGCTAGCTACGCAGTCGGATTGGAAGGGAAAACATGGATTCACATGGTTTTAACGAAGATAACGATGTGAAAATGCGAAGAATAACAACAAGAATAACAACAATAATGAGAGGATATCAATTAAAATGGGTAAACACTATTAAAACAGAAAAAATAACAAAAACAACGTCAATAACAATGAGAGAAAGGAAAGAGGAGGCTTATCTCATTCATTCATAGAGGGGATTGTCAATCCACTTACAAACCAAGAGAAAACTCTCCAAAATATTCATCTAAAATCATCTACTCCTAGAATTCAATAAAACAGTAAAAGGAGCCAACACGGCTTAAAAGACTCGGCCCAGTAAAATACGGCGCCCATTGCTTAAATACAAAACCCTACAGGCTAACGGGTCATGCCCCAAACCCGCCTTCAAACGGTCGTGTGGTTGAACCACATGGTCGCGTCGTTTACAAAACGCTACTGTGCACTAGAGCACATTCGATTGACACGGCCGTATGGTCAAAAACCATTTGGCCGTGTATATCCTCGCTGTCGCTGAAGATGATAATGACGCGGCCATTTGGAAAAATTCCAAACGGTCGCATGAAGTTGATTTTAGAGGAAGATCGACGTAGTCGTTTCGATAAATCGAAACGGCCATGTAGACTCTGCAGACTCCCCACATTCCTCCAAAGTTTTTTTTGAGAGATACGCGGCCGTTTGGATTAATCCAAACGGTCGTGTGAATTTGTCTTTGAGTCGAGGATTGGCTCTTGTCTTCAAACGGCTGTATGAAGGCTCAAACTGTTGAAAAACTGTTCATACGGCCGCGTGGAAATACCATACGGCCTCGTGGAAATTCCATTCGGCGTGTGGAATTTCCAGCACGACCAAGCTGCACTCTAGAAAAGCTAGATTTAAAAATCGGATTTGAGCAAATGAGGTGGCGTTGGAATTGGGACGAGACACTCTTTGAATGAAAAATAAGGAGTGAAGATGACCACAGGGTTGAGAGCAGATCTTCAGTCTTTGCGAGGCTTGCATGCTTCATGTGGCATCTCCTCCAGATTCATCTTCGTTCGATTCCCTCTCCTCGCCTTTCTCGCTTCTTTCACTCCTTTGACTCTTCTTGGCACTTTTCGTCTTTTTACTGATCCATTATTCTGAATTTGTTTTCTTTTTCCTGAAACACACAAATCGGAACAAAAGAGTAAAATAGAAACAAAAGCGGATGAAATAGAATGAAACGGTGAATAAAAAGAGGCGAAAAGCGTGTGAGATTAGCGTGAAATATATGCATATAACCCACTCATCAAAATACCCCCAAGCTAAACTCTTCCTTTCCTCGAGGAAGATAAAGAAAGAGAAAAGAGCGGGGGAATGCATGCTTTTAACGAATTATATCAAGAATTCCATAGCGACAAGCACATATGCATGGAGAGCAAAGAATTTCAGACTATGGATTTATAAGCACATCAATTCTCATCAATCTATCGCTGTATAGCTTGAAAGATTATTTCTAACGTAAATAATCATGTAATATACAAAATCATGCTAGTACTAAAATCTCCAAAACAGTTCATTTATCCCGCATAAGTTATAAAAATGGAGACCAAAGTCATGCGATGGGTCGAGGAGGAGCTAGTGTCGTATAATGGGTCGTGAACTCCTAAAGGAGGTGGTATTTACAACATGTTATCATTCCATGACTCGTGAGATTGCTAGCCTCTTTAATGCCCAAAATTTTTTATCATATATATTTTTCTTTTTGGATTCTTAGTTGATTTGTGTAAGGAGTGTTGAGTCAATGACTCCCAGGTTAAACGACCTTAGGGCATCTGGCCAAAAACGACCCCTCGGACCTACTAACTTAAACCAACAAAAAATCCTATTCATATGCACTTCCCCAAGCTAGACCTTTTGAAGTGAGGCCCCGACGGTTTCTATCGTGGGGATCCGTTTACTCAGTGTTGCAGGGGGGACGGTGCATGATTTTATGTGTGTGTGTGTGTGTGTGCGCACACACACACACACATATATGGATTTAACGTAGAAAAGGTGGCACCTGATCCATTGGATCATGTGCTTAGACAAAAAAAAGGTGTGAAGTACAAGCCCCCATATGGGCTTGTACTCGTGGGGCCCCACCTTTTGTGTCTTGCACCTGATCCAATGGATCAGGTACCACCTGCTCTACATTAATCCATATATATATATACACATATATATAAGGCGACATGTCCGGGATAGTCAGTCCACCCTTTTTTGGCATGACAACTGGCTGCCATGTGGACCTCTGAAAGACTTGTATGAATTTCCGTCAAAAGCTAGCAATATGAATGTCACAGATTAGTGGACTTCCTTGGGGTGGTCTGATGATTCGGCCATCACTCAAATTCGGCCAATGTTACAAAATATTACCCTTACCTCGGGTCCAGATGGGTGGGAATGAGATCATGGCTTGGAGTTCCATTTCAAGGATGCTTAGGAAGGTACTAGACTGCGGGGTACACTCTTTCCTTCCTCTAAAATAGTCTGGCATAAAAACTTGGTTCCTAAAATGTCCTTAACTTTATTGTGTGCTTTTAGTGGGAAATTACTTACCAAGGGTAATGTCACGCCCCGCTTCCCTAAAATGGAGGCGAGACGTAAGAAGGTCCGCTCAAGCGTGGAGCTGTGAAGCTGCACGCCTGATAAGCGTCAATTTAGTATAAGCATGTCTCTGTAATTACAAATGGAACAACAACAATAATAATAATAGGATGAGACGGATATGAAATACCAATCCCAAAGTTTGTCCACAAAATATTCAACATCACAGAAAAAACCACCAGGCTAAAAAGAAAGAGTCTAAAGGCCCAGAACAAGGCCAAACAAAACACAAACATAACAGAGTATCAAACTAGGTGCCACGCACCGACAACCTAAGCAATCTAACAAAAACCAGACATAGACACTAAGACTGATCTCCAGTGTCTATGAAGTCCTCGATTAACGCGGGTTCTGACTCAGCGTCAGCGAACACCGCGTCCTCAGCAAGTAACTCAGGCTCGGGCTCTAACACGTGTCACCCAAAAGAGAAAAGGGGCACATGTCAGCAAGTCGAAAGACTTGTGCAAGGAAACTGAAAGAAAGGTAAACTAGCAACCTAACAGTTAAAGTATGGTGCATGGCAAGTAAGGTAAGATGGTAACAAGTAAAGTAAAGTACAAGTAGCAAGTAGTAGTTGTGTCATGTAATGTCAAGTAACAAGTACAAAGGATCACTCAACGAGTGCCCTATTGCCCGCAGGCTGTGTTCAAGTATCAAGTACAAGGGATCACTCGGCGAGTGCCCTATTGCCCGCAGGCTCTGTTGAGCTCGTCTTCTGGAACACGAGCCAGAAAGTGGATTTGGCATAGGATTGTGCCCGCAAAACGGGTGCCTATCCGGTACAAATAGTACAAGAATGTAGCGAAGCTACGCAATCACGACGAGTGTTCAAGCATGCAATGACATGAGCAGATATTCGCGTACCGTTAATTGAAATTAAACGTGACAGGTGAAATGCAATGACATGAACATATTCGCGTACCGTTAATTTAAATTAAACATGGCAGTTAAAATGCAATAGCAGTTAAGGATGCATGGATGACATGAACAGTTAATACGCGTACCGTTAAGGGAAAGTAAACGTGACATACAAGCATGATGAAGGTGACGGACCAAGCTTCGTTGTCAAGCTAGGTCAATGGCGTCTAGACGGCTATCCTTTCACCGTCTAGTCTCTTTTACGCTAAAGCAAGGGAAATGGCCTAAGACATGGCCCAAATCAAGAGATGCAAGTTTCACTTGCCTGATACCTGGATTGACGAGAAATGAAGATCGTCACACAAGCTAACTACGGAATAGATCACTGTTATGGCAAAACAATCATTAGAACAACGATTCTAAATTGATTTCTTAATAGAATCCTAATTGTCTAATAATCCATTTTATTAGGGTTTCACAAATGTCAATGTGGGTTATGCTAAAACTAAAGGAATCGAGTATTACCGTGAAGAAGCGGAGGAACGATGCCGAGCAACCACGGCAACGGAAGAACGATCCGGCTCAGATCTGGAAATGAGGGAAAAATCTGGAGAAATGGGTTTTGATGTGGATTTTGGGGGTTTGATGAAGGTTTGAGGAAGGTGGAAGGTGGAAAGTGTTAAGTAAGGGTTTGGATGATGAAGGATGAGCTTGGGATGAAGGATTAATGGTTTGAGGAAGATGGGGGCTCAATGGGGGAGAAATTAGGGTTTTAGGTCATGAGGAAGAAGAAGAAAACGTTTGGAGGGGTATTTAAAGAGTTTGGTGGCGGCTAGGGAAAAACTAGGGTTTCCTGTACTGTTTAGTCGGTCAAAGAATAACCACTGACCGACTAGTTTGGGAACTAGTCGGTCGGTTGACCAACGCAGACCGACTAAGTGTAAACAGTAACCTAGACGAAAATTAGGATTTAGATTTAGTCGGTCAAAGAACAACTACTGACCGATTAGTTTGACATCTAGTCGGTCGATGAACGTTCTTAGACCGACTAAGAGTAAACAGTAACTAGTGTCAAAAATAATTAATGAGTTAGTCGGTTAAAGAAGCATTGCTGACCGACTAGTTTGCAACCTAGTCGGTCAACCAACGTTCTTAGACCAACTAACGATAAACAGTAACTCTTGAATAACTTTTCAAGCTCGCTAGTCGGTTCAAGAAGGTTTTCCGACCGACTGGATCGTCATCTAGTCGGTCGGTGCCCCTTCTTATACCGGCTAACGTGCACCAAAAGTTCCAAAATGGAGCGAGAAGCTCCGGGATCGATTACTAAGACTCCTAGGCTTGATCTAACAATAAGATATGACCGATATGAAGCCCGTCACGAATGACTTACTCCAAAATCGACGATTCTAAGGAAGAAGCTAAGAAAACGCGACGAAACGATCGAAAATGAAAGTTACGGAGACGATAATCACATATAAGGAGAAAATCCACCAAAACATATAATATAATATAATAAATCCAGATACATGAAAACCGGTCGTTACATCCTCCCCAACTTAAGAAAAATTACGTCCTCGGAATTCCCAACACTCACGTGTCCGGGAACAAAAGTGGGTAGCGCTCTCGCATCTCATCTTCTCTCTCCCAAGTAGACTCTCCCGGCGAACCGTGCCGCCACATCACTCTAACGAGATCGACGACCTTGTTTCGAAGTGACTTCTGACGCCTGTCTAGAATCTGCACTGGATGCTGGTCATACGTCAAATCTGGGCGAACGACGATCTCCGAGAAATCCACAGCATGAGATGGATCGCTGATGTATCGACGAAGCTGCGACACATGGAAAACATCATGGACTCCTTCCAAAGATGGCGGCAAGACTAAGCGGTAAGCTACCTCGCCAACCCTCTCCAGAACATCAAACGGTCCAATGTATCGCGGGCTCAACTTCCCTCGCTTCCCAAAACGAATCACTCCACGATTCGGGGAAATCCTCAGAAACACATGATCCCCAGGCTGAAACTCCAAAGGACGACGTTTAGCATCCGCCCAATTTTTAAAACGGTCCTGAGCAATCCTCAACCTCTCCCGAATGTTCCTGACAACCTCCACAGCCTCCACAATCATCTCAGGTCCCAACAGCTCCCGATCGCCAACGTCATCCCAACTCAATGGCGATCGACATTTCTTCACATACAAAGTAGTGAAAGGCGCCATGCTAATAGACGCCTGGTAGCTGTTGTTGTAAGAGAACTCCACCAAGTGTAGATGGTCCTCCCACGAACCCTTGAAATCCAACATGCACGCTCTCAGCATGTCTTCCAAAATCTGAATCGTCCTCTCGGACTGCCATCCGTCTGCGGATGGTACGCCGTGCTGAAACTCAGACGCGTACCCAAACTCTTGTGCAAACTCTGCCAGAACTGAGATGTGAATCTCGTGTCTCTGTCCGACACGATACTCACGGGGACACCATGAAGTCGCACGACCTCCTGCACGTTTCACGTCACATCACTATCCAAACTAGGGAAGGAAATAAAAATGGAGAGTAAAATAATTTACCTCCATATATCTCCTCGCTAGTGCCTCAAGGGACTGTCCCACTCGGAATGGAATAAAGTGTGCGGATTTTGTCAACCGATCTACGATCACCCAAATCGCGTCATTCTGCTTCGGACTCCGAGGTAGTCCAGTCACGAAATCCATAGTGATGTGTTGCCACTTCCACTCCAGAATCGGAAGCGGTTGTAGCAACCCTGCCGTACGCTGATGCTCCGCCTTCACTTGCTGGCAAAGCAAACACTTGGCTACACTCCGAGCCACACTCCTCTTCATACCATGCCACCAATAGTTCAGACGAAGATCCTTGTACATCTTGGTCCCACCAGGATGCACAGAATACGGCAAACTATGTGCCTCCACCAACAACTCATCTCTGATATCCCCAGCTGGCACACACAGCCTGGCTCCGAACCTCAACGAGCCATCATCATGAATTAAAAAGTCAGTCCGCAGACCGGCTTCCACCTGCTCTCGAATCCTCACCAGCTTCGGATCTCCGGCCTGACTCGCCTTAATCCGATCCACGATCGTTGACTGCACCTGCATGTACATCAACGAAGAAGCCTCCCTGGGAAGAACAAGCTCCACACCAGACTCGCAAAAATCCTGTTGCAATCTCCACTGCGAGGTCAAAATCATCACCGCTGGAAGCCTACGCAAAGCATCAGGAACCACATTCACCTTGCCAGGGTGATACTGCAAATCAATCTCGTAATCCGCCATGAGCTCCAACCATCGACGCTGTCGCATATTGAGCTCCTTCTGAGTAAAAATATACTTCAAGCTTTTGTGATCGGTGAAGATCTTCACTTTCTCACTCAGCAGGAAGTGCCTCCAAATCTTAAGGGCAAACACAACAGCAGCCAACTCCAAATCATGCGTCGGGTAATTCTTCTCATGAACCTTGAGCTGACGAGAAGCGTAAGCTACAACATGTCCATGCTGATGCAACACACAACCGAGACCCTTGTCAGAAGCATCGCAAAAGATCTCAAATCCACCGATGCGATCAGGCACAGCAAGAACAGGGGCAGACGTCAAACGCTCTCTCAGAACACCAAAGGCATCCTCACAATCACCCGACCAAACAAAAGCAACATCCTTCCGCGTCAACCTGGTCATCGGCTCCGCAATACAGGAAAAGTCCTTAATGAATCGCCGATAATATCCCGCCAAACCAAGGAAACTCCGAATCTCAGACGCAGACGACGGAACAGGCCACTCCCTGATGGCCCTAATCTTCTCGGGATCCACTGAAATACCATCTCCAGTCACCACATGCCCGAGAAAAGCAACTCTGTCCAGCCAAAACTCGCACTTTGAAAACTTAGCATACAACCGATGCTTCCTCAAAATCTCCAGCACCGTCCTCAAGTGCGAGGCATGCTCTTCCTCCGACTTCGAATAGATCAGAATGTCGTCAATAAAGATAACGACAAACTTATCCAAAAAGTCATAGAAAATCAGATTCATCAGATTCATGAAAACTGCGGGTGCGTTGGTTACACCGAAAGGCATAACCACAAACTCGTAGTGTCCATACTTCGTCCTGAAAGCTGTCTTCGGCACATCATCCTTCTTCACCTTCAACTGATGGTAACCACTCCTCAAATCCAACTTAGAAAACACCCTCGATCCTCCCAGCTGATCAAAGATATCATCGATGCGAGGCAATGGGTATTTGTTCTTAATGGTCACCGCATTCAACTCCCGATAGTCCACGCACATGCGACGCGAACCATCCTTCTTCTTCACCAACAACATCGGTGCTCCCCACGGAGACACACTAGGGTTGATGTAACCCTTCTGCAAAAGCTCATCCAGCTGCTTCCGCAATTCTTCCAACTCTGCTGGCGCCATACGATATGGTGCCTTCGAAATGGGCTGCGCACCTGGAATAAGATCAATAGAAAACTCCAAAGCTCGATCAGGTGGCAATCCAGACATCTCCTCGGGGAAGACGTCATCAAAATCTCGCACCACAGCTGGCCTCTCCAACTCCATCTGCATAGCCACAACCTCCACTGGTATGGTCCAAAATCTGACAGGACCAAGCGAACTGCTACCACGGTTGAACTCAAACACTGGGTGTCTGGGAATCTCGAACACGACCTTCTTCCTCCGACAGTCGATCGTAGCATAGAAGCTCACAAGCCAGTCCATCCCAAGGACCGCATCGTAGTTGATGATGTCATGGACAATGAAATAAGCACAAAGCTCACGTCCACAAAACACTAACGGGCAAGAATTGCATCCACGATGCACCGAGACCACACCGTTCCCTGTGACGATATTCCAACTCTTAGGAAGAGATGACGTCGACAAGGAATGCTTCTCCACGAAGCTCCGGGCCAAAATGCACATCGATGCACATGAGTCAAAGAGGACTCGTGCAGGAAATGTGCAAACCAAAACCACACCTAGCAAATAGTCTAACAATCAAATCCTATTCTAGCAACAAACATGAGCAAGCAACCAACATAATCAACAATCAAACTAACTAAGGAAGAAAAATAGCTAGAATGAGCGTTACCTAAAATAACCTCGTCCACGGCCATGCTCTCCTCCTCAGTCAGTAGAAAAGCCTGCCCTCTCAGCGGAACAGCCTGCCGAAAGGCCTGTCTCTGTGGAACAAGGGGCGCTCCACGTCCAGCGGGCACAGGAGCTCGCTGCTGGCTGCTGCAACGGCTGTGCTGCAATAGGAGCCCGCCAAGGCTGCTTTGACCTCGGGCACTCTCTGATGGTGTGGGTAGGATCTCCGCAGACAATACACTGCCCTAGGAACCTCCTACACTGATCCCTGAGGTGTCCAGTCTTGCCACAGAAATGGCAAGTCTTCAGAATAGGCCCTCCTGGCCTCTTGAACTGCACCGAATGATTAGGTTTGAAACCAGGCCTAACCACTGCCCTGGCCTGCTCCATAGGCCTCTTCCCAGCTCCTGAAACATGTCCCTTCCTCTGGTTCAAATTCAACTCCTGCCGCCTTGCAGCAACCAGAACCTTCTGGTATGTCTCCAGGTCAGAAGAGGTCACAAAGCTCTGAAGCTCCAAGGCAAGTCCCTGAAGGAATCGCTGAGCTTTCTCATCGGCATCTTGCACCATCTTCGGTGCAAACCGACTGAGCCTTGTGAACTCCTGGTGGTACTGATCCACCGACAAGCTCCCCTGCTTCAGATCTATGAAGCGCTGCAGCATCACCTGCCTAGCAGCCTTCAGAAAGAATTCTCCATCAAATCTGGCCTTGAAGGTAGCCCAAACTATAGGCTCCACCAGCATCTTCTCTTCAGCATCCCACCAGTTTCTGGCATTATCCTTCAGCTGTCTCTTAGCCAAATTAACCCATCCAGCCGGGTTAATCTTCGCCATCGCCAGGTTATCCTCAATGTTCCTTATCCACTCGTCCGCAGCCAAAGGACCTTCAGAACCATCAAAATATGCGGGACCTAGCTCCCGGAACTGCTTCGCTCCAGGCTCGGGGCGAGGGGCTTCCACTGCCCGAGCAGCTCAAGCGGCCGGAGCATTCTGGACCTGCAGCAGCACGCCCTGCTGAACCTGCATCATCTGGAGCATCATCCGCATCATATCCCCGTTAGTGGGCTCCCGATCCGGCTCCTCGTCATGAGGGGGCGCACCACTACCTCCACCACGGGTGATTCGCCTTCCTGCCATCTAATGACACAGAAAACGAAACAATTAGACTCATAGCTTAGGGCTCGGATGTCGAATTTATTTGTTGGACAATCTTATTTTATTATCGTTATCCCGATAATTGCAGTTACAGAGAGACCTGCATGGGCCACCACTAAAACCTGTCACGCCCCGCTTCCCTAAAATGGAGGCGAGACGTGAGAAGGTCCGCTCAAGAGTGGAGCTGTGAAGCTGCACGCCTGATAAGCGTCAATTTAGTATAAGCAGGTCCCTGTAATTGCAAACGGAACAACAACAATAATAATAATAGGATGAGACGGATATGAAATACCAATCCCAAAGTTTGTCCACAAAATATTCAACATCACAGAAAAAGCCACCAGTCTAAAAAGAAAGAGTCTAAAGGCCCAGAACAAGGCCAAAGAAAACACAAACATAACAGAGTATTAAACTAGGTGCCACGCATCGACAACCTAAGCAATCTAACAAAAACCAGACAGAGACACTACGACTGATCTCCAGTGTCTACAAAGTCCTCGATCAACGCGGGTTCTGACTCAGTGTCAGCGAACACCTCGTCCTCAGCAAGTAACTCAGGCTCGGGCTCTAACATGTGTCACCCAAAAGAGAAAAGGGGCACATGTCAGCAAGTCGAAAGACTTGTGCAAGGAAACTGAAAGAAAGGTAAACTAGCAACCTAACAGTTAAAGTATGGTGCATGGCAAGTAAGGTAAGGTGGTAACAAGTAAAGTAAAGTACAAGTAGCAAGTAGTAGTTGTGTCATGTAATGTCAAGTAACAAGTACAAGGGATCACTCAACGAGTGCCCTATTGCCCGCAGGCTGTGTTCAAGTATCAAGTACAAGGGATCACTCGGCGAGTGCCCTATTGCCCGCAGGCTGTGTTGAGCTCGTCTTCTGGAACACGAGCCAGAAAGTGGATTTGGCATAGGATTGTGCCCGCAAAATGGGTGCCTAGCCGGTACAAATAGTACAAGAATGTAGCGAAGCTACGCAATCACGACGAGTGTTCAAGCATGCAATGACATGAGCAGATATTCGCGTACCGTTAATTGAAATTAAACGTGACAGGTGAAATGCAATGACATGAACATATTCGCGTACCGTTAATTTAAATTAAACATGGCAGTTAAAATGCAATAGCAGATAAGGATGCATGGATGACATGAACAGTTAATACGTGTACCGTTAAGGGAAAGTAAATGTGACATACAAGCATGATGAAGGTGACGGACCAAGCTTCGTTGTCAAGCTAAGTCAATGGCGTCTAGACGGCTATCCTTTCACCGTCTAGTCTCTTTTACGCTAAAGCAAGGGAAATGGCCTAAGACATGGCCCAAATCAAGAGATGCAAGTTTCACTTGCCTGATACCGGGATTGACGAGAAATGAAGATCGTCACACAAGCTAACTACGGAATAGATCACTGTTATGGCAAAACAATCATTAGAACAACGATTCTAAATTGATTTCTTAATAGAATCCTAATTGTCTAATAATCCATTTTATTAGGGTTTCACAAATGTCAATGTGGGTTATGCTAAAACTAAAGGAATCGAGTATTACCGTGAAGAAGCGGAGGAACGATGCCGAGCAACCACGGCAACGGAAGAACGATCCGGCTCAGATCTGGAAATGAGGGAAAAATCTGGAGAAATGGGTTTTGATGTGGATTTTGGGGGTTTGATGAAGGTTTGAGGAAGGTGGAAGGTGGAAAGTGTTAAGTAAGGGTTTGGATGATGAAGGATGAGCTTGGGATGAAGGATTAATGATTTGAGGAAGATGGGGGCTCAATGGGGGAGAAATTAGGGTTTTAGGTCATGAGGAAGAAGAAGAAAACGTTTGGAGGGGTATTTAAAGAGTTTGGTGGCGGTTATGGCAAAACTAGGGTTTCATGTACTGTTTAGTCGGTCAAAGAACAACCACTGACCGACTAGTTTGGGAACTAGTCGGTCGGTTAACCAACGCAGACCGACTAAGTGTAAACAGTAACCCAGACGAAAAGTAGGATTTAGATTTAGTCGGTCAAAGAACAACTACTGACCGACTAGTTTGACATCTAGTCGGTCGGTGAACGTTCTTAGACCGACTAAGAGTTAACAGTAACTAATGTCAAAAATAATTAATGAGTTAGTTGGTTAAAGAAGCATTGCTGACCGACTAGTTTGCAACCTAGTCGGTCAACCAACGTTCTTAGACCGACTAACGATAAACAGTAACTCCTGAATAACTTTTCAAGCCCGCTAGTCGGTTCAAGAAGGTTTTCCGACCGACTGGATCGAAATCTAGTCGGTCGGTGCCCCTTCTTATACCGGCTAACGTGCACCAAAAGTTCCGAAATGGAGCGCGAAGCTCCGGGATCGATTACTAAGACTCCTAGGCTTGATCTAACAATAAGATATGACCGATATGAAGCCCGTCACGAATGACTTACTCCAAAATCGACGATTCTAAGGAAGAAGCTAAGAAACACGACGAAACGATCGAAAATGAAAGTTACGGAGACGATAATCACATATAAGGAGAAAATCCACCAAAACATATAATATAATATAATAAATCCAGATACATTAAAAGCGGTCGTTACAGATAATTTCAATAAGTTGGGTATTCAATCTGATACTCAATGTGTTTTATGTGAAGAGGAGACTATCGGAACTGTAAATCACCTTTATTTTGATTGCTGTTATACAAAGTACATCCTTAGCAGGAGTCTTCTTAATTTGGGTGTATCAGACCCTATTGAGCCTCTTCCTTCAGAAGTGGGGGATTACTACCTATCCCATTTTACTAGGAAAGACACCATTAGCATGCTAGCCAATACAACTCTCTCAGCAATTGTTTGGCACATCTGGAAGAAAAGAAACGGAAGAATTTTTGAAGGAGCTAAAAAGTCCAAAACCCAACTTTTTGAAGATATAGCGGCTGATGTCAGGATTATTCTCAGAGATCAGGACCCCACTTCTCCAGATGCTAGGCAGGCCATGGCGAACTGGGAGTTTAGAGATACAGGTTGACAGTGCAGGCTGTGGTTGATTTTGTGCGTGGTGGATAAGTGTTTGTATTTGTGGATGTGTGTTTGTGTTTGGGCTGGTTTGTTTGCTTTATTTTTTTGGGAATATTTTCCCATCTATTTTACTTTCTAGGTAGAAGATGGGGGGGTCGGTTGTCTGTAGAGAGTGACGGTGTTTGTGCCCTATCCTTTCTCATTCATCCATACCCCTTCTATTCTATCTATTGTATCCTTTGTACACTATTGCTAGATTAATAAAGATTACCACTAACTTTCCAAAAATAATATATATATATATATATATATATATAGTTCTTCAAAGGAGCTACAACTCCTGAAGGCGGCGATCTTCTCCTGAAGACAGAGAAAATTAGGCGGCGATCTCCTCCTGAAGGCGGTGATCTCCTCCTTAGACGTGTGTGTAAAGATCAGAGGCGACGATCTTCTCCTGAAGACGTGTGTGTAAAGATCGGAGGCGGAGATCTTCTCCTGAAGGCGGCGATCTCCTCCAGATCCAGAAGACGGCGGCGATCTCCTCCAGATCCAGACGGCGACGACCCGATCTACTCGACAGCATCTACTCCGGCAGCAACCTGTTCGGACATTCTCAGATCTATCTGGGGATATCTCAGATCCAGAAGGAGTCTCCTCTAGATCTAGAAGACTAGCATCTACTCCGGCAACAACCTGATCAGACATTCTCAGATCTGAGATCGGAGGCGATCTCAGATCTGATCGGCAGCATCCCTAGCCGGCAGCAACTGATCGGTAGCTTCAAGTTCCAGTGCTCCTCAGGCATCATGGGCGGGTTCTGGCACCGAGGCTTGCAACGAGGCAGTCAGCCTAGATCTGGCGAGTGTGGTCTCTGCCTTCGTGGCCGGTGGCTTGCCGGATGCTGAGTGCGGATGGATAAATGCATGAACGCATCGAATCCGCATCATCGATGCAATGATTATTGCTTGATGAAGATGGCCTCAGACGGAGCTGAGGGTGCTTGGAAAGTTGTCAAGAGGCGGGGTAGGAAATCCCAAACTAGATCTAACACTCCTACGGACGAGAAATTGGGTGAGCCGTCTGACAACGGTGGTAAACGGCGTGCTCATTTGGCCCGAACAGATCTGAATAAACTCCTCGCCAAACCCACGACCAGGCCTAATATTCCTCTCCACTTCAGTAAGGTCACTCCGACAGTTTCTTGGAAAGAAATATGCTCAGGAATCAGATCTAGAGATCCAGGTCGAAAACTTTCGTTCGTAGCTCCCGTGTTGGGAGTGTAGAGAAATGTATGCCCTCGTGGCTATTTATCTTAATAAACATCTTGTTCAATAAATGAAAGTATTCTTTCTGGTAAAAAGTATTGTCTGAGTTATTACTTGGATTATTCCCTTGGATTCAATGTTAGGTCATACATGTTTCGCAATGTAGATTACGATTATGAGAAATGCTTGACCGATAGCAGATTGAATCTTAAATGCGTTCATGGTCATAGATGTGTCGAGATCAGGGATATCAACACATCGGATAGACCATTGAGTCTTTGTCTAGTTGGTCTCATAACCATGCGGCTTGGTGAAGTCGGAGACAAGGCGCAGGTGCTCACTAGAGTATGAGTCCACTGAACGACCCAAACACAGAGTTATTAAATGGTTCAACATTAACTATACTATCATTAACAACTCTAAGTGATAATAGGTAAGTTGGTCCTTAGGACTTGAGATCATTGTATGAAGCTATGTGTGAACAATGTCACTTAGGTCTAAAGATCTAGCTTTGAGGCTAGGCCTGCTGAAAGATCTTAGGCTGGGTGACACTCGAAGCATATGAGCTGAGTAGTGATCAACAGAGGATTCGTCTCTTCCGTTAATGGGAAGTAAGTGTCACATGTTAGTACGGCTCTCGGTAAAACCTTGGCCAAGGTATGTTGTAACATGTACAAAATATATATACCAGAGACTGACGTATACTAACCACTGCTAGCTAATGGGGTTGATAGAGAACCATACCTTAGGCTAGTCAGGTGACATAGTTATGACGAAGGGACTAAAACTACGGAAATTATCACGGTCACAGTCAGAGTGATCCCGTCGGCATTCTTGCCAATGAGCCAATCACGTAATCGATGATCCTGAAACAGGGACGACACCTACTGCTAGTGGTCACTGTCGTCTTGAGACTTCGAGTCTCAACCTGTCGTAAGAGTCAGGTTGTAGGGTCTCACACCGAGTAACATTCACGTCGTAGTAACAGATATATTGTATAGAGGAAATCATAAGATGAAATGAGAATGTTAAATTCACAAGTTGGTTGTGAATTTAGAGCATTTGAGAATGGAGGGGATTTCGTGAGGAATCCAGAGGATCAAACCGTGTAGGAATCGGAGCTCGGATGAGCCCAGGAACGCAAAAAAAGGTGCAAAGGGAAGTAGGATAAACCCACTAAGCTGAAACGGGCGCAGCCCGCTGGGAGCAGCGGGTGCGGCCCGCTGACCCAGCGGGCCCGCCAGCTGGGTGCAGCGGGCGCAGCCCGCTGGAAACAACGGGCTGAGCGCCCGCGCGGGCGCGCCCTAGCGGGCGCGCCCAGTTGCCTAAAGCGGGCACGCCCGCTAAGCTTAGCGGGCCGCCCGCAACTTAAGTCATTTCTTTAGGGTTTAAGTGAAACCCTTGACAGCTACGAAACATGGGTTTTTGCTCAACTTTGAGCAATTGTTTGAGGGGTCAAACGAACTCGGATTTCGTCGCCGTTTGTTCCTACGCGTTCACCATTGCTAGCCCTTCGAAATGATAACTTGTATCATCTCTGAAGCTCAATGGTGAGTGAGGATTAATTAATTAAAGTTAGACTTTGTGAAAGCTATTCTAACTTAATTAAATTAAATCCTAAAACCTCTTCCTAGTTTTTGTCCCACATTGCTCATGATGAAAGAAGCGGAGCCGGCCTCCTATATAAATAGGTGAGCACTCCCTTCTTTGTTTCTTGCACCAAGTCACCGATTAAGGAGCTCCGGAAATTTTGAGCAAACTTAATCGAGACTTAAATTTATTCTCTCCCTCTATAAATTTTCCTGTCCTCCTATCGAGTCCTAGCAAGGCAACGGGGAGGTCTGAATCTGATTCAGAAGTCTACGACGCGGGTTTACTCAAGTGAAACTTTCTACGGCTAGTGATGGGCTTAGAGGCAAGGTGCGCTTTAGGAGCTGATCTAGTTCGCGAGGAGGAGCGACGCAACACGGTTCGGGAGGCGGCTCAGATCATGGAGCACAAGACGGTGCTGAACATCTTGCCTGCTCCAGGGCAAGATTCTGGGTGAGTCAATTTTATATGCATTTAGTTTAAATTAGTAGCTAGAACTTTCTCGAATTGGTCAGACCCAACTCGAGTCAGTAGATTTCCTGGCTTAGGGAATTTTTCCTTAGGGCTATATTTATTAAATAGTTTAATAAATTATTTTTCCGCTGTTTATTTTATTTTGTTCGTCCGACTTAGGACGAATAATTTTTAAAATTAGCTCTAAGGGACCTTGAAAATCCCTACAGTGGTATCAGAGCCAGATCTACTCTGTTCTTATACTACTTTTTAAACTACATGTTTTAATTATGTGATAATTAGGATTAATGGCTATTCTTGTTTTATTTTGATGACACAAGAAGAACTTGCTAGGTTAGCCATTAATATTAATCTCAAATTTTATAAGATAAATTTTGACACGATGAAAATTTTAAATTGTTTAAAATTGCCTTATGGACTATTAGGATAGCCATTAAAAGTCATTCCTCAAATTTTATGTGATAATCTTTGATACTCTGCTTTAACTTAAATTGTTTAAGTATATCTATTGGACGATTAGGGTAGCAGCGCATATTTTTCAAATACTTATAGTTGATAAGGACTTAATGAAAATCGTCTTACAAACCCAAATTTTTTGAATTTTAGGGATCCACTAGTTGATAAGGATTAACTAGTTTTAATTAAAAGCCATTTAGTTGTTTGGAAAAACATAGAATTGATGAAAACACCTTCAATGGATCATGATGTCGGTCAATGTGCTTGGCTAAGTTTGCTGGACCAACCTAGCTAGTCGGGGTAACAAGTGGTCCTGGCTTAGTCAATTCCCTGGCCGCGTCCGCTGGACCGCAAGGTGTCGATTCATGACTGTGTAAGTCCATCGAGTATACCTAAGTTAATACGATAATAATCTTGTTCAAGATAAATCGTAGCCCTCCTTGTTTTAGGAGTTGGCAACTGTAAGAAACATGTCACGGTTGTTGAGCTACACTCAAGCTGTGCCATGTCAATCTTATAGAAACCGATTTCTTGATTAACTTCTTGACCTGACTGAAACCGTTGTCTCGCCATCCGAGCATCGACGTAAGTCTAATCAAGACTGTAGTTTAAGTCCTTACCCAAACCAATGTGTCGTGCATACACCGAGCGGCGGGACAAGTCAGGCTAGACACGAAAACAAGGGTCCGACTAGGCTAGCCATTGTGATCCGGATGAGCACACTCATGATCACAAATGACTAGGGGTAAAATCGAATAGGGAGTCATATTCGATATGATCGACTAAGAGTTTGTCTACCTGCAACCGAGTCGAACAACTTGTTGAGCTACACTCAAGGTCGGGCAACTCAAGGTTGTTGGATTCCTGCTCCCATTTAATAATGTTTTGGCTTAAACGATCTATATATTAATTGGAGAGTATAATTGGATAAAAGCCATTCTAATTATATTTTAAAAATATTTTGAACACATGCTAATTAGGAGTTCTAATCTTTGCAACATGACGAGTAAGATAAATTATATCCGAGATAAGAACTTATTAACTGGTTATAACATTAATAATGACTGGTCTAAGAAATCTATAGCAGAAAGGGAACAAATGAAGGAATGGAAAGTTTATGCCTTAACTTCTAAAATGCAAAGTGTAGTTCTTTCAGTTAATTCTAATGCATGGGTGTTAGACACCAGTGCAGGTTCTCACATCTGTAACCAGTTACAAGGAATGAGAATCATTAGAAAACTTGAAAAGAATGAGATAATTCTCCAAGTCGGAAACGCAGCAAATGTTGATGTTGTAGCCGTAGGAAATCTTAAACACACATTAGCTGGTGGAGCTAACTTGCTTTTGAAGCAATGTTACTATATCCCAAATTTCCTATGCAATATTATATCTGTCTCAGCTTTGGCTAAAGATGGTTATAATTTTACTATCAGCGGAAATGTCATGAACATTGCCCTTGATGGAAAGTTGCTAAGTTTTGGGACACTCAGTAATGGAATATACACTTTGAGCAATGAGGTTGTATTAAACGTTAATGCAAGAAAACGTAAGGAATCTAGTTTTAATGAAACCTATCTTTGGCATTGTAGACTTGGCCATATCGGAGAAAAGAGACTCAGCAAGTTACATAAAGAGGGGCTCTTAGGCCTCTCGAATTATGAGTCATTCGACACTTGCGAGTCTTGCCTCAAAGGTAAGATGGCCAAAACTCCTTTTGCAAGTCAAGGGGAGAGAGTTATCGAACTCTTGGGTCTAGTACATTCCGATGTATGTGGACCCATGTCTACATTAGCCAAAGGTGGATTTTCATATTTCGTCACGTTTACTGACGATCACTCAAGATTTGGACATGTGTTCTTGATGAAACATAAGTCCGAAACTTTTGAGCGATTCAAAGAGTACCGTGTCGAAGTCGAAAACCAGACTGGGAAAAGTATTAAGATTCTTCGATCAGATCGAGGAGGAGAATACTTAGGCCATGAATTCCTTACTTACTTAAAAGAGAATGGGATTCTATCTCAGGTCACTCTTCTTTACACACCTCAAAATAATGGTGTATCAGAAAGGAGAAACCGGACCTTGTTAGACATGGTACGGTCTATGTTAAGTGAAGCTGAGTTAACCACTTCCCTCTGGGGCTATGCCCTAGAAACTGCTATATACATTCTAAATAAAGTTCCGTCAAGATCTGTGCATTTGACACCATATCAGATATGGGCCGGGAAGAAACCCAGCCTTAATCACTTGAAGGTATGAGGTTGTCCTGCATATGTCAAAAGGCAAAATCCAGACAAACTGGAAGACAGATCTATACTGTGTAAATTCATAGGGTACCCGAGACATTCATTAGGTTATGTCTTTTACCATCCAGAACAACAAAAGATTGTTGTCTCTAGACATGCCACTTTTCTGGAAAAGGAATTCCTTGTGAAGGAATCCACTGGCGAGGTAATTAATCTAGATGAATGCCCGGAGGAAGTACTTACACAGGAACAAGTGTCGGAACCAGTGGGAGAGTCAGAACCTGACATCTCCAAACCAGTCAGTAGGAAGTCAAATAGAGTTCCTCGAGTCCCTGAAAGGTACTACGGTTTTCTCGTAAACGGGGGGGGGGGGGGGATTGAGGATAGCATCATAGTAGATGATGACCCTATTAACTTCCAGGAAGCCATAAAGAGTACAAACTCTAACAAATGGCTAGATGCAATGAAATCCGAAATAGATTCCATGCACGTGAATAAGGTATGGACCTTAGAAAACGTGCCCAACGGAAATGTTCCCATAGGCTGCAAATGGATCTTCAAGAAGAAGATTGGTGCGGATGGAAAAGTAGAAACGTACAAGGCTAGACTGGTTGCAAAAGGATATCGTCAGATTCTAGGAATAGATTATGACGAAACCTTTTCACCAGTGGCCATGCACAAGTCTATTCGGATAGTACTCGCCATTGCTGCCTACTACGACTATGAAATCTGGCAAATGGATGTGAAGACTGCTTTCCTAAACGGTGATTTAGAGGAGCAGATTTACATGACTCAGCCAGAAGGTTTCGAAGTCAGTGCGAGCGAAGGAAAAGCATGTAAGCTACATAAGTCCATTTATGGGCTTAAGCAAGCTTCAAGAAGTTGGAGCATCCGCTTCCACAAAACAGTCAAAGAGTTTGGTTTTGTCAGAAACGAGGATGATCCATGCATCTACAAAAGGACCAGTAATAATAATTCTTTAGTCATCCTCGTTTTATACATGGACGACATTCTGATAATAGGCAACGACATAAAGATGTTGAAGTCCGTTAAAAGATGGCTATCAACCAACTTCTCCATGAAAGACTTGGGAGAAGCATCCTACATACTGGGTGTGAAGATCCATAGAGATATATCTAAGCGGATGCTGGGACTCTCCCAAACTAGGTACATTGAAACTGTGTTAAAACGTTTTAACATGGAAAATAGCAAGGGTGGTTCATTACCAGCCAATCATGGGATAACCCTCACCAAGAAGATGTCTCCACAAACTGACTTGGAAAGGGTACAAATGACCAAGATCCCATATGCTTCTGCTGTGGGATCTATCATGTACTCCATGATTTGTACCAGACCCGATGTCGCTTATGCACTAGGTGTAGTAAGTAGATATCAGTCTAACCCTGGAGAAGAGCACTGGAAAGCGGTCAAGACAATTCTTAAGTACTTGAGAAGAACTAAAGACTTGATCTTGGTTTATGGAAGTGAACACCTGAAAGTTGAAGGGTTCACAGATTCCAGCTTTCAGAGTGATATGGATGATAGCAAATCGATCTCAGGATATATTTTCACTCTCAACGGAGGAGCAGCCAGTTGGAGGAGTTCCAAACAAGTCACTATTGTAGACTCCACGATGGAAGCCGAATACATAGCGGCCAACGATGCAGCAAAGGAAGCAGTCTGGATGAGGAAGTTCATCAACCAGCTCGGGATGGTTCCTGCCGTTGAAAGTCCAATACCGTTGTATTGCAACAACAATGCAGCCATCAGCCTGGTTCAAGAACCTAGATTCCACAAGAGATCCAGACATATTCTTCGCAAGTATCACCTGATACGGGAGATAGAGCAGAGGAAGGACATAGAACTCCTTAGAGTCTCTTCAGAAGATAACTTAGCAGATCCATTCACGAAGGTGCTGGCACGTGATCGTTTAGAGAAACTAGCGTGTAAATATGGTATGAGATACCAAAATAAATAGGCCTGAGTGCAAGTGGGAGCTGTAGAGAAATGTATGCCCTCGTGGCTATTTATCTTAATAAACATCTTGTTCAATAAATGAAAGTAGTCTTTCTGGTAAAAAGTATTGTCTGAGTTATTACTTGGATTATTCCCTTGGATTCAATGTTAGGTCATACATGTTTCGCAATGTAGATTACGATTATGAGAAATGCTTGACCAATAGCAGATTGAATCTTAAATGCGTTCATGGTCATAGATGTGTCGAGATCAGGGATATCAACACATCGGATAGACCATTGATTCTTTGTCTAGTTGGTCTCATAACCATGCGGCTTGGTGAAGTCGGAGACAAGGCGCAGGTGCTCACTAGAGTATGAGTCCACTGAACGACCCAAACACAGAGTTATTAAATGGTTCAACATTAACTATACTATCATTAACAACTCTAAGTGATAATAGGTAAGTTGGTCCTTAGGACTTGAGATCATTGTATGAAGCTATGTGTAAACAATGTCACTTAGGTCTAAAGATCTAGCTTTGAGGCTAGGCCTGCTGAAAGTGATTAGGGTTCAATATTGTATATTTTACCCCTCATTAGATGACATTTTGTGCATAATTTGTATTCATTTTGGCTCCGATACGCGCATTTTGATGATATCACTTAATATTGGAGCTTACCGTTTTTATATGCTTAAAACATAATTTTTAAAGCTTATTAGCATCTTCATCTTGGTCTTCTATTATTTTTCAGTTGAATTTCGTGAAGTCCCGATTCCAACGCATATTTTTCCAGAATTTTTGGAGGTCGGAGCAATTTACTACATTTTTGGAAGACAATGTGACGGTGCTGAAAATTTCTGGGCTAGAAAGTCTGCTTTTCCCCTCTTGTGCAGAATTCTGATATCATTTCAGTATATATTCCGACATAATGATATTTTTCTGGTATTCTAAACTTTGTTACGGTTCCATCGCCGCCTGGAACACGTCATTCCGAGGTCGGATGATTTTTCTAGAATTTTCGCAAGACAGGGTGGCGGTGCTGAAAATTTCTGCAGATTTGCCCCCTATTGTGAAGAAATCTGCTATCATTCCAGTATATATTTCGGCCTCCTGATATTTTTCAGTGATAGTACACTTTGTTACGGTTCCATCGCCGCCTGGAACGCGTCATTACGAGGTCGGATGATTTTTCTAGAATTTTTGCAAGACAGGGTGGCGGTGCTGAAAATTTCTGCAGATTTGGGCATTAGTTGCGGGTTTGGGCGCGGATCCGACCCGTTTGGGCTGTTTTCAGACCCGAAATTCTGAGTCTATTTCTTGGGCTTTCATCCCCTCTTTTTTCCCTCATTTCCTTCTTCCCCATTCTTCATCTTAGGGTTAGGGTTTTGGTGGAGCAACAAAGAAGCAAGGAGGAGCATTTGGTTTGGGTTTTGTTCTTCATTGGAGATATTGGTGAACTCTTTCCCTCTCCTTGTGTATTTTGATTTAGTGAATTGCAATGATAATGGATGATGTTTTTAGAAGTAAAAATCTCTCTTTTCTTGTTATAATGAGCTAGATCTTCTTCTTGTGTGGTTGTATGGTGATTTGTGTTTGATTTGGCTTTGGTTTTCAATCTTGCATGTTTTAATGATTATGTGGTAGAATTGATGAGATATAATTTGAATTAGGGATCCTAGTGGATGTCCCTAGAGTGGAGTTTGCCTAGTGGTACCATTCTTGTATGCTTGGTTGTTTATTATCTCAATTTTTCATACCCTACTTTCATTGCACACCAAGTGTTCGATAAAATGCCACATCCACCGATTGCGTTTTCCTTAGCCGGAAAGAAAATTGAGTTATCCTCGGATTGAACCCATATGCTTAGCAACCTCATTCCCACACACCACACAAGCTTCCTCGCCTATTTGCCTCTCCGATTCTCGAACCCTAGGATGTTGGTTTGGTAGATGGTTTCACACACATTTTCACACACTTCCACCCCGTTAGTGTAGTTGGTTGGTAACCGCCGTTACCCTTCCTACATCAATTGAATTTGTGATTGTAAAACGACTTGTCCCCGTGATCCGACCCGGTCTCACCGGTTATAAATTTATTACTTGACATCCTCCTACACTTGGGAGTAGCGCTCAAGCATCACATACTTGAGACGCGTTCAAGCAATTGGCGTCGTTGCCGGGGACAACGGTTTTTGCATTTACATTTTTTATTTATTTAGGAAATTTTGACGTGATACATCCTACTATTTAGTGTGAGTCTTTTTTATTCTTTATCTTCCATTTATTATCTTTCATCTTTATTTATTTTTCACTTTTGAGTCCTTTGCTATCTTTATTTTCATTTTCCTTTATAAAAATTCAAAAAAAAGCTATGGACTTTAACGGCATAAATTTTTTGTATGATGCACTTTCATTTTCTTTGCACAGGACCACTTCTTTGAAGCTCAAAATTGCCGGATTTGCTCAAATTGACGGTGAATCCTTCTATCAAGCTTGGAGGAGGTTCATGGATTTATTAAGCGACTGTCCACATCATGGATTCACGATGGCCCATCTTTTCCAGTTTTTCTACGAGGGACTGCGGGAGGAGATGCAAGACTACATGGCGATGATGGACGATGGAGCTCTATTTAACATGTCACCTGAGGATGCTTGGGAGTACCTGGAGTCCATGGAGGATATGGACCGACAATTGGATGGGACTTCAGGAAGTGAGCTTCATTGTGATGCCGTTGGAGCGTGCCTTGACCAAGGAGAGCCAAGCGTGGACGCACCTTTGCAACCCTTGGGCGAGGAGCTTCAACTGCTTATTCAGACACAGGAGGCTCAATCCCGATATTTTCTGCGGAGCATGGAGACTCGGAGCCAGTATATTCAGGAGATCATTTCGAGTCTTGTATTGCTTGCCTCTTGTTTGGGAGAAGGAGATTTGTGTGAAGATGGAGAGGACGAGCGTGACATTTTGGATGGACAGGAGGAGGAGGGAAGTAGCGCCACGAGCTCATCGATCATTTTGGTAGAGCCTGAAACGTGTCTTCCCTTGGTCTTGTCCCAAGATCATTCATTCATTTCCCCCGTGGTGGAGCATTGTACCGAGATGGATGCAACCATTTTAGGGAGTTTTCGTCAACATATTTCAAATTCTTTATTTTACTTTGACGATTATATTTGGGTCACTTTCGTCGAAAGGCAACGGTGCCCACTTTGGATTGATACAGCTCATCTCTTGCAGGACATGGTCGCATATTTTAGAGAGATGCTTGGAGTTGTGTTGCTAGGGTCCAAAGTGATTCGTGGAGGGAAGAGGCTCGCAGAGGAGCGTAAGGATCTAATTGAGCTACTTCCTCCACCGTTGAACATACGTGATCCTCCTTTTGACCCCGGTGACCTCCTTCTAGTAGTATAGAAATTTTAATTTAATGCACTTTCTATGCTTTTTAGGATAGTTTTATTTCAATAAACATCTACTTTTTCAACATTGAGGACAATGTTTTCTTTAGTTGGGGGGAGAGTAGTATGTGGTTTTAGGATGTTTAGTTATTTGTTTTTGGTTTAATTTTTTTTTGTTTTTTGGAGACATCCATTTTGACATCACCAATCATTTTGCAAGTATATCATTTACCCTCCTTGCTCTCTTGCTAGTTATTTGCTTAGCCCCTTGCATGTTTCATCTTCGTGCATGTTTTCGGATTCAAATCTTATATTCAAATTCCTAAATTGTGATTGTCATGTATTTTATTGCTTTTTCTTCATGAGATCAATTTTAATATGCTATTCATAAAACTAGTGCATAATTCGATGAATTTTGTCTTCGATGTGGTTTGGATTAGTTTTGTACAAACTTTGTGATGCACGAGTTGGATTAAGTCATTAGTGTAGATTGGTGTTCAATTTGATGGAATTTGGCCTTAGATATACGCTTGGTTTATGCTTGAGGAGTGGTTGATTGGTGTGTTGGATCAAAAAAAGAAAAAAAAAGAGAAAGAAAAGAAAAAGAAAAAGAAAAAGAAAAAAAAGAATAAGTGCATCGTTCTTCTAGTTTTGTCAAGTAGCCGGGTCCTCATGAAACATTGGGGATTCGTGTCGAAAGATATGATTTAGAGGAGTGCACGAGAGAAAAATAAGTGAATCTTAGGTGATTCGAGTTACTAGGTCCGCTGGGTCCTTTTTGGCCCAATGCCCCAAAATCTTCTGATTTGGGAGTCATTGACCGAACCCTCGTTACATGGGTCATTCTAAGTTTCATATTTAAAAAAACATGAATAAACATGATCCACGTATCAAACTTCTATGAATTGAGAAAGCTAAGTGTTATTTTTGGCCAAGTTCTTGAAGATTGTGATACTATGACACGCTTATGTTTTAATCTCAATGAATGCAAAAATTGCTTGTACTTTGTTGGTTTGAGCCATATTGAAGTTTTGGTCTTGGATTTGCTCTCTTTTATGAGTTGGTATATTGGAATTGAGTTTATATTGAAAAATTTTCATGTGCCATGAATATTGTGGAGTTTGATGTGTGCTATATTGTGAATCCGAATATATCGCTTGTTTTGCTAGGGACTAGCAAAAAGCTAGTTGGGGGGTGTGATTAGGGTTCAATATTGTATATTTTACCCCTCATTAGATGACATTTTATGCATAATTTGTATTCATTTTGGCTCCGATACGCGCATTTTGATGATATCACTTAATATTGGAGCTTACCGTTTTTATATGCTTAAAACATAATTTTCACAGCTTATTAGCATCTTCATCTTGGTCTTCTATTATTTTTCAGTTGAATTTCGTGAAGTCCCGATTCCAACGCATATTTTTCCAGAATTTTTGGAGGTCGGAGCAATTTACTACATTTTTGGAAGACAATGTGACTGTGCTGAAAATTTCTGGGCTAGAAAGTCTACTTTTCCCCTCTTGTGCAGAATTCTGCTATCATTGCAGTATATATTCCGACATAATGATATTTTTCTGATATTCTACACTTTGTTACGGTTCCATCGCCGCCTGGAACACGTCATTCCGAGGTCGGATGATTTTTCTAGAATTTTCGCAAGACAGGGTGGCGGTGCTGAAAATTTCTGCAGATTTGCCCCCTATTGTGAAGAAATCGGCTATCATTCCAGTATATATTTCGGCCTCCTGATATTTTTCAGTGATAGTACACTTTGTTACGGTTCCATCGCCGCCTGGAACGCGTCATTACGAGGTCGGATGATTTTTCTAGAATTTTTGCAAGACAGGGTGGCGGTGCTGAAAATTTCTGCAGATTTGGGTATTAGTTGCGGGTTTGGGCGCGGATCCGACCCGTTTGGGCTGTTTTCAGACCCGAAATTCTGAGTCTATTTCTTGGGCTTTCCTCCCCTCTTTTTTTCCTCATTTCCTTCTTCCCCATTCTTCATCTTAGGGTTAGGGTTTTGGTGGAGCAACAAAGAAGCAAGGAGCATTTGGTTTGGGTTTTGTTCTTCATTGGAGATATTGGTGAACTCTTTCCCTCTCCTTGTGTATTTTGATTTAGATAATTGCAATGATAATGGATGATGTTTTTAGAAGTAAAAATCTCTCTTTTCTTGTTATAATGAGCTAGATCTTCTTCTTGTGTGGTTGTATGGTGATTTGTGTTTGATTTGGCTTTGGTTTTCAATCTTGCATGTTTTAATGATTATGTGGTAGAATTGATGAGATATAATTTGAATTAGGGATCCTAGTGGATGTCCCTAGAGTGGAGTTTGCCTAGTGGTACCATTCTTGTATGCTTGGTTGTTTATTATCTCAATTTTTCATACCCTACTTTCATTGCACACCAAGTGTTCGATAAAATGCCACATCCACCGATTGCGTTTTCCTTAGCCGGAAAGAAAATTGAGTTATCCTCGGATTGAACCCATATGCTTAGCAACCTCATTCCCACACACCACACAAGCTTCCTCGCCTATTTGCCTCTCCGATTCTCGAACCCTAGGATGTTAGTTTGGTAGATGGTTTCACACACATTTTCACACACTTCCACCCCGTTAGTGTAGTTGGTTGGTAACCGCCGTTACCCTTCCTACATCAATTGAATTTGTGATTGTAAAACGACTTGTCCCCGTGATCTGACCCGGTCTCACCGGTTATAAATTTATTACTTGACGTCCTCCTACACTTGGGAGTAGCGCTCAAGCATCACATACTTGAGACGCGTTCAGAAAGATCTTAGGCTGGGTGACACTCGAAGCATATGAGCTGAGTAGTGATCAACAGAGGATTCGTCTCTTCCGTTAATGGGAAGTAAGTGTCACAGGTTAGTACGGCTCTCGATAAAACCTTGGCAAAGGTATGTTGTAACATGTACAACATATATATACCAGAGACCAATGTATACTAACCACTGCTAGCTAATGGGGTTCATAGAGAACCGTACCTTAGGCTAGTCAGGTGACATAGTTATGACGAAGGGACTAAAACTACGGAAATTATCACAGTCACAGTCAGAGTGATCCCGTCGGCATTCTTCCCAACGAGCCAATCACGTAATCGATGATCCTGAAACAGGGACGACACCTACTGCTAGTGGTCACTGTCGTCTTGAGACTTCGAGTCTCGACCTGTAGTAAGGGTCAGGCTGTAGGGTCTCATACCGAGTAACATTCACGTCGTAGTAACATATATATTCTTTAGAGGAAATCATAAGATGAAATGAGAATGTTAAATTCACAAGTTGGTTGTGAATTTAGAGCATTTGGGAATGGAGGGGATTTCGTGAGGAATCCAGAGGATCAAACCGTGTAGGAATCGGAGCTCGGATGAGCCCAGAAACGCAAAAAAAGGTGCAAAGGGAAGTGGGGTAAACCCACTTAGCTGAAACGGGCGTAGCCCACTGGGAGCAGCGGGCACGGCCCACTGGGAGAAGCGGCGCGGCCCGCTGGGTGCAGCGGGCGCCACCCGCTGGGCGCAGCGGGCGCGCCCCGCTGACCCAGCGGGCCTGCCAGCTGGATGCAGCGGGCTGAGCGCCCGCGCGGGCGCGCCCAGTTGCCTAAGGCGGGCGCGCCCGCTAAGCTTAGCGGTCCGCCCGCAACTTAAGTCGTTTCTTTAGGGTTTAAGTGAAACCCTTGACGGCTACGAAACATGGGTTTTTGCTCAACTTTGAGCAATTGTTTGAGGGGTCAAACGAACTCGGATTTCGTCGTCGTTTGTTCCTACGTGTTCACCATTGCTAGCCCTTCGAAATGATAACTTGTATCATCTCTGAAGCTCAATGGTGAGTGAGGATTAATTAATTAAAGTTAGACTTTGTGAGAGCTATTCTAACTTAATTAAATTAAATCCTAAAACCTCTTCCTAGTTTTTGTCCCACATTGCTCATGATGAAAGAAGAGGAGCCGGCCTCCTATATAAATAGGTGGGCACTCACTTCTTTGTTTCTTGCACCAAGTCACCGATTAAAGAGCTCCGGAAATTTCGAGCAAACTTAATCGAGACTTAAATTTATTCTCTCCCTCTATAAATTTTCATGTCCTCCTACCGAGTCCTAGCAAGGCAACGGGGAGGTCCGAATCTGATTTGGAAGTCTACGACGCGGGTTTACTCAAGTGAAACTTTCTACGGCTAGTGATGGGCTTGGAGGCAAGGTGCACTTCGGGAGCTGATCCAGTTCGCGAGGAGGAGCGACGCAACGCGGTTCGGGAGGCGGCTCAGATCATGGAGCACAAGACGGTGCTGAACATCTTGCCTGCTCCAGGGCAAGATTCTGGGTGAGTCAATTTTATATGCATTTAGTTTAAATTAGTAGTTAGAACTTTCTCGAATTGGTCAGACCCAACTCGAGTCAGTAGATTTCCTGGCTTAGGAAATTTTTCCTTAGGGCTATATTTATTAAATAGTTTAATAAATTATTTTTCCGCTGTTTATTTTATTTTGTTTGTCCGACTTAGGACGAATAATTTTTAAAATTAGCTCCAAGGGACCTTGAAAATCCCTACATGGAGGAGATGGTAACCCGGCGGGTCTAATACTTGATCACCATATTTCGGCCACTGCGAAACAATGGGATAACACTCTCGTCGACCACATTGTCGACGATCACCCGTTCTATAGCCAAGTGCGAGCTTGTGTTAGTCGCTTATGGAAGTTGAAGGCTGGCTTACGAGTGTTCTCCCGCGACAACGGGTTCTTCTACTTCAAATTTGAGAGGGCTGAAGATTGTGAATACGTGCTTCAAGGCGGCCCGTGGCTCTTCGATGGTCGTCTGATAGTTCTACGACGCTGGTCCCCTGAGCTTCTCTGAGCTTAAGCTTGAGAGAGATCTCCTCCTCCGCATCCCAGTTTGAGTGAGATTTCCCAATCTTCCTCTCAACCTTTGGTCGCCTGAGATCCTGAACATTATCTCCAGTTTGGTTGGTGACCCTATTTGCATGGATCGTGCGACTGCCAATCTTGAGCGGATTGAATTTGCACGATGCTTCATTGATGTAGACGCCTCCTTGCCACTTCCTAGAAAAGTCAACCTACTATTTAAAGACGGATCATTACTTACTCTTGAGGTTGAGTATGAGGACGAACCTCCGAGATGCACCAATTGTTTGTCATTTGGTCATACTACCTCTCAGTGCCCGATGGAGTCATTAGGGGGGCCTAGTCTCTCTATGGATTTGAGAAAAAATGTGACGGTTGCTACGGAGGGTGGGGGAGTGTTGGAGGAACATGGTGATTGTGGACTTGTCCATGACACTTGCATTGTTGATCCTAAGCCTATTGCCCCTGAGGTGGCTAGAGACAAAGGTAAGGGTGTGGATTGTGGGGTGGATTTGCTATCTGATGAGGATGTGGTAGAAGATTTAGGTGCAGAGCACTGGCCTAAGCTCTCGTCTGGGGAAGCTAGTTCATCGGCTCCGCTTATTGGGGGCGATGTTGGGGGGATGACCTCTACTACTGGTGACTATTTCCGTGCTGCTATGGCGACACCCACTCGTCCGGCTACTCTTGACACAACTGGTATTACTCATTCTAGTCCTTCGCTTCTAGATGACGACTGCCATGATGAAGGTGACCTGCCACCCTTTCCCCTTGTCATCGACAATCCAGATTGGAAGCTGCCGGTTGCTGCTTCTGTGAAGAAGAAGTTCCAGGTGTCACTTCCTCCTCGCAAAAGTACTCGGGTCAGGGTGGGGCGAGCCTGGCACGATTACACAACCTGAAATGGGTGTATCTCATATGTACTAGTGGTTGGTTGGTCTGGTTGTATGTATGGGTCGTAGTTGGATTTAGCTAGCTTTGGGATACTAGAGGCCTAGGTTTTTGGGTGTATTCACTCTTTTCCCCTAGTCCCCATGTACCTCAAATTCTGCCTAGCTGATTGTATCTTTTGACTATATTTATGAAATCAAATACCCTTATATATATATATATATATATATATATATATATATATATATATATTAAAACACAAAGGTTTTTGAATTCTAGGGCTGACTGGGACAAGCTGATGTCATGATGATGTATAAAGATGTTGATAGAAGAATGGCTAGGATTTAATCTTGGTAAAAGAAGGGTTGAGATGAGTGTTTGGAAAACCCACCACTTTTTTCTTTTTGTATTCAAACCCCCCACAATCATTACATTTGCGCAGAATACCACCTATTTCTCATTTTTTGCTTAAAACCCCTCTCATTTCACTTTTTACCCACATACCATACACACACGCACACGCACTTATGCACTTCCACCCTTCGCGTCGAAGGCGCCCGCTAAATTTTTTAACGCTAATTTGTTGTTCCGACTCAAGGGCGCCCTCACCGAATTTATTGTTCTACGCCGAATTTGTTGTTTCGCACAAATTTGACTATGTAAATAATGTTTGAGAACAAAGATTTCACGGGTGAAAATCTGAAATGAACCGTGCCCGCGGGCACGGGTTATGACTAGTATATATATATATATATATATATATATATATATATATATATATATATATATATATATATATATATATATATATATATATATATACATACACTTTCTCTCTTTTTCATTTCACCTTTTTTTTCTTTTTCTTTTTTCCTTTTTTTGATCATGAACGAGATTGGCAATGACACTCCGCAGTACTGGATAGTATACCGTAAAACCAAATCCTATGGGTCCATTAGTCATTATGCTCAACTAAACCCACCAATATGCATGCATGGAGTGGGTTTCCATGATATACTATAACTCATGCCTGTTTCGAGTACTTTTATTTCAATGATTACGAACATGAACATGGAAAGTATATTACAATGAGATCTCGCATTAGAAATGTCTTCAAGCATATAACACGATAAACAATAGGAGATTGATCGAAAAGATATATAAATCTGAAAAGAAAATTCGCAGAAGTATACATGCATATAGTAGCTTGTCGCAATGAGATTCTAAACATAACAAATAAGCAAACCAAGCATGCAATTCACCCTCCCACAAGCTAGAATGAAGCATTGTCCTCAATGCTTAAAGGATTGTAAGACATATGGGTGTGAATGGTGCAAGATTAGTTGTCCTCCCCAAGCTAGCATAAATGCATACCCTAAATGAAATGAGAAAATAAAAGTGAGGATCCATGAGAGTGTGGGGGGTATGGTTGTGAGAGTCATAATATATGAAACAATGGCGAAGAATGGACAATGAAGCTCATATTGGGTTTTGGGTTAAAAAGTGAGTGCACCGCATGAGATGTGAGGGGGTTATTCATTTATTAATAAACTAAATAAAAGTAGAAAATACTCATATGATCCCCTCGCTATCGAGGGAAGGCGAGTTTATTTAACTACCTAAAAAGCATATAAAATTTATCTACACTCCTGGATTTGGGCTCACCTGATCAAAAGGCAGATCCAAAATGTGAATTAGAGCAGGAAGCTGCTCCATCAACTCTTGTCGTGGCTCCATCAAAAACTTCATGCCATGGATGCCAAGGGACCCAAGCATTGCAGCCCCAAGCGTCCCTTGAAGATATCCACATATATCCTGCAAAGAACGAGCTGCATCAGTCAAAGGCAAAAAATTCTTTCCCAAAATGAAAGTATCCCAGAGATAGTCGTCAATATAAATTGGAAAGATAATAGAAGGGTGACGAATACTCCCTGAGAATATCATGCTATCCTCAATGTAAGAGACAGCCAAGTCTTCGTTATCCTCGATGATCGGTCCACCAGGTGATGACAAACCCAAGATAACCTCTGAAGAAATGTCTCATGTGTCGTGTGAGGGATAGGATAAGTCAAAAACATATGAATCAAGAGGAATAGGAAGTGAAAAATAAGACTCATAAATGGAGTGTGTTGGTGCTAGAAAATCTCCATGAATAGTAGTGTTATGCTCTGGATGATGCTCACCCACAGAAGGAAGAGGAATGGGCTACAGACGTAGCTATGGAGGTAGATGCGGTGTGGATTCCTCAAATGTGGTTATGGTTTCCTCGTCCTCATGTACATCCATCTCACCAAAATACATAGGCTCTGCAGTCTCCCCTGCGTCCTCAAATGTCTCAAAGTGGGGAAACTCATCTAAAGGGATGAAGTGCTCGGGCTCATCAAATGTGGAAATCTCTGTATAGCCCTTGCAAGAATCGTGTATGTCGTCACATCCAAAATGTATGGTCTCTCCCACTGATCCAAAGGATATCCCCTCATTCTTCCCATCGTCATCAAAAATTGCTTCGTCATCTAAAGGGTGGAATGAGATGGGGTGAATAAGGTTCTCCAACATCTCTCCCCTCGAAGGTATAGGCACAGTGGTCAAATCCCTAGTCTGCAACTGTGACTGCCCCTGTGATATGGCCAGTTGGTTTACACTTTGGGTAAGTTCTTGGAGTTGGGACATGGCTATGGCTTGGGTTTCGAGCCATTGAGCTTCGTCTAGAAGTTGGCTTTCTAGAAGCAACTCGAGGTGGGATTTTTGTGGTAGAGGTGGAGGACTGAGGTAGGAGCGTTCATAAGGCAGGTCGTAAGTATATGATGGTGGGTTATAGGGGTAGGAATAATGTTGGAATTGGGTAAGTATATGCCCATGCATCCCACATTTTATACAAAATGCTACAACCTGCGAAAGAGAATCATAACCTCCCATCTAAGAACTCCATAGTGATGAAGCATCAAAATCGGGTCTCCACATGGTAACTCCAAAGATACATGAACACCAAAAATAGGAGAACTAGATAGGATCGTCAATAGTACAAGAGAGTAGCAAAAATGAAAACATGGTGGAGGGTGGAAATTTATTGTTTATTAAGATTTTTATAAACTTTTGAATAATACGTAGTCTAGCGAACCCTAATCTAACTAATATCAATCAAATCGCACCTCCCTGGAAACGGCACCAAAAACTTGTTATCGTTTTACAATTTATAACTGTAAGCACACGGCGTCATCGTAGCGCTTTACGAGTCGTCCACAGGATGCGGATTGATCGAGTACTAGCTCGATTTGGGTACTAGCTCGATTTGGGGTTATATGCTAGCTACGCAGTCGGATTGGAAGGGGAAACATGGATTCACGGGGTTTTAACGAAGATAAGGATGTGAAAATGTGAAAACGCAAAGAATAACAACAATAACGACAGGATAGCAATCGAAATGGGTAAACACTATTAAAACAGCAAAAATAACAAAAACTATGTCAATAGCAATGAGAGAAAGGGAAGATGAGGCTTATCTCATTCATTCATAGAGTGGGTTGTCAATCCACTTACAAACCAAGAGAAAACTCTCTAAAATCTTCATCTAAAATCCAATCTAACATTAAATCTAATCCTAGAATTCAATAGAACAGTAAAAGGAGCCAAACGGCCTAAAAGACTTGGCCCTTCAAAAGACGGCGCCCCTTACTTAAATACAAAACCCTACATGCTAACCGGTCGTGCCCCAAACCCGCTTTCAAATGGCCGTGTGGTTGAACCACGCGGCCGTGTCATTTACAAAACGATGCCGCACACTAGAGCACATTCGATTGACACTGTTGTTTGGTCAAAACCCATACGGTCGTGTGGATCCTCGCTGCCGCTGAAGAAGATGATGACGAGGCCATTTGGAAAAATTCCAAACGACCGTGTGAAGTTGATTTTAAAGGAAGATCGACGTGGTCGTTTCCAAAAATTGAAACGGCCGTGTAGACTCTACAGACTCCCCACATTCCTCCAAAGTTTTTTCGACAGATACGTGTCAGTTTGGATTAATCCAAATGGCCGTGTGAATTTGTCTTTGAGTCGAGAATGGGCTCTTGTCTTCAAACGGTCGTATGAAGGCTCAAACTGTTGAAAAACAGTTCATACGGTCGAGTGGAAATTCCATACGGCCTTGTGGAAATTCCAGTATGACCAAGCTGCACTCCAGAAAATCTAGATTTAAAAATCAGATTTGAGCAAATGAGGTGGCGTTGGAATCGGGACGAGACGCTCTTAGAAGGAAAAATAAGGTGTGAAGATGACGACATGGTTGAGAGTAGATCTTCAGTCTTTGCGACACTTACACGCTTCTTGTGGCATCTCATACAGATTCCTCTTCTTTTGATTCCCTCTCCTCGCCTTGCTCGCTTCTTTCACTCCTTTGACTCTTCTTGGCATGTTTTCGTCTTTTTAATGCTCCATTATCCTGAATTTGTTTCCTTTTTCCTGAAACACACAAATAGGAACCAAAGAGTAAAATGGAAACAAAAGCGGATGAAATAGAATGAAACAGTGAATAAAATGAGGCGAAAAGCGTGTGAGATGTGCGTGAAATATATACCTATAAACCACTCATCACTATGTTATAATGCCCAAGTCAATGTCAATGACAAAGTTAGTACATGAATATGCTCTCATAACTCATGCTATGTTCCATGCCTCCATGCCAATATTAGTGTTAACATCTCCATATGAAGAATTATTCCATTATGCAAGATATGGTTATGTGACATGCTATGTAAAATTATGCTTAAAGGTTCAAACTAAGTTATAATGCGCATGCTAATGTTCTTGAATTGAGACTAGTATGCTAATATGGCAATGCCTTGTATTTCTAATACGAGTGTTAGTAAAGTAATGCCATACCATGTTGGAGTAGTAGTGTTAGTATAGTAGTGTTCATGCTATGCTATGCTAAATATTCATGCAATGCTATGCTAGATGTCCATGACATGCTAGTATAATAATGTTACTATAAAAATGTTAGTATGTTCACCATGACTTAAATATAACATGTTCATGTCATGCCATGATCAATTTATGTTAAAGTGTACTATGTTTCATTTCTAACGTTGACGTATGCATGCTTATGCCGTAGAAATCCATGTTGTTATCCATGCTCAAGTTATGCTAAATATACCATGGGACGTATATTGTTGCAAATGTTAAAGATATATGTTAATAGGTTCATGACTTCAATAACATGCTACTAGATATACTACAAGATATTAATTTGGCCTCTCATGAAATTCATGATGTTTTCCTTCTGAAATGATGGTGTAATGGTGAGATTGACAAAATGAATGGTGAAAATGAGAATGTTTATTCCCATTTCAAATTATTGACGCTCTCTTGGGGAACCGTAATGTGGTAATGACATGCGATACTTTGTGATTAGTCGTCATTCACTTTAGAATTAGATGCGGGGTAATGGGGTAAACTCAAGGTCTAGGAAAGTGTATGAGCGATGAGACCATCAGGTAACATACCACTTCGGTGGCATTCTCCTCCTGAGAGAATGAGGGTGTTTTTGGATTACATAACACTTCGGTGGCGTTCTCCATCGTGAGTGGGAGGATGTTGATTATCAAGATGGATGGTTCGCGTCGTGCATCACATTCTCTGACCAGGAGTTTGTACGATCAACTAGGGTGTACTTTATTTTCCTAGAATAGGTTCACGTACTAACTTTAGGCACGGTCTAGGCGATGTCATGGACTTGACATCGGTAAAGTTGCCAAGACACTCTTGATGTGATACACTTACCTTTCTGCATTACTTTGTCATTTCTTTTAGCTGCTATTTAGTTCAGTATGCGACATGTGTTACTTTATTGTATTTCTTCATTAATGCTCAGTACATGTTTTCATTTATGTATAGAGCTAAATGTCATTTAAAATACTCCTTTACTATTCATGTAGTGCTTGTTGTCTTGGTTAGATGTGACAATATTAGAAATAGCAGTCTTTACTTGAGTTGTGGTTTCCTACTGGGCACATGTTGACGTGTCCTTCCCCTTCCCCAGGTTTATGTCACGACCCGCTTCCCTAAAATGGAGGCGAGACGTGAAAAGGTCCGCACGGGAGTGGAGCTGTGAAGCCCCAAACCCGATAAGCGTCAATAAAACATAAGCAGGTCCCTGTAACCACAACTGAACAACAATAATAATACAAGGAGATACTGAAATAAAAATCTCACATCTCATAAGAGGTCCAACATGAAAATAAAGTCCAACATCCAGAAAAGCCACCAGGCTAAAAGAAAGAGTCTAAAGGCCCAGAACTGTAGGATCCTGCCAAAACAGAGTTAGGATCGATAAATGAAGTTGAGACTTACGCTTGCGTATGCGGCACGGTAGTCTACGAACTTCGCCTTCGGATTCGCCACGACGGATCGAGTCTTCTCACGAACGGAGTAAGGCTACTAAATCCACAATCTAAATCTCTACTTTTAGATTAAGAACTTGGATAAAGAGAGAAGAAGTATTTCGGCAGAGCTTCGCTAGAATGAAAATGCATGCAAGAATGCCATGCAAAAGTGTAAGGAAATGGCTAACCCTTGGGTCTTATTTATAGCCCCCAAGGTAGTTATTTTAGGATAAATTGTTCCTTTGGAACAATTTAACTAAGGTGTACCATCGTACATGGCATATTATAAGCTTAAGTTGTACCATATGCATGGTACAATATAAGCTTAAGATATTACCCCTTTATTAGCCATATGTCGCATGCACTTATGCACGTATAATGCGACTTTCCCATCAATCTAGAGATCCTCTCCGCAAGGGAACATATTCTCTTTGCACACGAATTCGTGTACGCGACGTTCGAGGTCCGTATTCCCTCATACATCCCCTACAAGGGTGTACTAACGTCTTCCATATCCAACATCTCCCACTCACACTTGAGGGGATTGTAAGAGAACGTCTTTCTCTTAGTTCTTTCATCTATCATACCGAGAAATAGACCGTGCGACCGTCATGCGCGTAGAGTCTGTTGTTGTGCACTTGTTAGAGATACACAACGACCTCGAAGGTGCAAAGTTGAGTAGTTCAACGCATGCTTTACCCTAGATTATTTCTTCACATTTCTTATACTTTATATTCAACAATTGAATCCCATCTGGATCACAATTTGCTGGCCAGCTTTGAATCATTAAAGTCCAAATGTGAATATGAAATCAATCTTCCTCTTCTTGCGAACCTTCTGATCTTGACTAGACTTGCTTTTCTAACGTGCCCCGTCGAGCCGAATTATCATAGCCCATAAGTAACACGCTAAGATAGCGATCATCTCGTCAAATCTAAAGGAACCAATCGGAGTCCTTGAGGGTAAGAGTTAAGGCCCATATGGCCTTTGAGTCTCACATAATAGCAAACACTATTGCTACTAACTCAGTGGTCGAAATGCATACGTGGTATGAACACGTATTACAACATCGCTCCTTTCCCAGGGAGTGTATGTCTCAATGATGTTGTAAGGATGATGATCAGACACCACAATGTCTGACTTTGAGTCCCTTATTCTACTCAAATAATCCTTTGAACTCACATCCCGCATTTAGACAGATAGGATTTCAAAAAATCCTCTTAGATCTTTTGTAAGCATCCATATGATGCAGATCTTTTATGCGACCATTTTGTTTAAGTCATGACTCTTAAATCATCCGTCTGATGATTTTGACTTCAAACAGGTCTCATCTCTATTCCATCCGTCTGATAGAATAAGGCGGTTGCTCATGTGAGAGAGCCAACCTCAATCTGTCCGACATACTAGAATTCAGCTGAGATTTCAAAATGTACACAAACATTTATTAAGAAATTCATATGCAATGTTTGAAAAAGAACTTATTCTTTTATTAATTTTGATCATTTACAGACATGTGAATTTACATTTGTACAACTCAGCTCTTACGCAATCCTTGAGATGATAAGTGTTTGTAAAACACATCTCTGGGGATCGCCTTCGTAAGCGGATCCGCTATCATCTCATGCGTAGATATGTACCTTATGTCTACCTTCTTGGTTTTATCATAGTCTTTTGCAAATTTGTAGCGGATATCTATGTGTTTGGTCTTACAATGGAATTTCGGATCTTTGACATAGGCTATAGATGCTTGACTGTCGCTGTGTATGGGTACAGCACCTGAGTCACTTGCATTAATTAGCCTGTCTAAGAACTTCCTAAGCCAAACAGCCTCTTGGACTGCCATGCTAAATGCTACGAACTCGGCTTCCATGGTTGAAAGTGCGATGCAGGATTGTTTCTTGCTACTCCAGGATATTGCACCAGATCCGAGTAGAAAAACATATCCTGAGGTCGATCGTCGCTCATCGAGATCACCAGCCCAATCAGCATCAGTGTAGCCTTCGAGCCTCAAGGCATCTCCTTGATAGCATAAAGCAAAGTCTGCAGTTCCTTTGAGATACCGCATTATCCTCTTAACCGCTTTCCAGTGTACTTGCCCTGGGTTGGATTGGTAACGACTTACCATTCCAACGGCAAAACAGATGTCCGGTCTTGTACACATCATAGCGTACATTAGACTACCAACTGCACTGGAATATGGAACTTTTTCCATAATCTCCTTCTCTTTTTGGTTCTTCGGACATGATTTCAGACATAAATTGTCGCACTTGCTTATTGGAGTATCAATGGACTTGCAGTCCTGCATATTAAAACGTTCTAGAACCTTCTTTATATAAGTCTCATGTGAAAGAGAAAGAAGTTTCTTTGAACGATTCCTTGAAATATTAACTCCAAGGATATATGCGGCTTCTCCCATGTCTTTCATCTCAAAAACTGATGAAAGCCAAGCCCTGATATCCATCACAAAGCCCTTGTCATTTCCGGCTATTAAAATGTCATCTACATATAGAGACATAATAACATACTTGTTCTTATTCCTCTTGATATATACACAGTTATCTTCATCAAGCATGGAAAATCCATTTGATAAGACAACCTCTTGAAATCGTATATACCATTGCCTCGAGGATTGTTTAAGACCATATATGGATTTAAGAAGTTTACAAACCTTATGTTCGTTTCCTTCTTTTACAAACCCTGTTGGTTGTTCCATATAGATCTCCTCGTCCAATTCTCCATTGAGAAAGGCAGTCTTTACATCCATTTGATGTAATTCGAGGTCTAAGCAAGCTACCATTGCCAGAATCAGGCGAATTGAGGTAAAACGAACAACAGGTGAGAAGGTCTCTTCGTAGTCTATCCCTTCCTGTTACGTAAAACCTTTCGCGACAAGGCGAGCTTTATATCTGTCAATAGAGCCATCAGCCTTATGCTTGATCTTGAGAACCCATTTGTTCCCAATAGCTCTACGTCCTCTGGGTAAGTCAACTAAGTCCCAGACTTGGTTAACTTTCATGGATTATAACTCCTCTTGCATCGCTTCCATCCATTTGTCTTTAGCAGGGCAAGATACGGCCTGTTTGAAAGTAGCAGGCTCGTCATCTTCTTGTAGTAAAGTCATAAAGGTTTGCGGAAATTCATCCTCAAATCTTAGAGGAGCCAACCTTGTACGACTACTACGTCGTATTTGAGATTCTTCAAGTCCTTGTTGACTTGAGTTTAGATCAATTCTAATATCACTCCCACTTGGAATGTCGTTAGAATTGCTCCCACTTGGATCATTATTCCCGTATGGAATAGGATAATCGTCATTCGTATAATCCATTGGTGAAGGTTGAAACGTATTTTCGTTTTCACCAAGAATTCTCCCACTCGAATGAGGTAATCCTTCTTGATCATAAATCTCAAATAGAGATAAGTCCTGACTTATCTCGCCATGTCTTGGAAACTCGTTTTCCAAGAAAGTGACGTCCCTCGACTCAAACTCAATTAGCCCACCATTGTCTTCCTGACTAACAAAAACATAACCTTTGGAGTGTTCTGCGTATCGTATAAAGATACATTTCCTTCCCCTTGGCCCAAGTTTGCCATACTTATGGGAGGAAATATGTGCGTAGGATGCACAACCCCAAGGTTTCAAAATGTTTAAGTTAGGAGACCTTTGGTTCCACAACTCATAAGGAGTGGAGCTAACTGATTTCGAGGGTACGCGGTTTAAAATGAAAGTGGCCGTCAATAATGCATCACCCCAAAAGGTGATTGGCAAGTTAGCTTGCGCCATTATTGAACGGACCATTTCCATTAAAGTCCTATTTCTCCTTTCTGCAACACCGTTTTGTTGAGGAGTATAAGGCATAGTTACCTGATGTACTATGCCTTTTTCATCACAAAGTTCCTTAAAACTTATTGATTGATATTCACCGCCCCTATCGGTTCGCAAGACCTTAATCTTGCGATCTAATTGATTCTCCACTAAACTCATATAGTTTTAAAAGCAAGCCAAAGCTTTATTTTTGTGGGATATCAAATAGATATGTCCGAATCGGGTGAAATCATCAATAAAAGTGATGAAATAGGACTTTCCGCGTCTTGTCTTGACATTCATCGGACCACATATGTCCGAATGGATAAGCTGTAATGGAACCTCGGCCCTTGTGCCGGTTCCAAACGGCTTGCGACAAGATTTCCCCACAAGGCAATGTTCGCAGGTCGACATTTCAACCTTTGAAACATTGGATAGAAGGCCACGTTTGGCAAGTCTATCCATACGTGTTGGTCCAATATGACCAAGCCTTGCGTGCCAACAAATCACATCAGATTCATAAGTCTTAGAATTTGCAATAAGGAAATTTTCATTACATGAGGAATCATACATTGTACTCATTACAATAAATCCTTTAAATACAAACCCAGTACCAATAAGAGTATTATTACAACTTAAGTCCACATTACAATCATGAAAAAACCAGTTATAGCCAAGACCCATTAATACGACCACAGAAATTATATTCCTTCGAATATCTGGAGCGAAGAGGACATCGTGAAGTAGGAGAGTGCGGCCGTTGTCCAAGACTAGCTTGCAAGTCCCAACGCCTTTCACTTCAACACGTGTGTTGTTTCCTACATAGATCCACTTCGTTCCTTGGGGTATCTGGTGATACTCCACGAAGGACCGTCTGTCCCTTGCTATGTGGTCGGTGGCACCTGAATCAATTATCCAAAATGGATTAGATTCCACAAGAAATATTGAACTAGAAACACATATGTAACTAGTATATTTACAAGTTACCTTGTCGCCTCCACTCGTACACGAACGAGCATAGTGACCGAGCTTGTTGCACTTGAAGCACTTGATCCTCTTCAAGTCTTTCTTCTTGTGCCATTTCTTGTGCCCACCCTTATGTTTGGGTTTCTTGGTAGACTCAGGTTGCTTATTACGTTCATTAGTGAACTTCGAACGATCTTTCCGTTTCTTTCCCCCGTGTGAGGAACTAGCAACCATGTGCACTTCTGCACTTGGCTTGGCAGCCGCAAGCCGCTCTTCCTCTAATTCGAGGTGCTTGGAAACATCGCTGAAGGTCTTGATGCTCTCATTGTGAGTGAGATGCATCTTCATTTGATCCCACCCATTTGGTAGGGAACGTATAACTGCTTGGATTTGTTGCTCATCAGTGAGCACATGACCTGCGTCCTTTAACTCCGAGATAAGGTTCGCCATATGTCGCAGATGTTTCCCCATGGAATGATCTGGACGTTTCTTATATGTATCGAACCTTATAGTTAAGGCGCGAAGTTTGGACACCGATGTGCCACCGAACTTCTCCTCTAGCTTGGACCATATGTCCATGGCTAGGTCATGTTCTCGGAAGATGCGCATTATGTCATCAGCCATACTGCTTAATAACGTAATGCGTGCTATCTTGTTCTTCCAAGACCAAGCATCAAAAGCTTCCTTGTCTCGTCGGTGTTGGGCCGTAGTGCCCAACTCGGGTTCAATCATAACGTTCTTTAGAGTTTCGAGCACTTCTTGCTCCTCTAGAACGTATTGTATCTTGATGGACCAAAGTTTGTAATTATCGCAGTTGAGTTTTTCACCTTTGTTTAACTCAGCGACAATATTCTTTGAAGCGGAAGACATTTTACTTTTAAAATGCTGCAAAAGACATAAAACCAAAGGTTTGATCAAAAAATTGCATTGAAAATTCTTAAAATATACAATTCCCATTTGAAGTGATAGTAGAATATCCCATTTGGATAGTTCTAATTTCAACTCCCACTTGGAATGATATTTATAATTTGATAAGTTACTTTCGAAAAATACTGAAGATGTTACTCTAGAATTGGAAAGGTCACTATGTTTCCAATCACCATCTAGAGTAACTTTCAATATTTCTCCCTCACTTTATCAAATGTTAGTACTCTTATAGTACTTTGCAGTGGAAAAGCGTTTTTGAAAACGTATTTTTCAAAACGTATGAAAACGTATTTTTCAAAAAAATGTATATTTCATCTTAGTACCCTTATGATACTAGTGAAACATTCGGCACTTCCTGACCATTTGTCGGGAATGAGCCGTAGCCGTGCCAAGGTCGGATCCCCCTTTTGGGATTTTTCTGCAAACTATCGTCGCCGGCTCCCGTATGGATCCAGGCGTTTCCCCCGTAAGAGAGAATTTTGATGCAGACGACTGTCGTTTGGCCCCGTATGGGCTAGTCGGCACGTTCAAGTTCGACCAAGGCCTTTTGCCGAATTGGTCTGAAACTTCTCCCGGCCAGGGCCTCTGCCCTGGCCGAGGTTGGCCCAGGGCCGCTGCCCTGACCGGCCAGGGGCGGCCTGCGGCAGCCCTGGCCACTGTCAGGGCCTGCCGGGCCACGGCCTGGCCTCGGCCAGAGGCCCCTGGCCGGGGCCGGGGCCCCTGCCCTGGCCTCGGCCAGGGCGGCCAGAGGCCACTGGCCGGGGCCAGGGCCCCTGCCCTGGCCTCGGCCAGGGCGGCCAGGCCCTGGCCTGGGGCCAGGGCCCCTGCCCTGGCCTCGGCCAGGGATGTTGAATATTGGACTCCCCGGATTTGGTTTTGATGATGAGCAAACATAAATAATCCATGAACTAACAATTTGTGAGCGCAGTTTTGGAGATCGTCGCCAATTTCACGAGAATATTCAAAGCGACATCTCAACACTTTCCAAAGCTCATATTCATGACTAAAGCTTCGTTGAAGCTCTTGCGATGCTTTGGAAGATATGAAGATTCAATCGAAGCTCTCGAAGACCATTTATTAAGGTTTTATTTATAGTCTTTTAGCTTCGATATATAGAATGTTAATCCTTGAGTATATCTTACGTTTCTATCTTCATTTCGCTCATTTCGTAGCTCTAGGATCCTTGCACAAGTTCATTCTAACTTCCTCGAAGCGTCGCGCTTCGATTCGGATTTGTATGTGCATGTTAGTTGGTACAAGAACAAGTACTGACCGACTAGATGGTGATCTAGTCGGTCGGCAACTGTTCTTGGACCGACTAGTTTGATTCCTTAATTTCTTGGACTTTACTGTTTACTGTTAGTCGGTCTACGTTGACTCACCGACCGACTAGTTTGTGAACTAGTCGGTCAGTGATGCTTCTTTGACCGACTAGTTGTGACTTAATGTTCATCCTAAAATTCTCCTAAGCTACTGTTTACCGTTAGTCGGTCTAAGAACGTTTGATGACCGACTAGTTGACAATCTAGTCGGTCAACTTTTGTTCTTGGACCGACTAAGTCACTTGCTTTCAGACTAAGTCATTTTGCCTCTTAGTCGGTCTACGTTCATTGACTGACCGACTAGTTGTGAAACTAGTCGGTCAGACAGTCTTCTTGGACCGACTAGATTTCTAGGTCTGAAATTCTATCTCTTCTCAGATCTGCTCTTAGTCGGTCCATGCTGTGTGACTGACCGACTAGTTGATGAACTAGTCTGTCAGTGTTTGTTCTTTGACCGATTAATTCTCACAGATTTCTTTCCGTTGGAGAATGACCTAACTTGTTTTTATGGGACCCTATAAATACGAACCTAGGTCATTTCTATCTTCAATAGAGCTGCCATTAAGAGATTCATTGAGTTCTAAAGAGATAGCCATTCTCCCTCAAATCTAAAGCTCTCTTCCTCACAAGAAACCCATTCTCTCTCATTTCTAGATCTAGAGAGAAGCTTGTTCTTGGTGAGCTCTTCAAGCTATTGCTTGATTCAAGTTTCCAAATCAACCCTAGGCACCCATTGCTGGTCATTTCCTTGGTGCTAGGTTTTGGTAACTTCATCTTCCTCAAATCCTTCATTTCACCATTTGGGTAAGAAAAACTCAAGGTATAGGATTTTGTGGTAAGATTTGTTTATTTCAATATAACTCATTTATATTGCTTGTGATTCTCTCGGTTGTGAGAGAAGGTTGTGATCCCGGGTTGTGAGATTCACGTTTGCTATTGCATGTATGATTTGATCTTGTGAAGGTTTTTCACAAGATATTCATAGTGGAAATCTTGAGTTAGGGTTTCTAACTCAAGTATCCGGAAGGGATCCGGATGGTTGGGACGTAGGATCACCGGGAACAAGTCGGGGAGACTTGGGTGGATCCGAACCCATTAACATCGTTTGTTAGCATTGTTAATTTTGTGTTGTCACTCAATTTAAGCTTCCGCAAATTGATTTGGTAGTTGTTTGCAATTTAATTTGGAATTATACTCCTTATTATTTTAAAGTACTATTCACCCCCCTCCAGTACTTGTGCAGTAGCTGGTAGGGCATTACATTTGGTATCAGATCCAGATACTCAGCTATGTCTGCCAACGACAACAAGACCGTGCGTCCACCTTCCAACTATGACACCTTCAGGAACCGTGAAGGAGCATCTTCGGTGATGGAAGGACATTCCTCTACGAGGCCTCCATTCTTCAACGGTACCAACTACGGGTACTGGAAATGTAGGATGGAAACCTTCCTCCGAAGTGCATCCTTATGGAGGACTACAATGAAGGAGTACACCGAACCCGAAGAAGAAGACTTTGAGAAATGGACTACCGCGGAGGTCGCCGCGGAGGTAAGCAATGCCAAGGCAATGAACGCCTTGCAATGTGCATTGGAGCCCGAAGATTTCAATAAGATATGCACATGTAAGAGTGCATATCAAATTTGGAACTCCCTCCTCATTCTTCATGAAGGGACGAGTCGGGTAAGAGACTCTAAACTCGTAGTCGTAAACAAAGATTACGAAATGTTTCATATGCAACAGGGCGAGAAGATGAAAGAATATTACGCTCGTTTCGTTGACATAATAAACGAGTTAGAGGCCCTCGGCAAGTCCTACACTCAAAAGGAGAAGTGCTCAAAGATTATCGAAGGACTTCCTTCTTCTTGGGAGAAACGCACCTTCGCCATCGAGGAAGGTAATGACATGAACAAATATACCGTAGTTCAACTAATGGGTACTTTAATGTCGTACGAGGTACGCAAGGATAGCAAGCTCAAATTGCAAGAAAAGATGAAGTCTTATCTAAAGCAAGACGAGCCAAAGAAAAAGGCTATTGCCTTCAAAGCCGCTCCATCCACATCCACATCAACCGATGATGAAGACTCGGAAAACGAGTTGGACTTGGAGTCCATGGCACTCATGGTCAAGAAGTTCAACTGTTTCTTCCGAAAAGGTAACTTCAAGACCAAAGGTAAATTTGGTTCTTCTAACGCCTCTTCCTCTCCTTTGTGTTTCAAGTGCAATAAGCCAGGACACATGAAAGCGGAGTGTCCCCTCAATAAGCAAAAGGAGAAGTGGAAGGCGCCAAAGTATGACAAGTCCAAGAAGTACACAAAAGGAAACAAGAAGGGACTTGTCGGAGCTACCTTCACCGACTCCGATGATTCTACAAGCGGTGAGTCGGACGATGAACACGTGGAGCAAGCGCACATGTGTTTCATGGCAAGAGAGGAGCACGATCAAGGATCCTCCTCTTCCGATGATAGTGATGACGAAAGCGATGAGGTATCAATGGATGATCTTAGAAATGCTAACTCTCAACTTTGGTCAAAATACACTAAGTTAGTAAATAGATATACTAAGGTAAAAGATGACCTAGCTAGCATTCAAACATCGCCTAAGAATGTCATCACCAACAACGACACCGTTGTTGAAGAGTTAAGAAATGAGATTGTAAATCTCAAATCTAAACTTGAACATGTTAGCATTGAGGATGCGGAAGAACATGAGATAGCGGATTTAACTTCTCAAAACTCGAATTTGAGTATTGAGAACGAGAATCTTAAATCTCGTGTTTTTGTGCTCACATCGCAAGTATCCAATTTGGATACTTCTATGCGTTCTCTCAAAGAGAAATATGAGAACACATTGGGCCGAATTAACAAATTCAACAAAGGTAAAGACCATTTGGATAAAATCCTAAGTGACTTACTTCCGGTCAATCACCACATTGGTTTGGGGTATATGATGGGAAATTCATCCAAGTCGGTCACTACTTTTGTTAGGCCAACTTCCGAAGCCTCAACGAGTGGGAGTAAACACTCTATTGGTAGTTCATCTACCAATGGTGCTTCCACCTCGTCCACGCCCTCTTTTGGAAAGAAACCCACTTCGGGTGGACCTCCAAAGAAGGGGCATGCCTACATGTACACCAATAACATGCCACGTAGGAACACACGTCCTACTCCACCGGCTCACACATATGATGATTTTTATGCAACACATTCTCGGGCACGTGCACACCATGTGAGACACCCTCACGCACGTGTTCCCACACATGCATATGTACACCCACCTCATCATATGAATAATTCTCGTCGTGCACCATTCCATCATGTCCCGTATGCCTATCCACAGCATGCATCACGTAGAAATCAACGTCGCATGCATGCACCCAATAGGATGATGGCTCCCAAAATTTTCACTATTTGGAGCCCAAAGGACACAAGCATGGACGAAAAACAAATGTATATGAATGCTTATTTTTCGGATGTTGTGCATAGTAAGAATTATGTGGGGAAGTCTAAGTCCACTTGGACTTGGCTTCCAAAGGTCTAATCCCTTGGACCCAATGACCTTGGGTACCATGATATGAAAGTTTCTATCTTTAGGTACTTAAGGAAAAGAAAAAGAAAAGGAGCAACAAATTTAAATTTAGCTCCAAATGGAATTGGATACTCGATAGCGGGTGTTCCAAACACATGATGGGTGACGCTCGTTTGCTCTCCGGAGTGGTTCCCATTGCGAATGGAAACCGCGTCGTATTTGGAGGCAACGAGAGCGGAACCATCATAGGTGTTGGTAAAGTCGGTAACCCTTCTAAACCATTAATTAGTGATGTTTATCTTGTTAGTGGTTTAAATCATAATCTTATTTCAATAAGCCAACTTTGTGACAAAGGTTACAAAGTTAGCTTTGCGAAAGGATTGTGTCATATTTTAAGAAAAGATAATGAAAAATTATTATTTTCCGGAACTCGTCGTAAAGACATTTATATTTTGGATCTTCCTAAGTCATATGAACAATGTCTCGTTGCCAACACAAGTGAACAACACTTATGGCATCGACGCTTTGGACATGTGAACTTTGGAACACTATATAAGCTTTCAAAATTGAATTCTATTAAAGGTTTTCCGAAGCTTGTTTTTGAAAAGAAAAGTTTTTGTGATTGTTGTCAACGCAGCAAGCTTCCTAAATCTTCATTTAAACCTAAGAAAAGCATCTCTACTAAACGGCCGCTAGAGCTATTACATCTAGATTTATTTGGGCCAACTAGAGTAGCTTCCTTAGGAAATGCAAGGTATGGACTTGTCATCGTAGATGACTATTCAAGATTTACTTGGGTATTTTCATTGTGTAATAAAAATGAAGCTTTTGAAAACTTCACAATTTTTGTTAAGAAAGTACAAAATCTCTTAGGAACCACCATTGTCACTATTCGTAGTGATCATGGAGGTGAATTTGAGAATGAGTCTTTTGAGACATTTTGTGATGAAGTTGGTATTACTCACACCTTCTCTTTCCCTCGTGCACCTCCTCAAAATGGTGTAGTTGAGAGAAAGAATAGGACGCTAGTGGAGTGTGCTCGCACTATGCTTGATGATAGCCAACTTGGCCATCAATTTTGGGCGGAAACGGTACACACCGCTTGCTATGTGTTTAATAGAATACTTTTGAGGCCCGGCACTAAACAAACTTGTTATGAATTGTTGTTTGGTAGGTTGCCTCAAGTTAAACATTTTCGAGTTTTTGGTTCGAAATGTTTTATTAAGAACACATATGGTAGTTTGGACAAATTCGATCCAAGATCCGATGAGGGGATTTTTGTCGGATATTCTTCGCGTAGCAAAGCCTACCGGATATTCAACAAACGAACCTCAACGATCGAGGAGTCGCTTCATGTCTCATTTAATGAAGGATTTGTTCCAACTAGAATTTCAAATGATAATGATTCTTTGGATGTTTTATGTGATTCATTTGATAATTCTAAGTCTAATGATTCAATTGATTCTATTGAGACTAACCCAACTAATGAAGTTGTTGAGAATGTTCCTAGTGATCAAGGTATTCCCAAACGGCTTCATTCGGTTCGTGACCATCCCCATGAGCAAGTAATTGGCAATATTCATGATAGTGTCAAGACGAGATCGCAAGTCCACCACTTCGCCAATAGTGCCTTTGTCTCATCAATAGAGCCAAAGAATATAGTTGAAGCTTGCGAAGATAGTGCTTGGATCCTTGCCATGGAGGAGGAACTCATTCAATTCGAGAGGAATGAGGTATGGAAGCTTGTTCCTTTGCCATCAAAGAACCACACCGTCATAGGGACAAAGTGGATCTTCAAGAACAAATCCGACAAAAATCAAGTCGTCATCCGGAACAAAGCTCGGTTAGTTGCTCAAGGCTATCGCCAAGAGGAAGGTATCGATTTCGAAGAATCCTTCGCTCCGGTAGCTAGATTAGAATCAATTAGACTTTTATTGTCTTATGCATGCCATAAAAATTTTAAGTTATTTCAAATGGATGTTAAAAGTGCATTTTTAAACGGAGATGTCGTTGAGGAAGTTTACGTTTCTCAACCTCCGGGCTTCATAAATGAAAAATTTCCAAATCATGTTTTTAAACTAAAGAAAGCTCTTTATGGTTTGAGACAAGCTCCTCGAGCTTGGTATGATCGCCTAAAGAATTTTCTTTTGGATTTGAATTTTAAAATGGGCGAAGCCGATTCTACACTTTTTATTAAGCATGCGAATAACGATATTTTATTAGTTCAAATTTATGTTGATGATATCATTTTCGGTGCTACTAACTTCGCTCTTTGCGAAGAGTTTTCTAATGTTATGAAGGAACAATTTGAGATGAGCCACATGGGCGAACTCAAATATTTCTTAGGTCTCCAAATTCGCCAATTGAACGACGCAATCTTCATCCACCAAACGAAGTACACGGTGGAGTTGCTAAAGCGATTTGGAATGGAGAATGCCTCTGGGAAAAAGACTCCAATGAGCACGACTACGCATCTCGACAAGGATACGGGTGGTAAGGATGTAGACATTCGTCTATATCGAGGTATGATAGGTAGTTTACTTTATCTTACCGCAAGTAGGCCCGATATTATGTTTGCCGTATGCATTTGTGCTCGTTATCAGTCTCAACCTAAGGAGTCTCACTTAGTAGCGGTAAAGCGTATTTTCCGTTATCTAAGTTACACTTTAGATTTTGGATTACTTTATCCGAAATCTAGCACGTATGAGTTAGTCTCATACAGTGATGCCGATTATGCGGGATGCAAATCCGACAGGAAAAGTACTAGTGGCACTTGCCATTTTCTAGGAAATTCTCTTGTCTCTTGGTTTTCCAAGAAGCAAAATTCCGTATCACTTTCAACCACCGAGGCGGAATATATTGCCGCCGGTGCCGCTTGTGCCCAGGTTCTTTGGATGAGACACACTTTAAAGGATTTTGGTATTCACTGTGATACTAGCCCTATCATGGTGGATAACCAAAGTGCTATTTGTCTTTCAAAGAATCCGGTGCACCATTCCCGATCAAAACACATAGATGTCCGACACCATTTCTTAGATGATCATGTTGCTAAAAAGGACATCATTTTAGTGTACGTTGAAACCCAAAAGCAAATCGCCGATATTTTCACGAAACCCCTAAAGGAGGACTCCTTTGTGCGGTTGCGTCGAGAATTGGGGATTATGGGTGAATCCGAGATATAGGATTCATATCTAATTCAATCATCTTGCATGCTAATATATTTCGCGATATTTCATTCATGCTAGATTTATTGAATTTTTGGGAATTTTATGTGATTTATTTGAATTTATGATCGAATTCGCATTTGAAAGTCGTATTTAAGATTTCGACGTTTTATGGGGTAATTTAGATGACTAATGAGTGAGTTAGGATGTTTCATCCAAGTGGTTTGTGAAGAGAAATCAAATTTCTACTTTTGGACTCTTCTAGTCGGTTTCAGTTCACTTGTCAACCGACTAGATGCTCATCTAGTCGGTTAGCAAATGAACTCAGACCGACTAGATCAAGCAAATATCCATCTCCTATCATTTTCTTTCGTTAGTCGGTCATAGTACACTTTCCGACCGACTAGATTGAAAACTAGTCGGTCAGTAAGTATACTGCGACCGACTAGATTTTGCCCTAAAAATCCCTCTGTGCCTCTGTTTCGACTTAGTCGGTTCAAGCTCATTGACCGACCGACTAGATCGTAATCTAGTCGGTCAGTGCTTGAACTGTGACCGACTAAGTGTGTTAGGGCAGTTGAGTCTTTTCGCTTCCCGGCCGACTTATACTCGATCTCGTCCGACTAAATTCTCATTTAGTCGGTCTTCTCACTTGCTCCAGCCCGAAAACCCAAAACCCTCAACTCGAAACCCTTCGTCTTCCGGCCGTTTCTCCGTCGATCGCCGCCATCCGCCGTCGTCGACTCCACCTCCTAGGTATCTTCCTCCCTCTCCTAGGTCGATTTCCTATTCTAGGGTTGTCTCTCCTTGATTTCAAGCTCTAGATCCTAGGGTTTCAATTTCTAACCTAGGGCTTGTGATTTTCGAATTTCTTGATTTCTAGGGTTGTTAGCTTGTGATCTCTAGGTTGTTAGTGACCTAATCTTCGATTGCTTGTGCTCGTAGTGCTATGGCTAAGACTCGAATTCCTATCGCCTCTTCCGGGGCCTCTCCTATGACCGTAGAACAACCTTCGGACCCTAGGAATCCCCCGAAGCCTAAGCGTCGTGCCAAGTCTACCCAAGCCTCTCCATCGTCGCCCCCTCTTAAGAAGCCTAGGACTGCCACAGCTAAACCCCGCAAATCCAAGACCAAAAAGCCCATACCTCAATCTCCGGCTACTCCTCCCGATTCCGACACTGATTTTATCCCAGAGGATGAGCCTACTAGGGAACCCACTCCTCCTCCGAAGACCCGTAAGGCTAAGGGTAAAGCTCATATGCCAGTCGGCGGTGTAGACATATCGTTGTGCCGCGATGACCATCAGTGTCTCGCAGCGTACAACCGTATAGAGCACTGTCCACTGTTGTTAGAGCATTACGTTCAGTTTTCTGATTTCCTCGGCCTTGCTGATCTTCTGTCCTATAGTGGTCTTCTAGATAATCTCCGATACGACCCCAAGGCCAATCCCAAACCGTATCCTCGCCTCGTGAAATTGTTCTATGCCAATCGCATTCGAGGCCAGTACGATGCCAGCCACTCCATTGAGACGACTGTCTTGGGAACTCCTATAGTTCTCACGGCAGAAATCTTGGGGGAGATTCTTGGTTGCTCGTCGTGTGGTCTCCTCCCTTCGGACATTTCCGTAGACGATATCTCTTCCTTGGATCAGACTGTTCTTTCTGAGATTTTCCAGGTTATCCCCTCCGCATTCATTGGTATTCCTTCGAAATCCTTTAAGCCGAATGCGTGGGTTCTTAACCTAATTTTGAAGTCTTGTCTTCTCCCGAAGTATGGATCCTCTTCTCTCCCATCTCAGCCGTTTTTGAAGCTCATATACGCTCTTTTCTTGGGGTGCGAGATAAATTGGGCTCGCGTGATACTCGATAAGATGGATTCTTTCGAGTGTATACGCAAGACCAATAAGTCTGCGCACATTCCATACCCTTGCCTGTTGACTCTTGTATTTCGTCATTTCCGAGTCCCCCTCCCTCCTGACGATGAGCGTCCCTTGGGTACGCCTCTGAACGCGACGGCCGTGAAGAAATCTCTAGCGGCTCTTCGTCACGTGCAGAGGTCTACCGCATCTGCTTCTCAGGCTTCTCCATCAGCTGCTGCAGCCCCCTCTCGTCCTGCTACATTGGACGATGTCGTACGGATACTTCGTCGGCATGAGTCTCGCTTGGCTCGTACCGAGGAGGTAGTTTGCCGTATGGCTCGTCAGATGGGCATTGATCTTCCTCCTTCAGTCTCTGAGGCCGAGGAGATGGACGATGAGGAGATTGACGAGCTTGTCACTTCTTTTGCCCGTGGCGATGAGGCCACTGCTGCTGCTGTTGCTGGTACTACCTCTTCTGCTCCTGGAGTTGGCACCACTTCCGGTGCTCCAGAGCCTTCTGCTTCAGCACTTCAGTCGTCTGAGCCTGCTGCTGACCCTGCTGCCGTGCCTGCTGATCTTCCAGTTGACACATCTGCTGTCGAGACCCTTGCTGCTGTTGAGCCTGTTGCTGAGATCTCCACTCCTGCCCCGACGATTCCATCTGTTGAGACACCTCTACTCCCTGCAGATCCTGAGTCCACTCCGTCGACTGGACCCACGGACGCTGCAGATCCAGCCTCCTCCTCGTGATCGTTGTTCCGAGGACTCTCCATATACGCTTTGGATGATTTATCTTTGCGAGAGTATTTTGGGTTAGGATAGAGTATGAGGGTTATGATGTTTTGATGTATTTTGGATGTTGTCTATGATGTTGTACTTATTTTGATGAGGATGATGATGATGTATTTCTTCTTGATGGGTATGTTGTATTTTGATGCATTGATATCTTTTTGGATGTACTCTTGATGTTATCATTAATATATATACATCATCGTTGTCTTTATCTTAATTCGTCGTGCACATTTTAATATTCGTTGAATGTATATGAAATGTGATTTCGTCGCTCGTCGCATGAAAACTTGGTTAAATAGATTTAAATTCTATAATTGTATAGAATTGTTTTCCATGCACAAATTTAACCAAGAATATTGAATATTGAAGAGTATGTTTCTTTATTCAAGAAATGAATAAACATTTGGTATTTTTGATGATTTTGATTATCGTTGATTTTTATTGATAATGGAAAATTTGGCACACCTTGTTTTGATTTCCACAATTTTCCCTTGGTGTCAAGTTGGTCCATTGTCTTTGTCTACGACTCCCGATGTTGGATTTTACATTTCCTAATTGTTGTCGTTGTATGCCCCCCATTTTTGGGATAATGCCAAAGGGGGAGAGATAATGATAATAAATAGCGCAAATGAAAATTTAACTCAATTTCCAAGAATCTAGTTTGATATGTTAGATTCAGGGGGAGTTAAGATATATATAAGGATTTTCAAAATCCGATATTTCAAAAATCAATTCACTTTATTTATCTTACTCGTCTGCTTGATGCAATTCATTTATATTTAATTTGGAATTAACGTGTCATCAATGCAGGGGGAGTAAGTATTTTTCATTTGAATTAGTATTTTTGATTATTATTTATGTTGGTTTGTCATCACCAAAAAGGGGGAGAATGTTGAATATTGGACTCCCCGGATTTGGTTTTGATGATGAGCAAACATAAATAATCCATGAACTAACAATTTGTGAGCGCAGTTTTGGAGATCGTCGCCAATTTCACGAGAATATTCAAAGCGACATCTCAACACTTTCCAAAGCTCATATTCATGACTAAAGCTTCGTTGAAGCTCTTGCGATGCTTTGGAAGATATGAAGATTCAATCGAAGCTCTCGAAGACCATTTATTAAGGTTTTATTTATAGTCTTTTAGCTTCGATATATAGAATGTTAATCCTTGAGTATATCTTACGTTTCTATCTTCATTTCGCTCATTTCGTAGCTCTAGGATCCTTGCACAAGTTCATTCTAACTTCCTCGAAGCGTCGCGCTTCGATTCGGATTTGTATGTGCATGTTAGTTGGTACAAGAACAAGTACTGACCGACTAGATGGTGATCTAGTCGGTCGGCAACTGTTCTTGGACCGACTAGTTTGATTCCTTAATTTCTTGGACTTTACTGTTTACTGTTAGTCGGTCTACGTTGACTCACCGACCGACTAGTTTGTGAACTAGTCGGTCAGTGATGCTTCTTTGACCGACTAGTTGTGACTTAATGTTCATCCTAAAATTCTCCTAAGCTACTGTTTACCGTTAGTCGGTCTAAGAACGTTTGATGACCGACTAGTTGACAATCTAGTCGGTCAACTTTTGTTCTTGGACCGACTAAGTCACTTGCTTTCAGACTAAGTCATTTTGCCTCTTAGTCGGTCTACGTTCATTGACTGACCGTCTAGTTGTGAAACTAGTCGGTCAGACAGTCTTCTTGGACCGACTAGATTTCTAGGTCTGAAATTCTATCTCTTCTCAGATCTGCTCTTAGTCGGTCCATGCTGTGTGACTGACCGACTAGTTGATGAACTAGTCGGTCAGTGTTTGTTCTTTGACCGACTAATTCTCACAGATTTCTTTCCGTTGGAGAATGACCTAACTTGTTTTTATGGGACCCTATAAATACGAACCTAGGTCATTTCTATCTTCAATAGAGCTGCCATTAAGAGATTCATTGAGTTCTAAAGAGATAGCCATTCTCCCTCAAATCTAAAGCTCTCTTCCTCACAAGAAACCCATTCTCTCTCATTTCTAGATCTAGAGAGAAGCTTGTTCTTGGTGAGCTCTTCAAGCTATTGCTTGATTCAAGTTTCCAAATCAACCCTAGGCACCCATTGCTGGTCATTTCCTTGGTGCTAGGTTTTGGTAACTTCATCTTCCTCAAATCCTTCATTTCACCATTTGGGTAAGAAAAACTCAAGGTATAGGATTTTGTGGTAAGATTTGTTTATTTCAATATAACTCATTTATATTGCTTGTGATTCTCTCGGTTGTGAGAGAAGGTTGTGATCCCGGGTTGTGGGATTCACGTTTGCTATTGCATGTATGATTTGATCTTGTGAAGGTTTTTCACAAGATATTCATAGTGGAAATCTTGAGTTAGGGTTTCTAACTCAAGTATCCGGAAGGGATCCGGGTGGTTGGGACGTAGGATCACCGGGAACAAGTCGGGGAGACTTGGGTGGATCCAAACCCATTAACATCGTTTGTTAGCATTGTTAATTTTGTGTTGTCACTCAATTTAAGCTTCCGCAAATTGATTTGGTAGTTGTTTGCAATTTAATTTGGAATTATACTCCTTATTATTTTAAAGTACTATTCACCCCCCCCCCCCCCCCTCTAGTACTTGTGCAGTAGCTGGTAGGGCATTACAAGGGAGGCCAGGCCCTGGCCTAGCCGTGGCCGGCCAGGGCCTGGCCAGGCCGCGGCCGTGGCCGGCCATGGCCAGGGCCGGCCATGGCCAGGGCCGGCCATGGCCAGGGCCGGCCAAGGCCGGCCGGCCATGGCCCGGCCATGGCTTTTTGGCCTTGACCGGCCATGGCCCTTTGGTCATGGTCGGTCTCCCCCCTTCATGGGGTTGCCGCACACCCCGTCGGAGGGGTGGCCGTGGTGGTTATTGGCCGTAGCCAACCCCCTCCGCATAGGGAGGGGGTGCATGGCCTTCATAGCCCATTTGGCCATGGTGCACATGCACTAAAATTCATCTTCCCCGATGGGAATAACCACCATCTTCTTCTCCGGTGAAGCACCCGTTCGTCGAGGAAGTAGTTACCCTCCAATGGCCGTATGCCAAAAAAATTAACCCACTTCAAAAAATTCGTAAACTACGTGCTCCACATGAAGAGAGCGCCCATTCCCTATGAATGGAGACTCAGCATCCATGAAGAGAGTGAGTTTTGACGATATGAACGGTCGGTTCTTCCCGTCACGGAGAGTTCCTGCCATATCCGTAATGACAGAAGACCCTAACGTGAAAAGAACAACCGCTGCGTTCTCTCCGTCACGAAGCGTTCCTACCATATCCGTAATGGTAGGATACCCATTCGTGAAAAAGACAACGACTCGTTCATAGTTTCGACGGGGCGACGGTTGACCGGGGCGAACCTGTATGGCTCTGATACCAATGTAGGATCCTGCCAAAACAGAGTTAGGATCGATAAATGAAGTTGAGACTTACGCTTGCGTATGCGGCACGGTAGTCTACGAACTTCGCCTTCGGATTCTCCACGACGGATCGAGTCTTCTCACGAACGGAGTAAGGCTACTAAATCCACAATCTAAATCTCTACTTTTAGATTAAGAACTTGGATAAAGAGAGAAGAAGTATTTCGGCAGAGCTTCGATAGAATGAAAATGCATGCAAGAATGCCATGCAAAAGTGTAAGGAAATGGCTAACCCTTGGGTCTTATTTATAGCCCCCAAGGTAGTTATTTTAGGATAAATTGTTCCTTTGGAACAATTTAACTAAGGTGTACCATCGTACATGGCATATTATAAGCTTAAGTTGTACCATATGCATGGTACAATATAAGCTTAAGATATTACCCCTTTATTAGCCATATGTCGCATGCACTTATGCACGTATAATGCGACTTTCCCATCAATCTAGAGATCCTCTCCGCAAGGGAACATATTCCCTTTGCACACGAATTCGTGTACGCGACGTTCGAGGTCCGTATTCCCTCATACATCCCCTACAAGGGTGTACTAACGTCTTCCTTATCCAACAAGAACAAGGCCAACAAAAGCAAGAACATAACAAAGTATAGGTGCTCCGCACCGATAACAAAACAACTGTCTAAACAAAAGGGAAACACAACGAAAACACTAGGACTGGTCCCCAGTGTCCACGTACTCCCCGTCAAACACAAGCTCGGGCTCGGCGTCAGCAAACACCTCGTCCTCAACAAGGTACTCAGGCTCAGGATCTAACATGTGTCACCCAAAAGAGTAAAGGGGCACATGTCAGCAAGTCTAAAAGACTTGGGCAAGGAAACTGAAAGTAAGGCAACTAGCAACCTAGCAGTTATAGTATGCATGACATGGCAGTTATAACATGAGTGCACAATCAAGACATGGCAAGACAATTTGTACAAGAGAACAATCATCGGGACAAGACAAGAGTAGCCAAGATACTATCAATATCCATCAATTCACTATTCATGTTGTTTGTAGATGTTTACGCCTTACAGCTGAATGGTTTCACATTCGCTGATTGGCCGCTTAACAACTACCCTAAAACCCAGAGTTTACGCCTTACCACTGCAGTTGCTGATCGGGCAGACTCCCAGTTGATTGGCCGCTTAACTCTTACTCCCAATACCCACACGTAATGGAGCCAGGGTCCCCGCACATGAGCTCAGCAAGTGAGCCGGGGTTGCCCCGCACATGAGCTCGCATTCTTAAACATTTGGCGTAGGGGTGCACCTAGCCGGAAACAAGCAATTCGGGCATTGGCTATCAACCAACACATGGCCCGCTTCTGGAACACGAGCCAGGAACACAAGCATTCGTAGCAAAGCTACGCAATCACAAAAGCACTTAGAGAATGCAATGACATGACAATTAATTCGCATACCGTTAATGGAAAGTAAACATGACATGGTAATTGTGCAACATGATATATGTCGGAACTAGCTTCGTTGTCAAGCTAGTTCCCCAAAATTTGCGCCTAGGCGAGTATCATTTCGTCGCCTAGCCTCTTTTACGCCTACAACAAGCAAATGGCCTAAAACATGGCCTAAACCCTAAGTGGCAAGTTTCACTTGCCTAGCACCGGGGATGACGACCACTTCGTCACACGGATGCCAATCTACGGGGAAATCGCTGTTATGGGGGAACAATCATCAAACAACATGAAATTTTATTAGGGTTTCATAAAAATACAAATAGGCTATGAAAACATAGAGGAATCGATTTCTTACCGAGAGGAAGCGGAAGAAACACTCCGGAGAACCCTAGGATCAGATCTGGAAAAGATTGGGGAAGTTTGGAGAACTAGGGTTTTTGGGGGATTTGATGGAGATTTGGGGAAGATGAGAGGGAGATAGGGTGGATGGATGGTTTGGATGATGGATTTAGGGCTTGGAATGAAGGATTGAAGCTTGGAGGAAGATGGGGGCTCAATGGGGGAGATTTTAGGGTTTTGGGTCGTGAGGGAGGAAGAAGAAAGGTTTGGGAGGGGTATAAATAGGTTGGGCTGGCGGCTGCCCAGAAATTAGGGTTTTAACACAGGTTAGTCGGTCAAAGAGCAACCACTGACCGACTAGTTTGGCAACTAGTCGGTCGGTCGACCAACGCAGACCGACTATGTGCAAACAGTAACTTCTGAACGAAAATAGGATTTTAGGATTAGTCGGTCCATGAACAAATACTGACCGACTAGTTTAGCATCTAGTCGGTCGATGAACGTTCTTAGACCGACTAAGAGTAAACAGTAACTTGACTGTACAGTAGAACCAAGAATTAGTCGGTCTGAGTCCAAAACTTAACCGAATAGTTTAACAACTAGTCGGTCGAAAGATAAACTTAGACCTACTAAGAATGAACAGTACTGATACTAAAATTTAGATGATGTGTTAGGCGGTTAAAGAAGCATTGCCGACCGACTAGTTTTCAACCTAGTCGGTCAACCAACGTTCTTAGACCGACTAACGATAAACAGTAACTCCTGAGAAATTTAGAAAGCCAACTAGTCGGTCCAAGAAGGATTGCCGACCGACTGGATCGTCATCTAGTCGGTCGGTGCCCCTTCTTATACCGGCTAATGAGCACAAAAGTTCCGATACGGAGCGCGGGGCCCCAGGATCGATTCCTAAGACTCCTAGGCTTAATCTAATAGTAAGATACGACTGTTGTGAAGTCCGTCACGAATGACATACTTCGAAATCGATGATCCTAAGGAAGAAACGAGAAAATACGACGAATCGATCGAAAATGAAAGCTACGGAGACGAAAACCACACATGAGGAGAAAATCCACCAAAACATATATTATATTACAATAAATCCAGATACATGAAAAGCAGTCGTTACATCCTCCCCAACTTAAGAAAAATTCCGTCCTCGGAATTTCCAAATACTCACGAGTCCGGAAACAAAAGTGGGAAACGCTCTCGCATCTCATCCTCATTCTCCCAAGTAGACTCTCCAGGTGAGCCGTATCGCCACATCACCCTCACAAGATTGACAATCTTGTTCCGAAGCGATTTCTGACGCCTGTCCAGAATCTGCACTGGATGCTGGTCATACGTCATATCGAGGCGAACGGTAATATCCGAAAAATCCACAGCATGAGACGGATCGCTAATGTATCGACGAAGCTGCGACACATGGAAAACATTGTGAACTCTTTCCAAAGATGGCGGCAAGGCCAAGCGATAAGCTACCTCGCCGACCCTCTCCAAAATGTCAAACGGTCCAATGTATCGCGGGCTCAACTTCCCACGCTTCCCAAAACGAATCACACCATGATTCGGGGAAATCTTCAAGAACACATGGTCGCCCGGCTGAAACTCCAAAGGACGACGTTTATCATCCGCCCAATGCTTAAAACGGTCCTGAGCAATCCTCAACCTCTCCCGAATATTCCTGACGATATCCACGGCCTCTACGATCATCTCAGGTCCCAACAACTCCCGATCACCAACGTCATCCCAACTTAATGGCGATCGACATTTCCTCCCATAAAGAGCGGCAAAAGGCGCCATGCCAATACTCGCCTGGAAGCTGTTGTTGTAGGAAAACTCCACCAAATGCAGATGGTCCTCCCACGAACCCTTGAAATCCAACATGCACGCCCTCAGCATGTCTTCCAAAATCTGAATCGTCCTCTCGGACTGGTCATCCGTCTGTGGATGGTACGCCGTGCTGAAACTCAGACGCGTACCCAAACTCTTCTGCAAACTCTGCCAGAACTGAGATGTGAACCTCGTGTCTCTGTCAGACACGATACTCACGGGGACTCCATGAAGTCGCACAACCTCCTGCACGATTCACGTTACATCACTATCCAAACTAGGAAAAGGAAATAAAAACGGAGAGTAAAAGAATTTTACCTCCATATATCTCCTCGCTAGCGCCTCAGTGGACTGTCCTACTCGGAACGGAATAAAGTGCGCGGACTTGGTCAATCGATCTACGATCACCCAAATCGCGTCATTCTGCTTCGGACTCCGAGGTAGTCCAGTCACGAAATCCATAGTGATGTGTTGCCATTTCCACTCCGGAATCGGAAGTGGTTGTAGCAACCCGGCCGAACGCTGATGCTCCGCCTTCACTTGCTGGCAAACCAAGCACTTGGCTACACTCCGAGCCACGCTCCTCTTCATACCATGCCACCAATAATTCAGACGAAGATCCTGGTACATCTTGGTGCCACCAGGATGTACAGAATACGGCGAACTGTGTGCCTCCACCATCAACTCCTCTCTGATATCCCCAGCTGGCACACACAACCTGGCTCCGAACCTCGGCGAGCCATCCTCGTGAATCAAAAAGTCAGTCCGCAGACCGGCTTCCACCTGCTCCCGAATCTTCACCAGCTTCGGATCCTCAGCCTGGCCAGCCTTAATCCGATCCATGATCGTCGACTGTACCTGCATGTACATCAACGACGAAGCCTCCCCAGGAAGAACAATCTCCACGCCAAACTCACAAAAATCCTGCTGCAATCTCCACTGCGAGGTCAAAATCATCACCGCTGGAAGCCTACTCAAAGCATCTGGAACCACATTCACCTTGCCAGGGTGAAACTGCAAATCAATCTCATAATCTGCCATAAGCTCCAACCATCGACGATGTCGCATGTTGAGCTCCTTCTGAGTAAAAATATACTTCAAGCTTTTGTGATCGGTGAAAATCTTCACTTTCTCACTCAGCAAGAAGTGCCTCCCAATCTTAAGAGCAAACACAACGGCAGCCAACTCCAAATCATGCGTCGGGTAATTCTTCTCAAGAACCTTAAGCTGACGAGACGCATACGCCACAACATGTCCGTGCTGATGCAACACACAACTGAGACCCTTGCCAGAAGCATCGCAAAAGATCTCAAATCCACCGCTGCGATCAGGCACAACCAGAATAGGGGCAGTCGTCAACCTCTCCTTCAGAATACCAAAAGCACTCTCACAATCACCCGACGACCAACGCAGACCGACTAAGTGCAAACAGTAACTTCTGAACGAAAATAGGATTTTAGGATTAGTCGGTCCATGAACAAATACTGACCGACTAGTTTAGCATCTAGTGGGTCGATGAACGTTCTTAGACCGACTAAGAGTAAACAGTAACTTGACTGTACAGTAGAACCAAGAATTAGTCGGTCTGAGTCCAAAACTTAACCGACTAGTTTAACAACTAGTCGGTCAAAAGATGAACTTAGACCGACTAAGAATGAACAGTACTGATACTAAAATTTAGATGATATGTTAGTCGGTTAAAGAAGCATTGCCGACCGACTAGTTTGCAACCTAGTCGGTCAACCAACATTCTTAGACCGACTAACGATAAACAGTAACTCATGAGAAATTTAGAAAGCCAACTAGTCGGTCCAAGAAGGATTGCCTGTAATGCCCTACCAGCTACTGCACAAGTACTAGAGGGGGGGTGAATAGTACTTTAAAATAATAAGGCGTATAATTCCAAATTAAATTGCACACAACTACCAAATCAATTTGCGGAAGCTTAAATTGAATGACAACAATGAAATTAACAATGCTAACAAACGAAGTTAATGGGTTCGGATCCACCCAAGTCTCCCCGACTTGTTCCCGGTGATCCTACGTCCCAACCACCCGGATCCCCTCCGGATACTTGAGTTAGAAACCCTAACTCAAGATTTCCACTATGAATATCTTGTGAAAAACCTTCACAAGATCAAATCATACAAGCAATGGCAAAGTGAATCCCACAACCCGGGATCACAAACTTCTCTCACAACCGAGAGAGCCAATAAGCAATATAAAGAGTTTATATGAAATAAATACTCTTACCACAAAATCCTATACCTTGAGTTTTTCTTACCCAATAGGTGGAATGAAGGATTTGAGGAAGATGAAGTCACCAAGCCCTAGCACCAAGGAAATGAGCAGCAATGGGTGCTTAGGGAAGAGTTGGAGACTTGGATCAAGCAATAGCTTGAAGAGCTCACCAAGAACAAGCTTCTCTCTAGATCTAGAAATGAGAGAGAATGGGTCTCTTGTGAGGAAGAGAGCTTTAGATTTGAGGGAGAATAGCTATCTCTTTAGAACTCAATGAATCTCTTAATGGCAGCTCTATTGAAGATAGAAATGACCTAGGTTCGTATTTATAGGAACCCAAAAACATAAGTTAGGTCAATCTCCAACGGAAAGAAATCTGTGAGAATTAGTCGGTCAAAGAACATACACTGACCGACTAGTTCATCAACTAGTCGGTCAGTCACAAAGCATGGACCGACTAAGAGCAGATCTGAGAAGAGATAGAATTTCAGACCTAGAAAACTAGTCGGTTCAAGAACACTTTCTGACCGACTAAGAGGCAAAACAACATAGTCTGAAGGTAAGTTGACTTAGTCGGTCCAAGAACAAAAGTTGACCGACTAGATTGTCAACTAGTCGGTCATCAAACGTTCTTAGACCGACTAACTGTAAACAGTAGCTTAGGAGAAATTTGGCATGAACAGAAAATCATAACTAGTCGGTCAAAGAAGCATCACTGACCGACTAGTTCACAAACTAGTCGGTCGGTGAGTCAACGTAGACCGACTAACTGTAAACAGTAAAGAACAAAGATTTAACTGACAGAAACTAGTCGGTCCAAGAACAGTGGCCGACCGACTAGATCTCCATCTAGTCGGTCAGTACTTGTTCTTGTACCAACTAACATGCACAACAAAGGCCGAATCGAAGCGCGACGCTTCGAGGAAGATAGAGTGAACTTGTGCAAGAATCCTAGAGCTACTAAATGAGCGAAATGAAGATAGAAACGTAAGATATACTCAAGGCTTAACATTCTATCAATCGAAACTAAAAGACTATAAATAAAACCTTAATAAACGGTCTTTGAGAGCTTCGATTGAATCTTCATTACTTCCAAAGCGTTGTAAGAGCTTCAACGAAGCTTTAGGCTTGAATACGAGCTTTTGGAAGTGTTGAGATATCGCTTTGAATATTCTCGTGAAATTGGCGACGATCTCCAATACTGCGCTCACAGATTGTTAGTTCATGAATTATTTATGTTTGCTCATCATCCAAAACCAAATCCGGGGAGTCCAATATTCAACATTCTCCCCCTTTTTGGTGATGACAAACCAACATAAATGATAATCAAAGATAATAATTCAAATGTAAAATACTTACTCCCCCTGCATTGATGACACGTTAATTCCAAAATGAATATAGATGAATTGCATCAATCAGACGAGTAAGATAAATAAAGTGAATTTATTTTTGAAATATCGGATTTTGAAAATCCTTATTTATATCTTAACTCCCCCTGAATCTAACATATCAAACTAGATTCTTGGAAATTGAGTTAAATTTTTCATTTGCGCCTATTTATTATCATTATCTCTCCCCCTTTGGCATTATCCCAAAAATGGGGGGGCATACAACGACAACAATTAGGAAATGTAAAATCCAACATCGGGAGTCGTAGACAAAGACAATGGACCAACTTGACACCAAGGGAAAAATGTGGGAATCAAAACTAGGTGTGTCAAAATTTTCCATTATCACTGAAAATCAACGATAATCAAAATCATCAAAAATACCAAATAATTATTCATTTCTTGAATAAAGAAACATACTCTTCAATATTCAATATTCTTGGCTAAATTTGTGCATGGAAAACAATTCTATACAATTATAGAATTTAAATCTATTTAACCAAGGTTTCATGCGTCGAGCGACGAAATCACATTTCAAATGTATTCAACGAATATTAAAATTTGCACGACGAATAAAAAAAAATGAACGACGATGAACATATATATATAAATATAGACAACATGAGTACATCCAAAAAAGATATCACATCGAATATATGAGGTACATCATGTCAAGTGCTACATATCATCAAAAAGAAATACATCAACATCATCATCATCGAAATAAATACAACAACAGCGACGACATCAAAAGTACATCAAAACATAAAAACCTTCATACCCCTATCCTAACCCAGAATACTCTCGCTAAGATATATCATCCAAAGCGTATATGGAGAGTCCTCGGAGCAACGATCACGAGGAGGAGGCAGGATCGGCAGCGTCCGTGGGTCCAGTCGACGGAGTGGACTCAGGATCTGCAGGGAGAAGAGGTGTCTCAACAGATGGAATCGTCGGGGCAGGAGTCGAGATCTCAGCAACAGGCTCAACAGCAGCATGAGTCTCGACAGAAGCAGCAGCAGCAGATACATGAGCAGGCTCGGAAACTGGGTCAGCAGCAGGCACAGAAGGCTGAAGAGCTGCAGCAGATGGCTCTGGAACACCGGAAGAGGTGGCAACTCCAGGAGCAGAAGTAGAAGTACCAGCAGCAGCAGAAGTGCCCTTGGGGGCACGAGTGGAAGCACGACAGATCTCCTCAACGTCCTCCTCATCCATCTCATCCAACTCCTCTCCCTCAGACACGGAAGGAGGAAGCTCAACACCCATCTGACGGGCCATACGGCAGACCACCTCCTCGGTACGAGCCAAGCGGGACTCGTGACGAAGAAGTATCCGGACGACGTCATCAAGGGTGGCAACGGGAGTAGCAGAGGCACCGGCAGAGGCAGGGACAGACGCTGAAGGTGTCGTCCTCTGAACGTGACGAAGCGCCGCAAGAGATTTCTTGACGGCCGTCGCATTCAGGGGAGGACCAAGGGGACGCTCATCGTCACGAGGTAATGTGACACGAAAATGACGAAACACGAGGGTCAACATGCAAGGAAATGGAATATGAGCCGATTTATTGGACTTTCGAATACACTCGAAAGAATCAATCTTATCGAGTATAATTCGAGCCCAATTAATCGAGCTCCCCATGAAGATCGCATAGATAAGCTTCAAAAATGGCTGGGATGGCAAAGATGAGGAGCCGTACTTGGGAAGCAAGCACGACTTCAGAATCAGAATAAGGACCCATGCATTTGGCTTGAAAGATTTAGATGGCACGCCAATCATGGCAGGAGGAATCTGATGGAAAATCTCTGAAAGGATGGTCTGATCAAGAGAAGAAATATCATCTACCGAGATATCAGAAGGAAGAAGGCCAGACGAAGAGATACCCAAAATCTCTCCTAAGATTTCCGCAGTGAGGACTATAGGAGTCCCCAAAATGGTCGTCTCAACAGAGTGGGTCTGATCGTACTGACCCCGGATCCTATTAGCATAGAAAAGCTTCACTAATCTAGGGTAGGGGTGAGGATTCGCCTTCGGGTCATATCGAAGGTAATCGAGAAGACCCGACGACGACAGAAGATCAGCTAACCCTATGAAGTCGCTAAACTGGACGAAATGCTCCAGAAGCAGCGGGCAATGTTCGATACGGTTATATGCCGCGAGACACAAAGGGTCATCGCGACATAAGGAAATATCGACACCGCCCACCGGCATCGGACCCTTTCCCTTAGGTTTTCGAGTAGACGTACAAGGGTGGGTGCTAGACTCGGGATGAATAGGAGGAGTGGGTTCCCTATGAGTCTCGGTCTCGGGGATATACTCTGTATCGGAATCGGTAGGAGTATGGAACGAAGATTGAGAAGCAAGAATTTTGGCCTTTGGCTTAGGCTTGGGTTTGGGTTTCGGTTGACCTCTAGGTTTAGCGGTCGTCGTCCTCTTCTTCTTGAGAGGAGGCGAAGACGACGAAGGATGGGTGGTCTTGGCTCTATGCTTCGGAGGGGTTGGGTGCTCGGGGTCCGAAGAGATTGGATCAACGGTCATCGGAGAGGGGCTAGAGGGAGTGATCGGAATGCGTGTTCTTGCCATAGTCGAAGCAAGACACGGCACAATCAATCGGAAAAGAAGAAACCCTAAATCGGAATTAGGAAAGAAAACCTAATCGAAACCCTAGGAGATGAAATCAACAGAACAACCTAACCCTAGAGCTGAAACCGAACCCTAGATAGGAGAGGGAGGAAGAGGAGATACCCTAGGTCGAAGATCGGCGGACGGCGACGGCGGGAATGGTCGGAAAGTGGCCGGAAGACGAAGGGTCTCGAGGGAGGTCGGGGTTTTGAGTGGAGAGAGAAGAGATTTCGATCGATTAGAATGAAAATCGATCGACTAAACTGAGTTTAAGTCGGTCGATTTCCCAAATGACCAAACAGCCCCTGGCACAACTAGTCGGTCACAGTTCAAGCACTGACCGACTAGATCACGATCTAGTCGGTCGGTCAATGAGCTTGAACCGACTAGGTGCAAACAGTGGCTGAATCCAAGAATTACTGACAAGATTTAGTCGGTCTGCGTTCAAGTACTGACCGACTAGATCTTAATCTAGTCGGTCGATCACTGAACATGAACCGACTAAAGAGTCAAAAACTTGAAAATCAAGTTCTCTCCATAATACGCTTGGACGATAAATCTCAAAACTCTCAATAAACATCTAAACTACCCCATTAAACATCGAAAAACAGAAATTTGATGATTACGCACAAATCGAACGAAAAATTAAGATATCACATAAAATTCCCGAAAAATCCAATAATTCTAGCATGAATGAGATATTGTCAAGAATAATAGCATGCAAAATTATTGAATGAAGCATGAATCCTATATTTCGGATTCACCCATAATCCCCAATTCTCGACGCAACCGCACAAAGGAGTCCTCCTTTAGGGGTTTCGTGAAAATATCGGCGATTTGCTTTTGGGTTTCAACGTACACTAATATGATGTCCTTTTTAGCAACATGATCGTCTAAGAAATGGTGTCGGACATCTATGTGTTTCGATCGGGAATGGTGCACCGGATTCTTTGAAAGACAAATAGCACTTTGGTTATCCACCATGATAGGGCTAGTATCACAATGAATACCAAAGTCCTTCAATGTGTGTCTCATCCAAAGAACCTGGGCACAAGCGGCACCGGCGGCAATGTATTCCGCCTCGGTGGTTGAAAGTGAAACCGAATTTTGCTTCTTGGAGAACCAAGAGACAAGAGAATTTCCTAGAAAATGGCAAGTGCCACTAGTACTTTTCCTGTCGGATTTGCATCCCGCATAATCAGCGTCACTGTATGAGACTAACTCATACGTGCTAGATTTCGGATAAAGTAATCCAAAATCTAAAGTGTAACTTAGATAGCGAAAAATGCGCTTTACCGCTACTAAGTGAGACTCCTTAGGTTGAGACTGATAACGAGCACATATACATACGACAAACATAATATCGGGCCTACTTGCGGTAAGATAAAGTAAGCTACCTATCATACCTCGATATAAACGAATGTCTACATCCTTACCGCCCGTATCCTAGTCAAGATGCGTAGTCGTGCTCATTGGAGTCTTTTTCCCGGAGGCATTCTCCATTCCAAATCGCTTTAGCAACTCCACCGTGTACTTTGTTTGATGGATGAAGATTGCATCGTTCAGTTGACGAATTTGGAGACCTAAGAAATATTTGAGTTCGCCCATGTGGCTCATCTCAAATTGTTCCTTCATAACATTAGAAAACTCTTCGCAAAGAGCGAAGTTAGTAGCACCGAAAATGATATCATCAACATAAATTTGAACTAATAAAATATCATTATTCGCATGCTTAATAAAAAGTGTTGAATCGGCTTCGCCCATTTTAAAATTCAAATCCAAAAGAAAATTCTTTAGGCGATCATACCAAGCTCGAGGAGCTTGTCTCAAACCATAAAGAGCTTTCTTTAGTTTAAAAACGTGATTTGGAAATTTTTCATTTACGAAGCCCGGAGGTTGAGAAACGTAAACTTCCTCAACGACATCTCCGTTTAAAAATGCACTTTTAACATCCATTTGAAATAATTTAAAATTCTTATGGCATGCAAAAGACAAAAGTAATCTAATTGATTCTAATCTAGCTACCGGAGCGAAGGATTCTTCGAAATCAATACCTTCCTCTTGTCGATAGCCTTGAGCTACTAACCGGGCTTTGTTCCGGACGACGACTTGGTTTTCGTCGGTTTTGTTCTTGAAGATCCACTTTGTCCCTATGACGGTGTGGTTCTTCGATGGCAATGGAACAAGCTCCCAAACCTCATTTCTTTCGAATTGAATGAGCTCCTCCTCCATGGCTAAGATCCAAGCGCTATCTTCGCATGCTTCATTAATATTCTTTGGCTCTATTGATGATGCAAAGGCACAATTTGCGAAGTGGTGGACTTGCGATCTTGTCTTGACACTATCTTGAATATTGCCAATGACTTGCTCATGGGGATGGTCACGAATGGTATGAAGCCGTTTGGGAATACCTTGATCACTAGGAACATTCTCAACAACTTCATTAGTTGGGTTAGTCTCGATAGAATCAATAGAATCATTAGACTTAGAATTATCAAATGAATCACATAAAACATCCAAAGAATCGTTATCATTTGAAATTCTAGTTGGAACAAATCCTTCATTAAATGAGACATGAAGCGATTCCTCGATCGTTGAGGTTCGTTTGTTGAATATCCGGTAGGCTTTGCTACGCGTAGAATATCCGACAAAAATCCCCTCATCGGATCTTGGATCGAATTTGTCCAAACTACCATATGTGTTCTTAATAAAACATTTCGAACCAAAAACACGAAAATGTTTGACTTGAGGCAACCTACCAAACAACAATTCATAACAAGTTTGTTTAGTGCCGGGCCTCAAAAGTATTCTATTAAACACATAACAAGCGGTGTGTACCGCTTCCGCCCAAAATTGATGGCCAAGTTGGCTATCATCAAGCATAGTGCGAGCACACTCCACTAGCGTCCTATTCTTTCTCTCAACTACACCATTTTGAGGAGGTGCACGAGGGAAAGAGAAGGTGTGAGTAATACCAACTTCATCACAAAATGTCTCAAAAGACTCATTCTCAAATTCACCTCCATGATCACTACGAATAGTGACAATGGTGGTTCCTAAGAGATTTTGTACTTTCTTAACAAAAATTGTGAAGTTTTCAAAAGCTTCATTTTTATTACACAATGAAAATACCCAAGTAAATCTTGAATAGTCATCTACGATGACAAGTCCATACCTTGCATTTCCTAAGGAAGCTACTCTAGTTGGCCCAAATAAATCTAGATGTAATAGCTCTAGTGGCCTTTTAGTAGAGATGCTTTTCTTAGGTTTAAATGAAGATTTAGGAAGCTTGCCGCGTTGACAACAATCGCAAAAACTTTTCTTTTCGAAAACAAGCTTCGGAAAACCTTTAATAGAATTCAATTTTGAAAGCTTATATAGTGTTCCAAAGTTCACATGTCCAAAGCGTCGATGCCATAAGTGTTGTTCACTTGTGTTGGCAACGAGACATTGTTCATATGACTTAGGAAGATCCAAAATATAAATGTCTTTACGACGAGTTCCGGAAAATAATAATTTTTCATTATCCTTTCTCAAAATATGACACAATCCTTTCGCAAAGCTAACTTTGTAACCTTTGTCACAAAGTTGACTTATTGAAATAAGATTATGATTTAAACCACTAACAAGATAAACATCACTAATTAACGGTTTAGAAGAGTTACCGACTTTACCAACACCTATGATGGTTCCGCTCTCGTTGCCTCCAAATACGACGCGGTTTCCATTCGCAATGGGAACCACTCCGGAGAGCAAACGAGCGTCACCCGTCATGTGTTTGGAACACCCGCTATCGAGTATCCAGTTCCCTTTGGAGCTAAATTTAAATTCGTTGCTCCTTTCCTTTTTCTTTTCCTTGAGTACCTAAAGATAGATAAGTTCATATCATGGTACCCAAGGTCATTGGGTCCAAGGGATTAGACCTTTGGAAGCCAAGTCCAAGTGGACTTAGACTTCCCCACATAATTCTTACTATGCACAACATCCGAAAAATAAGCATTCATATATATTTGTTTTTCGTCCATGCTTGTGTCCTTTGGGCTCCAAATAGTGAAAATTTTGGGAGCCATCATCCTATTGGGTGCATGCATGCTACGTTGATTTCTACGTGATGCATGTAGTGGATAGGCATACGGGACATGATGGAATGGTGCACGACGAGAATTATTCATATGATGAGGTGGGTGTACATATGCATGTGTGGAAACACGTGCGTGAGGGTGTCTCACTTGGTGTGCACGTGCCCGAGAATGTGTTGCATAAAAATCATCATATGTGTGAGACGGTGGAGTAGGACGTGTGTTCCTACGTGGCATGGTATTGGTGTACATGTAAGCATGCCCCTTCTTTGGAGGTCCACCCAAAGTGGGTTTCTTTCCGAAAGAGGGTGTGGACGAGGTGGAAGCACCATTGGTAGATGAACTACCAATAGAGTGTTTGCTCCCACTCGTTGAGGCTTCGGAAGTTGGCCTAACAAAAGTAGTGACCGACTTGGATGAATTTCCCATCATATACCCCAAGCCAATGTGGTGTTTGGCCGGAAGTAAATCTTTTAGGATATTATCCAAATGGCCCTTACCTTTGTTGAATTCGTTGATTCGGCCCAATGTGTTCTCATATTTCTCTTTGAGAGAACGCAAAGAGGTATCCAAAGTGGATATTTGCGAAGTGAGCACATAAACACGAGATTTAAGATTCTCGTTCTCAATACTCAAAGTCGAGTTTTGAGAAGTTAAATCCGCTATCTCATGTTCTTCCGCATCCTCAATGCTAGCATGTTCAAGTTTAGATTTGAGATTCACAATCTCATTTCTTAACTCTTCAACAACGGTGTCGTTGTTGGTGATGATAGTCTTAGGCGATGTTTGAATGCTAGCTAGGTCATCTTTTACCTTAGTATATCTATTTACTAACTTAGTATATTTTGACCAAAGTTGAGTGTTAGCATCCCTAAGATCATCCATCGTTACCTCATCGCTTTCTTTATCACTATCATCGGAAGAGGAGGATCCTTGATCGTTCTCCTCTCTTGCCATGAAGCACATGTGCGCTTGCTCCACTTGCTCATCGTCCGACTCTCCGCTTGAGGAATCCTCGGAGTCGGTGAAGGTAGCTCCGACAAGTCCCTTCTTGTTTCCTTTCGTGTACTTCTTGGACTTGTCATACTTTGGTGCCTTCCACTTCTCCTTTTGCTTGTTTTGAGGACAATCCGCTTTGATGTGTCCTGGCTTATTGCATTTAAAGCACAAAGGTGGAGAGGCGTTAGTAGAAGTAAACTTAGATTTTTGTTTGAAGTTACCCTTTCGGAAGAAACGGTTGAACTTCTTGGCCATGAGTGCCATGGATTCCAAGTCCAACTCGTTTTCCGATTCTTCATCATCGGTAGAGGTGGATGAAGCCGCCTTGAATGCAATCGCCTTTTTCTTAGGCGCATCTAGGTTCAAATATGACTTCATCTTTTCTTGTAGCTTCACCTTGCTATCTTTGCGTACCTCGTATGACATCAAGGTACCCATTAGTTGAACTACGGTATATTTGTCCATGTCATTACCTTCCTCAATGGCGAAGGTACGTTTTTCCCAAGAAGAGGGAAGTCCTTCAATAAGCTTTAAGCACTTCTCCTTTTGAGTGTAGATCTTGCCGAGGGCCTCTAACTCGTTTATTATGTCAACGAAACGAGCGTAGTATTCTTTCATCTTCTCGCCCTGTTGCATATGAAACATTTCGTAATCTTTGGTTACGACTACGAGTTTAGAGTCTCTTACCCTACTCGTCCCTTCATGTAGAATGAGGAGGGAGTTCCAAATTTGATATGCACTCTTACATGTGCATATCTTATTGAAATCCTCGGGCTCCAATGCACATTGCAAGGCGTTCATTGCCTTGGCATTGCTTACCTCCGCGGTGACCTCCGAGGTAGTCCATTTCTCAAAATCTTCTTCTTCGGGTTCAATATACTCCTTCATTGTAGTTCTCCATAAAGATGCACTTCGGAGGAAGGTTTCCATCCGACACTTCCAGTACCCGTAGTTGGTACCGTTGAAGAATGGAGGCCTTGTAGAGGAATGTCCTTCCATCACGGAAGATGCTCCTTCACGGTTCCTGAAGGTGTCATAGTTGGAAGGTGGACGCACGGTCTTGTTGTCGTTGGCAGACATAGCTGAGTATCTGGCTCTGATACCAAATGTAATGCCCTACCAGCTACTGCACAAGTACTAGAGGGGGGGGTGAATAGTACTTTAAAATAATAAGGCGTATAATTCCAAATTAAATTGCACACAACTACCAAATCAATTTGCGAAAGCTTAAATTGAATGACAACAATGAAATTAACAATGCTAACAAACGAAGTTAATGGGTTCGGATCCACCCAAGTCTCCCCGACTTGTTCCCGGTGATCCTACGTCCCAACCACCCGGATCCCCTCCGGATACTTGAGTTAGAAACCCTAACTCAAGATTTCCACTATGAATATCTTGTGAAAAACCTTCACAAGATCAAATCATACAAGCAATGGCAAAGTGAATCCCACAACCCGGGATCACAAACTTCTCTCACAACCGAGAGAGCCAATAAGCAATATAAAGAGTTTATATGAAATAAATACTCTTACCACAAAATCCTATACCTTGAGTTTTTCTTACCCAATAGGTGGAATGAAGGATTTGAGGAAGATGAAGTCACCAAGCCCTAGCACCAAGGAAATGAGCAGCAATGGGTGCTTAGGGAAGAGTTGGAGACTTGGATCAAGCAATAGCTTGAAGAGCTCACCAAGAACAAGCTTCTCTCTAGATCTAGAAATGAGAGAGAATGGGTCTCTTGTGAGGAAGAGAGCTTTAGATTTGAGGGAGAATAGCTATCTCTTTAGAACTCAATGAATCTCTTAATGGCAGCTCTATTGAAGATAGAAATGACCTAGGTTCGTATTTATAGGAACCCAAAAACATAAGTTAGGTCAATCTCCAACGGAAAGAAATCTGTGAGAATTAGTCGGTCAAAGAACATACACTGACCGACTAGTTCATCAACTAGTCGGTCAGTCACAAAGCATGGACCGACTAAGAGCAGATCTGAGAAGAGATAGAATTTCAGACCTAGAAAACTAGTCGGTTCAAGAACACTTTCTGACCGACTAAGAGGCAAAACAACATAGTCTGAAGGTAAGTTGACTTAGTCGGTCCAAGAACAAAAGTTGACCGACTAGATTGTCAACTAGTCGGTCATCAAACGTTCTTAGACCGACTAACTGTAAACAGTAGCTTAGGAGAAATTTGGCATGAACAGAAAATCATAACTAGTCGGTCAAAGAAGCATCACTGACCGACTAGTTCACAAACTAGTCGGTCGGTGAGTCAACGTAGACCGACTAACTGTAAACAGTAAAGAACAAAGATTTAACTGACAGAAACTAGTCGGTCCAAGAACAGTGGCCGACCGACTAGATCTCCATCTAGTCGGTCAGTACTTGTTCTTGTACCAACTAACATGCACAACAAAGGCCGAATCGAAGCGCGACGCTTCGAGGAAGATAGAGTGAACTTGTGCAAGAATCCTAGAGCTACTAAATGAGCGAAATGAAGATAGAAACGTAAGATATACTCAAGGCTTAACATTCTATCAATCGAAACTAAAAGACTATAAATAAAACCTTAATAAACGGTCTTTGAGAGCTTCGATTGAATCTTCATTACTTCCAAAGCGTTGTAAGAGCTTCAACGAAGCTTTAGGCTTGAATACGAGCTTTTGGAAGTGTTGAGATATCGCTTTGAATATTCTCGTGAAATTGGCGACGATCTCCAATACTGCGCTCACAGATTGTTAGTTCATGAATTATTTATGTTTGCTCATCATCCAAAACCAAATCCGGGGAGTCTAATATTCAACATTGCCGACCGACTGGATCGTCATCTAGTCGGTCGGTGCCCCTTCTTATACCGGCTAATGAGCACAAAAGTTCCGATACGGAGCGCGGGGCCCCGGGATCGATTCCTAAGACTCCTAGGCTTGATCTAATAGTAAGATACGACCGTTGTGAAGTCCGTCACGAATGACATACTTCGAAATCGACGATCCTAAGGAAGAAACGAGAAAATACGACGAATCGATCGAAAATGAAAGCTACGGAGACGAAAACCACACATGAGGAGAAAATCCACCAAAACATATATTATATTATAATAAATCCAGATACATGAAAAGCAGTCGTTACATCCTCCCCAACTTAAGAAAAATTCCGTCCTCGGAATTTCCAAATACTCACGAGTCCGGAAACAAAAGTGGGAAACGCTCTCGCATCTCATCCTCATTCTCCCAAGTAGACTCTCCAGGTGAGCCGTGTCGCCACATCACCCTCACAAGATTGACAGTCTTGTTCCGAAGCAATTTCTGACGCCTGTCCAGAATCTGCACTGGATGCTGGTCATACGTCATATCGGGGCGAACGGTAATCTCTGAAAAATCCACAGCATGAGACGGATCGCTAATGTATCGACGAAGCTGTGACACATGGAAAACATTGTGAACTCCTTCCAAAGATGGCGGCAAGGCCAAGCGATAAGCTACCTCGCCGACCCTCTCCAAAATGTCAAACGGTCCAATGTATCGCGGGCTCAACTTCCCACGCTTCCCAAAACGAATCACACCACGATTCGGGGAAATCTTCAAGAACACATGGTCGCCCGGCTGAAACTCCAAAGGACGACGTTTAGCATCCGCCCAATGCTTAAAACGGTCCTGAGCAATCCTCAACCTCTCCCGAATATTCCTGACGATATCCACGGCCTCTACGATCATCTCAGGTCCCAACAACTCCCGATCACCAACGTCATCCCAACTCAATGGCGATCGACATTTCCTCCCATAAAGAGCGGCGAAAGGCGCCATGCCAATACTCGCCTGGAAGCTGTTGTTGTAGGAAAATTCCACCAAATGCAGATGGTCCTCCCACGAACCCTTGAAATCCAACATGCACGCCCTCAGCATGTCTTCCAAAATCTGAATCGTCCTCTCGGACTGGCCATCCGTCTGCGGATGGTACGCCGTGCTGAAACTCAGACGCATACCCAAACTCTTCTGCAAACTCTGCCAGAACTGAGATGTGAACCTCGTGTCTCTGTCAGACACGATACTCACGGGGACTCCATGAAGTCGCACAACCTCCTGCACGATTCACGTTACATCACTATCCAAACTAGGAAAAGGAAATAAAAACGGAGAGTAAAAGAATTTTACCTCCATATATCTCCTCGCTAGCGCCTCAGTGGACTGTCCTACTCGGAACGGAATAAAGTGCGCGGACTTGGTCAATCGATCTACGATCACCCAAATCGTGTCAGTCTGCTTCGGACTCCGAGGTAGTCCAGTCACGAAATCCATAGTGATGTGTTGCCATTTCCACTCCGGAATCGGAAGTGGTTGTAGCAACCCGGCCGAACGCTGATGCTCCGCCTTCACTTGCTGGCAAACCAAGCACTTGGCTACACTCCGAGCCACGCTCCTCTTCATACCATGCCACCAATAATTCAGACGAAGATCCTGGTACATCTTGGTGCCACCAGGATGCACAGAATACGGCAAACTGTGTGCCTCCACCATCAACTCCTCTCTGATATCCCCAGCTGGCACACACAACCTGGCTCCGAACCTCAGCGAGCCATCCTCATGAATCAAAAAGTCAGTCCGCAGACCGGCTTCCACCTGCTCCCGAATCTTCACCAGCTTCGGATCCTCAGCCTGACCAGCCTTAATCCGATCCACGATCGTCGACTGTACCTGCATGTACATCAACGACGAAGCCTCCCCAGGAAGAACAATCTCCACGCCAGACTCACAAAAATCCTGCTGCAATCTCCACTGCGAGGTCAAAATCATCACCACTGGAAGCCTACTCAAAGCATCTGGAACCACATTCACCTTGCCAGGGTGAAACTGCAAATCAATCTCATAATCTGCCATAAGCTCCAACCATCGACGCTGTCGCATGTTGAGCTCCTTCTGAGTAAAAATATACTTCAAGCTTTTGTGATCGGTGAAAATCTTCACTTTCTCACTCAGCAAGAAGTGCCTCCCAATCTTAAGAGCAAACATAACGGCAGCCAACTCCAAATCATGCGTCGGGTAATTCTTCTCATGAACCTTAAGCTGACGAGACGCATACGCCACAACATGTCCGTGCTGATGCAACACACAACCGAGACCCTTGCCAGAAGCATCGCAAAAGATCTCAAATCCACCGCTGCGATCAGGCACAACCAGAATAGGGGCAGTCGTCAACCTCTCCTTCAGAATACCAAAAGCACTCTCACAATCACCCGACCAAACAAAAGCAACATCCTTCCACGTCAACCTGGTCATCGGCTCAGCAATACGAGAAAAGTCCTTAATGAATCGCCGATAGTAACCAGCAAGTCCAAGGAAACTCCAAATCTCGGAAGCTGACGACAGAACGGGCCACTCCCTGATGGCCCGAATCTTCTCGGGATCCACCGAAATACCATCTCCAGTCACCACATGCCCGAGAAAAGCAACTCTGTCCAGCCAAAACTCGCACTTCGAAAACTTAGCATACAACCGATGCTTCCTCAAAATCTCCAACACCGTCCTTAAGTGCGAGGCATGCTCTTCCTCTGACTTCGAATAGATCAGAATGTCGTCAATAAAGATAACGACAAACTTATCCAAATAGTCGTAGAAAATCAGGTTCATCAGATTCATGAAAACTGCGGGCGCGTTAGTTACGCCGAAAGGCATAACCACAAACTCATAGTGTCCATACTTCGTCCTGAACGCTGTCTTCGGAACATCATCCTTCTTCACCTTCAACTGATGGTAACCGCTCCTCAAATCCAATTTAGAAAACACACTCGAACCTCCAAGCTGATCAAAAATATCATCGATGCGAGGCAACGTGTATTTATTCTTAATGGTCACCGCATTCAACTCCCGATAGTCCACGCACATGCGACGCGAACCATCCTTCTTCTTAACCAGCAACACCGGTGCTCCCCACGGAGACACGCTAGGATTAATATAACCCTTCTGCAAAAGCTCATCCAACTGCTTCCGCAACTCTTCCAACTCTGCAGGTGCCATACGATACGGCGCCTTCGAAATCGGCTGCGCACCTGGAACAAGATCAATAGAAAATTCCAAAGCCCGATCAGGCTGTAAACCAGACATCTCCTCGAGGAAGACGTCGCCGAAATCACGCACCACAGCTGGCCATTCCAGCTCCATCTGCATAGCCACAGCCTCCACCGCCCTGGCCCGAAATCTGACAGGACCAAGCGAACTGCTACCACGACTGAACTCAAATACTGGATGTCCGGGAATCTCGAACACAGCCTTCTTTCTCCGACAGTCGATCGTAGCATAGAAGCTCGCAAGCCAGTCCATCCCAAGAACTGCATTATAGTTGATGATGTCGTGGACAATGAAATCAGTAAAAAGCTCATGTCCACATACCACCAACGAGCAAGAATTGCAACCACGATGCACCGAGACCACGCCATTCCCTGTAACGATATTCCAACTCTTGGGAAGAGGGGACGTCGACAAGGAATGCCTCTCCACGAAGCTCCGAGAAATAATGCACATCGATGCACCAGAGTCAAAGAGGACTCGCGCAGGAAATGTGCAAACCAAAACCACACCTAATCAAGCAATTAACAATCAAACCCTAGTCTAGCAAACAACCATGTTCAAGCAAACAACACAATCTAACAATCAAACCAGCTAGGAAAGTACAGCTAGATTGAGGATTACCTGCGATAACATCATCCACAGCCTCGCTCTCCGCAGCGGTCATCAGAAAAGCCTGCCTCCTCGACGGAACAGCCTGCCGAAAAGCCTGTCCCTGTGGAACAAGAGCTGCTCCACGTCCAGCAGGAACAGACGCTCGCTGCTGCAACAGCTGTGCTGCAACAGGTGCCCTCCGCAGCTGATTCGCATGCCGACAATCCTTCGCGACATGGGAAGCATCACCACAAACCAGACACTGGCCCAGAAACTTCCGACACTGATCCTTGACATGGCCAGGCTTGCCGCAGAAATGGCAAGTCTTCAGAATAGGCCCTCCTGGCCTCTTAAACTGAGCAGACTGATTAGGCCTGAATCCAGGTCTAACCACAGCTCTCGCCTGTTCCACAGGCCTCTTCCCAGCACCAACAACAGACCCCCTCCTCTGGTTCACGAGCAGCTCCTGCCTCTTGGCTGCTACTAGAACCTTCTGATAGGACTCCCGGTCAGAAGAGGTCACAAAACTCTGGAGCTCCGAAGCGAGTCCCTGCAGGAACCTCTGAGCTCTCTCCTCAGCGTCCTGCACCATCTTTGGTGCAAACCGACTCAGCCTCATGAACTCTTGGTGATACTGTAATTCTAGCCTGTAAGGATCAATACACTAGAGGGGGGGTGAATAGTGTATATTAAAAAATGTCGCAAATAAAATGTTAGTAATATTTGCAAAGATGGCACAGAAATAAAAAGACAAGTACTGAAATTAAATCAATCGCAAACACAGAGATTTATCCTGGTTCGGATCCTTGTGATCCTACTCCAGTCCTCTACCCCGTAGAGATTTTCAATCCACTATAATCACTTGCCCCGCAAGCACCAACTTACAAAAATGGCGACACTCCCCGTGTCCCAAACTTTGTACAATCTCTAACAGAGATTCAAACCTGTAAAATAATGAAATAGAAAAACACCTATAGCCTTGTTATAAATTTCAGAGAATGAATTCAAGGATGGTGTTTTAGAAGAAGAACTTCAAGATGTAAAAGATGTGTAATGAAGCGCAACACTTGAAGTTCTCTGGTTCATAAAAGAAGAGAGAGAGATCAATCGATTTCTTCTTCAATTATGAACACAAACAACTTTCCAAAATGATGTTGAAAAACCAAGTTCTTCCGTTCTTAAATGAAGAAGGAAATCTAATGATTTCTTCTTGCAAATAAGAAAAGAACAACTAATGGCCTAAAGCTTTAGAAAGAAGACTTGATTCCAACAAATAAGAGATTAAGAAAAGAGGAAAGTGTGTGAATGAAAAGAGAGGGTCTACCCCTTTATTTATAGTGTTTAGGGACGGTTGGGGACTGTAGTTAACGTTAGAAAACGGGCAGGAACCGTCCCTGAAAATTTGGGATCAAAACGGCTAGTTTTGAAATTGGTCGACCAAAATGACCACATTGGTCGACCAAAATTTAGAGAGAGAATTTCGACCGTTGGAGGACATTTCTAGAATCTACACGGTTAGGGGAGTTTGCATATGCAATCCCATAACCAAATTCGAAGGTTTAAAATTGGTCGACCAAAATGGGGTTATTGGCTGCCAATTTTCAAAGTTGCGAATTTTCGAAATTGGGAAGTGTAGATCTCTGAGGAATGGAACCTAGATGACTAAGATATATTATCACAAGGCTTTGTGACTCTAATAAAGTAAATTTTACATTGATTACATAAAGCCGTAGATAGGACTGCATCTGCAACTGAATCTGAGAAGCTTCTTTGCAGGAGATCCTTATCAAGTGATTATATCCAAGTCGTGGATTAGATGCCTTTGTCTTTCCAACTTCATGATTGATATATCTGATTGAGTATGCATGAAGATATCTCATTTGTGTGGAACTCAGCAGTGATATGTATCTGCATACATAGAGTTAGTAGCACTGAATGTGTTTGTCACATCAAAATCATATGGGAATAGAAATATGGAATTACGAAATTCCAACATTCTCCCCCTTTTTGATAATGACAAACATTAAAAAAATATATATAAAGTTAAAATTCAACATATCAGATATACTCCCCCTGAGTATGTGGAGTTTGTGAATACTCCCCCTGAGTAGATGAATAATATTTTCTCCCCCTTTGGAATTCTCAAAAAGAGGGAAATTAGAGTTAGTCGAAAAATAAGTGAAAAGTTAACAAATGATTGTCATCTGGGTGAAGACTAAGGGAGCAGGCCAGTTAAAAAAATGACAAACCATAAAAAAATAGTAGTGAGAAGGCCACAGTGGGGTATGTTTAAAAAAAAATTTGCAGACCAAGTACTGTAGTAGGGAAGGCCTAAAAGGGAAGGTCAGTTCGGAGTGGGCCAAAAAATATATAGTAGGGTAGGCCGAAATGAGGGAAAGAGGTATAGGCCGAAAAATGAACAGCATATTATAATAATTGAAAAAAAAATTGAAGCATATGTAGATGGTGATTAACAGAATCAGGAAATCATGATAGGAAGTAGAATATCCATGGGGAAAGAACAATCGAAATAATGCATGGCCGAAAGATTCATGGCCCCAATATTAATGCAAGTCCATAATAATATATCTGGCACATAGGCTTATGCAAAATCCAGTAATACAAGCAAAGGGTCAGTAAGGTAGTAAGCGCTGCAGGCCCAAAAAAATATATTGTTGCAGCCGGCCCAATGTCAAATATAGCAATTGATTGATGTAATGGTATCAAATGGCCATATAATGACTGTACCTAAAAAATATCTATTCCCACTAATGAGGCTTGTTGAAGAAGCAAACGGTGATTTATAAAAAATACTCTACAGCACACACTTGAAAGTACACACTTGAAAATATCTACTCCCACTAAGGATTGAGTTGACAGGGCATTTAAATGTAGAATAAGTCAGGCCTAAGGAGTGAGTGGACATGGCATTTAAAAAAAATGAATATAATATAACTTGGAGTAAAATTACCGTGAGGGAGGAGGAAATAATAATAATAATAAGAAGAATAATGAACAAAATTAGTATCCAAAAAAAAAAATTGGAAATGATTACAGCCCATCCCAAGAGAAACAACACATAAGAATGCTTAATGTGTTGAAAATACTTGACAGATCATGTGGTAAAAGAAAATAACACATAAGAATGAGTCCTTCCTGTATCAACAAAAATCTTCATGTTTATCAACTCCCTTACACGTGGGTCATGTAATATTAAAATTCCTTCCAAACTAATAACATCTGATGGATTAACCGGGATGGTCAAAATTATAATCATGAACTGGAGTGAGTTCCCCTTCTGATAGATCAGGATAAAAAGATTCTACGTAGATGGCGGGCAGTTGCGGCAGCGACGTAACGGTGTACGGCGGGTGTTGGCCGCGTACGGCGGAACTTGAAAAAGGGCAGCGTAAACAATGAATTGGGGATGCCTACAAAAACCAATGGGATCGAGGGTGGCGGAAGGTCGATCTGAGGTAGGCGGAGCCGATCGAGAGAAAGGCGGTGAAGGGAGGTCGATTTAGGGGTTGGCCTCGGCGAAAGTGTGGTTGGAGCCGTCGAAATCGGCGATAGGCGGACGTGGAGACTGGCGAGATCGGCGACGGGCTGGTGTTTGGAGAGAGGCGCTGGTGAGAAGACAAGAAATCGCCGGTGATTCTGGGGTGGTCGGTGGTCGATTTGGGAAGGGAGGAGGCCAGCGGGATTTTGTGGAAGATGGGCGAGTTTGGGAAACGGGAGAGAGAATGAGAAGCTTGAGAGATATTTTGTGAATGGGAGTCCCTAGTACGTACGAATTAAATAGAGAAAAGAAAGTCAGTTAAGGGAAGTTTTGGGAATGGAAAGTTGTCAATCGGCAGATCAGTTGTGAAAACTGAACAAATTTCGAAAAACGAAAGGATGGGTTCAGTTTGAGAACGAAAAATGGAGGGAACGGATCACGAGAATAAGCGGGAAGACGAAGTGGTTACTGAAAAATTAAAAAAAATAAATAATTCGAATATTGGCGACCAATATTGGTGAATTGGTCGACCAATTTCAAAAAATACCCAGAAAAATTTGAAAAAATGTGGAAAAATTCTAAAAAATAAAAATAAGAATGTGTCATAAGTCCGATTCACTAATAATCCCTAAATTCCTACGAAGCTTAATAAAAGTATCTTCTTTCAATGGTTTGGTTAAAATATCAGCTGTCTGATGTTCAGTAGCTATAAATTTAAGAACTATATCTCCTTTCTGAACATGATCATCTAGAAAATGATGACGTACATCAATATGTTTTGTACGAGAATGATGAACGGGATTTTTAGAAAGATTAATAGCACTAGTATTATCACACATAATAGGGCAAGTAGAGCAATCAATACCATAGTCAGATATAGTTTGTTTCATCCATAAGATTTGAGCACATGCTAAACTGGCGGCAATATATTCTGCCTCAGTTGTAGATAATGAAACGGAGTTTTGCTTTTTGCTAAACCAAGATACTAAAGCATGACCTAAAAAGTGGCAAGTACCACTAGTACTTTTACGATCTGATTTGCAACCAGCAAAGTCTGCATCACTATAGGATAATAAATCAAATGTGCTTGACTTGGGATAAAATAAACCAAAATCAGAAGTGTGCTTAACATATCTAATAATCCTTTTTACGGCAGTTAAGTGTGAAACTTTAGGGTCTGCCTGAAAACGTGCACATAAACATACTGAAAACATAATGTCTGGTCTACTAGCAGTTAAATAGAGTAGAGAGCCAATCATACCTCTGTAAAGACGTTGATCAACACTCTTACCATTTAAGTCTTTGTCGAGAGATGTAGATGTACTCATTGGAGTACGTTTTTCTGCAGAACTTTCTAAACCAAAACGCTTGATGAGTTCTTTAGAGTACTTGCTTTGGTGAATGAAGATTCCTTCCTTCAATTGTTTAATTTGAAGACCGAGGAAGTAATTGAGTTCACCCATGTGACTCATCTCAAATTCTTTCTGCATAATCTTAGAAAAATCTTGACAAAGAGATTCATTAGTAGAACCAAAAATAATATCATCAACATATATTTGAATAATGATTATGTCAGATTTAATATTTTTAACAAAAAGAGTGGAATCTATTTTACCAATATTATAACCAGAATTTAAAAGATAGCTTTTGAGTCTTTCATACCAAGCACGAGGTGCTTGTTTGAGACCATAAAGAGCTTTCTTTAATTTGAAAACATGATTTTCAAAATTTTCATGATGAAAACCAGGAGGTTGTTCAACGTAAACTTCCTCCTTAAGAAATCCATTTAAAAAAGCACTTTTGACATCCATTTGAAATAATTTAAAATCTTTAAAACATGCAAATGATAACAACATGCGAATAGACTCAAGACGGGCAACTGGTGCATAGGTTTCATCGTAATCAATACCTTCTTCTTGATTATAACCTTGTGCAACCAATCGTGCCTTGTTTCTAATTACCTGACCAGATTCATCCAATTTATTTTTGAATACCCACTTGGTACCAATAACTGAATGATCTGATGGTCTGGGAACTAATTCCCAAACATCATTTCGTTGAAATTGATTGAGTTCTTCCTGCATAGCGATAATCCATGAACTGTCTTCACATGCATCTTTGATGTTCTTTGGTTCAATGGATGAAAGGAAAGCACAATGCGCCATTTGTTCAATTTGACGACGAGTTCTAACTCCATCTGTTATATCTCCAATAATTAATTCTGATGGATGATTTGGAACTTGTGCAAAAGCCTTGGGAAGATCTGTATTATCTGAAATAGACTCAACAGAATGATTAGTAGCATCAATTTCATCAAGTTTGATATTATCTAAGGAATTAGATAAAGGTAATATTTCTTCATCATCAACAATGGGAGATTTAGATGAGGGATTCTCATCAAATGTGACATGTAGTGATTCTTCAACTGTTGAAGTTCTTTTGTTATATACTCTGTAGGCTTTGCTACGTGTTGAGTATCCAACAAAAATACCTTCATCAGATTTAGAATCAAATTTATCAAGTGCATCTTTAGTATTTAGAATGAAACATTTACATCCAAATACTTTAAAATATGATACACGTGGAATGCGATCAAAGAATAATTCAAAACAAGTTTTATTAAGAAATGGCCTTATGAGAATTTTATTCATAATGTAACATGCAGTTGCGACAGCTTCAGCCCAAAAATATTTCGGTAAATTACTATCACAAAGCATTGTTCTTGCACATTCTTGTAAGGTTCTATTTTTCCTTTCAACTACTCCATTTTGAGGAGGAGCACGAGGAAAAGAAAAATTGTGAGTAATGCCATTTTCATTACAAAATTTGGTAAACGATTCATTTTCAAATTCTCCTCCATGATCACTACGAATAGTGACAATGTTAGAGGATTTGATTTTTTGTATCTTTTTACAAAATATTGAAAATTCTTCAAAAGCATCATTCTTGTTTTGTAAGAATATAACCCAAGTATATCTTGAATAATCATCAACAATGACAAATGCATATCTACTTCTATTTAAAGAGGCTACTCTAGAAGGACCAAATAAATCTAAATGTAAGAGTTCTAATGGTCTCTTTGTTGAGATAACATCCTTTGATTTAAAAGAAGATTTGTGCATTTTTCCTTGTTGACAAGCATCACAAAAATGTTTATGTTTGAAAGAAATATTTGGCATTCCATTTACTAATTTGTGTTTTGAAATGTGTGCAAGATTTTTGAAATTAGTGTGTCCAAAACGTTTATGCCATAAAAGTGTATCATCAGATGTAATTATTAAACAATGATTATTTGTGGTAACAGACATGCATAAAATATAAATGTTATTTTTACGCTTACCACGAAACAAAACAGATGACATATCTGAATCATAAATAATGCAATCATTTTGTTCAAAAACTATTTTGTAATTTTTATCGCATAATTGACTAATGGAAAGTAAATTATGTTTCAAACCGTCAACCAGATGAACATTCTCAATGATAGGCTGATTTGTATTACCAACTGTTCCAGTGCCTATGATTTTGCCCTTTTTGTTGTCACCAAAGGTAACGGTGCCTCCATCTTTATATTTAACGGTTGAAAGCAAGTTGACATTTCCTGTCATATGTTTTGAACATCCACTGTCCAAAATCCATCTTTCTTTCCTAGGTACCTGAAAGATAAAACATTAAGCATTGGTACCCCTTCTTGAGGGTCCTTGGGATTAGATTTTTGGAAGCCAAACCCAAGTGGAATTTGGCTTTTTAATATAATCATTAGAATGAACTATAGCATGTATATAATGAGAAATATAATCATTTCTATCTTCTAAGCATGAATTCTTAGGAACCCATATACTCACTGTAGTAGGTTTCCTAGAAGATGGTTTTGAAATGTTAGAAACATTTCTTTGTGAAGAAGAAGTATTAGAAATGTTTACTTTCTTTGTGTAAATAAATGCGTGATTCTTCTTTTGAGGTTTAACAAAAGTAGTTATTTCACAAGAAGAAGAACTGTTACAAGATTTGGGTGCATCCTTATGAGAATATCCCAAACCTTTTCTATGATTTGCAGGATATTGTATTTTAAGCAAATCATCGAGATTAGTCTTTCCTTTGTTAAATTTATTAACATTGGATGACATCTCGTCGTATTTCATCTTTAGTGATGAAATACTTTTATCCATTTCGGATATTTGTGTATGTAATTCTAAATTCTTAGTTTTGAGAATATCATTCTCTTTACTAAGATCCAAAACTTGAGAAGAAGTATTTTCAATGTTTTTAGAAGAAGATAACTCTTGATATTTAGAAAGAAGATCATCATTATTCTGTTTCAATGATTTATGTTGACTATTCAATTTTTTGAAACGAGAATAGAGATCTTTTAAAGCATCAAGTAATTCTTCGTTATTAAAAGAACTTACCTCATCTTCATCATCTTGTGCCATAAAGCACATGTTGGCACTTTCATTTAGATCATCATCTTCATCATCTGAAGAATCATCCCATGTTGCTGCAAATGCCTTTTTCATTTTGTCAAACCTCCTTTCTCTTCTGGATTGATCATTGTTGGAAGTTTTGAACTTTGCTTTAAGAAGTGGACAGTCTTTCTTCATATGTCCTGGCTTATTGCAATTAAAGCAAAGAGAAGAATCAGTATTCTTAGATTTAAAATTATTATACTTACCTTTCTGAAAGAATTTTCTGAAGTTTTTGGCAAAAAATGCCATATCATCATCAGAATCTTCATTATCTAATGTTGCGTTGAAGGCAAGTACTTTCTTCTTTTGATCTGATTCTTCTTTCTCATCTTGAAGTGTAACTTCATGGGCCATTAAGTTACCAATAAGATCTTCCATAGATAATGTGGAAAGATCATTGGCTTCCTCAATAGCGGTGATCTTTGGACGCCATACTGGAGTTAAAGCTTTAAGAATTTTGCGAACCTGTTCAAGAGAAGTGTAAGTTTTTCCAAGAGCATTTAAAGAATTTATAATATTAGTAAACCTGGTGTTCATTTCTCCAATTGTCTCTTGGTCCTTCATCTTGAACAACTCAAATTTGTGAACCAAAACGGAAATCTTGGTTTCCTTCACTTTACTGGTTCCTTCATGAGTTACCTCAAGTATATGCCAAATTTCCTGAGCACTTTTGGCCTGAGATACTCGATTAAACTCATGTTTATCCATAGCACAAAATAAAGCATTCATGGCCTTTGAGTTGTTGGTTTTTGCAATTTTGTCGTTGGCAGTCCAATCAGCAACAGGAGTTGTTGGCTTTTCGTATCCTGACTCTACGATGTCCCAAATCTCATAATTCATACTTTGGAGATGAATCTCCATACGTATTTTCCAATATGAGTAATTTGAACCATCAAATAGAGGAGGACGAGTTTGAGAGTGCCCTTCAGGATGCTGATTGTAGTTGAATGGAACTGCGTTCATGTTTGAGGAACTTGCTGCCATCTTAACCTTGCTCTGATACCAAATGTAATTCTAGCCTGTAAGGATCAATACACTAGAGGGGGGGTGAATAGTGTATATTAAAAAATGTCGCAAATAAAATGTTAGTAATATTTGCAAAGATGGCACAGAAATAAAAAGACAAGTACTGAAATTAAATCAATCGCAAACACAGAGATTTATCCTGGTTCGGATCCTTGTGATCCTACTCCAGTCCTCTACCCCGTAGAGATTTTCAATCCACTATAATCACTTGCCCCGCAAGCACCAACTTACAAAAATGGCGACACTCCCCGTGTCCCAAACTTTGTACAATCTCTAACAGAGATTCAAACCTGTAAAATAATGAAATAGAAAAACACCTATAGCCTTGTTATAAATTTCAGAGAATGAATTCAAGGATGGTGTTTTAGAAGAAGAACTTCAAGATGTAAAAGATGTGTAATGAAGCGCAACACTTGAAGTTCTCTGGTTCATAAAAGAAGAGAGAGAGATCAATCGATTTCTTCTTCAATTATGAACACAAACAACTTTCCAAAATGATGTTGAAAAACCAAGTTCTTCCGTTCTTAAATGAAGAAGGAAATCTAATGATTTCTTCTTGCAAATAAGAAAAGAACAACTAATGGCCTAAAGCTTTAGAAAGAAGACTTGATTCCAACAAATAAGAGATTAAGAAAAGAGGAAAGTGTGTGAATGAAAAGAGAGGGTCTACCCCTTTATTTATAGTGTTTAGGGACGGTTGGGGACTGTAGTTAACGTTAGAAAACGGGCAGGAACCGTCCCTGAAAATTTGGGATCAAAACGGCTAGTTTTGAAATTGGTCGACCAAAATGACCACATTGGTCGACCAAAATTTAGAGAGAGAATTTCGACCGTTGGAGGACATTTCTAGAATCTACACGGTTAGGGGAGTTTGCATATGCAATCCCATAACCAAATTCGAAGGTTTAAAATTGGTCGACCAAAATGGGGTTATTGGCTGCCAATTTTCAAAGTTGCGAATTTTCGAAATTGGGAAGTGTAGATCTCTGAGGAATGGAACCAAGATGACTAAGATATATTATCACAAGGCTTTGTGACTCTAATAAAGTAAATTTTACATTGATTACATAAAGCCGTAGATAGGACTGCATCTGCAACTGAATCTGAGAAGCTTCTTTGCAGGAGATCCTTATCAAGTGATTATATCCAAGTCGTGGATTAGATGCCTTTGTCTTTCCAACTTCATGATTGATATATCTGATTGAGTATGCATGAAGATATCTCATTTGTGTGGAACTCAGCAGTGATATGTATCTGCATACATAGAGTTAGTAGCACTGAATGTGTTTGTCACATCAAAATCATATGGGAATAGAAATATGGAATTATGAAATTCCAACAGATACATGTCCACCGACGAGTTCCCTTGCTTCAAATCGATAAAACGCTGCAGCATCTCTTCCCTGGCAGCTTTCGGGAAGAACTCACCCTCAAATCTGGCCTTGAAGGTAGCCCAAGCTATCGGCTCCACCAACATCTTCTCTTCCGCATCCCACCAATTCCGAGCATTATCCTTGAGCTGCCTCTCAGCCAAATCAACCCATCCAGCCGGGGTGATCTTGGCCATCTTCAGATTGTCCTCGATGTTCCGAATCCACTCATCGGCAGCCAGAGGACCCTCAGAACCATCAAAATATGCGGGACCCAGCTCCCGAAATTGCTTCGCTCCTGGCTCAGAGCGAGGGGCATCCGGAAGAGCCCGGGCAGCTCGAGCAAGTGGAGCATTCTGGACTTGCAGAAGCACGCCCTGCTGCACTTGCATCATCTGGAGCATCATCCGCATCATCTCACCGCTGGTGGGTTCCCGCTCAGGCTCCTCATCATGAGGGAGCGCACCACTGCCCCCACCACGGGTGAAACGCCTTCCTGCCATCTAATGACACAGAGAACAAATCAGATTAGACTCATAGCTTATGACATCGGACGTCGAACTCAGTTTATTGGACATTCTAATATCATTATCGCTATTCCAAAAATCGCAGTTACAGAAGGACCTGCATGGGCCACCAACAAAACCTGTCACGACCCGCTTCCCTAAAATGGAGGCGAGACGTGAAAAGGTCCGCACGGGAGTGGAGCTGTGAAGCCCCAAACCCGATAAGCGTCAATAAAACATAAGCAGGTCCCTGTAACCACAACGGAACAACAATAATAATACAAGGAGATACTGAAATAAAAATCTCACATCTCATAAGAGGTCCAACATGAAAATAAAGTCCAACATCCAGAAAAGCCACCAGGCTAAAAGAAAGAGTCTAAAGGCCCAGAACAAGGCCAACAAAAGCAACGACATAACAAAGTATAGGTGCTCCGCACCGATAACAAAACAACTGTCTAAACAAAAGGGAAACACAACGAAAACACTAGGACTGGTCCCCAGTGTCCACGTACTCCCCGTCAAACACAAGCTCGGGCTCGGCGTCAGCAAACACCTCGTCCTCAACAAGGTACTCAGGCTCAGGATCTAACATGTGTCACCCAAAAGAGTAAAGGGGCACATGTCAGCAAGTCTAAAAGACTTGGGCAAGGAAACTGAAAGTAAGGCAACTAGCAACCTAGCAGTTATAGTATGCATGACATGGCAGTTATAACATGAGTGCACAATCAAGACATGGCAAGACAATTTGTACAAGAGAACAATCATCGGGACAAGACAAGAGTAGCCAAGCTACTATCAATATCAATCAATTCACTATTCACGTTGTTTGTAGATGTTTACGCCTTACAGCTGAATGGTTTCACATTCGCTGATTGGCCGCTTAACAACTAGCCTAAAACCCAGAGTTTACGCCTTACCACTGCAGTTGCTGATCGGGCAGACTCCCAGTTGATTGGCCGCTTAACTCTTACCCCCAATACCCACACGTAATGGAGCCAGGGTCCCCGCACATGAGCTCAGCAAGTGAGCCGGGGTTGCCCCGCACATGAGCTCGCATTCTTAAACATTTTGGCGTAGGGGTGCACCTAGCCGGAAACAAGCAATTCGGGCATTGGCTATCAACCAACACATGGCCCGCTTCTGGAACACGAGCCAGGAACACAAGCATTCATAGCAAAGCTACGCAATCACAAAAGCACTTAGAGAATGCAATGACATGACAATTAATTCGCGTACCGTTAATGGAAAGTAAACATGACATGGTAATTGTGCAACATGATATATGTCGGAACTAGCTTCGTTGTCAAGCTAGTTCCCCAAAATTTGCGCCTAGGCGAGTATCATTTCGTCGCCTAGCCTCTTTTACGCCTACAACAAGCAAATGGCCTAAAACATGGCCTAAACCCTAAGTGGCAAGTTTCACTTGCCTAGCACCGGGGATGACGACCACTTCGTCACACGGATGCCAATCTACGGGGAAATCGCTGTTATGGGGGAACAATCATCAAACAACATGAAATTTTATTAGGGTTTCATAAAAATACAAATAGGCTATGAAAACATAGAGGAATCGATTTCTTACCGAGAGGAAGCGGAAGAAACACTCCGGAGAACCCTAGGATCAGATCTGGAAAAGATTGGGGAAGTTTGGAGAACTAGGGTTTTTGGGGGATTTTGGGGATTTGATGGAGATTTGGGGAAGATGAGAGGGAGATAGGGTGGATGGATGGTTTGGATGATGGATTTAGGGCTTGGAATGAAGGATTGAAGCTTGGAGGAAGATGGGGGCTCAATGGGGGAGATTTTAGGGTTTTGGGTCGTGAGGGAGGAAGAAGAAAGGTTTGGGAGGGGTATAAATAGGTTGGGCTGGCGGCTGCCCAGAAATTAGGGTTTTAACACAGGTTAGTCAGTCAAAGAGCAACCACTGACCGACTAGTTTGGCAACTAGTCGGTCGGTCGACCAACGCAGACCGACTAAGTGCAAACAGTAACTTCTGAACGAAAATATGATTTTAGGATTAGTCGGTCCATGAACAAATACTGACCGACTAGTTTAGCATCTAGTCGGTCGATGAACGTTCTTAGACCGACTAAGAGTAAACAGTAACTTGACTGTACAGTAGAACCAAGAATTAGTCGGTCTGAGTCCAAAACTTAACCGACTAGTTTAACAACTAGTCGGTCGAAAGATGAACTTAGACCGACTAAGAATGAACAGTACTGATACTAAAATTTAGATGATGTGTTAGTCGGTTAAAGAAGCATTGCCGACCGACTAGTTTGCAACCTAGTCGGTCAACCAACGTTCTTAGACCGACTAACGATAAACAGTAACTCATGAGAAATTTAGAAAGCCAACTAGTCGGTCCAAGAAGGATTGCCGACCGACTGGATCGTCATCTAGTCGGTCGGTGCCCCTTCTTATACCGGCTAATGAGCACAAAAGTTCCGATACGGAGCGCGGGACCCCGGGATCGATTCCTAAGACTCCTAGGTTTGATCTAATAGTAAGATACGACCGTTGTGAAGTCCGTCACGAATGACATACTTCGAAATCGACGATCCTAAGGAAGAAACGAGAAAATACGACGAATCGATCGAAAATGAAAGCTACGGAGACGAAAACCACACATAAGGAGAAAATCCACCAAAACATATATTATATTATAATAAATCCAGATACACGAAAAGCAGTCGTTACAGTTTAGGACTTGAGACTTCGGAGCAGATCCTCCCAGGGAGACTATCAGAGCTTCGAGCAAGAGATTAAGCCATCTGAGGGTGATTTTGTGGAGTTGGTTGCCCATGGATAGATTAGGGAGTGAGTTGTACTCAGATTGTGGACATAGTTCGAGGGTTTGGGAATTGTATACATTTTCCCCACTGATGTACTAATGTGTAATCATCATGTGTACGTTGTACCTTTCAGAATTATATATATGTAATTATGCTTCTGTGACTCTGTGTTGTGGTTGTGGTTATATTTTTGTGTTGGAGCACTTTCAACATTCTTTTATCTGACATCCGTACTATTTTAGCATTCGCAGTGGACTGCAAAATTTGTAACATTATTTTCTGTTTACGCTGAGTAGTACTTAGAGTCGAGGGGTCGACACCTTGAGTCTAAATACTTCCGCAGACCTTGTCATCACTGTTCTATATGAATGCGTGGAAAGTTTCGTATTTTTCGGGTATTTTAGGGAGTGGGGCGTGACATACGGTGGATGCGTAGCTCTGAAGTAACTGGCGGAGGAGCGAAAGGAGCTGATAGAGCAACTACCTCACAGCTGGACATCCGGGATCTGTTTTGTGATCACGGTGTGTCCACTCCAGTAGTCTATATAAATAAATAACATTATATATTGTATCCATTTTATAGTATGTTTTACGTTCTTCTATACTTCTGCATTGAATAATCATATACTCTCTCAACATTGAGGACAATGTTTGTCTTTAAGTTGGGGGGAGAGTATTAGGTAGTTTATTAGGTAGTTCTATATGCTTTTCCTTAGAATTTTTTAAGACATCACCAAATAAGACATCACCAATCATGTTACATGCATATCTTATTTTCCTCCAACCTAGTCATCTAACTTATTGCTCAGTCTATTATGCATATCTGTGTGAACTTTTTTGGAATAGCTATGCCCAAAAAATTTTGATGTGATTATGACTTGATTTAGATTAGCTTTTCTTATAATTTGATATAATAATATGTCATTTATGATATAAGTGCGAAATCTCCATTATTTTAGTTCTCGAAACAACTTAAGATTAGTTTATACAAATTCATGAGATGCATGATTCATTTGTAGGCAAATTGACTTGAATAGTCAGTAATCTTTACAGATTTGGCTATTAACATTTGTTGAATCGAGTACTGATGAATGGGTTTAATTTGTTAAGTCATGATAAAAATGATGATATAGAAAAAAAATGAATAAAGTGCATCGTTCTTCCTACCTTTGTCGAGTAGCCGGATCTTCGTGCCTCAAGAATCATTGAATATTCACGTCGAGAAAACATGGTTTGGAAGAGTGCATGAAAGAATAAATGAAACTTAGGTGGGTTGAGTTAGTAGATTTGAGGGGTCCTTTATGGCCCAATGCCCTAAAATCGCCTGATTTAGGAGTTACTAACACAACACTCGCTTCACAGGCCATCCTAAGCTTTCATATGAAAAAAGAGAAAGAAAAAGAAAACAACAACTATTTGGGAGGAGTGCACTCGGTTGCACGGGAATAATTAGTGTCACAAAGGGTTTGTGACAATAAAGTCTAAGCTAATTAAATGGGAATTAATAGTATCGCAAAAGGTTGGCGATATAAGCATTAGGAGAATGCTAAGAGGGATTATTGCATATGATGCAAAGGATTTGAATGGCCTGGGCTAGCCGGCCCAACCCGGGCGGGCTGGGCTAGCCCGCCTAGATCGGACTTGGTCGGGCCCTGGGCGGGTCGAGCCCGCCCGCTCATGCGGGCAGGTCAGGGCCTGCCTGAGCGGGCGGGCGCCTGTGCCAAGGCATGCCCGACCCATGGATGGGCCCCGTGGGTAGGCCCAGAGCTGGGAAAACCCTAATACTAAATGACGGCTGCGTTTTTGTTCCGAAAATGTGATTTTTGGGCATAATTCAGACGTTCATTTGAGGGGTCAAAAGAACTCAGAATGGATCACCATTTGTTTCTATGCGTTCACCGTTCAATGCTCTTCGATTTGATATATGATATCATTTGTGAAGCTCAACTGTGAGAGAGAAATAACTCGTTGAAATTTGGCCTTCGTGAAGGGCAAACATGCAATTAATTCTTCCCTCTATTTAATTTAGTCCAACATCGCTCGTGGGACGAGGAAGGGGCCGGCTCTCTATATAAATAGGGACTAAGCCTTCCTTTTGAAAGTGCAACAAGTCTTCGATTTCGAGTAGCTCCAAAAAGTTTTGAGCACGCTTGAATTAAGAATTAATAATTATTCCCTTCGAATAAATTCTTCTGTTCCTCCGTTCGAGTCCTAACAAGACGTCGAGGAGGTTTGGATCAGATCCAAAGTCTTTGACGCGGGTCTTCCTCAAGTGAAACTTTCTTCGGCAAGTGGTTGGCTCGGAGGCGCGATGTTGGCTCGCTTCGGGTGGTTTAGTCTTGGAGGCACGGAGTCGACTCGCTTCGGAGATAAAGGCATGTTGCTGAAAACGACGCTTCGCGCGGTAGCAAAGTGAGGGGTATGTCTTTTATTTTATGCTTTCATATATGTTGCAATAGTTTAGATCTGTCTTTGGGGTTGGTCAGACCCACCCCAAGACAGCAGACTTTCTTGGCTATTGTTTATGTAATCCTTAGGGTTGCCATTAAAATGTTTAATGAATTTTATTATGATGCCTATTTCTGCTTTTATCATCCGTCTGATGTCGAACAGACGTAGTTTTTATGGCCTGAGGGTCCATCAAAACCCAACAAAAATAGAGTCCATGGAAGTGGTATACGTGATTCGATTCCTTCATTCTGAGTATTGGTTTTGCACGGAGTATAAAGGACCAGTGTTTTTATGTTCGTATACATGATGATGGGTCGATGATATACTTTCTCATGTACGTTGATGATATGCTGATTGTGTTACGGGACAAGAAGAAAATCAATAGGCTAAAGAGGAAACTTGCTTAAGAGTTTGACAGGAAGGATCGGGGGCCTACAAAGAATATCCTTAGATTGAAAATCAGCGGAGACATAAAGAAGGGGGAGTTGAGATTGAGCCAATAGGGCTATATCAAGAAAGTCCTAGCACTCTTTGGAATGAAGAAGGCGAAGCCTGTCACCACACAGCTAAGAGCTCGCTTCCAGCTTTCTGCGAAACAATCACCGAGCACCGACAAGGAGACATGTTATATGTCTACAGTCCTATATGCTAGTGTCATGGGAAGTCTGATGTATGACATGGTTTGTACATGCCCAGACTTGCACAGGCAGTTGGAGTCGTCAACATGTATATAGTGAATCCGAGAAAGGATTACTGACAGGTTGTGAAATGGATATTGAGATATCTGAAGGGAACATCTAGCATTGGTTTGTGTTACGGCAAGGGTGATGGATTGGTGTTATCTGAATTCTGCGATTCAGATTATACGAGTGACATAGATAGAAGGAGATCTACGACTGGATATGTGTTCATATTGTACACTGCTACAGTATCTTGGAGATCGGTCCTTCAATCCATTGTAGCATTATCAACCACGGAGGCGAAACTAATAGCTACAGTAGAGGCGATCAGGAAAGGCAAGTATGTGCAAAGTCAACTGAGAGACTTGGGTATTCCACAAGACGTGACGAATGTTTATTGTGATAGCCAGTGCACTATTCACTTGCCAGAGCATCAGGCCTACAGTGCAGGACTTCTTCCTACAGATGGAGAAGAAGGTAAAGCATTTGAGAAGGTCTCGACAGATCATAATCATGTAGATATGCTCACAAAGGCAATTCATGCATTCAAGCTCAGGCATTGCTGGAGCTTGAGCGTTAGTTTGTGATGTAGGATCTGAAACTATAAGGAAAAACATTAGATGTGGTGAATAGTGCTTTATAAACGTTAATAAGGAATCTATGCCAAATTAAATATCCCTTATGCAACCTAAGTTCGGAATAGAGAAAGAGAGCAATGACACAAAGAATGCAAGTGCAAATAAATGATATACCCTGGTTCGGATTCATCGAGTCTTTCCGACTCCGAGTCTCCTCGACTCCTTTGAATCCCACTCCAGCAACCAAGTAGCAACCTGCTAGTTATCAGTGTTTTCACTAATGCCCACTCGCCAAAACCTGACAAGTGCAAATCCATACAACTTTCTTTGACTTCCCACAAACATGGAATGTACTACTCTCACAACCAATAGGAACCGTTCTTCCACTTCCCATAAACCGGGAATGGACTTCTCTCAACCGAGAGGAACTTCTCAAATATCAAGAGAAAGATAGAACGATATATGAAACAACTTCACAATATATGCCTTGAATATTACTCTTAAGAATTAGGCAATAAGATGTGTGTGATGTGCTCTAAATGATGAGATTGAGAGCACTTACTAACTTGTCTCAAGATGTGTAGCAATGAATGCTAGAAACTGATCTTGAAAGCTTTGAAGACAAGTTGATCTTTAGAGCTTGAGCTAGAATTGCTTTGAATGCTCTTGAATGCTCTAGTTGAGAAGTTAATGACTCGGGATCTCTTGCGAGTGTATTGAATGAAATCTTAGATGCTTAGCTAACCTCTCAAGTCAAGACATTAAATCCATATTTATAAGCCATGGAAATCTGCTCAAAATCAGCTATAGAGCCTAAGCATTTAATTCTTCAAACAGCTATTAACTGGCAGAAATCCTAGTCACCAGTCGCCTGAAGAAGAGCGACCAGTCGGCTATTGTACTGTTCTGATTAGGCATTAAATGTAGTCTAACGGACATATACCAAACGGCTGAAGAAGACTTCCCAGCCATCTGGTCTACTGATTATTCGTCTGGCACACAGGCATCGGGCGTCTGATTATATAGGCAGTGAGCAACACTTGGTTACTGTAATAGTTGGTCTGACTGTCCAGTGTCTGATGCTCATCATCCAGATGTCTGGTCAACTGTTTAGACGTCTGGTAATACAAATTCATACGACTAATCAAGACTGACTATGGAAATGATCTACTGGAAATATTTGCACTAATTTGTGAGACGTCTGATGTTTGTCATCGAGACGTCTGATTTTCGTCAGTCATCAGAGGCCGAGTTACAGGACATTGGGCTTGAATTATTCAGACTTTTGGAGATCATCATCCAGTTGTCTGACGATTTGTTCAGACTGGAATAAGAACTTCAGTCGTCTGATCTTGATAATGTTTTGGAGAACTAAATGCATATGAGCACCAGGCGTCTGGAGGCAAAGCACCAGACGTCTGTGAGGGCTAAAACTCTTCTTTGAGTTTATGCAAGTTCTAACCCTATGACACTCAATGATATATGATCTAAAGTGATTTGTGAGTGTCATGAGTGATATTCTAATGAGTCTATTCAAGACTTAACATCCTAGTTCAACTAAGAAGTTCTTATCCCCTTCACTTCATATTGAAGGCATTGAAGACTTCCTTTGAGCTTGTGAAGTTCAACACTTTGACTTCCTTGAGATCACTCTTTGATGACCATAGAGCTTTGTTGAGTTCAACGCTTTGACTTCCTTGTGTTCACTTCTTGATCTGCATGCTTCATTGATTGATGTCCTTGCATCAATTATCTGAGCCATCATCTCATTTGATATGACTTTAACTGTATAGAGGATGTTCTCCATAACTACAAAACATGGGGATTAGTAATAATTGATTATGTTTGTTTATCATCAAAACCACATTGGGAAATCCAATATTCAACAGGTGAGTGGTTGATGTTTTCCAGTTGTCATTGGTATTTCAGTATATATTAGATCTGGGTAGAGATGAAATGAATTAGGGTAGAGCCATGGTAGAGAGCTTGGAGGTGTCTTGTTGATGTTTGGAGTGTTACCGGTATTTTGGAGAAATTTTGAAGCAGGGCAGAGTGTTGAAATTCATGCTCCAAACTTTATCTTGGAATTTACACAGCCACCAGATGTCTAGTAGTATAGGACCAAGCGTTTGGTACTGCACTCTAAAGCAAGCGTATCATACAGATACGTCAGACGGCTGATATTGGACCATCAGATGTCTGGCAGAAGGACCAGATGCCTGGCCAGCTGCCTTCAGACATCTAGAGACTTGGGACTCAAGAGATTGACTGCTCTCGGAAAACTGTAGCAATATTTTTCCAGATGGCTGACAACCTTGGGTCGGACATCTGATTACTTGAAGACATGACTCAGCTTATATGGCATCAGACGCCTGACTGATGGCTGTGATTTCAGCATGGGCAAAAATCTACCATGGCTGTTTGATTGAGTTTAAGTCGGATCGAACGTCCATCATTTGAGAAGACCCATTACCCCTATTTAAGGCTTTCATAAGCCCTAGAAGCCGCATGCTGATGCTTGGAAAGATCGGCTAAGAAAAAGAATGAGGAAGAAGAGATCGGCTAGAGCTTGGGAAGGTGCGCTAGTCTTCTTATCGAGTTTTTGATTGGGTTTTGTCCATTGATTGTATGCTTGAGATTCTGTAATCCCTAAAGTGTTAGAATTATTTTTTCAAGAGAGTTACATAGTGTTTGGAGAAGATATGGGAGACGGTATAATCTCTTTATGTAAACATATCTGATCTAGTGGTAGCCGTGACAACGGAAGACTGGACGTAGACCATAGATTGGGTCGAACCCGTATAAATCTCGTGTCTATTGGTTGCTCTTATTGTGCAATGTTGATTTTTGTGCTTTCTATGATTCGTTCCAAGATCTTACCTTTAGTATTAATTATCTCATGTGCACACATTGATGTTGAGATAGCGCATCGATTTAATTCCCAACAAGCTAATCCTGGTCGCTGGCCACCTCGAGCAGCTTAGGGCATGTTCTTTTGCATGAAAAGTTGAGGGGAGGTGGAATTTGGCACTATTCATGCCACTGTTCATGTACTTTCCCCCAACTTTTCCAAATCCTGTTCTTTTGCCAAGAAAGTAAAAAGTGGAAAGTTTGCCTACGTGGCACTTCGAATGACCGTTTTTGGGATTTTTGTAATCCTCAAAAACCACGGGAAAGTTGTGGAAAGTTACTATTTTGTGGGTCCCACTATCACATCTCTCTCTCCCCTCCAACTCACCAACTTTCCGCTTTCTCATTCCAACTTTCTACTACCAAAAAAACACAAGAAAATTGGGTGGACCACACTTTACTTTCCTAACCCCACTTTCCATACAACTTTCCACCCAAAAGAACACAAAACTCTATTTTTTCTCTCATTAGATTCCAAACTTTCTCAACTCTCTCATTTCTCCTTTCCAGCGAAAGAACAGGCCCTTAAACTGGTCTTTGACCCCCCTAGAAATGGAGCCTGACAGGCTGGGACAGTTTCAAACTAGCGTTGGCCTATCCGCCACCCCCGACTTGTCATATTATTTAAATTCTTTTGGATACGGCCTTAGTAATCATTAAAAAAATAGTAAAATGTGTTATAAACGGGATTTTGGGGGCCCAACCCGTTAGTGGGTATCCACCCATTATGTAACCCTATTGCTATAAATACAGGGCTATGGATTCCATAGCCACCACGTTTACAACACGTTATCAGCACGCTCAAGGCTGAGCTGAACCGCTGCCGACGGACGAACGCGACGCGAACAGGCTTCCTTCACCGAACGTCGCTAGATCCGGCGGGTATGATCTAGAGGTAACCCTTTCCCCTAGATCTAAATTCATGTGCGCATATGTCTAGATCCAAATTCCTGGATCAATTGTTCAAATGAAAATCAACGTTTTTATTGCTAAAAATCAACTTTTTTACAATAAAAACGCTTTTTTGGTAGATTAAAACTGGTTTTATCAATAAAAATCAGATTTTTATTACCCTTTTCCCCCAAAACGCCGAAACCCTAGGGGGATTCATCCTCGCTGCGCGGCCGGAAGCCGCCCGGCGACCCCCAACCTCGCGCAACCGTCGCCTGCAGCGGCGGCGACCCCCGCCGCTCGTAGCGGCGGGCTGCTCCGCCGCCTGCAGCGACGGGATATCCCGCCGCCTGCAGTGGTGGCGACCCCCGCCGCTCGCAGCGGCGGGCTGCCCCCGCTGCCTGCAGCGACGGGATGTCCCACCGTTTGCAGCGGTGGGGCCCCCTACCCCCGCCACCGCCTGCGACGGCGGGGCCCCTGCCGCCCGCAGCGGCGGGCACCCCCGCCGCCTGCGACGGCGGAGCCCCCGCCGCCCGCTGCGGTGGGTTGTCCCGCCGCTTGCGACGGCGGGCACCCCCACCGCCTGCTGCGACGGGCTGTCCCGCCGCTTGCGACGGCGGGCACCCCCACCGCCTGCTGCGACGGGCTGTCCCGCCGCTTGCGACGGCGGGCACCCCCACCGCCTGCTGCGACGGGCTGTCCCGTCGCCTGCGACGACGGGACCTCCCCCGCCGCCTGCGACGGCGGGGCGTCCCCGCCGCCCGCAGCGCCCCCCGGTGCGCGCGCATGTCCGGAAACCCTTGCCGCCCGAAGCGGCAATCCGTGCGACCAAAAACCCTAACTAGGGTTTGACCCCAAAAATTTTCTATTCTTTGAATTATTTTCAGATTTTTTACTATCTTTCTCGTTAAAATCTGGACAAATTACATGTAATTTTATTCATCGCATTTAATTCGGACTATGTGATTTTTAAACGTTTAAAAATTAGGAAGATCCTGCGACCGCTCTGCCGTTAGTTAACTAACCTAACGGTGTATGACGTTGCCTAGTGGTCCAATAATTTTTAAACGAAAAATTTTTATTTTCCATTATAAACTGCATGTGATGATTAATTGACTGTAATGAATAAACTGCCTGTGATGATTAAATGCATGCTGCATCTTTTCTGCCTGCGACGATTGTTGATATTTGCTGTGGTTTTGGATCGACTAGTTATCACCATTATTTCCCTTGCATTATTTTCCTTTTTTAAGAGAGAAAAATGTGGTGAGGATATTTTTGTAAAATTACAAGACCGGCGGACGCATCAAGAAGATGAAGGACCATTCCAGAAGAATAGGGGCCCCATGGGGGTTCCCGAGTTGTACTTTCATTTCTTTTTGGGACTGTATGGACTGTAATTAATATGGTGATTAGCCGATCCACGCAGCAAATATCTGTGTCTGAAATGCTTAATTATTTATTTTTCTGCAAAAATATCTAATTATTGCCTATTTTTATACATGCTTGAGAGATAAATGGCCAAAATTGTGAGCGTCGATTTCGACGTATTGGATGCTACAGGCAAGAACTACTTAAGCTGGCAGTTGGACATAAAATTCCATCTGCGAGCCCATGGACTGAGCCATGCCATCGCTGTAGGCGATAAGGTTTCTGATATAGATAAAGCGAAAGCAATTATCTATATCAGACGCCATATCGATCGGACCCTGAAAGCCGAGTACCTCACGGTGGAAGACTCTTATGAGTTATGGACTGCCCTCGAGGACAGGTATAAACATCAAAGAGATGTTATACTTCCCCGAGCGCGATATGAATGGGAGAACCTCCGTCTCCAAGACTTTAAGTCTATTACCGAGTATAACTCGGCACTCTTCAGCATCACCTCACGCCTGAAGTTGTGCGGTGAAAAGGTGATGGAGGAGCGCATGTTAGAGAAGACGTATACATCCTTCCACGAGAAGGATGTTATACTAATGCAACAATATCGTGAACGAAAGTTCACGAAATACTCAGAGCTTCTCGCATGCCTTCTGATGGCAGAGCAGAATAGAGACCTCCTTCTGGCCACCCATAACTCACGCCCTACCGAAACTGCTCCTGCGCCTGAAGCGCATCACAGCTCCTCCCAGAAGAAGAGGAGCAACTTCAAAGGCAAACCCTAGAAGGGTAAGGCAATGAAGAAGCAGGCTAGAGGACCCCCTCCAAGAACCAACCATGAGGGAAAGAAGAAAAATGTGTGGAAGAGAAAGGACGACGGCCAGACTTCTGCCCCCAGAAAGGACTGGGAAGATAAGTGCCACAGGTGTGGCATGACTGGACACTGGTCCAGGAATTGTCGGACTCCATGCCACCTCCAGGACTTGTACAAAGCGAGCCAGAAGCAAGCTGAGACAAACCTGGCGGAACAAGAAGACCTGGCACCAATCAGGTTCATCGCTGAGGACTTCTCAAACGATGACATGCTCGACTGAGGCATTATCTACTTTTTCCATGCATTGTAATTTTTGTTTGAAAAACAATTTACTATCTACTTGTTTTAAATTCTAGCATGTTGCATGAAACTTTTCAGACATTGAATAATTATTCGTAGTACATCTTCTCTTGTGCCTTATACTGCGATATTTTTCTCTTATAACTAGATGGATTATAAATGCCTAGTGGACAGTGCCTCTACGCCGACGATCCTCCAAGACATCTGCTTTTTCCAAAGCATTGATAAATACGATGGAACCATGAATACAATATCCGGACCATCATGAATTATTGAAGGATCAGGGGAAGCACATTTTATGCTCCCCAACAAAACACAACTACTAATAAAAGATGCGCTTTTCTCCCCTAGCTCACATAGAAATCTGTTAAGGTTTAAAGATATCCGATTAAACGGATACCACCTTGAGACGGTGAGTAAACAAAACAGAGAATTCATGTATGTAACGTCTCATAAAAACGGTGCTAAAACCACCGTCGAGCGTTTTGAGGGACTCCCGTCGGGTTTCTACCATACAAGGATAAGAGCAATGGAAGCAAACACACTCGAGCACCAGAAGTGCAATATACAACCAGAATTCCAACTCTGGCACAGTAGACTAGGACACCCTAGACGGAATATGATGTGTCGCATCATATCCCAATCCCGTGGAATTAACTCGAAAAGCCAGAAGCTACTTCGAAAGGGTGCATCTCCTTGTCCCCCTTGTCACAAAGGGAAATTGATTACGAGACCATCCCCCCTGAATGTGGACTTTGAGTCTCCGAGCTTCCTAGAGAGAATACATGGTGACATTTGCGGGCCTATTCACACCGCAAGTGGACCATTTCGGTACTACATGGTACTGATTGACGCATCTTCCAAATGGTCGTATGTGTGTCTCCTGTCCACCCGCAGCGTAGCCTTTGCAAAGCTACTGGCACAAATCATAAAGTTGCGAGCACATTTCCCAGATAACCAGATCAAGAAATTGCGTCTGGACAACGCTAGGGAATTCACATCACAAGTCTTCCTAGACTACTGCCAAGAAACCGGCATAGAAGTTGAACATCCTGTAGCTCATATTCACACCCAGAACGGGTTAGCCGAATCTCTTATAAAGAGACTACAATGGATTGCTCACCCATTGTTGATGCAATGCCAGTTGCCGGTAAATGCATGGGGACATGCTATCCTGCACGCTGCATCGCTAATAACATTACGACCGTCAGGGAGTCAATCCTATTCTCCGATGCAACTTGCATATGGGAACCCGTCGGATATCTCTCACCTGAGGATATTCGGATGTGCTGTCTATGTCCACATAGCACCACCGCAGAGGACCAAGATGGGTCCTCAACGGCGTCTAGGTATCTACATTGGTTTCGACTCACCATCGATCATTAGATACCTAGAACCCCTTACGGGGGACGCTTTCAAGGCACGTCTAGCAGATTGTGAGTTTGATGAAAGCACTTTTCCCAAACTAGGCATTAACACACAGAAGCCAGAAGCTTCAAAGACCATTTCATGGGACACAAAATTTTTTTCCCATTTTGATCCGCGTACAAACCAATGTGAAGATGAGATACTGAAGATCCTTCAAATTCAAAACACAGTTCACATTTTACCGGACAAATTAACTGACAACCAGAAGATTGTCAGATCACACGTCCCTGCTGCAAATACGCCAGCTAGGATTGACATACCCAAAGATGGATGCAATCCACCTGCAGCAGAAGCGGCCGTACCTCAACAAAAGAGAGGACGACCTCCTGGCTCCAAAGAAAAGAACACTCGAAAGAGGAAAAATCCTGGAGCAATAATAACAATACCACCACAGGATGCTGAGCTCAGCCCAGCTACCTCTCCCTTCCTACCAACCCCTGAAGAGGAAAATGTAGGAGAAATATCATTAAATTATGTACGTACTGGGGAGGTATTGGACAGAAAAAGCACAATCATCGATGATAACTTCGCGCTCATTATTGCCACTCACGTCACTGAATACGACGATGAGACCGATCCACGCTCTCTAGCAGAATGTAAACGCAGAGAGGATTGGCCAAAGTGGAACGAGGCAATAGGAGTAGAGCTGGACTCACTCTCGAAGCGCAAAGTTTTTTGACCTGTAGTCCTCACACCGAAAGGTGTTAAACCTGTGGGATATAAATGGGTATTCGTGAGAAAAAGAAACGAGAATAATGAGATCGTGCACTACAAAGCGCGCCTTGTTGCACAAGGCTTTTCCCAACGACCAGGAATAGACTATGACGATACCTATTCCCCGGTTATGGATGCGATCACCTTCCATTTCATCATTGGCTTATCTACAAAGGAAGGCCTGGATATGCAGCTCATGGATGTTGTGACTGCATACCTATATGAAAATATAGATAAGGACATCTATATGAAAATCCCATACGGATATAAACTACCGACAAAAATGACAGAAAGACATCGGGACGTCTATTTGTCAAACTCCAAAGATCACTGTATGGTTTAAAACAGTCAGGTAAAATGTGGTATAACAGACTCAGTGAATTCCTAATGCAACAAAGATTCACAACAAATGAAGTCTGCCCTTGCATCTTCATAAGAGCAAAGAGATCAGGATTCGTAATTATTGCCGTCTACGTAGACGACCTGAACATCATCGGATCTCCTGAAGAGATAGGTGAGATATCCAAAAGTCTCACACAGACTTTTGAGATGAAAGACCTTGGTAAAACGAAGTTTTGCCTAGGCTTACAAATTGAACACTTAAGCGGAGGAATCCTGTTACACCAATCGACATACACAAAGAAAGTGCTGAAAAACTATCTTATGGACAAATGTCATCCTCTTAGCACACCAATGGTCGTCAGATCATTGGATGTTGATACAGACCCCTTCCGACCGCTGGAAGAGGGGGAGGAAACACTGGGTCCTGAAGTACCCTACCTAAGTGCAATTGGAGCACTCCTATACCCGGCAAACTGCACGCGTCCCGATATAGCGTTCACAGTTAACCTACTAGCCAGATACAGTTCAGCGCCCTCAAAGCGCCACTGGAACGGAGTGAAGCAACTTCTGCGCTACCTCCAAGGGTCTGTGGACATGGGACTTTACTTCAAGAAAGTCGTATCCTCCGACTTAGTCGGTTATGCAGACACAGGATACATGTCCGACCCACACACCGCAAAGTCCCAGACCGGTTTCGTGTTCACGTACGGTGGGACGGCCATCTCTTGGAGATCCGTAAAGCAGACATCGACAGCGACCTCATCCAACCACTCCGAGCTCATTGCGATCCATGAAGCTAGCAGAGAATGCTTTTGGCTTTGATCAGTCATCCACCATATCCTTAAGACCACCAGCCTGAAGACGGGAGATCTTGGACCAACCACCATGTATGAAGACAATGCTGCCTGCATCGCTCAACTACGAGGTGGCTACATCAAAGGTGACAGGACGAAGCACATTTCCCCCAAGCTCTTCTGGACGCATGAACAACAAGTAGACAACCAGATCGACATCCAACAGATCCAGTCTTGCAACAACCTGGCAGATCTATTTACTAAAGCTTTACCTCGCAGTACCTTTAGAAAATTTGTACTAGGAATTGTGATGAGACAGTGGAGAGATTTACAAGCCTGAAGCTTGTACTTTTCAGGGGGAGTTAATGTAGTGCTGTACTTTTTTTCCTTGGCTATTGGTTTTTCCCACTGGGTTTTCCATAGCCAAAGGTTTTAACGAGGCAGCCACATCAACTCTGGATCCAGGAGTATCCACCCCTGATGTTATCCATCGATCAGGGGAAGTTACAGAGACTTGTACTCTTTTCCCTTAGCCACTGGTTTTTCCCACTGGGTGTTCCTTGGTAAAGGTTTTAACGAGGCAAGCACTCTTAAAACTTGGGATCCAGAAGTATCCACAGACCCGTGATCAGATAACCTCTGTGAACCCTGAAGCGTTCATCACGGCTTACAACAATGGATGGATAAGGGGAAGTGTTATAAACGGGCTTTTGGGGGCCCAACCCGTTAGTAGGTATCCACCCATTATGTAACCCTATTGCTATAAATACAGGGCTATGGATTCCATAGCCACCACGTTCACAACAAAATGCCCTTTTTAGCGTTTCTTAAGGGCTTTTTAAAAAGAAACAATTACGAAAAATAATGAGCTGGCATAATTTGGCGGGAAGCTTAAATTTCGGGCGCTTTTCAGGACAAAAGAGCGGACCCCATTTCTCCCTCATATTTTAACCAACATTTTTTCGGACAAAAAAAATTAAATAGAAAATTAATTAACAAAAATAACGAATTCATTCAACAAGAGAACACCAACGAACGAGAGAGCGGAGGAGGAGGACGAGGTTTAAATAGATGAAAAGAGAAATGTTTTAGGGTTTCAAACGTTCCCTCTCTTGTTTCTCTCTTTCTCCCCAAATTCCCAACCCCTAGAATTTTTTTCGTCCCTAAATTCCTTTGTGTTTGCCTCTCCGTTTTCTCTTTCAATTTCTCGTCTTCTTCCCCCCCTACCGCTCTCCTCTCTCGGCAGCGGCGGCGGCGGAAGCTCAAGAAGAAGAAGAAGAAGAGATCGAAGAGAAATCGGACGAGAGAAGCGCAAACCAGAATCAGCACCATAGATCCCCTTAACGAATTCGGGTCCAAATCTTATGCCCTTGTCCGATCCTCCTCCATGAGCTCCCTGCTTCCCTACGGCGGCACGTGCTCTTGCACGCGCCCCTGCTGTGGCTCCGCCGCCTCCCCCTCCGCCGCATGGCCCCACTCCCCGGAGCGTAAGCTCGATGCGATCCACGAAGACGATCGTCAGCAACAGCATCGGCATCAGCAGACTCATGACGTCACCGACGTCGGCTCCGACGACATCCACTCATCCGACGTCAGCGCCCGCGTGGAGATCGTGAACGAGGCGGCTGTGCTCCGCGAAACCCTAAACAGCCAGCAGCAGTCGATACAGGAGCTGTATGAAGAGCTGGAGGAGGAGCGGAGCGCCTCAGCCTCGTCTGCCAACGAGGCTATGTCAATGATCCTCCGGCTGCAGCGGGAGAAGGCCGATGTTCAGATGGAGTTCCGCCAATTCAAGCGTTTTGCAGAGGAGAAGATATCTCACGACCAGGAGGAGATCACCTCACTCGAAGACCTCCTCTTCAAGCGTGATCAGGCCGTCCAAGCCCTCACCTGCGAGATTCAGGCATACAAGCATAGATTGATGAGCTTTGGTTTTGGCCCAACTATCTCTGAGCCTCAAACTCCCGACACAGCCACCGCTATGAGCGCCGCGGCTGCCGCTGCCGCGGCCTTCGATTACCCTCAGTTGAGGTGCAAGATTCCGATTGATGCTGATAGCGATGATGCGGGTGCTGATATCTATAAGTACGCATTTGGGGAGACTCCCAAGGAGCAAATTCAGAATCTTGAGCAGAGGATTTTCCAGATGGAGAGAATACCGGGCAGTAGCCATGACAAAGCGGTGGTTACATCCTCGCCTAGAAGGCCTTGGCATTCGAGGAGGCATTCCACGGATAGTTTTGGGGAGTTTCCGGTTGCGGTGGACATGAGGTCGGATAGGGACGAATCAAACGACAGGATTTACACGGTGGATGCGGTGCATTGCAGGGCGGATAGTTATATGAGTACGCCAAGGGAGTTTGGAAGGAGTGATAGTAGGAAGGGTTTTGGTGGTGGAAGAGAGGGAGGAGACGAGGAGAACGAGATCAAGCAGCTTTATGTGAGGCTGCAAGCTTTGGAGGCAGATAGAGAGACGATGAGGCAGACGATTATGTCAATGGGGACGGATAAGGCGCAGCTCGTGCTGTTGAAGGAGATTGCTCAGCAGCTTTGTAAGGAGGCAACGCCGCAGGAGCAGAAGCAGAAAACGGTTTCTGTTAAAAAGCCTTCTTTAATCAAGAGTTTCTCAATCTTTGCCGCAGTGAAGGTAACTTTGTTGAACTTGTTTTATTAATCTAATGCATGAAACCTTATTGTGATTGGCGTAAATTGGTTTAATTTAGTTGATATTAATGTTGAAATTTATACTGATTTGTAGCGAGGTTTGTATATAGACATACTAGAAATAACCCGTGCACACAGTGCATGGAGCGAAAAACCCTCCGCGAACAGGATGTGGTGCACGCACACAAACGAAAAGTAGTAAGAAGTGTGTGCATGTGTCGGTATCGTAGGGAGGTAAAATGATAAATGCAAAAACCTTGGGGGTTGTAGGGGAAAAATCCCCTAGGACAAACATGTAAATAAGTGAGCTTGTGGGTGATTTTTTTGGGATGAGGAGAAAATGACAACCATGTAAATAAGTGAGCTTGGGGGAGTTTTTTTGGGTTGTGGGTGAGGTGGATGCCCCATGTGGCGCACATGTGGCGACGTGACATTGCCACATGGGATAAACATTGTCACATGAGACAACCTCCCCATTTGTATCATAGATATGTTGTGTCTGGACACTGGTCTACAAAGCACAATGCTTAAAGGCTTAAGCAATTTTACCTGAGGTTATCAATTTGGTGCCAAGCCTGGGTAGATGCTATATTCATTCAGTAGGGGATGTAAAAGAGTCACCTTGAACTATTGTGTAACCTGTCTTCTAACATTTGTGATTAACAGTTCTATGATTATTATATGTCATACACAGGAAAAACCTGTAATATATCTTTATGCTGATCTTGTGTTTAAAAAAAATATAGTCTGACTTTGCTTGGGTGGATTTCAAAAGATAGTTGAAACAGTAGGATGCTAGAAAACAGTTCGAATATATAATATATGTAAACTAGAGTATAGAGATTTGGAATTTAGGGGAAATTGGAAATGATTTACATGGCAAAAGAACATACATTTTTTATTTTCGCCGAAAAGAATGAGTAGGTTGTGGCCTGGTGCAAGTGGGATTTGAACGCAAGGCCTCTTGCTCAATGTGAAGATGTTTTACCATTGTGTTACTATGGCACTTTCTGACAGAAGAATGAATATCAGTTTTCACATTGCAAAGCTTGAATATATTTCTGATAGATATTTGTGTTAATTGCATGAGGAAGTTTGTGATGATCCGTTTTGCATCATGTATGAGTAAAGAGATGGACCCTTCATGATTGCATCATCTCTCTAGTTGTATAAAAAAGTGAATGTGGATATGGTCGCAACAAATGTTGTATGACCATTCCTTCGGTTAAGAGCACATTCCATGTCATATTGTATCTTTGGCCAAGCTTAGTTCTCTTTTGAAGCCAGTTTGATCATATTTAGTTGAGAACTACCCATGGCTTTTTGGATTTCTATAGCGTACATAGAAAAAAATAAGATTCAAGAAAAATAGCATGTGTTCTTTTACAACCTGGTTATATCATAATTATCTTGTGAGTTGGCAGGAATAGAAAAGGATATGGTTAAGTCATATATCGAGTACGTGAAGTATGGCATAACAACTACTAGGATGTGAACTAGCAAGCCAAATGAGTGTTACAATGACTAGACACCAAGGGTTATATCTTGAGCTTTAATGCCATTATGTTTGCTGTAATTGCATATTATGAATTGATGACTAATATTCAGGAAGGTGTTTTTTGCCTGGTGTCTATTGTCTAGCTGCTGCAGTAGTAGGTCGATGTGGAATTGCCTGTGGACTTGGATTCAATATAAAATGATGGACTGGACGTTTAAGAAGATAATTGGTTTTGTTACCTTGTATAGGAACTGAGAAAATAGTGGTAATACTTCTAAGGGGTTTACTCATGACATTATGTATTTATGAGAATCCTGTAAAACTGTTATATTGCTTTAACAGAGTAAGGGAAATCTTCAATTAACCCTGAAAAATCAGCAACCCTGGGTATAAATGGATACTATATATGTCAATAGTGATAACAATTCTCTTTGCAAGTTCCTAAGTCAATCATGCTAACATCTAACTTGTTTACGCAATTCTACGTGGTCATGGAGTCTAATACTTTATATATTACGCATGTCCTTTGCTTTAGAAGATGCTTGGTATGATCAGAAGTTCAATTCATGATAAGTTGAAAGGAACTTTGAATTGTCAAGCAATCTTGGTATGGTTCTTCCTTGACTATAGCGACAGCCAACATGACATGGAAATTAAAAACGTTCTTCAAACATCATCAACAAATTAACATGGCATAAAATAATATACAACTTAAAGCGTGTGGATTATCTGACATGTAACTTAAGAATGGATCAGTTTAATGCCTTTTTGCATGTCGACTGACAATGCCCGCACAACCTTTCTACAGTTTTGGCTAGATCATGGCTGAACCATGGTCCATGAGGGTTGGGTACAGCTGACACTAGTCCAGAGTAATAACTTGGCTTTTGTGCTTTAATGCAGCTATTCCACCATTGATCTAAAAAAATTAATTTAGCAATTACCTTCTGTGTTGTGAGTCAATTTTCAAAACCTTGCATTTGTGACCCATATATCCTCAGTATCTGTTGGTTTGGAGCTTACTTGGTAGTCTCCTAATATGCTAATGCATGCATCAAGAAATGGAAAGTTGGTTTTTGGCCAACATGGTGTCATAGAAACCTTAATAGTTGATATGGTGGTCGCTGTAACTATAGCATGTAGAAGGGAAACAGGCAGAAGAAAATTTCTCATGAGTAAATTAGATGAGAAACTAAGTCATCATTCAGAATTTTGTACTGTGCTTGACAGTATCATTGTTGTTACTGGATGTGTGTATAGGGAATGTATAAAGGTGCATAAGACTCCGAATTTTATATTACAGTTATGTATGGTATATGTTGTGCCTTTTGTCACAAGGTTGATTGAAGAAATCTATTCGAGACCAAGTATGGGAATGCCGATTGTGTGTATATGATTGTAATTAGTAACAAGTTAATAATCCCTGGCACTACTTTCGGTAACTCGTAATTTTAAGCATATTTTTAGTAATAGCTTCCAACTTCGATGCCAGCTTTCCTTTGTAACTGTCATTGTGCTCTTGGACACGTAAAATTTAGCTTACTTATATGTTGCATCTTGGAGTATAAGAAACAATATCATTGTTTTTTTTATTAGCTAGTTTTAGCACTAATCAGTACTTCAGATTGACCCTATTATAATTCTTCAAATGCATTTTATTTAATGTGATGCCAGAGTGTCATTATTTATGTAACAACGATAATTTGTACTTATAATGCATCATAATGGATTGGGCTGTTTTTAGAAATATGTACAATTAGTTCTCGACAATGATGAGGTAGTTTAGTGTTAGCCATTGATGTACATAATTTCTGGCCCTTGACCTTTTGTGTTTACCCAAATTTATTGTAACAGTACATTTGAGATCACAAAGCCATGGTGTCATTAACATATGCCCACATTAGGCTTGAATCTTTTCTAAATACGGATGCAGCAATATTGCATTTGAAGAAAGTTTGCTTCTTTTTTATGTTGTTTCATACTATATATTGACATGTTTATTTAATGATTTTCCCGAGTTTTATCTCACCCCACCCTCATCCTCTTATTTTGTTTCGTCTTACTCCAGTGGATCACATCATTAGTCTTATGGAAGCGAAAATCATTGCGAACCAGGTAGGCAATGGTGCATCAGATTTACATTCTATTATGAGATTTTTGTCGTAATTGTGGATATTGATGGCATTTGGTTGCTGGTCTGGTTTACGTCAGGCATACTTTTGGGATAACAAGCAACAACTCTGGCTTGCTGCTGCTCCTAGACAAGTCCCCCCGGATGAGGCTGAGACGGTGCCTCACACGAGCACAGAGATGACCCTGGCCATGCTGCCCCCAAGTCTGCTCCTTAGATCATGAGCTCGTTGATGTAAACCCCCAACCGAACATGCCAATTGGTTGGAGATGTATTCTTTTATGGATCTTCAAGATCCATATTAACCATTAGCACCTTCTCTCCCCCTCCTCTTGTTTGTCGCTGCTCAGGCGTAGAGAAGCCTTGGCTCGAGATCCTCATTGTGCAAGGTGTAGAATGTGTGATTCTGTTCCACATGTATTCTAACAATGAGAAATACATAGTAGGGTGTTTGAGGAGGGCTTTTTCTTGTAACCATGCATTGGCTATTTGATGGAGTATTATTCTGCTAGCTATCTGCACACATTATTTCTTTGAGATCATCGTGTTCGTAGGAGGGGATTCATCTTTCAAACAGTTCATGCCTTCGCCTTCGCCTTCGCCCTGGCCTTCGTCGGTAAGCCTGAACTACTGAAGATCTGATCACTTCTCACATGTGATTCAGGGTTGCAATTCCCCGGAATTGGGTTGTCCCCAGCAGCCGAGCTTTAATTGTTGTTCTCAATGTTGATTGACGAAAGCCCCAGACCCTGATGAAGATTATGCAAAACATGCAGACGGCATGTTTGTGGTTGCTTCATTTACTGCATTTTTGCATTTTTCGCATCTTAGGCTAAACGATATTCCCTGTTACTAGGACCTAGTTCAAAGAATTCATTGCTCATCTCAGCACTCAAATGTGCTTTCTTTCCAGAGTTTTCAAGGTAATGCTGTAGGGATTGAATTTCAACAATGCCTTACCTTCTGCAGGAACCAGTCATGAAATTTGATAAAAACCATTTCAAGACGCTTAATAATCAGGAATTGTTCAAATAATTCACAATGCTTGCTATTGATAGAGCAAATGGAAGAGGATCTATAAACAAACATGAGCTAAAATAAACAATTAGAGAAAGATGTTAAGCAGCCGAAAACAAGCACTTCATAGAGTCCAAAATACAATTAGATGCATGTACTCCTTTAGCGCCTCCCCTATGGCGGCCCGGAACCAGTTATACCCGTATGGTGTAATAACAGTTTGCATATTTTCTTATCAAAGTATAGTTGTGTATATGTGTTTTTGCAAGTAACATTGTGTAACTAAAACTACATGCACGGTGCACTTTTGAATGTGCCTATTGTAATCATCCTTTTATTGTTGAGAAAAATGCTTCAAATTTTGAGTTCTGGACCTTTTGGTGGTTGGCACGTGCAAATGATGGCACGGCCGTGTGAGACCTAACAGGAGAGCCAGTTGCTTTACGCAAGCGGCGCGGTCGTGCGAGACCCAACATGAGAGCCAGTTGCTTTACGCAAGCTGCACACGGCCGTGCGAGACCCTGCAAGGCCGTTCGGGATCCAACAATGAAGCCAGCTACTTTTCGCAAAGTGTGCATGGCCGTGCGAGACCATGTACGGTCGTGCACGACCAATAGGAGCAGCCCAGCATTATTCGCAGATTGCGCACTTCCGTGACATATACTTGCACAGCCATGTCGCTGTGCTGAAGCAGATTGGCGTGTTACGCAGACCGTGCAGAGCGGCCGTGCCATATATCTGCACAGCCATGCCGAAGTGCAGAAATCCGAAAACGTCTAGAATCTGAACTCTAATCTGGACCGTTGGTCTGTTTTAAGATTAAATCGTATGGACACAATTTAAAACGACCTCTTCTACCCTAGGAAGGACTCATATACTATAAATACCTTAGAGATACATCTTTTGACGGCACGAAGAGAATTGGTGCAGAATTCCTTGTGTTTTCTTAAGCGAAGTTGATCTTTTGCCGGCGAAGAACGACGAAAGAGCTTTTGGTGCGACTACGAGTTTTGGGAGAGAAGGTAGTCCTTGTTCTAGAAATTCTGATAAGATATATCCAATTGTTGTGTGCATGAGACATTTTATTTGCTAGAGTGCTAGAATTATTTTGTCGAGAAGGCTTACATATTGTTTGGAGGAGATCTTGAGTAGTCGATGTATTCTCAGAGTTATCATCTTTGATCTAGTGGAAACCGTGACAACGAAAGGCTGTACGTTTGACATAGGTTGGGTCGAACCAATATAAATCATTGCCTCTCTGTGTGATTGCTTGTTTTTGATGATGTTATATTTCTTGTGCCTTTTATGATTCCTTGAATATCCTAACTCTGCATTGATTTAGTTAGCGACATTTTATCTATTTATTCCGTTGTGCACACTTTGGTGTTGATTGGTATTATGTCAGATTCCCAACAAGTGGTATTAGAGCTATTGGTGAGGAAGGAGTAAGAAGCCATAATGTCATCTTCTATCACATCGTTCAAGATGGACAAGTTCACTAGGAGAAATGTCTTCAGTCTTTGGATATTAAAGATGAATGCTTTTCTTATGAGAGATGGCTACTACCAAATTGTTTTTTAGAAAGACAAATTTTGACAAGGATGTCACGGAGGCACAAAAGGCTGAGATGGAGAGAAAAGCGTTAAGAAAACTGCAGTTATCATTTTCAGATGAAGTGCTCAAAAATATGTCTGAGGAGGTTACTGCAGAGAAGCTCTGGAATAAGCTGGAGGCGCTCTATGCAAAAAGAAGAATCTGACAAATAGGTTGTATTTAATGTAATACTTATATGTGAAAGGGCACCACTTAAGGATCACGTCGATGCTTTCACGAAGAATGTGTCTGACTTGAGGAACATAGTGGTGAACATCGAGAATGAGCAATTGTCGATGCTATTGTTATGTTCTCTGACGGATGATTTCGACCCATTGGTCACGTCCATTGTATATGAGCATGAAACGTTATCTCCGGAGGAGGTTGAGTCCACGGTACACTCTAAGGTTCTTAGTGTTAAAGTGATTGGTCAAGAGAGTAGTGATCAAGGAGATGCATTTTTTATTGACGATCGTCAGGATTCCAGGGGCAGCCATGGTTCTAGGAAGGACAAGGGTTGCTCAAGATCTAAATCACGTGGGCACAAGGACATGTGTCAATTGTGCAAGTAGACCGGACATTGGAGAAGAGACTACCCTAAGCTAAAGAAGAATGGAAAAGTGAAGGAAGAAGCTTCTGGTTCTACCTCGATGGGAATTAGTAGCATGAACAATGATGATTGTGAGATTCTAATGACGACTACATCTGGAGACCTAGGGTCTCGTAGATTTTGGATTCAGGATGCTCATTCCACACGACGTTACACATGAGTTGGTTCAGTTCGTATTGTTCCAAGAAAGGTGGTAACATGTTGAAGGGGAACAATATTGGCTTGCAAGACCGTGTGAGTTGGAGAGGTGCGGATCAAAATGCATGATGGGGTCATCAAGACGCTTACAAATGTACGTCACGTGCCAGACTTGAAAAAGAGTCTGATTTTTATTGGTGCTTTAGCTGGACTTGGGTGCAGAACGGACATTAAAGATGACCTATTGAAGGTGACCAAGGGTTCACTTATTGTGATGAAGGGAAGGATAGTACAGAACTTATATGTGCTGCATGGGCACACTGTGGAGGGTGAGGCTAGCATCTCTCAGGGCACAGATGGTGAAGGATCGGCAAAGCTATGTCATCTTTGCCTAGGACATCCAATGAGAAGTCATTGGATGTACTTCGCAAAAGGAAGCTGAGACAGGCCAGAGATGAGAGATTGGAGTTCTGCGAGAAGTGTGTTGAGGGTAAGCTGACAAAGACACGCTTTGGGACCGCAGAGCATAGCATCAAAGTGCCATTTGACTATGTACATTCAGATGTATGTGGGCCAACGTCTGTACCTACCATTGGGGAGCGAAGTACTTCGTGTCCTTCATTGATGATTACTCAAGGAACGTGTTGATTTATTTGATGAAATCTAAAGACCAAGTCTTCGAGAAGTTCAAGGCTTGGATAGCCTTTGTTGAAAAGCAGTCTGGGAGAGCCGCCAAGGTGTTGAGATCAGACAACGATGTAGAGTACACATCGAGAGTGTTCAAAGAATTCTGCAGATCTTAGGGTATTTTACGGCACTACACTATGCCTAGAGATTCACAATCAAACGGTGTTGCAGAGAGACTAAACCGTACACTAATGGAGAAGTGCCGATACTTGAGGCTGACTACTGAACTTCCTAAGGAATATTAGGGTGAAGCTGTGACAACCGCCGTGCATCTCGTGAACAGACTACCATCATCGGCGATTAGTTTAAATTTATGAGGAGGAGTGGACAGGAAAGATTAGTGACTACTCGTACTTGAGGGTATTTGGATGTCCTGCCTATGCTTTGCAGAAGGATGACAAGTTATATTCAAAGGCTAGGAAAGCCATCTTACTTGGATACCCAGAAGGAGTTAAAAGATACAGGTTGCTGGATCCTGTGTCTAAGAAGACGTTCACCAATAGGCATGTCACATTTAGTGAGTTGTCGATGGTCAAGCCGGAGATAAAATAATGGACATAGTCCTGAGGAGTCCAATGTTGAAGTTGATCTACCTACCCTGGAGATAGAGACAAGATATGTTGAGACATGCCAGGACCCGACTGCTAAGGGAGAGCAGTTACAGACAGATTAAATTCAGACTCATGGTGAGGTCTGCACAGGGTCAGCTAGAGGTGCGGAGGTCATCGATGACTAGGAGAGTTCCAAATAAACTGGGAGAGTGGAGCTATTCTGTGGCTACTTTTGCATTTCATGACATGCGGGTATACGCCCTAAACATAGAGCACGAAGAGCCCTTGAAATTTTATAAAGCACATACTTCGAGCGTAGTTGCAGAGTGGTGGCTGGCGATGGAAGAGGAGATTGAATCCATCTACAAGAATGGTACCTGGGAATTAGTAGAATTACCCAAGGATAGAAAGGCCAGTGGATGCAAGTCGGCATACAAGGTCAAGGAATGAGATGGAGGTGATGTGGGGTATAAAGCTCGGTTGGTGGCCAAGGAATTCCCGTAGAGAAAGGGAGAAGATTACAATGAAATATCTCACTGTGGTGAGACACACGTACATCCGTGTATTGTTGGCCTTGGTAACAGCTCAGGACTTAGAGCTGGAGCTGCTGGATGTTAAGACGGTGTTCTTACACAAAGAGCTTAATGAATAAATCTACATGCGTCAGTCTAAAAGCTTCATGATGGAGGGACAAGATCAGAAGGTATGCAAGCTGAAGAAATCCTTATATAGTTTAAAATAGAGTCCACGGCGTTGGTATAAGCGATTTGACTTCCTCATGATGAGCATTGGTTTCGAGCACAGTATAAAGGACCAGTGTGTTTACGTTTGCACACATGATGGTGGGTCGAGGATATACTTGGTTCTGTACATTGACGATATGCTCATTGTGTCACGTGATAAGAAGGAAATAAATAAGTTGAAGGGAAGCTTGTAGAAGAGTTTGACATGAAAGATTTGAGGCCAGCAAAGAAGATACTTAGTATGGAAATCAGCAGGTACATGAAGATGGGAAAGTTAATGTTGAGCCAGGATGGCTATATCAAGAAAGTCCTAGCATGATATGGAATGGAGAAAGCAAAACATGTCACCGCACCAGTAGGAGCTCACTTCTAGCTTTCTACAAGAATGTCACCTAGCACTGACGAAGAGGCATGCTATATGTCTACAATCCACTATGCTAGTGCCATGGGAAGTCTGACGTAAGCCATGGTTTATACACACCCAGACTTAGCCCATGCAGTTGGAGTTGTCAGCAGATACATGGTGAATACAGGGAAGGAACACTGGCAAGTGAGAAATGGATATTGAGGTATCTGAAGGGAACGTATAGAGTTGGTTTTTGTTACGAAAATGGAGATGAGTTGGTGATATCTGGATTCTGTGATTTACATTATGCAGGTGACAGAGATAGAAAGTGATCTACGACTGGATATGTGTTTATTTTGGGCACTGCTGCAGTGTCATGGTGATTAGTCCTTCAGTCTATTGTAGCAACGTCAAGCACAGAGGCTAAATTAATAGCTACAGTTGAGGTGATCTAGAAAGGAAAGTACCTGAGAAGTATGCTGAGAGACTTTGGAATTCGTAAGAAGTGACGAATGTTTATTGCAACAGTCAGAGTGCAATTCACTTGGCGGAGCATCAGTCCTATAGTTCAAGGACCAAGCACATAGAAGCGCTGGACTTTTTTCTGCAGGATGAGAAGAAGGTGATATCACCGGAGAAGGTCTCGATAAATCAAAATCATACAGATGTGCTCATGAAGGTTGTTTCTGCAGTCAAGCTTAGACATTTCTGAGCTTGATCTAAACATGGTGAGTGGTTGATGATTTCATGTTGTCATTAGAGTTTCATAAATTCTATATCTGGGTAGAGATGTTTAGTACTTGGGTAGAGTTGTTGTTGAGAACTTGGGCGTGCTATGGTTCTTGGAGGCAATTTGAAACATGGTAGAGTTTGTTGAGAAAAATGCTTCAAATTTTGAGTTCTGTGGGTTGGCACGACTATGCAAAGGATGGTCGATTGTGCGAGACCCAATAGGAGAGCCAGTTGCTTTATGCAAGCTGCGCACGGGAGTGGAGGTCATCCAAGGTACTCTCTGAGCTGGGTGAAGGCCAGCTCTCACTCTTCTATCCATTAAAAGTCCTTTACCTCCTTTAGTGCCTTGAAGAAAGGCAGGCACTTGTTAGTGGCTTTAGAGATGAAGTGATCAAGAGCTGACACCCATACAGTACATCACTGACCCTCTTTCACCTTCGTGGGGGATCACAAGTTGATCAAGGCACTGATCTTATCTGGATTGTCCTTGATCATGCTGTGATGGACCATGAGGCCCAGAAACTTCCCAAAACCTCGTCGAAGACGTACTTTCTTGGGTTGAGCTTCGTATGATACCTCTAAAGGATAGCAAAGGTCTCCTCCAGGTCGACAACATGGTTGGCTGCTTCCAAGGACTTGACCATCATGTTGTTGACATACACCTCTATAGTCTTGCCAATTTGATCTATAAATATTCTGTTGACAAGATGCTAGTAGGTGGCCCTAGTGTTCTTCGAACCAAATGGCATCACCTTGTAACAGTACATCCCTCGATCTATCAGGAAGGTTGTATGCTATTGGTCTGGTTCATGCATATGGATCTGATTGTATCCGAAGTATGCATCTATGAAGCTTAGCAGCTCACGTCTGGCTGTAGCATCCACGAGCTGATCGATCTGGGGAAGCGAGAAGCTATCCTTGGGACATGCCTTGTTCAGATCTGTAAATTAATGCAAGTCGGCCACTCTCCATTCACTTTCTTAACGAGAATGATGTTAGCGAACCATTCTAGATAGTGGCTTCTCTGATGAAGCCTGCACGGAGGAGCCTGTTGATTTCTTCCTTTATTGCTTGGTTCCTATCAGCATTAAGGTTCTGTGCTTCTGGTAGACCAGGGACATGGTTAGATTGATGTTTAGCTTGTTGATCGTGACCTTTTGATATATGCCTAACATGTCCTCGTGCGACCAGGCGAAGACATCTTTGTTCCGTTGAATGAAGCTGATGAGAAGCTCTCTGAGGTCAAGTCGTGGTGCAGACTTGACCTGGATCATCCAAGTTAGGTCGGACTCTGAGAGAGGGATGTCATATACGTCCTCCACCTGGGTGGCTCCCTTATGCTCTGACTTGTCTCAAGGGTCGAGCTCGTCTACCGATGACGAGGTCGGAGAACTACCCTAAGGCTAATGTGAGGCTGCTGAAGACTGAAGAATTTCTTCCATCCGGGTTTCCATTCCAGCCTCCCTCGAGGAATAAGCTCTCCTATGTGGGAGAAGTCAGAGCTCGGTCATACGGTTGAGCAGGGACATCAAATGGCTGACAGGCATCTGGGCTGCCAATAGTCTGCACTGTGTGAGAGGTCGTCACCTTGCTAGCTAGGAGCATCACTTCCTGGCCTCTACATGTATCCCTTCGAGGACATCGACTCTATGAGTGGTGGGGAACTTCACCCAGAGATGATATATGGAAGTCATCATCTGCATGAAATTGAGGGTCGGTCACCTATGATTGCAATGAAGGCTCCAAGGCAGGTGACCACCGGGAAGTTGATGTTCCACACTTGTTGGCATGGTGGTGTGATGTACTCTACCTGTAGGGAGACCATCCCCTTAGAGCTCCCGTGAAACCAGAAAGACTAGTATGCACAAGCTGCAGACTTCGTTAAGGATCTCTAACTTTTGGAATGCATTCAGATAGATGATGTTGACCGTTCTCCCATTGTCAACCAGGACGTGACGAACCATATGGGTGGTAATCTACAGGTTAACCACAATGACGTTATTGTGGGGGCTGGTGGAGCCATCTGGTCTCATCCTCAGTAAAAAGATGAGGCTTCTTGAAGAACCTGAGCTGTTTTGAAGCTCGATCTATGGCGGCGACCTCGAGGTCAATCGGAGGGCTGCACGCCTGCCGAGTATGGCTTTTCTGTGTGTAATTGGACTATTGGGCTAGATACAGCCTACTATGGTAACACCCTGAAGATCATGTCAATGACATTGGATGAGTCGACGACGCCTTTATCCTTGTTCTAATGGCCTCTATCTCGGCCTTGTAGCTTTGGATCTTTGAACTCCTAGAGTCGCCCCTTTGAATGAGGCGCTTGATCTGATTCCTGAGGATCCTGCACTTGTTAGTGACATGGCCATACTTCTTGTGGAATTTGCAAAACTTGGACTTATTCGTCTTGGTGTTGTTTACCAAAGGGCATAGAAGATTGAACTCCTTTACCATTTTGGTTAGTATCTCTAATAGCATGACCAGCAGAGTGGTGCTGACGTGCACCTCGGGAGACCTGAGTCTCCTGTCTCCTGCTCGAGGTCGCTCGGTCGGTTGAAGTGCCCCTCAGGCCTGTGATGCTTTCTAGGAGGAGTGGGGTCTAGGGTCTACCCTTTGCGTTATGACCTATGGTTTGTAGCTGATTGCCCGTATGTCTCCTCTACAACGATGAATTTGTTGACCTGACTCACTAGTGAGTGAGGGTCAGAGGTCTCCGCTTGCAGATCTCGAACTTTAGTTCGACCCATCTCGATAGCCCACCTGAAGAGCCATCTTGATGATGTCGTCCGGGAAGACGTTGATCATCATGTGAGCTTTGGTGAAACGAGCTAGGAAAGCTCGGTTGGACTCGTTGTGCCCTTGCTTGATGGAACCCAGCGAATCGAGGTATCTCTTTGTCACCTTCTGGGTAGCAAAGTAGGAGAGGAACTTCTTTTGAAGGTCGGTAAAAGAGTTTATCAATCACTTGGGAAGGTTCCTAAATCGATGCCGGGCCACCCTAATCAGTGCTCGAGAAGGCCCGGCACATGTGGTCGGGAGAATAATCCTTTGACTCAATGTATTCAGTGTAGGTCTCTATATGCTCGACCATGTCGCCAATACCGGCGTATCTTGGGACATCATCTACAGAAGGCGGGTATACTTCTGTGCGTATGGTGTATCAAGAATGGTGAAGGAAGAATTAATCGGATAGAAAACTCGTGTCTCCTGGAGGATCGTTGTCTCCTCACTGAAGTAGGTCGTTGTGCCATTGCAGGTCGGCGATCGGATTTGTTACGGAGGGAGCCTGAGCTGCTTGCCTCGCGTTAAGCTTCTGATTGAGGTCAGCCACATGGCCTTTCTTTGCATGTAGATGGGAACACATGTCTTTGCTTGGAACGGGCAAATGACTTCTAGTGCATCGACTGATGATAGCTGTTCCTTTGTTATTGTGATGTGCTTGGTTACTGCTCCTCGATCCTCTGGTGCTGCTGGAGACATGTGTCTGCCTACTGCCCACATATTTCATGGGCTCCCTATTAGAGGGGGTGTGCCATGTTTGAAGTCATTGTGGCGTTGGACCTAATCTAGAGTAGATATTGGTACATATCCTATAGTACCTTATTTTTCTTGGCTTCATGGGCCCAAGCCTCTGGCATCTCCTGGAGCTCAGTCATGATAGCTTGATAGTTGGTCACTGGTCGTTCACGATCTTCCTATCTTTCGCCATTGATGAAGATAAAGATGATGATAAAGTTGCTGAAGAGATTGCGGTGATGAAAGCATGTGCGACGAGAGTAGCCATAAGGCCCTTCATTTTGCACCAACTGTTGTTGTCTAAAATCCCACAGAGCCTAGATCAGACTGCTGGGACAAGTATTCACGCAACAGAGAACACAGACATGATTTCGTCCGACCGAGAGAGGCTCCTTCGTCGCCGCCTGAAATGGATAGGAAACACGTAAGAGGAAACGAAGGGGATGGCCCTCCGATTCGACTCCAATGCTTAAGTTAGTGTTAAGCGAAAGGAATGATGCGCGATAGATGTGAGTATAGCAGCCGCTAGGGTTTAAGATTGTGTGTTGGAGATAGGGATTGAGAGCTAAGATTCGAGATGAATTCGGAGATTCAGAGATACCTGATGAAGGTGACATATGATTTATATGATCGGTGGGGTTATCTCACATCAGATGGCTCCCCACTCTCCTTAATAACCAACTTGTCAACTGTCAGCAGGATTATCGAGATCTCAGCTGTCTGCCATAAATACACCCCTGTGATAAATCTGTTCATTCAGTGTGGCATCTCTGTTGAGCATGGTTGTTGAACAAATGACCTCGTGGAGGTATTCCTTGTCGACTGTTGTCGGGATTATATAGGGCTGACCTCTTGATCTGAGGTCAGGTGGTCTTCGAGGATTGTCGATAATTCCCAATGGATCACATCGGTTCAGCCAAGCCGGTCCCCACTGTCGGTGGGCCCTAGTCCAAGCATCATCTACAGATGCGATTATGGATTTGAACTGCAATATGTGGGGTAATTTCGAAACCAGAATTGACACATTCCTTAAGCAACGAATCCCATCTATATGTCCTTTGAATTATTGATGCCATTCTTCTGATTGATACATTATCTTCTTTGTCTACGTTCCTCCGTAATTTAGAGTAACATCGAAGCATTCCTTAAAGTTTTCCAATAGCGAATTCAGCTTTTTGAATAGATCAAATACAATGGGGAGGTCAAAATGGCAAGATATACTTTGTTCTACGATAAAATCTATGGTTGTCAGCTAAAACATCAGAAGTTGATGACACAGTTCAGTTGATTTGATTAAAGATTTGTCCAGCAATGGAAACAGGAGAGATGTTTTTGCCTAGCGAAAGCCACGTGCCAATCATTGGTGCAATAAAAGCGTCAATTTCAGCTCTAGTTCAATAAAAAGAGTCTAGTGACAAAATTCGATCCAACAGCGTAGCAACAAAAAGAAGCTATCTTGTGAAGAATTTTATAGTAATGATTCTGTTGGCAGAAGTTTAGAGCCAAGAACAATCGTACCTCGATCGAGTTGAGGAATGGGTATCTTCTACCCGCTGGGGCTAGATATCGATCGGAAAAACCCCTAGAAATCGATTTACGCGGGAGAACAAGGTCGGTGGTTAAATTATGCCTCACAATATTCTTTGTTTCTTTCTTTACCTTTTTTTTATTAGAATCCTATTATACAATCGTACCACAAATTTTTTTGGTTTGGACTAAATGTACCGCATGGATGTGGTGCACGGGATGATTTTTTGTCAAAATTGGATAATAATAGAAGGAGATGGATTGTGAAAAGACAGATAACTTGATGTTTTTACTGTTATTGAAAAGACAGATAACATGTATGCGGTGCATTTAGTCCAAGCCTTTTTTATTTATTAGAATCATATTATACAGGAACAAGATTGAACTATATTCTATGTCACAAGAAACAAAAAAATATAAAGCTTTTCCAGATTTATTTGTTAGCTACAATACAGTTCAAGAAGATTATAAGTATTACTTATATTGTATTATATCTCTTTTATAGAATAGCGGGTGTTTGGGAGTTGCGACGGCACATACCATTTTGCTCTGCGCACAACCGCTTTTTGAAATGAACAGTAACGAAATTGATTTTTTGAAAACCCCAAAAATACCCCCATGTTAAAGGAATTTAGAGAAGAAGTGGAAAGAATCTCAAATTTTGGAGTAGCCATGGCACAAGCCATGGCTCTCTATATATTCAATTAGAGAATAGGAGTCCAAGGGACTCCCCACTAACTTAGTGGGGAGTAATGGTCAGATGTTGAGAGGGGAGGCCAAAGGCCTTCCTCAACTCACAACACCCTCCTCATCTCTCCATTACCTTGGGTTAAGCATATGAATACTTCAGGATTCAGTATGCTAATGGGGTGGATACTTCTGGATCCAGAGCCACTGTGGTTGCCTCGTTAAAACCTTAGCTGTGGAAAACCCAGTGGGAAAAAACCAGCAGCTTAAGGGAAAAGAGTACAACTATCGAGGGACTCCCCCTGATCTGTACAAGATTCAGGCTTGCAGATCTCCTACGTATCTATACAATCATCTCCTATTCATCTATACATCCATCATGTTCTGAAAGAAAATACAATCATCACTCATCTATACAAGTTTCACTCATCTAGCGGCTATAGTAAAGTAGTGGCGTTCTGGAGTGGAGTGCTCTTCGAAGTTTGGTAGATGACGCCACTAAAGTATTCATTGAATCAGTCTTCAGTGTTTCTGCGAGGTACTGCTGGACCTGGATGAGTGTTTTCAATACTTGCTTCTTGGATGATGAGCTTCTTAGAAGATGTAGACATTGGAGGATGATGTGTAGATATTTAGGAGGTGGCCGGCCTATTGTGTTTTAGTCATCGCGATGATCTTTAAACCTGCATATGCAATATATATTCCTTGACCCTTGGAAGTTGCGCAGAAGCAGCTTATCCTTGGTCTAGTGTTGCTCTCCAGGACAACACTGTTGGAGACGTTCTATCAAAGATATGTGCTGTTGGCCAGATAAAGAAGTGTAACGAGTACACTAGAGCTAGGCTCTTCGGGGCCTAGGATGTCCTCCCCCTCTTCCAGCTACTGGAAGGTGTCATAAATAAGCATCCATTTTTAATAGGTTGCAAATGGACATCATTCTTCATAAACTCCAGGTGTATGAAGGATATTAAAGGGTTCCACCACGAAGGTGTTAAATATATAAGCCGAGATAATACCTTGTTATACCTAGGTTTTGTCATTTCCAAAGTATGCTTAAAGCTATCTGATATCTCAATGGTCTCTGCAAGAGATCAAATTAGCTTTACGTCGTTCACATGTACGACGAATATCACAAATCCTGTCAACGATCTTTTAAAAAGATACAGAGGCAGAATATTGCTTAAGATCAAATAATGATCTTTGTAGCCTCTATGGAGAAGACGTTTCTACGTCTCTCTTTCATCTCTGGGGGTAGAGTATACCCTTTTGGAAGTTTTATATAGATCTATATATCTATATTACCGTATATATATGCAGTCACAACGTCCATGAGCTGCATTTATTGGCTTTTTCAGAGAAGTTTAGGCTTAGTAGGAAAATGATCATATTTCCTTCATTTCAATTTCTTTATGAAATCTGAATTTTATTCCAAAGGTTTTTACACATTCGGGTGTATGGACTACTGGTCCAAAGATTTTGCTTTTCAAGAGTGAGTCCAGCTCTACTCTTATTGCCTCGTCCCACATTGGCCAATCTATGCGTTTACGCTATAGAAAAGTGGGTAGACGTCATCGTCGTATTCCGCGACGTGAACGGCAATAGCGAAAGCAAAACCGTCGTTGAAGACTGTGCTATATCTGACCAGTAGCTGTCCAGTACGTATGTAATATAATGATGTTTCTCCTGTTGTTTCCTCTGCAGGTGAAATTAGGAGGGGAGAGGTTGCTGGTCTGAGCTCAGCATCCTGTGGTTGGATCATTTTGATATATCCAGGAATCATCCTATTATGATGAATTTTATATTTTGAACCTGGCAGGCGTCCTCTTTTCAATTGAGGTACAGCCAATTCTGCTGCCGGTGGATTGCATCCATCTTTGGGAATGTCAATCCTAGATGGCGTGTTGGCAGCAGTGACGTGTGAACGAACAATCTTCTGGTTGTCTGCAAATTTATCCGTCAATTGATGTACTTTAGTCTGAATGTGAAGGATCTTCTGGATCTCAACTTCACACAGAAAAAGTATACGAATCATAACGAGATGAGGACTTTTGTGTCCCATGATATGGTCTCAGAAGCTTCAGGCTTCTTTAGACTGTGTGCCTATTTCAATGAGATTTTGCTCATCAAATTCACATTTATCAAGACTTGGTGGTAAACCATAAGCAAGCAGCATCAGCAATAAGATATGGAAACAGGCGGGCCGTATCGTGATAAGCGATGCGGAATGCAGTGTGATGGTCCCTAAACATCAACAGGCAACTGTGATTTTACAATGGACGTGAAATCCATTGGAGTCTCTTTACCAGAGAATCTGCTAACCCGTTATGAGTTTGAACATGCTGCAGGATGTTCAATTTTAATGCCAGTTGCTTGGCAGAAGTCTTGAATGATATGTGTAGTAAATTCACCCACATTATAAGCTTTTGAGAAAGCTAGGTTGCGAGTGAATATAAAGGCACACATAAGACTATCTAGTAGATGCATATATCAGTACAGTAATGAAGTACCGATAATGGGCCATTTGCGGGGTGAATAGGCCCGCAAAGGTCACCATGTATTCTCTCAATGAAGCCAGGAGACTCTAAACCCACTTTCAGGAGGGAAGGTCTCTCTATTAGTTTTCCCTTATGACAAAGGGGGACAAAGAAACTCAACCTTTTGAAGAATCTTCAGGTTCTCCAATGGATTCAGTTGATGATGCGTCCATCATCGCTGATCCAGGATGACCAAGTCCATTTTGCCAGAGTTAAAAACTATGGCAAAGAAAGGCACTTCTGGTGCTCAGTCGAGTTGGTTTTCTATAGGATGAATATCTGTAATTATAGGGGCCCGACGGGGGTCCAATGAAATCGTAAGTAGATGGTCTTTGGGCCATTCTCTTGACGAGTTACATATTGATATTCAATATATATTATCCACAATTTTCAAGTTATTTTCGTAAAAAGAAATATCCTTGAAAATTTGATATTTCCTATATGTTTAAGAGGAGAATTTGCATCTTATAGTCTCGTTGTATGTGGAGCAATATCAATGCTACACCAGTGCAACGAGGCACTGTCCACAATATTCCATACTTCATCTATAAGTAAAACGAAATTTTATTTAAGTCAATGAAAAAGACATTCAAAATAATAGTTCGTACTTAAGCAAATTAAAGATGAAGCAACATTGAATTTTAAATGCATAGATAAAAGATGAAGCTTAATTGAGCAGGTCGTCGTTCTCGAAGTCTTTTGCAGTGAACATCGTTGGTGGCTGAATAGCCGCCAAGTTTGTTTCAGGCAGAGACTTCTGGCTCGCCTGATATAGTTCCTGGAGGCGGCGAGAAGTGCGGCAGATTGTGGACCAATGGCCACTCATGCCGCATCTATGGCATTTATCCTCCCAGTTCTTCTTAGGAAGTGACACTTGGTCAGTGTTCTTTTGCTTCCATATGAAATTACTCTTTCCTGTATTGTTGTTGTTGGACGGGGGTGCTGCTCCTCGTCCATTCTTCATCACAGCTTTCCCTTTGTTATTATTAGCCTTCTTCTTATTTTTCCACTTCTGGAGAGAAACATGGTGGGCTTCAGGGATAGGTGCAGTGCCAGCTGGACGTAAATTATGAGTGGCTAGCAGTAAATCTCGATTCTGCTCTGCCCTAAGTAGGCATGAGATCAGATCAGAGAATTTCGTGAAGTTGCGTTCACGATACTGCTGCATGAGGATTGCATCTTTCTCGTGAAACGAGGTAAATGTCTTTTCCAACATGCGTTGTTCTGTCACTTCTTCACCGCACAACTTCAGGCGTGAGGTGATATTATGAAGTGCAGAATTATACTCAGCGACGGACTTATAGTCCCGAAGTCTGAGGTTTTCCTACTCATAACTGGCACGCGGTAATATAACATCAATTTGATGTTTATACCGTGCCTCCAGCGCTGTCCACAGTTCCTTTGGGTCCTTTACCGTTAAGTATTCGGCCTTTAGGGTCCGATCTATATGTTTCCTAATGTAGATTATGGCTTTCGCCTTATCCACATCGGAGACAGTGGTAGGAGTGCTGCTGCTAGATGTAGCAGAACCATCGGCCGCTGCTGGGGCCGATGAAGGAGCCAAAATAGAGCCAAGGAGGGCCATAGAACGCAAGTGGAACTTCAGGTCCACTCGCCAACTCAGGTAATTTTTTCCTGCAGTATCAATGAACTCGAAATCGACGCTTGCCAATTTTGCCATTTATCTACGCAATTTAAAATAAGCATGAACTAATTTAAAATTGAAATTCACGCATAAAAAATAAAATAAGTAAAATGTAGGGATCGGCCAGATACCCAAAGACATACAAAGTCCAAAGTCCGAATATACAGTCCATAAATAAAAGAAAAATACAACTTGGAAACCCAGAAGGGTCCCTATATTTTCCAATTTTCGTCTCCGTCTTCATTTGTCTGTACACCAGTCTTTGGCATTAATACATTTATTCCTCACTTACAAATTCTCTCAAAAAGAAAATAAAATTGCAAGGAATTTAAAATGGGTATCAAATTGGCCGATCCCAAAAATCACATTTTAGCTTATATAAACATCCACGCAGTTTATAAATGCTACAGGCACAAAATAAACAACCACGTATGTATATAACACAGGCATATATTAAATGGAAAAATAGGCTATAAAATGTAATAATCTCTTGGACCACGGGGAGACGTCATACACCGTTAGGTTAGTTTACTAACGGCAGAGCGGTCGCATGATCCTTAAGATAATTATATTTTTGAAAAATCCCAATATTCCATAAATTAATAATAATGCAAGAGTGTTATAATTTTAGCAATATGAAAGACTGGGCGACAGGCCCATGACAAGGAATTAAAATAAATTAATAGTTTGAATGGGGCTGCATGCCCAAAAATATTAATCATTTTAATATATTATGTATATTTGGGCTGCATGCCCATTTGCTAAAAAGTAACAAATTAATTATAGCAATTTGAATTAACATGGCATCAGGCCCATTTTGTCAAATTAAAATATTGTTAATATTTGGGCTGCAGGCCCAGTTTCAAAATTTTAACTAACACATTAAAATTGCAATTGGATTTACTGGGCTTCAGGCCCAATGTTGGTAGTCAAAAATTAATAATTAAGCTAAATGGGGCTGCTGGCCCATAATACTTAATTTTATTGTTTGAAATGGGCTGCAGGCCCAACAAACAGGCTTTCTTATTTGGTAAAATTTAAAAGAATATATCACTTAAAAAATTATTGGGCTGAAGAACGCGAAAAACCACCAATCGTAAGTCTGACCCCTCAACTCCAAAAATGCCCCAGCCGTCGGGTAGCTGAAATCACAGACCCACCCCCGTCTGGCGGCGATGGAGCCGGGAAAAGGCCCCCCTGCTACCTGGGGGGTTGCGAAATTCATCAACCCCCCTCCCCCTGCTATGTTTCTGGGTTCGACAAAGGCCCCCCTCGTCTTGGTGCACGGACGACAGACCCATCTTTCCGGGGGTGGGACGACAGAGCCCCCCTTCGGAGGGGCGACGCAGGGATCCCGCCGCCGGGCAGAGCCTTGAACCCCCCTCCCCGCCGCTGGGGGGGAGGCGCTAATGAACCCCCCGCCGCCGGCGGGGGTTGTCGACCGACAGAAGGCTCCCCCCTGCGGGGGGGGGGGAAGGCGCTGTGAAACCCCCACCGCCGGCGGGGGTTGTCGAACGAAGGCTCCCCCCTGCGGGGGGGAGGTACTGTGAACCCCCTGCCGCCGGCGGGGGTTTTCGAACGAAGGCTCCCCCCTACGGGGGGAGGCGATGTGAACCCCCCGCCGCCGACGGGGGTTGTCGAACGAAGGCTCCCCCCTGCGGGGGGAGGCACTGTGAACCCTCCGCCGCCGATGGGGGTTATCGAACGAAGGCTCCCCCTGCGGGGGGAGGCGATGTGAATCCCCCCCGCCGGTGGGGGTTGTCGAACGAAGGTTCCCCCCTACAGGGGGAGGCACTGTGAACGGAATCCCCCTCCACTGCCGGCGGGGGTAGGTGCGCAGCAAGGGCCCCCCCTTCCGGGGGGTGATTCGCCGGCGGCGACAGAGCACCCCATCCAGGGGGGCGGGCGGCGATCCATTTCTACTGGTAGGGGGAGTTGAAGGGTCTAAGGTGTAATTTTTTTTTCTTTAATGATAAGACAATAGCAGTAGATTAAAAATGCCTCTAGATGAAGCATTGCGATATCATAGCTAAAGTAAAAATTGGTTCGTAGCTATCTACGTGATTGATAGATATTACCTCTAGATTAAAAACTAAGGACGATCGTAAAAATTAAGATCCGTAGATAGTTGTGCTCCCGTTACGCTCCAAAAAGAAATCCCCGTAAAGCTATGCCGCAATGGATTACCGCAACAACAGATTCCTTCGCATGTAGGGGTTTGAGTTTTGGAAGGAGACGGGAAGAAAAGCTCAAAAGAGAAGAGCGGAAGTGCTGATAACGTGTTAAAGGAATTTAGAGAAGAAGCGGAAAGAAGCTCAAAATTTGGAGTAGCCATGGCTCTCTATATATTCAATTAGAGAATAGGAGTCCAAGGGACTCTCCACTAACTTAGTGGGGAGTAATGGTGATATGCTGAGGGGGGAGGCCAAAGGCCTCCCTCAACTACAACACCCCGCTTGTAATGAATTGTTGTGCGCGCTGAGTAAAAAGCGAGGCGGCGAACATTTTTACTCAACGCGCATATCAGGCAAAAATTCTTCTTGCGCACAACAGGCAAAAACATTTGCCAGTTGTGCGTGCTGAGTAATTTTGGTCCTCACCATTGTCTTTTTACTCAATGCGCACAACCGTTCAAATTCTGACAGCGCACAACATGTAAACATTTGCCCGTTATGCGCTCTGAGTAATCTTACTCAATTGTGACATTTTTGCTTAGAAATGGCATCATGCTTGGAAGTCTCAACAATTTGTACAAAAGGTTGAAAAGTTGGGTAATTATGAAATATGCGTTTAAGGTCCACAGATGATGAAGTTTCATGATGTAAAGTCCAAATGTGAAGTTTCATGATGTGAAGCCATAGAGTAGTGCTTGATATGTCCCCAATGATGTGGTTTTGTATTGGTTGTATATCTATTTACTTTTGTATGCATTTATGTTGTAGTATGATGGAATACATACCTATTTATATATAAACATTGTCATTAAATTTGATACAATGATGCACAGTTCAAATTTGTGACATATCTGATGCATTGATGCTTCTTTGGAACAAAGTCCAAAATTGACATATCTGATTGATGCTACATTGAAGCGAAGCCCAAATTTGACATATCTGATATATTGTGCGTGTTAAGCAATTTTGATATGGGCTAACAAAATTTTCCAACGTGCACAACAGGCAAAAGTTATACATGTAGTGCGCGTTGAGCAATTGTGGTAAGACATAAAAAAATTGCTCAACGCGCACTACGGGCAAAAGTTATGCCTTTTGTGCGTGTTGAGCAATTTTATTATGTTATAATAAAATTACTCAACGTGCACAACGGACATAAGTTATACCCGTTGTGCGTAAATTGTTCAACGCGCACAACGTGCATAAGTTATGCACATTGTGCGCGTTGAGCAATTTTGATATATGCTAACAAAATTGCTCAATGCGCACAATGTGCAAGCAATTGTGTATAGACATAACAAAATTGCTCGACGTGCACTACGGGCAAAAGTTATGCTCGTTGTGCGTATTGAGCATTTTTGTTAAGTTATAATAAAACTGCTCAACGCGCACAACGTGCAAAAGTTATGCCTATTGTGCACGTTGCACAATTGGGATAGTAACATAACAGAATTGCTCAATGCGCACAACGACATAAGTTATGCATGTTGTGCGAGTTGAGCAATTTTGTTATGTTATAAGAAAATTGCTCAATGCACACAACATGCATACTTATGCACGTTGTGCGCGTTGAGCAATTTTGTTATGTTATAATACAATTCTCAACGCGCACAACGGTCAAAAGATATGGCCGTTGTGCACGTTGAATAATTGTGTTATTACATAACAAAATTGCTCAACAGCCATAAGTTATGCACGTTGTGTGCGTTGAGCAATTGTATTAGTACATAACAAAATCGCTCAACGCGCTCAACGGGCAAACAACGGGCGTTGAGCGATTGTGTTATGTACTAAACACGATTGCTCAAAGCACACAACGGGCAAAAGTTATGTACGTTGTGCACGTTAAGTAATTTTGTTAGCCCATATCAAAATTACTCAACGCACACAACATGCATAACTTTTGCTCGTAGTGCGCGTTGAACAATTTTGTTATGTACTAACACAATTGCTCAACGTGCACAACGGGCATATCATTTGTCTGGTTTGTGCTTTGAGCAATTTTTTGCCCATATCAAAATTGCTCAACGCACACAGCGGGCAAAACTTATGCATGTTGTGCGCGTTGAGCAATTATGTTAACACATAACAAATTGCTCAACGCGCACAACATGTATAAGTTTTGCCCATTGTACGCATTGAGAAAATTTGTTATGTAATAATAAAATTTCTCAACGCACACTACAGGCAAAACTTATGCCGGTTGTGCGCGTTGAGCAATTTTGTTAAGTTTTCAGAAAATTACTCAACGTGCATAACGGGCATCACTACCGGTTGTGCGCGTTGAGTAATTGTGTTCCTCACCTCAATTCCTCTGTAAATTCATGGGCACTCTTCTGTATATTCACGGGCACCATCTCCATTTCCCACCATCCATGTCCAATTCTTCTATAAATGGCTGCCCACGATCCATCATATACTCACAACTAAATCTATCTAATACCACTTCCAAATACTACGTTCGGTTCATCGCTGAATCTGATTCTACTCTCAACTAAATCTAGATAATACCACTGCCAAATTCTTTGTTTGGTTCATCATTGAATTTGATTCTACTTACAAAATTCTTTGTTGGGTTCATCAGTGAATCTGATTCTCCTAGCACAATTCTTCTTTTGTTCATCACATTTTTTTCGTGGGTGCTTCATTGGCTGTTCCTCTACTGGCCCAATAATTATGCAACATTCTTCGTTGTGATTCGTTGATAAATCATATTCATTTTTATTGCAAATGTGTTCCAATTCATCGAGGATCCAAACAGAGAATTTGTTGTATATATTCTCTTGACAGTTTTACCTAGTTCATGCTGATGACATATGAATTATGGAAATAGAGTCAGATTTAGAGATGAGCCCAACAAAGAATTTTTTGTATTGCTTTACGGCTGTTCTACTTCACTCACACAATTTTTATGCCACATTCTAAGTTGGGAAAATCATGAATCTGCTAACACATTCTTAGCAGGTGTCATCTCTGAATCTTCTTCATTTGTATTGCAAATGTTTTCGGCTGCGATTATAACCCCCCAACTTAGACTGTGGCAGAAGTATTCTGTCAACTGATACACTTGTTGAGTATTGATTCCCCGGATTTGGTTTTGGATGATGAGCAAACATAAATAGCTCGTACTAACTCTTTGTGAGCGCAGTTATGAAGATCGTCGCCAAAAGAATACGTACATCAAAAGCGACGTCTTAAGACGTCTCAATACGCGTGATCGTGTGCTTAAAGCTTCGTTGAAGCTCAAGGAGTTTTATTGAAGTCAAGAGTAAAGATTGAAGCCTTGAAGACGGTTTGTCTTGCTTATATTTATTGTCTTCTAGCTTCATAGAATAGAATGTTAAGTCTTGAGTAGGACTTACATTATAATCTTAATTTCGCTCATATATTAGAGCTAGGATTATCATAGAAGCCATTAGAAACTTTCCCGAAGCCTATCGCTTCTTCCCTCGGCTTCTAGTGCATCTTAGTTGGTTCAAGTAGAAGAACCAACCGACTAGATGACGATCTAGTCGGTCGGCAATTCCTCTTGAACCGACTAGATGTCCTTGCTCAATTCAGCCTGGCACTGTTGATCAATTAGTCGGTCAAAGAAGGTTCACCGACCGACTAGATGACAATTTAGTCGGTTAGGAATCCTTCTCAGACCGACTAGTTATCATTGCCTCTGTACAGCCTAACTTACTGTTTACAGTTAGTCGGTCAAAGCACATCGACTGACCGACTTGTTGAGAAACTAGTCGGTTGGAAGTTGTTCTTAAACCGACTAGCTGTACTTGAATCCAGCCTATTCGATTTCGACTCTTAGTCGGTCAAAGAACACTCACCGACCGACTAGTTGGCAAACTAGTCGGTTGGCAAGTTTTCTTAGACCGACTAGTTCATATTGCCTGGAACTTTCTCTTTTGGCTGTGAGCTTGTTAGTCGGTTTATGAAGAATCACCGACCGACTAGTTGCCAATCTAGTCGGTCAGTGATCCTTCTTAGACCGACTAACTGCTTCAGAAATATGACCGTTGGGAATCTTTTGAGCACGATTTTTCTTGCCTCTATAAATACAAACCTGATTCGTTTGAGGCAAGGGTAGAGGTCCATTATCAAAGTTATTTCAGACCTAAGAGAAGAGTTTTCTCGAGCTATTTCCAAGCTCTCTTTTCTCACCAAGAATCTCTCCTTCACTCTTTGAGCCAAATTCCTCAAGAGAGATTCTCTCCTTTGTGAGCATTCCAAGCCAAGGAGCTTGAATCAAGGTCACCAACTCCACCCTAGGCTTCCATTGCTGGTCAACTTCTTGGAGCTAGGGTTTGGTGACATCTTCCTCCTCAAAATCCTTCTTGCCCTATTTTGGTAAGATTTACTTAAGGCATAGGATTTTGTGGTTAGTTATTTCATTGTTTCAATTACTTTGTTATTTGAATTGTTCTCTCGGTTGTGAGAGAAGTGTGTGATCCCGGGTTGTGGGAGTCACATTTTCATTGTGTATGATTTGGTCTTGTAGAGGTTTTCTACAAGAATTTCATAGTGCAAAATCTTGGGTTAGTGGTTTCTAACTCAAGTATCCGGAGGGGATACGGGTGGTTGGGACGTAGGATCACCGGGAACAAGTCAGGGAGACTTGGGTGGATCCGAACCCGTTACATGCTTTGTTTGCGTTTGTTAATTCTTGTTGATTGTTGTTTATTCCGCATTGTCGTTTGTTTATTGCACAATAGTTAGGAATAACTCTCTTAATTATTTTAAGTACTATTCACCCCCCCTCTAGTACGTGTGCAGTAGCTTCACATGGCACTACAATTGGTATCAAAGCCAATTTCAAAGCTGCACAGTCTAAGCAAGAGTTCAAAGCTATGACAAACAACGACTACAAAGTCTTCAAGGATCGTCAAGGAGCTTCTTCAGTTTTGGAAGGGCAATCCTCAACTAGGCCTTCCTCCTTCAATGGTACCAATTACGGGTACTGGAAATGCAGGATGGAAACGTTCCTCTGGAGCGCTTCACTTTGGAGAGCCACGATGAAGGAGTATGTCGAGCCCGTCGAACAAGATTTCGCGAAGTGGACTCCCGCGGAGGTCACCGCGGAGGTAAGCAATGCCAAGGCAATGAATGCCTTGCAATGCGCTTTGGAGCCCGAAGACTTCAATAAGATATGCACATGTAAGAGTGCATATCAAATCTGGAACTCCCTCCTCATCTTGCATGAAGGAACGAGTAGGGTAAGAGACTCCAAACTTGTTGTTGTTAATAAGGATTTCGAATTATTTCATATGCAACAGGGTGAGAAGATGAAAGAGTATTATGCTCGATTCGTTGACATTACCAACGAATTGGAGGCTCTTGGGAAAACCTACAACCAAAAGGAGAAAGTCTCAAAGATCATTGATGGACTTCCTTCTTGTTGGGAAAAGCGTACCTTCGCCATTGAGGAAGGTAATGATATGAGTAAGTATACTGTCATACAACTAATGGATACCTTGATGTCTTATGAGGTACACAAGGACAGTAAGCTCATGATGAAAGAAAAGATGAAGTCGTACTTGAAGCAAGACGAGCCAAAGAAAAAGGCGATTGCGTACAAGGCCGCTCCATCTACCGATGATGAAGAATCGGAAGAAGAATCGGAAGAAGAGTTGGACATGGAAGCTTTGGCCGATTTGGTAAAGAAGTTCGACCGACAAGGTAAGTTGAAGAGTAAATCAAAATTTATTTCGACTAATGTCTCCTCTCCCGTGTGTTATAAATGCAACAAGCCAGGACACATCAAGCCTGATTGTTGACCGACGCCCCGCTTGAGTTGCGGCGGCGCGGTGTCGTTTACCGCAAGTTTCACGGTTAGTGTAAGGTGCGGGAATATCGAACTCAGGGAGGCGAGGTTGTGCTTGGGTCAGGTAGGACCTAAATCACCCCGAGGGGCGAGCTAGCCCGAATCGGTGAATGGTTGTCACGAAAGGAAATAAAAGGGTATGAACAACAAGAAAGAAAACCCGGGACTTTGGTTTCCAACCCGACGAGAGACTCTCGTCGCTACGGCCTACGGGTATGGATAGCGATCGGGATTAGGGTCTAATGGTGAGACGTTGCCTCTGAAAGTGGTACCGGCGTCCCATGGGCCCGATATTCCGGTCGGTGCCCAGGATGATACACCGGACTTCCCGAATTCGATCAGTGGGCACTCCCGTGTCCATTAACACTGATCGATCCCAGGAGCACTAAGCCCGCAACGATATCTCCCAACGTCTCATCCTGCCGCTCCCGCGTGCTAGGATTCGGCGTCTACGCTAAGGGTGTGAGCTATGGCTAGGGAGTCAACCACCAAGTTTATTCCCCCTTGGCCCAACGGTCAAAGGCGGTCTTTTTTCGCCGATGACAATGAAACACCCCGCGTAACCGTTAGATTCCTACTCCCTATCGATTTCCTAACCCTATGGACGCATCGGGAAGAGCCCCCGAAGGGGTTTCCACCAAAATCCCAGATTTGGGAACTACTCACAAAAATTCATGAAAAAGCGATCTAAATGAAATTTAACCGTTGGAATCATAATCGGACAATTGCAATGCGGAAGTAATAGAGTAATAAAGACAATACTAAAATTTTAGAAAGATCTGAAAACTTACAAAAGAGTAACAATTACAGCCGTCACAAGGAGATAAAACAGTAGAAAAAATAACAGCTCTCGTTTCTGGAACCTTAGGGGTTCTATTTATAGACCTTCGCATCAACCGATCGGTTGACAAGTCAACCGATCCGTTGATCTGTTACAAATTAATAACAGAAAACGGCGAGCTTTCACCCGATCACATGAACCGGTCGGGTGAGTTCTTGAGTGACCGGTTGGATCTTGAAGCAGTCGGGTGAATCGATCGGTTCGACGTCCGTGTCTTCAGCTCTTCTTCTTCAGCTACAGATGAACCGATCGGGTGAGAGTCACCCGATCGGTTGGCGTTTTGCTTCGAGAAAATAGAGAACAGCCCCCGCTGAACCGGTCTACGAACCGATCGGGTGACTTCTTTGTGAGCTGCGGCAGAGACCGGGTGGTGCACGCGTGCATCACCCGATCGGTTGGAGATGACCAACCGACCGGGTGAGGGGCTGAAAGATGAATTCTTTGGCGTTTGACCCCCTGGATCACGCGTGACTTCTCCTGTTGCTCCGGGGACTTGGGATATCATCGTTAAACGTCCCCTACGTGGTCAATCCCCTGCAATCATGGATAAACAAAGAAAAGAGAAAGAAAACGGGAAAATACACGAAAACGAATAAGAGACGGCGGAAAAACACGGAGAAACACAAAAGAAAACGTGCGTGAATATATGAAATATAAACGCACGTCAAAATCCCCAAAGCTGAACTCTTCCTCGTCCTCGAGGAAGACGAGTGAGAGTAGGAGCTCGGAAGGGAAAAATAGAGAGGAAGAAAGAAAAAGAAAACTCTAAACCCTAGATCGTCCATCAGAGCCACCAAAATCAAAAACGACACACCAAGCAAGCAAACGCCAAATCACACCACTAAAACTAGGAAAGCGAGTCCAAATAAGTGTCGTGGGTCCACGCGGTGAAGCGCGAGTGAGCGTGGTCGTGTGCTAGCAAATGGTGATGCTTTCTACAATGTGCTATGAGGCTCGATATACACAAATCCAAGATATGACCCAAAATATCGATCCGAATTGAATTAAGCGGCGAATATAAGTTCAAGCATGCATGAGAAGAGTGAGAATAGAAGCGTATCATGCATCGGGGACTCCACAACTAGGGTTAAGGAAATCACGCCACTATAGCTTAGATACTAGCTAAAAAGTTCCTAAGCCAAGTGTTTTCGATAACGACGGGGGTTGAGATGATGTGGAGAAGAACACTCGGTGCAAATTCTCGCCTTCCCTTTATTCTTGGCAAGTAGGAAAAAATATTCACATGGAAATTTTTTTGGGTTTTGGGCATTTGTATTTTTTTGGATTTTGGGCTATACACAATTTTTCTTTTCTTTTCTTTTTGGGTTTTTCTTTTCTTTTCTCCTTTTTTGGATTTTTGGGTTTTTGGCTATACACATGTGTACTCTCCCAAGTGGGAGAACGGTACACGACGAGGGGATTTGCACCAAGTAAAACAAAAAAGAAGTCGAAATCTAAACACTCGGGCAAAGGAAACTATTCTCGCTAAATAGAGCATAGGCTAAATGGGTTATCCTAGTCCTTAGTTATGGAATCCCGACGCATGCGAATTGAAGTATACGATATAAATATAGCATGCATATAGTGGAAACAAATACCGCATATTCAAATCGGAGCATGATAATCTAGGGGTCATTCCTGGACAGGTATATAAAGTAAAATCACAAAACAGAAGCACACCAAATGCTAGTCACGACACACGACTCACAAAAAGCTAAGTGGACCCACAATGCGTGAAATGCAAGAGGACTCGAAATCCTAGGGTTAGTGAGTGTGATTATCGATGCAATGCTAGGTGTGTGTGACTTTGTGGCGATTCATCGTAGGATTCATCTCTAGGAGAAAGAGCTAAAAAGAAGAAAAGAAAAAAAAGAAAAACACGGAGAAAAATGACTCAAATAAACGAAAAAGAAGGACTCAAACGATGCACACAGTGCGACTCCCCCAAGCTGAAGTTTGCATTGCCCTCAATGCAATATGAGTGAGTACGGGAGGGCAATGAAGATGGGGGGATACGTACTGACACAAAAAGAAATGAAAACCAGGAAAACTCATAGATGAAACTGAAAAAGAAAGAAAGATCAGAATCAAAATTAAACAAAATGAAAATAAAAATAAAAACACAAGCACGACACTCAAAAAATGAAAAAGAAGCACACACACAAAAATGAGAAAAACAAACAAAACACGACATCACACCAAAATAGACGTCCCCCAAGCTAGACCAGAAAGTGCTAGCGAAATGATATGATCAAGGAAATGCAGAGATATGCAAGGGGGAGTCAAAAACAAAAGAGGTGAATTTAGAAAGCAGGAGAAGGTGAGTCCTCGTCCTCCTCGGAAGAGGGTGTGGATGGGTGGTCGGGGGAGGCTGGGGGTGTGCTGAGAAGTGGGGAATGAGGCGAAGGAATAGGGGCAGTGGTGGTGTGAACAATGGGAGGAGTGTCGGTGGTGGTGGGTGGTGGTGGTAGGAAGGCGATCAAGGCGGTGGTGAGAGGAATAGAAATGGAGGAAGTAGATGTGGTGGTGACGGTAGTGGGAGGTGGTGGGAGGGATCTGGAGCGCACCGGCAATTTCCTCCGGCGCACGTATGGAGTGACGGAGGAGGAGGGAGGTAGCGTGGGTGCGGTGGAAGTGGTCGGGAGGGGTGAAGTGGATGCAGGGATGGGATGTGAAGAGGGAGGAGAAGAATGTGGTGAGGGGGGTGATGGATGTGGGGAAGTGTGGGTGGGTGGAGGAGAAGATCGCCGGGGTGGTGAAGGTGGAGGTGGTCCGTGGATATGAGTAAGAAGGCGGAGAATGGCAGCCACATTCCTCTCAAGTGCGAGGAAACGTGGGTGAGTAAGAAAGGAGGATGGCGATGGGTCCGAGGAAGCAGAGGACATGGCGAGCTCACGAAGGGCAGCGACCTCCCTCTCAAGTCCCAGACGGGCAGATACCTGGCGACGACCAAAAGATGTAGACTGACGCAAGGCAGAGGTGATGCCGCTAGGTAAGGTCGAAGAGGTGCCGGCGGCAGTGGTCATGCCGGCACAGGAGACAAGGCCAGAAATGGCCGCAAAGAGGTGCTCAGACGTGATCGGTCCCGGAGCAGAAACAGGACGACTCGGGCCAGCCCCTAAATCTCCCCCAGACGCAGGGATATCCTGCTCGCCTAAGTGGGCGGCAGGGGACGGTGGTCTGCGGGCGTCTGCGGGAAAGAAAGGAAGATTCAACCCAGCTAAGAAGTCGGGATCAGGAGGAAAAGTCCAATCTCCCACGAGAGCAAGGGTCATGCGAGCGGGGTTGGGCAGAATGGTGTAAGGGGCTGGGGGTGGCCATAATGAAATATGAAGCGGCCATCCGAGCGGGGTTTAATCATGTGGATGTGCCACAGGACATCAACATCAAGATGTGAGGGTCCTGCGGCAGCTGGAAGATTATCGGGGATGGTAATATTGAATTGGGTGTGAGAGCAGATGATCGTGATGATGCCCCCACAACAAAACTTCCCCTTACCGGCCCGGCTGATCTCGAGTAGCTTGTAAACAAGCCAATCGCTGCCATGGATGGGGACGGTAGGGGCCCTGAAGCTAACTCCATCATTATCCTGGACATAAGGAAAAGTCATGGCCCAAAGGATAAAAAGGTCAGGGATAGTCACAGTGCCGAACTCGTCCCTAGGAAAGAATGCAGATGAAATGATCCTGTGGGCTAAACAAAACACGGGATGAATGATGGAGGAGGCTTTGGCCCTTCCTCGGGGATAGTCTCGGATCAATGTGAGGCGGAACCAGAATCGATCGACATCAAACTCGGGCGTGTACCCGTAGTGTCGGATGGAATCATCCCCGGGACTGGGAAAACCAAATATATCGTTAATCATGTTCAGATTTGTGGTGACACTACGGTTACGCACCCTGAATTTAATGATCGACCCGGACTCCCAAACAAGTGTAGAGAGAAATTCGAGTGTGAGTGCCGGGTAGGATATGGCATGTGCATTAAGAAAGGCCAACCATCCTAAGTTAGCGAAAAGAGATTCGACCTCGGTGAAGACACCGAGATCGACAAGTGTACGTGCGTGCAGGAACTTAGTAGATAGATGCCCTCGAGCATCAAGCCTACGGTAAAAATCTTTGTGCTCCTGGTTCCGAAAAATATACCCATGCGGGCCCAACATTGGGTCCACAGGGGGGATAACAGGCGGAGGAGGGCCAAGTGTAAGTGCTCGTGTACGGGAAGGGGGGCGTGTTTGTTTTCGTCTCTTTCGAGACGGCTCCTCTTCCCGCATAATTCCCTTCCCCTTGTCCTTATCCTTAGCCATGTGTGAGTGTGCGTGTATGAATGAGTGCAAAAACAGTGGATGCACACTAACACAAGCAAACGAGCAAGCACAATTTATAGGGCAAATATATAAATATAAGCTTAGGAGCGAGTGTACCCAAGCGGAATGGCGGAGCTTTCTCGTAGATGCCCCCACACTGTTTAGCGAGAGTATCGTGGAGCCGCGTCGTTCTCCTTCGGCAAGAATTTTCGGATGGGTGTGGTTTGGGGGAAAACTAGGTCAAAAATTCGGAATGGGAGGAGAGAGAGGGTGTAGATGATGGAGGGATTGATGGAGGAGGTGGAGAGAGGGAGTAATGGAGGAGTAGAGGACGTGGGGGAGTGAGGATCGGTTGTTGGGGAAGAGGGGAAGGCGAAACGACGACGGATTTTGCGATCGGGCGAGGGTGAAAACGAGCGGATGTCGGGGGGTTTATATAGGGTTTTAAGTCGAACCGATCGGGTGACTTGTCACCCGATCGGTTGACGATTAGGTCGAAATTCTTGCCGAAGAAATGCTACAGGCGAACCGGTCGGTTGACTTGTCAACCGATCGGTTGGCCGCTCCACTCATTTTCCCGAGAACTTAGGGCTGCTCACCCGGTCACGTCAACCGATCGCGCTCGAACTCAACCGATCGGTTGATATTCCCCAAAAATTTCCGAGAGTTCTCCCCAGCTCACCCGGTCTGCCACCCGGTCTCTTCATTACTCAACCGATCGGGTCATATGGGGACAGATCTCGGCATGTATCTGATACATCCCAACCGATCGGGTGAGTTATCATCCGATCGGTTGGGGCTTGTTTCCTGCAAAAACCAATAGATTTGTTTAAGTCCCCGAACGGATGTTCTCGCGGCTGGTTTTATTTATAAAAATAGACAAAATAAAGTCAAAAAATAACACTGAAAAATGGGGAAAAAGTTTAGAACATGGGTTGCCTCCCATGAAGCGCACTTGTTTAACGTCGTTGGCTCGACGCCCGCAAGAGATGCTCATGGTGGTCGATACGGGTGATGCCCGAAGTTTGGCATCTCTTTCTCATTGGAGCTGAAGTCGCTTGGAGTAGTCAGCGGCTGGAAAAATACTTGCTCGAATACCCTCCCCTTGTTCTTGGGATCCGGGGGCTTTTCCTTGGTGTTGGCGCTTCCCGCCATCTTCTTCAGGATCCGGACCTCGTCTTTAGTGAGGTCCGTGGGCTCTTTCCCCGTTCTCCTCACAGGAGGAGCCTTGGGGAACCCGGGAGGGGTCGTTCTTGCTGCACTCGGTTTTCCAGCAGCTTCTTTGTAATTGGGGCCGTCTCCATCTTCTGAATCCCCCAAGTCATCGGGGGGGTTTCTCAGGAGAATCTCCCAGGAGCTCTCCTCTGCAGCTTTTTCCTCTTCTACCTCGAGCAGATTGCATCGAGGGTCATCAGGGGGATCGGGGTGCTTCATGGATAATCCCAGATCAAACTCAACTTTCTCTCCGCTGACGTTCAAAGAGAGTTTTTCGTTCTTCACATATATTAGAACGCCATCAGTGGCCATGAAAGGCCGTCCCAGGATGATGGGGGTGTGTGCGTCTTCAGGCATGTCCATGACTACAAAGTCCACAGGCACATGCACCCCTCTCACATTCACGGGGAGGTCATCCACAGTTCCCACCAGATATTTGACCGACCGGTCAGCTAGTTGTAGGGTCATACCGGTGGGCTCCAAATCACCCATTCCTATCCTTCTATACATCGACAAGGGCATCAAGCTAACACTCGCTCCTAGATCGACGAGTGCACGATGAATCTTCACCGCCCCGATCGTGCAAGGAATAGAGAAGCTCCCCGGGTCCTTGAGTTTCGGCGGGTTTTCCCTCTGAATAAGAGCGCTACATTCCGCCGTCAGCACTACTTTCTCCTTTCTAGACCCTCTAGTCATCAAATCTTTCAAGAATTTTGCATAGGAGGGGATTGTTTCGATTGCTTCTAGGAAGGGGATTTGCAGGCTTAGGTCCTTGACCATGGCGAAGAACTTGCCATATTTCTCATCAATTTTTGCCTGAGCCAACCGTTGTGGAAATGGCACAACTGGTTTGTACACTTTCAGGCTCTCTTTCTCCTTCTTCTTCTCTTCTTCAGAGGCTCCCTCTGGAGTCATAGGATTTGATGACGAAGCACCGGCGTCATTTGATTTTTCGGTCGGTCTCTCAACGACCAATGGTGCTTCCGGGTTGCTAGGGGGCACTCTAGTAGGAATTTGTGTCCCGCTTCTCAGAACGATAGCGGACACATTTGCGTGCTCGTGCACGAGTGCCGATGTTTGGGTTGCTCCCCTCGGGTTCACCTCCGGTTGTGGCGGTAATTGGTTTTGTGACCTTGCAAGGTTCGCCACTTGTAACCCCAGCTGGGTTACTTGGTCCGTGAGGGTCCGTTGACCCATTTCCAGCTTTTGGTTGATCTTCTCCTGGTTGGTAATATATTGAGTCAAGAGAGACTCAACCGGAGAGACGGCCCTCTGTTGGCCATACTGCTGCTGCTGCTGGAACGGCTGCTGAGTCCTGGGGGCGTAAGATTGTTGCTGAGGTTGTTGCTGAAATGGTTGCTGCTGAAATGGTTGCTGCTGAACCTGATTCTGTTGTGGCCTAGCCGGCTGATATGTTTGTTGCTGCGGCTGCTGAGGCGGCGAGGGCTGAAATGGTGGCCGGTAATTGAAGTTTGGGTGGTTCCGGTTGTTTGGAGAGTAGGCCGGGTTGGAATTTGTCCTTGGCGGATACGGCGCATTTTCCGTGGGGTTGTAAAATAGTGCGCTCGCCTGATCCAACGGTGGTGAGATGTCACCACCGTCGAATTCCCCAAAGAATTCGGACTCTACCGCAGAAATTTGCTGTGTACCGGCCCCACCGGCTCCTACCATTAGTGCGGAGATCTGGGTCGAAAGCAAGTCGAACTTGCTTGAAAGTTTGTCGACGTCCTCGACTCTGTGTATACCCCCGGATCTTGGTGTGGCTCTCTCGTCACACCACCGCTCATTGTTGGATGCCATATTTTCCAGAATATGCCCGGCATCCTCCTCGCTCCTAGACATGAAGGAACCCCCAGCCGCGGCGTCTATAGAAGATTTCAGGTCATCCCTCAACCCATTGTAGAACAGATTAATAATCTACCACTTCGGAAGCTCATGGTGAGGGCATCTTCTTTGCATCTCTTTATATCTCGTCCAAGCTTCATGCAAGGACTCGTGGCTGGCCTGGGAGAAGGAGGAGATCTCACTCCTCAACTTCATGGTCTTCCCCGGAGGAAAGAACTTCGTCAGAAAAGCGTTGGAGAGCTTCTCCCAGGTGTTGAAAGTGTTGGGGTCCTTCCCCCTTAGCCATTGCTTGGCTTTGTCTCGCAAAGAGAAGGGGAACAGCTTCAGACGGATAGCCTCTGTCGTGACACCATTAATCCGGAAGGTGTCACACTTCTCCAAGAAGGAGTCCAGGTGCTCGATCGGGCTCTCCATGAGTGCACCCGCAAACTGGTCATGCTGGATCCATGTCACTAGAGACGCCTTCAGCTCAAAGCTTTGGGCCGCAATAGCTGGAGATCGGATGGCGGAAGTCGACTCGATGGATGGCATCGAGTACTCCAGCAGAGACTTGTGAGGTGGGGTGTTCTCCTCCATGGATTCGTGATCTTCTCTTCTTCGCTTCTCGGCGGCCAAATGCCTAAGGGTGGCGTTAATCTCTGGATCGAGGGGAATCAAGTCGTCAAGACTCCTTGAACTCCTGCGCATGAAAAACAACAAACACCCGTGAAGCGACAACTGGGAAAGAAACAGATAAAATAAGAAATAAAAATAAAAAAAATAAAAAAGAAAAAGGAGAATGCGAAAATTATCGCGAGGTAGGGATATGAGCTAGACACGAGGGTTCAAGAGATCCTAAAATAACAAGCACGTTGCCTCCCCAGCAACGGCGCCATAAACTTGACCGGCGCCCCGCTTGAGTTGCGGCAGCGCGGTGTCGTTTACCGCAAGTTTCACGGTTAGTGTAGGGTGCGGGAATATCGAACTCAGGGAGACGAGGTTGTGCTTGGGTCAGGTAGGACCTAAATCACCCCGAGGGGCGAGCTAGCCCGAATCGGTGAATGGTTGTCACGAAAGGAAATAAAAGGGTATGAACAACAAGAAAGAAAACACGGGACTTTGGTTTCCAACCCGACGAGAGACTCTCGCCGATACGGCCTACGGGTATGGATAGTGATCGGGATTAGGGTCTAATGGTGAGACGTTGCCTCTGAAAGTGGTACCGGCGTCCCATGGGCCCGATATTCCGGTCGGTGCCCAGGATGATACACCGGACTTCCCGGATTCGATCAGTGGGCACTCCCGTGTCCATTAACACTGATCGATCCCGGGAGCACTAAGCCCGCAACGATATCTCCCAACGTCTCATCCTGCCGCCCCCGCGTGCTAGGATTCGGCGTCTATGCTAAGCGTGAGAGCTATGGCTAGGGAGTCAACCGCCAAGTTTATTCCCCCTTGGCCCAACGGTCAAAGGCGGTCTTTTTCCCGCCGATGACAATGAAACACCCCGTGTAACCGTTAGATTCCTACTCCCTATCGATTTCCTAACCCTATGGACGCATCGGGAAGAGCCTCCGAAGGGGTTTCCACCAAAATCCCAGATTTGTGAACTACTCACAAAAATTCATGAAAAAGCGATCTAAATGAAATTTAACCGTTGGAATCATAATCGGACAATTGCAATGCGGAAGTAATAGAGTAATAAAGACAATACTAAAATTTTAGAAAGATCTGAAAACTTACAAAAGAGTAACAATTATAGCCGTCAAAAGGAGATAAAACAGTAGAAAAAATAACAGCTCTCGTTTCTGGAACCCTAGGGGTTCTATTTATAGACCTTCGCATCAACCGATCGGTTGACAAGTCAACCGATCGGTTGATCTGTTACAAATTAATAACAGAAAACGGCGAGCTTTCACCCGATCACATGAACCGGTCGGGTGAGTTCTTGAGTGACCGGTTGGATCTTGGAGCAGTCGGGTGAATCGATCGGTTCGACGTCCGTGTCTTCAGCTCTTCTTCTTCAGCTACAGATGAACCGGTCGGGTGAGAGTTACCCGATCGGTTGGCGTTTTGCTTCGAGAAAACAGAGAACAGCCCCCGCTGAACCGGTCTGCGAACCGGTCGGGTGACTTCTTTGTGAGCTGCGGCAGAGACCGGGTGGTGCACGCGTGCATCACCCGATCGGTTGGAGATGACCAACCGACCGAGTGAGGGGCTGAAAGATGAATTCTTTGGCGTTTGACCCCCTGGATCACGCGTGACTTCTCCCGTTGCTCCGGAGACTTGGGATATCATCGTTAAACGTCCCCTACGTGGTCAATCCCCTGCAATCATGGATAAACAAAGAAAAGTGAAAGAAAACGGGAAAATACACGAAAACGAATAAGAGACGGTGGAAAAACACGGAGAAACACAAAAGAAAACGTGCGTGAATATATGAAATATAAACGCACGTCAATTGTCCTCTAAACAAATACAATGAGAAGTGGAAGGCATCCAAGCACGACAAGTCAAGAAGGCACAAGAAAGGACTTGTAGGCACTTTCACCGACTCCGACGAGGACTCCTCAAGTGGAGAGTCGGACGATGAAAGAGTGGAGAAAGCACACACGTGCTTCATGGGAAAAGAGGAACGTGATCAAGAGACCTCCTCCGATGAAAGCGAGGATGAAGGCGGTGAGGTAACTATGGACGAACTTAGAATAGCTAATGAACAACTTTGGAATAAGTTTTCTAATTTGGCTACTAGATTTATTAAGACTAAAAATGAGCTAGATAGTCTTAAAACCTCGCCTAAACCCATCATCGTCAACAACGACACCGTTGTTGAAGATTTGAGAAATGAGATTGTAAATCTCAAATCTCAACTTGAGCATGTTCATATCGAGGATTCGGATGAACATGTGATAGCGGATTTGACGTCTCAAAACTCAACTTTGAGTATTGAGAATAAAAATCTCGAATCACGTGTTTGCGCACTCACATTGCAAGTGTCCACTTTGGAAGCTTCGATGCATTCTCTCACCAAGAAATATGAGTGCACATTAGGCCGAATCAATGAATTCAATAAAGGTAAGGGCCATTTGGATAATATCCTAAATGACTTACTTCCGGCCAATCATCACATTGGCTTGGGGTATAAGATGGGAGATTCATCCAAATCGTCCGCCACCTTTGTTAGGCCAACGTCCGATGCTTCTACTAGTGGAAGTAAACACTTCATGGGTAGTTCTTCTACCAATGGTGCTTCCGCTAGGAACATACCCCCATTTGGAAAGAAACCCACTTTGGGTGGACCTCCAAAGAAGGGTCATGCTTTCATGTATACCATGCCACGTAGGAACACACATCCTACTCCACATGTTAGCACATATGATGATTTTTATGCTCCGCATCCACGAGCACGTGCACACCATGTGAGACACACTCATGCACGTGTTCCACCACATGCATATGTTCATTCACATTCTCATATGAATAATTATCATCATGCACCATTGCATCATATGCCATATGCTTATCCACGACATGCATCACATAGACATCAACAACATATGCATGCTCCCAATAGGATTAGGACTCCCAAGACATACACCATTTGGGGTCCGAAGAACACAAGCATGTATAATAAGGATTTGTATGTGCAATCGTATATAAATGATATTATTTTGAATGATGATTATGTTGGAAAATCACGGTCCTCGTGGACTTGGTTTCCGAAGGGTTAGTTTCCTTTGACCCTTCATTGCTTGGTACCATAAGCTTAATTTCATTTTATGGGTACCAAAGCAATTGTGGTAAGAATTGGTATATTTTATTTGCATATTGATCATGAATGTGCATGATTGTTTGAAACTTAAATTCATATTGAATTTGAATTTAGTTAGGATTTGGGTTACAATTATTTGAATTGAATATGGTAAATTTGTTGCCTAACCCATAGGATCCAAAAGGATTTTTGGATACCAAAATGATGCTTTCTAGGTTAAATCCACCATGGGATACCAACCCTACCAACTCATTGATTTGCAAAGTTTTTCATTCAAATGGAGTTGATGGTGCTTAAGAGATGCACCAAAGTAGGGAGAGCTTAATGTTGTAAGTATATTCATACTTTGATTTACATTTGGTATCCATGTGTTTTGATTGCATGCATTGTTAGAATATCTACATTGGTATCATTTTGTTCCATTTAGTATGTTAGAATTGTGTATGCCATAGTTTTATGATGTTCTATCTTTTTTTGGCATAACACTTTTACATGTTACTTTTGGTATCAATTTGCTACATTTGGTATTCACAATGGATTTATGTCTCTGATATTGATTTCGTCGTTCGACGATTTTATTGGATTAAATAGATTTGCTTTTATGAAAACATAGAATTGTTTTCCATGCACTATTTAACTAAGAATGTTGATATTGGAGAGTATATTACATAACTCAATAAGTGAAATTAATTTGAGTTTTGGTGATTTCATTTTTCGATTTTCGCCTATGGTTTGATGATTTCGTATTTTGATTTTCGCCTATGGTTTGGTGATTTCGTTTTTCGATTTTCGCCTATGGTTTGATGATTTCGTTTTTCGATTTTCGCCTATGGTTTGATGATTTCGTATTTCGATTTTGGCCTATGTTTTGATGATTTCATATTTCGTTTTTCGCCTATGGTTTGATGATTTCGTTTTCCGATTTTCGACTATGGTCATGTTGGCACGCTTTGATTTTCTTCGGTATTTTACATTTGGTATTTTACTTTGGTGTCATTTGGACCGTGGTCGTATTCTTAGACTCTCATGCTTTTATTTCTTAGCCATTGTAATCTTGTCGTTGATCTCCTCCCGCTCTTTTTGCTAATGCCAAAGAGGGAGAGAATTAATAATGACAATGTGCTAATTGATAATTCAAAGCAATTTACCGTGAATCTAATTTGATATGTTAGATTCAGGGATAGTTAAGAAATAAAATGGATTTAGATCCTAAATTGCAATAATAGGATTCATATTTTATACTTCCCTCTTCTGCTTGATGCGTATGATTATTATTGAATACGGAACTAACGTGTCATCAATGCAGGGGGAGTAAGTAAATTTCATTTTGAATCATTATTATTGATTATTATTTATGTTGGTTTGTCATCACCAAAAAGGGGAAGAATGTTGAGTATTGATTCCCCGGATTTGGTTTTGGATGATGAGCAAACATAAATAGCTCGTACTAACTCTTTGTGAGCGCAGTTATGGAGATCGTCGCCAAAAGAATACGTACATCAAAAGCAACGTCTCAAGACTTCTCAATACGCGTGATCGTGTGCCTAAAGCTTCGTTGAAGCTCAAGGAGTTTTATTGAAGTCAAGAGTAAAGATTGAAGCCTTGAAGACGGTTTGTCTTGCTGATATTTGTTGTATGCTAGCTTCATAGAATAGAATGTTAAGCCTTGAGTAGGACTTACATTATAATCTTCATTTCGCTCATATCTTAGAGCTAGGATTATCATAGAAACCATTAGAAACTTTCCCGAAGCCTATCGCTTCTTCCCTCGGCTTCTAGTGCATCTTAGTTGGTTCAAGTAGAAGAACCAACCGACTAGATGACGATCTAGTCGGTCGGTAATTCCTCTTGAACCGACTAGATGTCCTTGCTCAATTCAGCCTAGCACTGTTGATCAATTAGTCGGTCAAAGAAGGTTCACCGACCGACTAGATGACGATTTAGTCGGTTAGGAATCCTTCTCAGACCGACTAGTTACCATTTCCTCTGTACAGCCTAACTTACTGTTTACAGTTAGTCGGTCAAAGCACATCGACTGACCGACTAGTTGAGAAACTAGTCGGTTGGAAGTTGTTCTTAAACCGACTAGCTGTACTTGAATCCAGCCTATTCGATTTCGACTCTTAGTCGGTCAAAGAACACTCACCGACCGACTAGTTGGCAAACTAGTCGGTTGGCAAGTCTTCTTAGACCGACTAGTTCATATTGCCTGGAACTTTCTCTTTTGGCTGTGAGCTTGTTTGTCGGTTCATGAAGAATCACCGACCGACTAGTTGCCAATCTAGTCGGTCAGTGATCCTTCTTAGACCGACTAACTGCTTCAGAAATATGACCGTTGGGAATCTTTTGAGCACGATTTTTCTTGCCTCTATAAATACAAACATGATTCGTTTGAGGCAAGGGTAGAGGTCCATTATCAAAGTTATTTCAGACCTAAGAGAAGAGTTTTCTCGAGCTATTTCCAAGCTCTCTTTTCTCACCAAGAATCTCTCCTTCACTCTTTGAGCCAAATTCCTCAAGAGAGATTCTCTCCTTTGTGAGCATTCCAAGCCAAGGAGCTTGAATCAAGGTCACCAACTCCACCCTAGGCTTCCATTGCTGGTCAACTTCTTGGAGCTAGGGTTTGGTGACATCTTCCTCCTCAAAATCCTTCTTGCCCTATTTTGGTAAGATTTACTCAAGGCATAGGATTTTGTGGTTAGTTATTTCATTGTTTCAATTACTTTGTTATTTGAATTGTTCTCTCGGTTGTGAGAGAAGTGTGTGATCCCGGGTTGTGGGAGTCACATTTTCATTGTGTATGATTTGGTCTTGTAGAGGTTTTCTACAAGAATTTCATAGTGCAAAATCTTGGGTTAGTGGTTTCTAACTCAAGTATCCGGAGGGGATCCGGGTGGTTGGGACGTAGGATCACCGGGAACAAGTCGAGGAGACTTGGGTGGATCCGAACCCGTTACATGATTTGTTTGCGTTTGTTAATTCTTGTTGATTGTTGTTTATTCCGCATTGTCATTTGTTTATTGCACAATAGTTAGGAATAACTCTCTTAATTATTTTAAGTACTATTCACCCCCCCTCTAGTACGTGTGCAGTAGCTTCACAGGGCACTACAACACTCACATACTAATTTTACATATACGATACATTAACATATACATTGAAATATATGATACATTTGAAATATCTGATACATTGACATTTCTGTTACATTAACATACATTGACATATATGATATTTTGACATAACAAATACATGACATATTTGACATATATGATACATTGAAAATTTTGTCTTACCTTTGTATTTACATAAATTTGCAGATCATGGCAGAGGAAAATAGTAATGCCATGTGGATGACATTTCCAATTTGCTTTTGTGGCATGACATCTACAATTAGGACTGCAATGACAAAAGAAAATATTGGGAAAATATTTTATGGTTGTATCAATTACAACAAGAGCAACGGATATAACTTTTTTGGGTTGATCAGAGTGACATGTGTCCTCGTGAAAAGAATATGCCAGAGATTTGCTACATGAAATAAGTTAAGGCTGCGAGAACAAGTAAGGAATTATGGAGATATACACGAGGACACAAGTAACTCTTTTCCAATGCTAATGAAATTAACAGAAGAGAAGCGTCCAGTAGCAATTATATGATGAACAATATATCAACAACATCTGGGCAGTCAAGCCATATGCTAGTGCTTGATATGTCCCCAATGATGTGGTTTTGTTTTAGTTGTATATCTTATTTTTTTTGTTTAATTTACTTTTGTATGAATTTATATTGTAGTGCGATGGAATACATTCATATTTACATATAATACATTGTCATTAAATTTGGTACAATGATGCACAGGCTAAATTTGACATATCTGCTGCATTGATGCTACATTGAAGCAAAGTCCAAAATTGACATATCTGATACATTGATGTTGCATTGAAGCACAGATCATATTTTCCATATCTGATACATTGATGTCAAAGCAAAGTCTAAATTTGACATATCTGCTGCATAATGTTAAATTGAAGCACATTCCAAATTTGAGATATCTGATACACATTGATGCTACCTTGAAGCAAAGTCCAACATTGACATATCCGATACATTGCTGTCCAACATTGACATCTCAAATATATTGTTGCTACTTTGAAGAAAAGACCAAAATTTAAATAGCTGTTGCATTGATATTTAGCAAAGTACACAAATGATGAAGATTCATGATGTGAAGTCCAAAAAGTATCAGTTTATGCCAGTTTACATATCATTCATTATATTTGGTATCTACATAACTTGGTGTATCAGTTTGCTTGAATTAATGATAGTTTGGTGTCATGTATTTGGTGTCGTAGTTATTCATGCAAACTTACAAGTATCAGTTTGCGAGTTTAATGCAATATTGGGTAGAATTGATACTGATACACATGAAACATGCATATATATTAGCTTGCACATGCAAAATTTCTATGCATGATCACTAACTAATCACAAATTACTGATTAATTATTATTAAATCACTAATCCCTAATCACTGGTATATATGATTACTCACTAATCACTAATCACTGATCACTGCTTAATCACTAAGCAATTATATTAACAATGAACAAAGTTGCTCAACTCGCACAACGGGAAAATGTTGCCTCGTTGTGCATGTTGAGCAATTTTGTTAACACGTAAATAAATTGATCAACGTGCATAACTGGCAAAAGTTTTGTATGTTGTGCGCGTTGAGCAAATTTATTAGTAGATAAAAAAATTGCTTAACGCACACAACTGGCAAAAGTTTTGCCCATTGTGCGCGTTGAACAATTTGGTTAGCCCTTTGCTCAACGGCACATCAAGCAAAACTTTTATTGTTTGTGTGCGTTGAGCAATTTGTTTATGTGTTAACAAAATTGTTCAACGCGCACAACGGACAAAACTTTTGTCGGTTGTGCGCGTTGAGTAATATAGCGCTATTTATTCTTTTTACTCATCGCGCACAACGAGCAAAATTTAGTTGTTGTGCGTGATTAGTAAATTCATTGTATGTGATCAAACCAACTGAGAATTTTGGCAAAATTTACTCGATCGTCATATTTCGGCCTTTTTTGTTTGATCTCTACCTTTCGTGTTATCACGATTCTACGGCATTCGCCTTTCGATTCGTATATGTTATAAGTTTTTATTTGGGATTTTTTTGAATTTTTCATTGAATTTTTCATGATTTTATGATGATTTGCCTTAAGGGTATTTCCGGTAGTCTCGGTGGTACGCTGAGTAAAACCCTAAATATTATTATTTTATTCTTTGTGCACAGAGTAAAAAGTAAAAACGGTCGTGCACAGAGCAAAACGGTACGTGCGTTTTGCACGTGCGTGTAACAACTACCCTTGTGTTTTTATAGGCTTACATCTGAATAATTTGAAACTGTCTATTTGATTAAGTTTATTAATTCGATTTTCAATACTAAGTAAATGTCTAAAAGTAAAAAATGAATAATTTTCAGAAGATTACATTGTAAGTGTTGTGGATGGATATTACTGAGTTGGTTATGATCACGGCTTATCTTATAGATAAGACCGTATCTATTGTATATTATTGTAATGCCATGTGTAGCTACTGCACAAGTACTAGGGGGGTGAATAGTACTTTAAAATAATCAAGAGTGTTATTCCTAATTATTGTGCAAACACACAAACAACAATGCGGAATGGACTACAAACAACAAGAATAGACAACGCAAACAAACGATGTAACGGGTTCGGATCCACCCAAGTCTCTCCGACTTGTTCCCGGTGATCCTACGTCCCAACCACCCGGATCCCCTCCGGATACCTAAGTTAGAAACCACTAACCCAAGTTTTGCACTATGAAATTCTTGTAGAAAAACCTCTACAAGACCAACTCATACACAAAAGTAAATGTGACTCCCACAACCCGGGATCACACACGTCTCTCACAACCGAGAGACAAACTTGTAAAATCAATGTAAATGAAACAATGAAATACTTACCAACAAAATCCTATGCCTTGAGTAAACTTACAATTTTAGGGCAAGAAGGATTTTGAAGGAGAAGAAGGCACCAAACTCTAGCTCCAAGAAGTTGTCCAGCAATAGAAGCCTAGGGTGGAGTTGGTGACTTGGATTCAAGCTCTTAGCTTGAGAAGCTCACAATAGAGAGAATCTCTCTCGAGGAATTAGGGCTCAAGAAGTTAAGGGAGAGATTCTTGTGAGAAGAGAGAGCTTTGAAATAGAGTTGAATGGCTCCTTTTTTATTTCTCTAAACCTCTATGTTATCAGCCTTGATAGCCTTGAAGAAGCCCTTCAAGTATATATAGGATAGAGGAAAGAGAAGAGCAAAATTCGTGCAATAAATGCTCCAACGGCTCTATTCTGAACCAGTCTAATCGGTCTAAGAAGCATCATTGACCGATTAATTTTGCAACTAGTCGATCGGTGATTCTTCATGGACCGACTAAATGGTTCACATCCAATAAAGTTAGTTCAGGCGATATAGAATTAGTCGGTCTAAGAAGACTTGCCAACCGACTAGTTTGACAACTAGTCGGTCGGTGAGTGTTCTTTGACCGACTAAGCAGATGAAATCCAATAAGCTGAACAAAGGAGAACTAGTCGGTCTAAGAACAAATCCTAACCGATTGGTTTCTCAACTAGTCGGTCGATGATTGTTCTTTGACCGACTAACGATAAACAGTAGCTCAGGCTGAAAAATGAAGTCTTAACTAGTCGATCTAAGAAAGGTTCCTAACCGACTAGTTTGACAACTAGTCGATCGGTGAACCTTCTTGGACCGACTAAATGATCAACATTAAATGAGCTGAAATGAGGTAGGACATCTAGTCGGTTCACGAAGGATTGCCGACCGACTAGATTGCTATCTAGTCGGTTGGTTCTTCTTCTTGAACCAACTAAGATGCACTAGAAGCCGTGAAATGAAGCGTAAGGCTTCGGGAAAGTTTGTATGGGCTTCTATGATAATCCTAGCTCTAATAATGTAAGACCTACTCAAGGCTTAACATTCTATAGTATGAAGCAAGAAGACAATAAATAAAACTTGACGAACCGTCATCAAAGCTTCAATCCGAATCTCTTGACTTCAATAATGCTCCTAGAGCTTCAACGAAGCTTCAGGCACACGATCACGTGCTTTGAGAAGTCTTGAGACGTCGCTTTTGATATACGTGGAATTTTGGCGACGATCTCCATAACTGCGCTCACAAAGGAGTTAGTTCACGATATTTATATTTGCTCATCATCAAAACCAAATCCGGGGAATCAATACTCAACATTCTCCCCCTTTTTGGTGATGACAAACCAACATAAATAATAATCAATAATAATAATGCAAATGAAATTTACTTACTCCCATTGCATTGATGAGACGTTAGTTCCGTATTCAATAGAAAATCATACGCATCAAGCAGACGAAGGAAGTATGAACTCAAGTTTTGCAGTTTAGGATCTAAATCCATTTTTATATCTTAACTCCCCCTGAATCTAACATATCAAATTAGATTCACGGTAAAATGCTTTAAATTATCATTTAGCATATTGTCATTATTAATTCTCTCCCCCTTTGGCATTAGCAAAAAGAGCGGGAGGAGATCAACGACAACAACAATGACTAAAAAAGCACGAGAGTCTAAGAATACGACCACGGTCCAAATGACACCAATGGAAAATACCAAAAGTAAAATACCAGTGTTGAAGGGATATCTATATGATCCGATCGATTGCGTAAGGCCCGCGGTAGCAACGGAATCGAGGAAAGTATACAGAAAAGACAGTTCTTTTCTATTATATTAGTATTAATTAGTGATCCCGGTTCGGTGAGTCCCTTCTTCCGTGATGAACTGTTGGCACTAGTCCTACATTTTGTCTCTGTGGACCGAGGAGAAAGGTGGCTCAGTGGGAAGAGGGTTGTACCATGAGAGAAGCAAGGGGGTCCACTGCTTCAAATATACAACATGACATTACTAATTCTCCTGGCGTAGACCTACTTGTTGCTAATAGATCAGTAAGAGTATTGTTCCGATAGATAACTCTTCTATAGAGTTCATTAATATCTGAACTTATTAGCTTACCCCCATCTATCTGAATGATAGGTCTCAACTCGGGAGGAAGGACTGGTAATAGGCACAAAACCATCCATTCTGGTTCTACATTTGTTCGAATAAAATGTTTAGCTAATTCCATGCTATTAAGGATATAGCAGAAAGAAATAATAGAAAAAGAGCTCCAGTATAAAGGTCCTCATTGGTGCGTAATCCGATTGTATACCACCACTGATAAACACCGGAATAAGCGATATTCACTGGGCCGCTAGCACCTCCTCGAGTAAAGGCTTCTACAGCGGGTTGACCAAAATGAGGATCCACACGCTAGACTCAAAATCTCGTGCTAAAGAGCGTGGAGGTTCGAGTCCTCTTCAAGGCATAATATTGAGAATGCTCATTGAATGAGCAATTCAATAACAGATTTCGGATCTAATCAATATTGATATGCGTGCTTCAAACAATTTTGTCTTCTCCATATTACCATATTTCTAGAGTCAATAATTTTCTATGAGGAACTACTGAACTCAATCACTTGCTGCCGTTACTCAGCAGTTTTCTGTTGAGGTCTATCCCATAGAGGTACTCAAATTGGATCAGTGATTGATTTCTAGGTTTGAAAATGAGTAGTTCAGATAGAATCGAACTTTTGATCGATCCGGGCACTTGGGATCCTATGGATGAAGATATGGTTTCCATGGACCCCATTGAATTTCATTCAGAGGAGGAGCCTTATAGAGATCGTATCGATTCTTATCAAAGAAGGACAGGTTTAACTGAAGCTGTTCAAACAGGCATAGGTCAACTAAACGGTATTCCGAGACCATAGTCGGAAATCGAAAAAAAAATGAAATCATCAAAACTCAAATCAATTTCACATATTGAGTTATGGAACATACTCTCCAATATCAACATTCTTGGTTAATTTAGTGCATGGAAAACAATTCTATGTTTTCATAAAAAGAATTCTATTTAACCAATATTATCGTCGAGCGACGAAATCAATCATCAGAAACATAAATACATTATGAATATCAACTAACAATTTCATGCAAAAGTGTTATGCCAAAAATAGATAGTAACTTCATAAAAACTTATGGCATACACAATTCAAGTATAAAATGACATCTAAATGCATTCAACACATATGGATACCAAATGTATATCAAATGTAAGAGTATACTTACAACATTAAGCTCCCCCTACTTTGGTGCATCACTTAAGCACCATCAACTCCATTTGAATGAAAAACTTTGCAAGTCAATGAGTTGGTAGGGTTGGTATCCCACGGTGGATTGAACCTAGAAAAACATAATATGGAGCTAAAATTTGATTTGTTGCTCCTTCTCTTATTCTTGAGTACCTGAAGATAAAATATCATTCCATGGTGCCCAAGGACATTGGGTCCTAAGAGATTAGACCTTTGGAAGCCAAGTCCAATTGGACTTAGACTTCCCAACGAAATCATCATTATGCACGACATTCATAAAATACGAATTAATATATGCTTATTTTTCATGCATGCTAGTGTTCTTCGGGCCCCAAATAGTGAATTTCTTGGGAGCCCTATTCCTATTGGGAGCATGCATACGTTGTTGATGTCTACGTGATGCATGTGGCCTGTGAGGAGGTGGCCTAGGAAATGCATGTCGTGGGTAAGCATATGGCACATGAGGAAATGGTGGTGTAGACATATGATTTGGTGCTTGATGATAATTGTTCATATGATAGTAATGTGGATGAACATATGCATGTGGAGGAACACGTGCATGAGTGTGTCTCACATGATGTGCACGTGCTCGTGAACGTGGAGCATAAAAATCATCATACGTGCAAACATGTGGGGGTAGGATGTGTGTTCCTACGTGGCATGGTATTGGTGTACATAAAAGCATGACCCCTCTTTGGAGGTCCACCCAAAGTGGGTTTCTTTCCAAAAGGGGGTGTGTACCTAGTGGAAGCACCATTGGTAGATGAACTACCCATGGGGTGTTTACTCCCACTAGTTGAGGCTTCGAAATATGGCCTAACAAAGGTCGTGGCCGATTTGGATGAGTCTCCCATCTTACACCCCAAACCAATGTGATGATTGGCCGAAAGTAAGTCATTTAGGATATTATCCAAATGGCCCTTACCTTTATTGAATTTATCAATTCGGCCTAATGTGCACTCATACTTCTCGGTGAGAGAATGCATAGAAGCATCCAATGTGGACACTTGCGATGTGAGTGCATAAACACGTGACTTGAGATTCTTATTCTCAATACTCAAAGTTGAGTTTTGAGACGTCAAATCCGCTATCACATGTTCATTCGAATCCTCAATATGAACATGCTCAAGTTGAGATTTGAGATTTACAATCTCATTTCTCAACCCTTCAACAACGGTGTCGTTGATGATGATGATAGGCTTAGGCGAGGTTTGGAGACTAGTTAGCTCATCTTTAATCTTAATATACCTACTAGCCAATTTAGAAAACTTAGACCAAAGTTGTTCGTTAGCTAATCTAAGTTCATCCATAGTTACCTCATCGCCTTCATCCTCGCTATCATCGGAGGAGGATCCTTGATCATGTTCCTCTCTAGCCATGACGCACATGTGTGCTTGCACCACTTGTTCATCATCCGACTCTCCACTTGAGGAGTCCTCTTCAGAGTCGGTGAATGAGCCGACAAGCCCTTTCTTGTACCCTTTCTTGTAGTTTCTCGACTTGTCGTACTTGGGCGCCTTCCACTTCTCCTTGTGTTTGTTGAGAGGACAATCCGGCTTGATGTGTCCTGGCTTGTTGCATTTATAACACACATGAGCGGAGGCATTCGTCGAAATAAATTTTGATTTATTCTTGAACTTACCCTTTCGAAAGAATCGGTTGAACTTCTTTGCCAAATCGGCCAAAGCTTCTATGTCCAACTCGTCTTCCGATTCTTCATCATCGGTAGATGTAGATGGAGCGGCCTTGAATGCAATCGTCTTTTTCTTTGGCTCTTCTTGCTTCAAGTTCGCCTTCATCTTGTCCTTCATCTTGATCTTGTTATCCTTCCGTACCTCATAAGACATCAAGGTACCCATTAGTTGTTCAACAGTATACTTATTCATATCGTTACCTTCCTCGATGGCGAAGGTACGCTTTTCCCAACAAGAAGGAAGTCTGTCAATAATCTTCGCGACTTTCTCCTTTTGGGTATAGGTCTTCCCAAGAGCTTCCAACTCGTTTGATATGTCCACGAAGCGAGCATAGTACTCCTTCATACTTTCACCATGTTCCATGTGAAATAACTCGAACTCTTTGTTAGCAACAACGAGTTTAGAGTCTTTTACCGTACTCGTTCCTTCGTGCAAAATGAGAAGTTGGTTCCATATTTGATATGCACTCTTACATGTGCATATCTTGTTGAAGTCTTCGAGCTCCAACGCACATTGCAAGGCATTCATTGCCTTGGCATTGTTCACCTCCGCGGCAACCTCTGCGGTAGTCCACTTCTCGAAGTCTTGTTCGGCGGGCTCGACATACTCCGTCATCGTGGCTCTCCATAGTGAAGTGCTCCGGAGGAACGTTTCCATCCGGTATTTATAGTACCCATAATTGGCACCGTTGAAAGAGGGAGGCCTAGTTGAGGAGTGTCCTTCCATCACCGAAGAAGCTCCTTCACGATTCTTGAAGACGATGTAGTCGTTATTTGTCATAGCTATGAACTTGGCTCTGATACCAAATGTAATGCCCTGTGTAGCTACTGCACAAGTACTAGAGGGGGGTGAATAGTACTTTAAAATAATCAAGAGTGTTATTCCTAATTATTGTGCAAACACACAAACAACAATACGGAATGGACTACAAACAACAAGAATAGACAATGCAAACAAACCATGTAACGGGTTCGGATCCACCCAAGTCTCCCCGACTTGTTCCTGGTGATCCTACGTCCCAACCACCCGGATCCCCTCTGGATACTTGAGTTAGAAACCACTAACCCAAGTTTTGCACTTGGAAATTCTTGTAGAAAAACCTCTACAAGACCAACTCATACACAAAAGTAAATGTGACTCCCACAACCCGGGATCACACACTTCTCTCATAACCGAGAGACAAACTTGCAAAATCAATGTAAATGAAACAATGAAATACTTACCAAAAAAATCCTATGCCTTGAGTAAACTTACAATTTTAGGGCAAGAAGGATTTTGAAGGAGAAGAAGGCACCAAACCCTAGCTCCAAGAAGTTGTCCAGCAATAGAAGCCTAGGGTGGAGTTGGTGACTTGGATTCAAGCTCTTAGCTTGAGAAGCTCACAATGGAGAGAATCTCTCTCGAGGAATTAGGGCTCAAGAAGGAATTAGGGCTCAAGAAGTTGAGGGAGAGATTCTTGTGAGAAGAGAGAGCTTTGAAATAGATTTGAATGGATCCTCTTTGATTTATCTAAACCTCTATGTTATCAGCCTTGATAGCCTTGAAGAAGCCCTTCAAGTATATATAGGATAGAGGAAAGAGAAGAGCAAAATTCGTGCAATAAATGCTCCAACGGCTCTATTCTGAACCAGTCTAATCGGTCTAAGAAGGATCACTGACCGATTAGTTTTGCAACTAGCCGGTCGGTGATTCTTCATGGACCGACTAAATGGTTCACAGCCAATAAAGTTAGTTCAGGCGATATAGAACTAGTCGGTCTAAGAAGACTTGCCAACTGACTAGTTTGACAACTAGTCGGTCGGTGTTCTTTGACCGACTAAGCAGATGAAATCCAATAAGCTGAACAAAGGAGAACTAGTCGGTCTAAGAACAAATCCTAACCGATTAGTTTCTCAACTAGTCGGTCGATGATTGTTCTTTGACCGACTAACGATAAACAGTAGCTCAGGCTGAAAAATGAAGTCTTAACTAGTCGGTCTAAGAAGGATTCCTAACCGACTAGTTTGACAACTTGTCGGTCGGTGAACCTTCTTGGACCGACTAATTGATCAACAGTGAACGAGCTGAAATGAGGTAGGACATCTAGTCGGTTCACAAAGGATTACCGACCGACTAGATTGCTATCTAGTCGGTTGGTTCTTCTTCTTGAACCAACTAAGATGCACTAGAAGCCGCGAAATGAAGCGTAAGGCTTCGGGAAAGTTTGTATGGGCTTCTATGATAATCCTATCTCTAATAATGTAAGACCTACTCAAGGCTTAACATTCTATAGTATGAAGCAAGAAGACAATAAATAAAACTTGACGAACCGTCTTCAAAGCTTCAATCCGAATTTCTTGACTTCAATAATGCTCCTAGAGCTTCAACGAAGCTTCAGGCACATGATCACGTGCTTTGAGAAGTCTTGAGACGCCGCTTTTGATATACGTGGAATTTTGGCGACGATCTCCATAACTGCGCTCACAAAAGAGTTAGTTCACGATATTTATGTTTGCTCATCATCAAAACCAAATCTGAGGAATCAATACTCAATAATTATATCTGTATGCTCCTCCTATACTATAAATAAAGAGCTGGTGGTTCCTCCCCCAGCTGATGATTTATAACACGTTATCAGCACGATGCTCTAAATAGAAAATTTCCTCAAATACCGATCGTTGCGAAAGCGAAGGAAAGGCAGGAGATCCATGCGTGTGATGTCATCTACCTCAAACAGGCGTTGTCATCCATGCGTAGGCTTCGTTCAACCATCGGTAGTTCTGGAGGACGGATCTAAAGGTATTTCTCGCTAAAATGTAATTTTTATCATATGTATGATTGTTTTCTCCATAGATCTCGCAAGATCTGCGTGGAAATAGGGCTAATCTCCTAAATCAAAGAGTTTTATCGTCTAAAATCATGTTTTAAACATGTTTTAAATCTGGAATAAAATAAAAATTATATTTTTATCCCCCACGGCTTCGCCGGTGGCCTTGCCGCCGGCTGCCGTTGGTCTCCCACTGCCCCGAAGGCGGGAATCCCCTCCTCGACACTTCAGCAGTCATTTGCACCCTCCCTCTCAAAGGGAAGGGCTACTGTCCCCCCCCCCCTCGGCGGGGGTACTACTGTTTCCCAAAACCCACGCCATCGGCAGAGGGTGTTCTATACCCGCACCCCTGCTACGGCGGGGCTCCTGAGGCGGTGCAACAGGGGGCGGTGATGGCAAGCCCTAGCCACCGCCCCCCTCAAAGACTACTGGGCATGCAGCCCACAGAAACTAAAAAATATGAACATTAGCTCTGCGAGCCTGAAGCCCAAGCCCGCAGCCAAGCTGCGGGCCTCAGGCCCGCAGGCCAAATGTTTTTCTAAGAAAAAGGAAATAAATGGGACAGCGGGCCTGAAGCCTGCAATCACACTGCGGGCTTCAGGCCCGCAGGCCGATTTTCTGAAGAAAAAACAGATCAAAATTAAAGAGGGATGTGGCTAAAAATAAGATTAAAAAGGTTTCTGGGGGCCTAAAAATTACAGAAAAATCATGATAAAATATGGGATTGAAATGGAACATAAAGGGGACATTTGGGGATTTTTGTGGGTCTTTTGGGGATAAATAAAAAGGAAAACTCCTTCCTTTTCAGGAAGAACATGTCAATCTGGGCTCTTTTCAAACTCTTTTTGAATAATCCCAACAAGCATAACTTTTCGCATTATATGATGCCTTTTTAGGATCATAATTATATGCTCTGCATCACTGTTTAATGTCTTATTCTGTGGATAAACTGATATTCTGTTGTGCAATATTAACTTAATAATTAGGAAGATCCTGCGACTGCTCTGCCGTTAGTCACCTAACCTAAATGTGTATGACTTTGCCCATTGGTCCAATAATTATTAAGTATTCAAATTGTTTATCCTTCTGTGAATATGATGCCTGTGATGAAAATGTCTGTTGAAAATGTCTGCTGAAAATGTTTGATGATCACAAATTTTTGCATGAATGGCTAATTGTGGTGTTGGATCGGCTGTTTAAGTCCCACATTTTACTTTTCCTGCACTTTTCTTTTCTTTTTGAGAGAAATTGTAGTGAGAAAATTATGTAATGTCCAATACCAATGACTACTTTCCATGGAAATGTAGGCCACACTTGAAGCTGAAGATTTTATATGGGACCCACATGGTTTCCAAAGTTGTAATTTCTTTTTTAAGCTTTCATTTGTGTAATATAGACTGTAATGGGACTTTGGACTATTTTATTTATGTGGGACTGGCCGATCCACGCAATTAGCTCTTCATTTAAAAATTGCCTCTGCATGAAAATGTTTAATGTATAAATTATTAATTCATGCAAATTTGTGCTCTGCTAGATAAAATGGCCAAAATCGCAAGTGTCGATATCGAAGTGCTGGATGCATCCGGAGGAAATTATCTGAGCTGGCAACTCGATGTGAAATTTCACTTGCGGGCTAAGTCCCTCATTTCTGATGTGACTAAAAATGAAAATGTAAGCGATATAGAAAAGGCGCAAGCCATTATCTATATTCGTCACTGTGTGGACAAGACCCTAAAGGCTGAATACCTTACGGCCGAAGATCCACTTGAGCTGTGGACTCCCCTTGAGGATAGATATAAACATCAAAAAGATGTTATACTACCAAGGGCACGATATGAGTGGGAGAACCTGAGACTGCTGGACTTAAAATCCATAGCTGAGTACAGCTCAGCTCTTTTTAGTGTACTCAGCTCTTTTTAGCATCACCTCACGCCTGAAGTTGTGAGGTGAAAAAGTCTCAGAAGATCGCATGCTGGAAAAGACATACATGTCTTTCCATAAGAAATATGCGATAATAATGCAGTAATACTGTGAACGTAAATTCACCAAGTATTCTGAGCTGATATCATGTTTACTCATGGCTGAACAAAACAGAGAGCTTCTCCTCGTCACTCACAACATGCACCCCCTGGCACTGCCCCCTCCCAGAAGCTCACAATGCATCTTCTTCTAGAAAGAAGATAGACAACAAAAGAAAAGAAAGACCACAGAAAGGGGGACAGAACAAAAGGGCCAGCGGCCAAGTCCAACAGCGAAGAAATGAAAGGAGGCGAAAGTTCACCTGGCACAGAAATGACAACAATAGAAATGATGTACCCACACCTAAGAGGGAATGGGAAGACCAGTGCCATAGATGTGGCATGAAAGGCCACTGGTTTAGAGTGTGCCGAACTCTGCAGCATCTACAGTATAAAGAAAACAAGAAACAGAAAGCTGAAACAAACCTGGTGATCACAAATGCTCCAGTAAAGCTCACAGCTGACGACTTCGAAAGTGATGATCTGCTAGATTAGCCATTTATCTTTGTATTTGTTTCAGACCAATTTATGTCATGAGAGCAATTTGAATTAATGAATTTATTTTGAATGAAAATGTTTTTCTGAAAATGTGCTTATATGATTCATCTTTTAATAGATAAACTGCTCTCATGACTGATTAGTAGACAATAAGCACATACGATCCTTCAATACAAAGCCTAATATCAGGGCCATATTGGAGGTTCTAGGAACGCAACGTTGTCGCTCCCAAACGACACAGAAATAAAAATAAAGGATGCACTATTCTCTCCAAATTCTAATAGAAACTTCCTAATTTTCAAGGATATCCGTTTAAACGGATTCCATTTGGAAACAGCAAAGGAAAATGAAAAATAATTACTATATGTAACGTCTCAAGAAAAAGGAGTAAAATCCATACTTGAACGTTTTGAGAACCTTTCATCAGTGATTTATCATACAAAGATTCGGAGAGAGGAAGCTAATTTGACAGAGCACCTGAAGTGTCCGACATCAGCCAAGTTTTTACTTTGGTATGATAGACTTGGCCACCCTGGATCTGTGATGATGCACCGCATCTTATCTCGATCCCATGTGCATAACTTGAAGAATCAGAAGATTCTTCAGAAGGGAGAATTCCCTCGCATCCCTTGCTATAAGGGAAAACAAATTACAAGGCCATCTTTACTAAAAGTTGACAAAGAATCTACACGCTTCCTCAAAAGAATATAAGGAGATAGATGTGGACAAATCCACACCCCCTAGTGGGCTATTTCGGTACATTATGGTACTGATAAATGCATCCTCAAAATATTCGTATGTGTGTATATTATCGACCCGCAACCTAGCTTTTTCAAAGCTATTGGCACAAATAATAAAATTGCGGACACATTTTCCTAACAACCAAATAAAGAAAATATGTCTGGATAATGCTGGGGAATTTACCTCCCAGTCATTTCAAGTGTACTGCAAGCAACGGGAATTGAAAATGAACATCCACTGCCGTAAGTCCATACCCAAAACGGGTTGGAAGAGTCACTGGTAAAAAGACCCCAATGGATTGCACGTCCATTGTTAATTAAATCCCAATTGCCGGTGGTTTCATGGGGACATGCAATTTTGCATGCTGCATTGTTCATGAAAATAAGACCCTCTGGAGGTCTGAATCTCTCTCCAATGCAACTTGCATATGGAAAGAATCTTCGGTTGCACAGTTTAAATCCCCATTGCACCACCACAGAGGACAAATAGGCCCTCAACGTCGACTAGGTATCTATGTAGGGTTTTGACTCATCCTCAATTATAAGATACCTAGAACCCCAAATGGGGAACGTATTTAAGGCACATCTTGAAGACTGTAATTTTGATGAGACAAGTTTCCCCAAAATGGGCCTAGACATTAAGAAATATGGTGCAAAGCAAATTATAACGTGAGACACAAAAACTTTGACCCCCCTATGATCCAGTAATGAAACAATGTGAAGATGAGATCCTGAAGATCCTCCACATACAGAACAATGTTCACTAGTTACGTGACTCATTTACTGACAACTAGAAGATTGTCAGATCACACATCGCTGCTGCAAATATTCCAGCTAGGATTGACATCCCGAGAATGGATGCAATCCACCAGCAACAGAAGTGGTTGTTCCTCAATAGAAAAGAGGCAGACCACTAGGCTCCAAGGACAGAAATCCAAGAAATAAAAACAAAAGAAAGAAAAAACTCCTGGATTCCTTGAGACAATACTACCACAGGACACATAGCTCATGTCCACACCCTCACCCTTCCCGGAATCCACTGCAGAAGAAATGCCGGGAAAAAACTGAAAGGAAAGTAAATGTTGTGCGTAGTGGGGAGGTGTTGGACAGAAAGAACATAATTGTCGACAATGTATTCACGTATCATATTTCCATATACATCGCAAAAAACGATGATATTTATAAAATAGCGTTCCATACTCCATTGCTAAAATGCAAACGTAGAGATTGGTCAAATATGGAACGAGGCAATAAAAGATGAGCTGGACTCACTTATGAAACATGAAATGTTCGAACCTGAAGTCCAGACACCAAAAGGTGCCAAACCTGTGGGTAAAATAAGTATTGCACACATAAGGAAAAAAATAAGTACAAAATCGTATGTTATAAGGTACAACCTATATCTCAAGGATACTTTCACTGAAACTAGGGAATGAACAAATTAAAATGAGCATGACTCATAAATGATGCATAAGATTCCCTAAGTTATCCAATGCGAATACCTTACGATTTGGTAAAGGAAATTTTGGATATACCTCTATTGGATGTTGTGACGGCATACCTTTATGGATATCTTGGTAAAGATAAATTCCACATCCTTAAATGACCGAATAGACTTCAGGACGTCTATTCTATTGAAGAAGAATAATGAGAATAACAAATAATGTACAACCAAAAGAATCACTTGACAAAGTAGTAATTCCCACTAAGGGTTGCCTTTGCATCTAAGCAAATGACAGGATTTGAGATCATAGTTGTAAACAACTTAAATCTCATCGGATCTCCTGAAAAGAAAACCGAAATATCTGTTCAAGCCTGACTATTAAACATGAAAGACATAGGCAAAAATAAATTAAGGCATGGCTCACGGATTTATTATCTTAATAGAATCCTGTTACATACGCCCAGAAGTGCATTGGAGAAATTACAAGGACCATTGTCATCCAAAGTACACCTATGGTAGTACACTCTATGGATGTACAAAAAGACCCCTTCCGATTGCTGGAAGATGGGGATGATATAATTGGTCCTGAAGTCCCTTATCTAAGTGCATTCAGGCACTCCTGGCTAACTGCACTCGTCCCGATATAGCAGTTGTAGTTAACTCATTAGCCAGAGATAGTTAGGCACCTAAAAGGGCCATTAGACCAGAGTTAAGCATCTTCAGCGCTTCTTCCAAGGGTCGAAAGATTTGGGCTTACATAATAAGTAGCATCCTCCATGTTTATACAAATGCAGGTTACAGGTCTGATCCCTACACTAAGAAATCTCAGACTGGGTACCCATTGTGGGATGGCCATCTACTGCAGATCTGCAAAGAAAATTATGAAGGCAACATCATCCTATCATTCTGAGATCCTCACCATTCCAGAAACATACTAATGGTGTATTTGAGGACGCCTGGTGATACATCACATCCCAGTGACGACTGGGATAGAGGCTAATATTGTGGAGCTGACCACACAGTCTAAAATCTAGCTTACCTCACTTTGAGGAGACCGCATCAGAGGCGATGAAACTAAGCACACCCCTCCAGAGTTTTTGGATTCAGCATCTGCTTAATGGTGATGATATTTGTAATTTGTGTATATTTTCGAAATGTTGTAAATAGGAGTGATGAGATACGCATAAGAGATCTGAAAGCCTGAGTGCTTGTACAAATCAGGGGGGAGTTAGAGAGTGTTTTGTTGAGTATTGACTCCCCGGATTTGGTTTTGATGATGAACAAACATAAATATCGTGTACTAACTCTTTATGAGCACAGTTATGGAGTTCGTCGCCAAAATTCTATGTACATCAAAAGCGACGTCTCAAGACTTCTCAAAGCGCGTGATCGCATGCCTGAAGCTTCGTTGAAGCTCTAGGAGCATTATTGAAGTCAAGAGATTTGGAATGAAGCTTTTGAAGACGGTTCGTCATGTTTTATTTATAGTCTTCTAGCTTCTTTTCGTAGAATGTTAAGCCTTAAGTAGGTCTTACTTGATTATCTTCATAACGCTCATATCTTAGAGCTAGGATTATCATAGAAGTCCATACAAACTTTCCCGAAGCTTCACGCTTCGTTTCGCGGCTTCTGGTGCATCTTAGTTGGTTCAAGAAGAAGTACCAACCGACTAGATGGCAATCTAGTCGGTCGGCAATCCTTCTTGAACCGACTAGATCTCCTTACTCAATTCAGCCTAGACATTGTTTATCAATTAGTCGGTCCAAGAAGGCTCACCGACCGACTAGTTGTCAAACTAGTCGGTTAGGAATCCTTCTTAGACCGACTAGTTAAGCCTTCATTTTTCAGCCTGAGTTACTGTTTACAGTTAGTCGGTCCAAGAACATCTGTCGACCGACTAGTTGTGAAACTAGTCGGTTGGAAGTTGTTCTTAGACCGACCAGTTCAACTTGTATTCAGCCTATTTGATTTCATCTCTTAGTCGGTCAAAGAACACTCACCGACCGACTAGTTGTGAAACTAGTCGGTTGGCAAGTCTTCTTAGACCGACTAGTTCTATCTTCCCTGAACTTTCTTTATTGGCTGTGAGGCTGTTAGTCGGTCCATGTTGAATCACCGACCGACTAGTTGTGAATCTAGTCGGTCAGTGATCCTTCTTAGACCGATTAGACGGCTTCAGAAATAGATCCGTTAGAGCATTAAATGCACGAATTTTCTCTCTCTCTCTTCTCTATCCTATATAAACTTGAGATGCTTCTTCATAGCATTCAAGGCTGATATTAATTGCATTTTAGAGAATCAAAGAGAAGCATTTATTCTCATCTTCCAAGCTTTCATTTCTAAAGAATCTCTCCCTTACTCTTATTTCCAAAGAGAGATTCTCATTGATTGTGAGCCACTCAAGCCAAGAGCTTAATACAAGGTCACCATCTCCTTCCTAGCCTCCCATTGTTGGTCAACATCTTGGAGCTAGGGTTTGGTGCCTTCTTCTTCCCCAAAATCCTTCTTGCCCTAAAATCGTAAGTTTTACTCAAGGCATAGGGTTTTGTGGTAAGCATTTCATATTTCATTTACTTTGATATTGCAAGTATTTCTCTCTGTTGTGAGAGTTGTTTGTGATCCCGGTTTGTGGGTGTCACAATTTCATTTGTGTATGATTTGATCTTGTAGAGGTTTTCTACAAGTATTTCATAGTGAAAATTTGAGTTAGAGGTTTCTAACTCAAGTATCTGGAGGGGATCCGGGTGGTTGGGATGTAGGATCACCGGGAACAAGTCGGGGAGACTTAGGTGGATCCGAACCCGTTATATCGTCTGTTTGCGATTGTCTTTTATTGTTGTCACTTTTCATTTCCGCATTGTTCGTTGTGTTTGCACGATAATTAAGAATAATTACTCTTGATTATTTTAAAGTACTATTCACCCCCCTCTAGTACGTGTGCAGTAGCTATCAGGGCATTACATTTGGTATCAGAGCCAAGTACGTAGCTATGACTACCAACGACAACAAGGCCGTTCGTCCACCTTCAGACTATAGCACCTTCAGGAACCGTGAAGGAGCTTCTTCGGTGATGGAAGGACACTCCTCAACTAGGCCTACTTTCTTCAACGGTACCAATTACGGGTACTGGAAATACCGGATGAAAATGTTCCTCCGGAGCACTTCACTATGGAGAGCCACGATGTCGGAGTATGTCGAGCCTGCCGAAGAAGATTTCGCTAAGTGGACTCCCGCGGAGGTCACCGCGGAGGTAACAAATGCCAAGGCAATGAATGCCTTGCAATGCGCTTTGGAGCCCGAAGACTTCAACCAGATATGCACATGTAAGAGTGCATATCAAATCTGGAACTCACTTCTCATCTTGCATGAAGGAACGAGTAGGGTAAGAGACTCCAAACTCACTGTTGTCAATAAAGATTACGAGTTATTTCATATGCAACAGGGTGAGAAGATGAAGGAGTACTATGCTCGCTTCGTCGACATTACTAACGAGTTGCAGGCTCTTGGAAAGACTTACACCCAAAAGAAAAAAGTCTCAAAGATCATTGACGGACTTCCTTCTTGTTGGGAAAAGCGTACCTTCACCATCGAGGAAGGTAATGATATGAATAAATATACCGTCGTTCAACTAATGGGTACCTTGATGTCTTATGAGGTACGCAAGGATAGCAAGATAAAGATGCAAGACAAGATGAAGTCTTACTTGAAGCAAGACGAGCCAAAGAAAAAGGCGATTGCGTTCAAGGCCGCTCCATCTACATCTACCGATGATGAAGACTCGGAAGACGAGTTGGACTTGGAATCCATTGCCCTCGTGGCAAAGAAGTTCAACCGATTCTTCCGGAAAGGTAATTTCAAGAACAAATCTAAGTTTAGTTCTACTAACGCCTCCGCTCCTTTGTGCTTTAAATGCAACAAGCCAGGACACATGAAAGCGGATTGTCCTCAAAACAAGCAAAAGGAGAAATGGAAGGCGCCAAAGTACGACAAGTCTCGAAAGTACAAGAAAGGATACAAGAAAGGGCTTGTCAGGACATTCACCTACTCCGAAGAGGACTCCTCAAGTGGAGAGTCGGATGATGAGTAAGTGGAGCAAGCACACATGTGCTTCATGGCAAGAGAGGAACATGATCAAGGATCCTCCTTCGATGATAGCGAGGATGAAGGCGATGAGGTAACTATGGATGACCTTAGATTAGCTAACGAGCAAATTTGGTCTAAGTATTCTAAACTAGTAAATATATATACTAAGACTAAAGATGAGTTAACTAGTCTTCAAACTTCACCTAAGCCTAACATCATCAACAACTACACCGTTGTTGAAATTTTGAGAAATGAGATTGTAAATCTCAAATCTCAACTTGAGCATGTTCATATTGAGAAATCAGATGAACATGAGATAGCGGATTTGATTTCTCTAAACTCAACTTTGAGTATCGAGAATGAGAATCTCAAGTCTCGTGTTTGTGTACTCACATCGCAAGTGTCCACTTTAGATGCTTCTATACTTTCTCTCACCGAGAAGTATGAGTCCACATTAGGCCGGATTAATAAATTCAATAAAGGTAAGGACCATTTGGATAATATCCTAAATGACTTACTTCTGGCCAATCATCGCATTGGCTTGGGGTATAAGATGGAAAATTCATCCAAATCGTCTACCACCTTTGTTAGGCCAACTTTCGATGCCTCTACGAGTGGGAGCAAACACCCCATTGGTAGTTCATCTACCAATGTTGCTTCCACTTCATACACACCCTCATTTGGAAAGAAACCCACTTTGGGTGGACCTCCAAAGAAGGGTCATGCATTTATGTACACCAATACCATGTCACGTAGGAAAACACATCCTACTCCACATGTTCATATGTATGATGATTTCTATGCACCACATCCACGAGCATGTGCACACCATGTGAGACACACTCACGCATGTGGTCCTCCACATGCATATGTTCATCCACATCACTATCATATGAACAATTATCATCATGCACCATTTCATCATGTGCCATATGCTTATCCTCGACATGCATTTCGTAGGCCACCTCCTCATAGGCCACATGCATCACGTAGAAATCAACAATGTATGCATGTTCACAATAGGAATAGGGCTCCCAAAATATTCACTATTTGGGACCCGAAGAACACCAACATGCATGAAAAACAAGCATATATGAATTCTTATTTTTTGAATGTCGTGCATAATGATGATTACATTGGGAAATCTAAGTCCAATTGGACTTGGCTTCCAAAGGTCTAATCTATTAGGACCCAATGACCTTGGGTACCATGGAATGATATGTTTATCTTTAGGTACTCAAGAAAAAGAAACGGAGCAACAAATCCAAATTTAGCTCCAAGGATGGGTGAATACTCGATAGCGGGTGTTCAAAACATATGACGGGTGAAGCTCGATTGCTCTCCGGAGTGGTGCCCATTGAGAATGGGAACCGAGTCGTCTTTGGATGCAACGAGAGCGGAACCATCATCGGTGTTGGTAAAGTTGAGCCAAAGAATATTAACAAAGCGTGCGAAGATAGTGCTTGGATCCTAGTCATGGAGGAAGAACTCATTCAATTTGAGAGGAATGAGGTTTGGGAGCTTGTTCCATTGCCTTCGAAGAACCACACCATTATAGGAACGAAGTGGATTTTCAAGAACAAGACCGACGAGAACCAAATCGTCGTCCGGAACAAAGCTCGGTTAGTAGCTCAAGGCTACCGGCAAGAGGTGTTGGATATGGATGACATATATACACCCATGAGGGGATGTATGAGGGTACACGGACCTCGGATGTCGCGTGCATGAAAACATGTGCGAAGGGAACCTTTTCATGTGTGAAAAGGACCACTCGATAAGTGGAAAAAGTCACTTTATAAGTGCAAAAAGGCACTTGATAAGTGCATAATGAAGAGGATAAGGAAATGTGCTAATATAGGCTAATAAGCTTATATATGGTTATTTCCTACAATAACTACCCCTTAGGCCTATAAATAGGACCCAAGGGTAAGGCTTTTAAGGCTAATCCTTCATGCCATAAGTTTGCATAAGGCAAACCTTTTCCTCTTCTCCCTTCCATTTAGTTCTTCTTCCAAATAGAGATTTAGACGGTGGAAACTCTGCTTCGATCCTCTGTGACGAAGTACTGACCGTTGTGGCGAATCTGAGGGCGAAGTTCAGAGACTACGGTGCTACGTACGCGAACGTAAGTCTCTCCTCTTCATTCGATCCTAACATCATCATTTTGACAGGATCCAACATTGGTATCAGAGCCATACGGGTTCGCTCCGGTCTCACCGATGAACGAGGCGTTGTCTTTTTCACGAATGAGTTTCCTACCATTATGGATATGGTAGGAGAGCATCGTGACGGAGAGAATCGCAGCAGTTGTTCTTTTCACGTTAGGATCTTCTGTCATTACGGATATGGCAGGAACTCTCCGTGACGGGAAGAACTGACCATTCATCTCGCCAAACTTGCGCTCTTCATGGATGCTGAGTCTCCATTCAATAGAGAATGTGAACTCTCTTCATGTGGAGCGTGAAGTTTGCGGCCTTGAAAGTGTGTTATTTTTTTGGCACACGGCCATTGAAGCATAACCACTTTCTCGATGAACGGGTGTCTCATCGGAGAAGATGGCGGTTACAAAACTTCTCATCGGAGAAGATGACCTCTTTGGTGCATGATCGCCATGGCCATATGGGCCATGGAGGCTATGCACCCCCCTCCCCATGCGGAGGGGGTTGGCTACGGCCAATGACAACCAAGACCCCCCCCCCCTCCGGGAGGGGGTGTGCAAACCGGACCCCAAAGGAAGGGGAGGCCGGCCATGGGCAAGGGGCCATGGTCGTCATGCACAAGGGCCATGGCCGGCCCGGCCTCGGCCAGGGCCATGGCCGGCCCTGGCCTCGGCCAGGGCCTGGCCACTGCCGGCCCTGGCCTCGACCAGGGCCAAGCCCCGGTCAGCCCAGTAAATGGGGGGACTTGCATGGGCGGTGGCTTGCATGGCTGGTCTCTACAGAGCCGGCGGCAGTTGTCTGCGGTAAAATTCCCCTGTAGGGGAGGAGCGCCTGAATCCATACGGGAGCTGGTGGCGGTGGCTTGCAGAGAACTCCCCTCAAGGGGTGTTCGGCCTTGGCCAAGTTGCGATGGCAACTCTCTCTTCAGAAGGGAGAAGAATCCGGCCTTGGCACGGCCACGACACGACCCCGGTAATGGCCGGGGAATTGTCGAAATATTTCGTCTATGTCACCCTATAAGGGGCTGTAGGCCTTGCCGAATATTTTGCAAATACAACAAGGGTATTTTTAGTACCATAAGGGTACCAAGTTGAAATTCCATAATTTTTTTTTTGAAAAATACGTTTTCGAAATCGCTTTTTCGCTGCAAAGTACTATAAGAGTACTGTTATTTGATAAAGTGATGGGGAAATATTGAAAGTTTTTCTAGATGGTGATTGGGATCGTAATGAATTTTCAGATTCTAGAACAACATCTTCAATATTTTTCAAAAGTAACTAATCAAATATAATAATATCATTCCAAGTGGGATTTTCCAAGTGGGAGTGATATTAAAGTAGTCTGAAATTTCCACATTTAATTGATTCAGCGTCTCAATGGATCATGTTTCGGCCAGTGGTCTTTTGGACTAGTTTGTGGGACACCTCGGCTCTGTCTGGGGGTAGTGAACCATGGACTAGCCTTTCCCCTGGTCGGTCCGCTGGCCGAGACTGCTGAATTATGAAAATGTCTAAAATGATGACTATAAATATGAAATTTATGCAATGTTTTTTGATCGAACCTTCTTTGTATATCTTTTGCAGCATTTTAAAGCTAAAATGTCTTCCGCTTCCAAGAACATCGTCGCTGAGTTAAACAAAGGTGAAAAACTCAACGGCGATAATTACAAACTATGGTCCATGAAAATACAATATGTTCTAGAGGAGCAAGATGTGCTCGAAACTCTGAAGAACATAATGATTGAACCAGAGTTGGGCACTACGGCCCAACACAGAAGAGACAAGGAAGCTTTCGATGCTTGGTCTCGAAAGAACAAGATTGATCGTATTACGTTGTTGTCCAGTATGGCCAATGATATAATGCGCATCTTCCGAGAGCATGACCTAGCCATGGACATATGGTCCAAGCTAGAGGAGAAGTTTGGTGGCATCTCGGTGTCCAAACTTCGTTTTTTAACTATAAGATTCGATTCGTACAAGAAACGTCCAGATCATTCCATGGGGAATCATCTGCGACATATGGCGAATCTCATCTCAGAGTTAAAGGATGCAGGTCATGTGCTCACTGATGAGCAATAAATCCAAGCAGTCATATGTTCCCTACCAAATGGGTGGGACCAAATGAAGATGCATCTCATTCATAATGAGAGCATCAAGAACTTCAGCGATGTTTCTAAGCACCTCGAGTTAGAGGAAGAGCGGCTTGCGGCCGCCAAGCCAAGTGCAGAAGTGCACATGGTTGCCAGTTCCTCACACGGAGGAAAGAAACGGAAAAATCGTTCGAAGTTTACTAATGAACGTAATAAGCAACCAGAGTCTACCAAGAAACCCAAACATAAGGGTGGGCACAAGAAATGGCACAAGAAGAAGGACTTGAAGAAGATCAAGTGTTTCAAGTGCAACAAGTTAGGTCACTATGCTCGTTCATGTACGAGTGGAGGTGAGGAGGTAACTTGTAATAATACTAGTTACATATGTGTTTCTAGTTCAATATTTCTTGTAGAATATAATCCGTTTTGGATAATTGATTCAGGTGCCACCGACCACATAGCAAGGGACAGACAGTCCTTCGTGGAGTATCACCGGATACCCCAAGGAACGAAGTGGATCTATGTAGAAAACAACACACGTGTTGAAGTGAAAGGCGTTGGGACGTGCAAGCTCGTCTTGGACAACGGCCGCACTATCCTACTTCATGATGTTCTCTTCGCTCCGGATATTCGAAGGAATATTATATCTGTGGTCGTTTTAATGGGTCTTGGTTATAGTTGGTTCTTTCATAATTGTAAAGTGTACTTGTCTTGTAATAATTCTTTAATTGGTTCTGGGTATGTTTACAAAGGATTTGTTGTATTAAATACAATGTATGATTCCTCATTTTATAATGAAAATTTCCTTGTTGCAAATTCATCAAATTATGAGTCAGATGTAATTTGTTAGCATGCAAGGCTTGGTCACATTGGACCAACACGAATGGATAGACTTGCCAAACGTGGCCTTCTATCCAATGTTTCAAAGGTCGAAATGTCGACTTGCGAACATTGCCTTGTAGGGAAATCTTGTCGCAAGCCGTTTGGAACCGGCACAAGAGCCGAGGTTCCATTACAGCTCATCCATTCGGACATATGTGGTCCGATGAATGTCAAGACAAGACGCGGGAAGTCCTATTTCATCACTTTTATTGATAACTTCACCCGATTCGGTCATATCTATTTGATATCCCACAAAAGTGAAGCATTAACCTGCTTTAAAAACTATATGAGTTTGGTGGAAAATCAATTATATCGCAAGATTAAGGTCTTGCAAACTGATAGAAGCGGTGAATACCAATCAACAAGTTTTAAGGAACTTTGTGATGAAAAAGGCATAGTTCATCAGGTAACTATGCCTTATACTCCGTAACAAAATAGTGTTGCAGAAAGGAGGAATATGACTTTAATGGAAATGGTCCGTTCAATGATGGCGCAAGCCAACTTGCCAATCACCTTTTGGGGTGATGCATTATTGACGGCCGCTTTCATTTTAAACCGCGCACCCTCGAAATCAGTTAGCTCCACTCCTTATAAGTTGTGGAACCAAAGGTCTCCTGACTTAAGCATTTTAAAACCTTGGGGATGTGCATCTTATGCACATATTTCCTCCCATAAGTATGGCAAACTTGGGCCAAGGGGGAGGAAATGTATCTTTATACGATACGCAGAAAACTCTAAAGGTTATGTTTTCATTGGTCAGGACGACAATGGAGGACTTATTGAATTTGAATCGAGGGATGTCACTTTCTTGGAAAACGAGTTTCCAAGACAGGGCGAGATAAGTCAGGATTTATCTCTATTTGAGATTTATGATCAAGAAGGATTACCTCATTCGAGTGGGAGAATTCTTGGTGAAGACGAAAATACGTTTCAATCTTCACCAATGGATGATACGAATGATGTGAATCATATTCCATACGGGAATAATGATCCAAGTGGGAGCATTTCTAACGACATTCCAAGTGGGAGTGATATTAGAATTGATCTAAATTTGAGTCAACAAGGACTTGAATAATCTCAAATACGACGTAGTAATCGTACAAGGTTAGCTCCTCTAAGATTTGAGGATGAATTCCCACAAACCTTTATGACTTTACTACAAGAAGATGACGAGCCTGCTACTTTCAAACAGGCCGTATCATGCCCTGCAAAAGACAAATGGATAGAAGCGATGAAGGAGGAATTAGAATCCATGAAAGTTAACCAAGTCTGGGACTTAGTTGACTTACCCAGAGGACGTAGAGCTATTGGGAACAAATGGGTTCTCAAGATCAAGCATAAGGCTGATGGCTCTATAGACAGATATAAAGCTCGCCTTGTTGCAAAAGGTTTTACGCAACAGGAAGGGATAGACTACGAATAGACCTTCTCACCTGTTGTGCGTTTTACCTCGATTCGCTTGATTCTGGCTATGGTAGCTTGCTTAGACCTCGAATTACATCAAATAGATGTAAAGACTGCCTTTCTCAATGGAGAATTGGACGAGGAGATCTATATGGAACAACCAACAGGGTTTGTATAAGAAGGAAACGAACATAAAGTTTGTAAACTTCGTAAGTCCATATATGGTCTTAAACAATCCTCGAGGCAATGGTATATACGATTTCAAGAAGTTGTCTTATCAAATGGTTTTTCCATGCTTGATGAAGATAATTGTGTATATATCAAGAGGATTAAGAGCAAGTATGTTATTATGTCTCTATATGTAGATGACATTTTAATAGCCGGAAATGACAAGGGCTTTGTGATGGATATCAAGGCTTGGCTTTCATCAGTTTTTGAGATGAAAGACATGGGAGAAGCCGCATATATCCTTGGAGTTAAGATTTCAAGGAATCGTTCGAAGAAACTTCTCTCTCTTTCACAAGAGACTTATATAAAGAAGGTTCTAGAACGTTTTAATATGCAGGACTGCAAGTCCATTGATACTCCTATAAGCAAATGCGATAATTTATGTCTGAAATCGTGTCCAATGAACCAAAAGGAAAAGGAAATTATGGAAAAAGTTCCAATTCCAGTGCAGTTGGTAGTCTCATGTACGCTATGATGTGTACAAGACCGGACATCTGTTTTGCCATTGGAATGGTAAGTCGTTACCAATCCAATCCAGGGTAAGTACACTGAAAAGCGGTTAAGAGGATAATGCAGTATCTTAAAGGAACTGCAGACTATGCTTTATGCTATCAAGGAGATGCCTTGAGGCTCGAAGGCTACACTGATGCTGATTGGGCGGGTGATCTCGATGAGCGACGATCGACCTCAGGATATGTTTTTCTACTCGGATCTGGTGCAATATCCTGGAGTAGCAAGAAACAATCCTGCATCGCACTTTCAACTATGTAAGCCGAGTTTGTAGCATTTAGCATGGCAGTCCAAGAAGCTATTTGGCTTAGGAAGTTATTAGACAGGCTAATTGATGCAAGTGACTCAAGTGCTGTACCAATACACAGTGACAGTTAAGCATCTATAACCTATGTCAAAGATCCAAAATTCCATTGTAAGACCAAACACATTGATATCCGCTACAAATTTACAAAAGACTATGATAAGACCAAGAAGGTAGACATTAGGTACATATCTACGCATGAGATGATAGCGGATCCGCTTACGAAGGCGATCCCCAGAGATGTGTTTTACAAACACGTATCATCTCAAGGATTGCGTAAGAGCTGAGTTGTACCAATGTAAATTTCCATGTCTATGAAAGATCAAATTTAATAAAAGAATAAGTTCTTGTCAACATTGCATATGAGTTTCTTGAAAATGTTTGTGTACATTTCTTTTATCTCAGCTGTATTTTCTAGTATGTCGGACAGATTGAGGTTGGCTCTCTCACATGAGCAACCGCCTTTATTCTATCAGACGGATAAAATAAAGATGAGACCTATTTAAAGTCAAAATCGTCAGACGAATGATTTAGAGTCATGACTTAAACAAAATGGCCGTATGAAAGATCTGCATCATATGGATGCTTACAAAAGATCTAAGAAGATTTTTGAAATCTTATCTGTCTTATGCTGTGTCACGACCCGCTTCCCTAAAATGGAGGCGAGACGTGAAAAGGTCCGCACGAGAGTGGAGCTGTGAAGCCCCAAACCCGATAAGCGTCAAAAATTCATAATCAGGTCCCTGTAACCACAACGGAATAACAATAATAACACAAGCAGAGACTGAAATAAAATCTCACATCTCATAAATTGTCCAACAAGAAAATAAGTCCAACATCCAGAAAAGCCACCAGGCTAAAAGAAAAGAGTCTAAAGGCCCAGAACAAGGCCAACAAAAGCAACAACAACAACAAGTATAGGTGCTACGCACCGATAACTAAACAACTGTCTAACAAAAGTAAAACACAACGAAGACACTAGGACTGGTCCCCAGTGTCCACGTACTCCCCGTCAAACACAAGCTCAGGCTCGGCGTCAGCAAACACCTCGTCCTCAACAAGGTACTCGGGCTCAGGATCTAACATGTGTCACCCAAAAGAGTAAAGGGGCACATGTCAGCAAGTCTAAAAGACTTGGGCAAGGAAACTGAAAGTAAGGCAACTAGCAACCTAGCAGTTTAGTATGCATGACATGGCAGTTATAACATGAGTGCACAATTGAAACATGGCAAGACAATTTGTACAAGAGAACAGTCATCGGGACTAGACAAGACAAGACAAGACAAGAGTAGCCATGCTACTATCAATCTCAATCAATTCACTATTCACGTTGTTTGTAGATGTTTACGCCTTACAGCTGAATGGTTTTACATTCGCTGATTGGCCGCTTAACAACTACCCCAAACCCAAGAGTTTACGCCTTACCACTGCAGTTGCTGATCGGGCAGACTCCCAGTTGATTGGTCGCTTAACTCTTACCCCCAATACCCACACGTAATGGAGCCAGGGTCCCCGCACATGAGCTCAGCAAGTGAGCCGGGGTTGCCCCGCACATGAGCTCGCATTCTTAAACATTTGGCGTAGGGGTGCACCTAGCCGGAAACACGCAATTCGGGCATTGGCTATCAACCAACACATGGCCCGCTTCTGGAACACGAGCCATGAACACAAGCATTTGTAGCAAAGCCACGCAATCACAGAAACACTTAAAGAATGCAATGACATGACATTTAATTTGCGTACCGTTAATGGAAAGTAAACATGACATGGTAATTGTGCAACATGCTAAATGTCGGAACTAGTTTCGTTGTCAAGCTAGTTCCCCAATTTGCGCCTAGGCGAGTATCATTTCGTCGCCTAGCCTCTTTTACGCCTACAACAAGAAAATGGCCCTAAACATGGCCTAAACCCTAAGTGGCAAGTTTCACTTGCCTAGCACCGGGGATGACGACCACTTCGTCACACGGATGCCAATCTACGGGGAAATCGCTGTTTTGGGGGAACAATCAACAAACAACATGAAATTTTATTAGGGTTTCATAAAAATATAAATAGGTTAAGAAAACAACGGTAGATCGATTTCTTACCAAGAGGAAACGGAAGAAACACTCCGGGGAACCCTAGGATCAGATCTGGAAAAGATTGGAGAAGTTTGGGGGAAACTGGGGTTTTGGGGGATTTGGGGATTTTGATGGGTTTTGGTGAGATTTCGGGGAAGATGAGAGGTAGATGGAGTGAATGGATGGTTTGGATGATGGATTTAGGGCTTGGAATGGAGAAATGAAGCTTGGAGGAAGATGGGGGCTGTAGGGGGAAGATTTTAGGGTTTTGGGTCGTGTTGGAGAAGATGAAATCGTTTGGGTTGGGTTTAAATAGGTTGAGCTGGCGGCTGCCCAGAAATTAGGGTTTTAACACAGGGTTAGTCGGTCAAAGAGCAACCACTGACCGACTAGTTTGGCATCTAGTCGGTCGGTCGACCAACGCAGACCGACTAAGTGCAAACAGTAACTCCTGAACGAAAATAGGATTCTAGAGTTAGTCGGTCCATGAACAAATACTGACCGACTAGTTTGGCATTTAGTCGGTCGATGAACGTTCTTAGACCGACTAAGAGTAAACAGTAACTCAACTAAAATTAAGACGATGAGTTAGTCGGTTAAAGAAGCATTGCTGACCGACTAGTTTGCAACCTAGTCGGTCAACCAACGTTCTTAGACCGACTAACGATAAACAGTAACTCCTGAGAAATTTAGAAAGCCAACTAGTCGGTCCAAGAAGGATTGCCGACCGACTGGATCGTCATCTAGTCGGTCGGTGGCCCTTCTTACACCGGCTAATGAGCACCAAAAGTTTCGATACGGAGCGCGGGGCCCCGGGATCGATTCCTAAGACTCCTAGGCTTGATCTAATAGTTAGATACGACCGTTATGAAGTCCGTCACGAATGACTTACTTCGAAATCGACGATCCTAAGGAAGAAACGAGAAAATACGACGAATCGATCGAAAATGAAAGCTACGGAGACGAAAACCACACATGAGGAGAAAATCCACCAAAACATATATTATATTATATTAAATCCAGATACACGAAAAGCAGTCGTTACATCCTCCCCAACTTAAGAAAAATTCCGTCCTCGGAATTTCCAAATACTCACGAGTCCGGAAACAAAAGTGGGAAACGCTCTCGCATCTCATCCTCATTCTCCCAAGTAGACTCTCCAGGTGAACCGTGTCGCCACATCACCCTCACAAGATTGACAATCTTGTTCCGAAGCGATTTCTGACGCCTGTCCAGAATCTGCACTGGATGCTGGTCATACGTCATATCGGGGCGAACGGTAATCTCCGAAAAATCTACCGCATGAGACGGATCGCTAATGTATCGACGAAGCTGCGACACATGGAAAACATTGTGAACTCCTTCCAAAGACTGCGGCAAGGCCAAGCGATAAGCTACCTCGCCAACCCTCTCCAAAACGTCAAACGGTCCAATGTATCGCGGGCTCAACTTCCCACGCTTCCCGAAACGAATCACACCACGATTCGAGGAAATCTTCAGAAACACATGGTCGCCCGGCTGAAACTCCAAAGGACGACGTTTAGCATCCGCCCAATGCTTAAAACGGTCCTGAGCAATTCTCAACCTCTCCCGAATATTCCTGACGATATCCACGGCCTCCACGATCATCTCAGGTCCCAACAAGTCCCGATCACCAACGTCATCCCAACTCAATGGCGATCGACATTTCCTCCCATAAAGAGCGGCGAAAGGCGCCATGCCAATACTCGCCTGGAAGCTGTTGTTGTAAGAGAACTCCACCAAATGCAGATGGTCCTCCCACGAACCCTTGAAGTCCAACATGCACGCCCTCAGCATGTCTTCCAAAATCTGAATCGTCCTCTCGGACTGGCCATCCGTCTGCGGATGGTACGCCGTGCTGAAACTCAGACGCGTACCCAAGCTCTTCTGCAAACTCTGCCAGAACTGAGATGTGAACCTCGTGTCTCTGTCAGACACGATACTCACGGGGACTCCATGAAGTCGCACAACCTCCTGCACGATTCACGTTACATCACTATCCAAACTAGGAAAAGGAAATAAAACGGAGAGTAAAAGAATTTTACCTCCATATATCTCCTCGCTAGCGCCTCAGTGGACTGTCCCACTCGGAACGGAATAAAGTGCGCAGATTTGGTCAATCGATCTACGATCACCCAAATCGCGTCATTCTGCTTCGGACTCCGAGGTAGTCCAGTCACGAAATCCATAGTGATGTGTTGCCACTTCCACTCCGGAATCGGAAGCGGTTGTAGCAACCCGACCGTACGCTGATGCTCCGCCTTCACTTGCTGGCAAACCAAGCACTTGGCTACACTTCGAGCCACACTCCTCTTCATACCATGCCACCAATAATTCAGACGAAGATCCTGGTACATCTTGGTGCCACCAGGATGCACAGAATACGGCGAACTGTGTGCCTCCACCATCAGCTCTTCTCTGATATCCCCAGCTGGCACACACAACCTGGCTCCAAACCTCAGCGAGCCATCCTCATGAATCAAAAAGTCAGTCCGCAGACCGGCTTCCACCTGCTCCCGAATCCTCACCAGCTTCAGATCCTCGGCCTGGCCAGCCTTAATCCGATCCACGATCGTCGACTGTACCTGCATGTACATCAACGACGAAGCCTCTCCCGGAAGAACAATCTCCACGCCAGACTCGCAAAAATCCTGCTGCAATCTCCACTGCGAGGTCAAAATCATCACCGATGGAAGCCTACTCAAAGCATCCGGAACCACATTCACCTTGCCAGGGTGAAACTGCAAATCAATATCATAATCCGCCATAAGCTCCAACCATCGACGCTGTCGCATGTTGAGCTCCTTCTGAGTGAAAATATACTTCAAGCTTTTGTGATCGGTGAAAATCTTCACTTTCTCACTCAGCAAGAAGTGCCTCCAAATCTTAAGAGCAAACACAACGGCAGTCAACTCCAAATCATGCGTCGGGTAATTCTTCTCATGAACCTTAAGCTGACGAGACGCATACGCCACAACATGCCCATGCTGATGCAACACACAACCGAGACCCTTGCCAGAAGCATCGCAAAAGATCTCAAATCCACCGCTGCGATCAGGCACAACAAGAATAGGGGCGATCGTCAACCTCTCCTTCAGAACACCAAAAGCACCCTCACAATCACCCGACCAAACAAAAGCAACATCCTTCCGCGTCAACCTGGTCATCGGCTCAGCAATACGAGAAAAGTCCTTAATGAATCGCCGATAGTAACCAGCAAGTCCGAGAAAACTCCGAATCTCAGATGCAGACGAAGGAACAGGCCACTCCCTGATGGCCCGAATCTTCTCGGGATCCACTGAAATACCATCTCCAGTCACCACATGCCCGAGAAAAGCAACTCTATCCAGCCAAAACTCGCACTTCGAAAACTTAGCATACAAACGATGCTTCCTCAAAATTTCCAACACCGTCCTTAAGTGTGAGGCATGCTCTTCCACCGACTTCGAATAGATCAGAATGTCGTCAATAAAGATAACGACAAACTTATCCAAAAAGTCGTAGAAAATCAGGTTCATCAGATTCATGAAAACTGCGGGCGCGTTAGTTACGCCGAAAGGCATAACCACGAACTCTTAGTGTCCATACTTCGTCCTGAACGCTGTCTTCGGAACATCTCCCTTCTTCACCTTCAACTGATGGTAACCACTCCTCAAATCCAATTTTGAAAACACCCTCGAACCTCCAAGCTGATCAAAAATATCATCGATGTGAGGCAACGGGTATTTATTCTTAATGGTCACCGCATTCAACTCCCGATAGTCCACGCACATGCGACGCGAACCATCCTTCTTCTTAACCAGCAACACCGGTGCTCCCCACGGAGACACGCTACGATTAATATAACCCTTCTGCAAAAGCTCATCCAACTGCTTCCGCAACTCCTCCAACTCTGCAGGTGCCATACGATACGGCGCCTTCGAAATCGGCTGCGCACCTGGAACAAGATCGATAGAAAATTCCAAAGCCCGATCAGGCGGCAAACCAGCCATCTCCTCGGGGAAGACGTCGCCAAAATCTCGCACCACAGCTGGCCACTCCAGCTCCATCTGCATAGCCACAGCCTCCACCGGCCTGGCCCGAAATCTGACAGGACCAAGCGAACTGCTACCACGACTGAACTCAAACACTGGATGTCCGGGAATCTCGAACACCACCTTCTTCCTTCGACATTCGATCGTAGCATAGAAGCTCGCAAGCCAATCCATCCCAAGAACTGCATCATAGTTGATGATGTCGTGGACAATGAAATCAGCGAAAAGCTCATGTCCACAGACCACCAACGGGCAAGAATTGCAACCACGATGCACCGAGACCACGCCATTCCCTGTAACGATATTCCAACTTTTAGGGAGAGGGGACGTCGACAAGGAATGCCTCTCCACGAAGCTTCGAGAAATAATGCACATCGATGCACCAGAGTCAAAGAGGACTCGTGTAGGAAATGTGCACACCAAAACCACACCTAATCAAGCAATTAACAATCAAACCCTAGTCTAGCAAACAACCATGTTCAAGCAAACAACACAATCTAACAATCAAAACCAGCTAGGAAAGTAACAGCTAGATTGAGGATTACCTGCGATAACCTCATCCACAGCCTCGCTCTCCGCAGCGGTCATCAGAAAAGCCTGCCTCCTTGGCGGAACAGCCTGCCGAAAAGCATGCCCCTGCGGAACAAGGGCTGCTCCACGGCCAGCAGGAACAGACGCTCGCTGCTGCAATGGCTGAGCTGCAACAGGAGCCCTCCGCAGCTGATTCGCATGCCGACAATCCTTCGCGGCATGGGAAGCATCTCCACAAATCAGACACTGGCCCAAAAACTTCCGACACTGATCCTTGACGTGGCCAGGCTTGCCGCAGAAATGGCAAGACTTCAGAATAGGCCCTCCTGGCCTCTTAAACTGAGCAGACTGATTAGGCCTGAATCCAGGTCTAACCACAGCTCTCGCCTGTTCCACAGGCCTCTTTCCAGCACCAACAACAGACCCCCTCCTCTGGTTCACGAGCAGCTCCTGCCTCTTGGCAGCGACCAGAACCTTCTGATAAGACTCCCGGTCAGAGGAGGTCACAAAGCTTTGGAGCTCCGAAGCAAGCCCCTGCAGGAACCTCTGAGCTCTCTCCTCAGCGTCCTGCACCATCTTCGGTGCAAACCGACTCAGCCTCATGAACTCTTGGTGATACATGTCCACCGACGAGTTCCCTTGCTTCAGATCGATGAAACGCTGCAGCATCTCCTCCCTGGCAGCATTCGGGAAGAACTCACCATCAAACCTAGCCTTGAAGGTAGCCCAGACGATCGGCTCCACCAACATCTTCTCTTCCGCATCCCACCAATTCCGAGCATTATCCTTGAGTTGCCTCTTCGCCAAATCAACCCATCCAGCCAGGGTGATCTTGGCCATCTTCAGATTGTCCTCGATGTTCCGAATCCACTCATCGGCAGCCAGAGGACCCTCAGAACCATCAAAATATGCGGGACCCAGCTCCCGAAATTGCTTCGCTCCTGGCTCAGAGCGAGGGGCATCCGGAAGGGCCCGGGTAGCTCGAGCAAGTGGAGCATTCTGGACTTGCAAAAGCACGCCCTGCTGCACTTGCATCATCTGGAGCATCATCCGCATCATCTCACCGCTGGTGGGTTCCCGCTCAGGCTCCTCATCATGAGGGACCGCACCACTACCCCCACCACGGGTGAAACGTCTTCCTGCCATCTAGTGACACAGAAAACGAATCAGATTAGACTCATAGCTTATGACATCGGACGTCGAACTTAGTTTATTGGACATTCTAATATTATTATCGCTATTCCAAAAATCGCAGTTACAAAAGGACCTGCATGGGCCACCAACAAAACCTGTCACGACCCGCTTCCCTAAAATGGAGGCGAGACGTGAAAAGGTCCGCACGAGAGTGGAGCTGTGAAGCCCCAAACCCGATAAGCGTCAAAAATTCATAATCAGGTCCCTGTAACCACAACGGAATAACAATAATAACACAAGCAGAGACTGAAATAAAATCTCACATCTCATAAATTGTCCAACAAGAAAATAAGTCCAACATCCAGAAAAGCCACCAGGCTAAAAGAAAAGAGTCTAAAGGCCCAGAACAAGGCCAACAAAAGCAGCAACAACAACAAGTATAGGTGCTACGCACCGATAACTAAACAACTGTCTAACAAAAGTAAAACACAACGAAGACACTAGGACTGGTCCCCAGTGTCCACGTACTCCCCGTCAAACACAAGCTCAGGCTCGGCGTCAGCAAACACCTCGTCCTCAACAAGGTACTCGGGCTCAGGATCTAACATGTGTCACCCAAAAGAGTAAAGGGGCACATGTCAGCAAGTCTAAAAGACTTGGGCAAGGAAACTGAAAGTAAGGCAACTAGCAACCTAGCAGTTTAGTATGCATGACATGGCAGTTATAACATGAGTGCACAATTGAAACATGGCAAGACAATTTGTACAAGAGAACAGTCATCGGGACTAGACAAGACAAGACAAGACAAGAGTAGCCACGCTACTATCAATCTCAATCAATTCACTATTCACGTTGTTTGTAGATGTTTACGCCTTACAGCTGAATGGTTTTACATTCGCTGATTGGCCGCTTAACAACTACCCCAAACCCAAGAGTTTACGCCTTACCACTGCAGTTGCTGATCGGGCAGACTCCCAGTTGATTGGTCGCTTAACTCTTACCCCCAATACACACACGTAATGGAGCCAGGGTCCCCACACATGAGCTCAGCAAGTGAGCCGGGGTTGCCCCGCACATGAGCTCGCATTCTTAAACATTGGCGTAGGGGTGCACCTAGCCGGAAACACGCAATTCGGGCATTGGCTATCAACCAACACATGGCCCGCTTCTAGAACACGAGCCAGGAACACAAGCATTTGTAGCAAAGCTACGCAATCACAGAAACACTTAAAGAATGCAATGACATGACATTTAATTTGCATACCGTTAATGGAAAGTAAACATGACATGGTAATTGTGCAACATGCTAAATGTCGGAACTAGTTTCGTTGTCAAGCTAGTTCCCCAATTTGCGCCTAGGCGAGTATCATTTCGTCGCCTAGCCTCTTTTACGCCTACAACAAGAAAATGGCCCTAAACATGGCCTAAACCCTAAGTGGCAAGTTTCACTTGCCTAGCACCGGGGATGACGACCACTTCGTCACACAGATGCCAATCTACGGGGAAATCGCTGTTTTGGGGGAACAATCAACAAACAACATGAAATTTTATTAGGGTTTCATAAAAATATAAATAGGTTAAGAAAACAACGGTAGATCGATTTCTTACCAAGAGGAGACGGAAGAAACACTCCGGGGAACCCTAGGATCAGATCTGGAAAAAGATTGGAGAAGTTTGGGGGAAACTAGGGTTTTGGGGGATTTGGGGATTTTGATGGGTTTTGGTGAGATTTCGGGGAAGATGAGAGGTAGATGGAGTGAATGGATGGTTTGGATGATGGATTTAGGGCTTGGAATGGAGAAATGAAGCTTGGAGGAAGATGGGGGTTGTAGGGGGAAGATTTTAGGGTTTTGGGTCGTGTTGGAGAAGATGAAATCGTTTGGGTTGGGTTTAAATAGGTTGAGCTGGCGGCTGCCCAGAAATTAGGGTTTTAACACAGGGTTAGTCGGTCAAAGAGCAACCACTGACCGACTAGTTTGGCATCTAGTCGGTCGGTCGACCAACGCAGACCGACTAAGTGCAAACAGTAACTCCTGAACGAAAATAGGATTCTAGAGTTAGTCGGTCCATGAACAAATACTGACCGACTAGTTTGGCATCTAGTCGGTCGATGAACGTTCTTAGACCGACTAAGAGTAAACAGTAACTCAACTAAAATTAAGACGATGAGTTAGTCGGTTAAAGAAGCATTGCTGACCGACTAGTTTGCAACCTAGTCGGTCAACCAACGTTCTTAGACCGACTAACGATAAACAGTAACTCATGAGAAATTTAGAAAGCCAACTAGTCGGTCCAAGAAGGATTGCCGACCGACTGGATCGTCATCTAGTCGGTCGGTGGCCCTTCTTACACCGGCTAATGAGCACCAAAAGTTTCGATACGGAGCGCGGGGCCCCGGGATCGATTCCTAAGACTCCTAGGCTTGATCTAATAGTTAGATACGACCGTTATGAAGTCCGTCACGAATGACTTACTTCGAAATCGACGATCCTAAGGAAGAAACGAGAAAATACGACGAATCGATCGAAAATGAAAGCTACGGAGACGAAAACCACACATGAGGAGAAAATCCACCAAAACATATATTATATTATATTAAATCCAGATACACGAAAAGCAGTCGTTACATGCTGGATGTGGGTCCATGAAATCAATGAGTAGTAAAAGGGACTCAAAGTTAGACATTGTGGTGTCTGATCATCATCCTTACAACATCATTAAGTCATACGCTCCCTGGGAAAGGAGTGATGTTGTAATACGTATTCATACTACGTATGCATTTGACCATTGGGTTAGAATAGTAATTGTGTTTACTATTATGTGAGACCCAAAGACCACATGGGTCTTAACTACTTACCCTTATGGACTCTAATTGGTTCCTTTAGATTTGACTAGGTGATCGCTGTCTTAGCATGTTGCTTATGGACCATGGTAAATTCGGTCCGGTGGGGCATATTAGAAAAGCGAGTCAAGTCAAGATCGAAAGGATCGCAAGAAGAGGAAGATTAATTTCATATTCACATTCGGACTTTAGAGATTCAAAGCTGGCCAGCCTATTGTAATCCAGAAGTGATTCAATTGTTGAATATAAAGTATAAGAAATGTGAAGAATTAATCTAGGGTAAAGCATGTGTTGATCTACTCAACTTTGCACCCCAAAGAGTGTTGTGTATCTTTAACAAGTGCACAACAGCGGACTCTATACGCATGACGGTCACACGGTCTATTTCTCGGTATGATAAATTGAAGAACTAAAGGAAAAGATGTTTCCTTACAATCCCCTCAAGTGTGACTGGGAGATGTTGGATATGGACGACATATATACACCCATGAGGGGATGTATGAGGGTACACGGACCTTGGATGTCGCGTGCATGAAAGCATGTGCGAAGGGAACCTTTTCATGTGTGAAAAGGACCACTCGATAAGTGGAAAAAGTCACTTTATAAGTGCAAAAAGGCACTTGATAAGTGCATAATGAAGAGGATAAGGAAATGTGCTAATATAGGCTAATAAGCTTATATATGGTTATTTCCTACAATAACTACCCCTTAGGCCTATAAATAGGACCCAAGGGTAAGGCTTTTAAGGCTAATCCTTCATGCCATAAGTTTGCATAAGGTAAACCTTTTCCTCTTCTCCCTTCCATTTAGTTTTTCTTCCAAATAGAGATTTAGACGGTGGAAACTCTGCTTCGATCCTCTGTGACGAAGTACTGACCGTTGTGGCAAATCCGAGGGCGAAGTTCAGAGACTACGGTGCCGCGTACGCGAACGTAAGTCTCTCCTCTTCATTCGATCCTAACATCATCATTTTGACAGGATCCAACAAGAGGAAGGTATAGATTTCGAAGAATCATTTGCTCCGGTAGCTAGATTAGAATCTATTAGATTGTATTATCCTTTGCATGACATAAAGATTTTAAACTCTTTCAAATGGATGTTAAAAGTGTGGTTTTAAATGGAGATGTCGTTGAGGAAGTTTATGTTTCTCAACCTCCGGGTTTTATAAATGAAAAATTTTCAAATCACGTTTTCAAACTTAAGAAAGCACTTTATGGTTTGAGACAAGCTCCTCGAGCTTGGTATAACTGCCTAAAGAACTTTCTTTTGGATTTGGGTTTTAAAATGGGTGAAGTTGATTCTACACTATTTGTTAAGTATTCGAATAATGATATTCTTTTAGTTCAAATTTATGTTGATGATATCATTTTCGGTGCTACTAACTTCACTCTTTGCGAAGAGTTTTCTAATGTCGTGAAGGACCAATTTGAGATGAGCCACATGGGTGAGCTCAAATATTTCTTAGGTCTCCAAATTCGCCAAATGAATGATGGAATCTTCATCCACCAAACCAAGTACACTGTGGAGTTGCTAAAGCGATTTGGAATGGAGAATGCCTCAGGCAAGAAGAATCCAATGAGCACTACTACACATCTTGATAAAGATACGGGCGGCAAAGATGTAGACATTCGTCTATATCGAGGTATGATAGGTAGTTTATTATATCTTACTGCTAGTAGGCCCGATATTATGTTTGTCGTATGTGTATGTGCTCGTTATCAGTCTCAACCTAAGAAATCTCACTTAGTAGCGGTAAAACGTATTTTCCGTTATTTAAGTTACACACTCGACTTCGGATTACTTTATCCAAAGTCTAGCACATATGAGTTAATCTCATATAGTGACGCAGCTTATACGGGATGCAAATCCGACAGGAAAAGTACTAGTGGCCCTTGCCATTTTATAGGAAATTCTCTTGTCTCTTGGTTTTCCAAGAAGCAGAATTCTGTATCACTTTCAACCACCGAGGCGGAATATATTGCCGCCGGTGATGCGTGTGCTCAGGTTCTTTGGATGAGACACACTTTTAAAGACTTTGGTATAAACTGTGATACTTGCCCTATCATGGTGGACAACCAAAGTGCAATATGTCTCTCTAAGAATCCGATACACCATTTCCGTTCTAAACACATAGATGTCCGTCACCATTTCCTTGATGATCATGTTGCTAGAAAGGACACCATTTTAGTGTATGTTGAAACCCAGAAGCAAATCGCCGATATTTTCACGAAACCACTCAAGGAAGACTCCTTTGTGCGGTTACGTCGAGAATTGGGGATTATGGGTGAATCCGAGATTTAGGATTTATTTTGTTCAATAATCTTGCATGATAATAATTTTCTTTATATTTGCTCATGCTAGATGTGTTGAGATTTTCTGGATTTTTGGTTGAATTTTCGGAATTTATGCTCGAATTATTCATGAACGTCGTATTTATGAATTTAGATGTTTTATGGGGTAGATTAATGATGTATGAGAGTATTTCGATGTTTCGTCCAAGTGCGATTAGGAGAGAACTCAAAATTTCTGGATTTCAAATTTTTGGACTCTCTTAGTCGGTCCAAGTTCATTGGCCGATCGACTAGATTGTGTTCTAGTCGGTCAGTGAATGAACTCAGACCAACTAATTCATGCCATTTTTGACTATCTATTACTGTTTGCAGTTAGTCGGTCTAAGCTCATTGGCCGAACGAATAGATTGGATTCTAGTCGGTCAGCACTTGAACTGAGACCGACTAATTGCGCAGGGACAGCTGTGTCTTTTGGCATTCCTGATCGACTTAAACTCTCCCCCGCACCGATTAGAATTCATTCTAATCGGTGCGCGTTCACTCTAAAACCCAAAACCCCTTCGTCTCCTCTCCTCCTCCACCGTCCGACCGCCGTGTGTCGCCATTTCTGGCCATCTCCGACCCTTGCCGATCACTCTCCTCCTCCTTGGGTAAATCTCCTCCCTCTCTCTTAGCTCCTAGGGTTTCATTCTAGGTCAAAATTCGATTTCCGTCGATCTAGGGTTTGTATTAGGGTTTCTTCGTTCGATTTTGTGTCGATCTCGTGCGTTGATTGTATTGTCTCGTCTCGAGTATGGCGAAGACATGTATTCCCCATCTGTCCCTCTAATCTGTCTCCCATGACCGTCGAGTCTCCTCCTAGGGACCCCTCTCAACCCAAACGCCGCGCCAAATCGACCCATCCATCTTCCTCTTCGCCTCCTCTTAAGAAGAAGAGGACGACAACTGCGAAGCCTAGAGCCACATCTCAGCCCAAGTCCAAGACTACTTCATTTCGTGCTCCCACTCCTCCCGCTTCTGACTCCGACGAGGAATATATTCCTGAGTCCGAGCCTACCGATAGGGCTCCTACTCCTCCTCCTCGATCTAGCACTCGTCCTTCTAAGGGGAAGGCTCACATGCCTTTGGGCGGTGTCGATATATCGTTGTGTCGCTATGACCCGTTGTGTCTCACGGCTTACAACCGTATTGAGCACTGTCCATTGATATTAGATCACTTCGTTCAGTTCTTAGATTTTCCACATCTCGCCGATCTTCTTTCCTATAGCGGCCTTTTAGACTATCTTCGCCATGACCCCAAGGCGAACCCTCACCCGTACCCACGACTCGTCAAATTATTCTATGCTAATCGAGTCCGTGGTGAGTATGATGACACCCACCCCATTGAGACCACTGTCTTGGGGACACGTATTGTCCTCACGGCAGAGATCTTAGGGGAGTTGATAGGTGTCTCATGCTCTGGCCTACTTCTTGCTGATATCTCCATGGATGATATCCACGATCTTGATCAGGCGATGCTTTCTGAGATGTTTCATGTCATCCCTCCTGCCATGATTGGCATTCCCTCCAAATCATTTAAGCCGAACACTTGGGTTATCAATCTTATCTTGAAGTCGTGCCTCCTTCCGAAGTACGGCTCCTCTAGCTTGCCATCCCAGTCGTTCCTCAAGCTGATCTACGCTCTTTTCATGGGGAGCGAGATCAATTGGGCTCGTATTATCTTAGATAAGATGGACTCTTTTGAATGCATCCGAAAGTCCACCAAATCTGCTCACATTCCATATCAGTGCCTATTGACTCTCGTTTTCCGTCATTTCGGTGTCCCTCTCCCTCCCGATGATCAGCGTCCTCTGGGTCCTCCCTGAATGCGACGACCATCAAGAAGTCTCTTGCGGTGCTTCGTCACATTCAGAGGACGACCCCTTCAGCTTCAGCTGCTCCTGCTCCTTCTCCTACTCCGTCACTCGCTGAGTTTGCAGTTTCTCTGAGACGTGTGGAGTCTCGTGTTTCTCGTTCTGAGGAGATGCTAGCTCGCATCTGCTCTCACTTGGGCATAGAGGTTCCTCCGTCAGTTTCTAATGACGAGGAGATGGATGATGCTGAGCTCGAGGAGCTTGTAGGATCTCCTCTTCGTGCCCCAGAGGGTACGTCTGCTGCTGCTACTTCTGCTGGTGCTCCCGAGAGCACACCTGCTGCCACCATTCCTTCGGTGGATACGTCTTCTGCTGCTCCCGAGACCACTCCTGTTGTGACTCTTCCTTCTGTGGACACTCCAGTCGACCCAGTGACCACCACCCCTTCGGCAGAGCCTGCTGCTGCTGTTGATCCTCCCTCCACCTCCTGAGCTTGCGTTGGAGGACTCTCACATGTGCTTCTGGATGATATATTTTGTAGTGAGAGAGTGGGGTAGGATAGTTGGTGGTTATGGATTTTTGATATTTTTGGATGTTTTGATGATACACTTTTTTGTTGTATGTTCCTTTTGATGTCTGTTGAGACATATGTTGTATGTGTGCACCGATCTTTCGATCGTTTTTATGTATGTTGGCGGATGTATACATTTTGGTGTACCATGTTTTATATGTATATATATACATCGTGTTGCCATTCATTTCTGTGTGCACATCATATTTCTTTGTCTCTGGTGATTGATTTCGTCGCTCGATGATAATATTGGTTAAATAGAATTCCTTTTATGAAAACATAGAATTATTTTCCATGCACTAAATTAACCAAGAATGTTGATATTGGAGAGTATGTTCCATAACTCAATATATGAGATTGATTTGAGTTTTGATGATTTCATTTTTCGATTTTCGACTAAGGTCTCATTGACACGCTTTGATTTTCTTCGTATTTTACGTTGGTGTCATTTAGACCGTGGTCGTATTCTTCGACTCTCGTGCTTTTATTTTTTAGCCATTGTTGTTGTCGTTGTTCTCCTCCCGCTCTTTTTGCTTATGCCAAAGGGGGAGAGAATTAATAATGACAATGTGCTAAATGATTATTAAAAGCAATTTACCGTGAATCTAAGTTGATATGTTAGATTCAGGAGGAGTTAAGATATAAAAATGGATTTCAAATTTGATATTTCAATAATTGGATTTTCATTTTATACTTTCCTCGTCTGCTTGATGCGTATGATTATTATTTTATTTGGAATTAATGTGTCATCAATGCAGGGGGAGTAAGTAAATTTCATTTGAATCATTATTATTGATTATTATTTATGTTGGTTTGTCATCACCAAAAAGGGGGAGAATGTTGAGTATTGACTCCCCGGATTTGGTTTTGATGATGAACAAACATAAATATCGTGAACTATTCTTTATGAGCGCAGTTATGGAGTTCGTCGCCAAAATTCTATGTACATAAAAAGCGACGTCTCAAGACTTCTCAAAGCGCATGATCGCGTGCCTGAAGCTTCGTTGAAGCTCTAGGAGCATTATTGAAGTCAAGAGATTCGGAATGAAGCTTTTGAAGACGGTTCGTCATGTTTTATTTATAGTTTTCTAGCTTCTTTTCGTAGAATGTTAAGCCTTGAGTAGGTCTTACTTGATTATCTTCATAACGCTCATATCTTAGAGCTAGGATTATCATAGAAGCCCATACAAACTTTCCTGAAGCTTCGCGCTTCGTTTCGCGGCTTCTGGTGCATCTTAGTTGGTTCAAGAAGAAGTACCAACCGACTAGATGGCAATCTAGTCGGTCGGCAATCCTTCTTGAACCGACTAGATCTCCTTGCTCAATTCAGCCTAGACACTATTTATCAATTAGTCGGTCCAAGAAGGCTCACCGACCGACTAGTTGTCAAACTAGTCGGTTAGGAATCCTTCTTAGACCGACTAGTTAAGCCTTCATTTTTCAGCCTGAGTTACTGTTTACAGTTAGTCGGTCCAAGAACATCTGTCGACCGACTAGTTGTGAAACTAGTCGGTTGGAATTTGTTCTTAGACCGACTAGTTCAACTTGTATTCAGCCTATTTGATTTCATCTCTTAGTCGGTCAAAGAACACTCACTGACCGACTAGTTGTGAAACTAGTCGGTTGGCAAGTCTTCTTAGACCGACTAGTTCTATCTTCCCTGAACTTTCTTTATTGGATGTGAGGCTGTTAGTCGGTCCATGTTGAATCACCAACCGACTAGTTGTGAATCTAGTCGGTCAGTGATCCTTCTTAGACCGATTAGACTGCTTCAGAAATAGATCCGTTGGAGCATTAAATGCACGAATTTTCTCTCTCTCTCTCTTCTCTATCCTATATAAACTTGAGATGCTTCTTCATAGTATTCAAGGCTGATATTAATTGCATTTTAGAGAATCAAAGAGAAGCATTTATTCTCATCTTCCAAGCTTTCATTTCTAAAGAATCTCTCCCTCACTCTTATTTCCAAAGAGAGATTCTCATTGATTGTGAGCCACTCAAGCCAAGAACTTGATCCAAGGTCACCATCTCCTTCTTAGCCTCCCATTGCTGGTCAACATCTTGGAGCTAGGGTTTGGTGCCTTCTTCTTCCCCAAAATCCTTCTTGCCCTAAAATCGTAAGTTTTACTCAAGGCATAGGGTTTTGTGGTAAGCATTTCATATTTCATTTACTTTGATATTGCAAGTATTTCTCTCGGTTGTGAGAGTTGTTTGTGATCCCGGTTTGTGGGAGTCACAATTTCATTTGTGTATGATTTGATCTTGTAGAGGTTTTCTACAAGTATTTCATAGTGCAAATTTGAGTTAGAGGTTTCTAACTCAAGTATCCGAAGGGGATCCGGGTGGTTGGGACGTAGGATCACTGGGAACAAGTCGGGGAGACTTGGCTGGATCCGAACCCGTTATGTCGTCTGTTTGCGATTGTCTTTTATTGTTGTCACTTTTCATTTCCGCATTGTTGGTTGTGTTTGCATGATAATTAGGAATAATTACTCTTGATTATTTTAAAGTACTATTCATCCCCCCCTCTAGTACTTGTGCAGTAGCTATCAGGGCATTACATGTTTGTACTCTTTTTCCTTAACTGTGGTTTTTCCCACAGGGTTTTCCATAGCTAAAGGTTTTAACGAGGCAAACCTCATCAACTCAGGATCCTGAAGTATCCACCTCATGCGAGACTCCTACTACACTCAGAATCCTGAAGTATCCATGAGTAGAGTCCATACCTATGGCTGGATAAGGGAGAGTGTTGTGAATGGATATTACTGAGTTGGTTATGAACATGGCTTATCTTAAAGATAAGACTGTATATATTGTATCGTATCTCTGTACGCTCCTCCTATACTATAAATAAAGAGCAGGTGGTTCCTCCCCCAGATGATGATTCATAACAATAACTCAAATTACATCCATAACAAAATTTGCATTTTGCCTAATTTTAGTGCATTTTCCCTAAATTTAAGCGTTAAGGCCTCATGAGTTACTAAATTTGCAGTTTGCCCCCTCAGAATAAAAAGTGATAAACGCTAGTGTTTGTTTAACGCGGAAGTGCGGAACTTCTTTGGGCACCTACCATTTTACTCCGTGCACATACTGCTACAATAATTTGAAATTTTATTAAACTGTCAGTTAAAAACACAGAAATATCCATTATAAAATTTAGTGACCGCGAACAACATGCAAAAAATTTGCATGTTGTGCGCAGTGAGTAATTTTTGCTTGTTGTGTGCAGTGAGTAAAAATCGTTGTGCTCCCCAAAATTACTCACCGCACACAACATGCAAAAATTTTGTGCAACGATTTTTGCACAAAATTTTGCATGTTGTGTGCCGTTAGTAATTTTGAGGAGCGCAACGATTTTTACTCACCGCACACAACAAACAAAAACAACATGCAAAAATTTTGTTTGTTGTATGTGTCAGGACACTGTCTATGAGGAAAACACTAGAAGGGGGGTTGAATAGTTTTTATAAAATTTAAATGATTGTTATACCAATTTAAATTCCTAACCAACTATAAATACAGAATTGTAAATAAAACCAAAATGAAACAATGCTAACACAAAGTATGTTTCAAGGGTTTGGATTACCCAAGTCAACCCCCGACATGTACCTGGTAATCCTACGTCCCTTCCACCCGGATACATCTGGATACTCAAGTTAGAACACTAACTTGAGATTTCCTTTAAACCCACATGTAGCAACCCTACAAGTGAAATCAAAACACAATCGATGTCCTTGACTCCCACAACTTGGGATCAAGCAAACCACTCTCACAACCGAGAGCAAAGCTAATATCGAAAGAAATGAAATAATGAAATAGCAACACTTACAATCACCTATGCCATGAAGTAGAACTTGAAGGAGCAAGTTTATTGTGTGTTGAAGTCTCTTCCAAGCAGAGAGAAAGCTCTTTCTCTTGTCACCACCAATTGACTAGAGGATATCACTTTGATTCTAGGTTGGAGAACAAGAGAGAATGAGATTGGAAATCTAGGACTTTTAGATTTGAGAGCTTTGAAAAACTTGAAGATGAAAGCTTATGGTTTTCAAGAGATGATCAAGAAGTGGAACCCCTCAATGGAACAGTAGAAGCACTCTTTATAGGTTCTCTAAAATCCTCAAACAGAATCCCCAAAACCCCCTTTTAAATCCGTGGAGAAACAACCAACAGATAGAATTTACACACTCGACAGTCGACCGATGAAGAAACAATAGTCGACTGCTGCACTGTGTCAGAGGGTAGGTAATAATTCAAACGGTAACTTACCACATAGGACAGTCGAATGATGAAGGTCTGACATGCGCCTATAAACCTAACATGCAACTGAGCAAAACATGAGTAAGTTGAGAAAACTCAGGAAGTTTTGGGAAGAAGGGACGTGCGACTGATGTGGTTTACACAGGCGCATGTGCTTTGGACAGTCACCTGTGAAACCAACATCAGGCGTCTGGTCGCAACTAGAAGAGCTTGTTAAACACCAATTGATAAGACAAGGATCGACAAGCGATTGAAGAAGAATTCACAGGCGCCTATGCCATAGACATGCGACTGTGAAACTGACATCAGGCATCTGGCCGAAAGAAGCCAAGTAAATGATCTTTGGGCAAGAGAGGGACATGCGACTGACTAACAAGTCACATGCACATGTAACTTGGACAAGCGCATGTACTTTGTACAACAGTCGCCTGAGGAAAGTTATAGCTAAAAGCCCAAAAACCAAATGATAAAGTATGTGCAAAACAAACGACTGTAGAACAAATCACAGGCGACTGTTTGGAGACAGGCACCTGTGAGATGTTCATCAGTCGCCTGTTGAAATCCAAAATGCACATGCTTGAGATTTATGAATTGGAGACCAAGGAAATGTGATCTAATGATTTTCTAGGACAGAAAAAGAGATGTGTGTGTGCTCCAATATAGTTCTACTTCTAGGCTACATACTAGAAGAGAATAAAAAAATTACATCTTGAATTAGCATCTCTTCTTTCCATAGAATGAGCTTGAAGTCTTCTAGGAGTTTCATTCAACATCTTTGATCATCCAATCCACTTTTCATGCTTTAATTGATCCTTGAGTGACATCCATTGCTAATTGATCTTCATGATATGCTTAGGCAATGGATTAACTGCAGGTAGGGGATTAGTCACAAGTATTTATGTTTCCTCATCATCAACACCAAGTAGGGAGAAGTCCAATACTCAACATTCTCTCCCTTTTTGATGATGACAAACAAACAAAAATAAAAAGATAAATAATTGTGCTTAATGAATACTTACTCCCCCTACATAGATGCAAATCAAGTTAGTCAATATACATAAGGGCATCTATAGATCAATTGAAGCAAACAAGTAAGATATGCATGAATGAAATGATTTCAATGTTAGAAATTTAGGATTTTATAATCCAAGTTCATTATATCTTACTCCCCATGAATCTAAGACAACTTCATTCTTAGATTCAAGTTTAGAATTTACTTAGCACAAAATTATAATATGTTTATTTCTCTCCCCCTATGGCATTATCCAAAAGGTGGGAGTATAGAACAACAACAATAGTGCTAAATAAGTACTAAAACAATCATGAGAGTCTAAAGAATGTGATATATATCGAATGTGATACCACAATAAAATCGAGAAAACACGAAGGTGCATCATAATGATATATACCAAATACGCATCAACAAAAGAAATTTTGGTTGACTATAGAAACGAGAATCCAATATCAACATTTCAAAGGTAAGAAAATGTCTCACATCACATCATGTATATAATAGAGAACATAAAGAGACACACTTGTACAATGATACACAATGGATCACAATATAATATAGAGACACAAAGAGAAACATCATCATATATATAATCCAAAGATACACGGAGTGTATAAAATAACAGACCACTCCACATCCAAAAGAATTAACCAGGAGTTAAAAAGGAGACTAACTCCTAATACTATAGTAACATCATCTATAACAGGTGATACAAGCACCAAATACAACTTCCACAGATATATAAAAACAACCATAGACTCAAACCCTTAACAAAAACAAGTCCTAAGGTGAGGCCGTCTCCAAAACACCATCAATCGATATGGATCATTATGGGATCCGAAGGACGACCTGAGCAACGAAACATCACACGAGCAGATCGACAAAGAGGGCATACATGAGCCTTCCTCTTGGACGACGAAGCAACGCCACGAGCAGCATGTGCAGAAGGCTGACTGGACTCACCAGAAACATGCACAAGAGGCTGAAAGGTAGTGATAGGAGGGGACAAAGAGACCTCAGCAGGAAGAGCCTGAGTGTCACCGGTAGGATGTGGAACGACAGTGGGTGTAGGAGGAACAACAGAATGTGAACGCCCTCAGAAGGTGGAAACATAGCATGAAGGGAGGCTGGAACAGGAAATCCTTGATATACAAATGACTTGTAGGACAACTCAAGGAGAAGTGAAAGCTTCTTATTCATGTCAAAAACTTTCATATCAAGCACAGAGACTCGCTCATTCAACTGAATGAGGAGTGGCTCAGGCGACGAAGCAGGAGGAGATAGAGATGATGGCATAACAAGATGCGAAGGAGGGTACAGCCTCAGATACCGAAGGAGGAGGGTCAGTGATAGATATACCCAGAAACTCACTAGAAGACGGCGATGACTGAGGACTCTGAGAGCATGGTGAGGATGGAGAACCCTTAGGCGAGGAGACTTCGAAACGACGTAAGTAGGAGGAACGCGAGAATTTCTGCACGGCTTTGAACCAAGACGCCTCAGTCCTCGGTGCCATGAGCAAAAGAAAATTGAGTGAAACAACTAATTGGGGCGCGAAATGAAAAGGAGATACCAATCAAAGGATGAACGACGGATGATGAGAGATACAAGAGCTCGAACGAGTCAACGGGGAGAGGAATCAACTGCTAGGAGCTCCAAATCGATGAAGAAGACGAAAAGATGGTCAATGTTTGAAGGAGGAGGACGAGGGAAATTGATCGGATGAGAGAGAAAAATTCGACGCCCACGATAATATAAGTTGGGGGGCAAATGAATCTGGGTCGTTGGATCGAAAGATCGACAGTTTAGATTAAGTTATCAAACTGCCACAGACGTGGACAGTCGACTGCTGTACAATTGTCAGTCGACCGGTCGAAAAATAGAAAACTGACTTGGGTAGATAGACAGGTGCATGTTGAGTAATTTACAGTCGCATGGCAAAGTGACAGGTGCCTGTAAAATACGCAACAGTCGCCTGACAAAAAGTTAACAAGTTTGAAGAAATGATAGAAAAATATCAAGATCAAGGCAGGCTCCTGACGAACAAATTTCAGTCGACTGTCGGATAGACAGGCGCCTGTAAATTATACATCAGTCGCATGTGTGAAAAGAACACATTTCAGACAAAAAATAGAGTTGATAAAGTTGGGCAGGCGACTATTGAAGGATTGACAGTCGTCTGTCCTGGTCCAAAAATGGAGGATAAGGCTGAAATCAAGAGAATTAAGACAACTCACCCTAAGACCTATACTATAACTATTCTCTAATCATGAATCATGAAATCACTATCAAAACAATATAGATTAACATACAAATCATGTATATTAATCCAAACAGACAAAATTATCAAAATCTCAAATACATCTCACTGAAAAATATATGATAACATATAACATATCAAAACATGAGATGTGAAATGATGACATGAGTTCAAAGCATGATATATAATAAAAGTATGAACTCCTATAATTCAGATTCACCCATAATCCCTAATTCTCTACACAACCTCACAAATGAATCTTCTTTAAGAGGTTTAGTGAAGATGTCGACGATTTGTTTTTGGGTTTCAATGTACTCTAAGATGATGTCCTTCTTAGCTACATGATCATTAAGGAAATGGTGTCTCACATCTATGTGTTTGGTACGGGAGTGATGTACCAGATTCTTGGAAAGAAAAATTACACTTTGGTTATCAACCATGATAGGGCAAGTATCGCAATTGATACTATAGTCTTTGAGCGTGTGTCTCATCCAAAGAACTTGTGCACATGTAAGACCCGTGGCAATATATTCTGCTTTAGTCGTGGACAATGACACCGAGTTCTATTTCTTGGAAAACCAAGAAACTAGAGAAATTCCTAGAAAATGGCAAGTGCCACTAGTACTCTTCCTATCGGATTTGCATCCGACAAAATCGGCATCACTATATGAGACTAACTCATATGTGCTAGACTTAAGGTAAAGTAACCCATAATCTAGTGAATTGATTGAGGTAACGAAAAATTCGTTTAACCGTAATTAAGTGTGACTCTTTAGGTCTAGCTTGATATCTAGCACAAAGATATACGGAGAACATAATACCGTGCCTACTAGCGGTTAAGTAAAGTAAGATACCGATCATACCTCCATATAGACGAACGTCTACATCTTTCCCGTTCTCATCCTTGTGTAGATGTGTTGTCGTACTCATGGGAGTCCTTTTGCTTGAAGACGATTCCATCCCGAATCGCTTGATAAGCTCCCCGGGGTACTTTGTTTGATGTATGAAAGTTCCATCATTCATTTGCCAAATTTGTAGTCCAAGGAAGTAGTTGAGCTCACACATATGGCTCATTTCGAATTCATCCTTCATAGACTTAGAAAATTCTTGTCAAAGATTAAAGTTAGTAGAACCAAATATTATATCGTCTTTATAAACTTGAATTAAAAGGATGTCATTTTCATAATCTTTAATGAAAAAAGTTGAATCAACTTCACCCATTTTAAAACCTAAATCCAACAGAAAGGTTTTGAGTCGATCATACCAAGCTCTAAGAGCTTGTCTCAACACATATAATACTTTCTTAAGTTTGAAAACACGGTTTGAAAATTTTTCATGAATGAAACCGGGTGGTTGAGAAACATAAACTTCTTCATTAACAATGCCATGTAAAAATGCATTTTTAACCTCCATTTGAAATAATTTAAAAAATTTATGAGATGCAAAAGATAAAAGTAATCTAATAGCTTCTAATCTAGCTACAGGGGCAAAGGATTCTTCGAAATCAATACCTTCCTCTTACCGATAGCCTTGAGCTACTAACCTTGCTTTATTCATTGTGATGACCTCGTTCTCTTCGGTCTTGTTCTTAAAAATCCACTAAGGCCCAATCACTTGGTGACCACTTGGAAGAGAAACGAGCTCCCAAACTTCATTTCTTTCAAATTACATGAGCTCTTCTTCCATTGCAACTATCCAAGAGTTATCTTCACGTGCTTCTTGGATGTTCGTTGGCTCAATGGTAGAGACAAATGCACAATGAGAGAATTCATCAATCCTTGACCTTGTTCGGACACCCACACCAATATCTCCAATTATTTGGTCATGGGGGTGATTACGAATGATCGGATAAACTTTGGGAATACCTGGATCACTTGGAACATCCTCAACAATTTTATTAGTATTGTTAGTCTCAATAATAGAATCATTCAGTTTAACATTACTAATGGAATCACATAAAACGTCAACACTATCATCTACAACAAGAGGAATATCAAAATCTTCATGAAATGATACGTGTAGTGATTTCTCGATCGTTGAAGAGGTTTTGTTGTATATCCGGTAGGCTTTGCTACGTGTAGAATATCCAACAAAAATTCCTACATCAGATTTTGGCTCAAATTTATCTAAGTTACCATAGGTGTTCTTTATAAAACATTTTGAACCAAAAATACAAAAATATTTAACTTGCGATTTTTATCATAAAACAATTCAAAATAAGTTGTGTTCGTTCGGGGCCTCACTAGGATCCTATTAAGTACATAACATGCCGTGTGCACTGCCTCTGCCCAAAATTGTAGTCCAAGATGACTATCATAGAGCATGTGCGAGCACACTCAATTAGGGTCCTATTCTTTCTCTCAACAATACCATTTTGTGGTGGTGCACGAGGAAAAGAAAAATTGTGAGTAATCTCGCTGTCATCACAAAACTTAGTGAAAAATTCATTCTCAAATTCTCCTCCATGATTACTACGAATAGTGATGATGGTGGATCCTAAGAAATTTTGAATTTTCTTTGCAAATATAGTAAACTCTTCAAAAGCTTCATTTTTATTGGTTAAAAATGAAACCTAAGTAAATCTAGAGAATTCATCTACGAAGACTATCCATAACAAGCATTACCTAAATATGCGGTTCTAGTTGGCCCAAATAAATCTAAATGAAGAAATTTTAGGGGCCTCTTAGAAGTTATGCCATCTTTAAGTTTGAAAGATGATTTACTTAGTTTACATCTTTGACATGAATCACAAAAGTTTTTCTTGCTAAAGACAATTTTCGGAAAATCTTTAACAAGATCATGCTTAGCTAACTTATATAAGTGTCTAAAATGAACATGACCAAAACGACAATGCCATAATAGTTGTTCATTTGTATTAGCAACTAAGCAATGTTCTATGGTTTTAGGCAAACTCAAATAATTAATATTTTTACACCTAATACTGGTAAATAAAACATGTGAATCAATATCTACAATTTTACACATACTCTCTCCAAAGTTAACCTTGTAACCCTTGTCACAAAGTTGACTAATGGAGAAAAGGTTATGACGTAAACTACTAACTAAATAAACATTTGTAATAAGTGGTTTGGAATGATTACCGACTTTGCATACTCCAATAATGGTTCCCTTTTGATTACCTCCAAAAGTGTCCGTTGCACTATCCTTAACCACTTCAGAGAGCAATGTGGGATCTCCCGTCATGTATTTGGAGCATCCGCTATCGAGTATTCATCCTTTCCTTTTAGAGCCAATATGTCTATTATTAATCTCTTTCTTCTTCTTGGGTACCTACATAGTATACCATAAGCTCATGGTACCCAAGCCTTGTTGGGTCTAACGGGATTAGCCCTTTGGAAGCCAAGTCCAAGTGGACTTTCGCTTCCCAACATAATTACCACTATTTATCACATCGCTAAAATACGAATTAACATAAGCATTCCTATCATTTACGCTAGTGTTCTTAGGACCCCAAATTGTGTATGTTTTGGGTGTCATTTTCCTAGTTGCATGCACATTTGGTTGAGTTCTATGTGGAGCATGCTTCCTAGGAGCATGAAATCTAACATATGAAGATGGAGGTGGATAAGCATGAGACATATATGTTGGATTTGGATCCTAGCCTGGGGGTGAATAGGCTTATAAAAATATTCTCGGACAACCCACGAGAGATCACATGCAGTTAAAAATACAAGCAGAGTAAATAAGGGGTAATCACAGAGTACGCACAGATTTACCCTGGTTCGGTCGCATCAACGACCTACATCCAGCCCCAAGTAAATACTAGCATTAATATGTTCTTTTTATACAACTACAATGGGGTCCTAGCTCCAACTCCCCACCTAGAACGCACCACACTCAGCAAAGTGCAGAATATTATCAACCTAGTAAATGCGTATCTTGACTGATACAACACGTCAAGACCCTCTTGCCTAGCTCGAACCAGACAAGTCCCAAAAGAACACAAAAGTGGTAAAGTTCCCCCTACAAAGATCTAACAGAAACTACACAAAATAATAATCAGAGTTTAGAATGCTCAGTTTGTGTAGCAATGTCGTCTTCGTCAATCAGCACGTCGCCAGGTCCACTCTGACGCAAATGATGTCTCGATCTGATTCTTGGATCTCAGGATATGCTGCTCCAGCGATAGTTGCACAAACCCAATTCTGAAGTGGTCACTTTGCTGCCGCACTCCCCTTTTCTTTTTCTGTTTGCTTTTTGCTTGGCCAGCACCAATACACAAGCTTTTTGGCCTCTTACTGATTTTCCCTTTGCTCTAATACGTTGAACTTGGCCTTCCCTTTTATTTTGTCTTTAATTACTTTATCACCAGGTTCCTGCAAGCAGCAACACAATAAGTTAGGAATTAAAAGTGAAGTGCTTGCAAACAAAACAGATTAAGTGGGGAATTAAAAAATCAAAAATGAAACTCCGTCATAGATCTCTTAATGATTTTAGATGGCAGCCTTATGAATTCGGTAGCAAGGTGTCACGACAACGAGCAGAGGATGAAGACGACAGCAAAGGTTCTTCTCCGGCAGCAAGATGATCGAGTTCCGATAGTATGGCAGGGCAGCTACAAGGAGATGGCGACAGTGAAGATATTCTTCGACGGCAGGAGGTCACGGCAGCTATGTTCTCGCCGTCGGCTTTAATGGTGGTGCTCGGATCTTCGTCGACGGCAAGAGCAGGGTGAAGAAGAAAGTTTCCATAGCGAAGGGAGTTGTTCACCGGTAGCATGAAGAGTTGTACGATGGCAAGTTGTTGTACCCTATAACAACAAGAGATCGGGAGCAAGCTGCTGGCGACACGCATCTAAAGATCTCTACGGCAACACTTTGGCTTTAGGATGAGCACAGCTTGATAATTGATGTTAATGGCCTCTTGGAGTTTTGGTCAGATGAAGGTCTTGAAAAGATTGTAGCTTGATGGATCAAGACTTGAGGATTGCGGCTTGGTTTTAGAACTAGGCTCTCCTATTCTGTGTTGTGGCCGTGTGAATTTTGGACTAGGTTTCTATTTGCTTTTAGCCACAATCTTCTTTTGAGTTAGAAAATATGGTCGACTTGTATTTTGGTGCTTGGGAAATTTTTGTGTAGGCATGCCTCCTCCTCCTCTTTGGTTGCAATGTTATATAGGATTATGGAGATTGAATTTGGCTCAAATAGAATCCCACAATATAAGGGATTTGAAGTTCAAATTAGAGGACTAATAGGATTTGAATTTGGATTCAAATAAAATAGGAATTTTGAATAGGATATGGAAGAGATTTGAATTGGGATTGAATTTGTATTTGGATGGCAATAATATTTTGGCTTAATCTCTTTGAAGAATTACCGCTTTGTCATTCCTGAAACACACTTAGCACACACGTTAAATAGTTCATTCACGTTTGTTACCATCAAACTAGAGATCCTAGATCGTTGCGTCCAACAATATATGGGTTATATGCAAATTTAGGAGCATGCATGTTATAGGCAACATATGGAGTATGCATGAGATGAGATGGATGTGCATACATGGGAGGATGATGTGCATGAACATATGAATGTGTAGGAGCACGTGCATGAGTATTTCTTATGTGTGGGTTTGCACGCGTCCATGGGTGTGGAGCATAAAATGTGTCATACGAGTCTACATTGAAGTAGGAGATTTCCTACGTGTATGAGTGTTGGTGTACGTATATGCATGACCTTTCTTTTGGTTTCTACCCTTAATGGGTTTCTTGCCAAAAGAAGGAGAGTGTGAAGTGGTGGCATTCTTGGTAGGTTTACTCCAATATTGTTTTTGACACCACTATTGGATGCACCGGAGGATGGCCTCACAAAATCTATAGTTACACCACTATAGGAGGTGCGAGATTTGGATACATTTGCTTCCACATAACCAAGTCCAATACGATGTGTGGCCAAAAATTGGTTTGCAAGCAATTCATTCAATCGCCCTTTCGCTTTGTTAAATCTCTTAACTTGGGAGGACATAAGCTCATATGTCTCCTTAATACAAGGTGGACACACGTGTTTTGAGCTCGTGCATTTAAGTTTTAAGAGAATCATTCTCAACATCCAATTGTGTGTTTTGTGAAGCTAGATCAATACTATCTTTAGAATAATTTTGATCCAGTTGAGATTTGAGGGAATTGGGAATTCACCTTATTTCTCAAGATGTCATTTTGAGAAATCAAATTTGCTTTCTCAAGTGTAAGTGTATCAACAATAGTGTCATTGTTGATGATGCATGTCATGGATGATTTGCTAACATTAGATTTCTTTAAAGTAGTATATCTAAGCATAAGAGATTGATACTTAGAAAATAATTCTTCGTTAGTAATACGAAGTTCATCCATGGTTACCTCGGGTTCATCGTTGTCAATATCACTCTCATCGAAGAATGGGTCTTCTCGGGCCATGAAACACATATGTGCACTCTCACCCTTTACATCCTCGGATTCACTTGAGGAATCTCTGCATGAATCATCGAACGTCCCAACAAGTCCTTTCTTCTTGTCTTTCTTGAATTTGTCGGACTTGTGGTACTTTGGAGCTTTCCACTTTTCTTTGTTTCTAAGCTTTGGACAATCCTTCTTGATGTGCCCCGGCTTGTTATACTTGAAACAAAGAGATGAAGTATCGTTATTGGAATCAAATTTAGATTTGGAAGAAAGTTTAACTTTGCGAGAGAAGTGTTGGAACTTCTTTGCCATTAGCGCCATTTCTTCCAAATCCACTTCGTTCTCGAATTCTTCACTATCGGAGGATAAAGAAGTAGCCTTGAAGGCTAACGCTTTCTTCTTGACATCCATTGGGTTCATCATGGCTCTAACCTTTATTCGGTTCTCCCTTCTTACTTCGTAAGACATGAGAGTACCGATGAGATTTACCATGGTGTAGTTCTTCATGTCATTGACCTCCTCAATGGCGATGGCGATTGCTCTTCTTTCCCATTTTGAGGTCATTACTATGATTATCTTTCTCACCTTATCCTGTTGAGTGTATACTTGACCAAGAGCTTCAAGCTCATTTTTTATATCGGTAAAACGACCGTACATCGTTGCAATGTTCTCATTATCCTGCATATGAAACATATCGAAATTTTGTATTGCAACATATAATTTAGACAACTTTACCTTGTTCGTTCTCTCGTGGGTAACGACAAGATGGTTCCATATTTGATATGCACTCTTACATATGCATACTTTATTGAACTCATCCGGATCCAATGCGCAATGAAAAGCGTTCATTGTCTTGGCATTGTTCACTTCGGTGGACTTCTCGGTGGGAATCCATTTGTCAAATTCTCTTCGGATGGTTCAACATATTCCTTATGGAGGGTTCTCCAAAGAGAAGCACTCCTAAAAAATGTCTCCATCTGGTATTTCCAATAGTCAAAATTCGTGCCATTGAAACACGGAGGACGAAGTGTTGATTGTCATTCAAGACGGTAGATGCACCATCACGATTGTGATTGTTGTACGAAGGAGGTGGAGGAACGTTGTTGTTGTTGTTGGATGCCATAGCTAAACACCTTCGATCTGATACCAATTGTAAGGACACTGTCTATGAGGAAAACACTAGAAGGGGTATTGAATAGTGTTTATAAAATTTAAACGATTGTTATATCAATTTAAATTCCTAACCAACTATAAATACAGAATTGGAAATAAATTCAAAATGAAACAATGCTAACACAAATTATGTTTCAAGGGTTTGGATTACCCAAGTCAACTCCCGACTTGTACCCAGTAATCCTAAGTCCCTTCCACCCGGATACCTCCGGATACTCAAGTTAGAATCCTAACTTCTTTCCTTTAAACCCACTTGTAGCAACCCTACAAGTAAAATCGAAACACAATCGATGTCATTGACTCCAACAACTTGGGATCAAACAAACCACTTTCACAACCGATAGCAAAGCTAATATCGAAAGATATGAAATAATGAAATAGCGACACTTACAATCACATATGTCTTGAAGTAGAACATGAAGGAGCAAGTGTGTTATGTGTTGAAGTCTCTTCCAAGAAGAGAGAAAGCCTTTTCTCTTGTCACCACCAATTGCCTAGAGGATATCACTTTGATTCTAGGTTGGAGAGCAAGAGAGAATGCGATTGGAAATCTAGGGCTTTTTGATTTGAGAGCTTTGAAAAACTTGAAGATGAAAGCTTAGGATTTTAAGAGATGATCAAGAAGAAGTGGAACCCCCTCAATGGAACAGTAGAAGCACTCTTTATAGGTTCTCTAAAATCCTCAAATAGAATCCCCAAAAACCCCTTTGAAATCCGTGAAGAAACAGCCAACAGATAGAATTTACACACTCGACAGTCGACTGATGAAGAAACAACAGTCGACTGATGCACTGTGACAGAGGGTAGGTGAGAATTCAAACGGTAACTTACCACGTAGGACAGTCGACTGATGAAGATCTGACATGCGCCTGTAAACCTAACAGGCGACTGAGAAAACTTCTACAGGCGGCTGAGCGAAACTTGAGTAAGTTGAGAAAACTCAGGAAGTTTTGGGAAGAAGGGACATGCGACTGATGTTGTATACACAGGCGTCTGTGCTATGGATAAGCGACTGTGAAACCAACATCAGCCGTCTGCCTGAAACTAGCAGAGCTTGTCAAACACCAATGTTAAGACAAGGATCGACAGGCAACTGAATAAGAATTCCCAGGTGCCTGTGCCATGTACAGGCGCCTGTGAAACCAACATCAGTCGTTTGGCCGAAAGAAACCAAGTAAATGATCTTTGCGCAAGATAGAGACATGCGACTGATTAACAAGTCACATGCGACTGTAACTTGGACAGGCGACTGTACTTTGTACAACAGTCGCCTGAGGAAAGTTATAGCTGAAAGCCTTAAAACCAAATGATAAAATATGTGCAAAACAAACGACTGTAGAACAAATCACATTAGACATGCGCATGTGAGACGTTCATCAGTTGCGTGTTGAAATCCAAAATGCGCATGCTTGAGATTTATGAATTGGAGACCAAAGAAATGTGATCTAGTGATTTCCTATGACAGAAAACGAGATGTGTGTGCGCTCCAACATAGTTCTACTTCTAAGCTACATACTAGAAGAGAATAAAAAGATTACATCTTGAATTAGCATCTCTTCTTTCCATAGAATGAGTTTGAAGTCTTCTAGGAGCTTCATTCAACATCTTTGATCATCCAATCCACTTTTCATACTTTGATTGATACTTGAGTGACATCCATTGCTAATTGATCTTCATGATATGCTTAGGCAATGGATTAATTGCAAGTAGGGACTAGTCACAAGTATTTATGTTTGCTCATCATCAACACCAAGTAGGGAGAAGTCCAATACTCAACATTATGCATTGAACAAGATTTTGCGCACAGAAATAATCAAGCAAAAATTAGTCACAAACTTATTCCTAACAACAATTACTCTTAAATGACTCAGAGAAATAATCAGTTGCCAATAGAACTCATTAGATCATAAACATTTTATAATTTTTTGATCGTTAATCTAAAATGAATTTTTATTTTCCAATTATTTGATTTTTCTTTAACAAGGATATCAAAAATTAACATATCTAAATTATCATATTTATACGTGTTATATGAGTTTATTATCAGACATCTTAGATTAAAAATTGAAGTACTGAACAATATTATTCAACGCGCACAATTTGTCTATATTTTTTGCCCGTTGTGCGCAGTCAGTAAAAATTGACTGTCTAAAAATCGTTCATGCCCTAAAAGTTTGCTGCGCGATATATTAAGTTTGTGTTTTTCTTCCACCAAATAAACTTGTTTGATAGAATTTTATCACGATTCAGATAATCAGTCAGTCGATAAGTATATGTCTTAACTTTGTTTTATGAATGTATTAACTGATTTTACGGTTTTTTTGTTTAAGTGTATTTTCGGTATTTCCGGTTGTACGCCGAGCAAAAAACTAAATAATAATGTTTTATTAGTATATGTGCAAAGTAAATACTTATATTCGCGGAGTATAATGGTAGGTGCGCAAAGAAGTTGCCGTTAAACGCTCCTCGAATGCTTTCCCTCTCCAACTCGTCAGTCTGCTTCCCCGTCTACCAAATGCCCGGCGCTTTACGCCACCTCATCCAAAGCAAGATCAAGAAGAAGATGGGGAAGAAACGAAGAAAAAACGTCTCCAAATCTGTTAAAACCCTAAAGCATCAAATCGAAGAAGAAGAGGATGAAGAAGAAATCGACGATCTAGGGTTTAAGCTAAAACTCTCATCTTGCTCCCAAAGCTACGCAATCCAGCCCCTAGGCAATCTCCTTCTCACGGATCCATCCTCCAAATCCATTAACATCCGAAACCCCGGCCTCGGATCTCTCCAAACCCTAACAGACGACCTCATTCTCGATCTCCTCGGACTCCTGGATCCCAAAACCCTCGCTGTCCTCTCCGCCGCCAGCAAATCCCTCTACGTTTTCGCCACCCATGACCATCTCTGGCGAAATCTCGTACTCGAGCACCTCAAAGGCGAATTCTTTTTCGCCGGATCCTGGCGGGCCACATTCATCTCGTCTCGAAATTGCAAGTCTGTCCCGTGTTCGGGTCTTAGAATCAGGAATTTCTATTCGGATTATCTGTTCCAGAGCTGGCTATGTGCGAATCTTGAAATGAAGCCCGAATGGCTGGCAAGGGATAACATTCAGCGGCGGCGGGTGGTTTCTGTGGACGAGTTCGTTTCATTGTTTGAAGAGCCGAACAAGCCGGTGCTTCTTGAAGGTTGCATTGATGGCTGGCCCGCGGTGGAGAAATGGAGTAAGGAGCATTTGGTTGAGGTGTGCGGGGATGTTAGGTTTGCGGTTGGGCCAGTGGAGATGAAGATGGACAAGTACTTTCGGTACTCGGAGTTACTGAAAGAGGAGAGGCCATTGTATCTGTTTGATCCAAAGTTTGTTGAGAAGGTTCCTGAACTGGGATTGGATTATGAGGTTCCGGTTTACTTTAGGGAGGATTTGTTCTCGGTGTTGGGAGAGGAGAGGCCAGATTTTAGGTGGATTATTATCGGGCCAGCGGGTTCGGGTTCTTCGTTTCATGTTGACCCAAATTCGACTTCGGCTTGGAATGCGGTGGTCAAGGGGTCAAAGAAGTGGGTGATGTTCCCGCCAGAGGTGGTACCTCCGGGGGTGCATCCGAGCCCAGACGGGGCGGAAGTTGCGTGCCCTGTGTCTATTATGGAGTGGTTCATGAACTTTTACGGTGCGTGTAAGGATTGGAAGAGGAGGCCGGTGGAGTGCGTGTGCAAGGCGGGGGACGTGGTCTTCGTGCCCAATGGATGGTGGCATTTGGTGATCAATCTTGAGGATTCCATTGCTATCACCCAGAATTATGTAAGCAGGTGAGTTTCTCTATGCCGTGCCTGGGCTTCTCATTTTACTGTCTCTTTATTGTTATCGCTACCAGGATTTGCCGCTGTATTCATTGTTGGTTGAACAAAGAAGTTAGCATGGATAGTCTTTGTTATTCAAATGTTGTCAACCCATGGCTTCCTTAAAACACAGCATACTGGCAGTCTATTTATTGTGTATCCACGGCTTCTTTATGTCATAGTTATTTTTTCCTTCCCCCATGTTAGAAATTAACTATAAAACATGCTGCACAAGGAGTAGACTTTGCCTTTAATTCTTATTAGGAGTCTTAAACTTATTAAAGAAGTTTGAAGGTAACATGTGCCGGACACTTCCCCCTGCTAACTTTGGCATATGAATTGATATCCATCACATCACATGTGTCGATCTGTCTCTAGCAACACACGTATGTTATATTGCTCATATAAAGATCCCATGGTAAACTTTCCAGCATTGTAAACTTCTTTATCTTCTCCATTCTTCTCAAATCAATCACATATTCTTTTTTATAGTTCTTAGACTCATCACATACCCGTAATGCACAACTTACTGGAAATCTATCCATTGTGTATGTTATTGCGGATTGGAGAACTACACTGCAAGTCATAAATTTTTACCTTCTTCGAAATTGACTATAAAATATATATTGCTCAAGGATTAGAATATAACTGTAATTCTTATTTGGAGTTTTATACCCTTTGAATCACGTTTGAATGATATGATGAACACTTCTCCCTGCTAAAATTCAGCATATCAAATGATATCGGTCACGTCACATGAGGCGATCTTTATTTTACACCACATTTGACTTATACATTATCCTTTAAGGATCCCATGGCACACTTTCCTGCATCATAATCTTCTTCATTGTCCCCATTCCTTTCAACAACAAAATTTTAAATTTTTTAGACTCATCTATTGTTCTTTATTCTTCATTGAGTTCACAAACAAAACATGAAAAAACATGTACACATTTGGAACATAAATACTCATTTCAGAATTAAGTTCAAGCTTCCTGAGCTTTGTATTATGCATGCACCTTAGCTTTCCTTGTTTGCTAAGTATTGTTATAAGATTTAGGCTTGTTTATATGGCTGCTTTATACGTCAAACAACTGATGTTGTAGTTCATATGGATTGGTATATAGTTTAAATGAAATCTTTTGGGCATTACCTTTTTGGTCAATTATTTGGTTTTGAGAGCCTTGCCCAATTATTTTCATTCTCTAGATTGGTGTAGAAATTAGGATGAATGCTTTGGTCCAGTTGATACTGAATGAAGTCATGAGCAAGTCATTGTTTCTAAAATGTTGTCATTGCTCTTTGGATTACTTGTAACAAACTATTACATATTGATTTGGCATTCAGAGCATGCCTGGGGTTAAGCATCACAAAGTTGACGAGTTCTATGGAGTGTTGCTTGATATGAGGATATGGAAGGTTTCCAAGATGGAAAACAAATTGCTTTGAATGTTGTGCAATTTTGATGGGAGATTGTATTGGAAGTTCATTCTAGAATTAAGTAATCTAATAAAATCAAATAAACAAAGTGCAAAAAATGAATGAATAAATTATTATTGGTCCAATGGTAGGCGCATAATTGTTACCCTCAAGGGCATATCATCAGTCTTGTGGCCAATGAAGACAAATAACCCCCTTAATGGTACATTCCGATCTTTGCTAGTACCTTCTAATGCATGATGTCAAGAGAAATGATGGTTAGATGTAAGCTGAACATGCCTAATGGAATAAAAGAAATGGAGAAAATTTTAGGAAATATTGGGTGACGAAATGGAGACTGGTGTAGGAGTTTCTATCTTCTTTTCTTTTTCATTCCCTTTGTAGACATGTGCACGCTCACCCGAGAGAGAGAGAGAGAGAGAGAGAGAGAGAGAGAGAGAGAGAGATGTGAATCAGCCTCTTAAGGAGGGATTTCCTCCTTGGTTGCTAACGCGGCGAGATCTGGGCCACATATCTGTGTGTAGGGTTAGTGGTTCTTTTTGTAAGATTTCAAGATTTAAACCCCCTCATTTGAATTGAGCTAGCTATGTTTTGAGGGGATGTTGATCACGATTCAACCCCTCAACGTGTTTCACATTCACCCAAAAAAACAGAGAGAAATATTCTCCCGCCTCTATCATTCTTTTATCTAAAATCCCCTCAACTTGTGAGCTTTGTTCTTCTCCCTTCAGTTCTCTAGCGGCGGATGCGTGTTAGGATTTTCTAGTATTTTGATGGATAAAAATAGGATTTCTAGTGGAAAGATTGGATTTTTATCAAAAAATGGGATTTTAAGGCTAAAAGAGTGGATTTGGAAGAAAAGATGATATTTTATTGATAATAAAATGCAAATACAAAGATAGATGGCCGCTTTCAAGAGGACCGTTTTCATTCGAGAGAAAAGGCGTAACTCTCCACAATCTAGGTTTCTAACATACTTCTAGAGGTTTTTGCTCTATTTCAACAAAATCCACATATCCCTATCAAGAACTCTTTCCTCTTATTTAAATAAACTCTTCTAATGAGTCGCCACATCAAAATTACTAAAATACGCCTGACATAAAGTTTTCAGCCTAAAATTACAAATCTGTCGGACCCTCAAATTACAGTTTTGTCTCATGGTGTCCAGAAATTACAGATTTGTCACTGGTTGGCCATCACATCTCAATCCTAACATTACTCTGTACCCAAAGAACCATTTTGTTCTCAAGGTGGTGTCATAAAACTCGTGAGCACTCTATTCCGATGAGGGTGCGCGTCTCCTCTTGGGTCAAATCCCCGAATGCATCTATTGCCATTGACATTTCTCTCGAAAGAGCCGTCGTTAATCTTGAAAGGGCTGCCGTCTCCCTATGTGCCTTCTTTGGTTTCGCCAAAGCCTTGCTGGTCTCTCCTGTGGTCGTTGGGCAACCTAAGATCTACACCGCCCTTCACAAAACTTGGATGGATGCCACGATGATTGCCAAGCCCGTCTGAAGATTCGCCACCCTGAAGCATTGTCGTTGAGGCCCAAGATGGGCTCCATTAGCAAACCACAGCCCGTGGGTCCTCTGAAAAGTCCTTTAAGGGTCATCGGGCCCCGAGATAGACTGCTCAGGTGTCGTGGGCCCCCTAGGTGGTCCGTCCATCAGTGGACATGGACTGGGTTGGGCGGCTCGCCAGGTGGCCGGTGGCCCTTGGTGACCCGCCCAAGTGTCACCTCACATGCTTTAACCTCACCCCCATAGATTTGGGGGTGGATCTCGCCTTTGCGTGTGGTTCCTCGTCGTTTGGGTGGAGATCTGCCTCAAGTCGAACGACTTTGCACCTTCCATGGCCAAAGGCGTCGCCTTTAGCCCTAGATCTACGTCGCTGACTTCATCTTTCTTTAGATCTGATTTTGTAGTCTTATTCTTAGGTCGAGGGCGACGTTCATTCAACGTGACTTGGCATCTGTCTATCGTGTTCATGATGGACTCCCAAGCATCCACCTTGTTCACCGTCACTATTGATTCCAGGATGCGAACAAACATTCTGATACCAATTTATTAGGATTTTCTAGTGTTTGAGAGATAAAATAAGATTTTTAATGGAAAGATTAGATTTTATGGCAAAGATGAGATTTTTAAGGCTAAAAGAGTGGAATGGGAGAAAAGGCGATATTTTACTGAAGAAATACAAAGATTGATGGTGTCTTTCGAGAAGAGGACAACTGTCCTAGCCTTTGATTCGAGAAAAAGGCCCAACTCTCCATAATCTAGGATTCTAACCTACTTCTAGAGTTTTCTCACTCAATTTCAACATAATCAACATATCCCTTTCAAGAAGTCTCTCCTTTTATATGTACTAAACTCGTCTAATGAGCCTCGCCCCAAAATTACTAAAATATCCTTGACCTACGGTTTTCTGCCTAAAATTACAAATCTGTCCCTGGACCATCAAAATTACAGTTTTACCCCCTGGTGTTCAGAAATTACAGATCTGTCAGTGGTTGGCCACCGCACCCAAATCATAACAATGTGACCCCCTTTCTCGCGTCGGTTGTGATGAGCAGTGAAGGCAGATTTTAACGAGGTAAATTTAAGGAAATTTGAGGGGGTGATTGATGCAGAGGGAGATCAATCGAGACAACAATTCGAAGCCAGTATCACAAATGTAATATTTCTCACTTACACCATCACCCAGTAAATTTCTCCTCTTTACATCTGGTATCCACCGTAGATAGATGACTATTAGTTGATTATTCAAGTTATATTAGTTGACTAGTCTTGATTGATTAATATAACGTACTACTCGATTTGTCGATGAGTCGATCTAAATGTTACTTGAAACGAGATTAACTTGACATCTGGATCAATTGTTAGGACCACTCAATTGAATTCAGATGATAAATTTAGAGAGGGATATTATAGCAGTGTCACAAGATGCACAACTTGCCATAACATAAGATGAGGGTGGATGCCATATCAACGCGACCAACTCATTCAATGTCGAATTTATAATTGTAAGCACAAAAATTTTCATTTAGATCATTTAATTTTAGTAGTATCTTAATTGGTATTGTCTAGTTTATTAATTACACAAATAGTTTGATCATGTAAAATATTTCAAGAGACTTTACAATTCCTCGTAATTTTATGGTGGATGGCGTATCGAATGAGATATATGCTACTCAAATATCAATGGTTATAACCATATATCACAAACATCGGTGATAAATCCAATTGAGAGTAATTGTAATGAAGAAGTTTTCTATATATGAAAAGAGTTTAACAGTCATAAGGATGTTTATAACTTTCACAATGCTTATGCAAGGAAGACGGGTTTGGAATCTGACGAGAGTCCATGGATAAATCGAGAAAAGCTTCAACTCCAGGTTTAGTTCTCACTCAGATTTTTGTGTAACAAGGCTAAAATTAAGATGGTGTCAAATAAGAGAAGTTAGAAAACATGCTCATAAAAATCCTGACACTGGTCGGTTGTCTAACTAAGGTGAAAATCAAGTTGTTTAATTCAAATGCATTGATTGTTAATAAATTCATAGAGGAGTAACAAAATCATCAATTGTGTAGTCCAGATAAAGTTACAAACCATTATCCACACAAATACAAGCATATGCCAAAGATTACTAGGATGTGGATAGAAAGATGTCAAAGAACATGCATACGTCATTTGCATATTGCACGTTCAATTAATGTTGGATTGTGAAGTCAGTATGGAGATCAAATAACATTGTAGCAATACATCGATCATATAAGGACACTAAAGGACAACATTGATGATGAATGCATATTTATCATTAGGAAGTTTTAAGATAAGAGGAATTCAGACCTAGATTTTTATTTTTCAATGGAAGTTGGTCTAAAAGTACATTTAGAAGCATATTTTGGGCTGATGGGCGAGAGAGACGTATTGAGATATGTAAACGTGATGGTATTTGATTCTACTTACAAAAATAATCGTCCGAGTCTTTGATTTGCCTCTTTTTCAGGAGTGAATCATCGTCGTCAATCCAACTGCGATCCTTTTAGGTTGCGTCAGGAGTGCATCATCATCGTCAATCCAGGTTGCGTCTCAAGACGAGACCAAACAAACATACACATGGTTATTCTTCTAATGGCTGAAATGCACGAGTTCTCCAAAAGCCATTATCACCGATTATGATAATCAGATGAGAGATGCCATTAAGGAAGTCTTGCATGTTATGCGTCATTGTTTTTGTTCTTGACACATTAGCATAATATTGTTAAAAATCACCGATATTGAAAAATAAATATGAGGATGATATAATCATTTAGTTTAACAAATGGGTCTCTTCTATTCTAGTGAGTAAATGTGAGAAAAACTGGAAGCTTATGACGGATAAGTTTGGCACATATTAGACAATTAATAGTTGGATTTCATCAATATATAAGGTGCGTGAACAATGTACAGATGTATATATGAAAGATAATTTTTGGACATGTACGACTACAAACCAAAGTAGTGAAAGTATGAACGCTTTTTCGATGGGTATGTAAATGTAAATACAAGACTTGTTGATTTTATCGAACAATACGATAAAGCAGCATCTCATCGTCGTGCATTGAATTGCGTGAAGACTTCATGACATTGAATGTTATTCTGATTATTTGTTTGTCGCATCCTATTGAGAAACAAGTTGGAAAGTTATACACAAATAATGTCTTAAAAAATTTCAGAATGAGATTATTGATTGGCTATCCCTATTTTGTAAAGAATTTAAGAAGAACCCAACAACCATTTATGATGTTGGCTATTCTAAGGTAAACCAAGAAAAAAGAAGTGACATATGATCAAGATACAGAGGTTAAAGCCACATGCACATGGGGAATGCATCAGGCAAATGAGGTTTTATGTAAGCATATATTGCATATCATGCATCTACATCAAGTAAAAATTATCCCAGATGTGTGTATATTACATAGATAGACCATTGGTGACCGATAAGGAATCATGAATATGCTAGTGTGACGAATTCAAAGAGAGAACATGTGGGCAGTGTAGCATTATAAGGGTATGGCCCTTAGAGCTAAGTTCAGTAGAATTCTTGATTTAGTTTTCATTTCAAAAGCACATCTTTTAAAGCTCGAGAGTATACTAGAAGAATATTACATTCAAGAAGAGAATGATATGCAGCCTACATTGAATCATGGTGAAGACATTGCAGATCGAAGCGAATTCGGGTCTTGAAAGGAGAGAACATGGAGCAATGTGGCATTATAAGGATATGGCCCTTAGAGCTAAGTTCGTTGGAATTCTTGATTTGGTTTCCATTTTAAAAACACGTCTTTCAAAGCTCGAGGTATACTAGAAGAATATTACATTGAAGCGGAGAAGGATTTGCAGCCTACATTGAATCATGGTGAATGCATTGCTAATCGAAGCAAAATCGGGTCTTGAATTCATCACACGAGCATATCTAACACCCTTATTGGGTGCCAATGATCCATCTATGTAATATATACACATCTGTGATAGTTTTCACTTGATATAGATACATGATACGTAATATATGCTTACATAAAATCCCATCTGCATGCAGCATCCCGTATGTGCATGTAGCTTTAACCCATGTAGCTTGATTACATGGCACTTGCTCTTTTTCTTGGCTTGCCTCAAAATGACTAACATCAAAAATGGTTGTTGAGTTCTTGCTAACTTCTTTATGAAATAGGGAGAGAGCCCCTCATTGATTTTCTTTTGGAAATTTTAAGACATTCTTCGTGTATAACTTTCCAACTTGTTTCTCAATAAGATGCGACAAACACATAATCGAAACAACATTCAATGCCATGAAGTCTTCAGGGCGTTCCACTCCATGACAAACAGCTACAGCTTTATCTTATTGTTTGATAAAATCAACAAGTTTTGTATTTGCATTTACATACCCATTGAAAAAGGGTTGATGCTTTCACTCCTTTATTAGTTTAATACATGCCCAAAAATATCTTTCATATATACATCTATATAATGTTCATGGACCTTATACATTAATGAAATCCAACTATTAATTGTCTCATATATTCCAAACTTATCCTTCATAAGCTTTTAGTTTTTCTTGCATTTACTCATTATAGTAGAAGAAACACATTTGTCAAAATAAATGAGTATATCATCCCCATGTTGATTTTTAATGCCGATTGCATTTAAGCAATATCCTTGTCAATGTGTCAAAAACAAAAACGATGAGGCATACCAGTCAAGACTTCTAGTGGCATCTCTTATCTAATTATCTTGATCAGTGATAATGGCTTTTGGAGCAACTTTATGCATTCATTTCAGCCATTGAGGAATAAATATATGTTTGTATGTTTGGTCTCGTCTAGAAGCAAGACACAGCCTAAAATGATCGCCGGTGGATTAGCCTAAAATGATCGCCGGTGGATTGATGATGATGATTCACTCTTGTAAAAGGGGCAAATCAAAGACTTGAGCGATTAGTTTTGTAAGTAGAATCAAATACTATCCCGTCTTCATATCTCAAATAGGCTTCTAAATGTGTCTTTAGAACCAATTTCCATTTAAAAAAATTAAACTTTAGGTTTGAATTCCTCCTAACTTGAAACTGCATAATGACGAATATGCATACATCATTAATATTATTCTTTATTGTACTTATATGATCGATGTATTGTTGCAATGTTACTTGATTTTCATCCTAACTTCCAAATCCAACATTAATTGAACGCGCAATATGCAAATGACGTATTCTTGCTCCATGACATCTTTTTATTCACATCCTAGTAATCTTTGACCTATGCTTCTGTTAGTGTGAATAATGGGTTGCAACTTTAACTGGACTATATAATTGATAATTGGACAATTTTGCAAATAGGCCAAATTAATAAATTAATTAGGAAAATCGACCTAATTTTTTTAATTAGCAAAACCGACCTCTTTTGGTTTTGGGAGCCAAAAGAGGTCGGTCTGGGGGCTGGGGCACGTGTGTGGCCTCGGCCGCACCTTCAGAGTGCGGCCATGGGCCGCATCTTCAAAGTGCAGCCCTTGGCCGCACCTGACAGCTGCGGCCAAGGCCACACAATTACAGAGCCGAATTGCAGCAGCAACTGCTGCTTGCTCCTCTATGTTTGCAAATACAAATAGCTGCTGCTGCTCTTCTCCATTTCAGCAGCTGCTTCTCATACTCTCCCGATAATTCAACCCTAATTCACTCCATCATATGCATATAAAAATCAAAACGTGTCCCAAATTATTCTCACACTAATACTTCTCACAGCCATAGCGTATCACAAATAGTATATCACAACACATCACTTGGATATCCGAACGGTCATATAAATCAAAACACACATCACATCGAATTCAAGCTCAAGTAACACATAAATCAAACAACAATGAATTCATCAACCATAGTAGTTTAAATTTCAAAATACATATCATGTCGAATTCAATAAACTTACACAAAAACATGGCCCTAACACATCAATCATGGCCCTAACACAACAGTATCAGTAGAGTAACATCCATCATTACATCATGTGCGGGATCTGCCACGGCCTTGAGATGAAGACGCGCCGCGGCCTTGAGATGAAGACGCACCGCGGCCTTGTGATGAAGACCCGCCCCGAACTTGAGATGAATACCTACAAGATAAGCATAAATTAGAACAACATATGTATATCCACAAGAAATATATGAATTGAAGAATCAACATACGCGTGTGTTGGAGGATTTCGGCAGCGTGATTTGTAGTGCCCGAGTTGATGGCAATTGCCACATCTATTCTGTCGGCTTCCTTCGCACGGAATATCCATTGCCCCCCGAATACGTGTAGATGTAGGCCGACCTGGAGGTCTTCTTTTGTCGGGTGGAAGTAATTTGGGACCATCCCAAGCCTTCCAATACCGTGCATCGGGTATGGGGTGAAATAAAGGTTCATATGCAAGGCGATATCTGCTAACCTTATACCATGGCGAACAGAATGGCATATATGCTATATTGGCACCATATTCTTGTCTGGAAGTTACGGCGATAACATGGGCACATGGGATGTGTTGAAGCGAAGGAATATTGCAACTACATCTGCATTTCTCGTCATGCAACTTAACAGTATAACAGAGACCATCATTGTCAGTCACCTGCCACTCACAATCACTAAACCTTGTGAGCATAAACGTTTGGGCTGCTTCCCTCCGTGCCGCAATAATGTCCATTGTTGTGGGCACAAAATCTGTCGTCCACCCTTGCCCACTTAGTCTTCGACTGAAGAAATATCTATTTAACCTGTAAAATGTTCTTGCAATCAACGCTTGTATAGGTAGAGCCCTAGCACCTTTGAGCACCCCATTAAAGCTCTCAGAACAATTTGTTGTCATGATGCAATAACGTTTCCCACGATCGGCATGCATCGCCCACATGCTTTCTTCTCCATGTAAATCTGCAGATATCCACGCATATGCTTCAATGGACTCGTCTTTAATTTTGGCACGATAGGCATTGTATGTCAGCAAGTCTGATGCAATGCCAGCCATCCAGAAGTTTCCCTCCAAGGAACGTGTTCGGAATCCTTTCGCCTTGTAATTTGCAATAATATGCCGTAGACAATACCTATGGTGATAATGTGCTGGCCATCCATCTTCTAGTGCTCGAGGAATTCCTTTCATTCTATCTGAAATGAAGGTTATCGTTCGTCCATGCGCACTTGGTATGTATTCATATATACATGCAAAAAACCACTTCCAGTTTTCTTGGTTCTCCGCTGACACAACCGCAAATGCCAAGGGAAACAGCCCACCATTACCATCCACACCGGTGGCCACAAGTAAACACCCACCATATTTCCCATACAAATGGGTACCATCAATACTTAGAATCGGCCGACAATGTTTGAAACCCTTGATTGAAGGGCCAAATGCCCAGAAGACCCCCGAAAATTGTGCTACTCCTTCACTTATAGTGTCATAAGTGATCTTGTATACGGTGCCTGGATTAGTCTCTGAAATGGCCTCTAAATACCGAGGTAGCCGATTATATGACTCCTCACAATCTCCAAAAATCCTTTCTAATGCCTTCGATCTTGCCATCCATGCTTTGTAATATGAAATTCGGATCCGTAACAGGGCGGTTATGGCCTCTTGGATTTCTGCCGGTGTCAAATCTAACTTTGTCTTCACCATTGGCATAATCATATTACAAATGAAAGATGCTGTGGCTTTTTGATGATCTGTATTTAGGGTTGGATTATTGCAAGTATGTTCCTCCACAACCCTTGAGAGCTTGAACTTCCCAATGCTACTCTTCCGTATTGCTGCATGGATACGCCACGGACAATTCCTACCAGCCTCATCTTGCGTTGCCGGATTGACCGCAGCATTTAGGGCGCATATCACGTTATAACTTGTCTTGTTTGTCTTGATTGGCCTAAATGAAACATTATGCTTAATGCTCCACTCCGTTATTGCTTTAATCAAGGCGGCCTTTGTATCATAAATATCGCCGACATTGAACACCCCCCTATCGTTTTGAGGTCTAGGCGCTTCCACTCTCCTTTCAAGTGTATTACTCATAACTGTTGCATTTAGCCATTCCTCCTCTTCAACTTCATCTGGCAAAGCCTCCTCATCTTCCACAATTGTGTTAACGGCGACCGATTGTTGTATCCATGCTATATCATCTTCGTTTGGATCATCCGCATAAAGCATGCTATCCTCTCCGGCCCCGACATGCTCCTCGTCATCGCTCTCTTCTATTTCTTCATCAACAGGTATGTATGGATCTTCAGGCATCGACTCCGGTACAAAAGGGCATTCCATGTAAGTTGAGTGTTGAAGTTCAATTCCCACTGCTTCCTCATTCAACCTGTTACTGACATATGAACGGTTTAAAATTTTAGTTGCTACGACGAATACAAAAAAATTTAGTTACAATTCGCAAAACTTGATTGAAATATAGACTTACGTGTTCATGTTAGCTTCATCTTGCGGATATTGCGAACACCCTACTCCTGTCGTATTTTCTTGGGCGGTGTTTATTGCATCAAGACCCACATATATTTCAACTCCACGATGATCTTGCGATAAATCAAACAGATTCTCCATATCATCGTCGTCTGATATTTTAACTGCGGTAGTCTTTCCTCCCATTACTGGCCAGTTGCACACCAGATTCAACATATATTCTTCCCGACAGATCTTCGTGATATTGTATATCCGATCTACTAGGTCGTTATAGGTCGACCCACTTATAAGCTTCATCGATTTAGCTTTCCCTCCGACATACCGTGGTTCGTGATTTTCATTAATATATAATTCACTAGCAAAATAGCATATGACAAAAATTGAATCACTTGCCATTTTCAACAACCTGCACACACCATTATAAATCCCTAACTCCCTAAAGTATAACATAAAGATGAACAAAAAACTCTTAATACCTATTAGGCGAGTTGAATCGTCATGGATAAGTTCTCGGATGGCAAAGGGTTTCGGAGGGCAGTTGAGTTGGATCGGAACAAATCCCGCCGTCGCAAAAAACACAAACAACAGTCGCACAAAAACAAACACAGCAAACAGAAGCCGCGGCCGAGGTGGTGCTGGTGTCGATTACTGGACGCAGTTGTCAGGTGCGGCCCAAGGCCGCACTTTGAAGATGCGGCCCAAGGCCGCACTTTGAAGATGCGGCCCCCTGACAACTGCGGCTCTGGCTGCTATATATTTCCAGCAGCCAGAATGTGATATGGAGTATGGAGTGTGATACGTATCACACTCCCGCCAACTTCAAAACGTGGCTGCCCTGATACTGTTGCTGTGATGGCGCTTGCTTGACGTGGATAATGTGGTCACGCTAAATGGAGAAAGATGGTTGACGGAATGATGAAGGTATTATGTCACTGGGTTGGGCTCCGCTCCAGTGGAGAATTTTCTCTTCATGATCTCATCTACGGGTCTTTTCGCCGCTTCGTTGGCCGCTTGAGCCGTTGTCTTCCTCCTGTAATCTGTGGAGAAATCCCGCCGCTCAAACTGCCACCGAAGCAGCAAAAGGGCGCGTAGATGAGTTCGGGAGGAGAAAATTCTCCTCTGGAGCGCAGCCCAACCCGCTGACAGAATACCTCCATCAAGCCCGAAAACAACCTTTCTCGTATGTATATGTGATGTATAAATATTGGGTGTATGAATGAATTCGTTGAATAAATAAGGGTGTTTGGAAACACTACATATCAAATTCATACATATTCATACATAACAAATGTCTGAAACACTACATATCAAATTCATTTGAGAAACACTACATATCAAATGTCTGAAATCCAGCAAATATACATAACACATTTTAAAGATACATATCGACGACTCCCTTTGCGCCGACTAAATACACGAGAATACCAGGGCCTATCCGAATGCGTTCCATTTTAAAGATACATGGGATGTGTTGCCGTAAACCAAATTGCCGCATGACACGGTCGGGTGCATGCATAACCCGTGCTTCCCAGCAGAATATGGGTACCCTCGCTCGCCATAACTCGGGATGTTCACGACATAACGCCGGCAGCTGCTCGAATCGCTCTACATAAGGCTCCCAGGTAACCTATGAGGCATGAAGTACACAAATATATCAGTGTACTATATTATATATCAATTGATCACCTACGTTATAAAATTTACATATACACACCTGCGTACTCTCTAATGTGTCAAATTGGTCTCTGTATGTATCAAGGTTTTCATGAGCAGTTTCCATGAATGATTTTCCTGTATTCCACCTGAACCCATAGGGAACGGTGTCAGCAAATACATCCTGCAGGAGCCTTGGTCTTCCTACATACATTCTCTCCCAGCTCCAAGCCTGTAATATGAATTTTTCCTCAGAGTGTGAAATATATAGATATATATAGATATATCACTATTATAGCTAACGGAAAAAATTATACCTGCAATAATAACCCGCATGCATATACAGCCTTTGTCTGCTTTAATGCCACCTTGCTGAGCTCAGCATACAAGTGCGCAAGCACCGCACTTCCCCATGAATATCCACCGGACTCCTCAAAATCATCCAACTTTGTCAACCAGCGGAGATTTATAGATCCTTTGCTTGGATCCGGAACCAGTAAGGTTCCAATCATATGAAGCAGATATGCCCGTGCATACCGCTGAATGTCCTCATCATCTGCATCCTCAGGCAAATCAGTAAATGTATCACGCAACCAACTAAGTTTTACCTTGGCTGCTTTTCTTTGTGGGGTATCATGTCCAAGTAGTCTCTCCATCAATGCACCCCAGATGCCATCTCGTATTTCACATTGATATATTGGTTCTCCATCAATCGGTAGGCCTGTGATGACTGCCACATCCTGTAACGTGATTGTCATCTCTCCTTGACGCATGTGAAATGTATTTGTCTCTGGCCTCCATCTTTCAACCAAAGCAGTCAGCAATGCGTGGTCCAACCGTACCCAACGCAAGCGCGCACATAGGTGTAATCTGGACGCTTCAATATATGGTCGCACGCGCTGATCTAATCTCCACTTTGTATGTTTCTGTCCATGATCGACAATTGCTATCGATGCCTGCAAACATATAATTCACACCTTAATTATTTTCCTTTCAATAATAATTACGTATTTTGCATATTAATTCTTTCTATTTACCTGCCCTTGCACTACATCGGCAGAACGATGACGTGCTTGATCATACAAGACCGCATTAGTAATAGGTCCTGCCTCCTCCATTTTATAAAAAACCTATAAAATTTCCCCAAATATAGATTTATCTCAAAAACCCTAAAATTCAATCTATATTGAACAAAAATCACAAAAAACAGTCAATAACATAACATAGAGAGTAGAATTAACCTGAAACAAAGCAGAATAACCACCCAAAAAAAATTCAAACGCCGTACTTTGAAGGAGCGGCCGCGAGTTGAAGGAGAGAAGGTCTGCAGCAGCCCGCAAGATCGCGGGCTGCTGTGAGGTTTTGTGGCCTTGGCCGCAGCTGTCAGGTGCGGCCAAGGGCCGCACTTTGAAGATGCGGCCCATGGCCGCACTCTGAAGGTGCGGCCCTCGGCCGCACTCTGAAGGTGCGGCCGAGGCCACACACGTGCCCCAACCCCAAACCGACCTCTTTTGGCTCCCAAAACCAAAAGAGGTCGGTTTTGCTAATAAAAAAAATTAGGTCGATTTTCCTAATTAATTTATTAATTTGGCCTATTTGCAAAAATTGTCCTTGATAATTTTGTTACTCCTTTATGAATTTATTAATGATCCATGTATTTGAATTAAATAGCTTGATCTTCATCTTAAGCTGGGCTTAAGACAACCGACCCTCGTATCAGGATGTCTATGAACAAGGATGTATATGAACAAGTTTTTTAATTTCTCTTTTATCTGACAACCTCTTAATTCTAGCCTTGTTACATACAAATGTCTGAGTGAGAACTAAACCTGAAGTTGAAGCTTTTCTTGATTCCATGGACTCTCGTCAGAATCCAAAACTTGTCTTCCTTGCTAAAACATTGTAGAAGTTATATGCATTCTCACATGAATGTTAAACTCTTTCTCTACATATGAAACTTCTCCATTAAAATTACTCTCAATTTGGTTTATCACCGATGTTTGTGATATATCACCTATAAACGTTGATATTTGATTATGATTACCTCGTATCTCATCTAATAGGCCATCTACCATAACATTATCGGAGAATGGTAAGGGCTTCTGAAATATTTTGTATGATCAAAATATTTGCATAATTAATAAACTAGACAATACCAACATAGATACTACAACAATGAAATAATCTCAATGAAATTTCTGTGCTTACAATTACAAATTCATCATTGAATGAATTGGCCGCATTGCTGTGGCATCCAACCTCATTTTTAGTTGCGATAAGTTGTGGCATCCAACCTCATCTTTAGTTGTGATAAGTTGTACTCTTGTGACACTGCTATGATATCATTCTATGAATTTATATGCATTCGGTTGAGTGGTCCTAGCAATCGATTTAAATGTTGAGTTAATCTTATTTCAAATAACCTCTAGAGTGACTAATCGAATAATTGACTAGTCAGTTAAATAAGTTGACCATGATTGGTCGACTAATATAACTTGACTAGACGACTAATAGTCAGCTATTTCTGGTGGAGACCGGAGGAGAAGCGAGGAGAAATTTACGTGGAGGTAGGGTAAGTGAGAAATACTACTTTTGTGACACTGGTTCCGGAATAATTTCCGTCTCTGATTGATCTCCTGCTGCCTTCTTACGTCAATCACCACATCAAATTTATCTCGTTGAGATCCAACCTCACTACTCATCACAATCGACCTTAAAAAGGGGGTCACATCTGTTGCTGGAGAACTGAAGGGAGAAGAACATGGCTTGCGAGGTGAGGGGAGATCGGAGAGAGGAATGATAGGGGCGGGAAAAATTCTCTTTTTTCGGGGGTGAATGTGCGACACACTGAGGGGTTAAATCGTGGGCAGCGTCACCTCACCACATAGCTAGCTCAATTCAAATGAGGGGGTTTTGCAAAAAATTGCCATATGACAGGGTTAGTGCCCATCGATGCATGCTATCTTGGATAACAAACCATTTTGTCCATTAACCTTACATATCTAATTGATCAATTAAAGAGGAAAAAAATAAAAAATATATTTTTGAAAATTTGACACTTGTAGCATTTAGCTGCACTATCTTAGCTACTACCCCATACCTTACGGGGAAAGTGTGCATGGTGTGATGGGTATGTTGAACTTAAGCTCTTAATATGTCCATGTGCATTATGGGTTCAAATTGGGAAGCTACCTATATTGATTGCATATGATGGCATGCCCAAATATCTCTACGTACTTGTTCTACTTCTGAAATTTCAATATTTTACGAGGAGAGGATTTTGGATTTTTTAATATTATAAATGGTCAAAAATTTCAATAATGTATGTTTTTATTATTTTTGCTTCACCACTTGGTCAGTTGAACATGTGAAAACTTAGTAGACAAAATGGTTAGTTATGAACTAGTGGGTGTAGGTAAGTGGGCTTTAGTAGTGGATTTATGGTACACATCCAATCCTATATATCTTTATAGCGATATTGAAAAGGAATGAATATGGAAAGAAGATGAAAAAAAAACCGCTAAACTTATTCTCCATTTCTACTCGATGTTGGGGGCTTATCTGTCTTTCCTTTCCATTGGGAACATTCGAGCTTTCATCTCATACTCAACTCCTATTATGTTCATATACTGAAAGCAACCGGTAGATAGGAGTTTGTACGGTTGGAGGCTTATCTGCCTTGGCTTGCTGCAAGGTCAGAATATGCCCTTTAGTGCTACGGTTATGCATGTAGTCTGAAGTTGTAACATTTTTTTTTGATATTATTAAAATTTTCATTTCTGAAATGATATTCCAACAAATTGTGCCACATGATTCTTGACGTGCACATGGTAGAAACTTGAAGACCATTCCTGCACTTGCAGACCATGTGCAATTTTGCGACATAATGACAGGTGCCTTGGCAATGGAAGCATTTGAATCCGTTGGTGCAGTTGTAGACATTGTGGTCATCATCTCCGCATAGGAGCAGCAAAGGTACAACAAATGATGCCACAAACATAAGGGCTCGCTCAGTGGTTTTTGGGAATGCTTAGGCAATGTTATTTTTTTTAACTTATTGCATCCTTCAAGTCAGCTGGTGCCAAGGGGATTCTTTTGATGTTTGGTGGTAGAAGTGACGAGGTACAACAGTGGGTGGGAGCTGAGAATGGTCGGTAATTTGTGATGAGGAGGAGAGTTAATGGTCACAATGGTTTTGATGAGTGAGATGGAAGTGACATTGTGCCACTGGGTTGGGCAACTATTATCAACTAAGTAACCTGGCATTTAGTGGCATGCTTCTGAGATGAGGATCACATCAGTTCTCTGGTGTTATATTGAAGGAGCAAGAAAGGCTTCAGGAATCATTTTTCTTTTACTCGTGGACCGTAAGGTTGCGGGAAACAAAAAGCAGAGCGAAGTTGAAATACACCACCCAAACTTTTAGTGCTTATGGGACTTTAGGTGCAACAAAATGCCAAGTCACTTTTCAGAAAGATAGTGCAGAAAATCATAAACATAGGAGAACATAATAATGAAAAAGAAAAAATATATGGATAGACAATTCTAGAGAAAAAATTATACACAGAATTACATGTTTTTTAATGATTAATACTATTGAATCATAGAGTTGAATGCAATAATTCAGCATTTCATGATAAGAAATGTATAACAAATATTGAGATTCAATCATGCAACGGTAACATGGAACATTCAACATAAGAAAATAACAAACAATTAAAAAATAGCAAATTAAAATTAAAATTGAGAAATTGCATGACCCTTATAAAACTAGCACCAAATATCTTAACAGTAAGAACAAACATTAAAATCTTCATATAACATGAAACTCTAAATTGCTAGCTAAAGCATCCGAAAAGTGGAAATCGGAAACGGATGTTAAGGCTTTTTAGTAGTCTTTTTACAGCAATGTTGACATATTGATGCGGCTTGGATTTTTGGCCACAGTGGCATTTTCATAATTTGACAATTTCTGTAATTGGAGCTATTTATAGCCTAGAGCCGGCACTAATGGGGTTTATGCGAGATTTGAGAGAAAACCATTTTAGTTTATTTTCTAGTTAATTTGTCTTAGGGCTTTTAGTTGGAGATTTAGGCGTTGTTCTCGAATCAAAGCTAGGAGAGTGCCTCTTCTCGAATTGAGGAATTAATCTTTCTATTTTCAGATCTGAAATATAAATAAAAATTCTATTTTTATTCTCTTTCAACCCACAAAAAATCTCACCTTTCCTATAAAAATCCCACATTTATTACACAAAAAGCCTAGATCGCATCAAATTGGTATCAGAGCAGTAGATCCATGGCAATGATTTGAACTAAGAGGAGAATCGACTTGTTGGAAGAGATGATGGAAAAATTTGAGAGCAAAATTGAAGAAGAAATCCAAGGGATAAAGAAGGACGTGGAAGAGCAATTGGATTGGCGTTTCGTGCAACTTATGGAAGTCATTCACTAAACCGCGGCGACAACAAGGTAAGGCTTGATTGAGGCGATGGATGAAAAGCTAGATCGGAGCAGAAAGGAGCAACCTTTGGCGAAGGAGAATGAGAAAGAAGATGTTTTTGAAGAAGGGCTCCTAACCGACGCCAAAACTTACTTTGTGGAGGACGAGGAGGAGGCCGTGAAGGAGAAGCATCAGATTGGGGGCTTCCAAACCCACCGACAGTGCAGATCGAGTGATCCGGAGTCCCGGCGGGGCCGTCCGACCACCTCGAGGCCTCTGGGAGACCCGCAGGCACTAGTGGGGGGCCGACAGCCCCCGGCAGCATCCTGGGGCCCGTCGACCCAGATCTGGGGCCGACAGGCCCCACCGCCCCCTTTTGAGGAGTCGCCGAACTTGACTGGGGGCCCGCCGGCCCAGATCTGGGTCCGACAGGCCCCGCCGCCCCTAAAGGAGGGCCGACAGGCCCAGCCCCATGTTTCTTAGGGGCCTGTCGGCCCCCTGCCCTAATAGGGGGCCGACAGGCCCTGCTCTGCTGATTTGACGCCCCGTGGGCCCAGTACGGGGCCCGACAGTTGCAACCGCCTCCATTTTAGCCCTAGAATGGACCTATTGGATGTTTTAAGCACTCAGGAGCTCATCAGCAATTTTTTGGAGGTCCGTTGACTCTTCCACCGCCTTTTGGGGGAGTTTCGAGAGATTGGAGGGAGACATCAGGGGCCACATAGAGCGCCCTGGGAGAACTACAGACGATATCATGGAGATGATCGGTGTGATGGAGCTGGTTGGGATGACACGGTGTGGGATGGTGTAGAAGGAGCACTGAACCCAGCTGCGGGTTATGTGCATTATGGACTTCATCCTTTTCAGTAGCTGCGCCAGGACCATCCACAGGAGAGAGGAGTAGCAAGAGGTTTTGCTGCGAAGAATCGGATGAGGAAGCTGAAGATGCCCGTTTTCGAGGGAGATGATTCCGATGGTTGGTTATACCGTGTGTATAGATACTTTGAGGTGGCGATCGTACAAGAGGAGAACTGGCTTAAGGCAATGGAGGTCTGCTAGGAAGGAGAGACACTGGGGGTGGTTCAGATGGACACATCAGTAGAGGCCTTTTCGTACGTGGGAGGAGTTCACTGCCCTCTTACTGGAGCGTTTTTAGGGCGGTACATGCTGGGGATGTTTTTGAGAAGCTGTATACTCTGAGGCAGGAGGGTACGGTGCGAGACTACATCAAGAAGTTTGAGGTGCTGTCTAGTAGAGTTCGCGGGGTGTCGGCGGAGTTCTTGGATGGGTGCTTCATGAAGTGGTTGAAACCCACCATTAAATCTGAACTAAGGATATAGAAGCCTGCAGATCTGCAAGAGAATGAATCTGGCAAGGATGATTGACCATCAGGACTTGGAAAGAAAAACGTGTGGGGGCATGAGGAGGTTCCTCTTTTGGGGGGGGCAGGATCAGATAGGGGGACAGAAGGCAGCTACAGGGAGAGCAGTATTCACAGACGGGGCAACGACCAGCACAGATAAGGGTGTTGAGACACGGCCAGGGGGCAGATATGGCGGATGATAGAGGCAGAGATACGAGAAAAGCGCGCCAAATGTTTATGCTTCAAGTGCGACGAAAAGTTTTCTCTAGGACACCGGTGTGACGATCGTACCTTGCAGATTTTGATAGTGAAAATGCTGGATGCTAGCGAGGATGCGGATCAGGAGCACCTGCACGTGGAATAACCACGTCCACACATTCGGGGGCGGAGTAATGATGCTGCTTGGATTTTTTGGCCCCATGGGGATTTTTGTAATTTGAAAAATTCGGTAATTGTGAGCTATTTATAACCTAGAGCCGGCTCTAATGGGGTTTATGCTAGATTTGAGAGAAAACCATTTTAGTTTATTTCTTAGTTATTTTGTCTTGGGGCTTTTAGTTGGAGATTTAGGCTTTGTTCTTGAATGAACGCCGGGAGAGTGCTTCTTCTCGAATTGAGGTATTTATCTTTTTCTATTTTCAGATCTGAAATATAAATAAAAATCCTATTTTTATTCTCTTTCCACACACAAAAATCCCACCTTTCCTATAAAAATCCCACCTTTATTCCACGAAAAGCCTAGATTGCATCACATATATACTTGCAGTCTAATGATGCTTCAAACTTTATTAGGAAATCAAAATATCTTCATCAGCATTGTGTGAACTAAAACTGTGTTTTTATTTAAATGTTACATTTGTCATCTTATTTCAATTCTTTTTTTTTCTATGGTGGACCGTAATGTGTAACAAAATTTCTGACGGATTTCTGTTTGTTGATGGTTGCTTGCGATAGGAGGAACTTGCTGAATGTTCTGGATTTTCTGAAGAAGCCCAATGCAAGCGAACTGGTCTCAGGAACCAAAGATAGGGTAAATTTACATGACAAGTTTAGGACTGCCATTGAAGCGGCTTTACCTGGAACCATTGATCAGCTCACATCCATTGCTCGAGAGAAGATGATGGCTCAACAGAAAAAGCAGAGCTTCTGGGAATCAGCCACTGATGCCAACGTTGGAGGGTTCAAATTTTCTTTCTAAACATTCCCCTTGTCAGGACTACAAGGGATGATATGAAGCTTGCAATCCTGTATCCGTCATCACCAAATCATTTGAAAATCACCATTCTGTTTGGGGCAGCTCGGCTTCTATTTACAATCGATCGGTTGATCTTACTATTGAGTGAGTTGGCAGCTAGCTTCACGTCTATGTGCGCCCCCTGGTAATTTAAAAACTTGTTGGAATCAGCGTCAGTGCTAATGTAGCAGGTTTCAGGAGTTTTCTTCTGATCTAAACACCATTCAACACCATAAAGAAGTTTTGGAATAGCTTCTCTGATGTTTGTGCCTTGTCTTCAAGACACATGGTGCTTCAAGATGAACTCTATTGTTGTTGAGGCAAAAAGATTTTACCCCTGATGTATGAACTATCTCATTGATATACTTTTGAATATACATTTTTTCGTCCAATCTCATCTATAGTTCCTTCGATTTAGATGTAGTTCAAAAAAAATGTTCTTAGTCTCCTCTAGGAGCTGCTTATTCCTACAGTCTTTAGAGGCAAATGTTATGCGCTCATCATATTTCTTAATTTTTATAGGCATTGAGTTTGAGAAAAGAGGACAACAGTTTAATTTACCTTCAGTTTATGTTCGACAGGTCGTAAGGCGTGATACATGGTATCATTGTTATTAACATGTATGGCTGATATCTCTTTGTGCATGCTTGAATGTGTTGATGCTGTTACGTGGATCAGTCGCGGTGTGTATGTATATGGAGTTGTAGATCCATGCATGTAATATTGATTTTGTGCATGTAATGATGTGGTTATATTGGTGAGAATATACATGCGTACAGATACAGATGCCTACATGTAACAGAAGTCACAGCGAAGATCACAGGCAATATCCTACCAGGCTACTATTTATAAGCACAGAATTTATAGAAGAGGATGCTGATGACATTATGCCATGAAACTTCATAGTCTGGTTGTAATTATGGTTGTAAGATACTGTATCCAACAACAGGCTTTTTCTAACATATTGTACTATGAATAACAACAAACATATGAAAAAAAAGCACCCTAGTTCATAGCTAGAAGTCTAAAAATAAGTACATCATCAAATTAACCCTAAGAAACCTAATTTCAAAACCCACAGGAAAATTAGGGTGAGACGAAGCAAAATTATTTCCAACCACAATGAATATATAAAATCACACTAAACAAAAATTAAGTGTACAAATAAACTATAGATAAACGAACATGATTTTTTTTTAAAAATAATTTAACCTTGGATAGAGGGGGTGGCAGAGGTTTTCAAATCTCGAACGGATGTAATTTTGCACGAGAGATTGGTTAGCCGTTGATCCATTCGCCTTGATTCTTCTCGAGGCTCCTGAAATTACCAAAAAGGCACCATAAAAGCATCCATATCATTGCTCATATTTAGAATTTTCTTTCCAAAATCCAACTACCCCAAGTCACAAACACTTAAAAATGTTTCTTTGTTATGAATCATCATCTGGGGGAGGAACCACACGCTCTTTATTTATAGCAGGAAAGGATCGTACAGAGATAAGATCCAATAGATACGGTCTTATCTATAAGATAAGACCCAATCCTAACCACTCATCACTTTATCCGTTCACAACACTCCCCCTTATCCAGCCATAGGTGTGGACTCTGCTCATGAATACTTCAGGATTCTGAGTGTAGTAGGAGTCTCACATTGGGTGGATACCTCAAGATCCTGAGTTGATAAGGTTTGCCTCGTTAAAACCTTTAGCTCTGGAAAACCCTGTGGGAAAAACCATAGTTAAGGAAAAAGAGTACGAATGCTCTCTAACTCCCCTTGATCTGTACAAGCGACTCTGCTCATGAACACTTCGGGATTCTGAGCGTCACAAAGGGGTGGATATTTCAGGATCCTGAGTTGATGTGATTTGCCTCGTTAAAACCTTTGGCTATGGAAAACCCTGTGGGAAAAGCCATAGCTAAGGGAAAAGAGTACAAATTCCCTCAACTCCCCCTGATCTGTAAAAGCCCTTAGGCTTTCAGATCTCTTAGGCGTATCTCATCACTCCTATTTACAACATTCCGAAAATATACACAGATTACAAATATCATCACCATTAAGCAGTTGTTGAGTTCAAAAACTCTGACAAGGTGTGCTAAGTTTCGCCGCATCTGATGTGGCCTCCTCAAAGTGAGGAAACTGGTCTTCAGACTATGTGGTCAGCTCCACAATACCAGCCTCTGTCCCAGCCGTCACTGGGGTGTGATGTACCACCAGGCGCCCTCAAATACACCATTGGTATGTTTCTGGAATAGCGAGGATCTCGAAATGATAGGATGATGTTGCCTTCATAATTTGCTTTGCAGATCTGCAGTAGATGGCCATCCCACTGTGGGTACCCAGTCTGTGATTTCTCAGTGTAGGGATCAGACATGGAAACTGTATTTGCATAGACATGTAGGATGATACTTTATAATGTAAGCCCAAATCTTTCGACCCTTGGAGGAAGCGCAGAAGATGCTCAACTCCGATCTAATGGCCCTTTTTAGGTGCTTAACTATCTCTGGCTAATGAGTTTACTGAAACTGCAATATCGGGACACGTGTAGTTAGCCAGGGGTGCCTGATTCACTTAGATAAGGGGCTTTAGGACCAACTATATCCTCCCACTCTTCCTGCGATCGAAAGGGGTCTTTTTGTACATCCATAGAGCGTACTACCATAGGTGTACTTTGGATAACAATGGTCCGTGTAATTTCTCTAAAGCACTTCTGGACGTATGTAACAGGATTCTATTAAGATAATAAATCTGTGAGCCATGAATTAATTTATTTTTGCTTAGGTCTTTCATTTCATGTTTAATAGTCAGGCTTGAACAGCTATTTCGGTTTTCTCTTCAGGAGATCCGATGAGATTTAAGTTGTTTACAACTATGATCTCAAATCATGTCCTTTGCTCAGATGCAAAGACAAACCTTAGTAGGAATCATTGCTTTGTCAAGTGATTCTCTTGGTTGTACATTATTTATTATTCTTATTCTTCTTCTTCAATAGAATAGACGTCCCGATGTCTATTCAGGCATTTGAGGAAATATGGAATTTATCTTTACCAAGATATCCATGAAGGTATGCCGTCACAACATCCAATAACAGCATATCCAAAATTTCCTTTGCCAAATCGTAAGGTATTCGCATTTGATAACTTAGGGAATCCGATGCTTCATTTATGAGTCATGCTCATTTTAATTTGTTCATTCCCTAGTTTCAGCGAAAATATCCTTGAACTATATGTTGTATCTTATAGCATACGAGTTTGTATTTATTTTTTTTATGTGTGCAATACTTATTTTACCCACAGGTTTGACACCTTTTGGTGTCTGGACTTCAGGTCCGAACATTTCACGTTTTATAAGTGAGTCCAGCTTATCTTTTATTGCCTCGTTACACATTTGGCCAATCTCTATGTTTGCATTTTAGCAACAGAGTATGGAACGATATTTTATAAATATCATCGCTTTTGCGATGTATATGACAATATGATACGTGAATACATTGTCGACAATTATGTTCTTGCAGTCCAACACTAGGAATGGCAATATTGCGGGGCGGGGCGGGTATTTAACTACCCAAGCTTGCCCCGACCCGTCTACAGGCCGGGGCGGGGCGGGTCGTGGGACGAGGCGGGACGGGTTCTTTCTTACCAAAACCGGGTCGGGCCGGGTCGGGCCGGTCGGGTCAAGTCATTAGTGCCATCCATATGAATCCCAAATAAAAATTTTATTTGTGAATTGGGAGAATTTTGATTTATTTGGTAATTTGGAATTGTGAATTGGCCCAATTAGGAGAACCGTGGAATAAAGTATGCGTTATGGGTTATTCGCTGACTGCATGGTACACATCAAAATAGTAAACCTCTATAGTTTACCGGGTCGGGCCGGGGCGGGCTGGGGCGCATACAAAGCCCAAGCTTGGCCCGGCCCGGCTGCGGGCCGGGTCGGGCCGGGCAAAACCGGGTCGGGCCAGGTCGGGCCGGGCGGGTCAGGCCACACCTCCCCAGTACGTACAACATTTGCTTTAATTTCAGTTTTTCCCGACAGTTCCTCTGTAGTGGATTTCGGAAAGGGTGAGGGTGTGTACATGAGCTCATTGTCCTGTGGAAGTATTGTCTCAAGGTCTCAAGGTATTTTTCTTTCTTTGGATTTCTGTTCTTGGAGCCTAGTGGTCTACCTCTTTTTTGTTGAGGAACAACCACTTCTCCTGCTGGTGGATTGCATACATTCTCGGAGATGTCAATCTTAGCTGGAGTATTTGCAGCAGGGATGTGTGATCTGACAATCTTCTGGTTGTCAGTAAATGAGTCCGGTAATTATTGAACAAGGTTCTGTATGTGGAGGATCTTCAGGATCTCATCTTCACATTATTTTGTTACCGGATCATAGTGGGTCAAACTTTTTGTATCCCACGTTATAATTTGCTTCGCACCAGATTTTCCAATATCTGGGTCCATTTTGGGGAAACTCGTCTCATCAAAATCACAGTCTTCAAGATGTGCGTTAAATGCGTCTCCCGTTTGGTGTTCTAAGTATCTTATAATTGAGGGTGAGTCAAACCCTACATAGATACATAGTTGACGTTGAGGACCTATTTTTGTCCTCTGTGGTGGTGCAATAGAGATTTGAACTGCGCAACCGAAGGTTCTCAAGTGAGAAATGTTCGGTGGTATTCCATATGCAAGTTGCATTGGAGACTCTGACCTCCAGAGTGTCTTTTTAATTTACGATGCAGCATGCAGAATTGCATGTCCCCATGCATCCACCAGCAATCGGGATTTCATTAATAATGGACATGCAATCCATTGGAGTCTTTTTATCAGTGACTCTGCCAACCCGTTCTGGGTATGAACATACGGCAATGGATGTTCAATTTCTATTCCTGTTGCCCGGCAGTACTCTTGAAATAACCAGGAGGTAAATTCTCCAGCATTATCCAGACTTATTTTCTTTATTTGGTTGTCTGGAAAATACGCCCGCAACTTTATTATTTGTGCCAGTAGATAGGAATGGCAATATTGCGGGTCGGGGCGGGTATTTAACTACCCAAGCTTGCCCCAACCCATCTACAGGCCGGGGCAGGGTGGGTCGCGGGAAGGGGTGGGGCAGGTAATTTCTTACCAAAACTGGGTCGGGTCGGGTCGGGCCGATCGGGTTAGGTCATTACTGCCATCCATATGAATCCCAAATAAAAGTTTTATTTGGGAATTGGGAGAATTATGAGTTATTTGGTAATTTGTAATTGATAATTGGCCCAACTGGGAGAACAGTGGAACATAGCATGCGTTTTATGTTATTGGCTGACTGCATGGTCCGCATCAAAATAGTAAGGTTTTTTTAAGAACCTCTATAGTTTACCGGGGCAAGCCGAGGCGGGCCGGTGCGCATACAAAGCCCAAGCTTGCCCCGATCCGTCTGCGGGTCGGGTCGGGCCGGGTCAAAACTGGGTCGGAACGGGTCAGGCCGGTCAGGTCGGGTCACTACGGCCATCCCTGTCAGTAGATTTGAAAAAGCTAGGTTGCGCGTCGATAGTAGACACACATACGAATATTTTGAGGATGCATTTATCAGTACCATAAAGTACTGAAACATCCCACTAGGGGGTGGATTTGTCCACATCAATCTCCTTATTTTCTTTTGAGGAAGCGTGGAGATTCTTTCGTCAACTTTTAGTAAAGATGGCCTTGTACTTTGTTTTCCCTTATAGCAAGGGATCCAAGGGAATTCTCCCTTCTGAAGAATCTTCTAGTTCTTCAAGTCATACACATAGGATAAGATGCAGTGCATCATCACTGATCTAGGGTGGCCAAGTCTATCATGCCAAAGTAAAAACTTGGCTGATGTCGAGCACTCCAGGTGCTCCGTTAAATTCGCTTCATCTCTCTGAATCTTTATATGGTAGCGGCATGAAAGGCTCTCAAAACATTCAAGTATGGATTTTACTCCTTTGTCTTGAGATGTTACATACAATAATTCTTTTTCATTTACATCTGATGTTTCCAAATGGAATCCATTTAAACGGATATACTTGAAACTTAGTAAGTTTCAATTGCAATTCAGAGAGAATAGTGCATCCTTCATTTTTATTTCTGTGTCATTTGGGAGCAACAATTTCCGTTCCCAAAACCTTCAATATGGCCCTGATATTATATTTAATTTTGGGCTTTGTATTGAAGGATCGTATGTGTTTATCTATTGTCTACTAAGCAGTTATGAGAGCAATTCATCTATTGAAAGATGAATCAACACATTTACATTTCAGAAAACAAGTTTCATTCAAAACAAATTCATTAATTCAAATGCTCTTATAACATAAACTGTTCTCAAAACAAATTGCTAAGATAAAATAGAGGCTAATCAAGCAGGTCATCATTTTCAAAGTCGTCAGCTGTAAACTTGACTGGAGCATTTGTAATCACCAGATTTGTTTCAGCTTTCTTTTTCTTATTTTCTTTATACAGTTCCTGGAGATGCTGCGTAGTTCGACACACTCTAGACCAGTGGCCTTTCATGCCACAGCTATGACACTGGTCTTCTCATTCCCTCTTAGGTGGGGGTGCATCATTTCTATTGTTTTCATTTCTACGCCAAGTAAACTTCCGCCTCCCTTCATTTCTTTGCTGCTGGACTTGGCCTCTGGCCCTTTTGTTATGTCCCCCCTTTCTGTGGTCTTTCTCTTCTTTTGTTGTCCCTCTTCTTTTTGAAAAAAGAAGATGCATTGTGATCTTCTGGTAGGGGCCAGTGCCAGAGGGCGCATGTTGTGAGTGGCGAGGAGAAGCTCTCTGTTTTGTTCAGCCATGAGTAAACATGACAGCTGCTCAGAATACTTGATGAATATGCGTTCACTGTATTACTGCATTAGTATAGCATCTTTCTCATGGAAATACATGTATGTCTTTTCCAGCATGCGATCTTTCGAGACTTTTTCACCACACAACTTCAGGCGTGAGGTGGTGCTAAAGAGAGCTGAGTTGTAATCAGCTATGTACTTGAAGTCCTGCAGTCTCGGGTTCTCCCACTCATATCGTGCCCTTGGTAGTATAACATCTTTCTAATGTTTATATCTATCCTCAAATGCGGTCCACAGCTCAAGTGGATCTTCGACGGTAAGGTATTCAGCCTTTAGGGTCGTGTCCACATGGCAGTGAATATAGATAATGGCTTGCACCTTTCTATATCGCTTACATTTTCATCTTAAGTCACAGAAGAAATGAGGGACTTAGCCCACAGGTGAAATTTCACATCAAGCTGCCAGCTCAGATAATTTATTCCTGATGCATCTAGCACTTCGAAATCGACACTTGCGATTTTGGCCATTTTATCTAGAAGAGCACAAATTTGCATGAAATAATAATTTTAACAATAAATATTTTCATGCGGAGGCAATTTTTAAATGAAGAGCTAATTACGTAGATCGGCCAGTCCCACGTAAATAAAAATTCAAAATTCCCATTACAATCCATATTACACAAATGAAAGCTTTAAAAAGAAATTACAACTTTGGAAACCCTGTGGGTCCCATACAAGATCTTCAGCTTCAAGTATGGCCTCCGCCTTCATGCAAAGTAGTCTTCGGTCTTGAACATTACATAAATTCCTCACTACAATTCTCTCAAAAAGTAAAAGAAAAATGCAGGAAATAAAATGTGGGACTTATGTCATCGCTAACACTACTATTATCATTATTACTATTGTAACAACTACCTACATCACTAACATGGGTAGACGTGCTTACCATAGACATGGATGCCATGAAGCACATAAGTGCTCTCTGATTCAGGTTGAATATTGCATATTTAACCCCTCATCTAGCAATATTTTATGTGTAAATAATGTTTAATTGGTCTCTAATACGTTCGTATTTTGTATACCATCATTTATTAGAGATATCACTAGATTTATGCACAAAGTATGAAATTTATTGAGTATTTATGCCTTTTTATATTTATCATGGCTTGGTCTCGATCTCACGATTCCAACGACTATTTATTTGTATTTTTCTGAGATCTGTGCTAATTACTGTGTATTTTTGAATGCAGAATACCACTTAATTAGAGAAATACGGAAAAAATACGCTTAAATACGGTCGATGCACGAATCTTGACGGCCACGTGGCGCCATCCACTCGATTCCCTCATCATCCTACGGCCATAGCGCTGGGGGCGACGCGCCTCGTCCAGCGCCGTTGGATTGCCATCCAACGGCCACGAGATGCGAAGAAGCGGACGCAGCCACGAGATGCGAAGTGCCACGCGACGTCGATCGAACAGATCTCCACACGAACGAACGGCAGATCACAGCTCATTTTGATTAGCGGACGCGGGTCGATACAAACGGCGCAGATCCGAGATTTGACGGCCAGCATTCACCCCGCTCGAATCAACCCAAGATCCGACGGTGAATCAAATGCGGCGGCAGCGAAAAAATCAACGAAAAATGGAAAATTGGTGCGGGCGACATGGCTTTATAAGAGCCGTTGGATTCTGATCCAACGGTGCAACTCAAATCCGAAGCGGATGCGGGCGCGCGTGATTTTCATAGCACACGCGGCGCTCTCTTATCGAATCCCGCTTGGATGAGCGGTCTGTATTTGCGTCGGCTGAATGAAGCGGGTTTGAGGCGATTTGGGTGCGGATTTTGGACCCGATAACTACTTAAACCCACAATGTTATTATATAAGGTATTTCTAGGGGTTTTGTATTTGGGCGATTTTGGTGGCGATTTTTGCAGAATTTTCCTGAGATTCCAGAGAGCAACCTGGGGTATTTTTCAGAGAGCTTTTAGAGGAAGAAGAAGAGGTTTCTTAGGCTAAAAGAGGGTGTTTTGGGTGATATCTCTTGAACTTAATTGTGTATTTTCAATTCTATTTACTTCTATTGATTAGAACCATGGTTAATATGATGAAATCCTTGATTATTTTCAGTATGTGTGGCTAAATTCTTATTGTGCATGATATGGTGTAGTTAGGGGACATGATGCGTATTTCTTTGGTTGAATTTTCATGCTAAGATTGTTAACGTTGATAAAGTTATAGTCTTTATTTGAAATCTTCTCTTCATCTTTTACAAGAACATGATTGAGTTGATGATCACCCCACAAGGGTGAGTTTTGATCTCGTCAAAAGGGAGTTTCATCTCTTATATTTAAAGGATTATAGCTTTAGCAACAACTGTATTCAATATTGTGCTTTAATCCCCACAAGGGTATTCTCCAATGAATTTCTCTCAAAAAGAGGTTTCATTAAGTTATCTTTAATCAACCAAGTTAATACAAATCATGGACCCTAATGAACCCATATCATGTGCATACTTCTCGTAGATATTTTCATAAACGAAACTTTCTTTTGCTCGTATTGTTCACAAATTAAAAACCACGATCAAATCCCATTCAAACCATCATCATTAAAAGTGGTTGGTCTCTTTACGTTCAATCCCTATTTGATTTAAGCTTTGTGGTTGCAACAAGTTTTCTCCGAAGATTCGACATCTGGACTCTCAGATCTATATTACTTGCACGGACTCTTACGCTTGAGATAATCACATTTTTGGGCTAAGCAAGTTTTTGGCGCCGTTGCTGGGGAGAACGGTTTGTTGCCACAGTTTATTTCATTCTGAGGACCGTCGGTGAGATCTTTCCACTTTATTGTTCATTAATATTTGTTTATTATCAAAAAAATAAAAAATAAAAAAATTGTGCTAGTTTATGTGGCATAGGACTCCTAGGACACAGAGGTTGACTAGACGCTTTGAAATGGCTGCTAATAATAATAACATGGATGAAAACTTTAGTAACAACAATGAAAATAATGTGCAACCTGGAGTTCATATGACTTTAAAAGATCTTCTCAGACCCATTAGGACTAGCACAGCTTCATGTTTTATCTTACCCACTGATGCAAATTCTTTTAATTTCAAACCAGGGGTAATCCAACTCCTACCCACCTTTCATGGGTTGGACAAGGAAAGCCCTTATCTTCATATAAAAGGATTTGAGGAAGTGTGCTTGACATGTTTTGATGGAAAGACTAGTGAAGACACGATATATCTGAAATTGTTTCCATTCTCACTAAAAGATAAAGCTAAGAACTGGTTAAATGCATTACCATCACGTTCTATTACTACATGGATTGACTTGCAGGCTGAGTTCTTAAAGAAATTTTTTCCTATTCACAGGACACAGGGATGGAAAAGACAGATCATGAACTTTGCCCAGAAAAGCTAGGAAACATTCTATCAGGCTCTTGAAAGGTTCAATGAGCTATTGCTAGCATGTCCACATAATGGCTTCGACAAAAGCAAGATTATTGGCTTCTTCTACGCTGGACTGCAACCTCAGATGAAACAATTTGTAGAAATGATGTGCAATGGGTGATTTTTCGATAAAGAGCCAGATGAAGCTTGGACGTACTTGGAGGATATAGCAGAGAATGTAAAAACTTGGGATACTACTTCAGAGTACGACAGGGGAGGCCACTCTGTACCTTCCCAGCCAACACGTGGAGGGGTATACAATTTGAAGCCAGAAGATGCGTTGGAGGCAAAAATGGAAGCAATGATTACAAACAAGCTTCAAACTCTCAATTTGAAAGAGGCCAAAGTAGTTGAGATAGAGCAAAGTTGTGCACTCTGCGATGTTGGTGGCCATCACACCGGTATCTGCCCTACACTTCCAGCTTTGAAGAGCATGCTAGGCAATCCAACAGGGGTGAACCAAGTATCCACAAACTACCAGGGTTTCAATTCCAATAACAAGGGGTGGCGCAACAATCCTAACTTAAATTGGGGCCCCAATCATCAACCTCAACAACAAGCTCCTCCTCGGTTTAGACAATCTCAATACAACAACAACAACTATCAAGGGGGAACCAAAGGAGGGACCAAGAGCCAATGCAACAACAACAGATGCAACCATTTGGAGATGCGCATCAGCAGCTTATCCAATTACCGCAAGCCCAAATGCAACAACAACAGGCTCAGTTTCAGGCTCAACAGACGCAAAACCAACAGATGAGCGAAAGCTTAGCTAGGCTTACGGTAACATTGGAGAAAGGTAAGCTTCCATCACAATCAATTCTGAATCCTGATATGAGCTCATCTTCTTCTGCAGGTAATAATATGAAGGATTGCCAAGCCGTGTCCACTCTGAGGAATGGGAAGGAAATTCAAAAACCTGACCCACCAAGCAGAGAAGCTGAACAAGAGGAGGAAATTCAAATGCAAGAAAAGGTGCAGGAGGAGAGCACGGAAGTGGGTCTGAACAATAATGTCATTGAAGAGAAAGAGCCCGCAACATATGTACCTTCAGCACCTTTCCCTCATCGGCTACTTCAGAAAAATAAAGATAAGTATCAACCCGAAATTCGTGAAATTTTTCAGAAGTGCCAAATAAATATTCCACTGCTTGATGCCATAAATCAAATACCTGCATATGATAAATTTTTGAAAGACATGTGCACTATTAAACAAAAATTGAATGTGAAGAAAAAAGCATTTTTAACTGAACAGGTTAGCTCTATTGTGCAACAAAATACACCACCTAAATTTAGAGATCCTGGATCACCCACCATTACTTGTAATATTGACACTAAAAAGATTGGAAATTCTTTATTGGATTTAGGGTCTAGTATTAATATCTTGCCATATCCCATCTTTGTGCAACTTGGGTTAGGAGAGATAAAACCAACATTTGTTATATTGCAATTAGCTGATAGATCTATTAAAGTTCCAAAGGGATGTATTAAGGATGTCCTCATTCAAGTAGACAAATTTTACTACCCTGCAGACTTTATAGTTCTAGACATCCAAGGACCCCAAACTGCCAATTCCACTCCCATCATCCTAGGTAGACCATTCCTAGCAACATGCAATGCTTTAATAAATTGTAGGGATGGTCAACTTAAAATCACTTTCGATGACATGACTTTGGATTTGAATATATTTAATACTTGCAAGTTACTAAATGTGGATGATGAGGTTGAATAGGTAAACATGATTGACTCATTGGTGGATGATTATGTTTGCTCTAAATTTTATGGTGATGCTACTGTTATTGAAACAATTGTGGAAGATACTGATGACATCTTTCTTGTGCAGGAAAATGTGAAGGAACTCAACACGATATGGGAGTGTATGTTCGAGGCTTTGCCACCAAATGCACCAACTCAAATTTCATCTGAAGTGGAGGATCCAAAGCCTGAATTAAAGCCACTACCTGAATATCTCAAGTATGCCTTTCTTGGAAATGAAAACAGCTTCCCTGTGGTAATATCTTCTAAACTCTCTTTAGAACAGGAAAGCTCTTTACTTGAAGTGTTGAAAAGGCATAAAGGGGCCATTGGTTGGTCCATTGCTGATATAAAAGGTATTAGTCCCATTGTATGCATGCATCACATTTACTTGGAAGATGACGCAAAACCCACTAGAGAAATGCAACGTAGGTTAAACCCCACATTAAAGAAGTGGTGAAAGACGAGGTTCTAAAATTATTGGATGCATGTATTATATACCCAATTTCTGACAGTAAATGGGTCAGTCCAACACAGGTTGTACCTAAAAAGTCTGGCCTCACTGTGGTTAAAAATGAGAATAACGAACTTATCCCTGTTAGAGCCACAACATGATAGAGGATGTGTATAGATTATAGGAAATTGAACTCCAGAACTAGGAAAGACCACTTCCCTCTACCATTTCTTGACCAGATTTTAGAGAGAGTGGCTGGACATGAGTACTATTGCTTCCTAGACGGTTATTCAGGATACTATCAGATTGAGATTGCACCATAGGATCAGGAAAAGACTACTTTTACATGTCCCTTTGGTACTTTTGCCTTTAAGAGGATGCCGTTTGGTTTATGTAATGCTCCCGCCACTTTTCAACGATGCATGCTTAGTATTTTTGATGATATGGTTGAGAAAATTATGGAGGTGTTTATGGATGATTTCTCCGTATATGGTAGCTCTTTTCATGATTGTTTAGCTAACTTGGCTCATGTTCTTGACAGGTGTATTGAGAAGAATCTCCTATTAAATTGGGAGATATGCCATTTTATGACCACAGAAGGACTTGTCCTTGGTCATTTGGTCTCTAAAAATGGTATTCAGGTAGACAGAGCCAAGGTAGCAGTAATTGAGAAGCTACCAAGTCCCAAGTGTGTAAGGGATATCAGATCATTCCTGGGTCATGCAGGATTCTATAGGCGATTTATCAAGGATTTTAGTGCTATATCTCGCCATCTTTGCAACTTGCTAACTCAGAATGTGGATTTTATTTGGACACCTGAGTGTCAACACTCTTTTGAAACTTTAAAGAAGTTGCTAATTTCTGCTCCCATTTTACAGGTCCCAGACTGGTCCTTACCATTTGAAATCATGTGTGACGCCAGCAACTACGCAGTTGGCGCAGTCCTAGGCCAAAAGAAGGACAAAGCTCCAGTAGTTATTTACTACGCCAGTAAAACATTGAATGATGCTCAGAGGAACTATACAACCACAGAGAAGGAGTTGCTGGCTGTAGTATTCGCTTTGGAAAAATTCAGGAGCTATATTTTGGGATCACCTATCTTGATTTATACAGATCACTCTGCTTTGAAATATTTATTGTCAAAAAAAGATGCTAAACCTCGATTGATAAGATGGATTTTATTGTTGCAGGAGTTCAATATCCTAATCAAGGACAAGAAAGGCGTGGACAATCTAGTAGCCGACCACTTATCACGATTTACAGTAGGCTTTGATTCAGCAGATGTGCCTTTGAAGGACTCTTTTCCTGATGAACATCTTTTTAGTGTTTCCACCTCCCCATGGTATGCTGATATAGTAAATTATCTAGTGACTGGTAAGACTTCTGAAACTTGGTCACTTCAAGACTTTAAAAGGTTCAAGTACGAGGTAAAATATTTTTTCTTTGATGATCCATACCTCTATACATATTGTAGTGACCAAATTGTTAGGAGGTGCATTCCTGACCATGAGATAGCTAGTGTGATACAATTTTGTCATGATGGGGTGTATGGAGGACATTTTTCTGCGAATAAAACCGTGGCAAAAATCTTGCAATGTGGCTTTTATTGACCAACTATGTTTAAGGATACATTTCATTATTGTAAAACATGTGCTGCATGCCAACAGTTAGGGGGTATTACTAGACGTAACATGATGCCATTAAACCACATTCTAGAAATTGAAATATTTGATTATTGGGACATAGATTTCATGGGACCTTTCCCACCTTCATTTGGATATGTTTACATTTTGGTTTCAATCGATTATGTTTCTAAATGGGTGGAAGCTATTTCTTGCAGGACGAACGACACTTCAGTTGTGCTCAAGTTTCTCAAAGAGAACATTTTCTCTAGATTTGGAGTGCCCAAAGCCTTGATCAGTGATGGAGGGTCCCATTTTTGCAACCGCATGTTCACTAATCTAATGAAGAGGTTTGGGGTCACGCATAAAGTGTCTACTCCATATCACCCCCAAACCAATGGTCAAGCAGAGCTGGCGAATAAAGAGATCAAAGGCATTTTACAGAAGACGGTGAATCCTTCAAGGAAAGATTGGAGCTTGCACTTACCTGAAGCTCTGTGGGCCTACAGGACGGCCTACAAGACAATTTTGGGGATGTCACCTTACCGTCTTGTCTTTGGGAAGTCTTGTCACTTACCTGTAGAATTGGAGCATAGATCCTATTGGGCTATTAAGAAATTAAATTTTGATACCGATTCATCTTTTGCTTCTCGTAGGTTATAGCTGTTGGAGTTAGAGGAGTTGAGGAGAAATGCTTATGACAACGCCAAGATATCAATAGAAAGGATGAAATCCATCCATGACATGATGATACTAAGGATGGAGTTCACCCCAGGCCAAAAAGTTCTTCTGTACAATTCCAGGCTACACATATTCCCTAGGAAGCTTCGCTCTAGGTGGTTTGGACCTTTCACAGTCAAAGAAGTTTTTCCACATGGAGCAGTGCTATTGCTTAATGAAAAAGACGGGAGTGAGTTCAGGTAAATGGCCAAAGATTGAAGCATTTTCACCAGCCTTGGACGAAGGATGCGAGCACCATCGATGTCACGGACCCACCCTCCGGTGGCAACTAATCAGGTGTGTTCTTTCCATGCTTCCCTCTCCCTAACATTGATGACAATGTTTATTTTGAGTTGGGGGGAGGGTATAAACTTTTAGTATTTTTCTTTTTCTTTTTCTTTTAGGATTTTTTTTAATTAGTTCCTTTTTTGCATTTAAAAAAAAATTGAGTCAAGTTCTATCACCAATATTTATTTTACCTAGAGATGAACCTCATGTGATGAAAACTCTCGAAATTTATTCACCACCGTACACATATGCTTTATTTTCCTTTACCACTATTGTCAAATATTTCAGTCTCATTTGACATGTATGTTAGTACTCTTGGTAAATTTCTGTTGATATATCTCAATGGTGGGATTGATTGGTAACTTAATGAATCTAGAAATTATGAATTAGCAAATCGTATGCGTTCAATGGAACACACCAAGGTTCATGCACCAATAGTTCACAAAATAACTGGAGCATTGCTTTTTATCTCATATTCATTGTTATTTGCATGCTTTGTGTGATTTTGGGTAGAAAGTATACACTGTCTTTTGAAATGATTAGGATAACCCATTCTTGTGAAATAATTAAGAAGAGGAAGCTATCTTGCTAAGTTATTTATGCACACACACACAAAAAGAAAAGAAAAAAATTTGCATTGAAAAAAAATGAATAAGTGTGTCACTAAATAAATAACTTGGTTGGCTCGAGTAGTACAGTCCGAGGGGTCCTTTTTGGCCTAATGCCCTATTATCGTCTGATTTGGGAGCCATTGACTGGAACCTCACTCATTTCATGGAGCGATCCAAGTTATACATTTCTCCGCAAATGTTGCTTTATGCGCGTTACGCGGAATTAATAAAAGAGTAGGAATAGAGAGAATACGTGTGCATAACTAGCAAGGCAAGAGAACTTCCAAAGCTTAAAGAAAGCACAAGATATGGTGTGATTTCCTATGAATGAAGATTGACGTGTGTATGTCTTGATACCATTCTATTCTTTATACTTGCTTTGCATGATACATCTACGCTCCAAGTTAGAATTTCTGATCGAAAGGTGTGAGCCATTGGTTTTGTATATTATGCGCTATGAAGTAATGGATAGTGAAGTTAAGTCGATTTTATGACCATTTGAGAGATACTTGTTCTTCATCTTTAAACCCATGAGTACCATTATTTTATGAGCTTGAAATCTTGATATTAGTGTGTGGTTATCTTCTTTTGTCGTTGTAGTATGGTGGTGAGTGATTTGAGATCTGATAAGGTGATCTAGGTGTATAATTGATATCATATTTCGCTCACTTTGCTAGAGACTAGCAAAACGCTAGTTGGGGGGTGTGATTCGGGTTTAATATTGCATATTTGACCCCTCATCTAGCAATATTTTGTGTGTAAATAATGTTTAATTGGTCTCTAATATGTTCGTATTTTGTATACCATCATTTATTAGAAATATCACTAGATTTGTGCACAAAGTATGAATTTTATTGAGTATTTCTGCCTTTTTATTTTTTCATGGCTTGGTCTCGATCTCACGATTCCAACGACTATTTATTTGTATTTTTTCGAGATCTGTGCTAATTATGTGTATTTTTGAATGCAGAATACCACTTAATTGGAGAAATACGGAAGAAATACGCTTAAATACAGTCGATGCACGAATCTTGGCGGCCACGTGGCGCCATCCACTCGATTCCCGCTTCATCCTACGGCCATAGCGCTTGGGGCGACGCGGCTCGCCCAGCGCCGTTGGATTGCCATCCAATGGCCACGAGATACGAAGAAGTGTACGCAGCCACGAGATGCGGAGTGCCACGCGTCGTCGATCAAACAGCTCTCCACACGAACGAACGGCGGATCGCAGCTCATTTCGATTAGCGGACGCGGGTCGATACAAAAGGCGCAGATCCGAGATCGACGGCCAGCATTCACCCCACTCGAATCAACCCAAGATCCGACGGTGAATCAAATGGGGCGGCAGCGAAAAAATCAATGAAAAATGGAAAATTGGTGCGGGCGACGTGGCTTTATAAGAGCCGTTGGATTATGATCCAACGGTGCAACTCAAATCCGAAGCGGATGCGGGCACGCGCGATTTTCAAAGCACACGCGGCGCTCTCTCATCGAATCCCCTTGGATGAGCGGTCTGTATTTGCGCCGGCTGAATGAAGCGGGTTTGAGGCGATTTGGGTGCGAATTTTGGACCCGATAACTACTTAAACCCGCAATGTTATTATATAAGGTATTTCTAGGGGTTTTGAGCGTATTCTTGGCGTATTTGGGCGATTTTGGTGGCGATTTTTGCAGAATTTTCCTGAGATTCCAGAGAGCAACCTGGGGTATTTTTCAGAGAGCTTTTAGAGGAAGAAGAAGAGGTTTCTTAGGCTAAAAGAGGGTGTTTTGGGTGATATCTCTTGAACTTAATTGTGTATTTTCAATTCTATTTACTTCTATTGATTAGAACCATGGTTAATATGATGAAATCCTTGATTATTTTCAGTATGTGTGGCTAAATTCTTATTGTGCATGATATGGTGTAGTTAGGGGACATGATGCGTATTTCTTTGGTTGAATCTTCTTGCTAAAATTGTTAACGTTGATAAAGTTATAGTCTTTATTTGAAATCTTCTCTTCATCTTTTACAAAAACGTGATTGAGTTGATGATCGCCCCCACAAGGGTGAGTTTTGATCTCCCCAAAAGGGAGTTTCATCTCTTATATTTAAAGGATTATAGCTTTAGCAACAACCGTATTCAATATTGTGCTTTAATCCCCACAAGGGTATTCTCCGATGAATCTCTCTCAAAAAGAGGTTTCATTGAGTTATCTTTAATCAACCAAGTTAATACAAATCATGGACCCTAATGAACCCATATCATGTGCATACTTCTCGTAGATATTTTCATAAACGAAACTTTCTTTTGCTCGTATTGTTCACAAATTAAAAACCACGATCAAATCCCATTCAAACCATCATCATTAAAAGTGGTTGGTCTCTTTACGTTCAATCCCTATTTGATTTAAGCTTTGTGGTTGCAACGGGTTTTCTCCCGAGGATTCGACGTCTGGACTACCAGATCTATATTACTTGCACGGACTCTTACGCTTGAGAGAAGCACATTTTTGGGCTAAGCAAGTTTTTGGAGGAAATCTGATCTATATTTCTCTTCCTCCGATAATGATGATGATGAGGATGATGACTCCTCCAAGCTATCCTCTCCTCGATACGATCCCATGCCACAAATGCCTTCTTCTTTGGCTTCTTCAATGTCTCTTCTTTGTAACTCCTTCTCTTTCTACTCTTATTGTCCTTGTTCGTCTCTTTGTCATTTTCTTTACTTCTTCACCTTTGGTCTTTACTTTCAATTATTGCATTGTCCTTATTTCTTTCCAAGGGACAATCCCTCCTTAGAGAAATTTCTTGAAGCTTTTGGAGAGAAGTGCCATCTCTTTCTCCTCTCTTTCGGAATTCCGTATCACTCGCGTTGGCCTTGAATACTAGGCTCTTCTGTACCTCATCCTTCTCTTCATTGAGTTCAATCTCATATGACATGAGATTGTCCATGAGCTCTTCTAGGGTCACTTTGTTCATGTCGTGTGCGTCACGAAAGGACGTTGTCTTCGATTTCCATTCCGGCCTTAAGAACCTAATGAATTTCATTACATATTCATTCATAAAAATATTTTTGCCTAACTCTGCAAGGTCATTAATAATTTCGGAAAACGTGTGTTCATTTGAACAATAGTCTCATTTTCAAGCATTTTGAATGACTCAAATCTATAATTCAATATATTGATATGTGATTCTTTAACCTTATCTGTTCCCTCGTGGGTTACCTTAAGCATGAGCCAAATTTGGTGAGCGGTCTCACATTGTCATACCCGAGTGAATTCGGTACCTACAAGTGCACAAAAAAATGCATTCGTAGCTTTTGCATTTATCTCTTTCTCCCACATCTCCATGGGTGTAGTAAGCCTATGGTATCCATTCTTTGTGATAGTCCAAATATCTAAATCAAGTGATGGGAGATGATACGTCATGCAGATCTTCCAATTTGGGTAGTTTGTCTCGTCAAAGAGTGGGGGCCGGGTAGTAGAGAATCCTTCCTTTTGTTATGATGTTGATGTTAGGTTGACTGGGTCCTTAGGACAATAAAATCGACGTACGGCCTAAGTCGGTCGGACGACGAAAACAAAATTGCTGCTGAAAAACAGATTTAAAACTATTTTAAATCTAGCTCTAAAGGAAAAACCCTAGCCAAGATCTCTACTATCCCGGGGTTGGGTCCGATCAACCAATAAGGACAGATCTATCAACCTATTTGCAATTATAAACACATGCTAATAATTTAAACTACATACCTTTCACTTCATTTTTGAAGAATACGAAGCGTCGTTTTCAGCAACGTTTCTTTGGCCCACCGCGCCGCTTCTTCGAAGCCGAACCGTGTCCTGAGCCGCTCCTCATCCCGAGCTGGTCCTCGTCCCGAGCCGAATCACTTCCTGAGTCGCGCTGCATCCTGAGGCGAGCAACCCCCTTATCGCCGAGCCAACCACGCACCGAAGAAGATTTCACCTTGAGTGGATCCTTCGTGAAGACTTCGGATCCGATCCAAGCTCCTTCGTAACTTTGCTAAAGCCCGATCAGGAGCAAGGAAGAATTTAGAGAGAGATGGAATAATTTATTTAAGTCTTAATTCGAGCGTGCTCCAAACTTTTGGGAGCTTCTCGGATTTGGAGACTTGGTGCAAGTTTTCAAGAAGAGTGTTGGCCCCTATTTATATAGGCGGCCGATCCCTCCCCTTCTCATCATATCCGATGTGGGACTAATAGTTTCAGAGGAAAAAATTAATTAAAGTTTGCCTTTCACAAAGGCCAAACTTTAGAGAATTTTTCCTCCCTCACCGTTGAGCTTCACAAGTGATACAACCTTTTAAATCGAAGAGGGTTGAACGATGAATGCGTAGGAACAAACGGTGCATCATTTCGGGTTCGTTTGACCCCTCCAACGAGGACTCAAACATGGCCCAAACTAGTTTTTCGCAAAAACTGTCGCCATAGCACAAAACTGGGTTTAAAAAAACCCTACTGTAGCCTCCAGGCGAGCTAGGCGAGCACCCGACCCACAATGCCAAATTTGGCTTTTTCACTGTTTTGGCTCTATTTTGTGCGTTTGGTGTCCTTTTTGACGCGGTTTGAACCTGCGTTTAGACCGGGCCGATTCCGTCATCTAGGTAACCTTTGTTGGAACTGAATCCTAGCCTAGAGGGGGAGTGAATAGGCTTATAAAAATATTCTCGCGCAACCCACGAGAAATCACACGTAGTTAAAAACACAAGCAGGTTAAATAAGAGACAATCACAGAGTACGCACAGATTTACCCTGGTTCGGTCGCATCAATGACCTACATCCAGCCCCCAAGCAAATCCTAGCATTAATACGTTCCTTTTGTACACCTACTGTAACGGCCTGTTTTTTTATATATACGTATATCGTACGTATTTGATTAGTATAGTGATTTATTAAAGGTCTATTAGTATGATTTCATCACTATTATTAGGTTTAAGAGTTTGAGCACACGATTTAATGAGCGCATTATTGATTACTTTAACTTGTGGATGATTCTGATTGCAGGGACGAAATCGTAACTAATCGCCCCTTAAATCAAATCAATCTTAACCGGATCGATTTCCAAATCAATGGTAACCAAATCCTAATCGAATCAGCTTACGAAATCCAATCTTGTCGTTATCCTAACCAAGCCAATCATCCTGAATCCAATCTTAAGTTAATTGGTTAAATCGGACCTAACTCCTAATATCTTTAAATTTCTTAATTATACTAATTTCCAAAACAAATCTTAATTGAATTTTAATAAGCCTTAATACAACTTAAATAACATCCTAAACCTACCTGTTACACACAGTATTTTAATAATTGATATATCCTAACTAAATAACTTAAATAATGAATCGTATACAAAATCATATCTAAGCAAAACTGACCTTTCCCTAACCAATCTCATGACCAAATCTAGTATCGTAACCATAAAAGAATTACTCCAATCTTATCTTAACTCAACGTATCCCTCGTAACCATAAGCTACACGAATTTATCCCTTCCCTATTATTTAGCATGCAGGTGGCCTCTCCCCACTGTTCTCTCTCCCTATCTTGAGTAACCACCCACTTATTTCTCCCCACCACTTCGCAACTGCCAATCACGTTCTCCTCTTCCCCTCTAATTCTTCTTCCTCTTCTTTTAGGGCCTGTTCTTTTGCTGGAATAGGAAAAATGGAATAGGGAGAAGTTTGTATTCCAAGGAGAGAGAAAATGGAGTTTTGTGTTCTTTTGGGTGGAATATGATATGGAAAGTGGGGTTTGGAATAGAAAGTGGGGTCCACATTCTATTCTTGTGTTCTTTTGGGATTGTGGAGTTGGAATGAAAAAGTGGAAAGGGGATGAGTTGGAGGGGAGAGATAGAGAGAGATGAGAGAGTGGGGCCCACCATTCCTAAGGATTCCATTGTATTCCAAGTAAAAAGCTTGGAATAGAAAAGTGCTCATCATTACCAAAGTGGAATAGCCACGTAGGATTCTATTCCATGCCCAAAAGAACAACCGCTTGGAATACAACCTTGGAATAGGATGAATAGTACATGAACAATGTTTCTATTCCCATTCCCAACCCTATTCCGCGCAAAAGAACATGCCCTTAAACACAGGGCTCTCATCCACTCCCCCTTAACTCAGAAACCCAGGCACACCCTCATGCCATTTTCGATAGCTCTCCTCCCTCTCCCTATTCTCTCTACAAGCCAATAACCCAGGCCTATCATCTTTCCCGAGTGCAGCATCTCACATCGTCGCTCCAAGTCACGCCGACCATCCCGCCTCACACCCCGGACTGTCACCGCGGCTCGCCGTGGGTTTTCGCCATCCGATCTCAGGCAGCCGCACCATGCTCTTCTCCTCAGCCTCACGAAGCCAAAGCCCATCACTTCGACTTCCCCATTCAAAAACCCTGACTGCTCGCCCAGGCCGCTCCTCCGTTCACCTTCGAAGCCCATCGCCAAACTCCGGCGTTGCTCCGTCGTCCACCTCACCCCGCCTGTGCCTCGCTCCTCCACTTTCGACTCACCCCGCATCGCCACTTTCTCTACCACGCGCCACCCCGTCCTCGCCGACGACGAACCCCATATCGAACCCGCATCGTCTCCCTTCGATCCCCAGTTATCCCCTTTACTCTGTTCGGAACAGAGCCCCACACCATCCGCTTGTAGACCAACAACCTCCGACCTCGCCCCAGCCACTTCGCCGCCTTTCCTCCTCTCTCTGGTCTCCCTCGCGGACTGCACACACACACACACACACACCCCCCCCCAACACCCCTCGCCGAAGGCATCGCCGCCCGCACCAACTCCCAGCGCCCCGTTCCTCTCTTTCTGACCGCCCCAGGGGCGGAACCAGGATGAGATGGTCGGGGGGCAAGTGGAATTGCAAGAAGGTATAAAATTACATTCATAAAGTACGTAGATGTGATGCATTCGTAAAGTACGTAGATGCGATATTGTTTAAGTCGGTGAGTCCAAAGAGATCAAGAAGGTGTTTTTCCATTACGTTGTCTATTTGAGATGACAAAGTGGTCAACAAAAAAGATGTGAAATATATTGATCAGGCCCCATGCAAAATATATGTTAGGGATCAAGTATTTAGCTCCGAAAATTTAATATTTCATATATTTTTGCGAAATATTTGGAAAAATACAAAAATTTTACTTATATTACTCTATATGTAAACTTAATTTTTTTGCAAAATATGCTAAATATTTGAAATAGTACAATCAAACGAAAATTTAAAATTATTTGAAAAAAACGAAAATTTAACTTCTATTACAATTCAAAATATGCAAATATTTGAAGAAAAAAGAAAATTAAAACTTGTTACGACCTAAAGATCGTAGGAGTCCGACTCCCGCCCGGATCCGCTAACATACCCCATTAACTCACCTTTTCACAAAAGGGCCGCCACCCCGGAAATCCGAATCCACATGGGTACGGGCGCTTCCCGAGCGCACCGCCCCGAGCGGGTCGAACAACTGCGGTTGTACGCCTAGGCCAGGGGTGCTGAGGTGCGCCCGGACGGCACCGATAGGCCAGCTGACTTAGGCGCGGGTATCTATCTGTGCCTGCGAACCATAGTCCGCGACCGAACGGGAGGCGCGGCCGGGCCGGACAACTCCCGACCCGGACGACCCGTCTGATTCTCACGCGCCCCGACGCCAGGGATAGCATAGCCAGACCTTTAGTTCGTCACCAACGACAAACGACCTAGGATAAGGGCGCGATTGACACATACGTCACCCGACCGCCTGACAAAGCACCCCCTGGCGGCTGACCCATCTGACGGTTAGCGCTTTCGGCCCTGACATCCCGACAAAAGCACCCCTTGGCCGTTGTGCCACCTGACAAAAGCAGGTCAGGAACTCATGTTCCCGACGTCCTTATCCGAAGCTTCCGCTGACACCCGAGCCAGCTCAGCACGCCTAGTCATCACCCGTCAGGTATAAATACCCCCTCTCCTCTTACGGAAGGGTGGTTGGAAAATTCTCTCTTAATCTATAATTCACACACGAGAACAAAGGTCGTCCATATCTTTGTTCTCCCACCCATAGCTCGCCACGTGCGGTCGACACACCGTTAGTCCGGCCGGCGTGTCTAGCCCCCATTTTAAGCCCTATTACTGACTTAGGCATCGGAGGGGCTAAGGGTTGAACCCCAACCCCGCCCTTCTGACGAGTTGTTCGTGCTGCAGGAGAGCTCGCCCCTGGTCCAAAGTCAGCTTCAGCCCCCTCCCGTCCAACCTTCCTCAGTTGCATCCGGCGAGATTCGACCCCGTGAGCACCACCGGCAACGGGTCCAACTTCTTCACCCCACTAATCACTTGTAAAATAGCCTACCTAAACCTTCTTCCCCATATAACCATCGTGCCCTTGGTTCCCCATAATACAAATTCATTGTACGCGAGTTCCACCTCGTAACAATTGGCGCCGTCTGTGGGAACGAAGGGTCACACCCATGTTAGACTCCATGCCGATCTCGCGGAACCCTGACCACGGCAAAGATCCCGTGGGTCAGGAACCGCTCTCTACAAATCACCCCGGCGTCCGACCCCCTTCTGGGGATGGGCACCGAAACTGAACAGACTTCAGCCCACGCCGTCCTGAAGAGCTTCGAGGCCGTCACTCAGGCCAGGGGAGACTATCAGACGGCTGGAACGGAGCCTCCGCCCGGCCCCTCAGAGCCCCTGAACGTGAGGCGAAACCTCCACCTTCAGTTCGAGGAGGAGGGGGAGAACAGGGGGCTCGCTGAGGAGGTTGCGGCCCAGCAGAGGCTCCTGGAAGAGGAGATGGAAGTTGCGCGGCGGTGGAGGCGCCTAGGGGAGGCGGCCGCCGCGCAAAGGCGTTTGGACGAAGCGGCCGAGACCGCCCGAAGGGCCTACCAGGACGAAGAGGCCGCTCGCCGCCAACTCCGCCTCATCGTCGCGGAGCGCGAGAGGCTAAGGAGAGAGAACAGGAGCAACCGGGAAATCCTGGATGAGACGGCGACGGGTCGGCGGCTCGGGGACGGGCGGGACCCGTTGCTGAACAGGTCCCCACCCGGAGGAGGCAGCCCACGTCGCCTGCACCACCCCTCCGATACCCTGCACGAGGAAGCCGTTTGTCGACAACTACGCTTCCTCACCGCCGAGCGCGAAAGGCTCCTTCGGGAGAATCAAGAACGGATGGAGGCCCGAGGAGAGCTGGCCGGGAGGCGCTGGCGCTGGGAGAACCGTAGCCCGCAACTCGTCGAATCCTCGGCCCAAGGAAGGAGCCCCGCCAGAAGACCGTCGGGCTACTCCCCGGGGACGGAGGACCGTCGGCGGCCGAGGCACGACCGAAGCCAGACCCCCGAATGGCGGAGAGGGGATGCGCCGGACCGCCCTACCTACCCGGAGGAGGCCACGCCACTTGCACGGTGGATCACGTCCGCCCCAAGGCCCATAAGGTTCAAACCCCCTCACTTGGCCACGTACAATGGGAGAGGCGACCCCCTCACGCACGTCCAGCAATACCGGGGGGCAATAGAGGCGCAGGACGTGGATGAGGCGTTCCTATGCCGACATTTCTCCCAAAGCCTGAGGGACACCGCGTTGGACTGGTACTTTGGCTTGCCCGCGAGGTCCGTCGGGAGCTTTGGCGAACTATCCCACAAGTTCTGCCAAGAATTCCGGGCCGGGCGGACGAAAAAGAAGCCCTTAGACTATCTCAGCACGATAGTCCAAGGGGAGGGAGAGACAACGGGTAGATACCTCCGCCGCTTTCAGGAGGAGAGACGGGCGGTGGTGACATGCGGCGATGAGGTGCTTATGCTGGCCTTCAAAACGGGGTTGCGGACTCGGAGCCTCCACAAATCCCTGCTCCGGGATCCGCCAACCGACTATGAGGCATTGGTTGCTATGGTGGAGAGGCACGCGTTGGCCGAGGAGACTCTCGGTGCCAAGGCCTTATTCCCCCCGGCGAAACCCTCCCAAGGCGAACCCCGGTCACACCCACGGCCGAGGCAGGAAGAGGGGCACCGTGGTCGCGACCAGCTGGCCCGACCAAGGCGGGAACCGCTCGGGCCTCGCCCGCAAGATCGACCTGGCCCGGCGCGCGAGTTCGCTCCGGCCCAAGGGCTCCCTCGAGTCGTCCCGAGACAAGAAGGCCCCCTACGGGCGCATTACACGCAACTCAATGCTCCCCTGATCGAGGTGATGGCCGCGGCTACACGAGCCAGATTGCTGCCGGAGCCGCCCCGAGAAATGAAGTCGGACCCAGCCCGGAGAGATTTTAAGAAATACTGCCGATACCACCGGGACCACGGCCACGACACCGACGACTGCTTCACCCTCAAAAGGGAAATCGAGCGGCTGATCCAGGCGGGCCACCTGGGGGACTTCGTCGGAGGCCGGAGACCGGACCGAGAAGATGGAAACCACCGAAGGGCACGGAGGGCAGACCCTCCTGCAAACGGCGAGCGGGAAGAGCTTCACCCCCCGAAACCTGTCATGCGCATAAACACGATATGCGGCGGGCCATCTTCAGGAGGGGCATCGTCGTCAAGCAAAAAGGCGTATGCGAGACAAGTGATGACGGCGGGTCTTGGAGGGGACCGGAGAGGGAGAAGGATGGCCTACCCTCCCATTACTTTCAGCGACGAGGATCTAGAGGGGATCGAGCATCCCCACGACGACGCCATCGTCATCAAGGCCCAGATTGGGACGGCCATCGTCAGCCGCCTCCTGATCGACACAGGGAGCTCTTGCGACATCCTGTTCATGTCCACAATTGAGAAGATGGGGTTAAGGCCGACGGACCTGAGACCCTGTACCGGACCCCTCGTCGGTTTCACCGGTCACTCGACCCCCATCATGGGAGTGATCACCTTGCCGATAACCCTCGGAGAAGAGCCACATGTCGTCACTCGAATGACGCTGTTCGTTGTGGTCGACATTACGTCGGCGTACAACGGGATCATAGGACGACCTTACATGTCGGCCATTGGAGCGCTCCCCAGCCTTCTCCACCAGATGGTCAAGTTCCAAACCCCCCGAGGGGTGGGGATCGTACGGGGAAGCCAGAAGCTGTCCAGGAACTGCTACGTGGGGTCGACCAAGCACAAGGGACCGGAGATGAACCTGAAGATCGACTCCCCCGGGCGGAGTTATGACCCCTACCAGCCAGAGTTAGCTCCAGCCGATGCCACCACAAAGGGGAACAGGATCGACCACGCCCCCCGAGAAGGACGGGCTAATCACTCCAAGGGACATGGAGCGCCGGTCGTGGTATAGCCGGGAACTGTAAGTCATGAATGAAATATCTTGTTCCCTCTCTTAACCTTCGAATTTCGCCTCTTCTGCATGAAAATTTCAGTTCAAACCTCTCAAAGACTCCGGGGCAGGACCAATCCTCGCCACCCAAACCGGAGAGGGGCACGGGCCGAGCTGCGTACTCGCTCCCCCCCAAAGAAGACCTCCGGGGCAAGTTCACTAAGCTTGGCCACCCAAACCGGAGCGCCATATGCGGGGTAGGCGACGGCCCAATACCCGTCCGACTATAGAGGCTGCGGGGAGGCGACGGCCCAATACCCGCCCTCTCAAAGACTCCATGGCAGGACCAATCCTCGCCACCCAAACCGGAGAGGGGCACGGGCCGAGGTGCGTACTCGCTCCCCCCCAAAGAAGACCTCCGGGGCAAGTTCACTGAGCTTGGCCACCCAAACCAGAGCGCCATATGCGGGGTAGGCGACGGTCCAATACCCGTCCGACTATAGAGGCTGCGGGGAGGCGACGGCCCAATACCCGCCCTCTCAAAGACTCCGGGGCAGGACCAATCCTCGCCACCCAAACCGGAGAGGGGCACGGGCCGAGATGCGTACTCGCTCCCCCCCAAAGAAGACATCCGGGGCAAGTTCACTGAGCTTGGCCACCCAAACCGGAGCGCCATATGCGGGGTAGGCGACGGCCTAATACCCGTCCGACTATAGAGGCTGCGGGGAGGCGACGGCCCAATACCCGCCCTCTCAAAGACTCCGGGGCAGGACCAATCCTCGCCACCCAAACCGGAGAGGTGCACGGGCCGAGCTGCGTACTCGCTCCCCCCCCAAAGAAGACCTCCGGGGCAAGTTCACTGAGCTTGGCCACCCAAACCGGAGCTCCATATGCGGGGTAGGCGACGGCCCAATACCCGTCCAACTATAGAGGCTGCGGGGAGGTGACGGCCCAATACCCGCCCTCTCAAAGACTCCGGGGCAGGACCAATCCTCGCCACCCAAACCGGAGAGGGGCACGGGCCGAGGTGCGTACTCGCTCCCCCCCAAAGAAGACCTCCGGGGCAAGTTCACTGAGCTTGGCCACCCAAACCGGAGCGCCATATGCGGGGTAGGCGACGGCCCAAAACCCGTCCGACTATAGAGGCTGCGGGGAGGCGACGGCCCAATACCCGCCCTCTCAAAGACTCCGGGGCAGGACCAATCCTCGCCACCCAAACCGGAGAGGGGCACGGGCCGAGATGCGTACTCGCTCCCCCCCAAAGAAGACATCCGGGGCAAGTTCACTGAGCTTGGCCACCCAAACCGGAGCGCCATATGCGGGGTAGGCGACGGCCCAATACCCGTCCGACTATAGAGGCTGCGGGGAGGCGACGGCCCAATACCCGCCCTCTCAAAGACTCCGGGGCAGGACCAATCCTCGCCACCCAAACCGGAGAGGGGCACGGGCCGAGCTGCGTACTCGCTCCCCCCCAAAGAAGACCTCCGGGGCAAGTTCACTGAGCTTGGCCACCCAAACCGGAGCGCCATATGCGGGGTAGGCGACGGCCCAATACCCGTCTGACTATAGAGGCTGCGGGGAGGCGACGGCCCAATACCCGCCCTCTCAAAGACTCCAGGGCAGGACCAATCCTCGCCACCCAAACCGGAGAGGGGCACGGGCCGAGCTGCGTACTCGCTCCCCCCCAAAGAAGACCTCCGGGGCAAGTTCACTGAGCTTGGCCACCCAAACCGGAGCGCCATATGCGGGGTAGGCGACGGCCCAATACCCGTCCGACTATAGAGGCTGCGGGGAGGCGACGGCCCAATACCCGCCCTCTCAAAGACTCCGGTGCAGGACCAATCCTCGCCACCCAAACCGGAGAGGGGCACGGGCCGAGCTGCATACTCGCTCCCCCCCAAAGAAGACCTCCGGGGCAAGTTCACTGAGCTTGGCCACCCAAACAGGAGCGCCATATGCGGGGTAGGCGACGGCCCAATACCCGTCCGACTATAGAGGCTGCGGGGAGGCGACGGCCCAATACCCGCCCTCTCAAAGACTCCGGGGCAGGACCAATCCTCGCCACCCAAACCGGAGAGGGGCACGGGCCGAGCTGCGTACTCGCTCCCCCCCCAAAGAAGACCTCCGGGGCAAGTTCACTGAGCTTGGCCACCCAAACCAGAGCGCCATATGCGGGGTAGGCGACGGCCCAATACCCGTCCGACTATAGAGGCTGCGAGGAGGCGACGACCAAATACCCGCCCTCTCAAAGACTCCGGGGCAGGACCAATCCTCGCCACCCAAACCGGAGAGGGGCACAGGCCGAGCTGCGTACTCGCTCCCCCCCCCAAAGGAGACCTCCGGGGAAAGTTCACTGAGCTTGGCCACCCAAACCGGAGCGCCATATGCGGGGTAGGCGACGGCCCAATACCCGTCCGACTATAGAGGCTGCGGGGAGGCGACGGCCCAATACTCGCCCTCTCAAAGACTCCGGGGCAGGACCAATCCTCGCCACCCAAACCGGAGAGAGGCACGGGCCGAGCTGCGTACTCGCTCCCCCCCAAAGAAGACCTCCGGGGCAAGTTCACTAAGCTTGGCCACCCAAACCGGAGCGCCATATGCGGGGTAGGCGACGGCCCAATACCCGTCCGACTATAGAGGCTGCGGGGAGGCGACGGCCCAATACCCGCACTCTCAAAGACTCCGGGGCAGGACCAATCCTCGCCACCCAAACCGGAGAGGGGCATGGGCCGAGCTGCGTACTCCCCCCCCAAAGAAGATCTCCGGGGCAAGTCCACCGAGCCTGGCCTCCCAAACCGGAGCTCCATATGCGGGGTGCCCGACGGACCAATACCCTCCCTCCCCAGAAAGGGCCTGTCACCCCTCTCCTCAAACCAAGGGAAACGAATTAGGGTCCGCAAATCAAGGCAACGCCAACGCGGAGCCATCCCTGAGGAGTAACGCCTGACCCCCATAAAGCCGACGCCCGAAATGACTTGTCCAACCCAAAAGGACACTCGGGACGAACGCCATGGACAAATGGCACGCCTGCCAAAAAACGGGGTCTGAGGAGTCACATCACACGTCACCCATCGGGAACGCTCCCCAAAGAACGAAATTCCAAGACGGCCCCGACTCTCCATGAAGAGGAAATGAGGGCAGCAATACACCATTATAAATTCCCCCCCCCCTTCAGCTTCCTTGAGGGGGGGAGGGAGGCGAGAGAAAGGATGTGGAGAAAGACTAATCATTTCGCCACCCCCTCCCCCTAAAAATGCGCGGAAAATGCGAGCTTCGCCGACCGCCAAAGTAAACGATCCCCCAACAGGCTACTCCGCTTACACCAGTAGCACCCCCCTTCCACTCATCGACCTCCCCTGGATCGTTTACGCCAGGAGGACGCACAGATGGGCTACGGACCGCGTCCCTTCGCGCCTATCACACGGAGACTCCTGTCGATGGTAGCAACAAGACCCCGCGGGAAAGAACAGCCAGCAAGGACCCCCTCTCCCCCCAATTCTGGGAACGAGGGCCAAAGACACTGCCTGGCTCCGACGCGACCATCCACCCCTACGCCGAGGGGGAACCCTCTGAATAACCTCCACGGCCCTTGTCAGGGGCGCGACGCCAGGGAGATGCGGATCTGTAGGGAATTGGCGGTCCCTTAGGGCACAAAAACTCTAGTCCCGTCCTAAGTCGGACGGAACATAGACACAAAAAACATTTGCAGCGGAAGAAAAACTTATGTTAACTAATTAACATGCAGTTAAAACAATTTTAACTTAGCCCTAAGGTCCAAGACCCTATGCCAAGATCTATGCCGACTTGGGATGGATCTGACCATCCCAAGAAGGATCTAGCCTACTGCGATTAAACTAAACTAATGCTAATAAAATACTTTAACCACATACCCGGAATCTCAGCCCTGGAGCAGGCGAGATGTTCCGCGCCGTCTTCCGAGCTGCTCCCGCCCCACGCCGAGCCGCTCCTTGAACCGCTCCCCGAACCGCTCCTCGAACCGCTCCGCATCCCGAGGCGATCAATCCACGTGCCACCGAGCCAACCACGCGCCGAAGAAAGTTTCACGCGAGTGAAACCTCCGCCAAGATTTCAGATCCAGAATCCGAACTCCTTGTGGCTTTGCTAGAGCCCGCAGGAGTAAGGCAGAAATTTAGGGAGAAGAGAAATATTAATTTAAGCCTAGATCCGAGCGTGCTCTAACATTTACGAGAGCCGCTCAGATCTAGATCTTGGGACGAGTTTTGAGAAAGGGGGGAGACCCCTATTTATATAGGCGGCGGACTCTCCCCTTTTCTCAAAATCCGATGTGGGACTAAACAATGAGTTAATTTAAAATCAAGTTAGTTTGCAATTCACAAAGTGCAAACTTCCGTAAATTTTAACTCACTCATCGTTGAGCTTCAGGATTGATACAACCTATCAATATGACAAGCGTTCAATGGTGAACGCATAGGAAAAAACCGTTCGTCAATCGGAGTTCGTTTGACCCTCCAATTGAGTGTCCAAAGATCAGCCTACGGTTAGTTTTTCGCAAAAACCAGCCATCAAATCTGCCATCAAACCTAGGGTTCAGCACCCTAAGGTGGGGCCCAATCTGTAGGCCCCACAGCCTCAAACCCAGGCTGACTGGGCGCCTGCCAGACCTGGGCACGGGCGCCCAGGCGCCCAGGCGCCAGGCGGGCGCCTGGCGGGCGCCTGGGCCAGGCACCCAAGGCGCCCGGCCCAGGGCGCCTGGGCTCCCAGGCGCCCAGGCCCGCCTGGGCGGCCCGCCTGGGCGCAGGCCCAGGCGCCCAGCGCCTGGGCCTGTGCCCAGGCCTGCCTGCCTGGGTTCCTGGCTCAGCCAGGTCTGGCCAGGCACCCAGGCCAGACTTGGTCTGGTCTGGGTCAGCCTGGTCTGACCCGGTCTGATCTGTTTGGCTGTTTTGGCTCTAACTTGAGCATTTGGTGTCCGATTTGGACGCCGTTTGAACCTGAGCGTAGACCGGGACATTCCCGTCTTATCCGTGAACTTTTCCTTGCGTTTATTTTATTAAATATTGTATTAAACAATTTAATACACATTTAATCGCTTTTGCATCAAATGCAAAATAGTCCCTATCTAAGCTTAAATTACCATATTGCATTAAATGCAATTATTTCATCCCTTGCATCAAAATGCAAAATATTCTCCCTAACTAATTTCTACCTATTACTAGACGAAGCGTTACACTCTGTGTGAGACCCTACAGCCTGACCCTTACAACAGGTTGGGCTCGAAGCCCTATACGGCAGTGACCACGAGCAGTGGTTGCCGTCCCTGCTTCAGGAATCATCATTATGTGGTTAACTCATTGACATGAGTATTGTCGGGACCACCTGACTGTTTCCGTGATGAATTCCGTAGTTATAGTCTCTTCGTCTAAATTGTGTCGTGTAGATCAAGTTTGGGGTACGGTTAAACTGTCAACCCCAATAACTTGACTCCGGTTAGTTTCGATCAATCTTTAGTCAATAAATGTTGGACTTCTTCCAACATACTCTGCGCAGAGTTTTTACTAAAGACCGAACTAACTCTACGACACTAACTCCCATTGACCGGGAGAGACGAATCCTCTCTTGGTCATTACTCGCCTCGTACGTTTCAAGTGACACCCAATCAAAAGACCTTTCGACAGGCCTTACCTCGAAGCTAGGTCAGTTGATCTAAGTGGCACCGTTCACGCACAGGTCCGTCAAAATGACCTCAAGTCAAAAGACCAACTATCCTATCATCACTCAGAGTTATCACTGACAGATTGGTCAATATAACCATATGATAACTCTGGTGGATCGTTCAGTGAACTTATTCTAATGAGCACCTGTGTCTCGTCTTCGACTTCGCCTAGTCAAGCGATCATGAGATCATCGCCACCGCTAAACGGTGAAGACTAAGACACAATGGTCTATCCGATGTTTCGATATCCTTGTCTCGGAACATCTACGACCACGAACCATTTTAGACTTATGCTACAGACGGTCAAACGTTTCTCCATGATCGAGATACTCATCTCGATACCCGTTTGACCTTGCATAAAGTCTCAGGACTTTACCTAAGTTGATATCTAATGTTAACTACATTACAATATAACTTAGATAAATTATTACCAAACAGCTTACTGTTATTTCGAACAAGATGTTTGTGCTATTCACACAGGAATAAATGGCCTCGAGGGCATCATATTCCTACATCTCCCACTTGCACTCAGGCCCATTTATCTCGGTATCTTATACCGTTTTTACACATAAGTTTTCCCGACTTCATGTGGTAGAGCCTTCGTGAGTGGATCTGCTAAAACCGTCTACACTATAGACTTAAGGGGTTTCTATGTTTATGTTAGACCAACCATTTGAATCTCATTCAAATAATTCATTTGGTCTGTCAGAATCTATAATATTTTATTTCCCTGGATCTTATCCAGTTTATCGTACTTTACGATAATCATTTAAATTAGTTACTGGTCATTTCAAATGGTTCATATCCATTTCTGATAAAGTATCAAACTCTTTGATTACTTAATCAAAATATATGTTCCATCTCTTTGATGTCTCGCATGTAATTTACACGCTCCCACTGACCTTGAAAACTATCTGGCTAATTCATATAAGTTGGTTCGTCTAAATCATATTTAGAAAAACGAACTTATAAGTGAATGCTCCAATTTTCGTGGTCAACTTGAGCGTTTACATCGAGCTTTGGTCCGAGTAGATCTGTACACATCTGTTGGCGAAACCGGTTTCATCATGATCTGTTTTAAAGAAATTAGGATGAAAACTGTTCCCGTCCAACATTATTGTACTTCACTATTTCCTTTTCTGCACCAATCTTTCAACTTAAAGATTTACTTACAGAAAGTGAGGAAACATTTTCCTTGGGCACGTAAACTAAATTCTCAAATTTATTTACGCACACGGACCTTCATCAAGTTTTAAATCGGAGTTACTACTCCGAATTTCATCCTAGAAGTTGACTAAGTCATCATCAGTTATGATGTCTAACTCGACAATTCGTCTCACGAGATTCGAGTATTTTTACAACTTCCTTACGATTGATTTATTGAATATATTATTGATAATGTCCTCATAGAACATTATTAAAACCTAGGCATTACTATCTGGGACTTAACTCAGATGGAGGATTTAACTCAGAGTCACTTACAATGGATCACACTAAATCTAATTAAGTGTGATTCATACCTTTTAACAAACCGATGTGTTAACAGACTTGATCTGAGAGAAAATCACATTTTCTTTTAATTACACAAGATTTTATTTAGCTAAGTATTTGACCATTCGATCTAATCGAATCAGTTTAAATACTTTAGTCATTTCGTTCTTTTATTTTATCAGACTTGTGTTTCATCAAGAACACGTGTCTTAATAAAATATACAAATAACTTATTTTGGTTAATCTAGACTCGGGTACATCAGTATGTACGAGACTGAGTTCGACAACTCATTCTCCCACTGTCTCCAGATGGGTTTCGGCCATTGTATCTAAGAGGCTAAGACTCACAAGTGTCCGTAGACTTCATAATACGAGAGGTCAGACCCCTCTTTATGTGACTTGTGAAGCTTAATCTCTTGATACGGCCTAGTATAATTTTAACATATAAGTTTGCTACTATCTTGTGTATTTATATATATTAACATTTAATATATATATATAGTTATTACAAATTACTTAACACAAAACATTGCTTCAGAAGCAATGTGACGACATTCGTCAAAAATGTGTTAGACGTTTTTGTATAACAACTTATTCCGAAATGTGACATCAAAATATGTCACGTTTTCATTTCCTCCTACTTATGCCTCTACTAATGATAAATTAAACTAACTTTCTCAATTGACTTTCCGAAGTGCCTTCTTCCTTTTCTAAATCATATTTAGATATCAACATAAATAAATAGCTATGCAAGCAACTTATGTATCCAAACGCTTGAGCTTTGCAATCTTGAGTGTAGCTCAAGAAGTTGCTTGTTTCAAGATCCGGTTGGGATACATAATCTTGCATCACTCATGCACTCATATTCGACTCAAACGGTTTGATCGAATTCTCGAACTTTGCGGATCAAAATTGTTTGTCCATACAACCTTGAGGGTAGCTCGACAAGTTGTAGGGAGAAACATACTTTGAATGTCCTATATGTTCAAGCTGCCTCATATAGAGACAAGTGACATGTAGCTTTAATTTATTTGTTGGACCCAGAACTTAATGAAATCATATTTCTTAAGTCTGTTCTTTAGAAGGTCATTTAATGTCAACGAGAATATAGTTTTAATTCTATCAATTAGAATTTAACTCGATATTCAATTAATCAACTTATTGACCAGTTAACTAATTCCAATATTATCAATTGATTCTTTCGTTAAACATAGTCTTGCCCTAGTTTTAGCATATGTTCAATATTAAATATAGGTAGATTGGCTTTTATCTATCTATATCCTCCCACTATTTTTACGAACGTTTTAAAGCTTAATAACGAACAATTTAATCGAATTAAAATTAATGGGTAAGAGTTCCAATCACCTTGAGTCTAAACAACCTTGAGTGTAGCTCAACAAGTTGATTGACTCTGCGATCGGAAGATGACTCTTCATCGATCATATCGGATATGACTCTCTTAATCGGTTTTTGCCCCTAGCCATTCGTGATCATGAGTGTGCTCATCCAAATCACAATGTCTAGTCTAGTCGGACCCTTGTTTTCATGTCTAGCCTGACTTGCCCCTCAGCTCGGTGTATGCACGACACGTCGGTTTGGGTCAGGTCTTAGACTACATCTAGGCAGACTACATCGTTGACTTAACTTACGCCGGCGCTCGGGGTACGAGACGACGGTTAGGGTTAGTCAAGATTTCATCTTATGTATTTAAGGAGTTGGTTTCTACAGGGTTGCCATGTCACAGCTTGAGTGTATCTCAACAACTATAACACGGGCCCTATAGTTGCTAACCCCTAAAACAAGGAGGGCTACGGCTAATCTTGAAAAAGATCATTAACGTATTTGACTTAGATATAGTCCAGGGTGTCATACAATCATGATTCGCGACATTGCGGTCCAGCGGAACTCAGCCAGGGAATTGACTAAGCCAGGATCACTACCCCTTGGACTAGCAAGGGTTGACCCAGAATTCTTAGCCAAGCACATTGACTGGATCATGGTCCATTGAATGAAGCTTGTCATTTTTGTATGTATGCCATAGACTAAACAGCTTTTATTAACGACTAATTAATCCTATCAACTAGTTGAATCCTTAAATTCAAAATTTTAGGATTTGTTTAATAACTTTTATTAAGTCCTTATCAACTATAAGGTTCACGTGCTACCATAATCGTTATTAGGATTTTAATAAATTTTATTAACAACGCTAGAAGCGAAGTCTTTTAATGAAAATTAATTATAACAATTAGAATTGAAAATTCATTTAAAGGACTACCCTAATCAGGAATTAGGTCTTAATATTGTTGTTAATGATTTATTAAAACATAGCATGTCATTAAAATTCAAGTAATAAATTTTAATCATTTTTAATGGCTAACCTACAGGGTTGTCTTGTGTTATCAAATAAGGGACAAGATTAACAAGCCATTAAAATAAAGCTACACTAATTTATCGCATAAAGATAGTGCACAACTATTTAACATTTAAATATACTAAGTTTATCGCATAAACAATTTTTAGACTTTTAAAATCAGTTTTTAAAAATATCTTATAAATTTAAAACATTACTTTTTAAAAAAATTACATGTTCAAAAATTTATCATATACAATTTTTAAACATCTAAAACATTTTAAACTTATCGCATAAATTTAAAGCCTTAAAATCAATTTTAAAATTTATCACATAAATTTAAAAACACCATTTTAAAATTTCCATGCTTAAAAAAAATTTATCATATAAAAAATTTTTAGGCATCCAAAATAAATTTAAACTTTTAAAGATTTAAAATTAGTTTTAAAATTATCACATAAATTTTAAAACGTCATTTTAAAAATTTCATGTTCAAAAAATATCAAAAAGAATTTTTTTTTTTTGAACATCTAAAACATTTTTAAAATTTTATCTCATAACTTTAAAAACATTTGAAAAGCATTTAAAAGGCATTAACAGGTTTAATGAAATCGCAGTACCTAGATCGACTACGCAAACCTAGGCTCTGATACCACTGTAGGGAATTGGCGGTCCCTTAGGGCACAAAAACTCTAGTCCCGTCCTAAGTCGGACAGAACATAGACACAAAAAACATTTGCAGCGGAAGAAAAACTTATGTTAACTAATTAACATGCAGTTAAACAATTTTAACTTAGCCCTAAGGTCCAAGACCCTATGCCAAGATCTATGCCGACTTGGGATGGATCTGACCATCCCAAGAAGGATCTAGCCTACTGCGATTAAACTAAACTAATGCTAATAAAATACTTTAACCACATACCCGGAATCTCAGCCCTGGAGCAGGCGAGATGTTCCGCGCCGTCTTCCGAGCTGCTCCCGCCCCACGCCGAGCCGCTCCTTGAACCGCTCCCCGAACCGCTCCTCGAACCGCTCCGCATCCCGAGGCGATCAATCCCCGTGCCACCGAGCCAACCACGCACCGAAGAAAGTTTCACGCGAGTGAAACCTCCGCCAAGATTTCAGATCCAGAATCCGAACTCCTTGTGGCTTTGCTAGAGCCCGCAGGAGTAAGGCAGAAATTTAGGGAGAAGAGAAATATTAATTTAAGCCTAGATCCGAGCGTGCTCCAACATTTACGAGAGCCGCTCAGATCTAGAGCTTGGGACGAGTTTTGAGAAAGGGGGGAGACCCCTATTTATATAGGCGTCGGACTCTCCCCTTTTCTCAAAATCCGATGTGGGACTAAACAATGAGTTAATTTAAAATCAAGTTAGTTTGCACTTCACAAAGCGCAAACTTCCATGAATTTTAACTCACTCATCGTTGAGCTTCAGGATTGATACAACCTATCAATATGACAAGCGTTCAACGGTGAACGCATAGGAAAAAACCGTTCGTCAATCGGAGTTCGTTTGACCCTCCAATTGAGTGTCCAAAGATCAGCCTACGGCTAGTTTTTCGCAAAAACCAGCCGTCAAATCTGCCATCAAACCTAGGGTTCAGCACCCTAAGGTGGGGCCCAATCTGTGGGCCCCACAGCCTCAAACCCAGGCTGACTGGGCGCCTGCCAGAACTGGGCATGGGCGCCCAGGCGCCAGCCAGGCGCCAGGCGCCTGGCGGGCGCCTGGGCCGGGCGCCCAAGGCGCCCGGCCCAGGGCGCCTGGGCTCCCAGGCGCCCAGGCCTGCCTGCCTGGGTTCCTGGCTCAGCCAGGTCTGGCCAGGCACCCAGGCCAGACTTGGTCTGGTCTGGGTCAGCCTGGTCTGACCCGGTCTGATCTGTTTGGCTGTTTTGGCTCTAACTTGAGCATTTGGTGTCCGATTTGGACGCCGTTCGAACCTGAGCGTAGACCGGGACATTCCCGTCTTACCCGTGAACTTTTCCTTGCGTTTATTTTATTAAATATTGTATTAAACAATTTAATACATATTTAATCGCTTTTGCATCAAATGCAAAATAGTACCTACCTAAGCTTAAATTACCATATTGCATTAAATGCAATTATTTCATCACTTGCATCAAAATGCAAAATATTCTCCCTAACTAATTTCTACCTATTACTAGACGAAACGTTACACTCTGTGTGAGACCCTACAGCCTGACCCTTACAACAGGTTGGGCTCGAAGCCCTATACGGCAGTGACCACGAGCAGTGGTTGCCGTCCCTGCTTCAGGAATCATCATTATGTGGTTAACTCATTGACATGAGTATTGTCGGGACCACCTGACTGTTTCCGTGATGAATTCCGTAGTTATAGTCTCTTCGTCTAAATTGTGTCGTGTAGATCAAGTCTGGGGTACGGTAAAACTGTCAACCCCAATAACTTGACTCCGGTTAGTTTCGATCAATCTTTAGTCAATAAATGTTGGACTTCTTCCAACATACTCTGCGCAGAGTTTTTACTAAAGACCGAACTAACTCTACGACACTAACTCCCATTGACCGGGAGAGACGAATCCTCTCTTGGTCATCACTCGCCTCGTACGTTTCAAGTGACACCCAATCAAAAGACCTTTCGACAGGCCTTGCCTCGAAGCTAGGTCAGTTGATCTAAGTGGCACCGTTCACGCACAGGTCCGTCAAAATGACCTCAAGTCAAAAGACCAACTATCCTATCATCACTCAGAGTTATCACTGACAGATTGGTCAATATAACCATATGATAACTCTGGTGGATCGTTCAGTGAACTCATTCTAATGAGCACCTGTGTCTCGTCTTCGACTTCGCCAAGTCAAGCGATCATGAGATCATCGCCACCGCTAAACGGTGAAGACTAAGACACAATGGTCTATCCGATGTTTCGATATCCTTGTCTCGGAACATCTACGACCACGAACCATTTTAGACTTATGCTACAGACGGTCAAACGTTTCTCCATGATCGAGATACTCATCTCGATACCCGTTTGACCTTGCATAAAGTCTCAGGACTTTACCTAAGTTGATATCTAATGTTAACTACATTACAATATAACTTAGATAAATTATTACCAAACAGCTTACTGTTATTTCGAACAAGATGTTTGTGCTATTCACACAGGAATAAATGGCCTCGAGGGCATCATATTCCTACAGGATCAACTACGATGAGAACATCAACCCACCTAGAGCGATTCAATGTTTCGCCTACGGGCCGATACAATGTTATGCCTACGGGCCAATCCTGTTTTAGTAAACTATCAATAATAGCTGATGAAAAGACTACTCCCGGTTGACCGCTATTTATAGCTCGGGCACACCTAGACACGAGCAACCCGCGAAAAGGGAGGCTAATTCGCTGTAAAATCTCTCGGGCGCGCTACGCGAAATAAAGGGAGTTAACACGATTCCCCCTACGCCAGGATAGAAACGGCCGCACCAAGGCGTAACTCTAAGAAGGGAATTTATGCACACACACAGGCAGAAAATCCCAGAAAAATGCGGGGACGAGCCCGACGAATCTTCATTTTCTTTCGTTTTTAAAATAAAAAAAGGGAGGGAGCCTATACAAAACTACTTGGCGCTTCCGCCAGTCACGACGCCCTCTCCCTCAATGGAATCTCCCACCGCCCCGCCGGCCTCTGGCTCGTCGCCCTCCCCTCCGTCTCCATCCCCCTCCTCGTCGCTGCATGCGGCGAGCCCGTCAAGGTCGACCTCTACCGGCGGGACCAGGCCCGCCACCTTCTCCTTCATCTGAGCCAAGCAGGCTTCCCATCCCTCCGCGCGGCCCTTCTCCATGTCCTCGGCCATCGAATTTGCGAGGGCGGGGATGACGGTTTTCTCCTGGTACGTCTGAAATTCCTCGACCCTACGGGCCAACTCCTCCTCGGCGGCCTTGGCACGCCCCGCTAGGTCCTCCGCACGAGCCTCCTCCCTCCTAAGGGCCTCCTCCAGCTCCTTCGCTCTCTCTCTCCAGCCTCGGCCACCCTCAGCTCATGATCGGAAACGACCGTCTTCAGGCGCTCTACCTCCGCCTCGTATCGGCCGCCCCTCTCACTCTCCTTCGCCAGGTCCTCGCCGGTGCTCTTACGAAAAGCAGCGAGCTCGGCGACCACTCTAGCCACGGCACCCTCGGCCTTGTGTATGGCTGGCACGTGCCTCATCATCCCAAGCATCAAGTTGATGATCTGAGTAAGGAAATGCAGAAAAGTGAACTCATTTAGGGTGTTCAATAAAACCCGCTGAAAAGCGTCGAACGTCTTACAGAACATACCTGGACGCCGTGCATCACCGCGGTCCCGCACAGCCCCTCAAGCTCCACCGCTTCCAGCACCGCCCTATCGCGGGGCAGGAAAATGTTCTCTGCCAGCCTCGCCGCCACACCTCCGTCCTCAAACACGGACTCATCACTTGCTACTTTTTACGGCGCCCTATGAAGCGCCTCGACGGGGTACCCCTCGACATCGGTCCTCTTGGCCTTAACTTAACCAATGAGGCCTCATAGCGGGGGTCGGCGGCCCTCTCGAGACCGAACATGGGACAACCATAAGGCCAAGGGTCCCATCCTCCGGACCCGGTCGGGCCACTCGACGCCTCGGCCCTCCCCGGTTGACCACTAGCCAACGCCCCCTCCCTCTGCAGGTGCCAGGGGGTAGACGGCCTCGTTCGGGGCATTCCCCCCTCCTCCTATTGACCCTTCGTCCCCGCCCTCCAAGTCGATGACAGGATTCGACATCCCCTCCCCGGCTCCACCGTCCGGCGGACCGGTTTCACCCGGCGCGTCAGGCTCAGACGACTTCGTTGGCCTCTTCCTCCTCTTCGTGGACGCTGGAACCCCAGTCGAGCTCCCCGCCCCTCCTTCCGCTCGCGACCTCTTGGGGCCAACTCTTGTCGACGATCACCCCGCCTGCTCTGAGGCCCGCCGCATCATTTCCTCGAGGGACAGACTCATTGTGCCACCTGCCAAAGAGAGAAAGTTCAGCGTAAGCACATCAGGCTCATGAACACCAAAATCTTTTGTACCTTCGGGCCATATGTATGCCGTTATCATCTCAGCCCGAGCGAGCATCCGATAATCTCGGCCCTCCGCTGGTATGGCCATTAAAATCTGCGCCACCACTTTCTCCTCGTCCCCCAATTCCACCCCCTCTCTCGCCTCGGGATTCAGCTCCGCCCAATCAGACCTTATCAGCACATCCTCCGGCAGCTCCACAAACACATACTGCTTGCGCCACGACTTAATTTTCCCAGACAACCCCCTAATGAGCGGATGCGTCCTCTTCGCGGAGAGGTAGTAGCATGACCCCAACCTCTTGACCAAGAAGAAGTGGCGAAATAAGGACATGGAAGGGCTAACCTGGTTGCTTACACACAGCACTAGAAACCCCACAATGGCACTGATGGCATTAGGCATCAGGCGATACAGGGGCAGTTCCAGGAAGTTCAACACTTCTAGTAAGAACGGATGGGGGGAAGCGCAAACCTTGCTCAAACAAGATACGTATACTCCAACCTCCCGATCGCCCGCAAAACACACCCTTTCTTGCGGCTCCGGTTCACGAACCGAATACGGCGGCCTGACGTACATCGTGAAGATCTCCGCAACGGATTTCTTCAGCACCGACTTCACGCCCACAATCTCGATGGGCACCCTTCCTGTCTCCGCGGCGGAGCTTCCTTCCCCAACTACCCCCGAACCCTGAACCCGAAACGGAGACATCGAGGAAGACATTTGTAAAACGGGCGTCTTACCTAACGGGTGCCGGCGACTCGGGCGCTTGCGCTACTCCGCTGACCGCTCCCACGAGGACGACTCTGGCAAGGATACTGAAATCTCCTACGAGCCCTAGCTGCTTGTCAAAAATTTCCGCCCGACAATCAGCTTTGCTTCCATCCCCTCCATGGGATCTCTTTATAGCGACTGCGCAAACCATCATGACCGTCGACCCCAAGACACGCGTCACCGATCCGGGCCCTGTCCATCACCGACCCACGTGTTCTGACGCTTCGCGTACTGTCAAAACCGTCATTTCCGCCACGCGTCATAACTACAGTGGTCGGGCCGCCTCGGTTCCCGCCCGCCGTCGATTCGCCAGGATGACGTCTAGTCATACGACCGCTATCAATTCCCGCCCAAATCCCTCCGAAATGATTACCCCCATTCGAAATTACCACATGTGCCGCGCGTTCCAAGATTTATTCCGGCCTCCGTCAGGGCGGCCAAAATAAGAAGTCAGCGCTCGATCCAAGATTGAGTCCGACCTCCGTCAGTGCGTCAGTGCGGCCAAAGCAAGAGCTTCCCTCGTACCAATGAATTTTCCGATCTCCATCGGCTCGACCGGAACGGGAATCCGCCGCCCAACTCAGTTGGATCTCAATTCCAACACTTGGCAAACTTTCGTACGAACCAAGCAACTTCGCCCCACCACTGCACCGCCGGGGTCCGTGCCGGGCTTCCCATGCCGGGCTTCCGAGCAAACCGCCGGAGAACGTGACTCATCTCAACTCCCCTCTCCCGGATACCTCGGCAGAGCGAAGTTGGGGGCAATTACGTCCCTCACAAAGCTGACGTTCTACGAGCAAACCAAGTAAGAATACAGTTCGGCACAAAACAATCACAATGTATTTACTCAAATAGCTAACCCGTACATTGGACTTTCCACACACTACTACAACACATTGTTTATAACCCTCTCACAAGAAAGTACGGCCCTCCCCAAACCCACGTTTCTAGCGGCGCCGCCTCTCAACCGACCAATCTCTCACATCCTTAACCACTTGCCGAATCGCCGCCTCCTTAGCTTCTTGCAGCATCGGCACAACATGCTCGTCATGATAGCGGCGGATAGCGGCTTCGATCAGTTTGCCCTCAGCGTCCCGTTTTTCCTCCAATCGCCGCACCGCTAGACCCTACTCCCTCTTCTCAGTCTCCAGGGCGACCTTCAGGTCCTCTATTTGCTGCCTCTGTACCCCGATCACTGCTTCCTTGCTAACAACTTCCGAGGTATGCTTCGCCCGAATATCATCCCTCTCTCGCGTTACTTCTTGGAGCTGCTTCTCGACCATTGCTTTGGACGAATCGAAATACGCAGCCCGCCCCTTCTCCACCCCGTAGGCCGCCCTAACCCGCTCCAGCTCCGCCTCAGTGTCCCTCAGCTTCGCCTTGACCTCGCCAAGGTTCGCCTTCGCCACGTCCAGTGACGCCCTGGTGACGGCCGCGGAGGTACGGCCCCGCAGGGCTAACACGTTCGCGATCATCTACATAAACCTCGAATCAGCGAGACATGAACAAATAAAGCCTGCGGGCGAGGAAAGAAAGCCGGCTTACCTGCACGACGTGCCATATAGCCGAGCCGCCCAATCATTCCGCCCCCACACGAGTCAAAGACTCACGATCGCACGGTAACACGCAGTACTCGGCGAGGCACGCCGCCACTCCCGCGTCCTCGAATACCGACTCGCCGCCGCTGACTCGAAAAGGAAACTTGTGGAGACGATCATCTGGGTATGCCTCGACCTCTTCTCGGGTCCTCTTAAAACGAATAAGGGCGCCCTCGCAAGCTGGACTCGACGACACCCCCATTTCCCACGAAGGGATCCCGTATGGCCACCTTTGAACCACAGGCGCTCGGCGAGGCGCGACCGACGCTGGTACCCGCGGAGGGAGGGAGGGTCTGGCCCCCCGCACGGGCGCGTCCTCATGAAGATCCTCGGCGGGCCCACCGACGGAGATACCTTGCCCGACTGCCCCTCGTCCCGGGTGCGACCTCTCCCCACGGGGGGCCCCGCCCCCACGTTCCTGGGATCCTGCCTCGCTAGCCACCCCCTTGCCTTTCCCGCGGGGATCAGTATCCTCCGAGATCGGGGCCCCGGCCGAACCTGACACCTCCTCCGGCTCCCTCATCGCGTCTCCGCCTACAAAAGGAAAAGAAAGACAATCAGGGCGAGCCTAGCCTAGAGTTTGCAAAACATCAAAGATACCTAGGGTCCAAAAGTCCTGGGCGAGCCGACTGCTCAGCGTTAGACTCGCCAGCTGACGGCACGTCTCGGGCAGTTCCCTCAAAATCTGAACCTTGGCAATATCCTCCCCGGTCAGCTCCACCCCTTCATTTACTAAGGGATTCCGCGCCCCCCAATTCGACACCAGCACCACGTCGCTTGGCACCGTCACAAAGACGAACTCCCTCATCCAATCGCCGACATCGTCAGGCACCCCGAGGATGAGTTCTCGCCCTCTCCTGGCACAAACGCGATGATACGTCCCCCACTTCCGAATCACGAAGAAATGCTGGAACAGCACCAAGGAGGGACTCAAGGAGCAAGCAAGGCACAAGACGACAAACCCCACTAACAAGCCCCAAGAGCGGGACGCTAAGGCAAATATCGGCAGCTCCAGGAAATTCAACAAATGAAACAAGCACGGGTGGATCGGAAAGCGGAGCCCCAACTCGAAGGACCGAACATAGACCCCGACCTCATTATCCCCCGGTGAACTCACCGCTTCCTCCAACCCGGGAACCCGCACCTCATAGGGTTGTCGCACAAACCGCACGCGAATCTCCCGGATGTTGATCCTATCCAACCTACATCGGGGGGACTCAATGTCTCTCGGTACAACGGATCGCCATGACCGTCTTTCCCCGGGCCGCCGCACCCCCGGCTGTGACACCCCCTCGCCCACCAACTCCTCCTCCCCCACCCGGATACTGCCTCCAACCTCGAAACGAGAAGCCATTGATCGGAAAGGAAGGAAATTAACTGTTATTACCTGTCGATCCCTTGAACCCGGAAGGCGATTGGAAGAAGATGACCGGCGACGGAAGTGACGAATTAGTCAGCAAGCTCCAAACAGAAGTATCGAACGCCTGAGGAGAATCGGAGAAAGACAAAAACTCCCAGCGACCGCCTCCCAGACCCTTTTAGTGGTAAAGGTGGCCCTCGGGCCATCTCGGCCGTCAAACTTTCGCCACGCGGCGCCCATCGAGACGTCCCCGACGTCTCGACTGGCGTGAGGGTCACCTCATCCACGTGTCGCAAACCCTATCACAGAGACGCTTCGTTTTCCTCTGCCCCCTTTTCAAATCATAATAATGACCACTAAGGCGGGAGTTCCGAAGCCGCCGCCGTCACTACCCGGTGGGTCCAAGGCCCATATTGATGGTCCTGAATATCGAAGGTGGTTCGCCCTCCGAGCCGAGCTGGGCTGTCGCCTCAGACTCGAAGGCCGGGGGCAATTGTTACGACCTAAAGATCGTAGGAGTCCGACTCCCGCCCGGATCCACTAACATACCCCATTAACTCACCTTTTCACAAAAGGGCCGCCACCCCGGAAATCCGAATCCACATGGGTACGGGCGCTCCTCGAGCGCACCGCCCCGAGCAGGTTGAACAACTGCGGTTGTACGCCTAGGCCAGGGGTGCTGAGGTGCGCCCGGACAGCACCGATAGGCCAGCTGACTTAGGCGCGGGTATCTATCTGTGCCTGCGAACCATAGTCCGCGACCGAATGGGAGGCGCGGTCGGGCCGGACAACTCCCGACCCGGATGACCCGTCTGATTCTCACGCGCCCCGACGCCAGGGATAGCATAGCCCGACCTTTAGTTCGTCACCAACGACAAACGACCTAGGATAAGGGCGCGATTGACACATACGTCACCCGACCGCCTGACAAAGCACCCCCTGGCGGCTAACCCATCTGACGGTTAGCGCTTTCGGCCCTGACATCCCGACAAAAGCACCCCTTGGCCGTTGCGCCGCCTGACAAAAGCAGGTCAGGAACTCCTGTTCCCGACGTCCTTATCCGAAGCTTCCGCTGACACCCGAGCCAGCTCAGCACGCCTAGTCATCACCCGTCAGGTATAAATACCCCCTCTCCTCTTACGGAAGGGGGGTTGGAAAATTCTCTCTTAATCTATAATTCACACACGAGAACAAAGGTCGTCCATATCTTTGTTCTCCCACCCATAGCTCGCCACGTGCGGTCGACACACCGTTAGTCCGGCCGGCGTGTCTAGCCCCCATTTTAAGCCCTATTACTGACTTAGGCATCGGAGGGGCTAAGGGTTGAACCCCAACCCCGCCCTTCTGATGAGTTGTTCGTGCTGCAGGAGAGCTCGCCCCTGGTCCAAAGTCAGCTTCAGCCCCCTGCCGTCCAACCTTCCTCAGTTGCATCCGGCGAGATTCGACCCCGTGAGCACCACCGGCAACGGGTCCAACTTCTTCACCCCACTAATCACTTGTAAAACAGCCTACCTAAACCTTCTTCCCCATATAACCATCGTGCCCTTGGTTCCCCATAATACAAATTCATTGTACGCGAGTTCAACCGCGTAACAAAACTTTTTGTGCACCTTAAGGAATCGAACTAGGAACCTTGCACAAAATACTCTAACACTCAGCCACTTTGCTACTATAGAAACATTGCACTTGGTGACTTACATAATAAAATAAAGTAGAGTAGTATATATGTAAACTTAAAAAAATGGGGGGGGAGCGCCCCCCCCAACCACTACTTGGGTCTGCCCCTGGACTGCCCAATACCTCGTCGTCCACCATACGCCCGCACGTCCGCCCTCCGCCTTCAAACTCACAGTGCCATCTACCCTCAATCGCACCGCCCGCCTGCAGAGCCCCGCCATTGCTCATGTGCCGTCGCGCAGCTGCCCTTGCCGCCTATCAATCAGCTCCCTCCCTTGAGCTCCCTGCAAACGAAGGAAGTAAAGAAATGAAAGTGTCACATGATGGTAAGTGAGGTCAGATAGCTTTTAAATTATTTTTAATTATATTATGTTAAAGTTAGTTTTATTAATATTAGTTTTATAATACTATTTGCTGATGTTAAAACATTCATATGGCATGTTAGTTATTAATTATTATAAAGGAAGTTAGTTTATACATAGCTAACTACTCTTTTATAAATGTTAACCCATATACGTATATGAGTTAAGATGTTACAATATGAGTTAGTCTGATTATAAAAACTGAGTTGCAGCATTTGAATCCGGAACAGTGTATTATTACCGAGTTAGAGTTAATAGGAATAATCATATGGTTTAATTTTATATCTAATGATGTAGAGACAGTCACGCCTTCTGTTCGACCACGTGAACACTAAAGACCAGTGACGAGACGTTCCGGAAATTGGAGTCGCGACGCGATCCGCTACCGTTTCCAGACCCGACACCGCTTTTTGAACGACGTCAAAAGGTTAGTCATCTAACGCGTAGTAAGAACCCCCACGATAGAGAATCAAAACCTAATTTAAAAACCGTCAACGACAACTAAATTTTATTTACACATCTTTAAAATACTGTCCACCGTAGGAAATCGACGAACGAACTGAATTTCTGTGCACATAGGGTAGACGTCGATCTAGACTGAACGAATCATCAAAAGATGTGACTTTCTTTGACTGTTAGGGTAGTCCCGATAAATTTAGAAACAAACCATAATAGGATTGACGAAAAGCGTGACTTGACATCGACGTTGTCCTATTTCAGACGGACCATTACCGACGCGACGCTTCGACGAGACGACCTGGACAGACGACGCTCTCGCCACCGCAGGCAAGTGTTTTACACTTGTACTCTTATGGCCACGTTTAGGCCATCTCCTTCTTAGAATGTTTGAGTACATTTAAAGAGAACCGGATGTGAAATGATAGCGTCCGGGACCCCCTTGACAGCTTAGACTTGACGACGAAGTCTAAGCACAACAACAACAACAACTGACACCTTTGGGTTATTCTGTGTGTGCGTGCGTGTGGACACCCTAGAATGAACATCTCCTCAACTCTGTCATGTCATGTCACAGAAGCCTACGACATTTCAGGTGCCCTCATGCGATGGTGATCTCTGGTTATCTTGTCTTGAGCACTTTGGGTGGAGGAAGGTTGAGCATTCCCTCGGCTTGGCGGGTTTGGCCACCCATAAACCGAAAGGCGTGAATCTCTCTTGTCACCCTCTGTCTTGTCTTATCCCATGCACAAGGTTGAGCGTTCCCTCGGCACAGACCAAAAGGCATGAACCTTAGTGACACACTTCTTGTCTTGTCCTGTCCCGTGCACAAGGTTGAGCGTTCCCTCGGTACAGACCGAAAGGCATGAACCTTAGTGACACACTTCTTGTCTTGTCTTGTCCCATGCACTAGGTTGAGCGTTCCCTCGGTACAGACCGAAAGGCGTGAACCTCAGTGACACACTTCTTGTCTTGTCTTGTCCCGTGTACTTGGGTTGAGCGTTTTCTCGGTACAGACCGAAAGGCGTGAATCTTCGTGAAACACACGATACTTCTTGTCTTGTTCTGTCCCATCTAGTTTAGTCCTATAGCTAGTAGCACACGCTACGGCTACTGCCTGTCACGTTTTACTTTCCTGCACCGTTTTACTTATTGCATTGTATAACTGTCATGTCAAAACAACAGCATGTTAATCAACCAGTAAAATGTTGCTCTTAAATTATATTACACTTGCAGTAGAGTCTAACCCTTTCTTGTAGACTTTACCTGACGAACAGTTCCTTTTCTCTTGGGTGTTATACGTCAGATGTTGAGCCGGAGTACGTGGACGAGCCGGACGTACCTGAGTTCGTGGAGCCAGAGGGTGTCAACCCAGAGTACGTACCTGACGAGGACCAGTCCTAGAGGTCCCTCACCGTTGCAGTTCAGAGTTTTTTTTCCTGCTTTCTAGTTCGGGTGCGTAGCACCATTTACTTTTCTGCCTAAGTTGGGTGCTTGCACCAGTAGTTTACTTTTTGCGTGTTGTCATGCTGTGCATTACTTCCTTTGTTAGACTCTTGTACTTCTGGATATCTTGATGGAATAAAATGAATGCATTTCCTTTCAGTACTTTCTGTTGTAACGAATTTTTATATATGCAAGAACCTGTTTGTTTCTATCTTTGGTATCTCACAGACGCTTATTGGGTCCAAGCCTCACAGCTACGGTCCAAGCGGGTCTTAGTCACGCTTCACCTCCGTAGTTTTGAGAAGCGGGGTGTGACACCTACAATGGGGTCCTAGCTCCAACTCCCCACCTAGATTGTACCACACTCAACAAAGTGCAGAACCCTATCAACCTAGTAAATGTGTATCTGGACTGCTACAACACGTCAAGACCCTCTTGTCTAGCCCCAACCAGACAAGTCCCCAAAGGATACAATAACGGTAAAGTTTCCCCTGCGAAGATCTAACTAATTACTACACAAACGAATAAACAAGAGTTTAGAAAGCTCAGTGTGTGTTGCGGTGGTCGTCTTCATCATCGGCACAGGCCAGCTCTCGTCTGGCAAGATATAAATGGCACGTCTCGTCTGTAACTCAAGTTGCCGCTCTCGCTTGACTCCTCTTTGATTATTGCGGAATTATCTTGATGGTGCAGCGGCAGTGCGTGGACTGAACCCAACAGTGCCTGGACTGAACCCTGCAGTGCGTGGACAGAACCCTGTAGTGCGTGTGTAGCCCCCCCCCCCCCCCCCCCCCCCCCCCCCCCCGTGCATAGACAGCCCCTTGTTTGCTCTAGCAGTCGATGTGTAGACCCTTCCTTGATGTTTTAGCAACCTCCTCTTAGTGTTTGGGTGCTGCAACTTGCGGCTATGGTCTCTCCTTTTCAATGGCAACGTGCGGCTATGGTTCTCTTCTCGTCAATGGCAACTTGCGGCTATGGTTCTATTCCCGGATGTTGCGGCCTTGATGAGTGCTTGGGCTACGGAGTTGTTCAAGGAGATTTGGAGAGTAACTTGGAGATGTAGCTTGCATCCAAGGGCTTGGAGGAGATGAAGAACTTTGGCCTAGTAGATGATGAAATATATGAAGCTATTTAGAATACAACTCAAGCTAAAATAAATACCACTGATTTAATACAGAGATTAAAATCAGAAAAATATCACCATGTTATAGAGCACTGAGTTGTGATCATCCTGGCGCAAACGGTTCGTCAATCCGAGCTCTGTGGAGAAAGTTATGCACTTTTTAGCGTCGTCCGTCGAGCTCCTTACAAAGTTGCAGCCATAACTGTTTTTTCTAGGGTTGTGGCCGAATTTCTTTGGCTTCCTCTTTCTCAAAATCTCTCTCTTTGAATATGTGTTTATATAGGAGAGGATGGGATATGATAGAATCAATTAGAATCTCATATTTGATGAAGATTGGAGGGAATCCTAGTTTGATTAGGATTTGAATAAATCTCTTAGGATATGGAGTTTGAATATGAATGGCTATGAAATTCAATTTGTGTAGCTATAGGATTTGGATTAGATCTCATTGCAATACTAATTGGATTAGGATTTTGGATTCAAATGGGATAGGAGATTTGATAGGATCTTTAATTGATTTGAATCAATCAAAGGAGATTTGAAAGAGATACTCCATATCTTTGCATATTGGAATAGGATTAGAATGGCAATAGGGATATGAATCAATCTTAAATTGATATGAATAAGATCCTCATTTGTAGCTATAGTCACCATCTCTTTGACCAAGTCCAAGTTGCTATATGAATAGCCATTTCTCCATCTTCCAATTTGCTATATGAATAGCAATTTCTCCACCGCGTTGACTAAGTCATCAAATGTAGATATAATACTTTGCCATTCCTGAAACACACTTAGCACACACGTTAAATAGTTCGTACATGTTTGTTATCATCAAACTAGAGATCATAGATCGTTGCTTCCAACAACCTTTTCCTTATATTTATAATATTAAATATGCACGTAAACATTTTACGACACATTTAATTCCCTTTGCATCATATGAAAAATTCACACATCTATTATAAAAAATCATTTGCATTAAATACAAATGAACTGAGGGCATACATCCCCCAACATCTCCCACTTGCACTCAGGATCATTTATCCCGAATGCAGAAGCTAACTGCAAACTCTTTGCAGTTTTCTATCCTTCGCATCAAATGCATATTCTCCCTAATTTCTTCTTATTACTTGATGAAGGTCTCACTCTGTGTGAGACCCTACAGCCTGACCCTACTATAGGTGGGGCTCGAAACCCCAGACGGCAGTGATCAAGAGCAGCAGGTGTCGTCCCTGTTTCGGTATCATACTTATGTGGTTAACTCATTGACATAAGTATTGTCGGGACCACCCTGGCTGTGTCCGTGATGAATACCGCAGTTTTAGTCCCATCGTCAAAACTATGTCGCCTAATCAAGCCTAAGGTACGGTCAAACTGTCAACCCCAATAGCTTGAAGCCGGTTAGTCTCCATCGGTCCTTAGTCAAATAATGTTGGACTTCTTCCAACATACTTCGGCCAAAGTTTTTCACTAAAAACCGAACCAACACATGCGACACTAACTCCCCATAACAGGAGAGACGAATTCTCTCTTGGTCATTACTCTCCTCGCACGCTTCAAGTGTCACCCAACCAAAGACCTTTCGACAGACCTTGCCTCGAAGCTAGGTCAGAAATCTAAATAACACTGTTCACGTACAGGTTCGTACAATGACCTCAAGTCTAAAGACCAACTATCCTATCATCACAGAAAGTTATCACGGACAAATTAATTATGTTGACCATGTGATAACTCTCGTTGGGTCGTTCAGTGAACTAATTCTCTAATGAGCACATGTGTCTCGTCTCCAACTTCGCCAGGTCGAACGATCATGAGATCATCGTCACCACTCCATGGTGAAGACAAAGACACAATGTTCTATCCGATGTTTTGATATCCTTTTCTCGAAACATCTATGACCACGAACGTTTTCAGACTTATACTACTAACGGTTAAACAATTCTCCATGATCGAGATCCTCATTTCGATACTTATTTAACCTCGCGTTAAGCCTTTAGGACTTTACCTAAGATCTAATGTCAACTACATTACGATTACATTAGATAAATTCTTACCATATAGTTTACTGTAATTTTGAACAAGATGTTTGTACACATACAAAGAGATAAACTGCCTCGAGTTCGAGGGCATACCTATCTCCCAATATCTTTCACATGTACTTAGGCCCATTTATCCCGGTATCTCATACCACATTTACATATAAGTCTCTCTAGACTTTATGTGGCAGAACCTTCATAATTGAATCTGTTAAACCGTCTTTAGTTATAGATTTAAGGAGTTTTCTATGTTCATGTCAGACCACACATTTAAATCACATCCAAATAATTTCATTGGTGACTTAGAATCCATAATAATTGTCTTTCCTGGATCTCATCCAGCTCATCGTACCTTATGAGAATAATCCAAATAAGTTACTGGCCGTTTAGACTGTTCATAATCGTTTCTAAATAAAGTGTCAAACTCTTTGACCACTTTGTCAAAACATATGTTCCGACTCCTTGATGCCTCGCATGTTTTTATTCACTCCCACTGACCTTGAAAACTCTCTGGCCGATTCATATAAGTTTGTTCTTCTAAATCATATTTAGAAAACAGACTATACATGAATGCTCCAGTTTTCATTGTCACCATGAGCATTTATATCGAGTTCGGTCCGAGTAGATCCGTTAACATCTTCTGGCGAGAAAGTTTCATCATAATCCGTTTATATGAGTTTGGATGATAACTGTTCTCAACTAATATAAGTTGCACTTCACTATTTTCTTTCTGCACCAATCTTCTGGCTTGAAGATTTACTTGCAGCCAATAAGAAACACTTTCTTTGGGCACGTAAACTAAAGTCCATACTTTATTTACATGCACGGACCCTTTTCGGATTGCATCAAGCCATTTCTTAGAGTCACTACTCTGAATGGCATCTTAGAAGTTGTCTAGGCCATCATCAACCATGATGTCTTACTCGACTTTTCGTCTCACGAGTCTCGAGTAATCCTTTAACTTCCTAACGATTGATTTAATGAATATCTTATTGATAAGGTCCTCATAGAAACTTTTCAAGAACCTAGGCATTACTATCTGGGATTTAACCCAGAGGGAGGATTGTAACTCAGAGCCACTTGCCATGCATCGTACCATGTCTAACAAAGTGCGATTCATGTTCTCCAACACACCGATATGTTAAGAGACTTGATCTGAGAGAAAATCACATTTTCTATTAATTATGCAAGAATTATATCGCTAAGTATTCGATTCTTCAATCTGATCGAAGCAGTTCACATACTTCTTTTACTGTGTACTCTATTTTATCAGACTTGTGTTTCATCAAGAACACATGTCGTAATAAAATAAGTATAACTTATCTATTCTAATTTAGACTTGGGTCTGAATACATTTGTATGTATAAGACCGTGAGTTCTCCAACTCATTCTCCCACTGTCTTACAGAAGAAGTTTGACCATCATACCTTTAAGACTTACAAGTGTCTTTCGACTCATAATACGAGAGATCAAAACTCTCTTTATTTGACTTGTGAAGCATACTCTCTTTGGTACGGCCTAGTCTATTTAGCCATATAAGTTTTGCTATTATCTTGCTTATGCATATATTAACATTTAATACATTATCGTTATACAAATTTCTCATCGCTTAAGAAGCAAGGTGACGACATTCGCCAAAAATGTTAGATGTCTTTTATGGTCCAAGAAACAACAATTGCTCTTTTTTCAATACGTATGACAATATATTTTGTATTACGATTATCCTGAAGTCGTGACATCAAATATGTCACAATTTCAATCCCTCCTAATTTCACCTTTACTAATGATAGATAAAACTTTCTTTCTCAATTGACTTTCCTTAATGCCTTCTTCCTTTTCTAAATCTCATTTAGATATTACGCGTCTCAACAAAAATAATAGCAGTGCAAACATCTCATGTATCCAAACGCTTGAGCTTTGTAACCTTGAGTGTGCTCAACAAATTGCTCATCTCAAGATCCGGTTGGGATACATAGTCTTGCACCGCTCATGCACTCATCTTCGATTCAAACAATTTGATCGAAGTTTCGAACTTTGCGGATCGAAACAGCTTTCCATACAATCTTAAGTTGACTCAACAAATTGTATGGACAAACATGCTTTAAACATCAGTATGTTCAAGCTGCCCCTCATAGAGGTGAGTAACAGGTAGCGTGCATTTATGTTGTTGGACTCAGAGCTTAAGAAAATCATTGTCCTTAAGCCTGTGCTAAGAAGGTCATTTTAATGTCAATGAGAACATAGTTTAGTCTATCAATTAGAATTGAGTTGATATTCCATTAACCAACCATTTGGACTAGTTAACTTATTCTCTTAGAATATTATGTTTTTGATTCCATTGGTAAATATAGAACTAACCTAGTTTAGCATTTGTTCAATTTTAAATAAGATAGAATGAATTTTATCTAGATATATCATCCTACTATTTTTGCGATCATTTTTAGCCATAATAATGAACGATTTAATTAAATAAAATTAAATGGGAAAGAGATCCAACCACCCTGAGCCTCACAACCTTGAGTGCGCTCAATAAATTGCTTGACTCTACGATTGGTAGATGACTCTTCATCAATTATATCATATATGATTCCCTTATTGGTTTTTACCCCTAGCCACTTATGATCATGAGTGTGCTCATCCAAATCACAATGACTAGTCTAGTCGCACCCTTATTTTCGTGTCTAGCTTGACTTGCGTCGGCGCTCGGTGTATGGGAACGACGCGACGATTTGGGTCAAGTCTAGATTACATCTCATGCATTAAGAAGTTGGTTTCCATAAAGTATCTATGACATAGCTTGAGTTTGCTCAACAACTATAATAAAGAGCCTATAGTTGCCAACCTCTAAAACAAGGAGGGTTACGGCTAATCTTGAAGAAATTTTTTAACATAATTGACTAGATATAATTGATGATGCGCATCCTTGCGGTCCAGCGGAACACAGCCAGGGATTTGACTAGGCCAGGATCACTATCCCAAGTCAAGCTAGGGTGATCTTCAACACTAGTAAAAAACACTAGACCGGATCATGGTCCATTGAAGGAAACTTATTATTCATATATGTCTCGTTCGATTAGAATTGGATTTATTAAAACTAGTTAATCATATCAACTAGTTGAATCCTAAAATTCGAAATTATTAGTGTTGGTTAATAACTTTTATTAATGTCCTTATCTACTATAAGGATTTTTAGGGTGTTATCCTAGTCATGTATTAGGCATTTTAAAATTCAAGATGCAACAATTTTAAATCATAGCCTTTTGTTCGAAATTATTATTAAAACAATTAAAATAATAATTAAGAGAGGGCTACCCTAAATAGAAATTTAATTTGTTGCAACAATTTTTTAATCATAGCGTGTCCAAAAATTTATCTCATAATTTTTTCTGGAAGTTTTTAATGGCTATCCTAATACTCTTTTTTGAATTATCACATAATCAGAATTAACTAATATAACCATTAAAAACATTAACTAAACCATTTAGCATGGCATAACAAAGCAATTTAAATTTTATCTCATAAAATATCTTGTTAAACATGCAACCTAAAATTTATCGCATAAGTTTAAGTTACATCAAAAAATTATCACATAATTTTAAAGTTTTAATTTTAAAATAAAACTAAAACTAATTTCAAAAACAATTTTCGAAAAAATGTTGCTTTAAAAACGACATTTTTAAAGGTTAAATTAAAAACTCCATCTGACGGAGAAGCATGTTGTATCACATACATTTTATAACTGCAAAACATAAATCATGTAGACTGGCTCTGATACCAATGTTGGTTTTACTGGGTCCTGTGGATGTTTGTTGGTAAGTATAAGTGGAAGTATATTTGAATGTATAATAGTGTATGATGGTATATATAAGAATAATGATATGTGTATGCATACTATAAATGTGGTGTAAATTGATATAGTGAGATATGTGTATATGAGTATAGCTACAATTGGATGTGTACCATAAGTAATGTGTGAAATATATTGGCTTACTAAATGGTGTGTATAGATATACATAAGTAGGTATGCCAAGTTATAAAATATTAGTGTGTATTTATATATCATGTGATGATATGTGAGTGTAACATGTGAATAAGATTGATATATGGATATGTCTTGTATATACAAGTGCGTGTGTGTGTATATATACATATGCTGTATTGATAAAATTCTTATGCTATAGTATATATATAGTGTTATATGTATATATATACTGCATTGAATATATGTGTGTTGACGGCTTGTATGTAAGTATATTTGTGCAGTGTATAGGTGGTTGAAAAGATTTACGTGAGCGAATATTTGATATGAATATATATATATATGTATCCTTGCATATATAAAGTGAGTATGTGCTACAAGGTTGATATACTATACATACATGCTAACATGACTATTTACTATAGTGATATATACTGTGTACATACCTGTGTGCGAACCATTAGATATAATTGCCTATATAGTTGTAAGTGTTTATACTTATGTGCTTAAGCGATGTATTTGCGTATGACTACCTACTAGATATGCGGTGAATCATATCAGTGTGTATCATTAATGGTGTATGACTATTTACTATAAGTACATCAATATATGGAGATACTTACTTATGTATGTATGTTAGCAAGGTTGTATACATATTGGTTGTGATATAGTAGTAAGTGTATCTATAGATGGATGTATACTTGGTTGTATACTTGAACTATACTCTGATGTATTTAGGTATACCCATAGGTATATGTATGTGTAAGTATGCTAGCTCTGTGACTTATAAGTATGGTGTGTTTAAATATCGTGTGAACATGTATGTTTTTTTGAAAACCCAGAAAAATCCCCAACCCCCTCCCCCGCCTTCGGCTTAGGAGGGTAAGGCGAGAGCCCGGTCGAGACTATGTAAACTGGGGGTGACCGTCGTGCCCCCAACGGCCATCGGGTTAGTCCGAGAGGGGAGATATATCCCCAGGATAAATAATTCCACAACAAATTCTACAACAATTACCAAGTCCCTGTGGCCATAGGCCTCGAACCCCGCACCCCTTGGCTTTGGAGAGGAATGACTTACCACTAGGACACCCTCTCCTGGGCGTGTATGTATGTAGATATATATAATTATAAGGATTGTGTGATTACATATAGAGGTGTATGTATTTAGATATACCTATATGTAACCAGGATATAGCATATGTCTTTTGAACATATACTTGTGTGAATCTTTATGTGAGTACACATGTATTGAGTGAATAAATATTGGTGTGTATATTAATGCCTTGAGTGTATCTATATATTTCTACCTATTGCTATATACGGCATTGATACATGTATCCATATGCATATGTGTACTAACATGTGTGTACATATTAGTCTGTACATATATGTGACTGTTCTCATGTCCATATAGATATATGTGTGAGTACATGTATGTATATAGATGAACATGGAATGTATAGTACTATGTATGTGTTGTGATGATTTGTCTGTGTGTATACCTATATCCTTGGACAGGAATGTGTATATATATGTGTTTAATCTATGATATAGTTCATGTATACATTGATGTGTAGTGTATACATATAGTGTTGTTTGTATTTTATGGGTGGGGGGACCCTTAGACTATTCAATCTGTGGTCAGACCCTTAGCATAGAAAGTCCGAGGGCAAACTTTGTTTTCAAGGTGGGTAGAATGTAATACCTAGTATCCATATATACGTGTATATGTACGTATTTTTGGGAGTATATTCGTGCGTATAATTTTGGGCATCCTTACATATTTTTCTTTAATTTTCGTGGTGAAGGAATTATTTTTAAATGATTTTAACTCATCATTTGGAATTATTAAATGAAGTATACATGAATGAATACATGTATAATGGATGGTACCTAGTATTAAGACATGTATTCTTATTTACAAAAAATTAAAAATCCAAATTTGTCATGCAATGCCACCTCATTAAGCTATGTGTCATATGGAGATTTAATCTTACGTAACTCACCATGAGGTGTCATTACCATGTCACATTACACCTACCTTCAAGCTAGGTGTCTTTTGATGAGGATCTTAAGGAGTGAGGTGTAAGATGTAGGAATATTCAAAGAAAGAAAAGAAAAGAAAATGGAAAACCAAAACCAAAAAGAGCAACCAAAAACCCAAAAAAAAATCCCTCATTCTCTCATCTCTCACTCTCCCTTCCACCACCATACTCCTCCCTTAGCACCACCCTTGCACCACTAAGAACACCACTCTCTTCCCTAATCCTTCTAACACCAATTTCATCCCAAAAACTCTCACTAAAATCCAACAATTGGAAGGAAAGTTTGGAGCTTAAAGAAGGAAGATTAGGAGAGGCTCAAGTTCTTCAAGGACTAAGAAGGGCCAAAGAATTTTAGGAGGACTTTCAAGGTAGGAGCTCTAACATTTAGTAGGATTCAATTTTTAGAACTAAGGAATTAATTTGATTTAGCATGTTATATAAAATGTTGTGTAGGAATTATGCTTTGTAAGTTAAACTAAGACCTATACCATGATTCCTATTAAATCCTAGTATCTTTCATCTTGCTCCCATGTTGATTTCTTTAATTTGGTAGCATGTTGTACTTTAAGTAATAAGATTAGTAGGCTTTGTTTTCATTATGTTTTCATACTTGAATTAGTAATACAATGCCATGTTTATGAATATGAAGTGCATGACATAGTGGTAGGATTATGTTTCTGAAATTATCTTGGAATACCATGTCGAAAACTAGTTTTAATTGGAAAAATTCATTGCTGGAAATTTTCCTAAACCAGGACAGAGACTTAGAAAAATCGTAGAAAATAGTAGAAAAATCCTAAAAAATACAATCTAGGACACTAAGGAAATCAGAAGAAAATTATCTACAACTTTGAAGAGGAACCAGAGGCTAAATCTGACTGTAGATAAGTCTGACGTGCCATTCTTTCTGCTGTGACAGTTTAGACAGATTTATGTAACATGCTACAATCATGATTTAGTGTTGTTATTTTAAGTTCTGTTTAATTTCAGTTATCAAGCTATTCATATGTTGTAAACTCATGTTCTTAAATTAAGACAAGTATGCTAACATGCTAATACCTTGCATTTCTAATGCCATGTTATATAGTGATGTTAGTAACGTAGTGTTAGCATATTAATGTTAGTGTAGAAATGTTAGTATAGTAGTGTTATGCCTTGATATACTAAATGTCCATGCCATGCTAGTATAGTGATGTTTATGCCATGATAGTAATGTTACTATAGCATTATTAGTATGTTCACCATGATTTAAATATAACATGTTCTTGTCATGCCATGCCCCACTCATGTCAATTATACCATGAATCATGTTTTTGTGTAACGTGTGAAATCATGCTATGCATTTCTTGCTTTATGTCCATATATTAGTTGTTAGTAAGTTCCATGTCCCTTGTGAAAATGGTGATGTTATCAAGTCCTTATGACATGCATGTGATTATATGTTCATTTCATTTAAAGCTTCATGTTAATGAGTAAATAAGTTCAGTGTTGGATGTTGATATGTTTTATTATGTACTAGCAGCTTAAGTTATGGTTCATGAAATTGTTATATCAAATGGAGCATGGCGATGCTCTTGGTATGAATGGAAATGCGAAGGTTGTTGTTAAATCACGACATCGGTGAAATTATGAAAGTAAGAAAAGATATGATTGCGGTATTGAGACCGCTGAAAAGAATATAAGATGAATTATTCCATAAGCTGAGAGTGAGGCAGAGTGATGACATCAAGGGTGCTCGATCCATTCTAAAAATGGGTGAGATTCTAGATGTGGGTTTGGGGGAAACACGGGTAAACTATAGGAGTTAAAGAGCGGACATATGATGTATATTTCTCGCCCAATGTGTCACTCCCGGAAGGGGGAGTTGGAGAGGGCTAGAGAGTCCGCTGGTGTACTCGTGATGCACCATGACGGTAACTGATGGTTTTGTAACGCCCGCTCCTCGGGATACCCAATAAGTACGAATCTGTATAAGGTATTCCCGATGAGGCGGGAGCTACAAAAAGAAAAACCAAACAACACACCAGGCAGGTCCACCGCGCACTGCTGGGATAGTACCTGTAGCAATACAGACATCACAGAATAACAAAGAGAACTAACAACTAAACACTAATATAATTAAAACACTGATACATATAAATATACAACTAATCACTAATAACATCACTAATACAAATCTCATATATACAACATGAACCCACAACTTCCTAAAGTACAATAACACACACCCAAAACTCTCACACTCTCTTAAACCCCTCAACTCCAACTAACGCCAACCAACTTGACTCGAGGGCCACCAATTCCAAGATCCAACACCTGAAAAATATCAACGGGACACGTCACAGCGTGACCCAGTAGGAATTCCAAACCCAGCTCACATGGTGCAAGGAATGACATGCTCTATGCAATAATTCGTAAGTAACTCAAGCATAACACAGTAGGTATAATACAGGGAAAAGACATCAACTAGCTGAGCACGTACCTGCCACTAAGGAGAACCTGCAAAACAATGTGAGTACCTCAAAGAGTAATAACATGCCCCAATCCTGATGCAAAAAGGTCATGTCACTATGCAACATGAACCTAAAGAGGTTAACATGCATTTGGGTGAAAGTATAACCTACAACATGAATCCTTAAGGGATCAAATACTAGTAATCTTTAGTATGGATCTAAGAGAAAGACTAAGGGGTTACATGATGGCATGCCACATGGTTCATTGTCTAGATGGAACATTCGCAATTGTTACCTCAACTAGCCATCCTTAAGCTCTGTAGTACTCCCTGACAACCCTAAGCATCCACTAGCAAATTTGGGCACATTGTAGAAATTAACATGTAACTTTGGTCACTTAGTAGGCTAATGAGGATTTCACCCTAAGGCACAACGTTTACCATAAGTGACCCCTATCAACTAATGATGCGCTTATGTTTGCACATGAACATAAAGATGCTAACCAAATTTAGCGAACAACAAAGGCATCTTATGATATGGCCACTAAACTAACATTGCATAGCATTTAAAAGGGGGTTAACGAGAGGCATCACGTGTTGTGTTCCAAACTTCAATTCCTAAGGCTTAGGATGTTATGGAAAAGCTTATGAGATACTCACAAAATTTCGGCAGAGTTTCTCTTGTATTTATCACACTTTCCCAAATACAACATAAACAATATTTAAAAGAAACATGCTTTATCCATAAGAAAAAATATAACAATGTGCAAGAATCATAAGAGAGTGCCATGAAGGGATGTTTGGACTAGCATGCACTAAAATTAAGACCCAACATAACCCACTTAAAGATCGTTGATGTAGAAAATGCAACATTCAACACCTTATCCATTAACTTCACAATTTTCGCAACAAATTCCAAACAAAACTCATCGACAAGTTTAATTAGCAACCATTCTTTCACACAAAATGGAGAGTGTGCAACTCTACTCTCTTTAGCACAAAGTTTGCCATGAAGTTAGTAACATTGAACATAATCCTAGAATAAATGACTACCTATAGCATGTCTACTTCATTCAAATGACAACGAGTGCATCAAGCTTGGGTAAAGGTCATCACTTGCATGAAAAAGAGGGCAATTTGCAAATAATTCAATAACGTTTTCCATGTTCTCATTGCATTTAGCCCATGAAAGGGACTAACTACGCAAGGGTGCCAACTTGCACATGGGTTCTCAATCAAATTAACCTCTTGAACAACAATCTATAATAATTTAGCAAAGGCAATCTTAACATCACCAAGTACTAAAGATGCCAACTTAGTTAGCAAGGCCCTTAAGACATCACCTTGACACAACTACAACATGGAATTAAGAAGGATGGAAGCTTGCATTAGGATCTTAAGTAAAACAACAATTTCTCAACAATTAGGGCTACTAGTAACTTAACGATCCCAATCACTTAGAAAGGAGTTAGCTCGGGTTAAGGGAGGTGTGATTAATGTTATCTGGGCTCTAAGTTGAGACATTAATAATAACGCCAACAATAACTCTAACAACAACATTTTAATTCCAGAGAAGGAAATACATCTTCAACACATACAACCATTCCAACACATAATACATTCATGGCAACATTCATCCTCATAAAGCAACAATCACGTATATAGAACCACCAATCACACAAATGCTCAACGATGCCATGATGCATATGAATCACAAGCAATGCGATGCAAGGCAATGCAATGGGGATCCCATGAGTGAGCCGACGTGCACGTGCAAATGATTCTACTCCGTTATCAACGTGGAGCCACCTAATGGATCAAGAGGTGGCCAACGGCGTATTCACCCGCCTCCTACCGCGGCACTTTGTCCATGCCCGTGCACTCCACCTCGTGTCCTAATCACATCATTTTACACCCATTCCATTTTCCACATATAATCATCAACCCACAGCCCTTTTCACATAATCATTTCATCATCACATAATTCACATTTTTCTTACAAGAAACTTGAGAGCAACTTCATTTAATCAATATAACAAAATGAGAGCTATTTCATTTAATCAATGTAACCAAAATGAGAACAATTACATTTTATCAATAACTCCACGCATCAAAATGAGGGCAATTTCACAATAATAATGAAGTAAGGAATTCCATTTCATGAAATTAAAGTCAACATTTTAATCTCATACTATTCCATTTCATATTTCATGTTTCATTCTCAGTTCACAACTTGTCTTCCACCAAAACATCACCATGGCACTAGGACTCTTCAAGACCCTAGGACGAATTTCAAGGGTGGCCTCAAGCCCCCAATTTCATCACATATCCCTAGCCAATTACACATCTCTATTTATTGTTCCCATATTTCACAATGTTCATACAAGTAAAGAAAATGAGTAATAAACTTCCAACATTTCAAAATGGAAGCAACTTCTCATAATTAGCGAACAATCAGTCAAGAGCATTATCAACATAAACATAGCAAATTTGTGGCATTATATAATTCATTACACCATAACATAGCAACTATCCATAGCCAATTTCACATTAGCATTTCATTATCAAATAACTCATATGTACCATACAAGGAATTTAAGTAAGAAGGCTTCAAACAATAAAAAAGAGAGCAATTTTGCAAATTTATTGAAGCAAGGCATTCAAGATCAACATGGGACATATTTGTAGCATCAATTAATTCAAACATCATCCCAATTCAAATTAGAATGCACCATATCAAAAATTTGCCACAAACCCTAAAAATGCAACTTTGAACTCAAGATGAAAATGAATGAAACATATGAGTAGGGTTGAAATCCTACCTCTACCAAGGAGGATTCCACCATGAAGCCAAGCTCCAAATGCCCACATAAGAGCTCCACCAATTCCTTCATCAAGATTCAGAACCCTAATTTCGAATTTCCCCCAACTCCTCCATGAATCCCCCTCTTCAACTCCAAGCCATATCTCCTCTTGATCCCCAACTCCCACAACCACTTGAGATTGAAATTAAAGCCCAGAAATTTCGGCCAAGGTCAGATTTTGGGTTTGAGGGAAGGATTTGGCCATGGGGTTTTAGAGAGGGAGGACGAAATTGAGAGAGTTGGAAGGAGGGAAAAGGCTAGGGCTTCACTTCTCTCTCTTTCCTCTTCCTTCCTTCTTTTTCTCCACCCTCCTCCCCAAAATTCGGCACCAAGGGGCTCAAAATTTTCGGCCTGGGTTAGGATTTCGGCCATAGAGGTGAGGGTAATTGGTGAAGATGAAGGAGGAGATGGAGAGGGTGGGCTTAGGGTTTAACTTCTTCTCTTCTTTCTCTTCTTTCTTCTCATTTTTGCTCTCTCTCCATTGCTTGAACCTGACTTTGGCCATGAAACTGAATTCGGCCAGCAAGGAGTCGGCCAGGTTGGGGAAGAAAGAAGGGGAAAGAGAAAAAGAAAAGAATTGGAAGGAAGATTGTAGAATGGGTTGGGTAATTACAAGTTTACCATTCCCAATTAAACCAACCCTCTTCTCTTCATCTAATAGTCTAACCCAACTATCAAAACCCAATCAACAGTAACTAACAAGAATCCAAGCCCATCTCTAGCTACCAAAATTAATTAAGGCCTTCACAACAGTAATGATAATATTAATCAATATCAATAGTAAGAAAAATACTAATACCCAAAAATAATACCACATCACCAAAAATAACAACCAAACATCAGTAATAATAATAATACCATCCATTAATAACTATCTCAGCATCGCCAGTTATCAGGAACTACCGTTTTACTTTACACACTCACCAACGAAAAACGCCAAGCACGCTAATAAACAATGTTAGCGGGCTAACAAAAATTTCGATTTACTACCCAACCACACACATTCACTTATATATCCAACGCATATCATAGTCACCTTATAGCCATACATGTAGGAATTTACTATACACACAACAAAATTACTATACGCACACACGCTAACAGTATTTTACACAAACGGGCATTACATTCTACTCACCTTAAAAATAAAGTTCGTCCTCGAACTTTCTAACTTAGGACATAGCTGAGGGTGAATAGAGATATATAGGGTCGCTCTACCCCATCATATAGATAAAGCACATTCATATACCAACACTTTTACCAGTTCAAATACACACAAGTATAACATTTCAAACATACTCACATGCACTGCTATCATGAGACATACAACCCCCAATATTACCTCGTACACATTTAAACATACACACACATGTCATACATAAAGTCTCATGCATCAACACCATGACACATATCCTAACACCATTGTAAGCGTACCCGCTTACAACCAGACATGCAGCCATATACATCGCACATATTTAAATATATCAAACACACAACTCTAACACACCCAGGACATGCTCACTCATACCTGAGTGAAGCACAAGAATCCATACAGACCACACCGTGTGTATGTACACATTCACCACATTATACAAGTACAAACAGCACACCATATCTATAGACGGCTTAGAGATCAATCTATTATATAATTCCATGATACACATTACTCGTAGGCTACCATGCATTAACACATAAACACATGCACTGCTATACTCAGACTATCCATCCAACATTCGCACATGCATCATCACACAGAGTCTAACATAGAAATATCAATCAATATACAGATATCCATACAAAACTACAATCATCCAAAGGCAGGTGTAAGCGTACCAGCTTACAGCCATGCATGTATCATATACTTATCACATACATCCACTCATAGCAAGATTACTATCAAGATACATCCACACTTACGTGAGGGGAACTCGGGAATCCGCTCATGCAGCTGTACACTCTTTATATGCATACACGCTACTCATACGTCAACCACTTAGTACACATGCATTGTAAATACAATCACATAGCCATATAATCATCCGTACTGATATCATAGTTATATGCACATGAGTATACCATCGCAATATACTCGACAAGCCATATTCAATGCTCATAAAATTATAGATGCACATGCATACATATCTACACACATAAATATGCACATACATTCATACAGAATCAATTCTTTAAATATCAAACCTCAGGGTGCATGCTTCAGGTTCCTGCTATCCGGTCCCATCCTAAGGCTGGACTCTACCCACCTTAGGTCTAAACCCCCCTCAGAATTCTACACGCACTACCCTTACACAGCCGCAGTGTGATGACCTGCATGTGCCACCAAATGTAACGTCCCGCTCCCCGGGATACCTAATAAGTACGAATCCATATCAGGTATTCCCGATGAGGTGGGAGCTACGAAAAGAAAAACCAAACAACACACCAGGCAGGTCCACTGCGCACTGCTGGGAAGTACCTGTAGCAATCTAGACATCACAGAATAACAAAAAGAACTAACAACTCAACACTGATATAATTAAAACACTGATACATATAAATACACAACTAATCAATAATAGCATCACTAATACAAATCTCATATATACAACATGAACCCACAACTTCCTAAAGTACAATAACACACACCCAAAACTCTCACACTCTCTTACACCCCTCAACTCCAACCAACGCCAACCAACTTGACTCGAGGGCCTCCAATTCCAAGATCTAACACCTGAAAAATATCAACGGGACACGTTATAGCGTGCCCCATTAGGGATTCCAAACCCAGCTCACATGGTGCAAGGAATGACATGCTCTATGCAATAATTCGTAAGTAACTCAAGCATAACACAGTAGGTATAATACAGGGAAAAGACATCAACTAGCTGAGCACGTACCTGCCACTCAAGGTGGCCATCGGGCCGGGCCGGCCCGTCGCCCGCCGGGCTTGGCCGGGCCACGGGCCGGGCCCCCGGCCCGGGTTGAATTACAAGCCGGGCCGGCCCGTTTTTTCAGACTTTTTAAAAAAAACTTAAAAAACAGAAAAAAATTTTAAAATTCTTTAAAAAATATTAAATCATTATAAATTTTTTTAACATTTGTAAAATATTTTATAGGTCTTATATATTTTTTAAAAATTTAAAATACTTCTTAACTAATGTTTTCTTATTTAGAACAATTTTTTTATTACTTATAACTTGTTCTAAAGAAGAAAAAATAAGTTAAGAATGATATTAAAGTTTTAAAAATTTATAATACCGATATAAAATATTTTACAAAGGTTAAAAAAAATTTAAATTTACTTATATTATTTATAAAACTAAGTTAGATAATTTAGCCCGAACTTCACGAAGGTCCCGGGTTGAGCCTTTAAATTTCATTAATTAAAATTTTTGAGGGGGGACTTACATTGGTTAGCCTTACCCCTCGTACAATGGCCAACACATAGGACTTCTACAAGCTAATACAAGATAGAAAGAAAAAATACATGAAAAAAAAGAAAATCATTCATCGTCAGTCGCTTCGTCCTCAGAATCTTCTGAAAGTTCCTTTTTATCTTGCGAGCGGTCTTCAGCATGAAACCAGTTCTTTGCACATACCATCGCTTCAACTACATCTTCTTTAAGCCTTGATCTCCTGTCACTCAGAACCCTGTCACTTGCACTAAAAGCAGACTCGGACGCAACAGTAGAAATAGGGATTGATAACAGATCACGAGCCATAATGATAAGAATTGGAAACCTAGGTTCATACATTTTTCACCATCCCAAAATATCAAAATTTGGATTATCCAATTCTTCCTCAGTGAAAGGATAAGTAATTTCTAAATACTTGGACAACTCATTAGACGAACTTCTGAAGCTATGGTTTTTTGTTTTTTCTTCCCCAAAATCTGCCTCAGTTTGCATGTAATATTAGAACTAGCAGGAACAGAAGAAGTGTTTGATGAAGTTCCATATCCAGCCTCATACGTCGTAAACAGAGCTCTTAAGCTAGTTTTAAAATGCATTATATAATCTTCAACTTCAAATTGCATGTTTTCATAAAAGGTTTCTAATAATCCAGCTACTAAATCCTCTTTAAATCTTGGATCAAAAACCTTAGCTAATGAATAAAGCAAAGGAACAGGCTTCCAATATTTTGCTAGTTTAGTATCCATTTCTTCGATCATTGGTTGAAGAATAAGGGTAGTGTCCGTAGTGTCTCTACACCTAGCTAAAGTGTCTGAAATTATAACCAATTGACCAAGGCCTAAAATGGATGTTGAGTAATACATACGTGAAAATTTGTTTGTAGCATAATAAAAACCCTCAAAAAAATCACAAAGCTGCTCAATTGTTTTCCACTCTAACTCAGTAAGGTTGAAATACGTCTCATACGGAATGTGTGTACTAGCAAAATAACTAAGCTGCATCTTATTTTTAAGCAAGCAATGCATCATAAGATATGTTGAGTTCCACCTATGTAGAACACTATATGTAAACTTCCGGTAAGGAAGTTGGCAATTTCTACATACTTCTCTGTATAAATTTCTCTTATTGGTAAAAGATTGTATGTATAACATAAGGTTCCAACCCTTTTCAATCCAATCAGCAACAAATTTAAGCCCATCCTGTACTATCAAGTTCAAGATGTGACAAGCACATCGTTGATGAAATAAAAGACCGTCAAGATTAGAGTTCAAGTGTCTTTTTAAAAATGATATTTCAGTTGTATTGTTAGATGCATTATCAAGTGTAAATGAAATGATTTTATCAGAAATGCCATACTCACGAATAACAGGCATAATCACATTAGCAATAACAACACCAGTATGACCAAAAGCTAATAATTTAAAACCGATAATCATCTTATGAATAGATAGTCGTTGTCTACATAATGTGTCGTAACACATAAGTAGGATAACCCCCATTTCGTTGTCCATATGTCGGACGTTAAAGCTATCTTAGATGTTTAGTCCGCAAATGTTTGAATCATTTTAGCTTTGCCAACTTCAAAAGCTGCCATAACATCTCTTCTAAGTGTGTTTCTAGGCACCTTTTTAAATGCGGGGTTCAGTGCTAATTGGTTAAAACGTTCTAATGAGGATCTTTTCCCATAACTTAAAGGTAATTCTTGGCATAGAACTAGTCTAGCCATCTCCTTTCGCATTGTGTCAGAAGAGTACGAAAAAGCAGACAGAGAGCTAGAATTAGCTGTTAAGTTTAAAGTTGTCTGTCTAGCCTCTCTTTTTTATGCGCTTTTGTGTGTCTTTTCAGATGTGGTGTGCCATCTTTGGCTGCGCAATTGAAATCTGATCTACAGATTTTGCAAACAGTCCTAAGGCCTTTTCCAGACAATGTTTCTAGTGTATAGTTATCCCAAACAGCAGATTTCTGTTTTCTAGTTTGGGTTGCTTGTGAAGCAGTGTGGCCAGCAGTAGTAGAAGAGGTTGAAGTGTGTGCAGAAGCAGAAAATCCTAGTGTACCCACTATGGGGCTATTACTATCGTTTCATTCTTGTTGTTCAATTGGTGTCATGTCCGGAAAGTCCGGTGTTTCAATAGGGTTGTTCAGCAAATTTTGAAAAAAAAAACCATACTCTTCAGTGTTAAAATTAGCGTTAACAGTTCTACGTGGGTTGTTTGATCCTGCCATTATGCTAATTTAATAATAAGAGGAACCTGATTGCAAATAGAGCCGCAGTGAGGTAGCAGTCTAGCGCCCGATCGGATCCCTGAGTCGGATGTAGGAGACGGAGCTTGAACGTTGAGATGCGGAAGTGTAGATGCAGCCGTATCTTGAGAGCGCCGTGAGATGAGAGCAATAGCTTGAGATTGTAGAAAAATTTGAGAGTGGATAATTTTAGAATTGTGAAGAAATTGGTATGAATGGGTGTGGTATTTATAGGATTTCTTAAGGCCAAAAAGACCAAAATAACCCTCCAAGGCCGAGGGCTGGGAAAATGCCCGGCCTGGTCGGCCCGAAGTCCAGGCCGGGCGAGCCAACCCGGGCCGGGCCGGCCCGAAGTCCGGGCCGGGCGGGCCGGGCTCCGGGCCGGCGGGCCATTTGGCCACCTTGACCTGCCATTAAGGAGAACCTGCAAAACAAGATGAGTACCTCAAAGAGTAATAACATGCCCCAATCCTGATGCAAAAAGGTCATGTCACTATGCAACATGAACCTTAAAAGGTTAGCATGCATTTGGGTGAAAGTATAACCTACAACATGAATCCTTAAGAGATCAAATACTAGTAATATTTAGTATGGATCTAAGAGAAAGACTAAGGGGTTACATGATGGCATGCCACATGGTTCATTATCAAGATGGAACATTCGCAATTGTTACCTCAACTAGCCATCCCTAAGCTCTGTAGTACTCCCTAACAACCCTAAGCATCCACTAGAAAATTTGGGCACATTGTAGAAATTAACATGTAACTTTGGTCACTTAGCATGCTAATGAGGATTTCACCCTAAGGCAAAACGTTTACCATAAGTGACCCCTATCAACTAATGATGCGCTTATGTTTGCACATGAACATAAAGATGCTAACCAAAGTTAGCGAACAACAAAGGCATCTTGTGATATGGCCACTAAACTAACATTGCATAGCATTTAAAAGGGGGTTAACGAGAGGCATCACGTGTTGTGTTCCTAACTTCAATTCCTAAGGCTTAGAATGTTATGGAAAAGCTTATGAGATACTCACAAAATTTCGGCAGAGTTTCTCTTGTATTTATCACACTTTTCCAAATACAACATAAACAATATTTAAAAGAAACATGCTTTATCCATAAGAAAAAATATAACAATGTGCAAGAATCATAAGAGAGTGCCATGAAGGGATGTTAGGACTAGCATGCACTAAAATTAAGACCCAACATAACCCACTTAAAGATCGTTGATGTAGAAAATGCAACATTCAACACCTTATCCATTAACTTCACAATTTTCCCAACAAATTCCAAACAAAACTCATGGACAAGTTTAATTAGCAACCATTCTTTCACAAAAATGGAGAGTGCGCAACTCTACTCCCTTTAGCACAAAGTTTGCCATGAAGTTAGTAACATTGAACATAATCCTAGAATAAATGACTACCTATAGCATTTCTACTTCATTCAAATGACAACGAGTACATCAAGCTTGGGTAAAGGTCATCACTTGCATGAAAAAGAGGGCAATTTGCATATAATTCAATAACGTTGTCCATGTTCTCATTGAATTTAGCCCATGAAAGGGACTAACTACACAAGGGTGCCAACTTGCACATGGGTTCTCAATCAAATTAACCTCTTGAACAACAATCTATAATAATTTAGCAAGGGCAATCTTAACATCACCAAGTACTAAAGATGCCAACTTAGTTAGCAAGGCCCTTAAGACATCACCTTGACACAACTACAACATGGAATTAAGAAGGATGGAAGCTTGCATTAGGATCTTAAGTAAAACAACAATTTCTCAACAATTAGGGCTACTAGTAACTTAACGATCCCAATCACTTAGAAAGGAGTTAGCTCGGGTTAAGGGAGGTGTGATTAATGTTATCTTGGCTCTAAGTTGAGACATTAATAATAACGCCAACAATAACTCTAACAACAACATTTTAATTCCAGAGAAGGAAATACATCTTCAACACATACAACCATTCCAACACATAATACATTCATGGCAACATTCATCCTCATAAAGCAACAATCACGTATATAGAACCTCCAATCACACAAATGCTCAACGATGCCATGATGCATATGAATCACAAGCAATACGATGCAATGCAATGCAATGGGGATCCCATGAGTGAGCCAGCGTGCACGTGCAAATGATTCTACTCCGTTATCAACGTGGAGCCACCTAATGTATCAAGAGGTGGCCAACGACGTATTCACCCGCCTCCTACCGCGGCACTTTGTCCATGCCCGTGCACTCCACCTCGTGTCCTAATCACATCATTTTACACCGATTCCATTTTCCACATATAACCATCAACCCACAGCCCTTTTCACATAATCATTTCATCATCACATAATTCACATTTTTCTTACAAGAAATTTGAGAGCAACTTCATTTAATCAATATAACAAAATGAGAGCTATTTCATTTAATTAATGTTATCAAAATGAGAACAATTACATTTTATCAATAACTCCACGCATCAAAATGAGGGCAATTTCACAATAATAATGAAGTAAGGTGTAACGACTGGTTTTCATGTATCCGGATTTATTATATTATAATGTATGTTTTGGTGGATTTTCTCCTCATGTGTGGTTTTCGTCTCCGTGACTTTCATTTTCGATCGTTTCGTCGTGTTTTCTCGTTTCTTCCTTAGGGTCGTCGATTTCGGAGTAAGTCATTCGTGACGGGCTTCATATCGGTCATATCTTATTGTTAGATCAAGCCTAGGAGTCTTAGGAATCGATCCCGGAGCTCCGCGCTCCGTATCGGAACTTTTGGTGCTTATTAGCCGGTGTAAGAAGGGGCACCGACCGACTAGATGACGATCCAGTCGGTCGGCAATCCTTCTTGAACCGACTAGTTGGCTTTCTAAATTTCTCAGGAGTTACTGTTTATCGTTAGTCGGTCTAAGAACGTTGGTTGAACGACTAGGTTGCAAACTAGTCGGTCAGTATTTGTTCTTCGACCGACTAAATCTAAATCCTATTTTTGTTCAGAAGTTACTGTTTACACTTAGTCGGTCTGCGTTGGTCGACCGACCGACTAGTTGCCAAACTAGTCGGTCAGTGGTTGCTCTTTGACCGACTAATCTGTGTTAAAACCCTAATTTCTGGGCAGCCGCCAGCCCATCCTATTTAAACCCCTCCCAAACGTTTTCTTCTTCCTCCACTCGACCCAAAACCCTAGTTTCTCCCCCATTGAGCCCCCTTCTATCTCAAGCCCTTATTCCTTCATCCCAAGCCCAAAATCCATCATCCAAACCATCCCTCAACACATTCAACCTCTCATCTCCCTCAAATCTCCATCAAACCCCCAAAATCCCCCAAAAACCCAAGTTCTCCAAACTTCCCCATTCGTTTCCAGATCTGGTCCTTAGGTTCTCCAGAGTGTTTCTTCCGCCTCCTCACGGTAATAAATCGATCTCTTGATGTTTTCATAAACCGTTGTGTTTTGTGGAACCTTAATGAAATTTCATGTTGTTTGATGATTGTTTCTCCATAACAGCGACTTCCCCGTAGATTAGCATCCGCGAGACGAACCTTCGTGATCATCATCCTCGGTGCTAGGCAAGTGAAACTTGCCACTTAGGGTTTAGGCCATGTTTTAGGCCATTTGCTTGTTGTAGGCGTAAAAGAGGCTAGGCGACGAAATGATACTCGCCTAGGCGCAAAATTTAGGAACTAGCTTGACAACGAAGCTAGATCTGACATTTATCATGTTGCACAATTACCATGTCATGTTTAAATTTCGTTAACGGTACGCAAATTAATTGTCATGTCATTGCATTCTTTAAGTGATCCCGTGATTGCGTAGCATCGCTACAATACTTGTGTTTCCTGGCTCGTGACCAGAAGCGAGCATAATGAGTTGCTAACCCCAACGCTCGACATTGAATTGTGAATTAGGAAAACAAGCTCCCGTGCGGGGGCAACCCTGGCTCATTTACTGGGCTCATGTACAGGGACCCTGGCTTGTTTACGTGTGGGATGTGGTAAGAGTTAAGCGGTTATTCAACTGGGGGTCTGTCTGATCAACAACTGCAGTTGTAAGGCGTAAACTCTGGGTTTGGGGTAGTGTTAAGCGGCCAATCAGCGTGATTGTTATACCATTCAGCTGTAAGGCGTAAACATCTACAAACAACAGTGAAACGTGAATAGTGAATTGATTGAGATTGTGAGTAGCTTGGCTACTCTTGTCTTCTCTCGATAATTGTTCCCTTGTACTTATTGTTCACCATGTCTTGCTTGTGCACTCATGTATAACTGCCATGTCATGCATACTAAAACTGCTAGGTTGCTAGTTGTCTTACTTTCAGTTTCCTTGCCCAAGTCTTTTAGACTTGCTGACATGTGCCCCTTTACTCTTTTGGGTGACACATGTTAGATCCCGAGCCTGAGTACCTTGTTGAGGACGAGGTGTTTGCTGACGCCGAGCCCGAGCTTGTGTTTGACGGGGAGTACGTGGACACTGGGGACCAGTCCTAGTGTCTTCGTTGTGTTTTCCTTTTGTTAGACTGCTGTTTTGTTGTCGGTGCGTAGCACCTATACTTTGTTTCGTTGTTGCTTTTGTTGGCCTTGTTCTGGGCCTTTAGACTCTTTCTTTTAGCCTGGTGGCTTTTCTGGATGTTGGACTTATTTTCGTGTTAGACAAATTATGAAATGTGAGAATTTTATTTATGTCTCTCCTTGTGTTATTATTGTTGTTTCGTTTGTGGTTACATGGACCTGCTTACGTTTTATTGACGCTTATCGGGTTTGGGGCCTCACAGCTCACTACCGTGCGGACCTTTTCACGTCTCGCCTCCATTTTAGGGAAGCAGGTCGTGACAGGTTTTGTTGGTGGCCCATGCAGGTCCTTCTGTAACTGCGATTATCGGAGTGACGATAGTAATATTAGAATGTCCAATAAACTAAGTTCGACGTCCGAGTCATAAGCTATGAGTCTAATCTGCTTCGTTTTCTGTGTCGTTAGATGGCAGGAAGGCGATTCACCCGTGGTGGAGGTAGTGGTGCGCTCCCTCATGATGAGGAGCCTGAGCGGGAACCCACCAATGGGGAGATGATGCGGATGATGCTCCAGATGATGCAAGTGCAGCAGGGCGTGCTCCTGCAAGTCCAGAATGCTCCGCTTGCTCGAGCTGCCCGGGCTCTTCCGGATGCCCCTCGCTCCGAGCCGGGAGTGAAGCAATTTCAGGAGCTGGGTCCCGCATATTTTGATGGGTCTGAGGGCCCTCTGACTGCCGATGAGTGGATTCGGAACATAGAGGATAACTTGAAGATGGCCAAGATCACCCCGGCTGGATGGGTTGATTTGGTGAAGAGGCAACTCAAGGATAATGCTCGGAACTGGTGGGATGCGGAAGAGAAGATGTTGGTGGAGCCGATAGCTTGGGCTACCTTTAAGTCCAGGTTTGATGGGGAATTATTTCCGAAGGCTGCTAAGAAGGAGATGCTGCAGCGTTTCATTGATCTGAAGCAAGGGAGCTTGACGGTGGACCTGTACCACCAAGAGTTCACTAGGCTGAGTCGGTTCGCACCGAAGATGGTGCAGGATGCTGATGAGAGGGCTCAGAGGTTCCTACAGGGACTTGCTTTGGAGCTCCAGAGTTTTGTGTCTTCCTCCGATCTGGACTCTTATCAGAAGGTTCTGGTCGCTGCCAGGAGGCAGGAGCTGAACCTGAGTCAGAGGAGAGGACATGTTTCTGGTGCTGGGAAGAGGCCTATGGAGCAGGCCAGGGCAGTGGTTAGGCCTGGTTTCAAGCCTAATCAGCCAGCTCAGTTCAAGAGGCCAGGAGGGCCTATTCTGAAGACTTGCCATTTCTGTGGCAAGCCTGGCCACATCAAGGATCAGTGTAGGAGGTTTTTGGGCCAGTGTCTGGTTTGTGGAGATGCTTCTCATGTCGCGAAGGATTGTCGGCATGCGAATCCGCTGTGGAGGGCACCTGTTGCATCACAACCGTTGCAGCAGCGAGCGTCTGTTCCTGCTGGACGTGGAGCAGCTCTTGTTCCACAGAGGTAGGCTTTTCAGCAGGCTGTTCCGTCGAGGAGGCAGGCTTTTCTGATGACCGCTGTGGAGAGCGAGGCTGTGGATGAGGTTATCGCAGGTAATCCTCAATCTAGCTGTTACTTTCCTAGCTGGTTTGAATGTTAGATTGTGTTGTTTGCTTGAACATGGTTGTTTGCTAGACTAGGGTTTGATTGTTAATTGCTTGTTAGGTGTGGTTTTGGTGTGCACATTTCCTGCACGAGTCCTCTTTGACTCTGGTGCATCGATGTGCATTATTTCTCGGAGCTTCGTGGAGAGGCATTCCTTGTCGACGTCCCCTCTTCCCAAGAGTTGGAATATCATTACAGGGAATGGCGTGGTCTCGGTGCATCGTGGTTACAATTCTTGCTCGTTGGTGGTCTGTGGACATGAGCTTTTCGCTGATTTCATTGTCCACGACATCATCAACTATGATGCAGTTCTTGGGATGGACTGGCTTGCGAGCTTCTATGCTACGATTGACTGCAGGAGGAAGAAGGTGGTGTTCGAGATTCCCGGACATCCAGTATTTGAGTTCAATCGTGGTAGCAGTTCGCTTGGTCCTGTCAGATTTCGGGCCAGACCGGTGGAGGTTGTGGCTATGCAGATGGAGTTGGAGTGGCCAGCCGTGGTGCGAGATTTTGGCGACGTCTTCCCCGAGGAGATGTCTGGTTTGCCACCTGATCGAGCTTTAGAATTTTCTATCGATCTCATTCCAGGTGCGCAGCCGATTTCGAAGGCGCCGTATCGTATGGCACCTGCAGAATTGGAAGAGTTGCGGAAGTAGCTGGATGAGATTTTGCAGAAGGGTTATATCAACCCTAGTGTGTCTCCGTGGGGAGCACCGGTGCTGCTGGTAAAGAAGAAGGATGGTTCGCGTCGCATATGCGTGGACTATCGGGAGTTGAATGCGGTGACCATTAAGAATAAATACCCGTTGCCTCGCATCGATGATATCTTTGATCAGCTTGGAGGTTCGAGGGTGTTTTCTAAGTTGGATTTGAGGAGTGGTTACCATCAGTTGAAGGTGAAGAAGGAAGATGTTCCGAAGACAGCGTTCAGGACGAAGTATGGACACTATGAGTTCGTGGTTATGCCTTTCGGTGTAACTAACGCACCCGCAGTTTTCATGAATCTGATGAACCTGATTTTCTACGACTTTTTGGATAAGTTTGTCGTTATCTTTATTGACGACATTCTGATCTATTCGAAGTCGGAGGAAGAGCATGCCTCGCACTTAAGGACGGTGTTGGAGATTTTGAGGAAGCATCGGTTGTATGCTAAGTTTTCGAAGTGCGAGTTTTGGCTGGACAGAGTTGCTTTTCTGGGGCATGTGATGACTGGAGATGGAATTTCAGTGGACCCCGAGAAGATTAGGGCCATCAGAGAGTGGCCTGCTCAGTCGTCTGCATCTGAGATTCGGAGTTTCCTTGGACTTGCTGGTTATTATCGGCGTTTCATTAAGGACTTTTCCCGTATTGCTGAGCCGATGACCAGGTTGACGCGGAAGGATGTACCTTTTGTTTGGTCGGGTGATTGTGAGAGTGCCTTTGGTGTTCTGAAGGAGAGGTTGACGACTGCCCCTATTCTTGTTGTGCCTGATCGCAGCGGTGGATTTGAGATCTTTTACGATGCTTCTGGCAAGGGTCTTGGTTATGTGTTGCATCAGCACGGACATGTTGTGGCGTATGCGTCTCGTCAGCTTAAGGTTCATGAGAAGAATTACCCGACGCATGATTTGGAGTTGGCTGCCGTTGTGTTTGCTCTTAAGATTTGGAGGCACTTCCTGCTGAGTGAGAAAGTGAAGATCTTCACCGATCACAAAAGCTTGAAGTATATTTTTACTCAGAAGGAGCTCAACATGCGACAGTGTCGATGGTTGGAGCTCATGGCGGATTATGATATTGATTTGCAGTTTCACCCTGGCAAGGTGAATGTGGTCCCTGATGCGCTGAGTAGGCTTCCAGCGGTGATGATTTTGACTTCGCAGTGGAGATTGCAGCAGGATTTTTGCGAGTCTGGTGTTGAGATTGTTCTTCCTGTGGAGGCTGCATCGTTGATGTACATGCAGGTACAGTCAACGATCGTGGATCGGATTAAGGCTGGCCAAGTCGAGGATCCGAAGCTGGTGAAGATTCGGGAGCAGGTGGAAGCCGGTCTGCGGACTGACTTTTTGATTCATGAGGATGGCTCGCTGAGGTTTGGAGCCAGGTTGTGTGTGCCGGCTGGGGATATTAGAGAGGAGTTGATGGTGGAGGCACACAGTTCGCCGTATTCTGTGCATCCTGGTGGCACCAAGATGTACCAGGATCTTCGTCTGAATTATTGGTGGCATGGTATGAAGAGGAGTGTGGCTCGGAGTGTAGCCAAGTGCTTGGTTTGCCAGCAAGTGAAGGCAGAGCATCAGCGTACGGCCGGGTTGCTACAACCGATTCCGATTCCAGAGTGGAAATGGCAACACATCACTATGGATTTCTTGACTGGACTACCTCGGAGTCCGAAGCAGAATGACGTGATTTGGGTGATCGTAGATCGATTGACCAAATCTGCGCACTTTATTCCGTTCCGAGTGGGACAGTCCACTGAGGCGCTGGCGAGGAGATATATGGAGGTAAATTCTTTTTACTCTCCGTTTTATTTCCTTTTCCTAGTTTGGATAGTGATGTAACGTGAATCGTGCAGGAGGTCGTGCGACTTCATGGAGTCCCCGTGAGTATCGTGTCGGACAGAGACACGAGTTTCACATCTCAGTTCTGGCAGAGTTTGCAGAAGAGTTTGGGTACGTGTCTGAGTTTCAGCACGGCGTACCATCCGCAGACGGATGGCCAGTCCGAGAGGACGATTCAGATTTTGGAAGACATGCTGAGGGCGTGCATGTTTGATTTCAAGGGTTCGTGGGAGGACCATCTACACTTGGTGGATTTTTCTTACAACAACAGCTTCCAGGCGAGTATTGGCATGGCGCCTTTCACCGCTCTTTATGGGAGGAAATGTCGATCGCCATTGAGTTGGGATGACGTTGGTGATCGGGAGCTATTGGGACCTGAGATGATCGTGGAGTCCGTGGATATCGTCAGGAATATTCGGGAGAGGTTGAGGATTGCTCAGGACAGTTTTAAGCATTGGGCGGATGCTAAACGTCGTCCTTTGGAGTTTCAGCCGGGCGACCATGCGTTCTTGAAGATTTCCCCGAATCGCGGTGTGATTCGTTTTGGGAAGCGAGGGAAGTTGAGCCCGCGATACATTGGACCGTTTGACATTCTGGAGAAAGTTGGCGAGGTAGCTTATCGCTTTCCCTTGCCGCCATCTTTGGAAGGAGTTCACAATGTTTTCCATGTGTCGCAGCTTCGTCGATACATTAGCGACCCATCTCATGCTGTGGATTTCTCGGAGATTACCGTTCGCCCCGATATGACGTATGACCAGCATCCAGTGCAGATTCTGGACAGGCGTCAGAAATCGCTTCGGAACAAGATTGTCAATCTTGTGAGGGTGATGTGGTGACACAGCTCACCTGGAGAGTCTACTGGGAGAATGAGGATGAGATGCGAGAGCGCTTCCCGCTTTTGTTCCCGGACACGTGAGTGTTTGGAAATTCCGAGGACGGAATTTTTCTTAAGTTGGGGAGGATGTAACGACTGGTTTTCATGTATCCGGATTTATTATATTATAATATATGTTTTGGTGGATTTTCTCCTCATGTGTGGTTTTCGTCTCCGTGACTTTCATTTTCGATCGTTTCGTCGTGTTTTCTCGTTTCTTCCTTAGGGTCGTCGATTTCGGAGTAAGTCATTCGTGACGGGCTTCATATCGATCATATCTTATTGTTAGATCAAGCCTAGGAGTCTTAGGAATCGATCCCGAAGCTCCGCGCTCCGTATCGGAACTTTTGGTGCTTATTAGCCGGTGTAAGAAGGGGCACCGACCGACTAGATGACGATCCAGTCGGTCGGCAATCCTTCTTGAACCGACTAGTTGGCTTTCTAAATTTCTCAGGAGTTAATGTTTATCGTTAGTCGGTCTAAGAACGTTGGTTGACCGACTAGGTTGCAAACTAGTCGGTCAGTATTTGTTCTTCGACCGACTAAATCTAAATCCTATTTTTGTTCAGAAGTTACTGTTTACACTTAGTCGGTCTGCGTTGGTCGACCGACCGACTAGTTGCCAAACTAGTCGGTCAGTGGTTGCTCTTTGACCGACTAATCTGTGTTAAAACCCTAATTTCTGGGCAGCCGCCAGCCCATCCTATTTAAACCCCTCCCAAACGTTTTCTTCTTCCTCCACTCGACCCAAAACCCTAGTTTATCCCCCATTGAGCCCCCTTCTACCTCAAACCCTTATTCCTTCATCCCAAGCCCAAAATCCATCATCCAAACCATCCCTCAACACATTCAACCTCTCATCTCCCTCAAATCTCCATCAAACCCCCAAAATCCCCCAAAACCCCTAGTTCTCCAAACTTCCTCATTTGTTTCCAGATCTGGTCCTTAGGTTCTCCGGAGTGTTTCTTCCGCCTCCTCACGGTAATAAATCGATCTCTTGATGTTTTCATAACCCGTTGTGTTTTGTGGAACCCTAATGAAATTTCATGTTGTTTGATGATTGTTTCTCCATAACAGCGACTTCCCCGTAGATTAGCATCCGCGAGACGAACCTTCGTGATCGTCATCCTCGGTGCTAGGCAAGTGAAACTTGCCACTTAGGGTTTAGGCCATGTTTTAGGCCATTTTGCTTGTTGTAGGCGTAAAAGAGGCTAGGCGACGAAATGATACTCGCCTAGGCGCAAAATTTAGGAACTAGCTTGACAACGAAGCTAGATCTGACATTTATCATGTTGCACAATTACCATGTCATGTTTAAATTCCGTTAACGGTACGCAAATTAATTGTCATGTCATTGCATTCTTTAAGTGATCCCGTGATTGCGTAGCATCGCTACAATACTTGTGTTTCCTGGCTCGTGACCAAAAGCGAGCATAATGAGTTGCTAACCCCAACGCTCGACATTGAATTGTGAATTAGGAAAACAAGCTCCCGTTCAGGGCAACCCTGGCTCATTTACTGGGCTCATGTACAGGGACCATGGCTTGTTTACGTGTGGGATGGGGTAAGAGTTAAGCGGTCATTCAACTGGGGGTCTGCCTGATCAGCAACTGCAGTTGTAAGGCGTAAACTCTGGGTTTGGGGTAGTGTTAAGCGGCCAATCAGCGTGATTGTTATACCATTCAGCTGTAAGGCGTAAACATCTACAAACAACAGTGAAACGTGAATAGTGAATTGATTGAGATTGTGAGTAGCTTGGCTACTCTTGTCTTCTCCCGATAATTGTTCCCTTGTACTTATTGTTCACCATGTCTTGCTTGTGCACTCATGTATAACTGCCATGTCATGCATACTAAAACTGCTAGGTTGCTAGTTGTCTTACTTTCAGTTTCCTTGCCCAAGTCTTTTAGACTTGCTGACATGTGCCCCTTTACTCTTTTGGGTGACACATGTTAGATCCCGAGCCTGAGTACCTTGTTGAGGACGAGGTGTTTGCTGACGCCGAGCCCGAGCTTGTGTTTGACGGGGAGTACGTGGACACTGGGGACCAGTCCTAGTGTCTTCGTTGTGTTTTCCTTTTGTTAGACTGATGTTTTTTTGTCGGTGCGTAGCACCTATACTTTGTTTCGTTGTTGCTTTTGTTCGCCTTGTTCTGGGCCTTTAGACTCTTTCTTTTAGCCTGGTGGCTTTTCTGGATGTTGGAATTATTTTCGTGTTGGAAAAATTATGAGATGTGAGAATTTTATTTCTGTCTCTCCTTGTGTTATTATTGTTGTTCCGTTTGTGGTTACAGGGACCTGCTTACGTTTTATTGACGCTTATCGGGTTTGGGGCCTCACAGCTCCACTCCCGTGCGGACCTTTTCACGTCTCGCCTCCATTTTAGGGAAGCGGGTCGTAGCATAAGGCATTCCATTTCATGAAATTAAAGTCAACATTTTAATCACATACTATTCCATTTCATATTTCATGTTTCATTCTCAGTTCACAACTTATCTTCCACCAAAACATCACAATGGCACTAGGACTCTTCAAGACCCTATGCCGAATTTCAAGAGTGGCCTCAAGCCCCCAATTTCATCACATATCCCTAGCCAATTACACATCTCAATTTATTGTTCCCATATTTCACAATGTTCATACAAGTAAAGAAAATGAGTAATAAACTTCCAACATTTTAAAATGGAAGCAACTTCTCATAATTAGCGAACAATCACTCAAGAGCATTATCAACATAAACATAGCAAATTTGTGGCATTATATAATTCATTACACCATAACATAGCAACTATCCATAGCCAATTTCACATAAGCATTTCATTATCAAATAACTCATATGTACCATACAAGGAATTTAAGTAAGAAGGCTTCCAACAATCAAAAAGAGAGCAATTTTGCAAATTTATTGAAGCAAGGCAGATCAACATGGGACATATTTGTAGCATCAATTAATTCAAACATCATCCCAATTCAAATTAGAATGCACCATATCAAAAAATTGCCACAAACCCTAAAAATGCAACTCTGAACTCAAGATGAAAATGAATGAAACATATGAGTAGGGTTGAAATCCTACCTCTACCAAGGAGGACTCCACCATGAATCCAAGCTCCAAATGCCCACATAAGAGCTCCACCAATTCCTTCATCAAGCTTCAGAACCCTAATTTCGAATTTCCCCCAACTCCTCCATGAATCCCCCTCTTCAACTCCAGGCCCTATCTCCTCTTGATCCCCAACTCCCACAACCACTTGAGATTGAAATTAAAGCCCAGAAATTTCGGCCAAGGTCAGATTTTGGGTTTGAGGGAAGGATTTGGCCATGGGGTTTTAGAGAGGGAGGAAGAAATTGAGAGAGTTGGAAGGGGGAAAAGGCTAGGGCTTCACTTCTCTCTCTTTCCTCTTCATTCCTTCTTCTCTTTCTCCACCCTCCTCCCCAAAATTCGGCAGCAAGGGGCTCAAAATTTTCGGCCTGGGTTGGGATTTCGGCCATGGAGGTGAGGGTAATTGGTGAAGATGAAGGAGGAGATGGAGAGGGTGGGCTTAGGGTTTAACTTCTTCTCTTCTTCCTCTTCTTTCTTCTCATTTTTGCTCTCTATCCATTGCTTGAACCTGGCTTCGGCCATGAAACTGAATTCGGCCAGCAAGGAGTCGGCCAGGTTGGGGAAGAAAGAAGGGGAAAGAGAAAAAGAAAAGAATTGGAAGGAAGATTGTAGAATGGGTTGGGTAATTACAAGTTTGCCATTCCCAATTAAACCAACACTCTTCTCTTCATCTAATAGTCTAACCCAACTATCAAAACTCAATCAACAGTAACTAACAAGAATCCAAGCCCATCTCTAGCTACCAAAATTAATTAAGGCCTTCACAACAGTAATGATAATATTAATCAATATCAATAGTAAGAAAAATACTAATACCCAAAAATAATACGACATCACCAAAAATTACAACCAAACATCAGTAATAATAATAATGCCATCCATTAATAACGATCTCAGCATCGCCAGTTCTCAGGAACATACCGTTTTACTTTACACACTCACCAACGAAAAACGCCAAGCACGCTAATAAACACTGTTAGCAGGCTAACAAAAATTTCGATTTACTACCCAACCACACGCATTCACTTATATATCCAACGCATATCATAGTCACCTTATAGCCATACATGTAGGAATTTACTGTACACATAACAAAATTACTATACGCACACACGCTAACAGTATTTTACACAAACTGGCATTACAGGTTTGCTCCGTTTGTCCCATGAAAAACTGAGATTTGTCTCACTCCTACCTTGCCAGTCGGGTACGGAGTTACGAGAGGCCCCTCCAGTGCTCGTGTCGCTGGTTGAGGTACCATTTTTCACCCACCTTGGGTAAAGTCCGACTCCTTAGCATCCTGCGGTTTACACAGGTTTCCAAATATGTGAATCAACAACTTAAAGTAATTGTCTTTAATTTATAAATGTTGTCATCTCATGTCTTCTATTCCTCTGTTACTTTAATGCTGCTATCTTATACTGATCTACACCTTGTTTACTTTAATGCTACTACCCCATGATAACTTGTTCTTATGCTTCATTTCAATATCTACATATCATAATTTGGTTACATATGCATGTTTTATAAGTTCTCATATCTATGTTCGCATGTTGGAACATGAATACTTTTATATGCATTATGAACCTTACTTGTTAAACCACCCACCCTAGATAGGTAGACCAGTTCTAAAACTGGGTCCTACTAGAGTGTTAGGAGTTCCTACTGGGTCTCGCGTTGACGTGTCCCCATTGACTTTTCAGGTTGGGGATAGCGACTGGAGCCTTGGAGTTGGTGATCTGTTATAAGATTGGGTGGCGATGGGTATGATGAGAGACTTGTACTTTTGGTGTTTATTTTCGGGTAGACCTTTGTACCTAAAGTTGTGAGGATGAAGATGTTGGTGTTGTATAAGTTGGAACTGGACTTGGAGTTATATTAGATTATCGTTGTCTCAGTGTAGCTTCCCTCTTTTGTACCCCCCTTGTTCAGCTGGTGTATGTAAAAGAAGTATCATTGTATTTATAAAATGAAATATTGTACTTTTGTTTATTTCTCAATGTTTTATCTGTGATGGAGCTTTACTTGTACTTCCCAGCACGTGCGTGGTGACCTGCAATGTTCTTTTTTACTCTCTTCCTTTCTCTCTTTCTACGTAACACTCGTTGATCTATGAATACTTGGGACGGATTCGCACTTCCCAACAGGTCTTTACACCACCGACAGCAAATTTGGCTACACCTCAATTGAAAAGAGGACGCCCGCCAGGTTCAAAAGATAAAGTTCCTCGAAAGAGGAAGATTTCTGGATATATTAAAATGATCCATCCATAGGATGCTGAGCTCAGACCAGCAACCTCTCCTCTCCTGATTTTCCCTGCAGAGGAAACAATAGAAGAAACATCATTATATTGCATACGTACTGGAGAGGTACTGGACAAATATAGCACAGTTGACGACGACGATTTTTCTTTCGCTATTGTCGTTCACGTCGCTGAATACGACGATGACGTTCAACCCACTTTTCTGTAGCGTAAACGCATAGATTGGCCAAAGTATGACGCGACAATAAGAGTAGAGCTGGACTCACTCTTGAAAAGCAAAGTCTTTGGACCAGTAGTCCCAACACCTGAATGTGTAAAACCTGTGGATTATAAGTTGAATTTCCATAAGGATAAGAAATGAAGGAAATGTGATCATTTTCCTATTTCATACTAAGCCTAAACGTCTCTGGAAAAGCCACGAATTGCAGCTCATGGACGTTGTGACTGCATATCTATACGGCTATATAGATATAGAGCTCTATATGTAGCTTCCAGAAGGGTTTACTCTACCCCCAGAGATGAAAGAAAGACGTAGGAATGTCTTCTCTATAAATGCTTCAAAGATCATTATATGATCTTAAGCAATCCATAAAAATATGGTATAACATATTTAGCGATTTCCTTGCTGAACAAGGATTCACTAATAATGAAGTCTGCCGTGTATCTTTATCAAAAGAACGGGGACATGGTTTGTAATAGTCGTCGTACATGTAGACGACTTAAATTTAATAGGATCTCCTGCAGAGACCATTAAGATATTTGATAGCCTTTAGCATACCTTCGAAATGAAATATCAATGCAAAACAAGGTATTGTCTCGGCTTACAGATTAAAACACTTTCGTGGTGGAATCCTTTCATATTCTTCATACACCAGGAGTTTATGAAGAAAGATGTCCATTTGCAATCTATTAAAAATAGAGGCTTATTTATGACGCCTTCTAGTTGCTGGAAGAGGGGGAGGACATCCTAGGTCTTGAAGAGCCTAGCTCTAGTGTACTAGTTACACTCCTTTATTTGGCCATCTGCACGTGTCTCTATTAGACCGTCTGCAGTAAAGCTGTTAGCCAGGTACAGTGCTGCCCTTGAGAGCACCACTGGACCAAGGATAAGCTGCTTCTGCGCAACTTCAAGGGTCAAGGAATATATATCGCATATGCAGGTTTACTAATCATCACGATGACTAAGCACAAATGGCCGGCCACCTCCTAAATATCTTCACATCATCCTCCAAAGTCTACATCTTCTGAGAAGCTCATCATCCAAGAATCAAGTCTAGAATACGCTCAGCCAGGTCTAGCATTACCTTGCAGACACAGTAAAGACTGAGTAAAAGAATACATACGTAGAGTCATCTACCAACTTCGAAGAGCGTACCACTCCAGAGCGCCATTGTTTTCCAGTAGCCGCTAGATATGAGTGAAACTTGTATAGATGAGTTATGATTGTATTTGCTTTCAGAGCATGAGGGATGTATCGACGATTAGGAAATGATTGTATAGATAATAGGAGATCTGTAAGCCTGAAGCTTGTACAGATCAGGGGGAGTTGGTATTAGTGTTGCACTCTTTTTCCTTAGCTATGGGGTTTTCCACTAGGTTTTCCATAGCCAAAAGTTTTAATGAAGCAACCTCATTTAACTCTGGACCGTGAGTGTCCACCCCTAATGAAAGCTAAAATACCTACAAGTATAAGGCATGTATGGATCAGGGGGAGTCACCAGTTGGTTGTACTCTTTTCCCTTAAGCTGCTGGTTTTTCCACTGGGTTTTCCACAGCTAAGGTTTTAACGAGGCAACCAAGTGGCTCTGGATCCAGAAGTATCTATCTCATTATCATATTGAATCCTGAGGTATTCATATACTTAACCCAAGGTAATGGAGAGATAAGGTGGAGTATTGTGAGTTGAGGGAGGCTTTTGGCCTCCCTCCCCTCATTATCTCCCCATTACACCCCACTACTTAGTAGTGGGGGTCCCTTGGGATTCTTAGTTCTCCATTGAGGATGAATATATAGAGAGCCATAGCTTAGTGCCATGACTACTCAACAATTTAGATTGATATCATCTCTTGAGTTTATAATACATATGACTCCGAAAAATTACGAAAACATAGCCACGGGTTTGTATCGTCACGAGGATCGTGACTACAAGATCTATTTCATAGTTTGAGCTATGAAGTTATGAATTTTGGGCCAAAACGTTTAGGTCGCGGGTTTGCAGGTTCCATATCGATTTGACTTCAGAAAATTACGAAATTAATATGGGGATCACTAAATGATCCTAGAATCTCATGGTATAAGTTTGAAATCATTTTGATAACGTTTATATAGAAAAATAATTGATACAGCTATATCGTTAACAATTGAGTTTAAATATTTATATAAATTATTTAGAGGTTTAGGATGGCACTCGCATTCTCTAAAATAGGCTATAACTATGTTGATACTACAAAATATTTTATTATAAATGATTTTGAAACCAATTTTATATTAAACTCCTAACCAACCATTATAAAATACTTTTGATTTAAGAAAATACGTAGAATACGATTATACGCGTACTGATGAATACTGGCCGTCACAGCTCTCTTCTCCAGTGTGGACAAGTTCATGCTCAGTGAGGAGTCATTGGGGACGAAGAAGGTAGTCACCCTAACTGGCTGAACCCCGGCTCTACCTAGGCCAAGGCAGGATGACCGCCCTCGAGGGCAAGATCAAGATCGCCCCCGAGGGCGCGACCAGGGAGACCCCGAAATCATAAGTAAACTCTTTTGCACGTATTCTATCTTTGGCCTTGTGATCATCCAGAGCGAGCTACCTCGCTACAAGTAAGCTCTTGTGTTTTCGTTTGTACATACGTATTATACGAATTAAAATTTCTGCTCCTACCTGAAATCGGAGCTCCTCCGGGTTGGCCGACTAGGTGCCCTAGAGCTCGAGCTCCCACGAGACGACCTAGTAAATAAAAACACAGGTTTTATTCTATCCCTGACATGTCACTACATTTCGAATTACACACTCTTCGAGTCTCTCTTGTGTGAGAGAAATTCCAGATTAAGGTCGCCTTGATCACTTGAAGCGAACGGATTCGCCACAAAGGAAAAGTCTGGGGCAGGCTTCCGAGCTGCGCCCCCGATAGGTCGCCAAGAGCCTTAGGGTTTGGGGATTGCCTTCGAAGCGTCCCCCCATCCTAAGGAAGTCTGCGGCAGGCTTCTTAGCTGCGCTGCCGATAGGTCGCCCATGGTTTTGCGGATTGCCTTCGAAGCATACTCCTACCCTAAGAAAGTCTGGGGCAGGCGTCTGAGATGCGCCCCCGACAGGTCGCCAAGAGCCCTTAGGGTTTAGGGATTTCCTTCGAAGCGTCCCCCACCTTGAGGAAGTCCTCGACAGGCTTCAGAGCTGCGCTATTGATAGGTTGTCTAGAGTTTTGCGGATTGCCTCCGAAGCATCCTCCTACCCTAAGAAATTCCGGGGCAGGCGTCCGAGCTACGCCCCCAATAGGTCACCAAAAGCCCTTAGGGTTTGGAGATTGCCTCCGAAGCGTCCCCACACTGAGGAAGTCCGCGGCAGGCTTCCGAGCTACGCTGCCGATTAGTCCCCCAGGGTTTTGCGGATTGCATCCGAATCATCCTCCTACCCTAAGAAAGTCTGGGCAGGCGTCCGAGTTGCACCCCCGATAGGTCGCCAAGAGCCCTTAGGGTTTGTGGATTGCCTCCGAAGCATCCCCCACCCTGAGGAAGTCCGCGGCAGGCTTTCGAGTTGCGCTGCTGATAGGTCGTCCAGGGTTTGGCGGATTGCCTCTGAAGCATCCTCCTACCCTAAGAAAGTCTGGGTCAGGCGTCCGAGCTGCGCCCCCGATAGGTCGCCAAGAGCCCTTAGGGTTTGTGGATTACCTCCGAAGCATCCCCCACCCTAAGGAAGTCCGCGGCAGGCTTCCGAGCTGCGCCGTCGATAGGTCGCCCATGGTTTTGCGGATTTCATCCGAAGAATCCTCCTACCCTAAGAAAGTCCGTGGCAGGCATCCGAGCTGCGCCCCTGATAGGTCGCCAAGAGCCTTAGGGTTTAGGGATGGCCTCCGAAGCGTCTTCCACCCTGAGGAAGTCTGCGGCAGGCTTCCGAGCTGCGTTGCCAATAGGTCGCCCAGGGTTTTGCGGATTGCCTCCGAAGCATCCTCCTACCCTAAGAAAGTCCTGTGCAGGCATCCGAGCTACGCCCCCGATAGATCACCAAGAGCCCTTAGGGTTTGGAGATTGACTCCGAAGCGTCCCCCACCCTGAGAAAGTCTGTGACAGGCTTCCGAGCTGCGCTGCCGATAGGTCACCCAGGGTTTTGCGGATTACATCCGAAGCATCCTCCTACCCTAAGAAAGTTCGGGGCAGGCGTCCAAGCTGCGCCCCCGATAGGTCGCCAAGAGCCCTTAGGGTTTGGGGATTGCCTCCGAAGCATCTCCCACCCTAAGGAAGTCTGCGGCAGGCTTCCGAGCTGTGCTATCGATTGGTCGCCCATGGTTTTGCGGATTTCCTCCGAAGCGTCCTCCTACCCTAAGAAAGTCCGGGGCAGGCTTCCGAGCTGCGCCACCACAGGAACTCCCGGTCCCTCGGTAACAGACAGTTCTCTGCCTGACGGGCCGCAACCCCGGCATCCTTGATCTCTCCCTCGCAGCCGAATCACCATGATGAAATTATAGATACAGCGGTCATCTCGCATTTAATGCCACAGCTGTCATCCAAAAGAAGAGGGAGAGTGTCATCCGAGTCGAGCCGGACTTCCTGTTTCGAACTCGAATGACGGGGACAATTGTTACGACCTTAAGATCTGCCCAGTCGATTAAGGCCAGTATGATCAAAGCCAAAGTAAATGGCCCGCCAAATCTCCTTAATGAGAACTAGCTCGAACGAGGAGTTCGCCGAGGCTTATAGCAGTCCGCGACTGCAGGGTGGCAAACTTGTCAACCGAACCAAGGAGAAGAGCCCTCCGGCTGAGGGAACACGATCTACGCTAGCTCGCCCTAAAGGTAGCTCGCCTAACTCTCTGCCTAGAAGAAGCGCGCCCAAGGAAGGACTTGAGACTTCAAGATGGAGGCGACCCGTCACAAATATCTTTGACAGTCCCACGCCTGATAGCCTGACAATTGCGCCTGATAGTTTCATGCCTGATAGCCTGACAATTGCGTGCCTGACAGTTTCGGCTCTGACATCCTCGAGCCGAACTTCTGACACACTGACACCGCCAGCTCAGCTAAAGCAACCGACTCCAACAACATATAAATACCCCCTCTCCTCCATTGACAACGGGGGTTGGCTAATTAGTAAGAAATCCTAGCACTTCTATTTACATTCAAGGTCGAATATCCTCTATATAGTCAGGCCTTCCACACAAGTCCACCACGCGGATGCCGATCTACCTCTGAGATCGCCCAGCGTGTCCGACGTTCTCCAAATAGTCATCAATTGACTTAAGCATCGGAGATACTCTCGGTTGGCAGCCAACCGAGCCTTTCTGACGAGTTGTTCTTCTTGCAGGAAGCTCGCCTGAGCTACCAGCGGTCGAAGCTTCCCGCGGCGACCTTCACCAATTGACGTGCGACCTTTACCAAACGAAGGGCAACCTTGAGATCTTCCTCCTCAAAGTGCTCTCGGTTGTGTGATTAGCCTCGTCTACACCCCAAACACTTGTAATCATTGTATCAGTGATTCCAATTTTAATACAAATTCATTGTTAGCGGATTTTATCCCGCATCAATATCCATCTTATCACGAATCTTTTTACTAATCATCTGACATCTCCAGCCCCATCGCCCCCTCCTTCGACATCCATTGCCCCACCCTGCCTACTCTGACCTCCACAGTCCCCTCTTCCAAACACTAGTAAATCGTCGTCGGAGTCTTTGCCGTTGTCGGCTGGGTGGGGAAGACAAGGATAAGAAAGGAATAATGGCAAAATTGTAAATAAGTGGGGGTGGGCTGGAGTAATGGCAAACGTGTAAATAAGCCGGTCGTGCGCAGAGTAAAACGTAGGTGCGCGTAGCAATTCCCTTAACTTATTCTGCAATGCAGTTCTGTTGGTTTGCACGTGCTCTCGAGCTCATTTGTCGATCTGCCGTCGTCGTCTTCTCGGAAAAACGAAGCTCCCGACGTTTACAAAATCTATCTCGTTCGATCTAGCTCCTATGGTTTTCTCTGCTTCATCAAGCAATGGCGCATCAATCTCAATCTCCTCGCAGAGATCAAGATCTGATGATTCGATAGAAGTCGAAACCCTATGATTGGGGTCATCGGAGTACTCGAATGGGTAACAGCTGCGTGGGTCCCACCCCCGGCCGCGACGGTTTCTTCAACTCCGTCAACCTCGCCGTCCTCTGGCGCCCCCGCCACCCTAACCCTCCGGCAATCGAAGCCGTCAACGACAACAACGAAAACAATACCGACAACAAAGACAACAACACTGACACCAACGTCAAAGAAAATGACGCCGATGCCCCTCCTGACTCCTCCCCCGTCGGCGAACAAAAAGACGTATCCCCCCCTCACAAGCCCCCAGATCCCGTTACGATCCCCAACGGCGAGGCCAACGGCCACGCCCCCCAAGAAGCCCGTGCCGTCGAGGCCGTCATCCCCGCCGTTAACCCCGATGACGCCGTCAAGAATCCCAGTCAAGAGTCTTCCCCAAAAAAGAAACCCCCGCAGGTCAAGCGAGTGTCGTCCGCCGGCCTCCAGACGGAATCCGTCCTCCGCCAGAAAACCGAGAAGCTAAAAGACATTTATTCCATCGGCAAGAAGCTCGGCCAGGGCCAGTTCGGCACCACTTACCTCTGCATCGAGAAGGCAACGGGAAAGGAGCTTGCTTGCAAGTCGATCGCCAAGAGGAAGCTAGTGAACCAAGAGGACGTCGAGGACGTCAGACGAGAGATCCAGATACTGCACCACATCGGAGGCCACCCCAACGCCATATCTATCAAGGGGGCGTACGAGGACGCCATGGCGGTGCATGTGGTGATGGAGCTGTGCGCTGGCGGGGAGTTGTTCGATAGGATCATACAGAAGGGGCATTACACGGAAAAGAAGGCGGCCGAGCTCACTAGGGTGATTGCTGGGGTTGTGGAGGCTTGCCATTCTCTAGGGGTGATGCATAGGGATCTCAAGCCGGAGAACTTCTTGTTTGTGAATCAGACCGAGGAGTCGCCCTTGAAGATAATCGATTTCGGACTGTCTGTATTCTTTAAGCCAGGTACATTATATATATGCTTTTTTCTTCAAATTAATGGCTTTAAATAGCTTAGCCAAAACTGGAAAGTGTGTAAAATTTGGAAGTGTGTAAAATTTAAGTACTTTAACTTATCTTATACTCTATTTTGGACAATGTTTCGCTTGCTGTTGAACATGATAGAGTTTCTTCTGACTTTGTCCAGGACTCTTGCTATGCTTGTTTGACATGTTTGTAATTTCCAGTATACTATTTGCATTATCAAACTTCACCGTTGACTTTATGCTTGTCCCGCGATGAATAATGTAGCACTTCAGAAGTACAACTCTATTTCAGCCATCTTTCTTGATTATACAAACAAAATCCTCATCAGGCTCATCTTCAATATCCCAAATTAATGGTAAAGGAGGGGACAATTTCCATGCCTTAAACAATGCTGAATCTATCTCTTCAAATGCCATCAGTGTTCTAAATATCGGACCGATATTCGTTATATCGGCTGCAATATCAGTTTTATCACTAGGTCGATACGAATAGGCTTATATATTAATATTTCCGATATTTGGGGAAATATTGCAGCCGATATATCCCTTTGAAATATCGGCAGCAATTCACAGTTTTTAAAAAATAAAGTTAGCGGGTCTATCCACTTAAAAGTGGGTCCGACCCGAATCACCCGACCCAATCATTTACTTACACCGACGAGTGGCAGCAGGATTTTTGAGAGATAATTGCTACTTTACCCTAATTCTAATCATGACGCTCCGCTCCTCACGACGCTTAGCTCAGCTCTGTCCAGCGAAAATTTCCGGCAACAATCGATTGAGCTTCGGCGTCCGGCATTCAATCTTTTCAAGAAAGTGTTTTTCGATCAAGGTGAGTAGCCGAGCTCTTTTTCTCAGTTTACTTTTTTTAGTTTTTTAGTTTTTCCCTTCCAGTTTGGGTTTTTTCCGTTGATCGAGCTTTTGACATTCCGTGTTCGATCTTCGCAAAGAAATTTTTCGATCAATGTTAGTACTTTCTACTTGGTATTATTTACCCTTTTCATTTTTTTCATTTTTTCATTTTCAGAATTTTTTTCATTTTTCTGTTTTTTTTCAATCCAACGTCTGTTCTTCTCAAGAGAGGGTTTTCCGATCAAGGTGAGTATTCTTTCCCTTTTTTACTTTTTTAATTTTTAATTTTTAATTTTCATCTTCACACTGATAATATTGATCCACATGAATAATATGGGAAGTTGCTTATTTGAGTTATCACTATGTGTCTATTTGAATAATATTAATCCTCATGAATAATATTTTTCATTTTTTAAAAATGTTTTCAGTGTCAACCTAGTGTAAATTCCCAACTTGCAGTTTTTACATGTTTCAGACTTGAGGGGAATAGTTTTTGCTTTTTTCATTTTTGGTTACTTACTTTAAATAGCACCCCCTACATCAACAGTCAACACATAGAAGGTGATCTACATATTTAAATAACACCCACTACATCAACAAGTGGCTGGCTGGTATTCATGTTTAATGAGGTAAGTATACCAAAAACATACTTTTATTTGAGTTTCTATCATTTATATTTTCTTAAACACATATATGTTTTTAGTCGACATCATTTTTAGCCTCTGATATGACACTCCGATATTTATTCAATATCCCAGATATTCATGTTTAACGAGAGAAGTATAATCAAAACAAATTTTTATTTGAGTTAATATAATTTATATCTTCTTAGATACATCTATGCTTGCATATGTCATCATTTTGAAGACTCCGATATGACACTTCGATATTTAGTCAATATCCACGATATATCCACGATATCCGCAATCTGATATCAAATTTCTTATGCTGATACGCGACCGATGTCCGATATTTAGAACACTGAATGCCATCCTCAACAACTTCTGGTTATAACTAATTAAATCTGTTTCTATCTAACTACATATGGACGAAGCACTCCTCCGTCACCTAGTTGAACAAATAAATTCTGCATCCCTTGTAAAATGCTAGCATTACCGATACATGCCATTTTTCCTCTTATCAATGTCATTACTTATTTTTAAGCAATAGATGTCTATAATCAACCTATCTGTAGTGCAATTTTTTTGCGCATGGTTATGCATTTTCTCTTTGAGCATTAAGTCAAATACATTTGCAAATATGTTAGAAATCCTTAAGAAGTTTGAATGTGTATTCCTCTACATTATAAATCAGCATCTTAGGGATCCACTCTATTGTTATAAAATGCTGTATGCATTACCATGCATTCATTAGGCACAAACTTATTATTTTATTAATAATATTAGTTATTTTTATTATATATTATTTAATTGTTGTGTTTCCAACATCCATTGTATGTTGTATTAAGTTAACTACATAAAAAGAAAACTTATACTAAGTTAACAACTTATGAGGCACATGATCTATAACTATGAAGCATAGACATGGACATGACAGTCAATTTCTTAAAAAGCAGGATACATACTCACGTTGATACAACTGCATATGTGTGTGTGTGCATGCGTATCTATATTCAATACACATCAAAACCATAAAAATTAGGATGTGTTCTGTTGAAATTTGAAAGTAAAAGGAAAAATGATATATAGCATTTCAATGATAGAAATCCATGTCTTCTAATTAAGTAACAAATCACACGAAAAGATAAAAAAGCATGATCGATACATAACCTAGTTCAAGTGGTGTTTAGACTTTGTTAACATGATACCGACTTACTTAACAATCAATTATATATTTTAAGCGAAGCTTCTGTATAGTGTTCGGACCATGATTTTTAGGTTTTATTTGAAGTGATATGGCTCCAACACACAAAGTATTTGCATTTTTAAAATCGGACAAGGTTTTTGAGTGTCCAATATGCGTTGGACATGAAACTCATTTTGAAGGGTAAATGTTTCCTAGGATTCTAATAATAAGTTACATGAGCAACTTTTTAATTTTTAGTTCTTAGAACCTGTCAGAAATCTCCCCATGTAATACATATGCACCGCATATCTAAATATGATCTGCATATGTTTATGTGTCCACATATTCAATGGTTTATACGGACTAAAACAGCATTGACATAATGTGAATTCTCAGATACAAATGCAACAAAGCTTTATTAAAACTTATAGGGTTAATTTGAAATCTTCCAAATTTCCTTTTTCCCCCTATAAGAATATCAGACCGCTCCGTACCTACATGTCAGATATCAATTTGTTATTACTATGGGTCCACTTAAGTTGATGAGGTGGCTAATAACCTCAGACCAATATGGTCCTATTCCTAAATAAATCCTTAAGGAGTCTGGTGTCTACTGGCTCTAAATCTGTCTAACCAGATTAGCATGTTTCTTCCTATTTTATGTGGGATCAAACCCTTCATTTATCATCGATGTTAACTGTTGGTGTCAGGCACCAATTCCTACAGATTATCTTCCATCAACAATGTTAATTCTAACTTTGGCTTGAAGCACTTAGCCACAACACATTATCTTTGATCAACGATGTTAATTCCCACGTGGGCATGATGCACCTAATCCCAACCCATTGGCTGCTTTTCCCAGCACTTATTTCTGTGCAGTTGACCATCTTGCCTTTTTAGTTTGTTACTTAAATGAATTATAAGTTTCTTTTGATTAGCCTTGCTAACATCTGTTTTTAGCTGCTGAATTGTAATTTCTGTGTAGTGGAGCAAATTGTCATGTTAATTCACCATCATGATAGAGTGGTATTTTTGATACTTGGCCAGAAATTGGAAAAACATGGCGTTGCTAGAGATAATAATTCGTTATAGAAAGGATAATTCCATGGAGGCTAAGAAGGTGACATTTAGTGTAGTATGAATTAGAACTTTTAAGAATGTACTAAAATTAAGGAGGTTTCACGAGTCATCAATTTTCAATCAGATCGCCTAGATCCAATCAAAGTAGAGCTTTCGAAGATGATGTTCTCTCCATAACCGAACGATGTGGATCTGTCACAATTTGAAGTGGGGTCGAGTATAGCAGCATGGGAGGAAAGATACAGAAAATAGAGAAAGATATTACTTTCCTTGCCTCTATTTATATACTTCTTTATATTATCTAAATCCAATGTGATTAATTCTTTTTATTGTATGGGTTTTATGGTCATTTGGTGCAACTTATAACCGATGAGCTTTTGTAACACATATATTGAAACTATTTAAAAGTTAAAACACCAAGCTTGACTTAATTTAGAACAGCGTATTGCTAAATCATGGCCACTAATCTAGGCTACAATATAATGAGGTTTAACCATATGTCCTGACTCATCTCATGGCCAGGCTAGTTATCAATCAATATTAGTTATTGATGATAAAATTTAAGGTTTGAGAGCTTGGTTTCGATTTCGGCTGTAGGAAACTTTTAGGTTACGAACAGTTTCGTCCTATTTCATAAATTTCATTTTGAGCTTTGGTTTCATATTTACATGTATGAGACAATGCATTTTAAATAAATTTTAAAGAATTTTTATAATATACTTTTAGAATTTCAATAAAAAGTTAGAATTTTAATAAATATTATATATATATCTATATTACATTTGAGATGTCTGTTTTTGAATTTTAGGGCTGATTAGGACAAGCTGACTATGACAAAAGGGTTGATAGAAGAACGACTGAGATTTTTGAGGAATGAATGGTTGAGATGAGATTTTGTGGAAATTTTTGTAGGGAAAAACATTTCTGAGGAAATGAAAATTTCTGGGGAATGAAAGTTTCTGAGGAATAGCAGAGTGCACGCAATTAATGCATTTGGGAAAAAAACTTTAACTTGCTCTTAATGCTGCAGATCGAATGATCTCTCTCTCAACGCGGGGCCCACCGTCTCTTCGACGCATGGGACAATAAAATGAGAATAATTTCTCGCGCCGAAGGAGCCTGCTAAATTTTTTATGCTAATTTGTTTCGCGCGCCCACGTCGAATTTGTTATACCTCGCCAAAGGCGACAGTGCCGCAAAATATTTTTTCGCTAATTTGTTATGCGCAATTTTAGTTGTGGAAATAATTTTTTGGGGAACAAAGATATCGCGGGGGAAAATCTTAAATGAACCAATGCCCGCAGGCACGGTTTATGACTAGTGTGTGTGTGTGTGTGTATATATATGGTTCAAATAGGTTCGTATATTTAACTCAATCTTGTATTTTATTGTAAATAATGAGATTTTGACCGAAATCTCTAGGTTTCGATCGAAACTGAAACTGATCTAAACAGTCGAAACAGGTCAAAACCATGTTTTAACAGTAATTTAAACAGGTCGAAACCGTGTTTTAACAGTAATTTTGTACCGTTTCCTTTTGAAAAAGAAACAACATGATCGAAACCTCATTTCCTGATAAATCAGCTTTCTTATGTAATTGGAGCTCATCATTCCATGATGATGCCGATGGTTGACATTTATGAAATATGGTCATATGGTCTTTATCCAACCCATCATCAAAATCAATCATGTATTATATATTATGCATTGTTAAATTCTTGCAAAACTATGCAACATTGCAATCATAACTAGCAGGAAGCTGGACTAGTCTAATTGGCCAACAATCTATTACCTGGCTGTCATTCAAAATGTGGTTGTTAGAGTACTTTTTGAGAATCTCATAAGACCTTGATAATGTTTGTTTTTTTTTAAATCTCATAATATCTCAATTATGTTTGATTGCACATAACTCATCGTTTTAACAGTTTGATAATTCAATTACAGTGTATTGACTAATCACAATATATTCCTTCATTATGAGACCTATCATGGATATCTCATGTCTGAAGAATAAAATGCATTATTTAGGAAAAACTTATGTTTCTCTGAAAGTGTCGCCATTCGCTTGACAAGTTTTTCAATGATCAGAATGTCAGTGGATTTCTAATAACCGAATGCATCAGTGTAAAATGTGATCATGAATCTCGAGAATCACAATTATGGATTGTCATATAACCATTACATACATATGACAACTAATATAATTTAACTCCCCAAGCTTAGTCTAGCCGTGACATTCTTTAAGGTGTGAGTATATTGAGTAGCTGATTTCCTGCAATTTTATCTTGAACATCATATATTTATACAACACACCATATGGATCTTGATACCTTATATCCAATTAATTATCTAATAATTAATTAAATAAGTAAAACTCTTTTTGCACATCAATTAATAAATATTATTTTGTTAATAATCACCAAAAATAAAATGTTTGACATGATATTAGTGTCTATATTTTGATATATAGCAAACATATCATACTTCTGATTCATCAAATCTAATGTATATCTCAAATCAAGATCATTAGCATACTGCTATATTGGGTATCACATGCTCAAATATCTCTACTATCCCCCCCCCCCCCCCCCCCCGGCGGGGGGGGGGGGGGGGGGGGGGGGGACACAGGAAAAATTGAATCTTTGCCGACTTGCATTTTATTCTTTTTTGAATAGAAATTCAATCTTAGAAAACTATTATGTATTTTCTCTTGAAATACTAATGTGAAGGATAGTACATGGCTAGCTTTCTTAAATCAGAAAGCAGAATCTGGGCCCGATTGCCTTTGAAGTTTTATTCACTGAAGTTTATTTAAAGTTGTGGGTATAGAGTTGCAGACCTCTACCTGCAATTTTATAAATTGTAGTTTTATTAAAGTTGTGGGCATAGCGTTGCATACCTCTAACTTCAATTTTATAAATTGTAGTTTTATAAAGTTTTGTACTGTTTGGATACAAAATGAAGTTATCTTAAAAAAATTTCAAAATAAATTAAAACCTAGTTGTTAGAAACTAGCCATTAGTTTTAAAATGGAACTTTGACCTTTAATTCTTTTCTAGAATAAAAAATGGTCGTTACCAATTAACCATTAGAAACTAGCCGTTACGACTTAAGAAAAAATTTGAACATACTAATTCAATTATAAATCTATAACTTTGGCGTCGGATTTAGGATGAAGAAAAGGTCGTGATTGATGGTATTCTTGATATAGTCAAGATCACATCTTGCCACATCCAATTGTACCTCAATTGCAAACTTTGCATTCAATTCATGAGTTGTTTTGTCCATCCTTCTTTGTATCATCTATTTTGATCCATCTAACGTGGATTATCTTGCTCTTTTACAACTGCACCAGGCATGCCATTTGCAATTCGGTCCATCAATGTTGAGATCCATTTTCTTTTGGGCTATCATTATAATTTGAGTTTTTGAGAACCGTTTGCTAGCATCAAAACCCCACCCATTCTATTTCTACACACATATAGAAATGGTCCCCTCCTTTGCTAGTATAAAAACTCCACCCATCTTATTTTTTCCTTTGATCCAATCCGTTTATTTTTTGATCTTCATGTTTTAAAATCACAAACACCAATTTTCAAGTGAAATCAAGAGGTTTAACTCGTTCATCCACTCATCGCAAATTGAATGGTTTCGCAGTCGTTCATCCACTCATCGCAAATTGAATGGTTTCACAGTAACAGAATTTCTTTGCAACGGTTAGATGAACGAGGATAACCCATTAGTTTACTTGAAAACTAATAGTTTGAGCTTTTAGAACATGAAGATCAAAATGAACGGAATCGATTATCAAAAGTATAGGTGATGTATGGTTGCGTGAGCTAGTCAAGAAGAAAAATTTCCTCCTTAGCTAGCTGACCTGAATTTTGCTTGTATATATATTAGAATAATATATATGTACTTTCCCGTGTTGATATGCATATACATTCTTATTTTTATTTTTTTCAAATTTATCTACACAACATGGTTGATCATCATACCAAAAATCAAGTGAATCCAATGTTACTTGACCCTTGATTTGATTGGTACAAAATCAACGCTTTTAGAACATTTTAGAACAATTGAATTTTTTGTAACACGTTGATCGAGGGTGAAATACCTATAGAGTTCACCAATATTTGAGATTTTATGGTTTTAGAATTGTACAACAACCTAGAAAAAATTCAAAAAATCTGAAAAATTGGGATTTGTATATACACACATCCAGTTATACATGCACTCACACATATCCAGTTATATATATCTACTAGTCATAACCCGTGCCAGCGGGCACGGTTTAATATTTTCCCTCGCGAAATCTTTGTTCCCTGAAAAATTATTTTCACAGCCAAAATTTAAAAAATGACAAATTAGCTTAAAAATATTTAGCGGCACGGGCACCTTCGGCGTAGGCGCCTTCAGTGCGGAACAACAAATTCAGCGCATGCTCCTTCAACACAGAATAACAAATTCGACATGGGTGCCTTCGACGCAGAACAACAAATTCGTCGTAAAACAACAATTTCGGCGCGGACACCTTAGGTGCGAAACAACAAATTAGCGTAAAAAATTTGGCGCGGGCGCCTTCGGCGCGGGCACCTTCGGCGCGGGCGCCTTCGGCGCGGGCTTCATTTAATATATATATATAACCCGTGCCCTTGGGGCTCTGTTCATTTAAAAATCTTGGACCCAGTAATTTTAAACAAATATCAATAATTAAAGCTCCATAATTATTAGGTCCCTGTTATGAATGAGGGAGGCCTTTGGCCTCCCCTCCTTCATTACCCATTCATTAGGTCCCCCATTACTTAGAGTAATGGGGACCCTTGGTCTACTAGAGGCTATTGGCCTCCCCACTATGAGATAAATAAATAGAGCACCATGGCTCTTAGCTATGGTTACTCATTTTTAGCAATGAAATGATCTCTCTCTCTTTCTTGAGTTTATTTTCATCCAACACGTTATCAGCACGTATTCTCCATTCTTAAGCAAAAATCTTCATCTAAATTCATCCCTACGCGCAAGGAATCTAACGTTGCTGCGGCGGTTCGTTGGAGCGTTGCTGCATCCTCAAAGCGTTCGGGAGCTTGGATTATTATTTCTACGGATCATCGTCGCGTTCTTCCCTAGATCATTGATCTAGAGGTAAAACCCTATAATACTGTAGATAAAATTAGACTAAATAATTTTTACATTGTTTTAATATACAAGTTAAAAAAATTTAGTCTAATAAAAGAAAAAAAAATTATCCCTATTACAAAGTTTTTTCTCTGAAAAAAAAATTTTCTTTTGCCATTAAAATTCTTCGGTGGGAAGAAGAACCGAAATGAAATCATCCCCTCCCCCCTGACGGAGGAGGGGGCCTTCCCACAACGCCGACCACGCTCCCCCCCTGACGGAGGAGGGGGGGTTTTTCCACGCCGCCGCCCCCCGCTGCAGGGGGGCGGCCCGAGGCCGATCCCCCCTGCAGCGGGGGGGGGGGGGGGGGCCTTGCCGCGCCGCCGCCTCCCGCTGCAGGGGGCGGCCCGAGGCCGACCCCCCTGCAGCGGGGGGCCTTCCGCGCCGCCGCCCCCCGCTGCAGGGGGGCGGCCCGAGGCCGATCCCCCCTGCAGCTGGGGGGCCTTCCGCGCCGCTGCCCCCCGTTGCAGGGGGCCGGCCCGAGACCGAGGCCCGAGGACGAGGCCCGAGGACGAGGCCGAGGCCCGAGGCCGAGACCCGAGGCCGAGCCCGAGACCCGAGGCCGAGCCCGAGGCTAATAGCTTATTTTTGGCCCGAAGCCATAATAATTGCGGCAAACAACTGTGCAGAACTGCGGAATGGGCCACAAGCGCTTATACTAAAAATAATTTTTGGCCCGAAGCCACAAAATTCTACACAAATTCGGCTTCTTCATAATTTTAAAGAAGAATTAAATTTACAAATTGAAATTTATGAGAAAAAATTTGTAAAATCAATAATTACATTTATATGTTCCTCTATTTATTTAAACATCTCTCTTGCAAATTATTATGTATGGTTTACTAGAATTTTTTAAAAAATATAATCATCTCAGTGATCCTGAGACCGCTCTGCCGTTAGTTAACTAACCTAACGGTGTATGACGTTTCCACGTGGTTTACGAGATAATTATATTTTCTAGTTTACTTTTTCCATATTTTTTGTGTTTGAGATATATACGTGGTTGTTTAATTTATGCATGTAGCATATAAACTGCGTGGATGTTTAAAATAAGTAAAAATGTGTCTTTCAGGATCGGCCATTGCATACCTATTTACATTTCCAGCACTTTTTCTTTTTTTAGAGAGAATTTGTAAGTGAGGAAATTGTATAAATAGCCAAGGCTCGGTGCAACAGCATAAGAAGACGGATGCAGAAATAGGGACCCACCCGGGGTTTCCAAAGTTGTATTTTTCACTCTTTTCTTTGGACTGTAATCGGACTTTGGACTGTTTATTATTTTGGGTATCTGGCCGATCCCCGCATTTTTACTTATTAATTTCTTTATGCATGGATTGTTGAATTTATTTTAATTCATGCTTATCTTTAAATTGCATAGATAAAATGGCTAAATTGGCAAGCGTCGATTTCGAGGTGCTCGATGCAGCTGGCAAGGATTACTTGAGCTGGCGAGTGGACCTGAAGTTCCACTTGCGCTCCATGGCACTCCTGCACTCCATCCTGGCCCTCGCAGTGGCCCAATCATCGGCTCCCGCAGCATCCGATGCATCTGCTAGCAAAGCCCCAGAAGCGGCCCCTTCAGCTGGCAGTACCTCTACCACTGTCTCTGACATGGATAAGGCGAAAGCCATTATCTATATCAGACGACACATAGATCGGACCCTGAAGGCCGAATACTTGACGGTAGAGGACCCTTTGGAGTTATGGTCAGCGTTAGAGGCACGCTACAGACATCAAATTGATGTCATACTCCCGCGTGCCAGCTATGAGTGGGAGAACCTCCGACTTCAGGACTACAAGTCCGTTGCTGAGTACAACTCAGCACTTCACAACATCACCTCACGCCTGAAGTTGTGTGGTGAAGAAGTCTCGGAGCACCGCATGTTGGAAAAGACATTTACCTCGTTTCACGAGAAAGATGATATCCTCATGCAGCAGTATCGTGAACGTAATTTCACGAAGTTCTCTGACCTGCTCTCTTGCCTCCTGAGGGCAGAGCAGAATAGAGACCTTTTACTGGCCACTCATAACCAGCGCCCGGCAGGCTCAGCTCCTATTCCCGAAGCCCACAGTGTTCACCCCCTGAAGTGGAAGAACAAGAAGAGGGGCACAAAGAACAAAGGAAATGCCCCTATGAAACCAGCCAATGCTCCTCCCCAAAGCAAGAATAACAAAGGGAAGAAAAACTTCACTTGGATGCGTAAGAACACTGATACAGTGTCAAATCCAAAGAAGACATGAGAGGATAAATGTCATCGTTGTGGCATGACTGGACATTGGTCCAGAAACTGTCGCACACCTCGCCACTTCCAGGAACTGTATCAGGCGAGCCAGAAGCCTCCGCCTGAAACAAACATGGCAAATGTGGAAAATCCGACGAAGTTCACTTCCAAGGATTTCGAAAATGACGACCTGCTCGATTGAGCCTCATCTTTATCTATGCTTTTCAAAGAATAAATTGTAGCTTCATCTCTAGTATGCTTAATAAAGACGATCTTTTATTTTGAATGTATGCATTTTACATTTCCATCAATAAATTATCGTTTTTTGCTTATATAGATGATATATGAGTGCCTAGTGGACAGTGCCTCGACGCACACTATCCTTCGCGATGAATGCTATTTCAATAGCATAAGTAAATATGACGGTCCTGTCATTACAATTTCAGGACTGTCCAAAATAATCGAAGGATCTGGTGATGCAATATTATTGCTCCCAAATAACACAAGACTCAAAATCAATAATGCACTATTTTCTCCAAGATCAAATAGAAATCTCATAAGTTTCAAGGACATCCGTTTAAACGGATATCACTTAGAAACTAGAGATGAAAATAAGGTTGAATACATGTATGTCACTCTTCGTAAAGATGGCCAGCAGACCATCTGCGAAATATTTAAGGGACTCCCGTCGGGTCTCTACCAAACATACATTCAACCAGTTGAAGCCAATATGACTGAGCACCAGACGTGCCAGCCAATGCCACCATTTCAACTATGGCATAACAGACTTGGTCACCCTGGATCCATTCTGATGCGACGCATCTTATCTGAATCCCGCGGACATGATTTGAAGAACCAGAAGATTCTTCAGAAAGGTGAATTTCCTTGTCCCCCTTGTTTCAAGGGGAAACTAATAACGAGACCATCGCCCCCTAAAAGTGGGTTTAGAGTCTACTGGCATCATTGAGAGGATACATGGTGACATTTGCGGGCCTATTCACCCCGCAAGTGGCCCATTTCGGTACTTCATGGTACTAATAGATGCATCCACAAAATGGTCTTATGTGTGCCTCTTGTCCACCCGTAACCTAGCTTTTCCAAAGCTGTTGGCACAGATAATTAGGTTACGTGCTCATTTCCCCGATAACCATATCAAGAAACTACGTCTTGATAATGCGGGCGAATTCACATCTCAAGTCTTCGAAGACTATTGCCAGGCAACGGGTATAGAAGTTGAACATCCAGTAGCTCCTGTTCACACCCAGAATGGATTAGCAGAGTCTCTTATAAAGAGACTCCAATGGATTGCACGTCCATTGCTTATGCAATCCCAATTGCCGGTGGATGCTTGGGGGCATGCTATTCTGCATGCCGGATCTCTTATCAGGATACGCCCCTCTGGAGGCACTACATTATCCCCGATGCAACTAGCATACGGCTCAACTCCAGATATAGCTCATTTGAGAATATTTGGTTGTGCGGTCTATGTTCCAATAGCACCACCTCAGATGACCAAAATGGGTCCTCAACGTCGTCTAGGAATCTATATTGGATTTGATTCACCCTCGATTATTAGATACCTTGAACCCCTAACGGGGGACGCATTTAAGGCACGTCTTGCTGATTGTGAATTCGATGAGAAAACTTTTCCAAAGTTGGGCAAACATTCCAAGAAGCCTGAAGCTTCGGAGACCATTAATTGGGAAAATAAGTCTTTGTCCTTTTATGATCCGCGTACAAATCTGTGTGAAGATGAGATCCTGAAGATCCTTCACATCCAGAATACAGTACACCAATTGCCGGATAAATTCACGGTCAGCCAGAAGATTGTCCGTTCACACGTCCCTGCTGCTAACACTCCAGCTAGGATTGACATCCCTATAAATGGATGCAATCCACCCGCAGCAGAAATGGCTGTACCTCAATTGAAAAGAGGACGGCCACCAGGTTCAAAAGATAAAGTTCCTCGAAAGAGGAAGATTCCTGGTGAAAATAAGATTATCCCTCCACAGGATACTGAGCTCAGGACAGCTACCTCTCCCCTCCTAATTTCCCCCGCAGAGGAAACATTAGGAGAAACATCATTAAACTTTGTACGTACTGGGGAGGTACTGGACCGACATAGCACAGTCGTCGACGACGATTTTGCGTTCACTATTGCCGTTCACGTCGCTGAATACGACGATGACGTCGAACCACTTTCTCTAGCGGATTGTAAACGCAGAGATGATTGGCCAAAGTGGGACGAGACGATAAGAGTAGAGCTGGACTCACTCTCGAAACGCAAAGTCTTTGGACCTGTAGTCCAAACACCAGTAGGTGTTAGACCTGTGTGATATAAGTGAGTTTTCATTAGAAAAAGAAATGAAGAAAATCTGATCGTCCGCTACAAGGCGCGTCTTGTAGCAAAGGGTTTTTCCCAGAGACCGGGTATCGATTATGAAGATACATACTCCCCGGTAATGGACGATAATACATTCAGATTCTTAATAAGCCTATCATCTCTGGCAAGCCTAGAAATGTAGCTCATGGACGTTGTGACTGCATATCTTTATGGCGATTTAGATAAAAAGATCTATATGAAACTACCAGATGGGTTTAACTTACCCACAGAGATGAAAGAGATACCTCGGGACGTGTTCTCTGTTAGACTACATAGATCCTTTGTATGGACTAAAACAGTCGGGCAAAATGTGGTATAACAGACTAAGTGATTTCCTTGCACAGCAAGGATTCACTAATAACGAAGTCTGCCCGTGCATCTTTATCAAAAGAACGGGAAAAGGATTCGTCATCATAGCAGTTTACGTTGATGACTTAAATCTCATAGGCTCTCCAGTAGAGATTAATGAGATATCTGCAAGGCTAAAGCACACTTTTGAAATGAAAGACCTAGGCAGAACGAAGTATTGCCTTAGCTTGCAGATTGAACACCTACAAGGTGGAATCCTTCTACATCAATCCAATTATACCAGGAAGCTTTTAAATACGTTCCAAATGGATAAATGTCATCCTTTATGTACCCCTATGGTCGTGAGATCATTAGACGTACAAAAGGACCCCTTCCGGCCTCTGGAAGAGGGGGAGGAGATACTGGATCCAGAAGTACCCTACCTAAGTGTCATTGGTGCACTTCTCTATCTGGCTAACTGCACGCGTCCCGATATAGCGTTTGCAGTCAATCTCCTAGCCAGACACAGTGCAGCGCTTACAAAGCGCCACTGGAATGGAGTAAAGCATCTTCTGCGATACCTCCAGGGTTCCGTAGACCTTGGACTTTACTACCAGAGAGGTGCCTCCTCCCAGTTACTTGGTTATGCCGATGCAGGCTATCTTTCAGATCCGCATACGACAAAATCACAGACTGGTTTTGTTTTTACCTACGGAGGAACTGCTATCTCCTGGAGATCGGTAAAACAAACCACTACTGCTACATCTTCCAACCATGCAGAGCTCATCGCGATCCATGAAGCGAGCAGAGAATGTTTTTGGCTACGCTCCGTCGTCCAACACATCCTCCAATCCACTGGCCTGAAGACCGGTGATCTGGAGCCTACTGCCCTATTCGAAGACAACGCCGCGTGCATTGCTCAGCTTCAGAAGGGCTACATCAAAGGCGACATGACAAAGCACATTTCTCCCAAGTTTTCTGGACGCACGAGCAGAAGAACGACAAGCAGATTGAAGTTCGACAGATCCAGTCATGCAACAACTTAGCTGATCTTTTTACTAAGGCATTGCCTAAATGTACTTTTGTAAAGCTTGTAAAGAACATTGGTATGCAACAGTTGAAAGACCTGCAAGCCTGAAGCTTGTACGGATCAGGGGGAGTAACCTATGGGTTGCACTCTTTTTCCTTAAGCTGTTGGGTTTTCCCACTGGGGTTTCCACAGCTAAGGTTTTAACGAGGCAAACACACTTACTCTGGATCCAGAAGTATCCACCCCTTGCCTCAGTAGCTGAGACCGAAGTGATGAATGCGTAAGGGGGAGTGTTATGAATGAGGGAGGCCTTTGGCCTCCCCTCCTTCATTACCCATTCATTAGGTCCCCCATTACTTAGAGTAATGGGGACCCTTGGTCTACTAGAGGCTATTGGCCTCCCCACTATGAGATAAATAAATAGAGCACCATGGCTCTTAGCTATGGTTACTCATTCTTAGCAATGAAATGATCTCTCTCTCTCTCTTGAGTTTATTTTCATCCAACAGTCCCCTCAAAATCTTAGTTCCCAAAAATTTAGTTTCCCCTGAAATATCAGCAGATGAGATCGAAATTTTACAGGGTTTTGCAACGCGAATCAATGAGTTGGCAGTATCTCCATAGTTCATTCTACCACAGCTCGCGTTCATTCCCAAGATGAGATTGTGTGTGTGCAAAACATTTTTTTCATAACTAATATTAAATGAGTTGCTTTCCCTCCACTTTTGTTCCCCCAACAAATAAGTTTTTAAAAACCGTTTCAATGCTTTTGTGTATTCCCAACAAATTTCCTCAATCCAAGAAATTCCCCCCAAAACTTGACATGACACTGCCACTGCCACATTGGACAAATTCAAAATCTTCCCTCAATTGTAATATAGATTATATGAATAAAGGGTGGAGACAACCCTCCATGTCCCCATGTGACAAAATGTGGGCCACACTTTTGTCCCACAAGGACAAAGGATTGGCCTTTTGGTTGTGTCACATGGACAAGGTGGGCCCCACTTGGTGGATGGTGGGGGATTGGGTTTTGGGTTTGGAGTGAGGTGGTGGAAAACCCGAACAATGGCCACATCCTTCCATTAATTACAAGCTTGTCATATTGCTTTTTCATAAAGCCAAGTGCCCCTTCCTTTTTCACTTATTTACGGGTTTACCATCGGTCTTTTTTCACTTGGCCCTCTGAGTTTTTTACACTTTAACGCCTGTGTTTTTTCCCCGTTTACCCCTTGGTTTAAGTTGGGATTTATGTAGTTTCACCGCCAAAGTTTTTTTGCAATTTAACCCCTTTAATCCCGATGATACACACACTCACACTTCTCTCTCTTTTTCGGTTGCGCGCGTGTCCCGTTTCCTCCCGACGACACACCCACCCACTCTTCTCGATCTTTTGTTGGTTGCGCACGTGCATCACATCCTATGTGTTTTTTTCTTTGGTCACCGTGCACTATGTGCATGAGTTACTTTTAGTGTGTGTGTGTATGTATATATAAAACTATAATTTATAACATGACATGTTTGCGAAAAGGTAATACAAATCTCGGTTTCCTTTTTCCGAAGTCATTAACTCATATAAAGGAAAATGAATGATCCATAATAAACAACGCACACTAAGAAATATCATACAACACATCAATTTTTGATGATCACTCATTTCTAACTGTGAAATAACATGCTATACATAATATGAATAATTAAACATTAAGCATTCTATAATTTGGGGAGAAATACAATCATGTTTACGAGGCATTGACCGCCTAAAACAAAAAAGCCAGAACATTGTATCTCCCTAAAAAACTTCACATGAGATAAATTTTTCTTGGACAATACAATATTCTAGAATTAAGTTTATGTTCTCATTGGTAACAAATTTATGTCCTCTAACTCACGTGAGATTAAGTTTTTATGGATGAAACGGTTAACTGTGTAAATTTCAACATAAGATTTTCCATGTCATCAAACCCCACAAAACGAGTTTATTGTCTGTTTCATTGCATCAACTTAAAAAAAGTCAAGAGTAACTCCATTGTAAGTAGCAAAATGTACAACATATCATATTCTATTAGTCATAATTTTCTATTTTTCTATTGATCAAATGGATAATAAGTATTCACCATGGTCTAACCCCCCAAGAGGGGCTGACTTCCTAAAACATAAAAAAATAGCTCTATACATCTTCGCGAAGATATTTTTTCAATTTTGTACAACAATTTTCACGGGACATTTCATGAAGTTCTAAGCCAGTACTCAATTCTTGATGCCCATACATTGGCGCACAAAAATTATACGTATTAATAAGAGTGTAAGCATCTGATAGGAACCAACGAAAAGATTTGATTTTTATTAATAAAACTAAAATAAAAGATACATTGATCACAATTAAAGGGGCGATCACCCTCCCAAAATATCAATTAAGGATGACGTCCGCACTCTCCTGAAGAACGATGGACAATCTCATCTCTAATATCAATTTTCTCTCAAAAATAGTCTAAGAAATAGCTCAGCCTCTCCCATTTATAAATAGAGTTTAGAAATAAGAAAAATAACAGAAAAACCCAAAAGACTAAAAATTCCCCCCAAAACGTCCCTCATGGGCCTAAAACACATAAAAAGTGCGGATATATCATTACTCCGACCTCGAAAACCACCTTGCACTTAAGATGGTGGATGAAGTCCGCGGCGGTCCTACTCTAAGTGGAGATGTCCATCTCCTCCGGATTCTTCTTCCTCCACTATATTCTCATCTTCTTCTCCCGTTAGCAGCAGCTGAAGCTTGCACACTTCGCAATGGTGCCCTGGGGTGAACCTCTCGTCGCATGTAAAGCACAACCCCTTCTGCCTACTCTCCCACATCTCCGTATCCGTCATTTTTCTGAATTGTCCTCTTGCCGGTGGTGCTCCGCTTTTCTCCACGCTCTTCTCCACTCTTCTCCTTGCTGGCCTGCTTTGCTCCCGTCGTCACCTTTTATCCTCATGTCGTCGTCTGACTGCGGACAGCAGGTCCACTCCAACTGCTCCTAGACATCCTCTCATCCATCAGGCGATCCTCGACCATCTGGGCCAACTCCATGGCCTTCATCAGGTCCAGAGGCTTCTGTATGCGAAGCTATGTGCGAATAGTGGCCTTCAGCCCATTCATGAAGGTGCTCTCTAGCATTTCATCAGAAACCCCATATACACCCCTTGACAGTGCCTCGAACCGGTTCATGTAATCCATCACCGTGCTATCCTACCTAAGAGAAAGCAACTGCTTCTGCAAGTCCCCACGCGAGTCTCGCAGAATCTCTTTACCAAGCCATCCTTAATCTCCTCCAATGAGCGAAATGACCGCCTCTGCTCCCTCCACTGGTACCACGTGAGGGTCTTACCATATAAACACATTGTCGTCGCCTCCAGCTTCTGCTCTTTAGTCATGCGGGACACCTTAAAAACCACTTTGTCCTGTAGATCCCGCCACATGATCATCTCACTCAAATATGTGCATCATCAGCTTCCGTATTCTGCCGTCCATTCCAAAGGTCCACTAATCTGCTTGTCCCCTTGCGTGCCTGGGCTGGTGGGGCTGGTAGTAGTGCTGTCACCTCTCCCTGTGTCTCTCAAATCCCCTCCGTGGGCCCTCCTCTCGATCTCCGTTGCCCCCTAATCATCATCGCTAGCATATGGACCCCACTCACCCCTCTATTAGTCCTCTTTGCCGTCATCTCCTGGATACTCCACATAGGTCGGGGGTGTGCGTGCTCTCCTCTCTGCATCATATCGGGGCCGTGGGGCCCTCGATACTCGTCACCGTCGTCACCCGACCTCATCGCATACTCTGGGGGTTCGTCATTGTCGTAATGCTCCATCTGTGGCTCTTGATGTTCCCACATATCGTCAGATTTTGCACCAAAGACCTGTCTTATGCCGAAAATCATCGAAACTGCGTCGAAATAACCAGAATCTGTCATGGCGTCCCTATTTCTGGCTAGATAATGTTGCTAGAGGATCTGGGGTGTGCAGCAGCTCCTGATCTACCCTTGGCAGGGGCTGCCGCCCCATCTTGGGGGCTGCCGCCCCCAAGAAAGTTTCTGGGGGCCGACGGGCCCCCAGACAACTGTAGGGTCGGCTGAACCTACAGAGGCTCTTCAGGGGCCGACCGGCCCCGACGGCCGGTCCCAGTGGTCGGTCGCCCCTCCTGATGGGTCGACTGGCCCTGTCGGGTCTCCCCAGGGTTCGGCCGGCCATGTGGAGGTCTTCTAGGGTTCACACACTGATTTTCCTTGCCTCCACGGTTCGTGGTTTGGCCATCCTCCATCAAAAGATCATCTTCCTCCTACATGAAGTAGTTGTCGGTATCGGAGAGCAACCCCTCTTCGTATTCTTCCATCCTTTTCTTCTCCTTCTCTAAAACAGTCGCCTTTCGATTCAAGCTAGGGTTTTTGGTCGTGCCATGCTCCTATGATGCCATGAATTGTTGCATGAGTTGCGCTAGTGCTTCTTCTTGTTTCCCCTGATTTTCCACCACCCTCACAATGAGTTTGCTTTGCTTCATTAAGGCATCAATGGTCTCTCCTTGCCTGGCTTGGGTTTGCTTCACGCTTTCGAACTCGTCGTTGTATTAGTCCATCAAGGCTTCAATCTTGTCCTTTGATCCTGTCGCCACCATCATGGATCGTTGATGCTCTGATGCCAAATTGATAGGAACCAACAAAAAGATTTGATTTTTATTAATAAAACCGAAATAAAAGATACCTTGATCACAATTAAAGGTGCGATCACCCTAACAAGACGCCAATTAAAGACGACGTTCGCACTCTCCCGAAAAACGAGGGATAATCTCACCTCTAATATCAATTTTCTCTCAAAAAATAGCCCAAGAAATACCTTAGCCACTCCCACATATAAATAGAGTTTAGACATAAGGAACACTACAAAAAACCCAAAAGAGTGAAAATTCCCCAAAACGCCTCTAAAATCCGAAAATTCCCAAAAACGTCCCTAATGAGTCCAAAACACATAAAAAGTGCGGATCTATCCACATCCAATTCACTAAACTCCCTCATTTGATATAAATTTTCATATCAAATGTGCTCCATAACCAGAAAACTTAACACCAACACACTTTCCCAAATTTGTGTGATAGATCATAAGATTAATTTTGCATTTGATTTGAAATTCTAGATGGTTCAAAGCCCTTACTCACTTTGATTTCATGGTTGGTAACATGTCGAAAAGATGAGATGGAGGTTTGAGTGAAGTTCTTCGCCAAATCACGTTTGAATAAGGATGAGAATGGGCTTGGGCTAGCATGGTGCCCAATTAGGCTATCTCGAAAAGCTCGACTTTATATTCATTCCCACTAGGTATCGGGCTAGCATGAGCTCGAAACACAATATCCAACTACATTTCGTGCCTAACTGCCCACTCGATTCGTGGCCCAAAGACCGAAGGGCCGCTCACAATCAAAGCCCTACCTCCAGAATCCCAACTCTGCCAACACCCCTCAAGTCACAAACTCTAAAATTCCCAAAATAGCAGCACAACAGCAGGCCAAAAGCATCGCAGCAAGTGCGAGAGAGAGAGAGAGGAAAAAAAGGTTGAGGGCAGTGGATCCGTCATCGATGACGACAACGATCCGACATCAAAAGTCTCTACACGAAATGATCCATAGCAGTAGACTCCAAGCAAAGAAGGCTACACCTGGCACAACGCCAGCTGGCACGACACCTATGAACATACTCCAAGGACATGGATCATGTTAGAGAGCACAATGGTCATGGCAAACATGTTTGGATTTTTAGAGCCTGGGCTAGCCCATAAGGAGATGTTTGAACTTTGTTTCACATCGTAGCTAGCTTGATATTTAAACAGAAAGCTTGCGATGTCTGCTCGCAGGTGACAAAGATGATTGCGGCTAGAGAGACGACTTCCTCACCATGGCTCGAGTTCAACTAACAATATTCATGTACATTATTATTTGATTATTTGTTGTGATTCTTTTGTTCTGATTGAGTTGAATGTAGATATGGTCTGTAAATTGAAGGGTATTTAACAAATATGATAAATTATAAAGTCGTTGCATAGCTATTCTCCTGCTTGGTCAATAAAAACTAACAAGCTATTGAGCTTTTCACACCTATGAATACAATAAGTTTGCTGATATCAAGTATATGAATTCTAAAAAATTTTACATGTAGGAAGCTCAATCAGATGCACATGGTATATTTTCACATGACTAACAAGCAACCCGCACTCACCCCAAACAAACACACACCCCTTCCATTATTTATTTGATTCTCATGGATTCAGTGATACTCCCTCCTTATAAGCACTTTATTTGTGGCATATGCAGTGAACTTCTGCAACTTTATATCAAGGGTAAAATTTGAGAAACTTTTTCGTGCTCCATTTTGAACAAATCACATTGAACCTTTTTATTTTCAGGAAATTCTACTTAACTTTTTAGAAAATTCCCTTAAACTTTCCCGTATTTTAACGAAACCCACTAAACTAGTAATATGCTTCTCACTAATAATTTTATATCATTATGTGGATAGATATAAGCTCATGTGCAAGAATCTTATTTTTCTATTTTAATGTTTTATTGTAAATTTATTAAGTTAGGTCCAATGGATTGGCACAAGGCCCAACGAGCTGGCCCAAAGTTCTTTTAAAGCCCATTTGGGTGTTCTTAAAAAAGCCCATATAGGCTTTGGGTTGGCTTGAAAACCCGTCCGTTTGAATTCGGCATATATTTGACCTGGTCTGGCCCGGTCCATTCTCATCCCTATTTGAACCATGAGAAAGTCATGGTTGAATGCTTGATTCAAGAGATGAAGTTCTCGAGAGTTTTTTAGATTGGAACAGGAGGGTTGGGGGGGGGGGGGGGGGGGGGGGGGGGGGGGGACATGATGATAAAGAGGAGGATAAAGGAGAGAGTGGGATGCTGAAAATAGAATTGGGAGAAAAGAGACGAACACTTTCCATTTTTCACCTTTAGAAGTTTAGAAAAATCCAATCAGATTGGGTTTTTCTAAAATGCAGTTGAGGCCAAACTTTAGAGGTACTTACCTGTCGTGCAATAAACTGTGAAGTTAGCGAAACACACCTCAGGTTGGTTTTTTGGAGTTAAAGATCCAAACCTTAAGAGCCAAATAGACTCTCAGTCTTGCTAGTTAGGTTTGGGTTGGATTCTACAAGACCTGCTCATGGGTCCGTTACAAATTGGGAGGATCCAGTTGGAATCTAAAACTACTAATAAATCCATAATTTATTTACAGATCCAAGCCCCATGACCTTGCTGGATTTGGGATTTAGGTTAACCAAATCCAATACGTCTTCTTAAACGTCAGTTTTCGTTTATAAATTAAAAGAAATTGATGTAATTCTCATTTTCATACATAGTTCTCTTTCTTGTTGTTGTATTTATACATAAAAAATATATCTTACAGAATGGATCAGACGACATATGTAGAATTGAACTGTACTACTCTCAGACACATTTTTACCTGTCGTGCAATAAACTGTGAAATTAGCGAAACACACCTCAGGTTGGTTTTTTGGAGTTAAAGATCCAAACCTTAAGAGCCAAATAGACTCTCAGTTTTGCTAGTTAGGTTTGGGTTGGATTCTACAAGACCTGCTCATGGGTCCGTTACAAATTGGGAGGATCCAGTTGGAATCTAAAACTACTAATAAATCCATAATTTATTTACAGATCCAAGCCCATGACCTTGCTGGATTTGGGATTTAGGTTAACCAAATCCGATACGTCTTCTTAAACGTCAGTTTTCGTTTATAAATTAAAAGAAATTGATGTAATTCTCATGTTCATACATAGTTCTCTTTCTTGTTGTTGTATTTATACATATAAAAAATATCTTACAGAATGGATCAGACGACATATGTAGAAGTGAACTATACTACTCTCAGACACATTTTTATCTGGTTATTGCGTAATAGGGTTCAAATATTAAAGGATCTATATCTAGATCCACAAAGGCGAAACTTATTTTTGGGACATATACCCATAAACTAACAAGTATGATTTTAGAATCTAAACATGGTTAGATTCGGAACTGGGAAGCAGGTCCAAAGCCACCCAAGTCTAGCTAAGCTCTTAACAATTTACTGATTGCAAGATACATGCCTTTCTATAATAAAATGTGAGAGAGATCGTACATAGTTTTCATCACATGACCCTACAAAGGATTTAAAAAAACTTAACGAGCCCCAAACACACTTTATAATGCAAATTAATTATTGTTAGGTAGCATGTGCATTCACTATTTTAATGCGATATTACGGTAGAGCTATATAGGAAGCCATATTACTTGTCAAAATCATTAAAAAATATTTTAACGTACATCTTTGCTAATTAATTAAGATTTGCTTGCATAAACATTTATGCTCCTGGTTATATATGTATGGGAGTGGCTTTAATGCCCGTTGGGCATTATTTCACTATTTTAATGCGATATTACGGCTCCTGGTTATATATGTATGGGAGTGGCTTCAATGCCCGTTGGGCATTATTTCACTATTTTAATGCGATATTACGGTGGAGCTATATAAGAAGTCGTATTACTTGTCAAAATCATTAAAAATATTTTAACTTGCATCTTTGCTAATTAATTAAGATTTGCTTACATAAACATTTACGCTTCTGGTTATATATGTACGGGAGTGGCTTCAATGCCTATTGGGCATTATTACCTTAGGTGTGTCCACCTATTGTATATTGAAGCGTATGTAGTGCAATAAAAATTGAATAATCCACTCGACCCATTTTTATGTTGCTTTTTGTGTATTTAACCACCAAATATCATGTTTTCTGAATATTTTTCGTGAAATGATTACCACCCCCCATGGTAATATAACCAAATGAAAATCTCATATGGCTTAGAAGCCCCCAAAGCACATGTTTTTTTGCTTATAATTATAGTAATTAAGGCATGTAGATGGTCGTCAAAGGTCATCATCGTGACAGGTAGATGGATGAGTTTGGAAGCCTTTTCAGTCACTGTTGTAAAACCTTTATTTTGCTGTGGTTACATGGTGTCCTTAATGGTTTTTTATTTTTATTTCAAGATTTCCAAAACGTATAGGTCAAAATGAACATAGAGCATGATCCCATTTACATCATTATCCAATTTTATTACATGGTATGCATGGTAGCATCTGGGCATAATTAAGTAGTAAAGCCACAACCTGTATTTATACAAATACCCACGCTTCTTCTTTATCCTAGGAGTTACACTGTCTTCACAAGTTTTCATGTCATGTATGCATATCCTATAAGGTTAAAATATATTTAAGATTAAATTTCACTAAACCACAATGAAGTTTGACAGGTATTCACTAAGCTACCATGATCTTGCTTTACTATTTGTAACTCCCATTAACTTTGTTCCTTTTGCTGTATCACAAATTTAGTTTTTTCCCCCCAAATAACTACCACATGCCATTGATGGATTCTTAACATTACAATTTTATACTTGCATTCATTTCACCAATAAATATTAATGAAAACTTCTTTATTGTCACATGAACTAAAGACCGAAGTTTTCTTTTTTTCTTCTTTCTTTATTTTGTTTGTTTTTTGTTGTTGTTGTTGTTGTTGTTTTTTTTTTTGGGGGGGGGGCACGCTCAGACCGTCATCTCTTTTCTTCTATCAACTCAAATCCACATACCTTCCATGCAAAAAATAAAATAAAATAAAAACATGGAAAAAAGAAAAAAGAATAAAAAAACCTTAGTCACTTTATCGGGTTATATTCAATCTTGTAAAGCCACATACCACCAAACCCATGACCTGTCAAATCCATTACTTTAAACCCATGAACTTCAAATGTTAAACTTCTTGAATTTTTAACAATCCTGAAATAATATTTGGATCTAGAATGAGTTCTGTAATTGATTTCATGGTTTTTTGCATCTTACATGTGGTGATTGTATTCTAATTACAATATTTGACAATCATATGACGATTCGTTCAGATCTCTGATGTCACATTTGAGGGAAACAAGATAAAATTGTTTTAGATCTTAAGTTATGCTAGTAATTGAGTTGTTTCATTCTAAAAGGAAGCGAAAAATAGTAAGAAATAACGAAGAGGATGAGAACTTTGGAACTGTTGATTTAGATTTTGTAGGTAACTAAGTTTGATGGAAGGAGAAGAAGAATGAAAATGAAAATGAATAGTTTATGTAAAAAATTTTAATATACAAGAAATTAATAAATAATCACTTTGAAATATATTTGCCATATATTTTGTATTTCCTTTTAATCATTTTCTTTTAAAAAATTTTATTCCTAAAATTAGTTTATATTGGGTCAATTATAAAGGTAGGGCATTTTGTGATGAAAGTTACATGCAACACACATGACCAGGTTTTTGATGGAGTGACAGCTGATAGTTTTCTCAAAAACCAAGAGAATGTTCCAGGTGCTTACGTTTTATAAACCAAGTATGTTGTAGTTTCGTGAAAAACACCCAAAGTTCATGGTAATTTTCTGAAATTTAACCTTAATTTAAAGTTTAAACCAATCTTCAAGAATACTATTATTCTTATCAATAATACGAAGTGAGTTTTCGAATTAGTTCACATCGAAGCAAAATCCTACTGCTCACCCACATTGTGTGCAGACAAGTTGCAACTTTCATAGCATGAACATGTTGAAGATAATAGGTAGTTTTATTAGACAGCAGTTTCATCAAGCTGTAGGTGACCATCTACATGAGTCCATTCGTTACCTCTAAATCATTACTCCAAACAATTCTATGCTTACAGTTGACTACTTACTTTCATATAGTATCTATTTGTCAGAATTTCAGTTTTTCTAAAGTTAACAGTTATGTGTATCTGTATAAAACATGTCTCGAAGTATCATTTGATGGCAATCCATATGAACTGTGTCACATTGGATTTGAAGCATGCCAATCTGACACAACCAAAACCGACCGATACTTCCATTGCCTAATAATGCCTACTACAGGAGATATGGACTTTGAAGTACTAAAAGTTAATGTGATGTTGTATTCTGGGACAATTTTTTCTTTGGGGGGATACAAAGTTTATATATAAACTTTACCAATTACATATAACAGTATACAGAATCATTATTTAGCAATCAAAAATGTTCAAGCCAACAACTCCAGCTATCAAAGCTTTCCGTTTAGAAAAATTAGATTTACAAAAAAAATCTTATCAATCAGAAAAGAATCCATAGTAGATTAGTTTACTTGGTTGGACCAATGTCCTAATTATATTTGGTCTAATCCAATATAATAAATTATGACTTTAGATCTTGACGTAGGACAGAAGTGGGAAGTGACGTGGTGGAGATTTGGAGGAGAAGAAAACTTGGAAGTTTATACCTTTTCGGATATCATGTTATGGAAATATAATGATCATCGACTCGCACTCTTTGCACACGGAAATTTTTCATATCTCTCGTTTATGCAACCAAACACACTCCCGCACATCAATGCAAAAGATTTGATTTTATGGAGAAACTGAAATTTTGTATCAAATTTCTATTCGTCATTCATCTATCTCTAAAAACTAAGCTTATGGTCTTTATACTGGCTTACAACTTGTCAAAAACCACATCTAATGTGAGAATAGAACTCTAAAATAAATAAAAGACGCAAAAGGGCTCAAAATTTCTCCTAAATAAAATAACCAAAAAACTCAAAACAAATAGAAAATTTAAAGGACTCAAAATCTCTCTCCATCTTACCTATAAAATCAAAAAAATAAAATAAAATAAAGAAAAGATTCTATTTAAATTTCAAATTGGATCTCTATTAGATCTCCACCCATAATTCCACTCATTTGCTTTGGACATGCATTGGTTGTGTCCACTGATAATATTTGCTCTAGTCCTTTACACACTGGGATGTTTTCAATGCAATTTATTAGGATAGTTCTTATAAACAATTAATGTAAGTTAAACAAAGTAAAAACTAATAAATCAGAACTAGATTCAATAATCTAAAGAGTTAATAAATTCACACTCTTAGTCATATATTAAACATTCAATAATCTACAAATTTTATCACACAATTTTTTACTTTCATTTGGTAAAAAGATCTTCAAACTGAATACATCAACAATTCTAAATCTAACTTCCCAGCTTAAATATGTAACTTAAATTAACAAGTCAAGCGTCAAATGTTTTTTTCATAGTAATACTGCATTAGCTATTAACATTGTATAAAAATATATTGCAACTTCATCCATGCTCCATAATTGTGATGAAATATATGCCAATACCATGGTAACTATCTTTTTATACTTCTAGATTTTTTAATAATTTTAGTGATTTTTCTAAGTGGAGGCCATGATGCTGATACTTCCGTTTCAAAAATGATAATAACTGTCAATACTGATACCTTAACAGGTACCAATATGATATTTCAAACCTTGGTATTACAAGATTCTTAGTGATGATGGCAACTCATATTTTGACTCATTTTGTTACAATAAATGTGATATTAGATGATTCTTCATGGTTACCTTTATACAAGTATGTTCTAATTCATTATACCCCATCGCGAAGTCTGTTGTCTTGCTCACTCTATATGAAGCCTTTTTGTCACTTTGCTTGTTTCAGGTGACATATTTACGGATGTTGTTGGGAGTCCCTACTATGTTGCACCAGAAGTTTTACGGAAACGTTATGGCCCTAAAGCAGATGTGTGGAGTGCTGGGGTCATCGTTTATATTTTGTTGAGCGGGGTTCCTCCATTTTGGGATGGTGAGAACTGTATGCTTCATTGATCTTTTCTCTTTTCTGATTCTATTTCTTTTCCATTTATTGACCTTTAAATTCAAGATCCAAATTTTTTTGACTCCCTTTATTTTGAATGATACAGAATCTGAGCAGGGAATATTTGAACAAGTGCTGAGAGGTGAACTTGACTTTGTTTCAGATCCATGGCCTAGTATTTCAGACAGTGCAAAAGATTTGATTAGGAAAATGCTCGTAAGGGATGCCAAAAAAAGGCTGACTGCCCATGAAGTTTTATGTAAGTTCTCTTTCTTTTTGATGAATATTAGTATTGGAACTTAACTATTTTGTTGATAATCACTGAAGTGTTACTTTTCTGGAAGACAATATGGTTTTTATTTGTCTACCATTATGATTGCGATCATTTCATTGTTATTATGGTCTTTTGAAGTTGTAATCTTTTTTAGACGTGTGTGTGTGTGTGTGTGTGTGTGTGTGTGTGTGTGTGTGTGTGAATTTAGGAATGTTTTATTTGTTGACAGATGTTTCATCTTACTGCGTCGATTGTATAGTTTCGGGCATCTCGTAGTTCATTTGAATCTGTTAGGTTAAGTATTAAACCTTGCAGCCATGAAAATGTAGTTTGCTGGATAATATCATATTCTAATTTTCCGCAGGCCACCCTTGGGTTCAGGTAAATGGTGTAGCTCCCGATAAACCTCTTGACTCTGCTGTTCTTACCCGCTTAAAGCAGTTTTCTGCAATGAACAAACTCAAGAAGATGGCTCTCAAGGTGAGTTATTAAATCCACATGTTCTCGTAGTTTAAATTGGATGGTGGCAACTATTGTAAAACTTTCTTTTTAGATCCAGTTACTTATTCCCCATGTCCACATAGCCTAATCATAAACTGCATTCACAAAGTCATCTGGGGTGATTAATGGGATATAGCATATGATTATGAACTTGAAATTCCTTTCTTTTCTATAAACAATTTGTTTTGTGAAAAAAGATGAAAACATATTTGTTGTTTGATGAAATAATGCACACTATTAATAATACTATTGATAGGGACATGGTCACGAATTTTATTTGTACTTTTATTTTATTTTTGAGTTGAAGTCTTGAGGTATTTTGGAGTCTTTTTGAGTGTTTTAGTCTTTTAGGAGTTTAGTACCACATCTGGTGGGCTAGGAATACCGTTGGTCTGTAAGCCTATAAAAATCCATTAGACTTGTTATTTTAATCAATCAACCAATGAATGCAAAAAAATGAGAAAATTTTCCAAATCATGTGAAAGTTTCCCTCATTTATGAAAGGTCATCTCTTCTTTGGCGTGAAGCCAAAAACTCTAAGTTATCCACTTCTTTCCGAAATCATCCGCCGAAACCCTAAAATTCTCCACCAAATCCCTAGATCCCACAACGTCATGCATCAATTTGGTATTAGAGCCGAACGGTTCTTTTCTCCCCTTAAATTTTCTTCAAATTTTTCAAAAAAAGAGAGTGAAAGAAAAACCCAAAAGAATTTTCTGCTCCGTAACTTTGAAAACCATAATCCTCAATTTCTTCCACCGCCACCCAATTTACCGAAGACCTAATTTTCCGCCGTCACTTTTTGCTGAAGGCGTGCGCTGCCTCAGCGACGCAAGACGCCGTGGCTGTCATATCCGTCATCTACCCTTAGGCCCTCGACGCTCGCCGAAGCCGAGTCCAAACGTCACGTCATTTTTCGATGGTGCGTTCGTAAAACGCCAGCACCGACACCGTAGTCAGATCACGTCGCTGCTACCTCCCAAAGACCCGCCATCTGGTACCAGCATCGCTACCAAATGTCACGACCTCGACGACAACGGCACAACCACGAAGTGCCTGAAGTTTGCAGAAAACCACTGCCGCCTCCTGCTGTGGAAGCTCGCCGGCGCCACCACCGGCGTCAACCAAGACATCTGACCCCATAATAAGGGCGTCTCTCTAAGACTATGCCACATAGGTACAAGTTACGCATCAAACAGTCTCGGGAATTGTCAGAAAAAGACGTAGGCACCGACCGAGCCGACTGTGAATAGTGCTGGCTCGGTCGAGCCGAACCCGTACCCTAACTAAGCCGGTATTGTTCATCGGCTCGGACGAGCCGACTTCGAATCGACTCGGAGTCGGCTCAGCCAAGCCGGTTGACCCGGTCAACGGCTCGTCCAAGCCATTGGCCAGGTCAATGGCTCAACATTGAGCAGTGGTAATTTTTGTCTATTTTCAGCTGGATTTTTTCAACATTTTCTGCACAGCCTCAGTAATTTGACGATTCCGGGTCCGTTTAGAGTCCAAATTTAGTATCATTCGTGCTAGTGGATAACTGACTTGGCCAACTGCACATCGATATCATCCGTACAAGAAGATCAGCTTTAGATTATGGTATACCACACTGATTACTTCGATGAAGGCTAGAAGGGTTATTCTCCTAAGGTAATGTATGATCGGATCCCATGCTTTTATGTATTCGAAGGCATGTATGTATATGCTGATAGGGAATCACATTTAGAATATATCTTCTCTAAGTTTTTTTTTGAAATATATGTATGCATATCACACGTTCAAAGGAGAAGCATGATCTTGGTATATGCAACTTCCACGTCATAGTCGACAATGGTCGGTATTCAAACTACATCTTCAAGATCACTATTCTTCCAAGTATCAGTATATTCCACGGGCATCCCAACATGTTTCAGGTGCAATGGTAAAAGAGGATCATTTAGAACTGATACATGAGATACACAACATTCTTTTTTCAAGCATACAAACTTTAGCTAGAGCCTACGACAGATGTTGATCCAAATCCTGAGGCAAAGTGTGAGCTTGAACAAGAGCTGAAACCTGATTCCGATCCCGATCCAGAGATTGGGACACAGTTAGAGTCTGAGCCTGACTTGGAGACCGAGGCAGTATTGGAGTTTCCGTAAGAAACTGAACCCGAACTAGAGTTAGAGCCTGAACAAGAGATTGATCTAGTACTACAGCCTGAGCTTGAACCAGAATTTGATCTAGTGCATTCTGAGCCAGAGATATTACTTGATCCAGTCCTGCAACTTGAGACAAAGCCTCATTTAGAGCCATCTGTGGAGCGTGCACCAGACCTGCTTTTAGAAGCACCATTGGATCCGATTAAGCACATTGAGTTCATAATCCCAGATTCTCCTCCCCTAACCAAAAGACATGCAGAATATTTTTCTATTTTTCGTGAATTGGGAGAAATTATCAGAGGACGTGCTTCTACCAATCTGTATCATGATACACTTTAGAGTTCATAGACGCGTCTTTTCTAACTGATGAGGACTACTGACTTCTGGTCACCTGTGCTACTTCTACCTACCTTCACCCGGAGGTGAAGTTCTCAAGCAAGAGAGAATGATAGGGATACGGTCACAAATTTTATTTGTACTTTTATTTTATTTTTTGAGTTCAAGTTTTGATGTATTTTGGAGTCTTTTTGAGTGTTTGTCTTTAGGAGTTTAGTACCACATCGGGTGGAGTAGGAATAGAGTTGGTTTGTAAGCCTACAAACGGCCACTAGCCTTGTTATTTTAATTAATAACCAATGAATGAAAAAATGAGAAATTTCACCAGAACCTGTGAAAGGTTTCCTCACATGTGAAAGGTTCTCTCTTCCTTGATGCAAAGTTTTGAAATCCTTGGTGCGAAGCCAAGATCCTAAGTTATTCCATTCTTTCTGAAATCATTCGCCGAAACCCTAAAATTCTCCACCATATCCCTAAATGCCACCATGTCCTGCATCAACTATCTTCTACAAAACTTTCTCCACAAACATTAGTAGGCATTATACATAAGGAAGACCTTACTTTTATCAGATTTGAGATTTGAGTGTTTAAAGGTGAATTACTAGTTTGTGTGCCTGCATTTTCTGTATGCATATTTAATTTGGAAAGCCAAAAATGCTCACTACTTGATCCTCCTTGAGCAGTTGCATATGCATTTATTTATTATCCCTGATTCATAGCCACTTGTACAAGTGTAGGTATAGTTACGGATACATACAAGGTACAAGGTATATAGGCACTGCTATGTAAAATATTATAATGATTATGTTCTCATATATACATACACACAACAAACAAAACATAAAAAGTAGTATCAAACAATATAATCTTTAAACACATAATTTAGATAAGATCTAAGCATTGACATGGATATGGGATACATACATTAAGCATGGACATGATATGTATACGACACTGACACACCCACCCGACGACAATTCTTTGTAATGTAGGGTACATGGCCACAAAAACAATACACTAAAATATGTATAAACATGAAAGATAGTGTGTGCACGCATGCATATATACCCTCATATTTCCATGCATCCAGAAGTACATACACATTTCTAATCATATATAATACATGTAATGATTATTACTTATCACACATTTTCATGATTTCGTAAAAGGAATAGTTCTAAGTTCTTTAACTTTCTATATAGTAGCTTAAGGGATCTCGATTTTTCTATTGGAACATACTTAAACTCATCATAGTTTTACAAGTTTTATAGCTTTTTCCACTAAGGTAAAATCATTCATATATAAATATAATTACATAAACTCTTCAAACATATGAACATGTTATTCGAAGAACTGTATAAACCATGCAAACACGGTTCTAATATTTTCACAAAGTGTTCTAAACTAAAAAAATATGGTATATAATTAACTACATGTTTCAGAAGTGTTAAACACGCATCCGAGGAGTGTCCGAAGAAGTGTTGATATTCAGTATGAGTGTCGACATGTTGGATATGAGGGTATCTCTTCATGATAGAAGTACCCATGCTACATAATTTATTATCTATTAGTTGAGAAAATATGTTAGATTTAGAGTATTAGGACTTAGTCTTACTGTCCAACTTATGGCTGGAGACTTTGGAGATGGACCTCTAGTGGGACATTCTTGTTCCTTTTTTTAAATTTTAAGGGTATGACTAGCTCTTTGGCTTACATTTAGCATCAACCCACCCCTCTGAAGGTCAGAATTACTGGCATCCTTGCATTAAATAATAAGATGAAATTTTTGGATGTTTTGCAAAGGAAAGGAGTTCCATATGCCAGCAGGTGTGTTGTGTGTGGTAATGCAGAGAAAACACGTGAGCACATTTTCTTGCTGTGCAAGTTTGTCCACAGTGTTTGGTTCTCGCTATAGCAAGTTTGGTTCTCAGTGTTTGCTGTGCAAGTTTGCACACCTTATAGATCTCAGGAACATTGAGCATTTCAATTTGTGAGCTGAATGGAGGAAGGCTAATGTTCATGGAGCTGTCATATTGGAGTGGGACTTGTCAACTATAGCAACTATTTGGTGTATATGGCATGAGAAGAACTCCCTTGTGTTCTAGGACAAAATTTATAACTCATTATCTGTTCTTGATAAAATTAACAATTTTATGACTTTTTGGTTAAAGGTCTTATCTCATAAACAAGAAATATATTTAGCAAAGGCAGTGACCTTCGGGGAAGAGCAGACAAAAGAACCTTGGCAGAGATGATGGGATTTAATGAAGGCACGTTGGTGAGTAGGAATCGGAATCTGATGTGCCCGATGCTTCAACTAGTCAGGATCCAGTTCAGATTTATGACGTCAGGCCCCTTAGATCTAGTAATGCGGAGGCATCAAGATCATCAACCTTAAGGGTGAATGGGGTTCGGTTTAAATTTCTAATATACAGCTCCTGTTACCATGTAGCATTAATTCATTTTTGTGAGTGAAATCCTTTTGTATTTTGATCTCTTTTGGTTTGTAATTTGGAATTTTTTTGGGCTTCTGCCCATTTGTGTTTTTTTTTGGTAGATATGGGTTGTTTTTTTTCCGGATTTTCTTGATGTGTATAGGGGGTTACTTATATCAATTATATCCTTACAGCTGGGGTATAATTGAGGTTAGGTTGAAACAATTGTTGGAGCAATAAAATAGGATGAGAGATGCGAATTTGCGACCACTTCATTTCTCTCAAATGATGAGTTATGCAATGTAGCACATATTATTATTAAAGATATGAATAATCATAGATATAAGCCAACATAGAACTTTCAAATACAGAAAAGTATACTTGGTTTGTTAAAAATGAGTTTTGAAATCTTGATAGGTTATGAAATTTGAGATTGGCAAGAGTGCAGTTTTTTGTTTGTTTGGAGAGAATGTGTTGCAAAGTGAGGTTGATGAAATTGTGGGTTCCATAAAAGTTTTTTGTATTTGGATGTGGTAAAAAGGTTCATTGTAGAAAGTTATTGTGGGGTCCACGTGTAAATGTAAGTTAAATTTAACAGTTGATTTAAAATTAAATACATCATTTAAATTATAATTAATATTTAATATTTTCTAATTAAATCCTAATTTAAATTTAAATGGGTGAACAGTAATAATAATTATTAATGTTCACTTTCAAGTGAATAGTAATATAAGTATAGCCAAAGTCAGCGACGATGAGACTTTGGCAGCATCATGAGTTCCGTAGCGCCATTATCAGTAGGTGCCATCATCATCATTGAGTATGGAGGTGGCAAGGTAGTTTGTTGTCGTGGACATCAAAGCAAGGAGCTGGTTGGTATAGGAGCACTGAGCTCGTTGGCGTTGAAACGAGAAGTATTTTCATTGGTGTCGAAGCGCAGCGCTCATTTGTTCGAAGTAAGAATTGTTGTTATCGGTGTCAAAGCAAAGAGCTCGTCGGAGTCAAAACGAGGAGCTCGTCGGTGATGTCGATGCATGCTTTGATCTCGTTTTCATTCTTGGAGTAGTTGATGATCTCATTCTCTTACCGGTCGGTGATAATGGCTCAAACAAGCATGGAGAGAGAGGGACAAGGGGGGATAGACAGTGAAAATTAGAGGTGGAGGAGAGGGCAATGGAGGGTTGTTAACCAACGTCGTCGAGAAGGATCAACGGGAGAACTTGTTGGCAATGTTGATATGGACATGGTGGTGTGAGAGGTCATCGTCTTCAATTTTCTCCGATGCGACAGAGAGCTCAATGGGGTTTTAAAATAGGAGAGATGGATTAATTAACAGGAGATCAACATGCGGGCAGGCGGGCGTGCATCGTGCTTGGTATCAGCGTCATCATCACCAGCATCATGCTGGTTATCATCATCATCATATTTGATCTCGTTGTTATCAGTGTCTTCATCGAGCGGTTTGAGCCTTCATTGTTGTCGTTTGGGACTCGAGAGGAAGAGAGAGTAGAGGTAGAGATAGAGCGGGTGGAGCCTGCTTGATAGGATTTCTCTATAATCCGTGTACAGCATGCGTATTGTGGCTCAAAATAAATTCTGATGCAGCACTCATCACATCAGTGCTACCTCAGATTGAATCTGAAGTTCAAAGTTTGGAAACAAACGGATGACCCTTGGGCCACAAACAATATCAAATTCAGAATCCAAATCAAATTTCCAGCTCAAAGTTCACAAACCAAACAGGCCTTTAGTCATAAGCTAATCATAAGGAATCATGATAATATAAACATCCAAGTTTATGATATAATACTAGCTAAAGCTAATAAAAAACCTAGCACGTAAGCTAACAGATTAAACATAAAAATAAGGATAAGAGTTGGTAACCAATATGACGATGTTGGTCCTTTAACTTTATCATTTTTCCTTTATGGTAACCATGCTACCTTTTTCTCTTGATAGAGTTACATGACAATTTCTATTTATCTGGTGTTCAACTAGTGCAACTACTATCAAGATATCACTTGCTGCTAAGGCATTTTAGGTTGCACTGTTAAATAAGCTTAAGATGTGTTTTTTGGTACCTAATATTGAGATTAATCTTCTTGAGTATCTGTGAAATATAATTAAGTGCGTAAGGATCAACTTTAATTGAGTATGTCCTGCTAGCATTCCCATACCTCATGCAATATGTGCATGTGAATGAACTACGCTAGTAAGACTACAAGTGTTTCTGTATCTTCTTGTTAACAGCTGTTCAATCTGTCTCAGAGCTTGTTCGAACTTCGAACTGCTCTAACTGCTCTAATGGTTCGAACTTCTTTCTAGGTGGTTCCAATTGGGTTATCAAACTTGATTTTTATCAGATTTGTTCCTATATTTTGATGATGATGATGAGATTATCAAAAGTTCTTGATTTCAAAGAGTTATTTTCAATCTCAAGCTTGAGAATTTTAACTTGATAAGAATTAACTCGTGAATCCAATTCTTTCCTTTCTAGATTTAGAGTTCAATAAGTTTGGTACTAGATTCAAATTTTAAATTTTAATGTGGTATGTCTAGCACTAAACTTTTTGTACATTATTATCATTTTTCTTAAGTGTTCTAAAAGAATTCTTATCATTGGCAGAAAAATTACTAGAGATGTATTGAGAATGTAACACGTCGTTTGTCATAAAACAAACATTTAGATTTGTCAAACTTGGCTTAACGTCTTCATTGTCACTCCCTTCTTTGAAAGTGCTTGGTTTGGATTTATCCCATCTGCTATATAGTACTTCCTTTTTCTTCACGATATTGACCTTGTCCTTTTGTTAAGGACAATCTTTCATCATGTGTTCTGACTATTATACTTTGAAGCATATTGGTGTGTTGCTGGAGTTGTCTGTCTTTGCATCTGATCTGCTAGGACCTTTTTTTGTAGGAAATTATTTTATGTACGTCTTGGATGTCTTGTATATGGGATTGTCATCGTCCATTAATTCATTCTCATTGGATGAATAACTTATAGTGCATTTGCAGGCAATGCCTTTCTTCATTGTCTGTTCTTCTTCTCATGCCTCATGGATGTTCTTCTTGATGTCAGCATTTTTTGATCATTCACATCAACTCATCAATTTGAAAGTTGTCATGTTATAGTACATCTCGAAAGGATTACTGACATCATTCCAACTGCTTGGGAGTCATCTCAATATCTTCATGTTCTTCGTGAAGCTTGTGAGATCTTTTCAAGTGCTATCCTGTTATTAGTGATCTTTTTGAACTTATTCAGAAAATCATCAATGTATTCATTTGGAAATAAAATAAAAATTTTAAATTACCTACACAACATATTGATCTTAGTCTCTTTATAGTAGCAGTACCAATATGAGCAAGTTTAATAGATTTTCACATCTTTTTGCATTTTTATTGTTCATGATTTTATTGAATTCTATTATAGACAATTCATTAGTTATATATCTCTTGACCTTGGAGTTTAGATTTGCTAGTTCTAACACATCTGAACTCCATTCTTAAGTTTGAGAATGATATTATTGTCAACCTTCTTGATGTATTCTTCATACCCATGCCCAACTATATTTATATATCCCTTCCTTTCCCTTATATGTACATCTCCATAAAATTTTCTTAATAGGAGTATTGTGATCCATCAAATAGTGATGGTCAAGTATCAGCCCTTCTATCATGGAAAGAAGTATATGAGGTCATGAATCTCTCTAGATGTGAAGCCTAAACACTTGAGTAACCAAGCTCTAATATCAATTATTGGATTCTTGAAGGGGGTGAGCAGCGATTAAAAAATAATGCAGTACATTAATAGAAATTTATCTTGATTTGATTGAGATATTCACAACACAAAACAATATAACACATGATAGCCTTAGAATAAGTCATATAGAGTCCTATAAAAGTCTTGCAGAATAGTTGTGATTTGAATTGGATATATAACTGATATAAAAATATAATCAAATCAAATACGAGATAAGTCTTGCAGAGTCAATGAAGTTATTCATCAATGATAGCATACAAACTTATATGATGTACCATTTATGAACTCATATATCAACAATTACATTATTAATATGCGTATATACAAAGAAAAGAAACCAAGAGTCTTCAATCTTATACACATATTTTCTTGTATACGTGTAATTTCATATAATTTTGCAGAACTTGATCAGCCTTGTTAACTTGTTAAAGTATACTCATATACGATCCATCCTTGTAATGTATACTGCTATGCATAATTTCCATCCACATCTATCTGTGTCTTAGACCTGTTAATGATGCTTGAATACACATCAATTTCACAAACTAATGTTGTATCATTCAAACCATATGGTCAACAATGCATGTTTGTCACTCTTTATGATGAAGGGATTTTTAAATCAGATTAGTATACCACTTGTTTTTTTATAAATAATGATTAGTAAAGAATTACGCCTTTATTCATTTCCCATTATTTTATGCTGATGAATTTGTTATTTAAGAAATAAAACTTCTTAAAAGTAATTTTTTTTCTGATAGATAGTTTGGATTGTTTAGGTGACTTGTAGAGAATCTTCTATCTCTCAACAAAGTTATTTTTTCAAAACTGAAATTTGTTACTGTTTCTAGGTAATTGCTGAGAGCTTGTCTGAGGATGAACTTGCAGGCCTAAAAGAAATGTTTAAGATGATAGACACGGATAATAGTGGCCAAATAACATTTGAGGAATTGAAGGCCGGATTAGAGAGGTTCGGAGCCAATCTTATGGAATCCGAAATATCAGTTCTAATGGAAGCTGTAAGTGTACCGTGGAAATGTTTATGATGAATCCTTTTGAACATGACTTTTGCATTTGTTTTCCTGTTATTTAGCTATGTATGTAATCTAAAATAAAGATGAAAACGACCTTGTGCAACTTTGTGCAACTGTGCTTTGTAAATAGTGTCTCTTTTTAATGATGTCAAATTTTCTGAACAGAGATAAGAAAGGCGCATCTGCCAAGATATTGAAACTAGTTTAATGGTTTATGAAGAAAGTATAAATTTGAAATTGACCATTTTGTCATAATTTGGCCCTTCACTAGTTATACATACTTTAGTCTTTGATGAATGCATTGTCCTTGATGTTTCCCCCTTCAGCAACAAGGAAACTCTGTTATTAAAAAAGATGATGATCACACGTTTCGAACTTAAGGTGTTAAATACGGATTAATCAATTTGTGGAATTAGTGAGCTACTAACTGCTGAGATTGATCTTGTTGAAGTTATCTTTCAGACAAATATTCTGATGCTTCCCTGACATGTACAAAATTATCTGTTTTGTGAAGTCAGAAATTGTTTGAGCCTATTACTTTATCCAAGAACTACTTTAAATCTGAGCAGGCTTTTTTATGTACACAGCCAACTATCCGGTATTTCAGATGACATGTGTTGTTTCGTCTGGTGTGCTTTTGTGAAAACTAAATCATAACACTACAGGTGTGTATCTTATCGTGACCATAACTGTTAAAATTTTCCCTAGTTTGACTTGTGTATCCTTTGCCAATTATTCCCCTTGAGGAGACCACACATTATCACCACAAGCTTTCACGAATGTCAAATACATCATGTTTTTCTTTTTTATACACAGCATTGACTTCATCGTACATATACCAAAAGACAAGTATCCAGTAAAACTCTTAGCATCCTAGTAAGCTAACATACCTTTACATTGAGAAATTTGCAACAAGTATTAGCATCTTCTTCCAACATCACGATCCGATGTGATCATGATCCAACATTCTTTATATTGAGTCCTTAAAGCCGATCCCAATTTTTTGGGATGAAGGAAGAAGAAGAAGAAGAAGAAGATACGATCATCACTTACAGGAGGAGGCGCGGGTTGGCAACTTCAGGGGCTAATCTGTAAATTCTGAACTGGGGGGGGTTGGTGCAAATCTGAACTTTGGGGCGTTTTTGTGCAAATTTGCACTTTAATTTTGTTATAGCCTAGGGCCGACCATAATGGGGGTTTTATGCTTTTATTATTTCTGAATCCCATTGTCACCTTTTGGAGATCTTAGACTTTCATCTCGAAGTAAAAGATAGGAGAGTGCTTCTTCTCGAATTGGGTTAATTTATCGTGTTACTTTCATATCTGAAATCTCAATAAAAATCTCTCTCTTTTTGTTCATCTACAAAAATCCCACCTTTATTCTACAAAAGCCATAGGTTGGATCAAATTGGTATCAGAGCTCGTCGATCCATGACGACTACTAGATTCAAGGATAGAATTGATGCGTTAGAGGATAAGATGGAGAAGTTTGAAGCCGAGATCCACGGCGTGATCAAGAAGAGTACCGCCAAACAGAAGAGCGAGTTTTATCGGAAATTTTCGCAACTCATGGAAGCCATATGTCAAACAAATCAGAAACTTGATGCGTTCTCCAAGAAGTTGGATTCAAATCAGGTCGAAACCCTAGATCCAGAGCAAAAGACAAGATCTTTGGCATATGGGAAGTGGAAATTTAATCCTTTTCACGAAGTGCTTCTCTTGGATGCAGATCTGATGACGGACAACGAGGAACATGGCATCAATGAAGGCGAGGAGGCGCAACAAGGGTTCTACGACTACTGGGAAAGTGAACGGGAGGCCGGAACTCAGCGGCGTCATCAACAGGGCAATCGACTGGCCCTGGCGGCCTGCAAGGGCAGCCGCGGCCCCCCGACGAATTGCTAGGGCCTTGCCGAGCCCGGCGGCCCCCTGGGCCTCGTCGAGCCCCGGCGAGCTCGTCAGGGTATGCAAAGGCCCATGGCAAACCTCCAGGGCATCACGACATCTCTGGCGGCCCGCCAGGGCCACCTGGGACCCTTGGCGGTCCGCTAGGGCCCTTGGCAGCAGCAGCTGGACCGTCGGGCCCAGTTGAGCCCCCGGCGGCCCCGCGGAGGGGGATTGGACAGTGTGAGGCTTCAGCGAGGGTATTGAGGGTCCTCAGGATGATTTTGGCGCTGATTTCTTTGGGGATAACCCTCGGGACGTGATGCAGAGTTCGAAGACTATAACAGATACAACGAGGATGACCGAGGGGACTTCGTTGATGGAAGAGCTGATTGTGAAGAAGCTGATGGAGGGGATCGGAAACCAGTGGGAGATTATGGTTATGACGTACCTCCTTCCCCTTTGCCACGACACCATCTCTATCAGCAGGGGAGCAGTGCACTTGGAGGGTTTACTGCGGAGAACCGGGTCAAGAAGCTGAAGATGCCAATCTTCGAGAGAGAGGACCCAGATAGATGGATTTACAGGATAGGGCGGTACTTTGAGGTATCGATGGTCCAGGAGGCGGAGTAGCTGAGGGCAGTTGGGGCCTGCCTTGAGGGAGAAGCACTGTCGTGGTACCCGTGGGCTCAACATTAGTGGCCTTTCCGCTCAGAGGAGTTCACGACACTCTTACTGGACCGTTTCGGGGAGGTGCATGTGGATAATGCATATGAGAAGCTATATTTTTGAGGCAGGAGGGGATAGTTGGAGATTATATCAAGAAGTTCGAGGTGTTGGCAAGCCAAGTTTGTGGGGTGTCATGTGAGTCTCTTGAGGGGTGTTTTATGAAGTGGTTGAAGCCCACCATCAGATCAGAGCTGAGGATCCAGAGGCCTACAGATTTACTACATCAGATGCGGTTAGCGAGGATGGTGGAGGACAGATTGGCAGAGGAGAGGAGAGCCCGTGGGGGGCATGGGGAGGACCTTCTTTTCGAGGATCGGTGCTAGTAGGGGGATAGAAGGTGCCCACATGAGGAGCAGCAGCCAGCAAGGAGAAGAGTGTTGAAGCACGACCAAGGGGACATGTACGGCAGATGACAGAGGCGGAGATACGAGAGAAGCGTGCCAAGAACTTATGCTTCAAGTGATGGAAAGTTCTCTCTAGGACACCGGTGTGATGATCATACCTTGCAGATATTAATAATGAATGAGGAGGAGGATGGAGAGAATGTGGTAGAGCTCGAGGCTGGTGAGGAGGATCATGAGCACCTACACTTGGACATGGCGAAGGTATCCCTCAATTCTGTGGTGGGATTCACACCGAATCACACCATGAAATTGGTGGGACGCATTGCACATTTAGAGGTGATGGTGGATAGTGGAGCTATCTACAATATCATTTTCCATAGGCTAGTGGAGAGTCAGAGGTTGCAGCTCAGTGACACAGGTCGTTTTGGAGTGGTGCTGGGGACATGACAGGTGGCACAGAGCATCAGTGTTTGTCGAGGCTTGCTTCTTACCATTCAGGGGGTCCAGATCATCGTCGACTTCCTTCCTTTGGAGCTGGAGAGCACAAATGTCATACTTGGCATGAAGTGGTTGCAGACCCTAGGAGATACGAAGACCTATTGGAAGCTTCTCAGGCTGGAGTACCAGGAGGGAGGATGGCCAATAGTGTTGCAGGGAGACCACTCGTTCTATGGTTTCTTTTAAAAACCATGGCTAGAGCTCTCCAGTTGACGGGAGGAGACTTCTTGGTGGATTTCCAGGGGTTGTCATTAGAGGAGGCAGGTGTGCGACAGGAGCACGAGATAGCACCTGAGTTGGAGTAGCTACTGAGCCAGTATGGGGGGATTTTTCAGACCCCACATGGTCTCCTACCACCACCACAAGACCATGGACACACGATTGTCTTGAGAGAGGGGGTATCCCCTATCAGCGTGCTGCCTTACCGGTATCCTCAAGTGCAAAAGGATGAGATTGAGAGGGTGGTATGGGAGATGTTGCAGGCGGGGGTGGTCCAGCTGAGCGTGAAGCCTATTTTCTAGCCCGATACTGCTCGTGAAGAAGAAGAATGGCAGGTGGCGTTTCTGTGTGGACTACCAGGCCCTGAATAAGGAGACATTGCCTGGAAAATTTCTCATCCCGGTGATCGATTAGCTGCTTGATGAGCTACATGGGTGGTAGTGTTCGCGAAGATAGATATGAAGTTTGGGTATCATTAGATTCGGATAAGGTCGGTAGATGTTCCAAAGACGGCATTCAGGACGCATGAGGGGCATTACGAGTTCCTCGTCATACCCTTTGGATTGACGAATGCCCCATCGACGTTCCAGACCTTGATGAACAAGGTCTTTCGCCCCTATTTACAAGGGGTTGTGCTAGTCTTTTTTGATGATATATTGATTTATAGCCACACTTTGGAGGAGCATGTTTGGCACTTGCAGATGGTGTTGCAAGAGCTGCATGAGCAACAGTTATTCGCCAACATGAAGAAAGTTTTCTTTGGGGAGCCTCAGGTAGAGTATTTGCGGAGGTTTGTGCTAGTCTTTTTTTGATGATATACTGATTTATAGCCACTTTGGAGGAGCATGTAGTACACTTGTAGGCGGTGTTGCAGGAGCTGCAGAAGCATCAGTTATTTGCCAACAGGAAGACGCGTTTCTTTGGGCAGCCTCATGTAGAGTACTTGAGACATGTAGTATTAGCAGAAGGGGTGGCGTCAGATATGTCGAAGATTGCTGCTATGTTGGACTGGCCCCCCCTACGACGTTGGACGGTCTGCGGTGAGTTTTGGGCCTGACAGGGTATTATTGGAAGTTTGTCCAAGGATACAGCACGATAGCATGACCTTTGACGGAGCAGCTGAAGGACAGTTTCCACTTGTGGGATTAGGCGACCAGGGTATTTGAGGCCCTGAAACAGGCGATGATTACGGTGCCCGTGCTAGCACTGCCAGATATCAGCATATCGTTCGTGGTGGAGATGGACACGTCAGGATACGGTTTGAGGCTGTGCTTATGCAGGATCAACGTCCAGTGGCTTATTTTAGTCAGGTCCTGTCAGCATGAGCGCAGCTGAAGTCAGTTTATGAGAGAGATCTGATGGTGATAGTGCTCTCCATACAGAAGTGTCGGCCCTATTTACTTGGGCGGAGGTTTATTGTACTGACCAACCAGATGAGCTTGAAGTATCTTTTGGAGCAGCGCATGGACACAGAGGAGCATCAAAAGTGGCTCTCCAAGCTGGTGCACTACACATTCGAGATTCAGTATAAACCAGGCTTGGAGAACAAGACAGCAGACGACTTATCTTGTAGAGAGGTGGTAGAGGTGGCAGCGATTTTAGTGCCTGTCTTGTTGGATTGGGAGCTGCTAAGGAGAGAGATAGAAGCCGACAAGGGGCTGACGCTGATCCGAAAGGTGCTACAGCCGGGGTCAACGGATTATCCGGGATACACACTGAGTGGACAGAGGCTGCTGTACCAGAGGCGGTTGGTGCTACCGCGGACTTCGTCCCATATACTGATGATTTTTCAGGAGTTCCACAGCAATTCGGTGGTGGGACATTCAGGAGTTCAGCAGACCTACATGAGGATGGATAGGGAGCTGTACTGGGTCGGGATGAAGAGGGACATCGACATGATGGTAGCGGAGTGATGTATGCCAGCGTCACAAATATTTAGCGATGGTCATCGTAGGATTATTTCAGCCACAAGCACTGCCAGAGAGTGTCTGGGAGGACATCAGCATGGATTTCATCGAGGGGCTACCACGGTCTGAGGGTTACACGGTAATATTTGTTGTGGTGGGCCACCTCAGCAAGTATGCTCACTTTATTCCCTTACGGCATCCATACACGGCGGTGACAGTTGCCATGACATTCATGAAGGAGATCGTACGCTTGCACGGGTTCCCTGCCTCTATTGTTTCTGATCGAGATAAGGTCTTCCTGAGCAGCTTTTGGAAGGAACTGTTCAAGTTGCAAGGGACCAAGTTGAAGAGAAGCACCGATTATCACCCGCAGACTGATGGCCAAACATAGGTGGTGAATAGGAGCGTGGAGGCCAATTTGCGCTTCTTTGCTTCAGAGTCGCCGAGGTAGTGGGCCAAGTGGTTGGCTTGGGCAGAATACTGGTACACCACTTCTTACTGCTCGGTGTTGTAGTGTACACCCTTCCGCTTCCTCTATGGACGGGATCCCCCGCATCTGATCCATTACAGCTGCAGTTCGACCCCAGTATCTTAGGTGGAGTACTTGGTGGAGAGGGACATGGTGCTAGAGGAGCTGAAGAAGCACTTGTTCAGGGCCTATCAAATTATGAAGGCCAAGGCCGATGAGCACATGTGAGATGTGCAGTTTGAGGTGGGGGACATAGTTTATCTCAAACTGAGGACATATAGACAGAAGACTTTGGCGCACCAGAGCAATGAGAAGCTGGCGACCCGTTACTATGGCCCCATTTGAGGTTGTTGAGAAGATTGGGAAGGTGGCATATCGCCTGAATCTACCGACTACATCCACCATCCACCACGTGTTCCATGTGTTCCAGCTACGACGTACTAATGGAGACCGCACTCTCTCACCTACCCTTTCACCCACCCTGACCGACGACATATAGGTTCTGCTCGAGCCACAGGAGGTCAAGGAGGTTCGCCAGAGTGCTGCAGGAGTCTAGGAGGTGCTTATCAAGTGGCGGGGACTACCGGATTATGACGCTACATGGGAGTCTCGCGAGGTGATCGGGCGGTAATTTCCAACTTCCACCTTGAAGACAAGGTGACTCTTTTTGGGGGAGTAATGATACGATCATCACTTACAGGTGGAGGAGGCACACATCGGTAACTTCAGGGGCTAAGGGGCTAATCTGTTAATTCTAAACCCGGGGGGGGGGGGGGGGGTTGTGCAAATCTGCACTTTAATGTTTTTATAGCCTAGGGACCGCCCTAATGGGGGGTTTATACTTTGATTATTTGTGAATCCCGTTGGTCAAGGTGTCTACAGTCACCTTTTGGAAATCTTAGACTTTCATCTCGAATTGAAAGTTAGGAGAGTGCATCTTCTCGAATTGGGGTAATTTATCTTGTTACTTTCAGATCTGAAAAGTCAATAAACATGTCTCTTTTCTTTGTTCATCTACAAAAATCTCACCTTTATTCCACAAAAAGTCCTAGGTTGAATCCGAAGATGATGAAGTATTAGTATCATGAACCTAATTGCCTGCAATCTCTTTGTGCAGTTTATTACCTTCTTCCAAATAGTTGTCTTTGAAATTTTTTTTTCTGTTCAATTTACGATTACTCTTGGCTCTCTCTTGACTCTTTAAAAAAGTTGTCTTCTTATTCGTGTTCTTGATAAACTTGAATAACTTTGAATTGAAATTTCAGGCAGATATTGATAATAGTGGTACCATTGATTATGGGGAGTTCTTAGCCGCAACTTTGCATTTGAACAAAATAGAGAGGGAGGACAATTTGTTTGCCGCCTTCTCATATTTTGACAAAGATGGTAGCGGCTATATTACCCTAGATGAGCTACAACAGGCATGTGATGAGTTTGGTTTACAGGATGTCCAACTTGAGGAAATCATTAAAGAAGCAGATCAAGACAATGTAAGATCTTTACTCGTCTAATTCTGCATAGGTGATTAGAAAATCTTTCCGCGTATAAGCAGAGATGAGCTGCTTATGTTATTGTTGCCTGTTTTCAGGATGGTCGGATAGATTACAATGAGTTTGTGGCAATGATGCAAAAGGGAAATGTTGGTATGGGCAAGATGGCTCAACATAATAGCCACAGTTTTGGGCTTAGGGAGGCACTGAAGCTTAATTGAGGTGATTCGATTTTATTTTAATTTTTGTAGGTTAGTTTGTATAATTGGGATTGCATACAGATTGTCATTGTAGATTGACGGTCCTCTGTGGAGGGCAAAATGAATTTTTTTTTCTTTAGTGCATGTAGGCCCTGTGTGTATTTTCTTGATATTGGAAAATGTTGAATGTCATTATCTCCTACCAACGTTCCTGGGTTCTGATTGTAACCGCAGCATATTGCTTTGGAATTTTAATTTATGTTAAAGTTTTGTACAACCTTCTCTGGAATTTGGCATATGAAGATAAAACTATGTAATTCTTGAAACGACTTGGTTTCTTGATAAAGGGGAGGCGTGTTTTTTCAAAGTAGGGGATGCAAGGGTTTGTAGCCAAATGAAGTATTAGCGAAATGGGGAGTGACAAGATCAAGGCAATCCAAATATTCCTATGTAAGCGTTTATGTTTTCAGACAATTCAAAGCATTCAGTTTCTGCACCGCACAAGAAATCTTTCAAAAATGGATTATTACATAGTTGTCAATCATTGTTCTATTCTGTTGGTCCTTCGTAAGACTGCTATCGTATCTCTATTACTGTGCTGGAGAGTTTTTCACACCTCTGAAGTTGAACTGGAAAGCTGCTGCCCTAAAAATATGGTTGATGAGGTGAGTTGTCATGAGCAGACACTGGGTAAGATTCGATGTAGATTTCTACAAATTTATGCGCTAGCAATTTCTGCTGTCTATGCCTGTTCTGTTTGCGAGAGGCTAGGTATCATTATATTTCTCACTTTTTCTGCTTTTGTATTTTTGTCAAAATTTCATAGTTGATGGCTCCAAATTTGAAAGATCACAGTGAAAATTTCGTGCACTGGATGTTACCTGGAGCTTTTCTGGTTTCTTCGGCAACTTTCCAAATCTTCATTAATTGAGGTAAACAAAAAAATATTCCTTGTCATTTTACTGGAAGCAATTTAGTTCACATAGTTCTGTATATCACAGTCCAAGAATCCATCCATATATTCTCATTAGCGATTTGATGGTTCCACAGTGATTTATATATTTGTCTTTAATGAAAGGGTCAATGAAGCTGGAACTTGAATCTACTGGCGGCTTGGGAAGGTCTTCTTCTAACAACTTTCTTGGCCCCGGACTGAAACCATGAGGTTATCATTTATATTGTTGCATTGATGTCATTGTTTTCACAGTATTTTCCCGCTTATTTTCTTGTGATACAATATTGTCAGGTAGACGCATGGCATCCATACTCAAAGAAATATACAGTTGATATTTTAGCAATGGTTTTTATGTTAATGGGAACAATCTGTTGCGAAACTTAACGTTTGATCTCCTTTTTTCAGAATCTGGCATTTATAGAAGGGTTATTTTTGATAGTCCTTTTAGTCATTGCCCTAATATGCCTGCTGCATAGAAATTTTAACAGCATGTAGCAAATCATTTGATCTTACCCGATGAGCACTGAATTCCCACTAGTTTTGTGGTGGTGGGTATGCAAAATCACCATAAATCACAGATGCCTCTTCATTGCATTAAAGCAGCCTAATCATACTTGATATTTTGTGTCTAGAGTATCTATCCACAGGCCATGCCCCACGTCTCCATGTAGAAGCAAGTTTAGCTTCGAGTTTGGAACAATTTACATTTTTCTTCAGACATCAGTGCTTGCATGGCAGATATCTCAGTGCATGCCTCTTTTTCAATCTCTTTTCAAAGAAAAGGAAGTAATGCTCGTCCATTAGACTATTACCTGGCACCTTCGTCGTCTTTGTTATTGTTGCATTCACAAGTTGTGTATGCTGCGCTCTATTAGTTTTATTAATGGTGACGGACCACGAGATGGTGATGCCTTTGGCTGATGAGATAACTGGGATGGTTAAAGTAGTTTATATGTCTACTGCAGTGTATTGTTGCACGCAATTATTGGCAGGAACTGTTTTGTTGTCGTCATGCTAATGGTTGGTTACTGAGTATTGTCTTTCTGTTGGCATTTTGACACATCGTTTTTCTATTTTCTTTCTGAGGGTATTAATATATGCTTGCATGTGCTCTATCGACACAATTGAGTGGCATATATAACATAGGGCCCTAGCATAAGCATATATCCGCTCTATCGTCACAATTATGGGGCATATATAATGTAATTTTGTAGGATCTGAAACTATATGGAGAAATACTAGGGGATGAATAGTGTTTTATAACGATAATAAGGAAATTACGCCAAATTATAAAACCATTATGCAACCTTAGTGCGGAATAGAAAAGAGAGAACAACACAAAGAATACAAATGCAAATACCAGATTTACCCTAGTTCGGGTCCACCGAGTCTCACCGACTTCCTTGAATCCTACTCCAACAATCCACTAGCCAACCCGCTAGTGATTAGTGTTCCACTAATACACACTTGCCAAAACCTGACAAGTGTAAAACCAATACACATTCTTCTTCCACTTTCCACAACTCGGGAATGGATCACTCTCACAATCCGAGAGTATATCTCAAATATCAAAGAGAAAAGAGAACCAAAATGTCCAATATGAAACAATTTACACAACCTATGCCTTAAATAATACTTTTAAGAATGAGACAAGAAGGTGTGTGTGATGTGCTCTAAATGATATGAGAGTATGAGCACTTACTACTTGTCTCAAGATGATTAGCAATGAATGTTAGAAGCTTGATCTTGAAAGCTTTGGAGATAAGTTGAAACTTAGAGCTTGAGCTTGAATGTCTTTGAATGCTCTAGAGAAGGATTAATGACTTGCAATAACTTTAGAGTGTATTCAATGGTGTGTCTAAGAGTTCTCAAGTCAAGACATTAAATCCATATAAATAAGCCCCCGAACTTTGTCCAACTCAGAGAAAAATCCCAAGCATTAAATGCTGGAAACATCTATTAACTGGCAGAAATCCTAGTCACCAGGTGCTTGAAGTAGGCACACAAGACGCCTGCTATACTATTCCGACTGGGTCATAAATGCAGTTTAACGGACACTTGGCAGACATCTGAAGACGACTTCCTAGACGCCTGGTCCACTGCATAGACGTCCGACTCAAAGGCATCAAGTGACTGATCATACTAACAGTGAGGAACTGAGTTATTGGAAAAAAATTTCAAATACTCAGACGTCTAATGTTCATCATCCAAACGTCTGGTCAACTATACAGACATCTGGCAACACAACTTTAGACGCCTGATCATGAGTCCTAACTGCAGAGTTTGAGCTACTGTAAATTTTGCTCATAAATAACCAGGCGCCTGACACACTGTGCAGACGTCTGGAAGTGCGCCTGACACACTGTGCATACATCTGGAAGTATAACTTCAGATGTTTGATTTCTGTCAGACTTCAGAGGCTGAGATACTGGAAGTTCACCTTGAATTATCTAGACGTCTGGAGTTCATCATACAGGCGTCTGACACACTTGTGTAGACGTCTGCGATGAGAACTTCAGGCATTTGTTCTGGGTAGGGTTTTGGAGAACTGACTGCGCATGAACACCGGACATCTGGAGATCACCCACCAGGCGCCTGGGTAGACTGAAAAGCTCTACTTCAAGCTTATGTAAGTTCTAACCCTATGAGACTCAATGATATATGATCTAAAGTGTTGTGAGTGTTATGAATGATATTTTATCATGTCTATTCAAGTCTTAAGTCTTAACATGCTTATTCAACAATGAAGTAAAGAAAGAGAGATTTACATATTAATCCTCTTCACTTCCTATTCAATTCCTTGAAGACTTCCAATGAGCTTGTTGAGTCCAACATTTGATTTCTTTGCGTTCATTCCTTGATTTCAATGTTTCATTGATTGATGTCATTACTTCAATGATCCTACTCATCGTCTTCATTTGATATGACTTTATCTATATGGACGATGCTTTCATTAACTACAAAATATAGAGATTAGTAACAATTAATTATGCTTGCTCATCATCAAAACCACATTGGGGATCCAATATTCAACATTCTCCCACTATTGATGATGACAAACAAATATAACCATAAATAATAATTGTGCTTGAAATTAAAAAATACGTACCCCTCATTGATGCCAAACATTTTTGTCCAAATAATCATATGAAAAATGAATCATCAATGCAAGTTAATGATATGTGTATTACATGAATTGTGCTTTATATTCATTACAGCCATTAAATGAATATGCAAGGCATGACGTATATGGTGATACATATAGAGAAAGGTGAAGCATGAATAAGGAGATCAAGTGAATCAATATTATTTGAAACCAATTTTAAAAATATAATGGAAGATGAATTTCAAGGCTCCGATGAATTACAAAACTCTCCCTAAATCATACAGAAGTTAGAAATGTTATGATCCATGGAGTTACACTCCCCCCTTATGATTCATGGAGTATTGATAATATTACATGAAATTCACTTATGGTCATGGTCATGAACTATGGTTATTTCTCTCTCCTTTGTCATAATCTAAAAAGAGTGGGAGGAAGAAACAACAATTAGTGCTAAGATAAATCCCAAACGTAGGGGTAGATGAAAAAAATAAATGGTCAAAATGATACCAGAATGAGTGAAGGTGCATCATATACAACATTCATATTGGAAGTGCAAAATAGAATATATAGAAACACAATGGCACATTTCCAATAAGCGTTAGACTTATATATATATATATATATATATATATACTAGAAATAACCAGTGCACATAGTGCATAGGGAACCAAAAAATACCCAAACACAGAATGCACGACCGATGAACATGCATGAAGGAGAGAGAAGAGTGGTTTTGAGTGTGGGGATTGTCAAGGGTTAAAAGGGGGGAACTCTCTCAATGGAAAACATGTAGATATGTGGCTTAATGGGGGAAAAATGCCAATGGCAACCATGTAAATAGAGAGGGCCTATGGGAAAAAAGTTTGGAAGGGGTTGATGTGACATTGCCACATTGGACAAAGTCACATCAACCTCCCTCTTTTGTATTATATATATATATATATATAAGAGAGAGAGAAGGGATCAAATAACCCCCAAAAATAACCCCAAAAACCCCCTAGCAAAAAGTCTATGCTCCTCTAACTTTTCAGAAGATCTGAACCGTTCATCTTGATCTCCACCCTCTAAAACCCCCTGATCAAGATTGGTGGGTCAGGGGTTTTATAGGGTGGAGATCAAGATGGACGGTTCAGATCCGAAAAAATAGGGGGCATAGACTTTTTGCCAGGGGGGTTTGGGCGGGGGGGGGGGGGGGTTTGATCACTCATCTATATATGTGTGTGTGATGATGATGATGGTACAAAATACAACTTCATTGCTCATCGAAATACTATATATATATATATATATATATCTATTATACATTTGAAAGTGTTTTTTGAATTCTAGGGCTGACTAGGACAAACAAGTGGATAGAAAGACTGCTTGGACTTAATCTTGAGGAATGAATGGTTGAGATGAGATTTTGTGAAAAGTTTTTGAGGGTAAAACATTTCTAGGGAAATGAAAGTTTATGGGGAATGAAACTTTAGGAGGAATGAAAGTTTCCGGGGAAATGAAACTTTATGGGGAATGAAAGTTTCTTGGGAACAGCAGAGTGCACGCAATTAATGCATTTGGGAAAAAAAACATAAGGGGCACACCGTCTCTTCGACTCATGGGGGCAAAGATGCGCGCCGAAAGCGCCCGCTAAATGTTTTTACGCTAATTTGTTGTTCCGCGCCTAAAGCGACCGCGTCGATTTTTTTACACTAATTTGTTGTTCCGTGTCGAATGCGCCCGCGTCGCTAAATATTTTTATGCTAATTTGTTCCGCGCAATTTTGGCTGTGGAAATAATTTTTTGGGAAATAAAGATTTTGCGGGGGAAGATCTTAAATGAATCGCGCCCGCTGGCACGGGTTATGACTAGTTTATATATTAAAACACAGCTGTTTTTGAATTATAGTGCTGACTAGGACAAGCTGACTAAGACAAACAGGTTGATAGAAAGACGTCTTGGATTTAATCTTGAGAAATGAATGGTTGAGATGCGATGTAGATAGTTTTGGAGGGAAAAACATTTCTAGGGAAAAGAAAGTTTCTAGGGAAATGAAATTTTATGGGGAATGAAAGTTTCTTGGGAATATCAGAGTGCATACAATTAATGCATTTGGAGAAAAAAACATTAACTTGCACATAATGTTGCAGATGGAATGCTGATGTAGATCGAATGATCTCTCCCTTAACACAGGGCCCACCGTCTCTACGACCCATTGGGCAAAGATAAGAATAATTTCCCGCGTCGAAGGCGATTTTTTTACGCTAATTTGTTGTTCCGCGTCGAAGGCGCCGGCGTCGATTTTTTTACGCTAATTTGTTGTTCCGTGTCGAAGGCGCCCGCGTCAAATTTGTTGTTCATCACCGAAGGCGCCCGTGCCGTTAAATATTTTTATGCTAATTTGTTGTTCCGCGCAATTTTGGCTGTGGAAATAATTTTTTGGGAACAAAGATTTTGCGGATGAAAATCTTAAATGAACCGTGCCCGCGGGTACGGGTTATGACTAGTATATATATATATGTCACATACAACAAAATGTGACACCATTCACAAGTAACAGTCACATAAAGATATGACAAACGTATACTCACAAGTATACCAACCTATGATCCCAAAACACCCATATAACCCAAAAATAACAAAATGTATCCTCACAACACTCTTCTCAACCATTTTGTATCCTCACAAGCACTCTTCTCAACCAAAGTACAAAAATGTATTTCAAGAATGGAGAGAGACTTGAGATAGTCCTGAGCAATATTAAGCATCAAGGGGAGGTGGTGATCGAGGCAGACTAGGCTCTGGAGGGGCAAGAGCATGGATATATCTAGGAGTGGACACCGGTGTGTCTAATTTCTCCTGAATGTTTGAAACCATGTCCTTCGCAGTCATGAGTTCGCTATGCATATGTGAAACCACAGTCCCGATGTTGGAAAGGTTGTACTCAAATTCTCCCAAACGTTGAGATAAATCCTCAGGAGGCTGTGAGGAGGAGGATGGATCAGAGGGAGGATGTATTTTGTCCTAAATAAGTCGGAGAAGATTACCGATCTGACGATGATCCTGACCAAGTCTAGAGACGGTAGACTGAACATTCTCTAGGTTGATAGTGAGGGAAATCAGATCATTGTCCTGATGTTGGGAGCTCCGGATCAGAAACTCAACTCTGTTTTTGATGACCTCGAGGGGGTATTAGGAACTGGAGAGTCTGAATGAGCATGAGAATCGTTGTGAGCTGGAGAGTGCTCAGAAGACAGTGGTTGAAATGATGATGAATGTTAATCATACGGCTGTTTCGAAGACACCGTTGTCTAATGTGATGCATCAAGAGGAATGGTCCTCTTGGACCGATGAGATGTAGAACCAAACTCATGAGGTTCTGCTGATGGTGAAGAAGCCTCAATTGTCAAATATTGAGGAGATGACTATCTACGAGCACGTTTCGTTCGTGGCATGTTGAAACACTAGGAAATTGTCATCTAAAGATAGTTTAAACGAAAGTCCTAGATACCGAGATGATCAGAGTAAAGAAATGAGTTTCGTTATACCTAAATTCAGACAAGAGATTGTCGGGAGTTTGCCGAAGCTTGACAAAACCGTAACGGCAGACGAATGAAATAGTTTGCTTAAGCCCTAATCGAGCGAATCTGTATTTATATCGATCAGACGAGAAATCTCAGTCGTTGGATCAAAAATTGATCTGGCTTAAAATCCTTCAACAGGCGTCTGGAGTAAAGCATCCAGGCTTCTGAAGAATTAAAGTGACGAACAAGATTATTCTGAGTCAGGCGTCTGGATTAAGAGCATCAAACGTCTGGTCGAAAGAATATAGTTGATGTAAATCATAAGTTATGGTGATGTCCGTATCAGGCGTCTGTAGTAGACCAATCAGGCACCTGACGAACTATTCAGGCGTCTGGTATGTCCGTATCAGACGTCTGATTTTGTGAAGTCAGAAGATTGCTCTTGAGAAAAATTTGACAGACTGACATTTCTATTACCAGGCGTCTGTAGTTCAATGTCCAGGTGTCTGAACAACAGTTGAGGCGTCAGGTAAGACATCATCATACGTCTGGTCAGATGGAAAAATCTGAGAGTCAGATATATCTGATACGTTAGACGTCCGGTTCGATTACACCAGGCGTCTGACTTATATCAGAAAGCTTGGAATGGACCTAAAAGAATTTCTATTAGTGTTCTCAAGCTAAACGATAAATGCAAACATCTTAACTAAGCATTTATTGATGCTAATCACATATACAATCATCACACATAATATCCATTCAAATCAAATACATAATGCTCAAGAAAATCATAAAGGTCTTACATATCTCATGAGGAAAATAATCAAATATGAAGGTGAGGTATATATCATAAAAAAATTTGACTAAAACATGAGCATATCATAGCATGAGATGAAATATACTAATCATAAGTAAAATGATCTTCTAGAGTTCAGATTCACCCATTATACCTAATTCTCTTCTAAGTCTCACAAAGGAATCTTCTTTGAGTGGTTTTGTGAAAATATTGGAATTTGGTTTTGGGTGTTGATGTACTCTAGACAAACATCTTTCTTGAGGACATGATCATTAATGAAATGCTGTCTAATATCAATGTGTTTGATACAGAAGTGTTGTACAGGTTATTGGAGAGATGTATAGCACTTTAGTTATCAACCATGATTGGACATGTACCACAATCAATACCATAATCCTTAAGTGTTAGTCTCATCCATAAGACTTGTGCATAACCTAATCCTGCGGTAATGTATTCTGCTTCGGTTGTAGAATGAGATACCAAATTTTGTTTCTTGGAGAACCAAGACACGAGGAAATTTCCTAAAAAATGAGAAGTGCCACTAGTACTTTTCTTATCGAATTTACAGCTGGTAAAGTCAATATCACTAAATGAAACTAGCTCATAAGAGCATGACTTAGGATAAAATAATCCATAGTCAGGTGATTGGTTTAAATAATGAAAAATTTTGTTTGACCGCAATCAAATGTGATTGTTATGGTCGTGATTGATAACGTGCAAATAAACATACCGAAAACATAATATCGGGCCTACTTGCGGTAAGATAGAGTAAGCTACATATCATACCTCGATATTGACGAATGTTTACATCCGTTCCACGTTCATCTTTATCAAGATGTGTTGTGCTCATTGGAGTAAGCTTGGAGGAAGCTGAACCCGTCCCAAAGCGCTTGATCAATTCCACCGTGTACTTTGTTTGGTGGATGAAGATCCCTTGCTCCAATTGACGGATTTGAAATCCTAGAAAGTAGGTGAGATCTCACATGTGGTTCATCTCAAATTCGTCCTGCATCTACTTAGCAAAATCTTGACAAATTGAATAGTTAGTAGAATCAAATATAATGCCATCATCATATACTTGAATTATCAATATGTCATGAATACTTAGTGAAAAGTGTTGAATCAACTTTACCCATTTTGAAACCCAAATCTACAAGAAAATTCTTTAGTCGATCATACCAAGCTCTAGGAGCTTGTGTCAACCCATATAGAGCTTTCTTGAGTCTAAAAATATGATTTGGTGATTTTTCATTTATGAAATCGGGTGGTTGTGAAACATAAACTTCCTCAACTACATGTCCATTTAAAAATGCACTTTTCACATCCATTTGAAAAAGTTTAAAATTCTTGAATGATGCAAATGATAACAATAGACTAATTGATTCTAATCTAGCTACCGGAGCAAAATATTCTTCAAAATCTAGTTACCGGAGCAAAAAATTCTTCAAAATCTATACCTTCTTCTTACCGGTAACCTTGTGCTACCAACCTTGCATTGTTCCGGATGATGAATTCGTTTTCATCGTCTTCTTTTTGAAGATCCACTTTCTTCCAATGACATTGCGGTCTTCCGGAGGAGGAACTAATTCCCAAATTTCGTTCCTTTCAAATTGGATGAGTTCTTCCATAGCCATGATCAATGAGCTATCTTCACACGCGTCGCCAATGTTCTTTGGTTCTATTGTTGAGACGAAAGCACAATGTGTGAATTGCTCTACCATTGACATTGTACGGACACCATCTTCAATATTACCTATCACTTGATCATGTGGATGGTTTGGAACCGTAGCAAATGTCTTGGGTAACCTTAGATCATTTGGAACAAACTCAACTACTTCATCATTAGTATGGTTAGTTGCAATAGAATCATCTAAGTTAACATTATTCAAGGAATCACATAAAAATTCAACATTCTCATCAAGGTGTGACAATGAAACATCAAAATCATCATAAAGTGAAACATGAAGTGATTCTTCAACCGTTAAGGTTCTTTTATTGAATATCCGGTATGCCTAGCTACGATCGGAGTATCCGATAAATATTCCTTCATTGGAATGTGACTTATCCAAATTAACGTGTGTGTTCTTAATAAAGCATTTTGAACCAAAAACACGAAGGCATTTTGTTATAAAATAATTCATAACAAGTTTTGTTTGTACGTGGTCTTACAAGAATCCTATTTAGTACATATCACGTGGTATGAACGGCTTCCGTCCAAAATTGTGAACCAATGCGGCTATCATTAAGCATAGTGCGTGCACACTCAATGAGAGTTCTATTTTTCCTTTCCACGACACCATTTTGTGGTGGAGCACGAGGGAAGGAAAATGTGAGTTATCCCGTTCTCATTAGAGAATAGTTCATTATCAAATTCACATCCATGATCACTACGAATGGTAATAATGGACTTGCCTTGAACCTTTTGAACTTTCTTAAACAAAATAATAAATTTTTCAAGAGCCTCATTTTTGCTATTCAAAAACTTTACCCAAGTATACCTAAAGAAGTCATCAACTACAAGTCCATAAATGCATTTCCTAAGGATGCAACTCTAGGAGACCCAAATAAATTTAGATGTAAAAGCTCTAGAGGCCTAGAAGTAGAAGTTACATTCTTAAGCTTAAATGACGATTTATGAAGCTTGCCTCGTTGGAATGAATTAACTTTTCTTATTGAAAGAAAGTTTCGGAAATCCTCTAACTAAGTTATGCTTGGACAATTTGTGAAGGTGCTTGAAATGTACATGCGATGCCACAAACGTTGTCCATTAATGTGAGCAACCAAGCATTGGTCTTGTTGTGGCATATTCAAAACATAAATGTCTTTTTGGCGTGTGCCACTAAACAAAACACTATCATTAACACTATCAAAAATACTACAAAATCCATCACCAAAGTTAACTTTGTAACCCTTGTCACAAAGTTGGCTTATAGAGACAAGATTGTGATTTAAACCATATACAAGATAAACATTATCTATGAAAGGTTTAGAGAGGTTGCCAACTTTGCCAATTCCTATGATGGAGCCCTTCTCATTGCCTTCAAAAGTGATCATTCTGCCATTCTTGATACAGATAATCTTGGAGAGCAAACTTGGGTCTCCCGTCATATATTTGGAACACCCGCTATCGAGTATCCAACCCTTTCTTTTGCATTTAGAGCAATCTTTTCTCATATTCCCCTTTTTCATCTTCTGGGGTTTCTCATCAGTGTCACTATCTAGCCATGAAACACGTGTATGCTACCTCTCCATTTTCCTCATCCGAGTCTTCGCTACTCGAATTCTCACTTGAATTATCTCATGTTCCAACTAGTCCTTTTTGTTCTCCTTGTACAAGTCTCCCTTTTTGTACTTGGGAGCTTTCCATTTTTCCTAGTTCTTAAGCAAAGGGCAATCCGTATTGATGTGCCCTGGCTTATTACAATTAGGACACAAAGAAGAATTATTAGTGGAAACAAATTTATTCCTCTGTTTGAAGTTAACTTTTCGGTAGAACCGTTGGAACTTTCTTGCTATAAGTGCCATGGTCTTCATGTCCATTTCTTCATCGGAGTCTTTATTATCTGAAGCGGTTTTGAAAGCAATTGTTTTCTTCTTAGGTTTGGATAGAACTCTTAGAGCATTCCTCTCTTCTCTATCCGCCTTCCTAACCTCATAAGCCATGAGGTTTCCTATGAAGACCTCAACCATATATGTGGCCATGTTATTTCCTTCCTCAATGGCCATTGTCTTCTTTTCCCAGTCCGGAGTGACGACCATAATGAGTTTCCTTACCTTTTCACTTGGCTATATACCTTCCCAAGAGCTTCAAGTTCATTCACGATATCCATGAATCTTGCGTACAGGCTAGAGATGTTTTACTTTTCCTGCATTTGAAACATTTCAAATCGTTGTACAAAAACATGAAGTTTTGACAACTTTACCAGGGTTGTCCCTTCACAAGTAATTTGGAGGTGGTTCCAAATTTGCTCATAAATAACCAGGCGTCGGATGTATATCATCCAGGCGCCTGACACACTGTACAGATGTCTGGAAGTATAACTTCAGACGTCTAATTTCTGTCAGACTTCGGAGGCTGAGATAATGGAAGTTCAGCTTGAATTATCCAGACGTCTGGAGTTTATCATCCAGGCGTCTGACACACTTGTGCAGATGTTTCCGATGAGAACTTCAGGCGTCTGTACTGGGTAGGGTTTTGGAGAACTGACTGTGCATGAACACCAGGCGTCTAGAGATCAACCATCAGGTGCCTGGGTAGGCTGAAAAGCTCTATTTCAAGTTTATTTAAGTTCTAACCATATGAGACTCAATGATATATGATCTAAAGTGTTGTGAGTGTTATGAATGAGATTCTATCAAGTCTATTCAAGGCTTAACATGCTAAGTCAACAATGAAGTAAAGAAAGAAAAAGATTTACATATTAATCATCTTCGCTTCCTATTGAGTTCCTTGAAGACTTCCATTGAGCTTGTTGAGTCCAACATTTTATTTCCTTCCGTTCATTCCTTGATTTCCATGCTTCATTCATTGATACCATTACTTCAATGAACCGACTCATCGTCTTCATTTGATATGACTTTATCTATATTGACGATGCTTTCATTAACTACAAAATATGGGGATTAGTCACAATTAATTTTGTTTGCTTATCATTAAAACCACGTTGAGAGATCCAATATTCAACAAATTTCTCTTCATGTTAATTTTCATCTTACATTCTGAGGTCGAAACACATTTTCTCATCAAAATTTTGAGTAGGTCTTTATTAATATTAATATTACCGACAACGGGTTGATTTCACACACATCATAAATTCCCTCTTTAGTAAATCCCTCTCAGCATGCATCCTATCCTATGTATGGTCCTTGTTCTTCTACCCGGCTATTATTTCAACCAGAGAAGATTTGCTGCAATGGCTTTCCTGCCCTCTCGAGTGTTTGTGTGGCTTTTACCCGTTTGGGAGTGTGAGTAATTCATGCTCATACCTATTGGTTTCTGGTCTTTCTCATTAAGATGCTCATACCTATTGGTTGCTATGCACATGGAGTGAATTGCTTTTCACACAGACCCCTCATTTACAAGTTTACCATTCAAAATTTCTACTCTTTTACCCTCCTCTCTCCTTGATAAGCTCGGCCGCCTATCATCTGTCCTAATGAACTCCGCCCCTAGATATAGAAGAAAGATAAAGTGGATAGAGAGAGAGGGATGGGAAGATGGAGGAGGGATGAAATAGAGGGATTGATAAGAATGGGGAAGGCCTGCGCCTATTTGGGTGTGGATGGGTGGGTGGGATGCATGCATTTTACACACAATTGTATCGTAACACATGATGCCGAGTCAGAACAGGGTTTGTTGGTATTATGGTATGGTATTTTTTTGCTATAGTGGTAGTATGCTTTATAGTGTGCATGTGTTTTTCTATTGTTTGTGTATACTGAGTGTATATATATCATACTGTCTGTTTGGGTGTTGGGATGTTTCATCAACTGCAACCAGAATTAAAGCATAACTTGAGGTTTTACCAAGGAAATGAAATTTGGACCCAAAATCACAGGTCAGTTTATATGACAGATGACATTTCCTTTTAGTGGCCGATGAGAATGGGTAAAAAGAAGAACTAGAGATGAAACAGCTTGATATTTAGATAAAGGTCTTGTATTTCCGTCTCATTTTGATGTTGTAAATAAAAAGGATACAGGAATTGTATCCCGTGGTAGGACCTACTTGATCTTGTGATTGTTTGGCACGGGGTGAATGGAAATGCAGCATTTGTTGATAATATAATGGCAAAAGCTCAAATTTATAATGTTCTTCTTGTGTATATATCTGCACCAGAGCTCAATCTATGACGGTTGCTTCATTTGGCTATTCATCAACCCAACACACTGCATATTGATAGGCCCGCAACTGCAAAGATATGGGTGGAGTCCATGGGGTTGTTTCCCTCAAAAATGCTCTTCTGATTTGTGAAATCATGTTGTGAGTTTTCGTGGAAGAATGTCGGACTGAGGTGGTTCTCACTGGCGCATGCTGGCACGGTCCACGCCCGCATGCGAGCCACGGGCCACGCGCGAATGCGGGGTTGTCATCAGCAAACCGCGCGTGACACGTTGATACATACCACGGATGATCTAACTGTATGCAGAATGCACGTGCCGGGTGACTAGAGAACTAGGAAGTGAGGTCGAAGTGGGTCTTGGACTCTGATTAGAACACTGCTCTAGACGGGTTTCTGAATTTGTGGGGATGGAAATATGGCATGCCCAATTGGGAGCCCAATCTGGCTTTGGGCATGCCCATTATCATCCCTAAATTCCATGTATTATAGTCCAAATTTATTAAAGTGGTATTGATCTCTCCAACTATCACTTACACGCTGGGGGGGGGGGGGGGGGGGGGGGGGGTCAACAAGACTCACAAACTAATAGCAAGTGGTTGAACAAAACATAAGAAAAGACGTGAATTTTTCTGATAATCTTTACAAAGCGCTTTCTTTCTTATTTATAGATGTGAGTGGAAGATACGAAGGAATCTTCAGCAGTGGTTGATGAAGGTGATGTAGGAAGATATGTGCCCTCGAGGCAATATATCGAGAGAACATCTTGTTCGAATTTATATGGTATTAATTATCCTAGTATGAATAAAATGGTTTTAAATACTTGGATAATTTCCTTAGACTTAAAGTAAGGTCATACACGTATCTAGATGGAGATCTCGGTTATGGGAAGTGAATGACGGATAGGAACTTAAGTCTTAAAGCGTTCATGGTCATAGATGTGTTGAGCATAGGATATCAGCACATCGGACAGACCATTGTGTCTTTGTCTTAACCTGAAGGGTGATGATGATCTCATAATCGTTTGACCTGGCGAAGTCGGAGAAGAGACATAGGTGCTCGTTGGAGAATGAGTCCATTGTACAACCCAATAAAGAGTTATCAAATGGTTAATACTAACTAAACTGTCGTTGATAACTCTCTAGTGATGAAAGGTAAGTTCGTCGTTAAGACTTGAGGTCATTGTACAAACATGTGCGTGAACGATGTCAGTTAGATCTATGATCTAGCTTCGAGTAATCATTTGCTGAAAGGTCTTAAGTTGGGTAACACTTGAAACGTACGAGGTAAGTAGTGATCAAGAAAGGATTCGTCTCTTTCGTCCATGGGAAGTTAGTATCACAGGTTCAATACGGTTCTTGGTGAAAAAACCTCGGTAGGGGTATGTTGTAAGAAGTACAACATGAACATACCAAAGACCAAAGCATACTGACCAGTGCTAGTTAGTAGGGTTGACAGTTTACCATACTCTAGGCTATGCAGTGACATAGTTTTGACGAAGGGACTACAACTGCGGTATTCATCACGGTCACAGTCAGAGTGATTCCGACGACACTTTTGTCAATGGGTCAATCACGTAATTATGATGTCGAAACAGGGACGACACATGCTGCTCTTGGTCACGGTCGTTTAGGGGTTTCGAGCCCCAACCTGTAGTATAGTCAGGCTGTACGGTCTTACACTGAGCATGGTTTGCGTCTTAGTAATATGAAGAATAAAGGAGGAGTGCACTCGGGTGCAGGGAAATAATTAAAGTCACAAAGAGTTTGAGACAATAAGTCTATACAAAATGGAAATTAATAGTGTCACAAAAGGTTTGCGATATAAGCATTAGGAGAATGCTATGATGGATTATCGCAAAGGATGAAAACATGTTTAAAATATATTGTAAAATATTTGCGAGAATATTTTAAAAGCACAGGAAAGGTTTACATGGGTTTGGGGATAGTCACATTCGAAATCTGTGTTCAAATGGATCGAAAATCGGCTCAAAAGAAGCTGTAAAGCTCAAGATAAAGGATAAATCGCCAGAACTGAGCTTTGCCCAATTTTGGCACAGCCCAACCCGGCTGGGCTGGGCTGGGCTGGGCTGGGCTGGCCCGTCCAGCCTGGGTGGGTGGGTCAAGCCTGCTCGCACATGCGGCGGGTCGAGCCCGCCCAGGCGGGCAGGCTGGCTCAGACTCGAGCCCGCACGTCCCAGTGAGCGCGTCAGGGCCTGCCCACGCGGGCGGGCTCGTTCAAGAAGCTGGGCGTGCCCAGCAGGCGCGCCCAGCAGGCTAGTGGGCCACACATGTGGGGCCCACGACTAGGGTTTTGTGACACCCAAATGACGGCGGTGAAAATCAGCAGTCGGAGACGAGACATAGGTGCTCATTGGAGAATGAGTCCATTGTACAACCCAATAAAGAGTTATCAAATTGTTAATATTAACTATACTGTCGTTGATAACTCTCTAGTGATGATAGGCAAGTTCGTCGTTAAGACTTGAGGTCATTGTACAAACATGTGCGTGAACGATGTCAGTTAGATCTATGATCTAGCTTCGAGTAATCATTTGCTGAAAGGTCTTAAGTTGGGTAACACTTGAAACGTACGAGGTAAGTAGTGATCAAGAAAGGATTCGTCTCTTTCGTCCATGGGAAGTTAGTATCACAGGTTCAATACGGTTCTTGGTGAAAAAACCTCGGTAGGGGTATGTTGTAAGAAGTACAACATGAACATACCAAAGACCAAAGCATACTGACCAGTGCTAGTTAGTAGGGTTGACAGTTTACCATACTCTAGGCTATGCAGTGACATAGTTTTGACGAAGGGACTACAACTGCGGTATTCATCACGGTCACAGTCAGAGTGATTCCGACGACACTTTTGTCAATGGGTCAATCACGTAATTATGATGTCGAAACAGGGACGACACATGCTGCTCTTGGTCACTGTCGTTTAGGGGTTTCGAGCCTCAACCTGTAGTATAGTCAGGCTGTACAGTCTCACACCGAGCATGGTTTGCGTCTTAGTAATATGAAGAATAAAGGAGGAGTGCACTCGGGTGCAGGGAAATAATTAAAGTCACAAAGAGTTTGAGACAATAAGTATATACTAAATGGAAATTAATAGTGTCACAAAAGGTTTGCGATATAAGCATTAGGAGAATGCTATGATGGATTATCGCATAGGATGAAAACAGGTTTAAAATATATTGTAAAATATTTGCGAGAATATTTTAAAAGCACAGGAAAGGTTTACATGGGTTTGGGGATAGTCACATTCGAAATCTGTGTTCAAATGGATCAAAAATCGGCTCAAAAGGAGCTGTAAAGCTCAAGATAAAGGACAAATCGCCAGAACTGAGCTTTGCCCAATTTTGGCCCAGCCCAACCCGGCTGGGCTGGGCTAGCCCGTCCAGCCTGGGTGGGTGGGTCAAGCTTGCTCGCACATGCGGCGGGTCGAGCCCGCCCAGGCTGGCTGGCTGGCTCAGACTCGAGCCCGCACGTCCCAGCGAGCGGGTCAGGGCCTGCCCACGCGGGCGGGCTCGTTCAAGAAGCTGGGCGTGCCCAGCAGGCGCGCCCAGCAGGCTAGTGGGCCACACATGTGGGGCCCACGACTAGGGTTTTGTGACACCCAAATGACGGTGGTGAAAATCAGCAGTCGGAGACGAGACATAGGTGCTCATTGGAGAATGAGTCCATTGTACAACCCAATAAAGAGTTATCAAATTGTTAATATTAACTATACTGTCGTTGATAACTCTCTAGTGATGATAGGCAAGTTCGTCGTTAAGACTTGAGGTCATTGTACAAACATGTGCGTGAACGATGTCAGTTAGATCTATGATCTAGCTTCGAGTAATCATTTGCTGAAAGGTCTTAAGTTGGGTAACACTTGAAACGTACGAGGTAAGTAGTGATCAAGAAAGGATTCGTCTCTTTCGTCCATGGGAAGTTAGTATCACAGGTTCAATACGGTTCTTGGTGAAAAAACCTCGGTAGGGGTATGTTGTAAGAAGTACAACATGAACATACCAAAGACCAAAGCATACTGACCAGTGCTAGTTAGTAGGGTTGACAGTTTACCATACTCTAGGCTATGCAGTGACATAGTTTTGACGAAGGGACTAAAACTGCGGTATTCATCACGGTCACAGTCAGAGTGATTCCGACGACACTTTTGTCAATGGGTCAATCACATAATTATGATGTCGAAACAGGGACGACACATGCTGCTCTTGGTCACTGTCGTTTAGGGGTTTCGAGCCCCAACCTGTAGTATAGTCAGGCTGTACGGTCTCACACCGAGCATGGTTTGCGTCTTAGTAATATGAAGAATAAAGGAGGAGTGCACTCGGGTGCAGGGAAATAATTAAAGTCACAAAGAGTTTGAGACAATAAGTATATACTAAATGGAAATTAATAGTGTCACAAAAGGTTTGCGATATAAGCATTAGGAGAATGCTATGATGGATTATCGCATAGGATGAAAACAGGTTTAAAATATATTGTAAAATATTTGCGAGAATATTTTAAAAGCACAGGAAAGGTTTACATGGGTTTGGGGATAGTCACATTCGAAATCTGTGTTCAAATGGATCAAAAATCGGCTCAAAAGGAGCTGTAAAGCTCAAGATAAAGGACAAATCGCCAGAACTGAGCTTTGCCCAATTTTGGCCCAGCCCAACCCGGCTGGGCTGGGCTCGCCCGTCCAACCTGGGTGGGTGGGTCAAGCCTGCTCGCACATGCGGCGGGTCGAGCCCGCCCAGGCAGGCTGGCTGGCTCAGACTCGAGCTCGCACGTCCCAGCGAGCGGGTTAGGGCCTGCCCACGCGGGCGGGCTAGTTCAAGGAGCTGGGCATGCCCAGCAGGCTAGTGGGCCACACAGGTGGGGCCCACGACTAGGGTTTTGTAACACCCAAATGACGACGGTGAAAATCAGCAGTTTGTGGTTTTTGCGCTACTTTGAGGTACCGTTTGAGGGGTCAAACGAAGTCGGAAATGATCGTCGTTTGTTTCTATGTGATCATTGTTTAGTGCTCTTCGATTTGATATATCATATCAATTGTGAAGCTCAACGGTGATGGAGGGAAAATTCATCAAAGTTTGACATTAGTGTAAGGGAAACTAAATTAATTTTTCCCTCTAATTTCTTGAGTCCCACATTACTCATGAGACGAGAAAGGAGGCCCGGCTCCCTATATATATAGGGGATAACCCCTCTTGAAAAACTCGTACCACGTCTCCGCTTCGAGAGCTCCAAAAAGTTTTGAGCACGCTCGAGCTGAGACTTAAAATTATTCCCTCCTCCTTAAATTCTTCTGTTCCTACGTTCAAGTCCTAGCAAGACGACAAGGAGGAATGGATCGGATCCAAAGTCTTTGACGCGGATCGTGCTCAAGTGTAACTTTCTTCGACAGTGATTGGCTTGGAGGCGCGGTGTTGGGTCGTTTAGGGTGGTCTGGTCTTGGAAGCGCGGAGGCGGCTTGCTTTGGGGGAGCAAAAGAAGGTTACTAAAAACGACGCTTCGTATTCTGTGGAAAGGAAGTTCCGGGTATGTTTTCTTTTACGATATTTTCATATATTTTTGCACTATTTTAGATCTATCTTTGGGGTTAGTCAGACCCACCCCAAGATAGTAGATTTTCCTGGTTCAGGTTAATAAATCCTTAGTGCTATCATTAAGTAGTTTAATGACATTTTTATTCCGATGTGTTTTCTTCTTCTATCATCCGTCTGCTGTAAGATGGTGATAGATTTTATGCCCTGAGGGTCTGGAGAAACCTTTCAGGTGAGTGGTCTTCAGCAGTGGCCATCAAAGTTAAGTGGGTTGAATTATCTTTCTTGCCTTTTTAGTGGAGACGCTTGTCCTTTAGTGGCGGCGCTATAGTGTTGCTATAGTGTTGTTGCTGCGTTGCTACAATATTGCTACAGTCTTGCGTCTTTGTTTGTCTGGTGGTGCCTGCGTATGCTTCGCTTAGTCATCAAGTCTGAGTGATGCCAAGATGTCAGAATCAACTGACTGGTCTCCGTCTCCAATGTCCAGTGGGGAATCTTCATGCTCTTTCCGGTATTCTTCTTGTGAAGTTGTCCCAATTCTTCCCAATTTTAGGGATTCTAGGAAATCATTAACCTTTTTAATTCTCTCTTGTGAGGGTTCAAATCTGTTAATTAACAGAATTGTTCTTCCCTCGTGGACAGAGTGTGCTCCAAAGCTATCCAGATTCATAGCTTCTTGAAAGAATTCTCAAGCAGCTTGTAGTCTTTCATTTTCTTCATTAAAATCCTTTTTGCTGAACTTGACAAATGTGCTTAGGGTCGTCGAAGACTTTGTGTAGTTTCCATATCTCAACAGCAGGTTAGAGTCTAATATATTGCATTTTCTCCCATATGCTTCAGATTCTGAACATGAATATGGATATCTACGGCCAACACAGCCAAGCAATCAACTCCAACACCTAGGACCAACATCATAACCCAACAAAAAGACCAACACATACGGCCAACAACAAGCCAAGCAACCAACACCAACACCCACGACAAACACCATAATCCAAGAATAAGGCTAATACCAAGACCAACACCCATCACCAACAACAAGCCCAACACCATTACAAATCCAACAACATGCCCAATCGCCAACAGCTGACAAGTCCACCAACAAGCCTATAAACCCACATACGAGTGCTTAGTTTATCATCATCGTAAGCAGGAAAGGAAAACACAATTTTAAAACCAAAACTAGGATTAAATTGATTTATTGAAGGTTGTCGGTTGAGTGGGGATATTTCATTGAACAGTTGGCGGGCAACACATGGCGGAGAAATCCGTGAAGAGCGGAGGAAGAGGATCTCGTGCGGGAAGGAGCTCAGAGGCAGCTTGGGACATGGCTAGCTTGGTAGGGCGTCACAGTGGAAGATGGGGATTAGTGAGAGAAGAGGGAAGAAGAGAGAGGGGGTGCAATTGAGGGGCAAGGGGGAAGAGTCTTGGCAGGCTTGCCGAGAATGGAGGGCTGAGCGACGGAGTTTGCGGCAGTGCACGTAGCACCGGGGGAGGTCGGGCTAGAAACATGGGATGAGGGGAGCTGTGAGTGGGCGGCGTGAGGCTGAGAAGTGGCACACACAAGGGGTTGCGTTGGGTTCTCAGTGAAAGGAAGAGGGGAGAGGGTGCTCTGTTGAAGAGAGTGAGGGGGGGTAATTTTTATTAAAGAAGAAATTAATTATTACGGGGTTTTGTAATATTTAGGTAATTAAGTGATGTTAGATCTCGTAAGTGGGAAGTATAAGGTGGGTTAGATCACTGCATGACTTGGAGGGTGATTAAGGGATATGTTATTTAGTTAGGGTAATGGTTAAGGTAAATTTAGTTTTACAGTTTTACAATTTTCGAGAAAATAATTGAAAATTACAGAAAAATATTAAAAAATTATATGGATATTCTTAAAATAATACTAACGGTTTCAAGCTGTCACACTTCGCCATCAGAGAGTTTTCCATCTCCAGTCGAGGTTTCCTTCAATAGAGAGGGTGACCACCCCCTCAAGGGGATGTGAGAAAATGTGGTGGAATCTGGGCCGAAGAGGCCGGATAGGGTTGCATCTGTGGTAGGGAGACGGTGGCCATGTCGTTATGGTGCCTCGGGCTATGTGATCTGCTCCTCACCGGTCCATTATTGAGGCTAAGCCATGTCCTCTAGTGGTCCATGTAGACTCAAAGGACGAGATCGAATCCCACCACCATGCCTTGCCTAAGTGACTGCGGAAGGGGAAGGAAAAGGTAGATGAAGGGACGTCTACTGAGCCACCGCAAAAGAAGATTATGGTGGTGGCCTCCGCATAGGCGTCAGGTTCATCACCCCTTGAGGCATGATAGGCTAAGGCCTCCCAACTTGGTGGGGGCCCAAAGTTTGCCGGCAAGGCATCGAACCAGGCGGCGGTGCCCAAACGTGAGACGGGTAATGATGCTGAGCTTCTCGGTATATGGATGCTCGATTATATGTTAAAGGAGACCGGGAGAGTGGTCGGTCTTCTCAGGCTAAGGATCAACGGGTTTGCTCTAGCATTCCAGTGATTAAGTCAGGTATGCTCCGTTGTTACTGCTGGTTTTCATGCTTTGGATTTGTTCTAACTTTTCTCCTTTTGATTAGGGTCAAGCAGAGCTGTACCGCTACTTTCACAGCCTCCACCTCTGCACGGATTAAGCCCAATATCTAGATGAGAAGATTGACCTGCTCTGGGAGCTGGCCTGCCTAAAGGATGTGAAACTGCTGGAGGCAAGGGTCCTGCTGCAACGGGCTGAGGCAAAAAAAAAGAGGAGCTGAGGACAAAGACTGTCCAAGTGGCAAGGGCCCACCACGTCAAGCTAGGGAAGGCCAAGGCTCAGGTCGACCTTACCTTTAAAGCTGGGGTGCAGTATGGAAGTACACCTTCCTGAAGACACACCCTGCTCATACCAGCATGCTCTCCTTTTTGGAGGATGAGGACGTCGCCCCTGCTGATGTTGTTGGGACCTTTATCGAATCCCCTGAGGGCAAAGCTGCCCCTGGCAAGGATGAGCCCGCTTCAGGGTGAAACATGTAATTTTTGCTTTTGTGTTTGTACGTCGCGTGGCAAAAACTTTTGTAACGTTTGTCAAAATGAATGAAAACTCTTTATCCAATTGTTGAAAATCCCAACTGTTGAAATTACTTACTATTGTCAATACTTCGTCTTTGTGCTTTGTCTTTTGCGATGTTTTTGTGTGGCAATCTTGAGCTCGGGAGACTACAATTGGAGCCGACCCGCCTTGTGCACAGTGTATTCATACTAGGCCCCTTAGTCTGTTGAGCGAGTGGTATGTATCAAGGGTATCGCTCTGATATCATTGCAACGCTGTTAAGGCCCATCACATGGTGTCGTAGACTCATCACACGATCCCTCATGAACTTGTTTTAAGGAATGCCTCTCAACAACGCCCAACCCATCATAAGATCCACATATTATCTGGACTTGGTACGGTAAGAGCGATTACTTCGAGGCAGCTCATAACACAAGAACCCATACTTAAGCATCAATAAGCTCTGATTCCACTGAAGGATTTTGTACGATCCTTAGGGCTCAAAATCGATGTATGGCCTAAGTCAGGCAGACGACGAAAATGAATAAGCAGCATAAACTTAAAATACCAGAATCTATACTATCTCAGGGTGGGTCTGACCAACCCCTAAAGATAAATCTATAAAACTATCGCAATAATAAACGCATGAATAATAAAGGGCATACCGTTGTTCTGCACGTTAGCAGAACGTCGATCCTCACGAACCAATGCCCTACGTTGGGGCTGAACCGCTTTCCAATGTTAAACCGCGTCTCGAGGAGAGCAACACCCTTGTTACTGAGCCAACCACGCGCTCCAGAAAGTTTCACCACGAGAAGATCCTCTGTCGAGACTTCAGATCTGATCCAAACTCCTTCGGAGCCTTACTAGGGCCCTAACAGGAGCAGAAAAGAAAGAGGGTGAATGACGGAATAATATTTTGGCCTATTCGATCTAGGTGTACCCTTAACTTTTGAGAGCTCCCTTGATCTAAGGCTTGGTACGAGTTTCAAGGAGGAGAGTTAGCCCCTATTTATATAGGGAGCTGGCCCCTCTATTCTCAAAATATCCGATGTGTGACTTACCAATTAGGAGAAAAATTAATTACAAGTTTGCCCTCTATAAAGGCCAAAATTTAACTAATTTTTCCTCTCTCACCGTTGAACTCCGGAAGATATATCTTATATCAAATCGAAGAACATTGAATGTTGAATGCATAAAAAAACGGTGCGCGATTGTGAGTTCGTTACCTTCAAACGCACATGCGAAGTTGGCTCCCCTCAAGTGTTTTTCGCAAAAACGCAGCTGCCAAGGGTTTTCACAAAACCCTAAGCGAAGTGGGCCCCACCGTACAGCCAGATGCATGCGTATTGTCGGGACCACCCTGACTGTGTCCGTCATAAATGCCATAATTTTAGTCCATTCACCATCACTATGTTGCTTAGCCAAGCCTACGGTAGGGTCTGATGGGGTTTGAGGGACCCTTAGGGCACATTTCTATGCACGTCCTACGTCGGTCGAACGATAGAGGCAAAAGAAAATCATGCAGCGAATGTTAAACTATTTAACATGTAACCCTAAGGATATCAAGACCCTAGCCAGGATCTCTACTATCTTGAGGTGGGTCTAACCACCCCCAGATAGATCTAAGCTACTGCAATAGTATAAATTCTATGCTTAATTAAACTACATACCTGAAACCTGCTTGTACTGGCAAGGTGTACCGAACCGCGTCCCGAGCCGCTCCCCGTTCCAAGCTGAACCACTTCCAGAACCGGTCCTGGTCCTGAGCCGTACCGCACCACGTCCCGAGGCGAGCAACCCCCTTGTTGCTGAGCCAACCACGCAACCGAAGAAAGTTTCACTTGAGTGGATCCTCTGTCAAGACTCGGATCGATCTGAGCCACTTCGTGGCTTTGCTAGAGCCCTTCAGGAGCAAGGCCGAAATTTAGGGAGAGGAAAAAAATATTTATTTTAAGCTTAGATCCGAGCGTGCTCCAAACTTTTGGTTTCCGCCAGATCTAGAGCTTGGGACGAGTTTAGAGGAAGGGGCAGACCCTTATTTATATAGGTGGCTGACCCCTCTCCTTTACTCCATTTTGATGTGGGACTAAAGTTTTGGAATTAATAATTCAAGTTAGTTTGCCTTTCATAAAGGCCAAACTTCCATGAATTTTAACTCCCTCACCATTGAGCTTCACATTTGATACAACCTATCAAATTGAAGGGCACTGAACGGTGAACGCATAGGAAAAAACGACGATTCAATCCGAGTCCGTTTGACCCCTCAATCGATCGTCCAAAGATCATCCCAAACTGATTTTTCGTCCAAAAACCAGCCGTCACAATCTGCACGCTGCCCTAGCCCTGCGTGGGACCACCTGTGCATGCCAGCTGGCAGGGCCCAGCCAGGCTGGGCGCCTGGAGCCTGCCTGGGTGCTGCCCAGGCCTGGGTAGGGCTGTTGACGAACAGAACGTTCGACGAACTACTCGTGAACAAGCTCGGTACATGTTCGTTTACGTTCGTTTAGGAAGCTTAATGAACAAGCTTGAACAGAATTTTAGAGCTCGGCTAGTAAACGAACAGAGCTTGAACGTAATCGTGTTCGTTCATTTATGTTCATGAACAAGCTCGTTAAGTGTTCGTGACAAGCTCGTTAAGTGATGTTCATGAACAAGCTCGTTAAGTGTTCGTGAACGAACATGTACCGAAAATAGTAAATTTAGACAAATACTATATTTTTTATTATGCTTGGAATGGATGCATGTAATGGGATATATGGAGCTATTATGCTGGATTTGTTTGTTTTTGTCCTGCAAATATTTAATCCTTTTATTTAATTGATTAAATCATTGACAATAATGTTTAAATATTATTATTCCTGATTAAAAAATTAACGTTCGTTTGTTTGTTTGAAAATCTGTTCATGAACAAGATTGATTTGTGTTCACGAACATGTTCCTGAACATGTTCGTGAACAAGCTCGATAAGACTTGTTAACGGACAGAATGTTCGATTAACTACTCGTGAACAAGCTCGGTAAATGTTCATTTACGTTCGTTTACGTTCGTTCGGTAAGCTTAACGAACAAGCTTGAACATGTTTTTAGAGCTCGGTTAGTAAATGAACAGAGCTTGAACAAGGATTTTGTTCATGAACAAAACCAAGCTCATTGTTCAAGCTCGTTTAAGCTCGTTCGTCAACAGCCCTAGGCCTGGGCCAGGCGCCCTGGCCCAGGGCGCCTGGGCCTGGCGCCCAGGCGGGTTAGGCGCCCTGGCCCCAGGCGCCCAGGGCACCCAGGCCTAGGGCGACTGGGCTTGGCCTGGCGCCCAGGGCGCCCCAGGCCCAGTGCCTGGGCCTGGGCGCCCAAGGCCAGTTTAGCCTGGGCTGTCCCATGCCCAGTTTGGGCATAGGCAAGGCCTATAGTGGTTTTTGACGGTTTTGGGCATATCTCGTGCATTTGGCGACCGTTTTGGATGTCGTTCGAACCTGTGTTTAGACCGGGACATTCCCGTCTTACAGGTAAACCTTTTCTCACGTTTATTTCATTAAATATGGTCGTAAACAATTTACAACACATTTAACTCTGTTTGCATCATATGCAAAATAGTCCTTATCTAAGCTTAAAATCTCCCACTTGCACTCAGGATCATTTATCTTGAATGCAGAGGCTAACTCCAACTCTTTGCAGTTTTCTATCTCTTGCATCAAATGCTTATACTTCCTAATTTCTACCTATTACTAGACGAAGGTCCCACTCTTTGTGAGACCCTACAGCCTGACCCTACTATAGGTGGGGTTCTAAGCCCCCAGACGGCAGTGACCACGAGCAGTAGGTTCCGTCCCTGTTTCAGTATCATACTTATGTGGTTAACTCATTGACATGAGTGTTGTCGGGACCACCCTGACTGTGTACGTGATGAATTCCGCAGTTTTAGTCTCTTCGTCTAAACTATGTTGTTTAACCTTAAGCCTAGGGTGCGGTCAAACTGTCAACCCCAATTGCTCGAAGCCGGTTAGTCTCCATCGACCTTTAGTTAAATAATGTTGGACATCGTCCAACATACTCTGGCCAGAGTTTTCACTAAAGACCGAACTAACACTACGACACAGACTCCCATTGAACAGGGAGAGACGAATCCTATCTTGGTCATTACTCTCCTCGCACGTTTCAAATGTCACCCAACCAAAGACCTTTCGACAGGCCTTGCCTCAAAGCTAGGTCAGAGATCTAAGTGACACCGTTTACGTACAGATTCATACAATGACCTCAAGTTAAAAGACCGAACTAACACTACGACACAGACTCCCATTGAACAGGGAGAGACGAATCCTATCTTGGTCATTACTCTCCTCGCACGTTTCAAATGTCACCCAACCAAAGACCTTTCGACAGGCCTTGCCTCAAAGCTAGGTCAGAGATCTAAGTGACACCGTTTACGTACAGATTCGTACAATGACCTCAAGTTAAAAGACCAACTCGCCTATCATCACTAAGAGTTATTATTGATAGATTGGTCAATCATAACCATCCGATAACTCTTATTGGGTTGTTCAGTGAACTCTTTCTCCAATGAGCACCTGTGCCTCGTCTCCGACTTCGCCAAGTCAAACGACCATGAGATCATCGTCACCGCTACACGGTAAAGATAAAGACACAATGGTCTATTTGATGTTTCAATATCCTTTTCTCGAAACATCTACGACCATGAACGTTTCTAGACTTATGCTACAAACGGTCAAGCATTTCTACATGATTGAGATCCTCATCTCGATACATGTTTGACCTTGCATTAAGTCTCATGACTTTACCTAAGTTTCTAATGATAACTACATTATGATTTAACTTAGATAAATACTTACCATACAGCTTACTGTAATTTTGAACAAGACGTTTGAACAATTACACAGAGATAAATTGCATCGAGGGCATACATCTCCCACTTGCACTCGGGCACATTTATCCTGGTATCGCATACCGCAGTTACACATAAGTCTTTCCAGACTTCACGTGGTAGAGCCTTCGTGAGTGGATCTGCTAAAACGTCTACTGTAAAGACTTAAAGGGGTTTCTATGTTTATCTTAGACCATACATTTGAATCTCATCCAAACAATCCTTTTAGTCCCTTGGAATCCATAATATTTAATTTTTTTGGATCTCATCTGGCTCATCGTACCTTACGAGAATAATCCATAATAAGTTTTACTGGTCGTTTAGATGTTTCATAATCATTTTAATAAAGTGTCAAACTCTTTGACTACTTTGTCAAACCTTATGTCCAGCCTCTTGATGCCTCCATGTATTTTGTTCACTCTCACTGACCTTGAAAACTCTCTGGTCAATTCATATAAGTTCGTTCTTCTAAATCATATCTAGAAAACGAACTATAAATGAATGCTCCAGTTTTCATGGTCATCATGAGCATTTACATCGAGTTCGGTCCGAGTAGATCTGTACAAATCTGTTAGCGAGACAGTTTCATCATAATCCGTTTAAAGGAGTTAGGATGGAAAACGTTCTCAGCCAACACAAGTTGTACTTCACTACTTTCTTTCTGCACCTATCTTCTAACTTGAAGATTTTCTTGCAGTCGATAAGAACCACTTTCTTTTGGGCACATAAACTAAAGTCAATACTTTAATATGTGCATGGACCTTTTCACATTTCATCAAGTTATTAGTCAGAGTCCCTACTCCGAATTGCATCCTGAAAGTTGACTAAGTCATCATCAATTATGATGTCTAACTCGACTCTTCGTCTTACGAGACTCAAGTAATCCTTTAACTTCCTAACGCTTGATTTTAATGAATAACTTATTGATAAGATCCTCGTAGAACCTTATCAAAACCTAGGCATTTCTATCTAGGACTTAACCCAGAGGGAGGATTATAACTCAGAGTCACCTGCCATGCATCGCACCATGTCTAACAAAGTGCGATTCATGCTCTCTAACACACCGATGTGTTAAGAGACTTGACCTGAGAGAAAATCACATTTTCTTTTTAATTTATTTTTCAATTTACGCAAGATTTATACAGCTAAGTATTTGACTCTTCGATCTGACTAAATCAGTTTAAACACTTCTGTCATTTTGTTCTCTATTTTATCAGACTTGTGTTTCATCAAGAATACGTGTCGTAATAAAATAAGTATAACTCATCTAGGCTAATTTAGACTTAGGTCTGAATACATCCGTATGTATAAGACCATGAGTTCTCCAACTTATTCTCCCACTTTCTCACAGAAGGTGTTGGGACATCATACCTTTGAGACAAGATTCACAAGTGTCAACAGACTTCATAATACGAGAGGTCAGACCCCTCTTTATGTGACATATGAAACTTAGTCTCTTTGGTACGGCCTAGTCTATTTTACCATATAAGTTTTGTTATTATCTTGTGTATTCATGTATTAACATTTAATACATTATCGTTATACAAATTAATCACATAAAACATTACTTCAGAAGCAAGGTGACGACATTCGTCAAAAATGTGTTTGACATCCTACATGGTCCAAGAAACAACAATTGTTCCTTTTTCCAACACGTAGATAATCTATATATTTTATATAACGGTTATCCTGAAACCGTGACATCAAATATGTCACATTTTCAGTTCCTCCTACTTATGCATTTACTAATGATAAATAAAACTATCTTTCTCAATTGACTTTCCTTAGTACCTTCTTTCTTTTTCTAAATCTCATTTAGATATTACGTGTCTCAACAAATTATTATCTGTACAAGCACCTAACGTATCCAAACACTTGAGCTTCACAACCTTGAGTTGACTCAACAAGTTGCTTGACTCAAGATCCGATTTGGATACATGGTTTTATACCGCTCATGCACTCATATTCGATTCAAACAATTTGATCGAATTTTCAAACCTTGCGGATCGAAATCGTTTCCCATACAACCTTGAGTTGACTCAACAAATTGTATGGAGAAACATGCTTTTGAACATCAGTATGTTCGAGCTGCCCTTTAAAGAGGCGAGTGACATGTAGCGTGCATTAATTTGTTAGACCCAGAGCTTAAGGAAATCGTCGTCCTTAAGTCTGTGATTAAGAAGGTCATTTTAATGTCAACGAGAACATAGTTTAGTCTATCAATTAGAATTTGAGTTAATATTCCATTAATCAACTATTTTGACCAGTTACCTTATTCTCTTAGAATATTATGTTTTTGATTCCATCGGTAAACATATAACTACCCCAGTTTAGCATATGTTCAATATTAAATATAGATAGAATGGATTTTTATCTAACTATATCCTCCCACTATTTTTGCGATCATTTAAGCCTTAATAATAAACGATTAAATTAAATTAAATTAATGGGTAAGAGATCCAACCACCCTGAGTCTCACAACCTTGAGTGTGCTCAACAAATTGCTTGACTCTGCGATTGGGAGATGACTCTTCATCAATCATATCATATATGATTCTCTTATTGGTTTTTACCCCTAGCCACTTATGATCATGGGTATGCTCATCCAAATTATAATGACTAGCCTAGTCGGGCCCTTGTTTTTGTGTCTAGCTTAACTTACGCCGGCGCTCGGTGTATTCACGACACGACGGTTTTGGTCAAGTCTAGACTACATCTCATGTTTTGAGAAGTTGGTTTCAATAAAGTGTCTATGACATAGCTTGAGTGTGCTCAACAACTATATCAAAGAACCTATAGTTGCCAACCTTTAAAACAATAAGGGCTGCGGCTAATCTTGAAAAAGATTATTAACGTATTAGACTTAGGTATAGTCCATGGTGTCATATAATCATGATTCGCATCATTACGGTCCAGCGGAACACGGCCAGGGAATTGACTAAGCCAGGATCACTTATCCATTAGGCTAGCTAGGGTGATCCAACAAACTTAGCCAAACACATTGACCGGATCATGGTCCATTGAATGAAACTTGTCATTTTTATATGCGTGCCGTAGCCTAAAAGCTTGTATTAGAACTAGTTAATCCTATCAACTAGTGAATCCTAAAATTCAAAATTAATTACGATTTGTTAATAACTTTTATTAAGTCTTTATCAAGTATAAGGAATGATTTATAGAGGTGCTATCCTAATCGTCCATTAGGCATTTAAAAAATTTTTAAATCATAGCAGAAGCAATCTAAAAATTATCTTATAATTATTAGACGGCTTTTAATGGCTAACCTAACAAGGTCTTCTTGTGTTATCAAATAAGCAAGAATAAAACATAGCCATTACAACCTAATAAAATCACATGAATTAAGTTTATAATTATCACATAATTAATTTTATGTTTCTAACAAACATAACTTGCAAATTTATCACATAAGCAAAATTTTAAAACATAAAAATTTTATCTAATAAAATTAATTGTTTCACGTTCAAAAAATTATCACATAACTTTAATACATGAACTTTATGTTTTAAAAATTATCAAATTTAAAATTTTAAGCATCATTCAAACATACTTTATCTAATAAAATTTTACAGCTTACATATTCAAAAATTATCATATAATTTTATTGCATAAACATGTGTTAAGAATTATCAAATTAAAATTAAAATTAGCATGTTAAGAAATTTTTATCACATAAAATTTAAAGCATCTAAAGAATTTTTTCCATTATTAACATTTATCACATAAAGCCAAAACAGATCTTTTATGTATTTAAAAAGTATACTATTGCATTTATAAATTGCAGTCCCTAGATCAGATGCAGACCTTGGCTCTGATACCACTGATGGGTTTTGAGGGACCCTTAGTGCACATTTCTATGCCCGTCCTACGTCGGACGGACGATAGAGGCAAAAGAAAATCATGCGGCGGAAAAATGTTAAACTATTTAACATGCAACCCTAATGATATCAAGACCCTAGCCAAGATCTCTATTATCTTGAGGTGTGTCTGACCACCCCCAGATAGATCTAAGGTACTGCAATATTATAAATTCTATGCTTAATTAAACTATATACCCAGAACCTTGCTTGCATCGGCAAGGTGTACCGAACCGAGCCGCTCCCCGTCTCGAGCTGAACCGCTTCCCGAACCACTCCTGGTCCCGAGCCAAACCGCTTCCCGAACCGCACCACGTCCCAAAGCGAGCAATCCCCTTGTCGCTGAGCCAACCACGCGCCGAAGAAAGTTTCACTTGAGTGGATACTCCGTCAAAACTTCGGATCCGATCCGAGCCTCTTCGTGGCTTTGCTAGAGCCCTTCAGGAGCAAGGCAGAAATTTAGGGAGATGAGAAAAATATTTATTTTAAGCTTAGATCCGAGCGTGCTCCAAACTTTTGGGAGCCGCTCAGATCTAGAGCTTGGGACGAGTTTAGAGGAAGGGGCATGCCCTTATTTATGTAGGCGGCTGACCCCTCCCCTTTACTCCACTTTCGATGTGGGACTACAGTTTTGGAGTTAATAATTCAAGTTTGGCCTTTCATAAAGGCCAAACTTCCATGAATTTTAACTCCCTCACCGTTGAGCTTCACATTTGATATAACTTATCAAATCGAAGGGCGCTGAACGGTGAACGCACAGGAAAAAACGGCGAGTCAATCCGAGTCCGTTTGACCCCTCAATCGATCGTCCAAAGATCATCCCAAACTGATTTTTCGTCCAAAAACCAACCGTCACAATCTGCACGGTACCATAGCCCTGCGTGGGGCCACCTGCGCACGCCAGCTAGCAGGGCCCAGCCAGGCTGGGTGTCTGGCAGCCAGCCTGGGCACTGCCTAGGCCTGGACCAGGCGCCCAGGCGCTAGGTGCCCAGGCCCAGGGTGGCTCGGTGCCCAGGCGCCAGGCGCCCAGGCGCCAGGCGCCCAGGCCCAGGGCGCCTGGCCCAGGCAGGTCAGGCACCCTGGCGCCAGGGACCCAGGGCACCCAGGCCCAGGGCGCCTGGGCCTGGCCCAGCGCTCAGGGCACCCCCAGGCTGGGCCTGCGCGCCCAAGGCTAGTTCGACCTGGGCTGTCCATGCCCAGTTTGGGCATGGGTAAGGCCTATAGTGTTTTTTGATGTTTTTCGGCATATCTCGTGCATTTGGCGTCCGTTTGGACGCCATTCGAACCTGTGTTTAAACTGGGACATTCCCGTCTTACAGGTAAACTTTTTCTCGTGTTTATTTCATTAAATATGATCGTAAAAAATTTACGACACACTTAACTTTGTTTGCATCATATGCAAAATAGTCCATGTCTAAGCTTAAAATCTCCTACTTGCACTCAGGATCATTTATCCTGAATGCAGAGGCTAACTGCAAACTCTTTGCAGTTTTCTATCTCTTGCATAAAATGCTTATACTCCCTAATTTCTACCTATTACTAGACGAAGGTCTCACTCTCTGTGAGACCCTACAGCCTGACCCTACTACATGTGGGGCTCCAAGCCACAGACGGCAGTGACCACAAGCAGCAAGTGACGTCCCTGTTTCAGTATCATACTTATGTGGTTAACTCATTGACATGAGTGTTGTCGGGACCACCATGACTGTGTACGTGATGAATTCTGCAGTTTTAGTCTCTTCGTCTAAACTATGTCGTTTAACCTCAAGCCTGGGGTACGGTCACACTGTCAACCCCAATAGCTTGAAGCCGGTTAGTCTCCATTGATCTTTAGTCAAATAATGTTGGACATCTTCCAACATACTCTGGCCAGAGTTTTCACTAAAGACCGAACTAACACTACAACACTAACTCCCATTGACCAGGGAGAGACGAATCCTATCTTGGTCATTACTCTCCTTACACGTTTCAAATGTCACCTAACCAAAGACCTTTCAACATGCCTTGCTTCTAAGCTAGGTCAGAGTCTAAGTGACACCGTTCATGTACATGTTTGTACAATGACCTCAAGTTAAAAGACCAACTCGTTTATCTTCACTAAGAGTTATTATTAACAGATTGGTCAATCATAACCATATGATAACTCTTGTTGGGTCGTTCAATGAACTCATTCTCCAATGAGCACATGTGTCTCGTCTCCGACTTCGCCAAGTCAAATGACCATGAGATCATCGTCAGCACTACACGGTGAAGACAAAGACACAATGGTCTATCCGATGTTTCGATATCCTTTTCTTGAACCATCTACGACCACGAACATTTCTAGACTTATGCTACAAACGGTTAAGCATTTCTACATAATTGAGATCCTCATCTCGTTACATGTTTGACTTTGCATTAAGTCTCATGACTTTACCTAAGTTTCTAATGATAACTACATTATGATTTAACTTAGATAAATACTTACCATACAGCTTACTGTAATTTTGAACAAGATGTTTGTACAATTACACAGAGATAAATTGTCTCGATGGCACACATCTCCCAGCATGGTCGACTGTCAACCTTAATAGCTTGAAATCGGTTAGTCTCCATCGTTCTTTAGTTTATTAATGTTCAATTTCTTCCAACATACTTTGGCCAAAGTTTTTACTAAGGACCAAACTAACACATACGACACTAATTCTCCATAAACGAGAGAGACGAATCCTCTCTTGGTCATTACTCTCCTCGTACGCTTCAAGTGTTACCCAACCAAAGACCTTTCGACAAGCCTCGCCTCGAAGCTAAGTCAGAGATTTAAGTGACACTGTTCATGTATAGGTGTGTATAATGACATCAAGTCTAAGGACCAACTTGCCTATCATCCCTGAGAGATATCATTGACAGATGAGTTTATATTAACCATGTGATAACTATCATTGGGTCGTTCAGTGAACTCATTCTCTAATGAGCACCTGTGTTTCGTCTCCGACTTCGCCAAGTCGAACGACCATGAGATCATCGTCACCAATCCATGGTGAAGCCAAAGAAACAATGGTATATCCAATGTATCGATATCCTTTTCTCGAAACATCTACGACCACAAACGATTTTAGACTTATGCTACAAGTGGTCAAACACTTCTCCATGATCGATATTTTCATCTCATTACTTGTTTAACCTCGCATTAAGTCTTGGGACTTTACCTAAGTTCAAATGAAGACTACATTATTATTTACTTAGGAAAATTTTTACCAAACTGCTTACTGTTATTTCAAACAAGATGTTTGTATTAGAGATAAATTACCTCGAGTGCAAACACATCGCCCAACATTGTAACCCTGAATTCTCTTACCTTGTGGTAGACTCGGCTCAAAGCTTTGAGGTCAGGTTAGATGGATAGCTAGACCTAAGGACAATAATGTCTATGTTGGGACTTCTGAGGAAGGTATCAGCGGGGACCCTAGCCTGAGTTGTAGGTTTGGCAGAAGGAGATATCACGATCTCATTTCGGCTGTTGACATGAGGTTCTCCATGATAGAGGGCCCTGGCAAGGTTTTGCAAGGTCAAGATTTTTCCCATTTATCTTTAAAAGATGAGACAAATGTCACAGAAAAACGATGGTGTATTTGATGGCTGATCGCTCCGGAATGTAACCCAAAGAACGGTTGTAGTTTTACCGCAAGCGCACGGTATAGTGGCGAGCGGGTTATCGAACACAGGGAGGACGAATGACCGTGCTTGTTCCAATCAACCTGGCTATTAAGAAGAGAGAAATTTGCCTTTGGCGATCCTGTCACAATCGTCAGACAAAGTACGGAAATATCAAATCAAATAAAGAACGTCTAGGGAATGGGGAATTTCCGCTACTCACCATATTTCGTAAATGTGGTTCATTGGTATCAAAATTGCTAGAGTAAAATTTTGGATGAACTAGTTGCAACTGAATGTAGAACCTAGCTCACGCTCTCGCGCTGTTGCCGGTCTATAGCTATCCTAGGTTCGGGTCCAATCTCTTGCAAACCCTAGCCTAGGCAAGCTAGCATTAGGATCAACATCATCGTTCAATCGCGCCCCGAGCCCACTCTCGTGCAAACTTGGGCCACGACCTTGGTTGGAATAGTTCCTACCCGTCCAATCTCTTGCAAACGGGTATCGGCATGGAATTGCAACCGGAAACCCTAGTATCGGTCCAATCTCTTGCAAACCGATACTACGGAAATTCGATTCCAATCCAATTCGGATTTCTAGGGTTTCCTACCGAATTGGGATCCAATCTCTTGCAAATCCCAATCGGTATGAATACCTAGCTATCCGTAGTAAATCGATCCCAATCTAACCCTAATAGCAATTCTAGCAAAATTCCTACCAATTCATCACAAATATGAAATTGGGCTCGTAGGGTTCATCCCCACGCCCCAAGACGTGGAGACTACTCACAATTCATAGCACAAACACAAAAATAATCAATGAAATTAATAAGAGAATTCATCATAATATTGAGATATGCAATAAAAATAGAATTTTTTAGAGAAGAGAAGGGCAAACCAATGGAGTTCTTCAAATAATTCAACAAAAATCAACTTTTGTCTCCTAAGAGAAAAAGCTCTCCAAACTAGGGTAAAAACAGGGGTTAAATACCCCCCAAAATCGTCCAAAAAACTGTGACCAAAATGCCCCTGCGCAGCCTGAAATCCGCAATTTTCGCTACAGGCAGCGCGTCGCACTCGGCCGAGTGACAAAAGTCGCTCGGCCGAGTGAGAAACCCTGTAAATTTCCAGTAAGTCTGGGTCTTCGGGGGTCCTCACTTCGGTAGTCGCTCGGCCGAGTGAGTTGTCGTCACTCGGCCGATGGCTTCTTGGTACTCGGGCGGTCGGCATTTGCCACTCGGCCGAGTGGGTCTTCTGAAGCTCAGGCAGACGAAAAACAGTAAGTTGGCGATTTTTGACATGCGTCGTCTGGGTGCCACTCGGGCGGACGGGATCTCGTCACTCGGCTGATGTGGCTTCCGATGCTCGGCCGAGTGCACGTATGAAACGTATCCGATCTGGTCGGCCGAGCAGTGTCTCGCTGGTCGGCCGAGTGAGTCCTTCACTCGGCCGAGTGGGACACCAAAAATGCCCAAACAGCTTGTTTTGGCCTCCTCGTCGCTCCTGTGACGTCCTTTCTTCTTCCGCTCCTCTCCAACAGCAAAATACCCCTCGGGGAGGTCGTCGGTGACACTCTGGAGTAGGCGTATCTCGAGATCACTCCAAATCGCTCCAAATCACCTGAAATTCGACAAAAACAAGAAATCGTTAAAAGCATCGCAATATCGTCGATATATCGTGAAAAACATGATTTGGGCGATTTAAATGGCATGCAAACATGCGGGGAAAAAAAGTGTAAAATAAGGAGTGATCAAAATCCCCCAAGCTTACCTCTTACTCGTCCTCGAGGAAGATAAGTAAAAGGTGAACCCGGTGGATTCGGAAAACAAAAACGGCGAAAAATGGAAAAATGAAAAAAAAAAGAAGAAGAACGAAAAACGAAATAAAAACAAAGAAGAAAGAAAGAAACGAAGAGGGAAGCTGCTAGATCATTTTCTCAGGACGTGGGTTTCGCTTACTCTTATAGCATGCACCGAATGAAAAACACATGTCAAAGAGTTTTATTTTGATATCATAGTATATTAGTGCAATTAGAAATAGAAAACCCACGAACAACGATATAATCATGAAAAACGGAATAATTTTAGAATTAACATCGTCTGAATCATTTAAAGCGGTATACAAATCGCAGATCACACACTTTTCAATTGAATGCTTTCTATGAGGAGTATAAGAATATCACGCAATAGAATAGAAAGAATAGAAAAGTGTGGATTTCATGAAATGAGTGCTAGACATAGAATTCTGGACTTCGTAAAGCTGAAAATAATCTCACCGAGTATAGAATATTACTTAGCCTAGGTTGTCGTGCAACGTCAAGTAGTCACTCTCTCACACATCATTGGATTCCATCCCCCAAGCTTATCTATAAGCATGGTGGCATAAAAAATATTCACATCCCCATTTTTTTAAAGCTCCAAAAGTAGTGAAGATGAACACGAAAAAAGAGAAGAAAGAAAGAAAGTGAGATGGGATCTTTTATTGAGGATTTTTCCTCTTTTCTTTTCCTTTTCTTTTTCTTTTGCATTTTTTCTTTTCTCCTTTTTTTTGAAATAGCATATATACATAATGATCCCAACTCAAAGAGAGATAATGATATACAAGAAATTTTTTTTTCTCTTTTTTTTTGAATTCGGGAAATTTGGAGCTAGGAATTAATAGCGGGGGAAATGCCATATAATAGAATCGCTAAGGGGAGATTCACCAATGATTTTAAAAGTAGAGAAATGATGTTCAAGATTTGTGGAGAAAGAAATAAATATATCTCTCGGTTCACTCTATAAGACATGCACGACAACTTCAGCAGGGTAATCTAATCTACTCAGTTTCGATCACAAAAAAGCTAACTAATCCAGATTTATCATAGCTAACATCATTCAATCATCCTGAAGTGAAATGTACAAATCATGCATATAGAAGTGATATAGGAAAAGAAATCGGTACTCCAGATATAGGCATTCAATGCGTGAATCTTGGTGTGTTTTCTGCGATAGCATACATATGAATATTCAGACTCAGCTAATAATAAAATTTCATCCATTTTCATGTGGAAAAAGTGTGGGTTACTATCTCTAGATGCAAGGCAAGTCATAGCATATGATATCAGAAATAAAGTCTAAGACATGACAAATATAGCATGCAAATAGAGTAAGCTAACTCCACGTCATCATCAACACAGAAAAGTCATCTCTAGCATGAGATGAAAAAAAAGAAATAAAGATAAAGGGAAAAACAAAACTATTTACAATGCGGCACACATAAAAATAAGAAAAACGTGATGCATGGTAAAGTAAAAGAAAAGTGATGAAAATAAGTGCAAAAGCGGAAAAATGGGGTGAAAAACTAAAAATAAAGGTGGCAAATCGAAAAAGAGCGTGAGAACTCACTCCCCCAAGCTAAATGGCACAGTGTCCTCAATGTGCAAAGTGTGGCACACCGAGAGACAAGGAATGTGAGGGGTAAGTGAGGATGCATGCATGAGGAAAAAAAGAAAAATAATGAAATGAAAAATATGATGCGGACATGATGCATGTAAATAAAGGAGTGATACAGATATATAGGTGTGGCACCAAAAACTCTCCCTCTCTCACAAAAAAGATATATAAAGATGTGTAAAGATAATGTGCATCCAAAATAAGTGAGGGGAGGGGGGGTGGTCAAAAAGCATCAGGACCCAGCAGAAACGGGCAGCACAACGGCAAAAATAATCGATGGCATCAAGGGTGCCTAAGAAGGCGGTGCTGCGTCGTCTCCGTCCTGAGGCGGAGGTGGTGGTGGTGGTGGGAACCTGCAGGGTGGGTACGGGTACGCGGGGGAGACGCTCCAGGACCTGGTTAAGACAGTAGTGAATCTGCAGGAGCAGGTCAAAGCGGCCAGCCATCGCAGTGACGGTGGCGGTCAGGGTCCTAAGGTCGCCTCTGAAGCCACTCACCGCCCCCTCGAGAGCACGAATGCTCTGAAGTACAGTGTCAGGGGGAGGTGGTGCAGAGGGACGCACCGGTCGGGGCTGTGCAGGTCGGGGCTGGCGTACTCTGGTGGCGTAGGTGACGGGCTCAGCAGGCAAGGGAACAAAAGGAGCTGCACTCGCAAGTGTGGGCCTGGCCTCAGTGCGAGGCTGGGCAGGACGGTGAGAAGTGGAGGCAGCAGCAGTGAAAGAAGAATACAAAAGTGGCGACGAGGCGGCCGGAGAGGTCGGTGGCACAGAAGTGTGGACAGACGCCACGACACTCTCGGAGAATACAGCAGCAGTCTCAACAATGGTGGCAAAAGAGGGCTCTACGTGCTCAACTACAGTCGGCGGGCGCTCGGGTGGGGCAGAGGAAACAGGCTCGGCAGACAGAGGGCCAGTGGTGGTGGTGACAGGCGTGGAAGCAGTGGAAGTGGGCTCAGCTAAGGTACTCCCGACACCGACAGATGTGTGGACAGAGGTGTCTGGAGAAGCGAAAATATCAGGGATAGGCTGGGGGTCCACGGGGTCAACAGGGGCAGCAAGCGCGGCAGGTGCAACAGGGTCTGCGGGGGCAGCGTGGGCCTGCTCGGCATCCTCGGCCTCGAGCACGTAAGCGGCTGGGATCAGAACATCCATCGCAGGGAGCCAGTCCACCTGGGCCGGTGCAATCTGAGTCCGAGCTGGACTCGGAAGAATCATGTAATCGGCACCGTAAGGGCCGTGCAGCCAGACCCAGTGTCGCTCACCGTGCGGACGCAGCATCTTCATCCAGGCCATAACATCAATCGACAGAGAAGTGGGGCCCGGTGCTCGTCACAGGTCATCAGGGAAGTCCTCGCCGGTCATAAGGGCGAGCAAGGTGATCAGGCCGCCGCAGCATATCAGTGAGCGAGCGCCCACCGATACGATGATGCGGTCCAGAAACCAAGCCGCGACATCAATCACGACGGCGGGGACCAACTCATCGCCCTCCCTAGATGAGCTCTGGGCCGTGTCATCGCGTAGAGCATATAGAGCTCTGGCGTGGACATCGTGCCCGGCTCATATCTGGCCAAAAAGGTCGTCGCCATAAGGCGCTGAGCTATACGGAGGCAGGGATGGACAATGGCCGAGTCCTTGGCCCTACTAGGGTCAAAGGCAGCGTGAAGACCCGTAATCCGGGCCCAGAAGGTGTCGGTGTCGAAGGAAGGTGGGGGGATATGGGTGGGGGCGTAACCTCGGTCGGCCCCGGGGACATCGGGCCACGAGAAGAAGGCTCTCATCATACCGAGAGTGACCTGGCACTCCCGGTCCATGAACCGAAACGAGCATCCCTCGTCGGTCCGGGCGATCGAACTAAGAACCTCAAGTGTCGGGCGGATAAACGTGTCCACTGACACCTGAAAGAAATCTCGCCAGCCCACGTTGTCGTACAACGTGAGCATCCCCTCTAGTACCCCCAGGCGTCCTAGGTCGGCAAGGTGTGCAAACCTGGAGGGTACGATCGAGCGCTGGGAGATACGCTCGAAAGCGACGCGGTGTGCGTCGTTCCGGAACGTGATCCCCAGCGGCCCGATAAGTGGAGCCGGAGGTGGTGGCTGTGGAGCGGCAGGGAGCGGTTGTGCGGGGTGTATGGGCTGTGCGGGCTCTGCAGGCTGTGCGGGGTGTGTGGGGCCTGCAGGGTGAACGGGGTGTGGTGGAGAAGGCAGAGGAGAGTCCTCCAACTCGTGGGAGGGGCCGGCATCATCCGACCGCTTCCGCTTGGCAGAAGCTCTCCTCGACCTCGGCCTCGTCCGGGGCGGCATATGGGCCCCGAACGCGCACCAAAAAGCGTGAAAAGTGCGGCGTGTGTAAAATAAAGGAAAGAGTGTACCACGACACGCCGCGAGTGCACAAATGTGGAAGCGTGCGAAGACAACGCCTCCACGTAGCCCAAATCAGTCCCTGGAAGCTCCCCTGGGCTCCCCTAAGCTCCCAAAAATAACCTGCGCATGAAATGGAGATATCAGCGAGTAATATTCAAAACGTACGGGGCATTAGGGGTATAATAGATAGAAATAGAAATTAATTTGGGTTTGGGGTTTGTTAAGCACATGGATCCTCGAAAAACACACAAAAGAGGAGAAAACAGGCTGAAAATAGGGTTACCGGAGTCGGCCGGAGCGGTGATCACCGACGGCAACTCGGGCGAGGAGTGGCGGCGGCTCGGCCGGCGGTGGGTGGCCGAGCGGCGGCGCGGGTCGACGGTCGGGCGAGTGGGCAAGTGTTCGGGCGCTCGGGGATACGAAAAGTCGGGGCGCGAGCGGATTATGTCGTTTCGAAAAACGCGCCCCCCCCAGCCCCTTTTATAGCAGAGTTACAACTCGGCCGAGTGACGAGGTCGCTCGGCCGAGTAGCGCAACGGAAAAATTCCCCCCCGCTTATGCTTCGGCCGAGTGGCCTTGCCACCCTCGGCCGAGTGGAGTAAGTCCATTCGGCCGAGTGGCTCAAGCTACTCGGCAAGACTCGCCCTAGGAGCGTATCCGTTTTACTCGGCCGAGTGAATATATATACTCGGCCGAGTAGCAGTTATACTGAAATCAGGAAAATAAATAGAGAGTTGGGTACAGCAGACTTCCCTCGTTTGTGAGCGGCTCGGCCAGACGAACTTGTGTGCTCGGCCGAGTGACTAGTATACTCGGCCGAGTGAGCCTTATGTTCTGCTGTTTGTCTTCATTTGGGCTCTAAACTCCGTCTTTCTTCCTCCAGTCGATTTCATCTTCCTCCTAAGCATCGAGCGCCTTCCTGGGGCGCTCCTCGTCTCCTTGTGCATCCTCCTAATGATGGGTACCTCATTCTCCTCTCCTGTCAGGAAATAGGACCAGTTATCACAAGATTTTTGGGCGAACGACTCAAAACACTAAAAATTTCTAAAAGAAAAATAAAAGAAAAGTGAAAATAAAGCAATAACCGTCGGGTTGCCTCCCGACAAGCGCTCGTTTAAGGTCGTGAGCTCGACCCCCTATGATTTTCAATTAATGCGGGATGTTTGGTGCATATGAGATGCACCCGTCAAACTTTCCGGTGAGAACGCTTGGATTCGGAAGTTGCGGCGGCGTGTTCTCCCTCGGTGGTCTCCCGTCTCGAATAGTGTTGGGGGGAGGCTCCCCCAAGCTAGCATTTGCTCCGGTCAACGGCTTCACCGGTGACGCCGATTTCCGTATCGGTGGAGCTTTCTTCGGAGACTTTAATTTCGAGAGCTTGCAGAGCTCCCGAATCCTTGCGACATCAGCGTCGCCTTCATCATTTTCAGCGGAGAGGTCGGGGGAATCATTTGTCTTCTCATCTTGGCCTAAATCCGGGCCTTCCTCGAAATCTTCATCGAATAGAGCGCCAATGGAGTGGGGGATCGCCTCATCAATTACCTCATCAAGGAGGTCCATGTAGTCAAGCTCCTCGTGGTAAGGCATGTGTTTCATAGCCTTAGGAATGTGAAGCTCCACCTCGATGTTTCCGACGTTTAAAGTTAGGGTACCTTCTCGCACGTCGTCAATGACACCGGCGGTGGCGAGGAACGGGCGTCCAAGTATCAATGACGTATCTCCCTCCTCCTTAACGTCCATGATCACGAAGTCACATGGTAAGCATATGCCCCCCCGGGACTTGTAGCGGGATGTCTTCGGCAATCCCTACCGGCCTTGTTATCCGTCCATCGGCTAATTGTATCCGCATGTCGGTAGGTTTCAACTTCGTCCCGATGTTTAGCCTTAAGAACATGGAGAGAGGCATGAGGCTCACACTAGCCCCTACATCTACCAACGCCTTTTGTAGAGGGACACTGCCCAAGGTGCAAGGAATCCGAAAACTCCCCGGATCTTTGAATTTGGCCGGCTCCTTCTCTCTCTTGGTGAACCAAGAGCCCTCCTCGGCTAGCATGATCTTTTCCTTCCTCTTCCCCCCCCCCCCCGAAATCAAATCCTTTAGAAATTTAGCATATGTGGGGATTTCCACAATGGCGTCGAGGAAGGGAATGTTGAGGCTAACTCCTCTCAGATACTCGAGAAACTTTGCTAGCCTTTTCTCCATTTTCGCTCTAGCAAGCCTTTGGGGGAATGGGACCGGTGGCATGAAGCGCCTCTCCTCAATCAATTGCTCCGCTCCAGATTTCTCCTTTTCTTGCGGCTCTTTCTCCTCCTCAACTTCAACTACCGGCTCAATCGGCTCTAAACTTTCCTCCACGGGCTCCTCGGCAGGGGTCATGGCGGGGGTGGTATCCTTCCCGCCTCTAGTAGTAACGGCAACCACGGCATTGATGTGGCCGGTATTACCCCGTGGGTTTTGCTCGGGTTGCGCCGGCAATTGTTGAGTATTCCGATTGAGCAACGCCAATTGCTCCGAGATTTGAGCGACAACGGTTGTAAGGGAGTCTTGGCCCGCCTTCAAGGTAGCATTGACCTTCTTTTGCTCGACCATAAACGCCTCCACTCTAGCTTCAAAGTCGGATTGTTGTTGGGCTTGTGGAGGGTTTTGATTTTGATTTCTCCACCCTTGATTGTATCCGGGCGGCCTATAAGGTGGAACTTGTTGCTTCGGTTGGAAATTTTGTTGTGGAGGCCCCCTCGACGGATAGTGTTGTTGTTGGGGTGGTGGTGGTCGAGCTTGTTGAGGTGGTTGTTGTGGCGGGTTCAAAGCTCCTTCATTGTTGGCGTAAGAGAAACCGGGATGATTTCTTGTGGCCGGATTGGCCCAATACCCTTGGTTCCCCGCGACATATTGTACTTGCTCCAAGGATCCTTCTCCTTGCTCTCCTCCCACATACATGGCTTGAGATTGGTCTTGCCAATCACACATTTGGTTCGTTGGTGCGGAGGTGGAAGGGGTTCCTTGGGGCTCCGTGATAAACTTCTCCAGTCTCTCCACTACCTTGTGGAGAGAATCAAACTTGCTTGTAAGCTCCGCTACGGCCTTCGCCTCATAGATACTAGTTGGCTTCAAGGAGGACGTAGAGTGTCCTCGCTCATCGCCCCATTGTTGATTGTTTGAGGCCATCTCCTCAATTAGGGCCGTAGCTTCTTCGGGAGTCTTTGATAAGATAGCACCATTCGCCGCGGCATCAATAATTTGCTTGGTCCCCGGTTGGAGACCATTGTAGAAGCTATGAACTAGCTCCCAATCTTCAATGCTATGGTGCGGGCATTGAAGCTGCAGATCTTTAAAACGCTCCCAAGCCTCATAGAGCGTCTCTTGGGGTCCTTGCTTGAAGGACATAAGAGCGCTCCGAATCTTCACCGTCTTGGAGGGCGGATAGAACTTGTCAATGAATGCACTCGCCAACTCGTCCCAAGTGGTAAAGACTTCCTCAGCTTACATCCTCAACCAGTAGAGTGCCTTGTCTTTTAGCGTGAAGGGGAAGAGGCGCAGTCTGATGGCATCGATGGAGACCCCCGGCATCTGAAATGTGGCGCACTTCGACAAGAATAACTGGATGTGGTAGTGGGGATTTTCATGGTCATTCCCATGAAATGGATCCTGCTGCATCAGAACCACTAGTCCAGTCTTCAGCTCAAAGTTCTTGTCAGCCGCCAACTCCGGCATGGCAATGGATGAGGTCGTAGACGAAGTCTTAGGCCGGAGCCTATCGCGAATAGAAATTATCCTTGCCATTCTTGCCGCTAATTGGTCCGCAGTTTCCGGGTTGGTCATAAACCTCCCTTCCCGATCTTGTCTCCTCTCCGCTCTAATTCTCCGCGCGGTACGTTCGATCTCGGGATCAAATAATATACCTTCAGGGTCCACCGTAGATCTCGTGTACATGCAATGAGAAAACAGAGTTTCAAAGAAATGATTAACACAATGGAAGGGTTAGGTAAAAATAACGAAATAAAATAAAAAGAAAGAAATAGCTAGGGTGGTAAGATCAAACGCAATCGCCTCCCCGGCAACGGCGCCAAAAACTTGATCGCTCCGGAATGTAACCCAAAGAGCGGTTGTAGTTTTACCGCAAGCGCACGGTATAGCGGCAAGCGGGTTATCGAACACAGGGAGGACGAATGACCGTGCTTGTTCCAATCAACCTGGCTATTAAGAAGAGAGAAATTTGCCTTTGGCGATCCTGTCACAATCGTCAGACAAAGTACGGAAATATCAAATCAAATAAAGAACGTCTAGGGAATGGGGAATTCCCACTACTCACCATATTTCGTAAATGTGGTTCATTGGTATCAAAATTGCTAGAGTAAAATTTTGGATGAACTAGTTGCAACTGAATGTAGAACCTAGCTCACGCTCTCGCGCTGTTGCCGGTCTATAGCTATCCTAGGTTCGGGTCCAATCTCTTGCAAACCCTAGCCTAGGCAAGCTAGCATTAGGATCAACATCATCGTTCAATCGCGCCCCGAGCCCACTCTCGTGCAAACTCGGGCCACGACCTTGGTTGGAATAGTTCCTACCCGTCCAATCTCTTGCAAACGGGTATCGGCATGGAATTGGAACCGGAAACCCTAGTATCGGTCCAATCTCTTGCAAACCGATACTACGGAAATTCGATTCCAATCCAATTCGGATTTCTAGGGTTTCCTACCGAATTGGGATCCAATCTCTTGCAAATCCCAATCGGTATGAATACCTAGCTATCCGTAGTAAATCGATCCCAATCTAACCCTAATAGCAATTCTAGCAAAATTCCTACCAATTCATCACAAATATGAAATTGGGCTCGTAGGGTTCATCCCCACGCCCCAAGACGTGGAGACTACTCACAATTCATAGCACAAACACAAAAATAATCAATGAAATTAATAAGAGAATTCATCATAATATTGAGATATGAAATAAAAATAGAATTTTTTAGAGAAGAGAGGGGCAAACCAATGGAGTTCTTCAAATAATTTAACAAAAATCAACTTTTGTCTCCTCTCCAATCACAAGAATAAAGCTAAAAAGTTAATCTAAAAATATGCAAAAATCTAAGAGAAAAAGCTCTCCAAACTAGGGTAAAAACAGGGGTTAAATACCCCCCAAAATCGTCCAAAAAACTATGACCAAAATGCCCCTGCGCAGCCTGAAATCCGCAATTTTCGCTACAGGCAGCGCGTCGCACTCGGCCGAGTGACAAAAGTCGCTCGGCCGAGTGAGAAACCCTGTAAATTTCCAGTAAGTCTGGGTCTTCGGGGGTCCTCACTTCGGTAGTCGCTCAGCTGAGTGAGTTGTCGTCACTCGGCCGATGGCTTCTTGGTACTCGGGCGGTCGGCATTTGCCACTCGGCCGAGTGGGTCTTCTGAAGCTCAGGCAGACGAAAAACAGTAAGTTGGCGATTTTTGACATGCGTCGTCTGGGTGCCACTCGGGCGGACGGGATCTCGTCACTCGGTCGATGTGGCTTCCGATGCTCGGCCGAGTGCACGTATGAAACGTATCCGATCTGGTCGGCCGACCAGTGTCTCGCTGGTCGGCCGAGTGAGTCCTTCACTCGGCCGAGTGGGACACCAAAAATGCCCAAACAGCTTGTTTTGGCCTCCTCGTCGCTCCTGTGACGTCCTTTCTTCTTCCGCTCCTCTCCAACAGCAAAATACCCCTCGGGGAGGTCGTCGGTGACACTCTGGAGTTGGCGTATCTCGAGATCACTCCAAATCTCTCCAAATCACCTGAAATTCGACAAAAACAAGAAATCGTGAAAAGCATCGCAATATCGTCGATATATCGTGAAAAACATGATTTGGGCGATCTAAATGGCATGCAAACATGCGGGAAAAAAAGTGTAAAATAAGGAGTGATCAATGGCACTGGGACACTGAGGTCAAACCAGTATGTGCCTCAGCCTGAGTTGTGGATTAAGCTTCAACACGACCAAGGTCAAGTGCTGTTTATCAGTTTGGACGTGGCACAACCGTGTGTCAGGCAGAGGTCAGAGCAGTAGCTATGGTCTGCGCCAGCTTCGGCCCCAGTGTAACTGGTGGTCTAGTTTAGATGTAGCATGACCTGGGTTGAGTGCTAGAGGTCAGAGCCATAGCCATGGGCTGCACTGACTGAGTTTGGTTATAGTGTGACCGTAGGTCGGTCAAAGGTCGGAGCTGTAGCAATAGGATGTGCCAGCTCAGGCCCTTGTGTAACTGGTGACCTGGATTGGATGTGGCACGATCGTGGGTTGGCCAGAGGTTAGAACCGTAGCCTTGGGCCATGCCGGATTGGGCCCCAGTATAACCGATGTCCTATTTTGGACGAAGCGCAACCGTGGGTTAACCAGAAGTCGGATTTGTAGCCATGGGCTGTGCTAGCTAGGCCCTAGTGTAACTGGTGGCCTGATTTGGATGTGGCATGACCATGGATTGGCCAGAGGGTAAAGCCATAGCATTGGGCCGCGGCGGCTCGGGCCCAAGCGTAATTGCTGGCTTATTTTAGACGTAGCACGATCATGTGCCAGCCATGGGTCATAGCTGTAGCAGTGGCCTGGTTTGGACGTGACATGATCGTGGATCGGTCAGAGGTCAGAGCAGTAGCCTTGGGTTTTGTCGACGCGGGCCCCAAGGTAACTAGTGGCATGTCTTGGATGTAGCGCAACCGTGGGTCGGCTAGAGGTCAGAGCTATAGCCATAGGCTGTGCCAGCTCAGGCCCTAGTGTAACTGGTGTCCTGATTTGGACATGGCGTGGCCGTGGATCGGCCAGAGGTCAGATATGTAGCCTTGGGTTGTGCAGGCTCAGGGTTGGGATCTCCTCTAATACTTGAGGATGTTGGCAAGTAGACACTAGAGATGGGTAATTAGTGTATAAAAAATCCGCTAACTAATCTACCTAATTCAACAAATGGTGTTAACCAAATTTAACTTAATCAATAAATATTATGCTTGCTAAGGAGTGTAGTGGAAATAAACTACAAGTAAAACTTAATTGCAACTTAGAAACTGGAAATAAACACAAACACGAGTATACCCTGGTTCAGATACCCAAGTCTCACTTGATTCATGTATCATACTTCAGCCACTCGAGTCCCTCTCTGCTCAATTTACTATTTCACAAATAGTTACAATTGCCTCTTCCCAAGAGGTCTTACTTACAATCAAATTTCTTCTCAAGAAATAAAAACCACCACATCAACACTTGAGGATTTTCCATTTACTCTTTTGGATGACAATACTTTTACCTATAGACTTGCTTGAAGTTTGTGTATGTGTTGGCTATAATGGCAAACTTTGATCTCTAAAGATGTTGAACATGAAGACTTGAGATCAAGAAAACTTTGGCTAAAGAAATTTGGAAATCTTCAAAACTTGAGCCAAATAAAAGAGAGCTTTAGGTTTTTTGAGAAAGATTTTAAAACTTAAATTTTACTCATTAATTAGTGCTCAAAAACCTTGGTAAATGCAGCTTAAATATGGGTGAAAAAATCGTTAAAAACTATTTCAAAAACACCATTCCAACGGATTAAAAACAGCTTTGTGAAAATCACAGAACTGCGTTTCATTTTTGTTGAAGCTATCAGTCGTCAACTACAATTCAACTGGTAGTCGACTACTCAGACTACTGTAGTCGACTACCAGAACAACTGTTGTCGACTACTTCTGGGTACAGAGAAACGCCCAGAAAAGTAGTCAACTCCTATGTTAGGAGTAGTCAGCTACTGGTCTGAAACATATGATATTTAGTTTAAAAAACCCTTTTAAAACATTTTTAAAAATCATTTGTAAAATGATCCTGTGTGTGTGCACGCGCGCGCTTCTAACAAAGCTTTAACATGCTAAGACAAAATAAATAAAAATACATCAATATGATATTAATACATTTAATTCCATTGATGCATCTTCATTCTTCAAGCTCATGTCTTGCTCCAATTTAGTTCATGGTCTTGTTTGCTCATCACTTAGCCCCTTCAGTGAAATATTTGACTTTCATTAAGCTCCTGCACTCAAAAATGTTAGATGCATATTTTTTTTCATAATCAAAACCACACAGTGTGAGACTCAATATCTCAACACTTAGGCCCCGGTGTGACTGGTGGCCGGTTTTGGACGTAGCGTGCTCGTGGGTCAGCCAAAGGTCGGATCTATAGACATGAGCCGTGCCAGCTTGGGCCCAGTGTAATTAGTGGCCTGGTTTGAATGTGGCACGACCGTGGGTTGGCCATTAGATAAAGTCATAGCCTTGGGTTCCGTCGACTCAGGCCCCAATGTAATTGGAGGCTTGTTTTGGACGTAGTGCGAATGTGGATCGACCAGAGGTCGGTGCTTAGACCTTAGGTCTCATCAGTGGAGGCCCCAGCATGGGCTGGGGGTTAGATAAGAAAAATGCACAACTGTTAAGAAATGCTTTTTATTATGCTTGGGTTGGGTACATTGAACATAGTACCTTTTGAGATCAGTACTTTGTGGAGGATCAGTGGTAGTATCTTTGGAGATGCTCAACATTCCATGTGTTCTTGCTAGAACACCCTCCAAGGTATCGAATGGTACGCCCCTGAGTTAAGGACTTATTGTTGGGGTTTTGGCGGACCCCCAGAGCTTGGATCCGTATCCGTCCTAAGTCGGACGGACCACGGAGGCACATAGGCGCAGCGGAAAAACAGAAATCTTAATTTCTACACTAGCTAAACATTTTAGCTAGGCTCTGGGGAGCCAGAACCCAGCCCGATCTATGCCGACTTGGAGTGGGTCTGACCACTCCAAGAAGGATCTACACTAAGCGACTAATTAAAACTACGCTAAAAAACGCTTAACCACATACCCGGAATCTTGGCCCTGGAGCAGGCAAGATGTACCGCACCGTCTTGAGAAGCTCCTCGTAGCCGAGCCGCGTTGACCCGATCTCCCTGAGCCGCCTCGCACCCTCGCACCGATCCACCCGAGCCGCTTTCGCCTCCGAGCCGATCACACGCGGTAGAAAGTTTCACTTGAGAAGAAACCCGCGTCTTAGACGTCCGGATCAGATCCAAACCCCCTTCGTAGTCGTGCTAGGACTACTCCGGAGAATAGGAAAGTAGAGAGAGAGATTTAGTCGCGGACCGAGCTTGCTCAATAATTTGGAGCTACCCGATCGTTGACTGGTGTGTTTTTCAACGAGGAGAGTGCACCCCTATTTATATAGGGAGTGAGCACTCAACATCTCGTTGCGGGCAATGTGGGACAATTCCCATGAAGAGAAAAAACAATTAAGCCATTTGGCTTAATTTCAATTTTAAAGTTAGCCTTTCACAAAGTCAAACTTTAACGAATTAATTCTCCTCACATACTAAACTTCAGACACCAAACAAGCTATCAATCAGAAGAGCTTGGAATGGTGAACGCGTAGGAACTGACGGCGACGAATTTCGACTTCGTTTGACCCCTCAAACAATTGCTCAAAGTTTAGCAATTTCTCAAAATTCGTAGCCGTCATTAGGGTTATTCAAAAAAACCCTAATTGACTTAAGTTGCGGGCGCGCCCGCTAGACTTAGCGGGCGCGCCCGCCCAAGGGGGGAAGGGCGGGCCGCCCGCCCGCTGCTGCAGCGGGCGGGCGCCCGCTGCAAGCAGCGGGCGCTGGCCCGCTGCAAGCAGCGGGCTGCGCCCGCTGCACGAGCGGGCGCGGGCCCGCTGCGTGCAGCAGGCCGTGCAGCGGGCGCCCGCCCGCTGCGTGCAGCGGGCGCCCGCCCGCTGCGCAGCGGGCCACGCCCGCTAATGCAGCGGGCGCCCGCCCGCTGCACACAGCGGGCCATTCCCGCTGCTGCAGCGGGCCGCGCCCGTTTTGCCCTTGCACATGGGCCTCTTGGCCCGGTGGGTCTAACCCACTTCCCCTTGAACTCTTTCTGCGTTTCTGGGCTCGTTTGAGCTCCGATTTGGACGCGGTTTGAACCTGTGTTTAGACCGGGACGATCCCGTCATCCAGGTAACCCTTTCCAACAAGTTTGTTCCTACAAAATTCGTTGTAACTAATTTACAACACGTTTAGTCAAAGTTAGCATCTAATGCAACGTTGTGTCCCTATTGCTAATGCGACTAACTTTCACAACTTAACTTGTGAATATCATCAAATGACATTTCTCTCTATTCTATATTCCTATTACTAAGACACGAATACTACTCGGTATGAGACCCTACAGCCTGACCTTACTACAGGTTGGGGCTCGAAACCCCTAGACGACGGTCACTACGAGCAGTAGCTGTCGTCCCTGTTTCAGAGTCATCATAACGTGATCGACCCTTTGACAAAAGTGTCATAGGTTTTGCATTGGCTGTGTCAGAGATGAATTCCGTTAGCTAAAATCCCTTCGTCAAGACTGTGTTTGATGTTGGTCTAGGGTATGGTTTTCTGTCAACCCTATTAGACAACATTGGTCAGTATACGGCGGTCTTTATTGTATACACGTTGTACAACTTGCAACGTACCCCGGCCGAGGATTAACATAAAGACCGTACTGAGCCTATAACACTAACTTCCCTTTAATGGAAGTGACGAATCCCATCTTAGTCACTTACTCACCTTGAGAGCTTCAGGTGCAACCCAACCTAAGATCTTTCATCAGGACTGGTCCTCGAAGCTAGATCATGGGTCTAAGCTACACCGTCCGTTCACAGGTTTATACAGTTGACTTCAGGTCTTAAGGATCAACTAACCTATCATCACCCTAGAGTTATTAAAGACAGATCATTAAAGTTAACCATTTAATAACTCTAACTTGGTCGTTCAGTGAACTCATTCTCTAATGAGCACCTGTGTCTCGTCTCCGACTTCGCCAAGTCGAATGACTATGAGATCATCATTACCCGAAGGCAAGACGAAGACACAGTGATCTATCCGATGTGTCGATATCCAGTTCTCGACACATCTATGATCACGAACCGTTTAAGACTTACGTTTCTATTCGGTCGCTTACTTACTCATAATCGAGATCTCATCTAGATATGTAAGGACCTAACTATAAGTCTATGGATATTTCTAAGTATATTAATACAAATGATTTTATACTTAGAGTAATACGTACCATATACGGTATGAACAAGACGCATAATCAAGATAAATTGCCTTATGGGCATATATCTTCCTACATCTCCCACTTGCACTTAGGCTATTTATCTCGATATCTCATACCGTTATAGCATATCAGTCACTTTGACATTTGATATGACAAACCTAAGAATGGTTCTACTAATAAGTATCTACAACGAATTTTAATGGATTGAAATTACATCTCTTGATCACACAGGGTTGATCCTTTGGAAAAATGATCTGGATCAATTTTCCTAACCTTGTATAGCTAACAGTTAGCTTATACGATTTAGATGTGGGGTCTAACATTTTCGTAAGTCAGTTCTAGCTCACTCCACTTTATTGTGTCAATATGTCAAGTACATATTTGACACCCTAAGTCTCTATATATATACTATTAAATCAAAACAATTTTGACTTAATGATTTATATAGAAGATTCATTAAAGTGAAAAATCCTTTTTACTTAGTCCGGAAAAACGGAACTAAGCATACTTACTTGCTCCCACTGACTTTGAGAATTACCTGGTTAAATTACTTCAACATAATAACTAAATCATATTTAGATTTATGTGCAAAAATAACCTTTTGGTAAGTGCCTTAGATGGAATGTACAAGTGTCAGATTCGGTTTGACGAATGGGTCAAGTCAAGATCGTTTTAAGGAATCTTGACATTGACTCGTTCAATCAAAACGTTCTACACTGTACTAATTCCTTTAACCACATTTAGTATTAACTCTTTTAATAACTAAATGCAGATAATCACGAGTTAAACTTGATATGCGTATTTACTGTGATTGCACACAATTTATACGCCCCCTGGAACCTATACTTAACTACTGATTGACTTCAGACATTTAGTCAGCTTCAAAATCAATATTATCGAAGCTCAACACCATTATTCGAAAATATACGCAACCATTACAGAAAAGCCACATCCACAGAATTTTAAGCCAATTCAATTTCAATTGCAACAAACGAGACATCCATTCCAAAACAACGGGTTCATTAAAAGAACCTTAATTTGTTTATCAAAAATAAACCTTGAGTGCAAAGCACTCATTCATTGTTTTCGATCCTTAAAGATGATACATTTTACTCAAATAAGAAAAAATATCATCTCCATCACGATCAGTGTCTCCAGAAGTCTTTGAGCGGTCCCAGCAGCAACTGTTGCTTTAATTGCCGACCGATCTCCGTACTTCTCCAATCTCCAGTTCTTATCAGCCACCTGTATACAGTACACAGATGTCTATAAGTTTCTCATACTATATGAATGGAAATAATTGCATTTAATTGAATTTTAATTTGTACCTGAGGTAGAGGCATCAGTATGCCCCTTCTTCTTCTCTACAAGATAGATCTTGCAGTTCCTCTTCCAGTGGCCAATCTTGTGGCAATGGAAGCACTCAGATTTCGACGGGGCCCCTTTGTTCTTCTTCTTCCCATTCTTAGCCTTCGCAGGTTGTGGGACCTGCCTCTTCTTTCCTTTGCCTTTCGGCTGGTCGGAAGTAGCAGAGCCAACAACCAGTGCAGCCGGCTTCTTATGAATCTCCTCAAACTGCCGGAGCATATTGAGGAGACCCGGAAGATCCGTCTCAAGGCTGTTCATTATAAAGCCAGTTATAAAAGGCTTGAAATCGGGAGTCAAAGACTTTAGGATAATGTCCGTGGACATCTCATTGTCCAGGACAAATCCTAACTGGGCGGCGTCCTCCACGTACCCGATCATCTTGATAACATGATCTTGTACGGGTTCCGTCCCCATCTTGGTGCCCCAGAGGTTGCTAGTGGCCTCGAACTTGGCAGCTCTTGATCGCTTGCCATACAACTCTTGTGCGTTGAGGAGCATGCTTTGAACATCCATATGTTCATGCTTCCTCTGCAACTCGTTGGTCATCGAAGCCAGAGTAAGGCACCTGGCCTTCTCTGCATCCCTCTGGTACAATTTGTAGGCTTCCTTTTCCTCGTGGGTCGAATCTTCATCCGGCTTATCTGAAGCGTCCTCGAACAGTACGTATCCTATTCCGGCTAGGGAAAGGACCAACTTGATGTTCCTAAGCCAGTCTTTGTAGTTCGTTCCATCCAGCACGTTCTTCTCAACCATGTATCTAAGTCCCGAATCCATTCTGTATTTTATAGATACTATAGTTAGTAAATGTTCGTAGTATAGTTTTAATGGTTTTAATAAAACTATATTCTCCCACTAAATTTATTTAAAGCCATAATAATAAACAATTTATTATAAAATAATATTTGTGAGAGAGGGATCCGACTACCCTGAGTCTGACAACCTTGAGTGTATCTCAACAAGTTGTCCGACTCTGCAGTCGGTAGACGAACTCGTCGTCAATCATATTTACTATGATTCCCTATCGATTTTTACCCCTAGTCATTTGTGATCATGAGTGTGCTCAACCGGATCACAATGGCTAGCCTAGTCGGACCCTTGTTTTCGTGTCTAGCCTGACTTGCCCCTTTGCTCGGTGTATGCACGACGCGCCGGTTTGGGTCAGGTCTTAGACTACATTCTTGGTTAGACTTACGCCGAAGCTCGAGGGATGAGACAACGGTTTTAGTCAGGTTAAGATGTCAATCAAGAAATCGGTTTCTATAAGATTGACATGTCACGGCTTGAGTGTAGCTCAACAACCGGAACATGTTTCTTAAAGTTGCCAACTCCTAAAACAAGGAGGGCTACGATTTATCTTGAACAAGATTATTATCGTATTGACTTAGGTATAGTCGATGGACTTACATAGTCATGAATCGACTCCTTGCGGTCCAGCGGACGCGGCCAGGGAATTGACTAAGCCAGGACCACTTGTTACCCAGTCTAGCTAGGTTGGTCCAAAAACTTTAGCCAAGCACATTGACCGACATCATGATCCATTGAAGGAGTTGTCATCAATCTTATGTTTTCCAAACAACTAAATGGCTTTTAATAAAAACAACTAGTTAATCCTTATCAACTAGTGGATCCTAAAATTCAAAATTTTTCAGATTGGTTGAACATCTTTTATTAAGTCCTTATCAACTATAAGGTTCTACGTTCAACTTACTACCCCAATCTAATTAGGATTTATAAAACAATTCAACATTTTATCTTTTATGAAAATCATTAATTAAACGATTTAATGAAATGATTTACAAACAAGGGGACTATCCTAATCAGGTATTAGGTTCGAATGTTGTTTTGTTTTATCAAACGTAGCATGTCACTATCATGTTTTAATGGCTAACCTAACAAGGTTTGTGTATACATTATACAAATACAACATGAAATGAAAACTAACTTTATCCGCATAAAAGAAAGTTTCATTTTAAGTGACATATAAAGGTATTTGCAAGTTTAAAAAAAAAATTATCTATATAATACAAACATGCAAATCTAAATTTTAACACTTAAAATTAAAGATTAAAATTTTAAAGCCTTCATAAAATTTTATCGCATAAAACTAAGTCGTACAAAATTATCTAATAATTTTAAACTTAGGCCTTAAAAAATTTTAACCTCATTTCTAAAATTAAAATATCACATAAAAATTTTAGAAACATCTATGTAGTAAAAGAAATTAATTTTATATAACATCTCATGAAATAAAATTATTTCTATTATTAACATATTTAAACAATTTTAAAACTCTTTTAAAATCTTTTAGAAATCCTTTTTTAGAAGCATTCAAGTAAAGTTTAAAGATTTCTAACTTTATGTAACTAAAGAAAAATTCTTAAATTTCAAAAATAAAATTTTTCTAAAGATTACATAAACATTAAATACCCTTTTTAAAATTTTTAATGGCTCATAAAAATTTTATAAAGTATTTATAATAAAGGAGACTACCTTTTTAGATTTATCGCATAAAATTAATTTTGCTCCAAAATTAAAATAAATATCAATGTTGCAAAAAAAAATTTTTGAAACACAAAATATTTTCAAAACTAATTTAACATAAAAAAAAATTTGCATATGAAAGCTAAGCATTTTTTAACTATTTAAAAAAGTCGCTATAGTAGATCTATAGCATAACCGTGGCTCTGATACCACTGTTGGGGTTTTGGCGGACCCCCAGAGCTCGGATCCGTATCCGTCCTAAGTCGGACGGACCACGGAGGCACATAGGCGCAGCGGAAAAACAGAAATCTTAATTTCTACACTAGCTAAACATTTTAGCTAGGCTCTGGGGAGCCAGAACCCAGCCCGATCTATGCCGACTTGGAGTGGGTCTGACCACTCCAAGAAGGATCTACACTAAGCGACTAATTAAAACTACGCTAAAAACGCTTAACCACATACCCGGAATCTTGGCCCTGGAGCAGGCAAGATGTACCGCACCGTCTTGAGAAGCTCCTCGTAGCCGAGCCGCGTTGACCCGATCTCCCTGAGCCGCCTCGCACCCTCGCACCGATCCACCCGAGCCGCTTTCGCCTCCGAGCCGATCACACGCGGTAGAAAGTTTCACTTGAGAAGAAACCCGCGTCTTAGACGTCCGGATCAGATCCAAACCCCCTTCGTAGTCGTGCTAGGACTACTCCGGAGAATAGGAAAGTAGAGAGAGAGATTTAGTCGCGGACCGAGCTTGCTCAATAATTTGGAGCTACCCGATCGTTGACTGGTGTGTTTTTCAACGAGGAGAGTGCACCCCTATTTATATAGGGAGTGAGCACTCAACATCTCGTTGCGGGCAATGTGGGACAATTCCCATGAAGAGAAAAAACAATTAAGCCATTTGGCTTAATTTCAATTTTAAAGTTAGCCTTTCACAAAGTCAAACTTTATAGAATTAATTCTCCTCACATACTAAACTTCAGACACCAAACAAGCTATCAATCAGAAGAGCTTGGAATGGTGAACGCGTAGGAACTGACGGCGACGAATTTCGACTTCGTTTGACCCCTCAAACAATTGCTCAAAGTTTAGCAATTTCTCAAAATTCGTAGCCGTCATTAGGGTTATTCAAAAAAACCCTAATTGACTTAAGTTGCGGGCGCGCCCGCTAGACTTAGCGGGCGCGCCCGCCCAAGGGGGGAAGGGCGGGCCGCCCGTCCGCTGCTGCAGCGGGCGGGCGCCCGCTGCAAGCAGCGGGCTGCGCCCGCTGCACGAGCGGGCGCGGGCCCGCTGTGCAGCGGGCTGCGCCCGCTCGTGCAGCGGGCCGTGCCCGCTGCGTGCAGCGGGCGCTGGCCCGCTGTGCAGCGGGCCACGCCCGCTAATGTAGCGGACGCCCGCCCGCTGCACACAGCGGGCCATGCCCGCTGCTGCAGCGGGCCGCGCCCGTTTTGCCCTTGCACATGGGCCTCTTGGCCCGGTGGGTCTAACCCACTTCCCCTTGAACTCTTTCTGCGTTTCTGGGCTCGTTTGAGCTCCGATTTGGACGCGGTTTGAACCTGTGTTTAGACCGGGACGATCCCGTCATCCAGGTAACCCTTTCCAACAAGTTTGTTCCTACAAAATTCGTTGTAACTAATTTACAACACGTTTAGTCAAAGTTAGCATCTAATGCAACGTTGTGTCCCTATTGCTAATGCGACTAACTTTCACAACTTAACTTGTGAATATCATCAAATGACATTTCTCTCTATTCTATATTCCTATTACTAAGACACGAATACTACTCGGTGTGAGACCCTACAGCCTGACCTTACTACAGGTTGGGGCTCGAAACCCCTAGACGACGGTCACTACGAGCAGTAGCTGTCGTCCCTGTTTCAGAGTCATCATAACGTGATCGACCCTTTGACAAAAGTGTCATAGGTTTTGCATTGGCTGTGTCAGAGATGAATTCCGTTAGCTAAAATCCCTTCGTCAAGACTGTGTTTGATGTTGGTCTAGGGTATGGTTTTCTGTCAACCCTATTAGACAACATTGGTCAGTATACGGCGGTCTTTATTGTATACACGTTGTACAACTTGCAACGTACCCCGGCCGAGGATTAACATAAAGACCGTACTGAGCCTATAACACTAACTTCCCTTTAATGGAAGTGACGAATCCCATCTTAGTCACTTACTCACCTTAAGAGCTTCAGGTGCAACCCAACCTAAGATCTTTCATCAGGACTGGTCCTCGAAGCTAGATCATGGGTCTAAGCTACACCGTCCGTTCACAGGTTTATACAGTTGACTTCAGGTCTTAAGGATCAACTAACCTATCATCACCCTAGAGTTATTAAAGACAGATCATTAAAGTTAACCATTTAATAACTCTAACTTGGTCGTTCAGTGAACTCATTCTCTAATGAGCACCTGTGTCTCGTCTCCGACTTCGCCAAGTCGAATGACTATGAGATCATCATTACCCGAAGGCAAGACAAAGACACAGTGATCTATCCGATGTGTCGATATCCAGTTCTCGACACATCTATGATCACGAACCGTTTAAGACTTACGTTTCTATTCGGTCGCTTACTTACTCATAATCGAGATCTCATCTAGATATGTAAGGACCTAACTATAAGTCTATGGATATTTCTAAGTATATTAATACAAATGATTTTATACTTAGAGTAATACGTACCATATACGGTATGAACAAGACGCATAATCAAGATAAATTGCCTTATGGGCATATATCTTCCTACACTTATCGGATGCCGTAGAGCCCCTCCTAATTCGATCCCAGTGGTTGCTTGCTCTTGTCGGTCTTGTCTTCTGTACAAGGACCTGTCTGAGGACCAGATCTAGACTTTGGAAATGTCTGACCTTGACCCTCTTGTTTGAGTATCGAGCAGAAGCTTGCTTGTAGGAGTTGTCTAAGATCTAGGATGTGTTCCTTCTTTCCTCGGTCAGGTCTTGCTCCAAGGTCAGAGCTTAACAGTTGACATCTTCGTCGAAGTGCCTCACTCGGAAGGTCAAGATGGATACGTTAACTGGAGCCACTGCATCGACTCCAAATGCCAAAAACAAAGGGAGTCTCACTCGTACTGGTCTGCCTGATGGTGTGGTATGCCTATAGCACATCAAATAGGTGCTCAACCCAAGCTCCTTTTCTGGCACCGAGCTTCTTCTTAAGAATTTTTGATGTCTTTATTAACTGCTTCGACCTGATCATTTACCAATGTATAGCAGGAGTGAAGAAGGGGGCTGGATGTCGTATTGCTTTCACTTTGCCTTAAAGCTGGCATTGTCGCACTGTGTTTCGTTGTCGGTGACAATAGAGTGCAGGACTCCGAACCAGCATATTACCTCCTTCCAGATGAAAGCTGTGGTCTTGGACTCCGTCGAGTATAAGAGCAGAGCTACCTCCACCCACTTAGTGTAGTAGTCGATGGCTACTATAGCATGTGTAGCCACTGCTCTTCCCCTATGTAAGGGTCCGATAAGGTCAATCTCCCACTTTGCAAATGGCTAGATAGAGGTGATGGAGGTTGTTCGGCTGTCCCTTTGCTCTCGCAATCAGGACGGTGGTCGAATGTCGTCTTACCGCAAACACACGGTGTAAACAGTGGCAAGCAGGTATCGTATTCACAGGGAGGCAGTTGTCACAGTACCTATCGATCACAGGCTAAGTTAGGCTTCGAACGTTTTATTTAAGTGGAGATGGATTATGGAGTGTCATAATGGTGGTGGATGTGGAAAAGCGAGGGTGTCACTTTCAGCAAGGCACATCAAAACACAAAAGAAAACAAACACAAAAAAGAGAACGAATGAGGGAAATATCACTAGGGTGTCGGGAATCTCAGCTAGGACTTTCAGGCTTGGATATCAAGTGACAATCGGGCTACTCTCGTAGTCACCGACTAGCGGATCGAGGATTGGTGGTCGCCCTAGCTCTCGAGTCACTCTCGTAATCACGAGCCCTAGAAATGGCCCCTAAGCCCAAATTGGATTCGTGGAGATTCTCCATAGGATACGAAGCCGCCTCCACGATACTCTGATCCTGAGGCTAATCCCCCAAAACCCTTGTTCATACCACCATAGGGCAACCCACCATATGGCAACCCTAGATTAATCCAACTAAGGTTAAACCATCATCCTAACCCTAGAATCCTAGGGTTCATCCTTAATCCTAGCAATAGATCTATTCAATCATGGCACACGAGAACAATAGGAATTAACATCACAAGCAAATAAAACAAGAGCAATGAAAGATTCAACAACAAAACATATAAGAAAGACAACTAAGAGGGATTCAACAAGAAATACTTAGCTTAATGAAGATTCATTACACAAATCAGCGAGGAGGAGGCCTAGGGCATAGCCTAGCCTCTGAAAAGAGTCTCCAAACCCTAAAAACTATCTATCCTAACCAAAGAGAAGATCCCCTAACAATGGCTGCTCAATCCCTATATATAGCCCCCCAAAACCCCCCAAAATAACCCTAAATTGAGTTGGACCCATGCCTGCTGCTCAGTAGCTCGGGCAAGCATCTGCAGGTTGCTCGACTGAGTGCGGATACATGTCTGCCCGAGCACAGATTCCAGCACAGATTAGCCAACTTGCAGAAATTCCATAGGGCTCATCTGACCTCTGATTGGCATGTTCTTGGTGGCGTTGGAATCGTAATGAAGTCTATTATCTGGAAAAAATATGAGAAAAATACTGTAAAATCCCTGGTGATAGCAGATCTTCGAAGAGTAAAGGGCTATCCTAAAATCTGCACTTTTGGCCATTTCTACTCCGCTCGGCCGAGCGGCTTGGGTCGCTCGGTCGAGCGTGCCCTAGCGCTCGGTCGAGCGCCTCTCGAAATTTTAGCTTTTGTCTTCAGTGGAATTGATGTCGCTCGGTCGAGTGGTTGGCCGTTCGACCGAGAGAATTAACGTGAAACTTTCCAAAGAATTTGACAGCAAAATTTGGAGCCCCCTAACGGCTAGCTCGGTCGAGCGAAGTGGTCGCTCGGTCGAGCGAGTTGGGCCGCTCGGTCGAGCGACCCCTTGAAGCTTTTTCCTTGCTCTACGGGATCACAGCTCGGTCGAGCGGGGTAGCCGCTCGACCGAGCGATCTGGGAAAGCTCCATGGCCTCTCCTTTGCTCTTCCTTCTCTTCTTTTCCCTGCTTCCTTCTTTCTTCCTTTCTTTGCTCTCTCTCCTCTCCCGCGGTTTTGAGTCATCAAATGTGGCGCCGCTGGTGCTCCGGCATCGGTGTTCGTGCCCTCCTCTCCAATATGCTCCAAATTGCTTGATCTTCCCTGAAATGCAACCAAACACTCTTAAAGTCAAATAGTTCCAATTATCAGCGTAAAAGCGTATAAAATCGGGGTCTAAGCAATCATTTTGACGTGTAAATATATAGATAAAATGTGAAATATTATGACACATCAAAATCTCCCAAGCTTACCTTTTACTCTTCCTCGAGGAAGACTAGTAAGAAGCAAACCCATGAGAGGAATACGATGGAGAGGTGAGGCGATGACGTGTGATGGAGACAATGGGCTCATTTTTAAACTCGGCAAAATATATGAACACAAGGATACAAGAATACATGAACACACACCAATAACGATTAGAACACAATTTCACGCAAAATACTTAAGTCTCGCTCAAATGAACATATTGTGGATTTTAATAAATATAACGAACTTGATAATCAATGAAATGAGTATGGCGCTACACCCTATCATAGTTTATCATGAAATATACTAAGTTCCCAGAAATAGATCCATTGTTCACAACTCATTTTCTAAGCAGTATAAATATGTCATGATCAAACATTTTCAAGCATGCGTGGTATTTTGTTAAGCTTCATGGGATGAGTTAGTAGATTCAAGTAAGGAAGGCGTCACCGCACTACGCTCGTTTCATGACTCCTAGAACCTATCGATTTTGACGAGTCTCTATTCTATATAGAAAGCGGGGTAAGGATGTTGGATTTTTTCTTTTTACAATTGTTTTTCGCTATACAATTTTCTTATATACATATTTTTCTTTCTTTATATACACGAGATAACTCAATATATACAAGAAGCGCCTATGCATCCCAGACCAGATGGTCTTAGGGTATTGGGTAACAAAGAACCCATAGGGCCTTTTATTTAGGATATTTGTTTGGTTTTTGTATTATTGGGATTTTTTGCAAACTCACGTAAACGCGATGGAATGCAAAACATGATCAAAGATCATTTATTGGCTATTCACAAAAGAAAAAGAAATAGCATAGAATCTAGACATGGCTCTGTTTCAGGAATTCTAATCGTCACTACTTTGGTTGTTGTGGGGTTCTCTGGTCGGAGCCTCGAAGAGTGCTTACACGCAACCGGGGCACGCGACTCGCTAGTCTTACCGCAAGCGCACGGTGTAGCGACGAGCGGGTATCGAACACGAGGAGGCCAAATGACAGTGTCTTCTTCAACTCACCTGGCTATAAGAACAGTCGAGAAATGTTCACAATAAAGCGGTCACAGTCGTTCAATTGTATAAAAGGAATATCAAATTAATAAAGACGCCTAGGGGGTAGGGAATCCCCGCTACAAACCGTATCTCGTCATTGTGATTCGTAGGTTTCACAATTGCTAGTCTTGAAATTCAGGTGAATTAGTTGCAACTAAATATAGAACCAAGCTCACGCTCTCGCGCTATTGCCGGTCTATAGCAAACCTAGGGTAAGGTCCAATCTCTTGCAAACCCTAACCTAGGCAAGCTAGCGTGAAGAACAACATCATCGTCCAATCGTATCTCGAGCCCACTCTCGTGCAAACTCGAGCTACGACCTAGGTTGGGATAGTTCCTACCCGTCCAATCTCTTGCAAACGGGTATTGGTATAGAATTGCAATCGAAATCCCTAGTTTCGGTCCAATCTCTTGCAAACCGATTCCGGAGAAATCCAATTGTAACCCAATTCGAATTTCTAGGGCTTCCTATCGAGTTGGGATCCAATCTCTTGCAAATCCCAATCGGTATGAATCCCTAGCTATTCGTATTAAATCAATCCCAAACTAACCCTAATCAATTCTAGCAATAATTTCACCAATTCATCACAAATTAGAAATAGGGTTCGTAGGGTTCATCCCTACGCCCTAAGACGATAAAACTACTCACAATTCATAATGAAATTCAATAGAAATTCACAAATAAAATCAATAGAATTCATTGCAATATTCAATATATCAATAAAAATGGAGTTTTTGATAGAGAGAGAGATAAACCAATGGAGATTCAATAGCATCCAACAAAATAACACTTTTCTCTCTCCCAAAAGAACTAAATCTAATCTCCTAAAAAGTATTCTAAAAAGGCTGCCCAAAAGTTCTGAAAAATCCCCCTAAAACTAGGTTAAAAACTGGGGTTAAATACCCCCCAAAATCACCCAAAAAACTGTGACGAAAATGCCCCTGCGCAGCCTCAAAAATTGCAGTTTACGCTACAGGCAGCGCGGCTCACTCGGCCGAGTGACAAATGTCATTCGGCCGAGTGACAAACCCTGACAAATTCCAGTGACTTCGGACTTTTGGGGGTCAGCTCCTCGGGAGTCACTCGGCCGAGTGACTTTCTTTGCTTCGGCCGAGGGGACTTCTTCACTCGGCCGAGTCGGAACTCGGGAGACGACTGACAAATTACAGTTAGTCTGGACTTTTTGTTGCCGTCGTCTTGATGCCACTCGGGCGAGTGGTGTCTCCGTGGTTCGGCCGAGTGAGCTGGCGATGCTCGGCCGAGTGCACGCTGATACTCTATCTTCTGCGTGTCAGATCTGGTCGGCCGAGCGGGCTTTCGGTGGTCGGCCGAGTGACTCCTTCACTCGGCCGAGTGACATGCTGAAAATGCCCAATCTTCGTATTTTTGCTCCCTCGTCACTCCTACAACGTTCTTTCTTCTTCCACTCCTCTCCAATAGCAAAATTCCCCTCGATGGAGTCACAGGTGACACTCCGGAGTGGGTGTATCTCAAAATCACTCAAAATCGCTCGAAATCTCCTGAAATTCGACAAAAACAAGAAATCGTGAAAAGCATCGCAATATTGCCGAAAAATCGTAAAAAACGCGATTCGAGCGATCAAAATGGCATGCAAACATGCAGAAAAAAAGTGTAAAATATGAGTGCTCAAAATCCCCCAAGCTTACCTATTACTCGTCCTCGAGGAAGATGAGTAAAAAGCGAACCCGGTGGATAAAGAAAATAGAAACGATGGAAAAGTGGAAAATGAAAATAAAATGAAAAACAAAATAGAAAATGAAGAGGGAAGATGCTAGATCATTTTTCTCAGGACGTGGGTTTTGCTTACTCATGTAGCACGCATCGAAAGTAAAAACACATGTCAAAGACTTTTATCTCGATATCATAGTATAATGTGCATTTGAAATAGAAAACCCAAGAATGTCAATATAGCTTGAAAAATGGAATGATTCTCGAATTAGCATCGTCTGAAGCATCTAAAGCGGTATACAATATCGTAGATCACACACTTTTCAATTGAATGCTTTCTATAAGGAGTATAAGAGATATCACACAATAGAGTAGTAAGAATAGAAAAGTGTGGTTTTCATGAGATGAATACTAAGCGTAGATTTCTGGATTTCGTGAAACTTTAGCGATCTCACCGAGTATAAAATATTACTTAGCCTAGGTTGTCATGCACCGTCAAGTATTCACTCTCTCACACATCATTGGATCCTCTCCCCTAAGCTTATCCATAAGCGTGGTGGCATAAACAAAACTATATTTACATCCCCTGTTTCTTATGAAGCTCCAAAAGTCAAAGAAATAAAAAAAAGCAAAAGAGGGAAGAAAGAGAGAAAGGATATGAGATGGGATCGTTTTCGAACTTCTTTTCTCTTTTCTTTTCTTATTCTCTAATCTTTTTCTTTTTCTCTTTTTTTTCTCTCTCTTTTTTTTGAATAACATATATACACAAATGATCCCAAATCAAAGAGAAGGATATACAAGTATTTTTTTTCTTTGGGTTTTGGGGAATTGGAGCATGTGATATAACAACGGGGGGAATGCCAATAATAGAATTGCCTAGGGGAGATTCACCAATGAATTTTAAAATAGAGAAATCATGTTCAAGATATGTGGAGAAAGAAATAAATGTATCTCTCGGTTCACTCTATAGGACGTGCATGACAACTTCAGCAGTGTAATTTAATCTACTCAGTTTAATCTCAAAAAGCAAACTAGTCCAGATATATCAATGCTAGCAAACATTCAATCAACCTGAAGTGAAGCGTACAAATCATGCAATAAGAAGTGATATGAGAAAAGAAAGCAGTACTCCAGATATAAGCATCAATGCGTGAATCTTGGTGTGTTTTCTACGATAGCATACATATGAATCATCAGACATCAGCTAATATAGAATTTCATCCATTTTCATACGGAAAAAGAAGTGGGTTACTATTTCTAAATGCAAAACAGAACATAGCATATGATATCAGAAACAAAAGCTATGACATGACAAATTTAGCATGCATATAGAGAAAAGCTAACACCATGTCATCGTCATCACAGAAAAATCATCTCTAGCAAAAGATGAAAGAAATAAATATAAAAAAACAAGACTATTTACAATGCAGCACACAAGGAAAATAAGAAAAAAAACGTGATGCATGGTAAAAAATGAAAAAGTGATGAAAAATGGGTGCAAAAGCGGAAAAACATGAAAAAAAAACTAAAAATAAAGGTGATAAAAGCAAAAAGTGTGAGAACTCACTCCCCCAAGCTAAAGTGCACAGTGTCCTCAATGTGTAAAGTGTGGCACACTGAGAGACGTGAAATGGGTGGGGAGGGTGAGGATGCATGCATGATAAAAAAATTAAAAAATAAAAAGAAAATATGATGATGTGAATGATGCAAGCAAAGATGGGAGTGATGCAGATATGTGTCACCAAAAATAACTCTCCCTCTCTCCCAAAAAGATATAGAATGATGTGATCTGAAAAGGGGTCAAAATAGTGAGGGGAGGAGGGGGTGGGCAAAAATCTATCGACAGGACCAGCAGAGAATGGGCAACATAACGACAAAAAAAGATCAATGGCATCAAGGGTGTGCCTAAGCTGGTGGTACTGCACCATCTCCGTCCTGTGGCGGAGGTGGTGTTTGTGGTGGTGGTCGAGGTGTCGGCTGGGTGGGTGGGTGTGGTGGAGGGAGTCGCGTCAGGATCTGATTCAGGCAAACCTGAATATCGGGAAGCATGGCGACGCGGGACTCCACGGAACTGACCGCGGCAGAGAGAGCCCTAAAATCGCCCCTGAGTCCACTCACCGCCCCCTCAAGAGCACGAAGGCTCTGAACCAGAGTGTCAGTGGGTGGTGGAGCGGAGGGACGAACAGGTCTAGGCTGTGAAGGTCGGGGCTGTCTGATACGGGCAGTGTAAGTAATCGGGCCAGCAGGTACGTGTGGAAAAGGTGATGTGCTCACTAGTGGATGCCCAGCCTCAGTGCGAGGCTGGGACGCAGGCTGGGACGAGGAAGCAGCAGCAGTAGTGGTGGAAGACAAATTCGGCAACGAGGCAGCAAGATAGGTCGGTGACACAAAAGCAGGGACAGACGTCATGACACTCTCGGATAGGACAGCTACGGTGGAGACAGAATGGTCGACCACTGGGGAGGAAGTGTAAGGACCAAAAGGTGACACCCCAGCAGACATCAAACCGGACAGGGTCTCCACGACGGCAGCAAAGGAAGGCTCGCCGCTCTCAAGTATGGTGGGTGGACGCACGGGAAGAAGTGAGGAAATAGGCTCAACCGAGATAGGCACAGCAGTGGTGGGGGTGGTGGTGGACGTGGTGGACGGCTCAGCAAGGGTACTCCCGACACTGGCAGAGGTGGGGACAGAAGTGCCGGGAGGTGCAGAAAGTTCGGACTCGGGCTGAGGGATCACGGGGTCAGCATGAGGTGCAGGGGATGCAGGGTGTGCCTGCTCAGCGCCCTCGGCCTCAAGAACGTAGGCAGCTGGGATGAGGAGATCCATCACTGGGATCCAATCCTCGTGGGCCGGTCCTATATGTGTCCGAGCTAGGCTCGGGAGGATCATGTAATCGGCACTAAAAGGACCGTGTAACCACACCCAGTGCCGCTGGCCATGGGGACGAAGCATCTTCATCTGGGCCATGACGTCTATCAAGAGTGCAGTGGGGCCCGGGGCTCGTCTAAGGTCAGCAGGTAGGTCCACGCCGGTCATCAGGGCTAGCAGAGTAATCAGACCGCCGTAGCAAATAGGTGAGCGAGAGCCCACCGAAATGATGATGCGGTCTAAGAACCAGCTAGCAATATCAATCTCAACGGCGGGGACCAGGACATCGCTATCTCTATCGAGAACTCTGGGGCGAGTCGTCGCGTAGAGCATATAAAGCTCAGGCGTAGACATCGTCCCAGGCTCGTACCTCGCTAAAAAGGTGGTCGCCATGAGGCGCTGGGCTATGCGGAGGCAGGGGTGCAAGATGGCTGAGGCCTTGGCCCTACTAGGGTCAAAGCCATGGTGGGAGCCCGTGGCCGTGATACGTGTCCAGAACGTGGAAGTGTCAAACGACGGCGGTGGGATGTATGTGGGTGCGTAGGCTCGGTTGGGGACGGGGACATCGGGCCACTAGAAGAACACACGAAGCATGGCGAGAGTGACCTCGCACTCTCGATCCATAAGGTGAAATGTACATCCTCCAAGGGTCCGGGCTATCGAGCTAAGTACCTCAAGTGTCGGACGGACGTAGGTGTCCGCCGACACTGACAAAAAATCGCGCCAACCCACGTTGTCGTACAACGTGAGCATCCCCTCTAGCACCCCTAGGTGGTCTAGGTCTGCTAAGTATGCGAACCTAGAGGGCACTATAGATCGCTGGGCGATACGCTCAAATCGGACGCGTTGTGCGTCGTCTCTGAACGTGATCCCCAGCGGCCCAACAACGGGAGCCGGTGGTGGGATAGGATCAGCGGGGATGGGCTGTGCGTGGATGGGATCGACGGGAAGCGGCTGTGTGGGGGGTGGTGGACTAGGTGGAGGGGAGTCCTCCCTAGCGTGAGAGGGACCGGCATCATCGGTCCTCTTCTGCTTGGAAGAGGCTCCCCACGTGCGTGGCCTAGTGCGGGGCGGCATGTATGCCGCGAGTGCTCACCCAACAAAAATGTAATGCGGCATGCTCAATAAAAGGAGCGAGTGTACCTGAACACGCTGTGAGAGCAAATCAGCAAGTGCGTGCGAAGAACACCGCCTCCGTGAAGCTAAAAATGCGTCCTGAAGCTCCCCTAAGCTCCCCCAAGATAGCCTGCAATTCAAAAAACGATATCAGCGGGTAATATTCAAAATACATGGGGGAGATGGGGTATAATAGATAGATAAACAAATAAATTTGGGTTAGGGGCTCATCGGGCGTACGGATCGTCAAAAATGGGAGAAAAGGGAATTTTGCGCTAAATAGGGGTTCGTCGGAGGTCGGCCGGCAGTGGGGGGGTGTCGCCAGAGGTCGGGGATGGTCGGCTGAGTCGTCGCCGGCGGTGGGGCCGCGATCGGGGCCGGCGGCGGGGCCGCGATCGGGGCCGGCGGTGGGGCCGCGATCGGGGCCGGCGGCGAGGTGAATCGGGCGAGGGAGGGGTGCGATCACGGACGAGGAGACGAAAAGGATCGGGCTCGGGCAAAATTGGGGGATTAATCACGTTGAAGTTCGCGCCGAGCCCGCAGCGGCTTATATAGGTGCAGATACGACTCGGCCGAGTGACTATGTTGCTCGGCCGAGTGACGTATCGATAAAAATTAAATTAAATTTCTCCCCGCCACTTACGACTCGGCCGAGTGGCTTCTGTTCACTCGGCCGAAGGGAGAAAACTCCTTCGGCCGAGTGGCACAAGCTACTCGGCAATATTCAGGCTAGGAGGGTATCTGTTTCCCTCGGCCGAGTGACTAAACGTACTCGGCCGAGTGACAGTTAATACGAAATGCACAAAAAAGACAGAGAGTTGGGTTCAGCAGACTTCCCTTGTTGGTGCCCCACTCGGCCGAATGGGGTCCTTTGCTCGGCCGAATCGCATATGATACTCGGCCGAGTGACGTGCTGTTTTCTGCTTCGGGGCTCCGTTTTCGCTCTACTCTCTGTTTTTCTTCCTCCAGTTGATTTCTTCCTCCTTCCAAGGCCTGAGCACATTCCTGGAGCGCTCTTCCTTGCCTCTATCTTCCTCCTTATGATAGATCTCCTTTTCTCCTCTCCTGTCATAGAAATTAAGACCCGTTGTCACGATTTTTATGGGCAAAAAGACTCAAAACACTAACAAAGTCTAAAACCAAAATAAAAACCAAAATAAAAATAATGCAAAAATCGTCGGGTTGCCTCCCGACAAGCGCTCGTTTAAGGTCTTGAGCTCGACCCCTTTGGATTTTCAATTAACGCTTGATGTTGGGTGCATATGAGATGCACCCGTCGAACTTACCGGGAAGACTGCTCGGATTTGGATCGTGGTGGTGAGTGGCCTTCCTCAGTGCCCCTTCATCATGAGCAATGTTGGGGGATGGCTCCCCCAAGCTTGAGCTTGTTCCGGTCCTTGGCTTCGCCGGTGACACCGATCTTCGAATCGGTGGAGCTTTCTTCGGATTCTTCAGTGTCGAGAGCTTGCAAAGCTCCCGTATTCTCGTGACATCAGCGTCGCCATCATCATTTGCCGTGGAGCTATTGGGAGAGTCATCCATCTTCTCTTCTTCTCTCAAATCTTGGCTTTCTTTGAAGCCGTCATCGTGGAGTGCACCGATGGAGTAGGGGATAGCATCTTCAATGACCTCATCAAGGAGGTATGAAAGGTCATCCGACCGTCCCTTGAGTAGATATATTCTATTTACTTCACCCGTATGGACTTCTTCGGAATAATGCTTAAGCCGTTGTCCATTCACCTTGAACGTGGCTCCGTCTTTCCCTTCCAATTCAAAAGCTCCTCCCGGTTGTATGTGCTTGATAGTGAAAGGTCCGGACCACCGTGACCTCAACTTCCCGGGGAATAGTCAGAGTCGGGAATTATATAGCAAGACTTTGTCTCCGACCTTAAAGTCCGTGACGGTTATGCGGGCGTCGTGGAGAATCTTGGTCCTTTCTTTGTAAATTCTTGAGCTCTCGTAGGCATCTCTTCTAATTTCGTCAAGCTCATTGATGTCCAGGAGTCGCCTCACCACCGCACTCTTATAGTCATAATTGAGGGTCTTTATGGCCCAATATGCGCGGTGCTCCAATTCTACCGGTAAGTGACAAGCTTTCCCATAAATAAGTCGGAACGGTGTGGTGCCAATCAGAGTGTGAAAGGCCGTGCGATATGCCCATAGAGCATCGTTTAACTTCATGGACCAATCTTTTCTAGATCGATCCACGGTCGTTTCAAGGATTTGCTTGATTTCTCTATTTGAAACTTCGACTTGTCCGCTCGTCTGAGGGTGGTAGGCCATGCCAATTCTATGGTTTACCCCGTACTTTTTCAACATGGCTTCAAATTTGTTTTCTATAAAGTGGCTTCCACCATCGCTTATCAAAGTTCGAGGCACTCCAAAGCGTGGGAAAATATTCTGCTTGAAAAACTTGGAGACAACCCTCGCATCATTGGTAGGGGTGGCGATGGCTTCTACCCATTTGGAGACGTAGTCCACGGCCAATAAGATATACTTGTTACCATTGCTTGACGGAAATGGTCCCATGAAGTCCACTCCCCAACAATCAAAGAGCTCAATCTCTAGAATGGACCTCATTGGCATCTCATTTCGTTTGGAAATGTTCCCGGTCCGTTGGCATCTATCGCACCCCTTGACGAAGTCGTGCGTGTCTCTGAACATGGTTGGCCAAAAGAATCCACTCTGCAATATCTTAGCGGTCGTCTTAGAAGCGGCGTGATGTCCCCCGCATGGCATACTGTGGCAATGCAAGATGATGGACGTGGCCTCCTCCTTAGAAATACATCTCCGAATAACCCCATCCTTGCATATCTTAAAGAGATACGGATCTTCCCAGAAATAGCTCCGGACCTCATGCATAAATCTCCTCTTTTGCTGTGTGGGCATCCCACATGGTTTAATCCCACAAGCCAAGTAATTTACAAAGTCCGTATACCAAGGAACTTCCCCGTGCCTTATGGTGTATAGCCTCTCATCAACAAAGGAGTCATCGATGGGCAAGCTCTCATCCTCCTTGTCACGAATAAGCCTAGACAAATGGTCCGCCACAACGTTGTCCGTACCCTTCTTATCTCTGATTTCCAAATCGAACTCTTGCAATAGAAGTATCCACCTAATCAACCTAGGTTTGGCCTCTTTCTTGTTTAGAAGATACTTCAATGCCGCATGGTCAGTGTGGACAATTACCTTGGATCCAAGGAGGTAGGAGCGGAACTTTTCAATGGAATAAACGACCGCTAGAAGCTCTTTCTCCGTAGTTGTATAATTTTTTTGTGCGTCATCCAAAGTTTTGCTTGCATAGAATATTGCATGGAGCTTTCTGTCTTTCCTTTGTCCCAATACCGCTCCAATGGCTTGGTCACTTGCATCACACATGAGCTCAAAGGGAAGGCTCCAATCCGGTGGTTGAATGATGGACGTAGAAATTAGTGCTTCCTTCAATGTATTGAACGCTTGCAAGCATTCACCTGAAAAAAGAAATGGAGCATCTTTAGCAAGCAAGGAGGTAAGGGGCCGGGCAATCAAGGCGAAATCCTTGATAAAGCGGCGGTAAAACCCCGCATGACCAAGAAAGCCCCTAATGCCCTTAACATTAATAAGAGGAAGGAGTTTCTCGATTACCTCAATCTTCGCCTTATCAACCTCAATCCCTCTTGAGGAGACAAGGTGCCCAAGCACTATCCCTTCGGTGACCATGAAGTGACATTTCTCCCAATTAAGAGTAAGATTATTTTGTTGACATCTTTTAAGAACTTTGGTAAGATTAGCCAAACAAGAATCAAACTCACTTTCATAAACTGAGAAATCATCCATGAAAACTTCCATAATATTTTCAATATAGTCGGAAAAGATGGAGGTCATGCACCTCTGAAAGGTGGCAGGTGCATTACAAAGACCAAAGGGCATTCTACGGTAGGCGTAGGTGCCATAGTGACAAGTAAAAGTAGTCTTTTCTTGGTCATCTTCATGCAAAGGGATTTGGAAAACCCACGAATACCCATCCAAGTAGCAAAAGTATTTATGTTTAGCAAGCCGTTCAAGCATTTGATCTATGAAGGGAAGTGGGTAATGGTCTTTTCGGGTGGCTTTATTTAATTTCTGATAATCAATGCACATCCGCCATCCCGTGACAGTGCGTGTAGAAATGGGCTCTCCTTTTTCATTTTTTATAACGGTCATCCCCCCCTTTTTTGGGACAACGTGAACGGGGCTAACCCATCTACTGTCTGAGATTGGATAAATAATGCCGGCCTCAAGCAATTTAAGGATTTTCTTTTTGACTACCTCTTTCATATTCGGGTTCAATCGCCTTTGAGGCTCAATAGAAGTGGCTTCAGTGTTTTCCAAGTGGATCCTATGCGTGCATAGCCTAGGGCTTATTCCCTTAAGATTCGAGATAGTGTAGCCAAGGACATCCTTGTGGTCCCTAAGGACTTCTAATAGTTTTTCAAGTTGATCATGGCCGAGGTGGGCATTAACAATAACCGGAAAGGTCAATTTACTACCCAAGAAAGCATACCTTAGATTTGGCGGTAATTGTTTAAGCTCTACCTCAAAGGGTGACGTACCCTCTGCTTCCTGATCTTGTGTGAGTTTGGCTTCTCCTTCAACATCTGAGTTTAGCTCACTCTCGGGTGGAGGCTCAAATTCGCTACTTAATGAGGACGGTGCATCGGAATAGACGCTCTCCAATTCTGCGCGAGCATCGATAAGACCACCACCTTGCTCCGGTTCATTCCTGAGATCAAGAAATACGTCAGCAGATTCACAAATGCAAGAGTGGGGGTCGTAGAGTGTAACTCCCTGACTATCGGTTTGCTCGAAGGATTCCTCGGGAGTGTAGTACTCTTTGACGCATGTTCTATCGCTTTCGAAATATAGCTTGTCGTCCCTCACATCAACTCTGATATCGCCCCCAATAGTCCCATCCGGGGAGATTTGATCCATCACAAAGCTAACAAACAATTGTTTGACGGGGTCCTCGATATTAATAGCAAAAGCTCCGGTAGCGCGGACCTCATCAACAAGTTCCTTAAGGAGCTCCGCAAAGGATTCATCATCTTCCTGGCTAGACTCAGTCATTGGAATTTCATCCCCCATTTTACCTGTTAAGATCTTGTGGAAAATTTCGGGAGAGAGCGCAAGATAGGGCTGTAAACAGAGTTAGAAAAGAATGAAGAAATAAATAAATAAATTGAAAAATAACCAGGTGATCTGAATCGAACTCCGTCAAAAATACAAACGCTCCCTGGCAACGGCGCCAAAAACTTGGTCGGAGCCCCGAAGAGTGCTTACACGCAACCGGGGCACGCGACTCGCTAGTCTTACCGCAAGCGCACGGTGTAGCGGCGAGCGGGTATCGAACACGATGAGGCCAAATGACAGTGTCTTCTTCAACTCACCTGGCTATAAGAACAGTCGATAAATGTTCACAATAAAGCGGTCACAGTCGTTCAATTGTATAAAAGGAATATCAAATTAATAAAGACGCCTATGGGGTAGGGAATCCCCGCTACAAACCGTATCTCGTCATTGTGATTCGTAGGTTTCACAATTGCTAGTCTTGAAATTCAGGTGAATTAGTTGCAACTAAATATAGAACCAAGCTCACGCTCTCGCGCTATTGCCGGTCTATAGCAAACCTAGGGTAAGGTCCAATCTCTTGCAAACCCTAACCTAGGCAAGCTAGCGTGAAGAACAACATCATCGTCCAATCGTATCTCGAGCCCACTCTCGTGCAAACTCGAGCTACGACCTAGGTTGGGATAGTTCCTACCCGTCCAATCTCTTGCAAACGGGTATTTGTATAGAATTGCAATCGAAATCCCTAGTTTCGGTCCAATCTCTTGCAAACCGATTCCGGAGAAATCCAATTGTAACCCAATTCGAATTTCTAGGGCTTCCTATCGAGTTGGGATCCAATCTCTTGCAAATCCCAATCGGTATGAATCCGTAGCTATTCGTATTAAATCAATCCCAAACTAACCCTAATCAATTCTAGCAATAATTTCACCAATTCATCACAAATTAGAAATAGGGTTCGTAGGGTTCATCCCTACGCCCTAAGACGATAAAACTACTCATAATTCATAATGAAATTCAATAGAAATTCACAAATAAAATCAATAGAATTCATTGCAATATTCAATATATCAATAAAAATGGAGTTTTTGATAGAGAGAGAGAGACAAACCAATGGAGATTCAATAGCATCCAACAAAATAACACTTTTCTCTCTCCCAAAAGAAGTAAATCTAATCTCCTAAAAAGTATTCTAAAAAGGCTGCCCAAAAGTTCTGAAAAAGCCCCCTAAACTAGGTTAAAAACTGGGGTTAAATACCCCCCAAAATCGCCCAAAAAACTGTGACGAAAATGCCCCTGTGCAGCCTCAAAATCGCAGTTTACGCTACAGGCAGCGCGGCTCACTCGGTCGAGTGACAAATGTCATTCGGCCGAGTGACAAACCCTGACAAATTCCAGTAACTTCGGACTTTTGGGGGTCAGCTCCTCGGGAGTCACTCGGCCGAGTGACTTTCTTTGCTTCGGCCGAGGGGACTTCTTCACTCGACCGAGTCGGAACTCGGGAGACGACTGACAAATTACAGTAAGTCTGGACTTTTTGTTGCCGTCGTCTTGATGCCACTCGGGCGAGTGGTGTCTCCGTGGTTCGGCCGAGTGAGCTGGCGATGCTCGGCCGAGTGCACGCTGATACTCTATCTTCTGCGTGTCAGATCTGGTCGGCCGAGCGGGCTTTCGGTGGTCGGCCGAGTGACTCCTTCACTCGGCCGAGTGACATGCTGAAAATGCCCAATCTTCGTATTTTTGCTCCCCCGTCGCTCCTACGACGTTCTTTCTTCTTCCACTCCTCTCCAATAGCAAAATTCCCCTCGAAGGAGTCACGGGTGACACTCCGGAGTGGGTGTATCTCAAAATCACTCCAAATCGCTTGAAATCTCCTGAAATTCGACAAAAACAAGAAATCGTGAAAAGCATCGCAATATTGCCGAATAATCGTAAAAAACACGATTCGAGCGATCAAAATGGCATGCAAACATGCAGAAAAAAGGTGTAAAATATGGAGTGATCATTCTCCTATCTATTTTAAATTACTAAACGTCCATGAAGAAATAGAATTATCAATCAAATCACGCAAGAGTCAAATAATTTTCAGATTTGATTCATTCATTTTTAGCTTAACTGTTTCGAGAATATGGTTGTGAAACTATGAATTCTACTATGAAAAAGCATATTAACAATGATACTCTAATCAAGGAATCGAATTCTAATCTAATAGATATCAGAGTTCATGAAAAAAAATCCATAATATTTCATAAGAAATGAAGCATATGAGACATAAATATAGAAGTGAACATGGTTCATATGAAAGTTTAAAATGTGTTTCACGATGAAGCAAAGTGTGTGCACTATGCACTCCCCCAAGCTTAAACGTCACATTGCCCTCAATGTGTGAATGATATAAATAGAGGACAACGGAAAAATAGGGGGGCCACACAACAAAATAATCTCTCTCCCCCAAGCTATTTCATATGGTGCCCGGTGTGGACAGATGGGCATAAAAATTAGGGGGAGAGGCAAAGTAAGCATTATAATATGAGGGTGGGCAATAATAGCATATAGAGGGTTGGGTGCAAAAGATAATTGAGCAACCATCATATGGGGTGAATTTATTAAACTAGGAAAGCATTAAAAATCCTATATGGTCCTCTCATTGTCGAGAGGAGTCATGATTATTTAAAGCATAAAAATCTACAATGTATCTACACTACTGGATTGATACAACCTTTAGAAAAGGCAGATCCAATATCGTTGATGGTGCAGGCAGCTGCTCTAACTGCACCTTCCGTGGCTCTGCCAGCTGCGTTTTCCACGTACTCCATCAGATTCCAGCAATGCGGCTCCCAGTATCTCTCCAAGGACTCCACATGTACGCTGAAAGAGATAAGCCGCATCAATCTGATGTGGATAATTTTTCCCCATAATAAAAGTTTTCCAAAGAAGGTCATCAAATGAAATATGTAAAATAGAAAATGGTTGACGACACTTCCCTGAAAATGTATCTCTGCTCTCGTGTACCACGACAGGCAATTCCTCATCACTCGTTTTGGGTTCTTCAGGTAACTCCGACATATGAGTGTGGGTCTCATCAGGCGACTCCTCGCTGTGCTCCTCGACAGGTTCCCCAAGTAGTGACACGTCTAAGCATACCTTTGGTCCATAATCGTATGTGTTCTGCAAAAGGTACAATGTGTAAAAAAATTTTAAATCAAAATAAATGTCTAATGGGATGCAGGATTCAGAAATGGAATGGGTAAAAATATCTCCCTGAGTGGGAGCAGTAGACTCTGATGGGTGGTCCTCTGCCAGATGCTCAGCCATGGTGATGGAAGGGAAAGGCGGTAGAATCTTCTCTGTGGCCTCCTCCTAAACAACAACCCATGGCTCTGCAGTGATACTCACCGAGTGTCTCAATTCAGTTGCCTCATCATAAGTAACTGTAATCGTGTTATGCGCCACTGTCTCGTCAGAGGTGACATCGTCTAGCTCCTCGCAACACACTGCTTCGGCCTCCTCCTCGGTAGGTGCAGATGTCACTGTGGGCTCAGGTATCTCCTCCACGGTGTAGAAATGAGTCTTGTTACCCTCAACTAGATTAAATACTTTGCCATCAATTCTACCTGCATGAGAGAGGTGATGACTAATAAAATATTGAAATGAAAGCTCAAAAGGATCACCTGTCGTTATTGCCAATAGACCGGTGTATTGGACTACGTCCACGATGCTTCTCAATAGGTCCATATGTGTGTCCTCATTTTCCTCAACATGAGGGAATGGTTCGAGAATGGGAGGCGGCTTGGGCACGACACCAGAAGCAATGTTGTTGTCGCCTACGCAGCTCTCATCCTTGATGTAATGATGCGAATATTCTCCACCAAGCTGACCGCCATCATCACTCTCCATAGCCAATGTGAGTTCTTCGTGTGCTTGTGATGTCGAGTGCTCATGAGATGCAAGAGTCTTGCAGAGTTCACCAACCTCTTGTTGCAACTTAAGGGTCTCATTCTACTGAGATCTATTAAGTTCCACACTCTCCTCAAACCGTGCGAATGCCAAATTAACATGATGATCAGGACTCAAGAGGCAGACACGGCTTTCGTAGGGCATGTGTCCCTCCACGTCACAAGACTCGCAGTAGGCGTAGAACCCTGAGTAGTGGTCATATCCTTCCATCTGATAGTATGTGTCTTATGGATAATATTCGTATTCTTCCATGGGAACCTCATACTACGCTGAATAATCTTCGCCTGAATAATCCCAAAATTGTTCCATTGTACCTGAATAGTCAAAAACAACAACCTGGAAAAGATATCAGTGGTACAAGAAAATAGAAATAGTAATATAGCAGGTGGTGGGAAAAATATATCTCTTTTTGTTTCTCTTTATAAATTTTCTTTTTATTTGAAGTCTAGCAACCTAATTGTGATAAATATATAATGTGGCGGAACGCATCCCCAGCAACGGTACCAAAAACTTGTTCGGCCCGTCCCTTTACTCTCGCAATCGGGACAGCGGTCGAATGTCGTCTTACCGCAAGTGCATGGTGTAAACAGTGGCGAGCGGGTATCGTATCCACAGGAAGGTGGTTGTCACACTACCTATCGATCGTAGCCTGAGTTAGGCTTCGTACGTTTTATTTAGGTGGAGATGGATTATGGAGTGTCGTAATGGTGGTGGATGTGGAAATCGAGGGTGTCACTGTTAGCAAGGCACATAAAAACACAAAAGAAAACAAACACAACAAAGAGAACGAATGAGAGAAATATCACTAGGGTGTCAAGAATCCCTGTTAGGACTTTCGGTCTTGGATATCAAGTGGCAATCGGGCTACTCTCGTAGTCACTGACTAACGGATCGAGGATTGGTGGTCGTCCTAACTCTCGAGTCACTCTCCATAGGATACGAAGCCGCCTTTGCGATACTTCGATCCTGAGGCTAATCCCCCAAAACCCTTGTTTATACCACCATAGGGCAACCCACCATAGGGCAACCATAGATTAATCCAACTAAGGTTAAACCATCATCCTAACCCTAGAATCCTAGGGTTCATCCCTAATCCTAGCAATAGATCTATTCAATCATGGCACAAGAGATAGGAACAATAGGAATTAACATCACAAGCAAATAAAACTAGAGCAATGAATGATTCAACAACAAAAAATATAAGAAAGACAACAAAGAGGCATTCAACAAGAAATACTTAGCTTAATGAAGATCCATTACACAAATTAACGATGAGGGGGCCTAGGGTAGAGCCTAGCCTCTGAAAAGAGTCTCCAAACCCTAAAAACTATCTATCCTAACCAAAGAGAAGATCCCCTAACAATGGCTGCTCAATCCCTATATATAGCCCCCCAAAACCCCCCAAATAACCCTAAATTGAGTTGGACCCGTGCCTGCTACCTAGTAGCTCAGGCAAGCATCTGCAGGTTGCTCGGTTGAGTGCGGATACATGTCTACCCGAGCACAGATTTCAGCACAGATTAGCCAACTTGCAGAAATTCCATAGGGCTCATCCGACCTCTGATTGGAGCGTTCTTGGTTGTGTTGGAATTGTAATGAAGTCTATTATCTGGAAAAATATGAGAAAAATACTGTAAAATCCCTGGTGATAGCAGATCTTCGAAGAGTAAAGGGCTGTCCTAAAATCTGTACTTTTGGCCATTTTTACTCCGATCGGCCGAGCGGCTTGGGTCGCTCGATTGAGCGTGCCCTAGCGCTCGGTCAAGCGCCTCTCAAAACTTTAGCTTTTGTATTCAGTGGAATTGATGTCGCTCGGTCGAGTGGTTGGCCGTTCAACCGAGAGAATTAATGTGAAACTTTCCAGAGAATTTGACGGCAAAATTTGGAGCCCCCTAACGGCTAGCTCGGTCGAGCGAAGTGGTCGCTCGGTCGAGCAAGTTGGGCTGCTCGACCGAGCGGCCCCTTGAAGCTTTTTTTCTTGCTCTACAGGATCACAGCTCAGTCAAGCGGGGTAGCCGCTCGACCGAGTAATCTGGAAAAGCTACATGGCCCCTCCTTTGCTCTTCATTCTCTTCTTTCCCTTGCTTCCTTCTTTCTTCTTTTCTTTGCTCCTCCTCTCCAGCATCTTTGAGTCATCAAATGTGGCGCCGCTGGTGCTCCGGCATCGATGTTCGTGTCCTCCTCTCTAATATGCTTTGAATTGCTCGATATTCCCTGAAATGCAAGCAAACGCTGTTAAAGTCAAATAGTTCCAATTATCAGCGTAAAAGCGTATAAAATCAGGATCTAAGCAATCATTTTTGACATGTGAACATATAGATAAAATGTGGAATATTATGACACATCAGAGGTCAGCTCTTCTAGATGCAGCCTTAGGATGTTAGGGAAGCGCTGATAGACATCACACTATTGGACATAGGATTTGACATCCTATTGCAGTGTGGGCTAGTTGTACCCAGCTTGCAAGATATTTTGTGCAAGGTATCTACTTTCATAATGGTTGCCGCACACCCCTTCATGTATCTACTCCATCACTGGCTGGATCTCCTGCTCGCGGAGGAACCTTAACAGGAGGAAGAGTAACCCTGATTGTAAAGAATGTCATCGAGGAGTGTGTACCTCGTCGACCTGAACCTCAGTTTTATGTCCTTCGCTTTGTTCTTTGGAAGAATCTGGAGGCAAGATACTGGATAATAGGGTCCATCCAAGATGAGAATGACCCCATGGTAGTATGGACGAGCTCTCCCTCAAGTCGTGTTGGTTGTTGCATGACTTCTATCGGAACAGACTTGAGCTCATCCTCTATCCCCGTGGTGAGCCTGGCTAGTGTGTCAGCAGTGATGTTTTGAGCCTGAGGACTGCGCTCGACCTGAGAGGTTTGGAAACCAGCTAGCAGAGCTTGAACGATGTTAACATATGCTAGAGATCATCCTTTCTCGTTTGATAACCATTATTGACTTTGTTAACAACGAGTTGGGAGTCGCATCGGACAACGATATGGTGAGCAACGACCTCTTGGGCTATCTAGAGCCCCCGCAATGAGGGCTTCATACTCAGATTTGTTGTTGTAGGCTTTAAAGTTAAACATGAGGGCATATGGGAGATGGATACACTCAGGACTGACCGGGGCACACCAGCCCCCGAAGTTGTTGGGATCTCCTTCTTACTGATGATGATGGCAAGTAGACACTAGAGGGGGTGTGATTAGTGTATAAAAACTCTTCTAGAAAATATACCTAAGTTAACAATTAGAGTTACCTAATTTTAACTTACTCAATAATTATCTCAAGTAATAAGAGTATGCAATGGATTAAAACAAGCATGAGATAAATAATTGCAACACAGAAAATTGAAATCAAATGCAAACACGAGTATAACCTAGTTCAGATACCCAAGTTTCACTTGGTTCCTGTATCCTACACCAACCACTCGAATCCCACCCGGCTTACTCCACTATTTTCTAAATAGTTACAATGGCCTCTTTCCAAGAGGTCTTGCTTACAATAATTTTCTTCTCAAGAAAATAAACTCACCACCTCAACACTTTGAGGATTTTCACTTAATTTTTGGAATGAATAACATTTTTTCATATAGCCTTGCTTGAAGCTTTGTGATGTGTTTGGTACATTAGAAAACTTTGATCTCTAAAGATGTTGAAATTTAAAGCATTTGAGATCAAGAAAACTTTGGCTAAAGAATTTGAAAAACCGTTAAGACATAAGCCAAAGAAAGAGGTTTGAGAGCTTTTGAAAGAACTTAGAAAATACTTTTAAAAATTAATTTTTGCTCATTAAATTATTGCCAAAAACCTCAACAAACTAAGCTTATAAATGGATGAAAAACCGTTGAAAAAATGTTCTAAAAACACCCCTACAACGGATTGAAAACTAGCTTTTTGAAAATTACGGAATTGTGTTTTCTTTCAGTGGGGCTGTCTGTAGTCAACTATAGTACAACTGGTAATCAACTACTCAGACAACTGCATTCAACTACCAAAATAACTATAGTTGACTACTTCATATGACAGAGAGATCCCAATGAAAGTAGTCGACTCCTATATTAGAAATGGTTGAATAATTGTCTGATACATAGGATACTAAAATAAAAACTTTTGAAAACATTTTTAAATCATGTTTTAAGTGTTCATATGTGTGTATGAGATTCTAACAAGGCTTTAACAAGCTAAGACAAAATAAAGAAAAATACATTAAGATGAAATTAATACATTGAAGTCCATTGATGCATTCTTGCTATTCCAAGCCTTTGTCTAGCTCCAATTTGGTCCATGACCTTGTTTTGCTCTTCATTAATGCCTTGAGTGCTTCATTTGATTTTCCATAAGCTCTTGCACTCACAGATGTTAGATGCAACATTTGTTCATCTCAAAACCACACGGGTTGATACTCAATATCTCAACATTCTTCCCTTTTTGATGATGACAAAAATGCATGCACAATAACAAAAAATTATAAGTATTGCAAATAATGTAATTATGCATGGTATTTAATATCTCTCTCCCTTTTGTTATCAACAAAAAGATATTCAATAAAGTGTTCTCTCTCCCTTTTGAAAAACACATAATCACTTTAAAAATTTCCCCACAAGCAAACCCCCCCACCCCCCCCCCCCCCCCCCCCAAATATATGTATGAGTATAAATAAGAAGTGTGACTCAATATCTAAAAGAGAATGCATAAATATACTTTGTGTTAAGCATGAAAAATAATTTTTACAAAATGTTTTGAAATGCTTAGCTCCCCCTGCAAACATGCAAATATGAATTTTCTTTTGGGGGAAAGCAAGCAATCTTCTAATCCCCAAATATACTTGAGTACCTGAAAATGAAAAAGTTCTTGGTACTCTTTTCTTTTGGGTCTATAAGGTTAGTAATCAAAAATTAGGAACCAAATCCAATTAGGTTTAAATTTCCTATCATATGACAATCTAAAACCATTGCTATAATGAACCATAATCCCATAAACATATTCATCATTCATTTTGATGGTCTCTCTCTTAGGTATCCAAACGTTGACGAATCCATTTGTGGTTTTACAAACCCTAGGATAACGAGTAGCCTTAGCATTTTGATGGATCTTATATCCTAGGCCATGCGTGCTACTTGAGGGTATTTATGAGCTAATTAGATCATCTAATTTTTCTTTACCCTTGTTGAATCTAGCAATATTTCTACACAAATCATCATGGTTGCCCTAATGGCGGTCAACATGTTTTCTAAGTCACTAAACCTATTATTAATGTCTTTATATTCTAAACTAAGCTTTCTATTCAATTCATCTAATTCTTTATTCTTACCAGCCAATTTTACATTTTTCTTCACTAATCTTTTCTAATTCATGATTGGAAGAACTAGTATTACAATCTTTATGCATTTTCTTAATAGCAAGATGTTCTCTTAGTTTGCTCTCATACTCGGCATAAAGTTTGTAATACTCTCCCTCCCAATCACACTCATCATCGCTAGAATCACTACTACTAGAGTGTGAGTCATAATATTTTATCTCTTTGTAATCCTTGGCCCTGAAACACATGTATGTCCTCTCTTCTTTTTTTTCTTCAGATGAGGATGATGAAGATGATGATGAAGAGTCATTCGTTTTCCCCAGACTCCTATCCCATGCGGCAAAGGCTTTTTCTTAGGCTTTTTGACCTTCACCTTGTCCTTTCCTTTTCTTTTTGCAAGTGGGCAATCTCTCTTCAAATGCGCTAGCTTGTTGCATTCAAAGCAAAGAGGATCGTTAGATAAATTGTGTTTTTGGTTTCAGGACTTCCATGCTTTGAGAATTTTCTTGAAACCCTTGGAAATGGGAGCTAATTGCTCTTTGATTTCATCTCCGGACTTTTTCGTTTCCGATGTAGCTTTAAGGGCTATGCTCTTTTTCTCATTGACTTCCTCCTTATCCTTCCTTTGTTGGAATCGGTTCCATATGCCGTGAGGTTCGCAATCAATTCTGCCAATGTGAGCTTGGAAGTGTCATTCCCTTCTTTTATGATTATGGCCTTTCTTTCCCACTCGGGTGTGAGACATTCAATGATATTGATCACGTGATCTTATTTTGTGTAATTCTTGCCAAGACTTGCAAGGGTGTTGATTATCTCAGTTAAGCGGGTAAACATATCCGAAATTGATTCTCTCGGCTTCATCTCAAAGTTTTTATACATGTTAACATTTAGAGCAATTTTAGAAGATTTTACTTTAGAGTTACATTCATGTGTTACCTCGAGAATTTTTCAAATTTCATGAGCAGAGGTTGCACGTGCTACTTGGTTGGCTTTCATGTTGTTGAGTGCACAAAGAAGTGTGTTCCTCATCTTGAAGCTCAATGCATCGTTCTCTTTCTTGGCATTGGTCCTTTCATTTTGATGGCTCCACATATTCTTTCTCCATCATGGTCCAAATGTAGTAGGAGATTGATCTAAAGTAGATATAGATGTGATTCTTCCAAGTACCGTAGTTTGATCTGGTGAGTATAGGTGGATGATTTGTCGATTACCCTTCGGGGTAGATGTCATTGATGTTTGTTGATGACATCCTTTAACTTGGCTTTGATATCACTTGTTGGGAAACACTGGTATCACGTTCGGCTCCAAGTAACCAAGCTCTGATACCACGTGTTAGGATCTCCTCCTTCCTAAGGATGATGGCAAGTAGACACTAGAGGAGGGTGATTAGTGTATAGAAATTCTTCTAGAAAATCTATCTGACTTAACAATTAGAGTTACCTAATTTTAACTTAATCAACAATTATCTTAAGCTAAAAGAGTATGCATCGGATAAAAACAAGCAAGAGATAAATAATTGCAACACAGAAAATGGATAGCAAATGCAAGCACAAGTATACCCTGGTTCAGATACCCAAGTCTCACTGGTTCCCGTATCCTACTCCAGCCACCTAAGTCCCACTTGGCTCAATCTAATATAAGAGATCTTGCTTACAATAATTTTATTCTCAAGAAAATAAACTCACCACCTCAACACTTAGAGGATTTTCACTTATTCATTTGAATGAATAACACGTTTACCTATATCCTTGCTTAAAGCTTTGTAATGTGTTGGCTATAAAAGAAACCTTTAATCTCTGAAGAAGTTGAAATTTAAAGCATTTGAGATCAAGAAAACTTTGGATAAAGAATTTGAGAAACCTTTAAGACATAAGCCAAAGAAAGAGTTTTGAGAGCTTTTGAAAGAACTTAGAAAATACTTTTAAAACATAATTTTTTACCATTAAATTCTCGCCAACAGCAAACCCAGCTTATAAAGGGTGAAAACCTATCGAAAACCTGCTCCAAAAACACCCCTCCAATAGATTGAAAAAACAGCTTTTCGAAAATCGCAAAACTTTGTTTTTTTTTCGTTGGGCTGTCGGTAGTCAACTATAGTACAACTGATAGTCGACTACTCAGACAACTACAGTCGACTACCAGAACAATTAGTCGACTACTTCATGGAACAGAAAGATCCCAACAAAAGTAGTCGACTCCTATATTAGGAATAATCGACTATCTGTCTGATACATAGGATACTAAGATAAAACCATTGAATCCATTTTTAAATCATTTAAAAATAATTTATAGTGCTCATATATGTGTGTGACTTCTAACAAGTCTTTAACAAGCTAAGACAAAATAAAGAAAAATACATCAATATGAAATTAATACATTGAAGTTTATTGATACATTCTTGCTATTCCAAGCTTTTGTCTAGCTCCAATTTGGTCCATGGTCTTGTTTAGCTCTTCATTAATGTCTTGAGTGCTTCATTTGATTTTTCTAAGCTCCTGCACCCAAAGATGTTAGAAGCAACATTTGTTCATCATCAAAACCACTCGGGGTGAGACTTAATGTCTCAACAGAAGTTGTTCGGTAGAAGAACCATTGAAGTAGATGATCCACACCTGACGATCCTCAAGCAGGTCAATTGGCGAGAATGTAGGATGGTAGGTGCACTCTGCCATGAAGTCGGCCATGTCCTCGTCTTTGATGGATGTTTACGGCTTGACCTAGATGTCGAACTCCCCGAGCTCGACCATCCACTTGGCGACCCATCCTAACGTGTCCAGCTTTTGGGGTACCTAATGCAGTGGGTAGGTTGTCAGGACGGTGATTATGTATGCCTGGATGTACGGCCTGAGTTTTCGAGCTGGAACTATAAGAGACATGATCCGCTTCTCGATCTCTGGGTATCTCATCTCTGCGTCCAAGAGGGATCGACTGACGTAATAGATGGGCCATTGTACACCATCTTCTTCTCTAATAATCATCGAGCTAACTGCACTTTTGAGACTGCAAGGCAGAGCAATAATGTCTCACCCTCCTTATGTTTGGATAGGAGCAGAGGTCAGCCAAGATACTCCTTGATCTAGGCAAAATCCAGCTAACACTCTTCTTTCCATTGGAAGTATTTTCCTTTCTTCAATGCCTTGAAGAAAGGCAAGCACTTGTCTGTGGCTTTCGGGATGAAGCGTTTGAGGGATGTCACTCGTCCAGTAAGGCATGGAACATCCTTCACCTTGGTTGGGGGATTGCATATTGATCCAAGCATAGAGCTTCTCAGGATTGGCCTCAATCCACCTGTGATGGACCATGAAGCATATAAATTTCCTAAAAGCAACACCGAAGATGCATTTGCTCGGTTTGAGCTTCATGTGATACTTTTGCAAGATAGTGAAGGTCTCCTCAAGGTTGGCCACATGATGGGCTGCTTCCAGTGACTTGATGATCATATCATCAACATACACCTCCACTGTCTTCACAATCTGATCCGCGAACATTTTATTGACAAGACACTGGTAGGTGGCCCCAGCATTCTTTAGATCGAAAGGCATCACCTTGTAGCAATACAGTCCCTAGTCCATCTGGAAGAATGTATGCTCCTGGTCTGGTCATGCATGAGGATCTGATTGTATCTGGAGTATGCATCCTTGAAGCTGAGCAGCTCCTGACCAGCTGTTGCGTTGTCTAGCTGGTTGATTTGAGGAAGTGAAAAGCTATCCTTCGGGCAAGCTTTGTTCAGATCTGTGAACTCAATGCAAATCCTCCACTTACCATTTTCCTTCTTCAACATAACAACATTGGCAAGCCATTCTGGGTACGTTGCTTCCCTGATGAAGTCAACACAGAGGAGCTTGCTAACCTCATCCTTGATAGCTTGGATCCTTTTGGCATTGAAATTTTTGCACTTTTACGATTTGGAGGCACAGCTGGTTTAATGTTCAGTCTATGCACCACCACCTCTGGATCTATGCCTGGCATGTCATCATGCGACCAATCAAAGACGTCCATATTTTGCCGAAGGAAGCAATGATGAGGGCCCATAGGTTAGGCCGTAAGGCAGAGCTGATCTGGACCGTCCGAATTGGGTCTACTTCCGTGAGGGGCACTATCTCTATCTCCTCCACTGGGGAGGCTTTCTCCTGCTATGGCTCACCTCGAGGACCAAGCTCATCCTTTGAGGGTGAGATCTGAGAGCTACCCTGAAGCTGGGCAGGAGCACGACTGAGCAGGAGTAGCAGAAGGTTGCAGAGCTTCCTTCATCGGTCCTTCATGTTCCAACTCAGCTCAAGGATTGAGCTCGTCCAATTTAGATAAGGACAGCCATCCCTCCTAAGGCTGAGCAGGGGTATCGAAAAGTTGAGAGGTATCGAAGTTGTCAACGGTCTGCACCGAGTGTGTGGTTGTCGCCGTGTGGGCTAGGAGCATGCACTCCATGTGTTTTGACTAAATCCCTTCAAGAACACCAACTCCATGAGAGGTAGGAAATTTCACCTGGAGAATGTAATTGGAGGTTGTTGCCCGCATGTCATTAAGGATTGGCCGTCGAATGATAGCATTAAAGGTGCTAGGGCAGTTGACCACCAGGAAGTTAACTCTGTGAACCATGTGGCAGGGTGGTATTCCAAACTCCACTTGGAGGGAGACCATCCCTTCTGAGACATGGGTGCTTGTGAAACTAGAGATACTGGTGTGGACAGGCCACATGGCATCGCCCAATACCACCAACTTCTGAAATGTATACATGTATAAGATATTGGTCGCGCTCCTATTATCTATGTGGATATGCGGAACTCTACGGTTGGTGATCCACAGATTGACAACAATGGTATCATTATGGGGCTAATGAACCTATCTGGCCTCAGCCTATGTGAAGATGAGAGGTTCCTCCAGGAGCTTGAGCTTCTTCGAGGTTCGATTTACAATGGCAGAGTCGAGGTTAGTCAGAGGGGTGTGTGACTGACGAGAATGGCTCTTATGTGCTCGGTTGGACTTCTGGACTAAGTTACAGCCCACTGCAGTGATGGGTCTGAAGATCACATCAATAAAACCGAACGAACTAACGATGCCCTTGTCTTTGTTCTGAGTGCCTCCAACTTGGCATTGTTTTGTAGCTTTGAACTCCCAGAGTCAACCTTTCTGGATAAGGCACTCAATCTGATCCCAGAGGACATTATAGTCATTATGTCTGTGCCCTTGTAAAAATCACAAATACTTGGATTTGTTCGTCCTGAGGCAGTCCATCCTTTTGGGGATCCTGAGATGGCAAGCTAAACACTAGAGGGATGTGATTAGTGTTTTTTAAAAACAATACACAAATAAAAATTAAACCCTCTAAATTTAGCCTAAGTCTCTTAAGGATGTTACTCCTTAAGTACTTAATCAACTCAATGTAAAATACTTGCAATGAAATAAAGTTAGTGCACAGCGGAATTGCAATAGCAAATGAAAGTAATAAATAAGAGAAAGAGACAATCAACAATCGCAAAGACAAGTTGATTTATCCTCGTTCAACCACCATGGGCTACTCCAGTCTATAACCTCCTTGTTGAGATTTTCCACTAACCACTCTCAACCAAGAGAGAAAATGACTCTAATGATGGCTTACAAACAGATAGCTTCACTTATTAGGATTTTCCACAAATCAATCAACCTTGCACACAAGCAAGGGTTACAATGAAACACCTTTATTCTAGAGGACCTCCCTTAGGCTTTTACAACTCAAATACACAATGAGCACTTACCACCACACTATGTGGTTTTACACTTTACCTTTCTTTGAAGATAATGAGTTGAACACTTTTCGTATAGCCAACTTTAGGATTGAAGCTTTTGTGGTGGCTATGTGAAAAATGAAAAAGTCCTTTGATCTCCAAGAAAATTGCTTTGGCTTAGAGAGATCAATGAATTGGGACTTAAATTTCTTCTCAAGAATGTCAAGATGAAAGCTTGATGAGAAGAGAATTTAAGCTAGCCAAAAAGGAATTTGCTTAAAAGATTTTTGATTGAAAACCAATTTTTGGCTTGAAGAGTGCTTGGAGAAAAAGAGTGCTTTGAATGCTTAAAAACTTGGAAATATGATCATTAAAAGCTCTTAATAACACTCGCCAACTCTCAGTATTTATAACCCATTTTACTATTCAAATTTGTTCACAAAAATGGCCCTTGCAACGGTTGAAAAAACAAAATCCCGTAAAATATGGAGAAGTATCTTTAACCCAGAATAGTCGGCTATTGTAGTCATGATAGTTGACTATTCTCAATATTGTAGAAGACAATCACCATTACTGTAGTCGACTATTTTGTGCAACAGAGCAAATGTTCCTTCTTCCCAATCAAAGTAGTCAGCTACTGCTTTAAAAGTAGTCGACTATAAAACTGGTACATGAGATTTTTGCTCAAACTCAATATGAAATCATTTCAAAAATATTTCAAAATATTTTCTAAATCATTTTGTGAGTTTAAATGATATTTTAAAAAAAAATTGTGTGTGTAGCTTCAATCCAATAACCTACAAATAATCTAAGAGCATGAATGTAAATTACATCAAAAATACACTATCTTGGCTTCTTTAATGCATTCTATATCTTCATCTTCATGCCTTAGATTCCGCTTGGTTCTTTGGCCTTGGTTTGAGCTCCCACACATCTCTTTAATCTTCCTTGAATGCATTGTCTTTGATTTCAATTTGAGTCATGTTGACTTTTGTTGACTTCTTGACTTTGAGGCTTATTTGATAGGCTTTATCAATCATGCACACTTGGTAAATGAGAATAGAAATAATCATTTGTTAATCACCATCAAAACATCATTAGGGGTACTCAATATCCAACACAGCCAATGGCGTGGATGAGCAAACTCTGTTGCTGCTCTGGCCAGGATCTCTGACGACTTGGCTGACAGAGCAATGTGGGCACATGCCTCGGGGATTCTGGTCTTAAGCTTATGTTGTACCATGCATATGGTACAACTTAAGCTTATAATGTGCCATGTATCATGGTACACCTTAATTAAGTTGTTCCAAAGGAACAACTTACCCTAAAATAACTACCTTGGGGGCTATAAATAAGACCCAAGGGTAAGCCATTTCTTACACCTTTTGCATGAAATTCATGCATGCATCTTCTTCATAGCGAAGCTCTGCAGAAATCCTTCCTCTCCCTCTATCCAAGTTCTTAATCTAAAGTAGAGATTTAGATTGTGGATTAGTAGCCTTACTCCGTTCGTGAGAAGACTCGATCCGTCGTGGCGAATCCGAAGGCGAAGTTCGTAGACTACCGTGCCGCATACGCAAGCGTAAGTCTAAACTTCATATTATCGATCCTAACTCTGTTTTGGACAGGATCCTACATTGGTATCAGAGCCATATGGGTTCGCCCCGGTCAAACCGCCACCCCCGTCGAAACTATGAACGAGTCGTTGTCTTTTTCACGAATGGGTCTCCTACTATTACGGATATAGTAGGAACGCTTCGTGACGGAGAGAACGCAGCGGTTGTTCTTTTCACGTTAGGGTCTCCTATCATTACGGATATGATAGGAACTCTCCGTGACGGGAAGAACCGACCGTTCACGTAGTATGTTATTCAATTTTTGGCACACGGCCATTAGGAAATAACTAATTTCTCGACGAACGGGTGCTTCATCGACGAACGGGTGCTTCATCGAGGAAGATGATGGTAGTTATTTCCATCGGGTAAGAAGAAATTTGGTGCATGTGCACCATGGCCAAATGGGCTATGAAGGCCATGCACCCCCCCTCCCCAAGCGGAAGGGGTTGGCTACGGCCAATAACCACCGGCGACCACCCCATCAAGGGGGAGGAATGAGTGCGGCAACCCCATTTAAAGGGGGTGTCCGGCCATGGCCAAATGGGCCATGGCCGGCCAACGCCGAATGGCCTTGGCCATGACCGGCCATGGCCAAGCCATGGCCGGCCATGGCCAGGCCGGCAGTGGCCGGCCAAGGCCAGGCCAGCAGTGGTCGGCCTTGGCCAAGCCCTGCCGGCCAGGCCGGCCCTGACAGTGGCCAGGGCCGGCGCCCTGGCCACTGCCAGGGCCAGGCCGGCCCTGGCAGAGGCCAGGGCCGGCGCCCTGGCCTCAGGCCAGGGCCTGGACGAGGCCAGGGCAGGAGCCCTGGCCCCGGCCAGTGGCCTGGCCGGCCGGCCCTGGCAGAGGCCAGGGCCTGGCCGAGGGGGCCAGGGCCCCTGGCCGGCCCTTGGCCAAGCCCCGGCCAGGGCAGAGGCCCTGGCCGGAAGAAGTTGCAGTCCGAAAAAATTGGTCGACCAATTTTGTGTTTTTGGTCGACCAATCCGACAGAAGGTCTGGGTCGACTGCAAACTTGCCAAATGACCCATACGGGGTAACAAAAGGCATTGGTCAAACTCGAATGTGTCGATTAGCCCATACGGGGCTAACCACAGTGCCGACTAGTTCATACGGGACTAACGTTTTAATGAAGTTTTTTTTAAACTTGGGCTCTACTCCTTGAAGACTAGCCATAGTGCTCTACTTCATGCAAGATTAGCCATGTCATTGTGCTCTACTCCACGGAGATTAGCCAATGAACTTATGACGTTGTGCTCTACTCTACGGAGATTAGCCAATGTATTTTAAATTCGTTTTGAAAAATACGTTTTCAAAAACGCTTTTCCGCTGTAAAGTACTATAAGAGTACTAACATTTGATAAAGTGAGGGAGAAATATTGAAAGTTACTCTAGATGGTGATTGGAAACATAGTGACCTTTCCGATTCTAGAGTAACATCTTCAATATTTTTCGAAAGTAACTTATCAAATACTCGTTTTCCGCTGCTAGTACTATAAGAGTACTATTGTTTGATAAGTGATGGGGGAATATTGAAGGTTGTTCTAGATGGTGATTGGAATCAAAGAGACCTTTTCGATTCTAGAACGACATCTTCAATATTTTTCGAAAGTAACTTATCAAATATAATATAATTTCAAGTGGGAGTTATATTTTAAGAATTTTATGCAATGTGTTTTTGATCGAACCTTCGGTTTTTATGTCTTTTGCAGCATTTTAAAAGTAAAATGTCTTCCGCTTCAAAGAATATCGTCGCTGAGCTAAACAAAGGTGAAAAACTCAACGGCGATAATTACAAACTTTGGTCCATTAAGATACAATACGTTCTAGAGGAGCAAGAAGTGCTCGAAACTCTAAAGAACGTTATGATTGAACCGGAGTTGGGCACTACGGCCCAACACCGAAGAGACAAGGAAGCTTTTGATGCTTGGTCTCGGAAGAATAAGATAGCGCGCATTACGTTATTAAGCAGTATGGCTGATGACATAATGCGCATCTTCCGAGAACATGACCTAGCCATGGACATATGGTCCAAGCTAGAGGAGAAGTTCGGTGGCACATCGATGTCCAAACTTCGCGCCTTAACTATAAAGTTCGATACATATAAGAAACGTCCAGATCATTCCATGGGGAAACATCTGCGACATATGACGAACCTTATATCAGAGTTAAAGGACGCAGGTCATGTGCTCACGGATGAGCAACAAATCCAAGCAGTCATACGTTCCCTACCAAATGGGTGGGACCAAATGAAGATGCATCTCACTCACAATGAGAGCATCAAGACCTTCAGCGATGTTTCCAAGCACCTCGAATTAGAGGAAGAGTGGCTTGCGGCTGCCAAGCCAAGTGCAGAAGTGCACATGGTTGCTAGTTCCTCACACGGGGGAAAGAAACGGAAAAATCGTTCGAAGTTCACTAATGAACGTAATAAGCAACCTGAGTCTACCAAGAAACCCAAACATAAGGGTGGGCACAAGAAATGGCACAAGAAGAAAGACTTGAAGAGGATCAAGTGCTTCAAGTGCAACAAGCTCGGTCACTATGCTCGTTCGTGTACGAGTGGAGGCGACGAGGTAACTTGTAAAAATACTAGTTACATATGTGTTTCTAGTTCAATATTTCTTGTGGAATCTAATCCATTTTGGATAATTGATTCAGGTGCCACCGACCACATAGCAAGGGACAGACGGTCCTTCGTGGAGTATCACCGGATACCCCAAGGAACGAAGTGGATCTATGTAGGAAACAACACACGTGTTGAAGTGAAAGGCGTTGGGACTTGCAAGCTAGTCTTGGACAACGGCCGCACTCTCCTACTTCATGATGTCCTCTTCGCTCCAGATATTCGAAGGAATATAATTTCTGTGGTTGTATTAATGGGTCTTGGCTATAGCTGGTTTTTTCATGATTGTAATATGGACTTAAGTTGTAATAATACTCTTATTGGTACTGGGTATGTATTTAAAGGATTTATTGTAATGAGTACAATGTATGATTCCTCATGTAATGAAAATTTCCTTGTTGCAAATTCTAAGACTTATGAGTCTGATGTGAATTGTTGGCACGCAAGGCTTGGTCATATTGGACCAACGCGTATGGATAGACTTGCCAAACGTGGCCTTCTATCCAATGTTTCAAAGGTTGAAATGTCGACCTGTGAACATTGCCTTGTGGGGAAATCTTGTCGCAAGCCGTTTGGAACCGGCACAAGGGCCGAGGTTCCATTACAGCTTATCCATTCGGACATATGTGGTCCAATGAATGTCAAGACAAGACGCGGAAAGTCCTATTTCATCACTTTTATTGATGATTTCACCCGATTCGGACATATCTATTTGATATCCCACAAAAGTGAAGCTTTGGCTTGCTTTAAAAACTATATGAGTTTAGTGGAGAATCAATTAGATCGCAAGATTAAGGTCTTGCGAACCGATAGGGGCGGTGAATATCAATCAATAAGTTTTAAGAAACTTTGTGATGAAAAAGGCATAGTACATCAGGTAACTATGCCTTATACTCCTCAACAAAACGGTGTTGCAGAAAGGAGAAATAGGACTTTGATGGAAATGGTCCGTTCAATGATGGCGCAAGCTAACTTGCCAATCACCTTTTGGGGTGATGCATTATTGACGGCCACTTTCATTTTAAACCGCGTACCCTCGAAATCAGTTAGCTCCACTCCTTATGAGTTGTGGAACCAAAGGTCTCCTGACTTAAACATTTTGAAACCTTGGGGTTGTGCATCCTACGCACATATTTCCTCCCATAAGTATGGCAAACTTGGGCCAAGGGGAAGGAAATGTATCTTTATACGATACGCAGAAAACTCCAAAGGTTATGTTTTCATTAGTCAGGAAGACAATGGTGGGCTAATTGAGTTTGAGTCGAGGGATGTCACTTTCTTGGAAAACGAGTTTCCAAGACAGGGCGAGATAAGTCAGGACTTATCTCTATTTGAGATTTATGATCAAGAAGGATTACCTCATTCGAGTGGGAGAATTCTTGGTGAAAATGAAAATACGTTTCAACCTTCACCAATGGATTATACGAATGACGATTATCCTATTCCATACGGGAATAATGATCCAAGTGGGAGCAATTCTAACGACATTCCAAGTGGGAGTGATATTAGAATTGATCTAAATTCAAGTCAACAAGGACTTGAAGAATCTCAAATACGACGTAGTAGTCGTACAAGGTTGGCTCCTCTAAGATTTGAGGATGAATTTCCGCAAACCTTTATGACTTTGCTACAAGAAGATGACGAGCCTGCTACTTTCAAACAGGCCGTATCTTGCCCTGCTAAAGACAAATGGATGGAAGCGATGCAAGAGGAGTTAGAATCCATGAAAGTTAACCAAGTCTGGGACTTGGTTGACTTACCCAGAGGACGTAGAGCTATTGGGAACAAATGGGTTCTCAAGATCAAGCATAAGGCTGATGGCTCTATTGACAGATATAAAGCTCGCCTTGTCGCGAAAGGTTTTACGCAACAGGAAGGGATAGACTACGAAGAGACTTTCTCACCTGTTGTTCGTTTTACCTCAATTCGCCTGATTCTGGCAATGGTAGCTTGCTTAGACCTCGAATTACATCAAATGGATGTAAAGACTGCCTTTCTCAATGGAGAATTGGACGAGGAGATCTATATGGAACAACCAACAGGGTTTGTAAAAGAAGGAAACGAACATAAGGTTTGTAAACTTCTTAAATCCATATATGGTCTTAAACAATCCTCGAGGCAATGGTATATACGATTTTAAGAAGTTGTCTTATCAAATGGATTTTCCATGCTTGATGAAGATAACTGTGTATATATCAAGAGGAATAAGAACAAGTATGTTATTATGTCTCTATATGTAGATGACATTTTAATAGCCGGAAATGACAAGGGCTTTGTGATGGATATCAAGGCTTGGCTTTCATCAGTTTTTGAGATGAAAGACATGGGAGAAGCCGCATATATCCTTGGAGTTAAGATTTCAAGGAACCGTTCAAAGAAACTTCTTTCTCTTTCACAAGAGACTTATATAAAGAAGGTTCTAGAACGTTTTAATATGCAGGACTGCAAGTCCATTGATACTCCAATAAGCAAGTGCGACAATTTATGTCTGAAATCATGTCCAAAGAACCAAAAAAGAGAAGGAGATTATGGAAAAAGTTCCATATTCCAGTGCAGTTGGTAGTCTAATGTACGCTATGATGTGTACAAGACCGGACATCTGTTTTGCCGTTGGAATGGTAAGTCGTTACCAATCCAACCCAGGGCAAGTACACTGGAAAGCGGTTAAGAGGATAATGCGGTATCTCAAAGGAACTGCAGACTTTGCTTTATGCTATCAAGGAGATGCCTTGAGGCTCGAAGGCTACACTGATGCTGATTGGGCGGGTGATCTCGATGAGCGACGATCGACCTCAGGATATGTTTTTCTACTCGGATCTGGTGCAATATCCTGGAGTAGCAAGAAACAATCCTGCATCGCACTTTCAACCATGGAAGCCGAGTTTGTAGCATTTAGCATGGCAGTTCAAGAGGCTGTTTGGCTTAGGAAGTTCTTAGACAGGCTAATTAATGCAAGTGACTCAGGTGATGTACCTATACACAGCGACAGTCAAGCATCTATAGCCTATGTCAAAGATCCGAAATTCCATTGTAAGACCAAACACATAGATATCCGCTACAAATTTGCAAAAGACTATGATAAGACCAAGAAGGTAGACATAAGGTACATATCTACGCATGAGATGATAGCGGATCCGCTTACGAAGGCGATCCCCAGAGATGTGTTTTACAAACACTTATCATCTCAAGGATTGCGTAAGAGCTGAGTTGTACCAATGTAAATTCCCATGTCTGTAAATGATCAAAATTAATAAAAGAATAAGTTCTTTTTCAAACATTGCATATGAATTTCTTAAGAAATGTTTGTGTACATTTTTGAAATCTCAGCTGAATTGTGTGTATGTCGGACAGATTAAGGTTGGCTCTCTCACATGAGCAACCGCCTTATCTTATCAGATGGATAAGATAGAGATGAGACTAGTTTAAAGTCAAAAATCATTAGACGAATGATTTAGAGTCATGACTTAAACAAGATAGTCAAATGAAAGATCTGCATCATATGGATGCTTACAAAAGATCTGAGATCTGTATCACAAGAATATTTGAAAGAGATCTCATAGGATTTTTTCCTATCTGTCTTATGCAGGATGAGAGTCCGTGAATATTTCACGAGTAGTAAGGGGACTCAAAAAGATAGTCACTGTGGTGTCTGATTTTTTCATCCGTACAACATCATTAAGACATACTCTCCCTGGGAAAGGAGTGATGTTGTAATACGTGTTCATACCACGTATGCATTTCGACCACTGAGTTAGTAGCAATAGTGTTTGCTATTATGTGAGACTCAAAGGCCATATGGGTCTTAACTCTTACCCTCAAGGACTCCAATTGGTTCCTTTAGATTTGACGAAATGATCGCTATCTTAGCGTGTTACTTATGGGCTATGATAATTCGGCTCGGCGGGGCACGTTAGAAAAGCGAGTCTAGTCAAGATCAGAAGGTTCGCAAGAAGAGGAAGATTGATTTCATATTCGCATTTGGACTTTAATGATTCAAAGCTGGCCAGCCAATTGTAATCCAGATGGGATTCAATTGTTGAATATAAAGTATAAGAAATGTGAAGAAATAATCTAGGGTAAAGCATGCGTTGAACTACTCAACTTTGCACCTTCGAGGTCGTTGTGTATCTCTAACAAGTGCACAACAACAGACTCTACGCGCATGACGGTCGCACGGTCTATTTCTCGGTATGATAGATGAAAGAACTAAGGGAAAGACGTTCTCTTACAATCCCCTCAAGTGTGAGTGGGAGATGTTGGATATGGAAGACGTTTGTACACCCTTGTGGGGGATGTACGAGGGAATACGGACCTCGAACGTCGCGTACACGAAGTCGTGTACAAAGGGAATCTGTTCCCTTGCGGAGAGGATCTCTGGATGAGTGGGAAAGTCGCATTATATATGCATAAATGCATGCGACATATGGCTAATAAAGGGGGAATATCTTAAGCTTATGTTGTACCATGCATATGGTACAACTTAAGCTTATAATGTGCCATGTATCATGGTACACCTTAATTAAGTTGTTCCAAAGGAACAACTTACCCTAAAATAACTACCTTGGGGGCTATAAATAAGACCCAAGGGTAAGCCATTTCTTACACCTTTTGCATGAAATTCATGCATGCATCTTCTTCATAGCGAAGCTCTGCAGAAATCCTTCCTCTCCCTCTATCCAAGTTCTTAATCTAAAGTAGAGATTTAGATTGTGGATTAGTAGCCTTACTCCGTTCGTGAGAAGACTCGATCCGTCGTGGCGAATCCGAAGGCGAAGTTCGTAGACTACCGTGCCGCATACGCAAGCGTAAGTCTAAACTTCATATTATCGATCCTAACTCTGTTTTGGACAGGATCCTACATCTGGATCTCTGTCTAGTCTCTCGGGGTCTTTTTGGGCACCCATTAGGTTTGGGGCATTTGTACTAGGCGTCTCAATCGAGGTCAGACCTCTTCCAGGAGGACCATTGGCTTGTCTCGGACCGGCCATAGGCCTCCTTCGCGATGATGAACCTATTGATCCATCCCACCAGGTCAGCGAAGGTCGAAGACAGTTGTTTGCAGATCTCAAACTTCAGGTCGGACCCGTCCCGAAAGCCCGCCTGAAGTGCCATTGTAGTGATGTCGTCAAGGCAAGCATCCACCGCCATGTGGGCTCGTTTGAAGCGAGCCAAGAAAGACCTGTTGGACTCATCCAGTCCCGCTTGATGGATTCCATGGACTTGAGATACCTCTTCTTCACTTTTTGGACAGCAAAGTGGGAGAGGAACCACCTGTGAAGGTTGACGAAAGAGCTGACCAACCCCTTTGGGAGGTTTCGAAACCACAGGCAGGCATCTTGGGAAAGTCTTACACATCAGGCTTGGAGGATGATCATTTGACTCTATGTACTCGACATACGTCTCAAGGTGCTCGACCAGTCCACTCACCCTGGTGGATCTTGGGACGTCATCCATTGAAGGAGGACTGTACTGTCACAGATAGAGAATGCTCAGAATGAAAGGAGTGAAGGGCGGGCAGAGCGAAAACGCATGTCTTCGGGAGGTTGGATGTCACCTCCCCGAAGCGAGTGGACGCTATAAGTCAGTGATCAGTTCAGTCGCTGAGAGAGCCTTAGCCGCTCACCTCGCGTTAAGCCTCTGTTTGGGTTCGGCCGCATCGAGGATATCTGTGTTGCTCTTCTTTGGCAGGAGATGGGATCGTTGTTCCTCGCTTTCCACTGGCGAATGACTTTTGGCCCTTTGGCTAATAATAGTCTTCCCCTTATCTTAGCGGTGCGACTGGTCATTGCTTCCCAATCCTCTGGTGCTACTGGAGACCTGCGTCTCCCTACCGTCCACCTCTTCCACGTGCTCCCTGTTAGAGGGGAGCGCGCCATGGTTGGAAATCTTTAGGGAGTTGGACCTGGTCCGGAGCAGATCCAGGTACATCCTGTGCAACACTTCATTCCTCTTGGCTTCACGGGCCCAAGCCTCCTGCATCTCATGAAGCTCCGCCATAAGAGCCTGGTACTTGGCTGCTGGGGGAGCGGCAGGAGCTGTTACAAGAGCGGCAGAGAGCTGTGGAGGAGGGCAGACAACAGGTTGGATGTCCTCCGTAGCATGGACTCCAGACGCACCACTGGGCTCACTATTCATGATCTTTCTGCTTTTGCCAAGTAGGAGAAAACGAATAGGATGTTAATGATGAAGTTGCTAAATTGACTGTTGTGATGGAGCCTATGCGACTGGAGTTGTCGCATGGCCATCCTTCTAGCACCAACTGTCGATGTAGAAAACTTGCACGCCATCAAATGCAAGGATCCCGCACTGGCGGAGAGCCTGGGCAGGGTTTCGCCGGGCCGAGACACTCCTTTGCTGCATACCTAAAACAGAGAGAATAACGGTTCGGAGGGATGGCCTCCGATTCATCTCAGATGCTTAAGTTAGTTCCAAGCAAGAAGGATGCTAGGGTGTTTAGCATTTTGTGTGCGCATACCTGGGATCGCGTTGATCCAATGTATTTATTGGCTGAGTGTTGATTACGCCACGTCAGCTGGAGTTATGGAGATCCCAGAACTTCAGCGCGTAACGGATTCCTCAGATTACGTGGTAAACAGATAAGAAATGGTACCCGCAGACTTCCAAATTAAACACGCACGCTTGTTACTCGGTTGGATGAACCTAGACGGTTTTCCGCTGGAGAGGGGACTGCCGAAGACTGCACAAGACGTTTATAGAAGTTGAGCTGTCAGGCGGGCAAACCCTTGGATGAAGCTGCTGAATAAGCGGACCTCGTGGAGGCCTTTCCTATCGAGCATAGCTGCTGAGGGAGCCAACCTCGTTGAGGTCGCCCTTGTAGAGTTGTCGCTGTCTGAAAGAACGGACCTCGCAGAGGCTGTCCTTGTTAGCGAAGTGGAACGACATCATCGTGGAGGCCGTCTTAATAGCATGCTTGCCAACTGGAAAATGGCGTCGTGCCGATACCTTGGTCGAACCAATCCTACAGGCTGCTCTTCAAACGGTCCTTGCAGACACATATAGCTTCAGTGCTCGGGCACGACGGCCCCATCGTCAAGTCCAGCCAAGTTGCGGCCCCCAATAGGCCCCAGCTCAAAAGTATCACCAACACTACAAAAAATTTAGACAAAGATACATCATTGAGCAACATCTAGTTTACTGCAAGAGACGGACCCGACCCGCAATATCAGGCTTTACAAGGGAACGAGGAAGCATGCTTTCGACAGCAAGTCAACAGGACGTTATATCTAAATCTCATTGTGTAATTTTCCTTTATATAAAAGATAATTTTCCATTAACATTCTGAGGGAAGCCGTATCGAATAGACTAAACTATTGAATTCCAATTACACATCTCAATGGTATAATTCAAGAATTCCTGGATCCATAATTACATCCCAAAGAGTACTCCCAAGCTTCCTGTGTTAACGTGCATACCACCGCTACATATCTCCAATGTTTCCGTCTCCTAATGGTCAACCCAGCACCCAAAGACATCAGGGCCTAACACAGTGATTTATCCTGCGTAGTTCAGTGGATCATGCACAAACTGACGAATCATGGTGAACGCGACCACCTACAGGCATGTATCTTCATTAACATGTGTGATTTCAAACCATAAACTAGGCCTGTGCAAATTCTCAGCCTCCTTCATAGTTCTAACTAGATAATTCCTCATGCCATTGTCCTAAACCACCCGAGAAGACGAAGAAGCGCGGCATCTAGTACTGTGGATTTCTTTTCAAATCCTGAAATGAGAAGGGAAAAAATATGACATAACTAGTCGGTAAATTTGATTATGTTTTTTTAAGGGAAAGGGGTGGGATCAAAGTATCATGCTTTCTTAAATAGAATTCAGCATATGCTGTAAAAACAGATACTAGCAGAAGCATTCAAAAGTAACCAGGCAAAAAGCAAGAAAGACTTTAGTGTGACTCATTTTTCCGATGTAACGCTTGGCATGCAATCTTAGTCCTTGCCGTAGGTCATTAACATCCAGACTACCCATCACGTTAAATTTTCCACAATTGGTTCTCTTGCTTTATATTTATAACCTTTACGATGAAACAAGCTTCTGGAAATGATCTTTGTGTGTGGTTAAATTAGAACCGACTGCACAAGCAGCCCATATATGTCAAATACAATTAGGTCTCAATATATAGAAAGAAGATTAACATGCACATAGCAATCATCTAAGCCACCAATTTTTCGCCGGCGTCACTGCCAGTCACCAAGTGAGAAGAAAAACACTGCCAGAGTAAGACTTTCAAATGAAATTATGATTGCTTGATTAACATAGAGAGCAAACTACTCCCGCTAACTGAAATGCAGACGGATAAAAATGCTTTGGGATAAACGAAGTACTCTTCTTTCTTCAGAGAAACTGTGATATCCTATGCACTAAGTTCCCACTGTGATGATTACGTGTTTGTTAAACTATATGGTGATACCCTATGTCTTTAAGAAGTTGGCCTTCATAAAACATATAAAAAGTTTGCTTACCGAGATCTGCGGCGACTCTATGAGCACACATGACTCCTGAAAAAGCTACAGCTATAACTCCTTGACCAGGAAAACAGCTATCCCCAACACAGTAGAGACCATCTATAGCCTGCACATCCAACACCAACAATCATTAGAACAAGTTCAGTCAATACAGCAAAGTTACAGGTACTAAAGCTCATAACTGACACTTGCAACCAATGATGCACTTACTGTGGTATTGAAAGGCATCCCTAGTAAACCTCTTGGTGTCTTTCTTGGCATTGGACCGTAAGTACCATCATTTCTAGCAAGATATCTCCTGTGAGTTTTTGGCGTACCCACCTATATGATCAATCATTCAACACCATAAGCGGACATTGATCTCAATCACATAGATTTATAATAATTGGCTTACATACATTATTAGCTGTAATTGATCTTCAAGACTTGTTAAAAAATTCATCTGATTTCAGAAACCATAAGTGTTCCTTCTATATACTGATCAACATACCAGTCTTATGAACATAGTTTAATATAAGCAAAATTGAATAAAAGGTTGAACCAAAAAACACAGAAATGTTATGACTGGGAGAACATAAATCACTATCCGAAATAAAGTAAAAGTTCCCAAACAGAGATCAAATACGCTACAATGGATGATATAGTACAATGGTTGATATATAACGCAATAAGGACCTATTGAATGCATATAATACAATAGCATATATTCTAACATACCCGATCATCTCTACTCTCAACTTGGTAACAAATAAGAGTTGGCATTAAAAGTAATACTGTGCATGCTATCGACTGCCATAATCCGTCGCATTACTAGAGAGCATCCTGTGTTACCTCTTTAAATACTATGGAACTTTTGAGTCCAGGAAATAGTTTATTTTCAAGCCTCGTTATGATTTCATCAGCCACAAGCTTTTTTTTCTCTTCGTAGTCCTTTCGAGAGAGACCCTGGTGCCATAAAGTTAAGATCTTTTAGTCACACCGATATAAGTAGCGGCAACCATTTTAGAAACAGGAATTATTATCGCATATGCATGTAGCCCTTACCTTCCTCTTTTTTCCCTCTTTTTTATTTTTCTTATTTTCCTTCTTTTGTGGGTGTCTGTGGGTGGCTGTGGGTGTGTTTGTGTGTGTGTGTGTGTGTGTGTGTGGGGGGGGGGGGTGTGTGTGTGTGTGTGTGGTGGGGGGGGATTGTTGGAATTTGCTAGCACAGACACTACCTTCCAGTCTTCAATGCTTGATGTTGTAAATATATGAAGAATATGATGTCCTTCTGGAGCTAATGATGAATCAAGCACAGTGGGAATACTCAAAAAAATGCTCCCGTAAGGTACCTCCAACCTACTCCAGTCATCCTGCACATAGTTATGTTAGCTTAAAATTTGAGCATGATGCCTAGTTTCTATACCATAGTTGTGTTCTCTTCAATATTAAATCTTCGCAACGAAAATCTAGGAGCTTCTGAATACCTCGAGAATGAAATGGTGGCAATCTGTATCAGGAGGTAAAACTGAGGCTTTGACTCCCATGTGTATGGATAGGAATGATGGCGCTTTGACATAGATCTTTTGGAAATTTTTCTCCTCTTGTGGAAGCTCATCGACTTTCACAAGCTTACCTATGATTTTGTCATTTTGATAAATGAAACTTGCTAAGTACTAGAGTTTGTGGTGGAATAAGTGTGACGCAAATGTAAACAGACACTAAACCCATATCTACGCAGAGTTACGATATACATAAATGAATTACATAAAACCTCAATCCACAACTGCTGTGCAGCAGATCTTCCTCTTCAATTAGATCCCAATAACCCCTTTGAAATAATGGATACTGTGAATATCGGTTTGGTATGGTCAGTTCTAAAAGTAACTCTCTTGAATGAACAGAAAAGGGGGAGCATCGGTTTGGTGCGGCCGGTTTTAGAGAAAACCTCCTTCACCAAACAATTAAGGGTAAGCATCGGGTTGGTTCGGTCATTCATGTACTATGTATGACCCCCAAACTCCCAAACCAGGCTGGACCGAACTGATTCGGATCCCATACCAAACTAGAACCGAGTCAAAAGTTTTACTTTGCTTTGGTCAGTTGAGCCTAAAGCCCACAAAGTAAATTATTTTATGACAGAGAGAAAAACAAATGCAGCTACAACAGCTACCGCTATTGATGCCACAAACTAGAAAGAGAAATAAAGAAAAGGAAATAGAGACTGTGATCTAGTAAGCAAAATTAGAGAGAGAGCGAGGGCAGATTGGGGGGAGAAAGAGAAATGGTCAAGAGAAGAAAAGATAACGTTGTCTTCAGCACCAGTGAAGATTTAGGACATCGAATTAGAGGCGAGTATGTAGATGGCTGGTAGAAAGGAATTAGAGGCAAGTAGATAGCTGGTGGAGAGAAAGCTGGATATGGGATTTAGGGCTGGTGTGTGAGAGAGAGAGAGAGAGTGTGTGTGTGTAGTTTGAATGGATTAATAATTTCAATCAAACTTATATGGTATTTTTTACGAAAGTGTAACTTAGTAATATGTATTGATAATTAATGTTAACAGTGTGTGTGAGAATAATGGGTATCATATAACATATGAGGCTAAGCCTCATATGTTACCTCTAAAATTCCACCGTCCGCTATTTTTTCGAAAGATCGAAACTGTTCATTTTGAAACTGTTCATTTTGATGTTTATATTCTAAAACCCCAAAACACCGAATTCCGGGTAAACCAAAGAGGTTTTGCACGTTTATCCCTCATCGCAAAAGTTCTATTCATGAAAAATCGTTAAGGTCTATTCATGAAAAATCGTTAAATTTGCAACGGTTGGATGAACGGACAAAACCATTTTGGGGACAAAACCCTTTGGGTTCATCCTATATTCGGTGTTTTAGGTTTTAGAATTTTTAGATCAAAATGAACGGTTCCAATCCTCCAAAACAACGATGTGTGAAGTTTTGGAGCCGCATATAAGACTTAGCCTCATATGTCATATGATATACACATAATTCTATATATATGTGTGAGAATAATGGGTATCATATGACATGAGAGGCATCTCCACATATACAAGACACAAAAAGTGGGGTGATACAAGCCTACATGGGCTTGTACTTATTGTACCACCCCACTTTTTGTGTCTTAGTATATGATGAGATGCCTTCATTGTCATATGATACCCATTATTCTATATATATATATACTAATGGGTGTCAGGTGGCCAAGGGATTTCCTCCTTGGTCCACTCAACAGCCAAGCCCCCTCACCTATTTTTTTTTAAAAATCGAATATGCTCTACGCCTCGCGGATGCTCACCACACCAAAAAAATCAAGTAAATCCAACCTTATTTGCCCATCGATCCACCTGTTGCAAAAATTTCTATGTTCTGCGACCGTTGATTTTGCAACGGGTGGATCGATGGGCAAATAGTGTTAGATATACTTCAGTTTTGGTGTTATGAGCATACTTAAGGTTTAGAGCATATTCAAAAAAATTCAAAAAAATAGGTGGGGGGCTTTGATGTGCGTGAACCAAGTAGGAAACTCTCCTTGGCCACCTGATACCCATTAAACTCATATATATATATATATATATATAATTGCTATCATACGCCATATGAGAGCATCTCTCATACGCCCTCTCATATAAAGCACTCAAGTACAAGCCCACATGGGCTTGTACTTGGTTGTACTTGGGTGCTTTATGTGAGAGGTCGTATGAGAGAGGCTCTCATATGGCGTATGATAACCATTATTCTCATATATATGTGTGTGTGTGCACACACACACACATATATATACACATATATACATATTCATACATGCATACATATACTAGTCATAGCCTGTAACCATAAATCACGTGGTATTTAAAATATTCCCTCGAAAAATTTCGACCCATTAAACATGTCTTCCCCTAAAAAAATTTGCAGCCTCCTTCAAAATATTCTACCCTACACAAAATTTTAAACACATTCAAACTAAAATTTAGTTCTCCCGAGAGAATTTAGTTCACCCTAAATATTTTAGTTCCCTCCAGATTTAGTTCCTACCAAAATTTAAATTTCCTCCAAATTTAGTTTCTTCATAAAATTTTAAATTTAAATTTAGTTTCCCCATATAATTTCGTTCCATCAAAAAATTTAGTTCCCTCCCGATTTTAATTCCACCCAAAATTTAAAATTTTAGATCCCCAACATTTTTCCCTCCAAAATTTTAGAGTTCCCCCAAAATTTTCACAAACTTTCATCATAACCATTGATTCCTCAAAATTAAATCTCAGTTGTCTTTCTATCCACCCTTTTGTCTTAGTCAGCAAACCCACTCACTCAGAAACATCCATCAAGTGTAATATAATATATATATATCTATTTATTATACATTTGACAGCAATTTTTGAATCCTAGGACTGACTAAGACAAGCTAACTAGGACAAACAGGTTGATAGAAAGACGGCTAGGATTTGATCTTGAAAAAATCAATAGTTGAGATGAGTTTTTTTTGGAAATTTTAGGAGGAAAATTCTTAATTTTAGTGGGTAAACATGCTTGGGGGAATGCAAAAGTTTAAAAATTGTATAATAATTTGAAAACAGCCCGCTTTAGAAACCGAGAGACATCAGCGCCTATCTCGCTTCCCCAAAAACCTCAATCCTTGCCTCTTCTGCTCCCCTCTCCCCCGCAAAAATCCCTCGGCCCACATACGAGGAGCTAGCCCTCAAAAATCCCAAAACCCATCAATCTGTGGTTCGAATTCGCACGAACGAGCTAGCCCATAATCTCTTTGCTCACAAATTAGCTTCTGATAAAAATCCCTCAGCCCACACCAAAAATTCTTCTACTCTGTCTCCGCCTGTGGGTGATGGCAAAGAAGAGGGGGCGAGATCCCAGCACCTCCGGCGACGGCGCCGCCTGCAAGATCGGGGGATTCCCGCGGATGGTGCGTGTGGCTTCCTCGAATTCCCTCGAGAAGTTAGATATTGCTTCAGGTCAGTTAGTTATTGCTTTGTGTTTGGTTTATTGAGTTTCTTAGGGTTTTGAAAGTCCATCTTTTTTGATATGGGAGTGCGTTTTGATTGAATGGCTCGGGTTTTCCTTGCTGGTTAGGGTTTAAAATTTTGGGTTTTGATGTCGAATTAGTCGTGAATCCATGCATCCGACCCTGCAAAAAACCCTCAGCCCACATCCGAGATCCAGGCATGGTTCGATCTCTTGGTATGAGTTCAAATCGCACTAAGAAGCTAGCTGGATGAGAGATCGGCATGTAATTTTTCTTTTTGTCAAAATTTGATTTTGGCAGCCAATAATGACTTCCATCTTCGCATTCTAGTTCTTTTTTACATTTTACGAAATTTTATTGATTCCTCATTTTTGGTTTAATATATAATACTGCACCATTAACTATTGAGACGGGTTGATTTCATTAAACACATGAATATTTAGAACCGGTTTGGATCGGTTCGGATCCTGTTCAGGTGATGGTAAGCCGGTAGAAATCCCACCAGTATATGTCATGTGCTTTGAAGCTTTCACATCCTTATATTGGTAATGCTGGCTAAAGGCTTAAATCTTTTGTTAGCAGAAACTTTTTTTGGTTGTTATTCCCAAGATTGTCATTAAAATGAATATGGAGGAATTTAATTATGGATGTAAATTTAATTACTTCAAGCGTGAGAATATGAATCTTCTGTAGTTTTGTATAAATTCGATCTGTATTTTCTTGGCAGGTGATGTTCTGGTTAGTGCTCTATTTCAACATAAGTTTTCCATTATACAATGCCACATATGCTGTTGATTAAAATGTTAAAAGACTGGCTGCATCTTTTCCCTCTTTTGAGTCCTTATCAGACTGGCGTTGGCTTCTTACTGTTCTTTGCTGGCTTTGACAGATTTTTATTTTTATCCTTTCAAATTGTATTTGTAAACTGTCATAGATTTTATTGTAGGATAAAATTCTGATGCTTTCCCAGTTTACAAATCTTACTATAGTATAAAATTTGTAAACTGGGATGCTGTCAGAATTGTATGCATCCTGAAATCCTTACAAAAATCTATGACAGGATAAAATATGACTACACACTTTGATGCTCAGGGTAAAATTATATTTGCTCAAATTTTATACCCATGACTACACACTTTAGCATGGTGCTTTCAAAAAAGCATCCTGATTATTTGACTAGACATCTCATTTTAGCAGGATATGTATTGTGCATGTTGGTAAATTCTCTCATGATTTTGCCCCATAGATTTTATTGAGCAATTTTTTGGATTTAAAGTTTTCGTTTATTTAATTTGATTTTTTAATGTTTGGAATATGGCTGGTTTTTGGATCTGAGGTATCGATGCACAACGCAACCAAAGATTGTTGTCGGTTAAAAGAAGAGTGGTGAACCTCTGGTTTTTGGAATTTGACATCAGGAAGTGTTTTCACACCATCGAACGACATCGATTCATCTCAATCTTTAAGGAAGAGATCGACGATCCCAAGTTCTTTTACTCCACTCAGAAACTGTTTTCTGTCGGACGACTCGTAGGAGGTGAGAGGGGCCCTTACTCCGTCCCACACAGTGTACTACTATCGGCCCTACTAGGCAACATCTACCTACACAAGCTCGATCAGGAGATAGGGAGGATCCGACAGAAGCACGAAATTCCTCTAGTTCTGAGAATCAGATCAGTTCTATTAAGGACAGGTCGTCGTATTAATGACCAAGAAAACTCTGAAGAAGAAGCAAGCTTCAACGCTCCCCAAGACAGCAGAGCCATCATTGTGGGGAGCGTAAAGAGCATCCAACGCAAAGCGACCTTTCATTCCCTTGTTTCGTCGTGGCACACAACCCCCCCCCACAAGCACCCCCAGCGAAGGGGGGACCAGAAAACGCCTTTCGTTTTCCCCCTTCAGCGGCCCTTGCTGCCTTCCTTAACAAGCTCTCGAGCCTCCCTTGCGTCGCCTTCCTCATAGAAGCCGCCAGGTTGACCCCGAAGGCCGAATTCTATGGTTCCGAAGGCTTTAATAAGAATTTGGCCATGATAGACCTTATTAAGTATTGCAAAAGAAGGGGCCTGCTGATAGAGCTAGGCGGGGAGGTGATACTAGTTATCAGGTCAGAGAGACGCCTGGCCCATAAGCTGGCCCCCTTAAAAACCCATGACTTCTTAATAAGGATGTGTTACGCGTGATATGCCGACGACTTACTACTGGGAATCGTGGGTGCCGTAGAGCTTCTCATAGAAATACAAAAACGTATCACCCACTTCCTACAATCCGGCCTGAGGGTAGGCTCCGCAGGATCAACAACCATAGCTCCACGGAGTACGATAGAATTCCCCGATACGGTCATTCGAGAAGTCCCTCCGAAAAGAACTGTCTTTTCTGTATACTTTCCCCGATTCCGTTGCTACCGCGGGCCTTACGCAAATCAATTTAATTAGGTTTCAATTGGTATACAAAGAAAACTCAACATTTCGCACTTTTGACCTCTGAAAGTTTGAATTATATTCCGAGATCGATTCTTTAATGGTTATAAGAAGTCCGATGTGAGTCAAATTAGTTGCAGAGATGTATAGTGATAAGCAGGCTATTTAAGATTTTCAACGCACTAACATTTAATTTGGTGAGACGGTTGACTCCTGGAATTTGTGCAGTACATGCACTATTTTCTTATAATTTCCTTTTTGTGGGACTTAAGAATGAACTTTATTAAGCGGTGAAATGTGGAATCTGTTTCTATGATCCAACATTTTGCATCTGATTCACAAGATTATAAACAATAATATACAAAATTTTGACTGTGTTAGTCACCATTAGTATACGAGTTATCATAACAGGTCTTACTGGTGTTGTCGATGAGAATGATGCATTTTTTAGATTAGTATAAGAATAACAGGTCTTACTGTTGGTGTCGATGAGTCTGATGCATTGTTTAGATTGATTGGTTGATTAACCTTCATGTTGTTCGTTTCTTGCATGATGATACCGGTTAAAACAATTTGAAATTTGTGAATAAAATTGTTGCAGATACATTACTGAACTATATTTATGTTCAAGATGCAGTAGTTGAGGTTGTTTTTTGTCAAATAGTTTTATTGATGACAGTATTTTCAGGGGAAACCAATTTAATCTTCTTTCTGATGATTGTTCTATGTATTTCATGAAGATATGGCTTTGTACTCCGCATTGTATTATTGCTGGTCTTGGCATGGATGACTCTTCTGCTTTTCAATGCAGCTGTGATCGTTGTACATGTTTCAATAGGACGAGCACTGTTTAATGCCATTCCTCGCCTCCCAATCAATCATGGTATCAAGTGTAATGGTAAGCATGTTAATAACGTTGTTTAAATTGATATTTCCTCATTTGGGGACTAACAGATTAAACACTTCTCTTCAGATCCCTTTGCATTCAGCAGTGGTTGTTACACCATTTGGGCTCTTCTAGCTGGGGTTAGGTATTCCGTGGATTATATTAAAACCCGACGTGCAAGGGTTCTTATATCCCAGATTTGGAAGTGGTGTAACATTGTTCCGAAGAGTTCTGCCCTTCTGTCTATATGGGTAAGTGGTTCCATGTTCTGCCCCCTCTATTTTTTTGTGGATTAATAAAAATCGAATTTTAATAGCAACGATAACATTCATTTGGATGGTGTATCCAACTTCACAGTATTGGATAAAAGTTGACCCAGTTACCATATTGAGGATTCTATTTCAAACCTTGTTACTGCCAATTGCCTGATTGGCCGTGGAAATAGTTAGTCAGAATTCTTGAAGGCCATAGATGTGGTGGTTGCAAGTGACTGGGTCAAATAATAAATAATGTAGATGATGTAAGCTTTCTGAATGTTTAATTTACTGATCATATTGTGCACCCCCTAAAGGACATCATTCTGTGTATAGAAATTTCAGATGTCGACTCCAGATATGTCTGTAGTTAGTAGTGTCTAATTGCTATGGGTTTCACAGTGTTTCTTGATGGCCATGGCTTCAGGTTAGTATTCTGGAAAAGGATTTTGATGTGGGATGTTGCGTAGCGATGAGAAGAGTGTCTAATGGTTTTTTATCAGAACTCCAACTGCATGAGGTGAATGATACTATGCATATGTCAATTTGGGGGGATCTAAAATTTCTGGGTGGAACTAAATTTTTAAAGAAACTAAATAACAATTATTGCGCTTTAATTATTGTTGTTCGTTTAAAATTAGGTGATCCAATATTTTTAGTAAATAATTTAAATGAACCGTGCCCTTAAGGCACGGGTTATGACTAGTGTGTGTGTGGTATATATATATATATATATATATATATATATATATATATATATATATATATATATATATATATATATATGGGAATAATGGCTATCATACGCCATATGAGAGCTTCTCTCATACGCCCTCTCACATAAAGCACCCAAGTACAACCAAGTACAAGCCCATGTGTGCTTGTACTTGGGTGCTTTATGTGAGAGGGAGTATGAGAGAAGCTCTCATATGGCGTATGATACCCATTAATCCCTATATATATATATATATATATATATATAATAGGTTCAAGTTCATTTTTTGAACTTAAGACGAAACTAAACCAAACAAAAATTTTACAAGTAGAACCAAACCATACCGATCAGTTCAGTTTGGCTTTTTATTCACTTCGGTTTTTTGGACATCTGCATCTCTTAATAACAAAAGTTTTATTTAGAACAAATAGTCACCTAATGAATCTCTTAAATATCAGTTGGCAACGGGGTAAGACCGAATGCAACCATGGGTTGCCAAGAGGAGTTAAATGCTTTATCCAAACTAAATTAAATTTTGTGCATTTTTAACGTTTAGATAAAGGATTTTGAAATTTAGCTTAATACCATTTGCCATTTGACAATATAAGAAAGGGTTAAGATTTTTTCAAGAGGCAATATCGGCTATCTTCCATCTATTTTATGATAATTCCAATCCAATTTTTTTACCAAGAATCCCCGCATTAGTATATAACCCGTATATATACATGAATTAAGAAACCTCACATAACCCGATTTAAAAATCATAATCTCTTAAAGCGAATTATTTAAAGACATTTATCCGGAAAAAAATTGTTTAGCAACATAAATTGGGGTTAAATACCTTAACCCCCAATTTAACCGTTGACAAATGAAACCTTAGAGAGTACCTAAAAATCTGATACAATAAGAGGTTTTGCTGCCAAATCTTTCTAATGCAGGGGAGTACTCTGTAGTTTAGGGCATTTTGGTTGCATGAAATATAGTGGAGAACTTTGGGGGAAAATAGTAGGAAAAGAAGAAGAGATGAAATTCTAAAACGGTTCGGGTAGGATTGAGTCAGATATGGCCCGACCCAGATATGAGTGTACCCAAATCTAACTTTGATTTAATCGAGATTAGAGATATGAAACCCATATCCGATCTAAAAAATCCAGATCACCCGTACCTGGCCCACTTTATTTGGCAGGTCGGGTACGAACAATGTTCAGGTTGGACCAGGGTTCATTATCTATGTATTTAACATACAAGTTGTTTACTGCAAATACATTTCTAATAAAAACAATCCCACCCTTTTGATTCCTCATCCATCCTATAAACAAAACCAAAAGAAGAAATCACGAAACATTAAGATCATCGACTCATCGAATGATCCATGCACAGCCCGGTCATCGAACAGACACCGTTATCCAAACCCCTCTATCTTGAATTTGCAAGGAAGAGATGGAGAAACCCGAGAACATCAAGCCTCCTCTAGCTTAATCACCTCTTATATGATTCGAGGCTTCATACAAAGAAATCAAGCTCCAAAATCAACAGAAATAAAAGTAAGTAATTAAGAGATAAATCAAAAGCGAGAGATTAATAATTAACTGCCAACCAAAGATTTGAAGGCAATCATTGGAGACTTGGATTCAAGACATGGCCATCAGTTGAAACCCAAAGAAAGAGGGAGATGAAGAGATTGGGTACCAATCAAAAATGAAGAACTATCATGTTAGGAGTTTGGGTTATTAATATAAAGTTCTAAATAATATTTATATACTTATTAATTTATATGCGGGTTGGATCCAGGTCAATTCGGGTCAATTCGGGTCAGGATCCTGCACCCTTATCCGTCCTGGATTTAATCAGCAAATTCGACCTGAATTCCCACCGAACCCAGTTACACCCTTACACATACCGGAAAATTAAGGTCGGGATCAGGTTGTACTTGTCAGGTCAAGACCTAACCCGTTTGCCACCCCTGAGAAACCTTCACATGTAAAAAAGCAATGTACCTAATGATTAGTTATAGTGCTCTTCCAAAAGTTTTCCTCTTGTCCTGACAAGCAAGTTTTCTAAGTTGGCTTGGTTAGTATTTATTGGCATACCCAAGAGAGCACGGAAATATTTTCCAAGTGGTGAAAAACAACCAAACAACCTTCTCCCTCCTTGCCCCCTACAAGAGTTTTCCAAAAAGAATTTTTCCAAGCTCTTACATGCAATCAGCCATGCCCTTACTATATGTAGAAATCAGTAGATGTGGTTAAGAGGGCATTGCAATTATAAATGATAAATATTCAGTTGCCAAAATTACCAAAAAATCTCACGTGCTTTTGAGGTGATGATATCGGTGTTAAATGGGAATATGCCTTGAACGGTTGGTTTATGTCTTTTATTTTACATCCACATATTCTAGGACAACCATTTAGTCAACTTCTAGGCATTATCATTTTTCTTGGTGGACATCCTTCGGTTAACTCACCCAGTATCATTGAAATAGAGATCAATTACCTTTTGATGCTGCTTCAAGCATTCTATAATCTAATTGGGTATCATGTATTTCGATATTATAACTGATGCCACATGTTCTACTAATTTACTCCATCCACTTCGCATTTACTCCATCCACATCGTAGTGTCCTCCTACCTATTGGAGGCATTTCATTTCACAAACATTGGGTGTGTTGGAACATTGTCTTGCCCCTAACCATGTCAATTCCAGTTTGACATCTATCAATTCTGATTGGATTTCCAGATTTATGACAATGGAAATGGTAGAATCCACGATATTCATGGAATCTGCTCCTGTCAAATTTCTATCAAAGAAACCAGCCACTGAACATGGGGATTTGTCGACCATTTGCTCTCAAAGAAACCAGTCATTGAAAGTGTAGACTGCTGGAGCAACCTTCTTTGCAATGCCCTACAAAAGCAAAGCCATCCCTGCTCCAGAAAGTATAGCACTATAATCAAGCCTAACAGCCTCTTCCGATCTAATTCCACACATCAGAACATCAGCAATAGATTAAAGTTTTAACTATATCATTTTCAGTCACACCTGGATCATACTGTTAATCCCCTGGTCCTCAGAAAAACACCAGCATCTTTCGGACAAAGTCAGCATGGCACTAAGTTTTCAGATCCAGTATTAGGCGTGCAATTGTACGATAGGACTTCGGGGGAAAATCTGTTTTTTATTCAATAAAACTGAAAATAAGGTAGATAGATGGCCACAATTATAGAGGTGGACTGCTCTCCCAAGACGCAATTAAAGAGGACGTCTGCACTCTCCCGATGTAAAGGGATAATCTCACATCTCATTTGATCAATCTCTCGCAAATAGCATAAGAAAATCCCTCCCCTCCTACGGCCTATAAATAATGCTCAGATTTTACAATTTTGCATAAAACCCCACAAAAGAATAAAATTCACAAAAAGGCCCAAAAGTTTGCAAAAACGCTCATGTATCATGTATTAGCCACTGAAGCCTTCTTCCACCTCCTCTGATACGTGAGAAGCCCATCATTACTCCTCCCAAAAGAGTCACCTTGTCCTCAAGGTGGAAGTCTGAAAACTGCTGCGCCATAACGCCTACCAACTCACATGTGCTCTCATGATCTAGTAGGACCTTCCATTGCACCAACACCCTCGCTCTCATGCGCTTCCTCTGCGGACTCACATCAACTTCTCAAGCTACAGAACCACCTCCATATCTTCAGGCAATGTCTCAGGAAGTGATTGCGAAGGGGTATGATCGCCAATAGCCTGGCGGAGCTGTGACACATGAAAAATGGGATGAATAACCGATCCTGGTGGTAGCCTCAGCCGGCAAGCAACCGGCCCAACCTTGGCATCTATCTCATATGGACCAAAATAACGTGGAGACAATTTCTCATTTCTTCTATGGGCCAAGGACTTCTGCCAATAGGAAAGCAACTTCAGATACATCATGTCACCTACTTCAAACTGTATGTCCATGCGATGTGAATCTGCTCGAGCCTTCATGATCTGCTGGGCCATGGCCAAATGGTGCTTCAGCTCCTTCAACACCAAGTCTCTCTCTATCAAGTACTGCTCCACCTCTGAAACTGGCGTCGAGCCAAACTCAAAGAATAATTGACATTAAACTGTGAATGTTACTTTTTGGCTTTCATGTTTCTCAGCTTTACTTTTCAACACTTGCATGGTATGATATGCCTTATCTTCCAAGTTGTAAATCTATGGACATGTGTACTTTTAGTAGACCGACCCTTTAGTTAAGTAGACCAGTTCTGAAACTGGGCTCTATCTAGTTTAGTTAGGTTTTTCCACTTGGTCACGCGTTGACGTGTCACATCTATGTTTTCCAAGATTAGGAGCGGAGCAGACCGATCGAGACTTGACACAGCAGACCCTTCCACATCCCGAGGTATAGATGGAGTCCACTGATGGTGATTTTGTCCGATTAGACTTTTCAGGGGTAGATTAGGAAGTGAGTTGTATCAGGTGTGGACACATTTTGTTTCCTTTTGTGGGTTGGGATCCTTTTTCTTTCCCACTTTTGTACCCTTGTACAGTGATGTATGTATAATGTATTGTAATGCAATGTAAAGTTTTCATGTACTTCTTTACTATCTACAATTTTATATTTGTTAGAGCACTCTACTTTTCTTATGTACTATTCCAGTATATTGCAGTAGCCTGTGAGAGTGGTTTCTCTTATCACAAATTTACGCTTAGTAGTATTTGGTATCAAGGGCTCGAAGCCATGCATCTGAATACTACTGCAGCTTTTCATGCTACATTTTCCATGTATTTGGAAAAGCGAGGCGTGACAGTCAGTCTAGATGATATGCAGTACTCCTCTTCAAGACTGTCACCTGCATACGAAAAAGCTCCTGTCAGAATCTGTTCTAGAAAACCTTGTCTCTTTCAGAAAGAATAGATTTTGGCGACCCATGCAAACGAATAATCTCCCGCAAAAAACCCTCAGCCACCGATACAGCACTGTAAAGATGCCAAAGTGGTATAAAGTGTGCGTACTTGCTGAGGCAGTCAACCACAAGTATGATTGTGAATACTCCAGACTTTGGCAACTCCTCAATGAAATCCATAGGGACATCCTCCCAAACCCGCTCTAGCAAGGATAAAGGCTATAGCAACCCACCAGGAGGCATCACCATGTACTTGTGACTCTAGCAAACGTCACACTCTGCCACCATCGACGCAACGTCCTTCATCCCCCTCCAAAACACCTCCTTTGCCATATGCATATAGGTCTTGAGGATCCCAGAGTGCCCCCCACCGCATTACTGTGGAACTCCTGTAAAATAATGGAGATGTGGATAGAGGACCGTGGTATCACCAAACGACCATGGTACAACAGCTTTTCTCACTGCAAAGTATATACTGGGTGATCCTCTGATCCCTGCAAAAGTGCTGCTTGAATATCTGCTAGATCCCGGTCCTCCTCAATATCCTACAGAAGTGGCTCACAATCCTGCAACACTGAAACAGACAAGGATGCCAAACGTATGTCCTCATCTCGCCTCGATAGTGCGTCTGCAAACTTGTTCTCCAACCCCAGACGATATTGTATCTCAAACTTGTATCCCATCAGCTTATTAAGCCACTTCTCGTGCTCCTCTGCCACCATGCGCTGCTCCAGCAGGTACTTCAGGCTTCTTTGTTCAGTGCGCACCACAAAACTCCGACCTAGCAGCTAAGGCCTCCACTTCTGAACAGACAATAGAATGCACATCAACTCTCTCATAGACTGACTTCAACCTGGATCTCGTCGTCAGAACCTGGCTAAAATATGCAATGGGTCTCTGGTCCTGCATCAGCACTGTCCCCAGACCGTGCCCTGACGCATCTGACTCCACAACAAAAGGTCTACTAAAGTCCGATAGTGCAAGCATTGTAGTTATAGCCTTTTCAAGGCCTCAAATGCATGCGACGTCTCATCGCTCCAATGAAATTTGTCCTTCAGCAACTCTGTGAGTGGCTATGTGATAGTACCGTACCCCTTCACGAACTTCGTGTAATATCTCATCAAGCCAAGGAATCCTCTCAGCCCTCGCAGTGTAGTAAGGCATGACCAGTCCACCATAGCTGTTATCTTTGATCTGTCGGTGGCCACCCCCTCTGCTGAAACCATGTGCCCCAATACTCCACCTTTGGCTGCGCAAAAGGCACTTTTTCTGTTGGCGTATAACTGCTGGTGCTAAAGCTCATGAAAAACTATCTGCTTATGGTCTAAAAGCTCCCCTAGGATCGGCTGTAAACCAAGATATCATCGAAGAAAACAAGTACAAACTGTCTCAAGTAAGAGCAAAATACATTATTCATCAGGGCCTGAAATATAGTAGGGGCATTGGTCAAGCCAAAAGACATGACCAGGAACTCATAGTGGCCCTCATAAGTCTTGAAGGCTATCTTTGGCACGTCCTCTGCGCGATCCTGATCAGATGGTAGTTGGACTTCAGATCAATCTTCGTGAAAATCGTTGACTCGTTCAGCTCGTCTAGGAGCTCATCAATAACAGTGATGAGGAACTTGTCAGGGACCGTCTCCTTGTTCAAAGCTATGTAGTCCACGCAGAAACGCCAACTCCCGTCCTTCTTTACCAACAGCACTGGACTAGAGAAAGGACTCACGCTCGTCTGAATGTCACATGCTCGCACCATCTCTGCCACCATCCTCTCGATGTCATCCTTCTGGGCCTGAGGGTAAAGGTAAGATCTCACGCTAACAGGGAACACGCCCTCTCGCAACATTATCGCATGCTCATGGTCCCGTGGTGACAGAAGACCATGTGGATCCTGAAAACCCTCCTCAAACTGGCCCAACAACTGCCGCACCTCTTGTGAGATGGTCTGCCTGCTCTCAGCCTCCAACCCCTCCTCGCTCACTATCCACTGCATCTCCACCAATAAGCCACCCCCTCAGAACGAATGGCCCTAGCTATGGTTTTCATAGAAACTTTGGTCCTACATAAACTGGAGTCCACATGTAGTATCACAGTCCTACCGCCCTCCTGGAACTCCATCCTGAACATCTTCTAATTCACCTTTATGTTTCCCTATGTCTGTAACCACCGCATGCCCAGAATCACATCTGTACTCTCCAAGTACAATGCAAGAAAGTCCTCCACCTAAATGCCCTGCAATGTCAGAATAAGTCCTCGGCACACTCCTCGACTACTCTCCATCTGCCTCGTCAAAAGCATGACGTCAAAACTGCCAGTACCCACCAACTACAGGCCATGCTGCTCCACTACCCTTCAAGAGATAAAATTGTGGGTGGCCCCACTGTCGATAAGCACTGTCACCGCCTGGTCATATATATGTCATGTCAAATTCATGGTATGATTCGGGGTGAACCCTGCCACGGAATTTAAGAAAACCTCCGCGACGTTGATGCTTCATGTCATCAGCCTCTACTGTCTCATCCTCCACAACGTCCTCATCCTCCTTATCCAATATCAACACCTGAAATTTGCACACCGCACATCTGTGCCCTGTAGTGAACCTCTCATCGCATTTGAAGCATAGCCCCTTCTGCCTCTTCTCCCGCATCTCAGCATCTGTCATCCTTCTGAACTGTCCTCCAAGCTGTGGCGCCCCGCTCTTCTCCCTGCTAGCCTGGTCTGTCCTTGTTGCGGCTTTCTCCCCCCACGTCGCTACCTGGCTACAGGAAGGAAGTAGGTCCACTCCAAATGCCCTTAAACCTCCGCTCTTCCACAATACGGTCCTCCACCATCTGGGCCAACTCCATGGCGTCCATCAAACCGTTGGCTCTCTACAGTCGTAGCTTTGCACGAACAGTGAGCTTCAACCCATTCATGAAACTGCCCTCCAATGTCTCATTTGGGATCCCCGAACTTGCCTTGATAGTGCCTCGAACCGCTCCATATACTCCTTCACCGTGTTGTCCTGCCTGAGAGCTAGCAACTGTTCCTGCAAATTTCCTTCATGCGTCTCACGGAACCTCTCTACCAGGTAATATTTGATGCGTCTCGCGGAACGTCTCTACCAGTCAATACTTGATCTCCTCTCAAGAGCGAAAACGGCGTCGCTGCTCTCTCCACTGGAACCAAGAGAGGGCTTTCCTGTCAAAGCACACCGCCGTCGCCTCCAACTTCTGCTCTTGTCATGCGGGTCACAGAAAAAAATCTCTCCGCCGTGTAAATCCAACCATATGGATCATCCCACTCAAAGATGGGCACCTTCAGCTTCCTTGCATGGCTATCCACCCCCAAATTCGCATGCTCAACTTGACCCTCGAAGTGCATAGGACAATAGGATTGGTAGGTGTCTCCAACGGTCTCTGTGTCCCTCCAAGCCCCTCTTTGGCCTCCATCTCTGTCCACATAATCTCATCAGTCATCTCTGCCAACATAGGAGCCACGATCATCCTCCTCCAAGTCCCAATTCCTATCGACATCTCCTAGATACTCCTCATAGGTCGGAGGATATCGGAGGCCGTAAGGCCCTCAAAACTCGTCGTCATACTCCAAACAATCCCTCGGAAGGTAGTCGTCATCATGCACTGTCACCGGAAGGTCGTGGGGCCCTCGTCGGGCTGCCTGAATGTGGCTGGAGTCCAGCCAAGCTTCGTCTTGGGCTGGGCACCCCTACCCGAGCCCTGCAGGGGCGCGGCAGCCCTGCAGGGCCACAGCAGAGCCTGTGCACCTCTGAGGGTGGGCCGTCTGGCCCTGTCAGGGCATCCCTGGGCCCATGCGGCCCTGCCGATGGTCGACATGGGCCACAGGGCCCCTCCTGTTCTTGACTGTGGCCGGGCACCCTTGCAGGTAAGCCGCAGGGGTCAGCCGACCCTCCGGGAGGGCCCCATGGCCCTGCAGGGAAGCTGCAGTGCCCGTGCGGCCTTGCTGGGGCCTTCTGAGGGGCCGGCTATGGCTGCCAGCCCCCTGGGGCTCTTCCTCCGCCTCCGACGATGTGTCCTCGACATCCGTAAGCTTCCTGTCTTCGTATTCCGTCACCATGTCCTTGCCCTTCTCCAAATTCGACGCCTTTTTCCCTAAATTAGGGTTTTCGGCCACGACATCTAATTTTGCCGATATGCCCGCGAGTTGTTATATGATCCTTGTTAGGGCATCTCCATGTTTCTCTAGAATTTCTCCATGCTTCTCTAGGGTTTCACCATGCTTCTCTAGGGTTTGCTTCATGCCCTCAAGCACGTCGTATTTCTCCTCGAAAGCGTCAAACTTGCCTTGGATCTCGTTGCCGTTGCCATGGATCTCACCGCTCTAATAGCAAATTGATAGGAATTCGGGAAAAATCTGATTTTTATTCAATAAAACTGAAAATAAGGTAGATAGATGGCCACAATTATAGAGGTGTACCACTCTCCCAAGACGCCAATTAAAGAAGACGTCCGCACTCTTCCGATGTAGAGGGATAATCTCACCTCTCCTTTGATCAATCTCTCACAAATAGCATAAGAAAATTCCTCCCCTCCTGCGGCCTATAAATAATGTTCAGATTTTACAATTTTGCATAAAAACCTACAAAAGAATAAAGTTCAGAAAAAGGCCCAAAAGTTTGCGAAAACGCCCATGGATCATGGATTAGCCACCGAAGCCTTATTCCGCCTCCTCTGATACGTGATAAGCCCATCCGTGTATTCTTTAAAAACAGAACAGCAACATTTTCATACATGTATACTCATCTTCAACCTAACTAAACTAGCTCTCCTGTCTTATGGTATGCCGCAAGCGTATGACAGGATACCATACATTTTTTATAGGATCGTAACATTGTCTTTGAGGAGAGAAGAAAAGAATAAAAGATTAACCTTTAGATTATATTCCCCTTCAAATTATTGACAAGTATAACGGCTGCTACTAAAAAGAAATTTCTGAAGAGAGATTGGTGGTTTTGGATGGCTAAAGGCCCATGAATCACATACTTGACTTATGATAGGATGGAAATTAGAAAAATTGTAAGTTGATGCCTACCTAAGTGATCAAACTCAGTTCATTATGCTAGGTATACACTATAATGTAAAATTCCTCCCCTGATAACTTCCAAATCCCGAATCTTGTGAAAGAAAGTACCACAGTATGGCATTTCATTAATCGCAATGAGACATGAAGCAGGACCATCATCATTTGATTATAATAATTTTCCCACATTAAAATGAAAGACATTAGAATGTTTGCCAAAAATTGCAAGAGAACATGCTATTGTGTGACCATGGGAACTTTAGAAGGAAAGATATCTAAGATCCACTGAGAAGACAAAGGACAACCTTTTCTATGGAGTGTTGGTCAGAATTGAGGCAAGAGTGATGAATAACATTGTGCATCGGTGTCCACTGTGAACAAAGTTCCTGGGATATAGATGTTGATTAGAATTATCCGGTCAAAAGCATACCAAATGTGTCCCATCTAGTTGCGTTTGATATCACTGTTTTGGAGAAAAACTCCCTCCCATCAGCAAGCCTAACTCCTACCTGCCAATCCCAAAAAAATTTAAACATCATGAGATACAAGTTAAATTCCCAGTTGCAATTCTATTTATGCTACTGGAGAAAGTGTTCAATGTTTAAGCTAATAAAAGATAGCACTCACAGCCTTTCCATTCTTTAGTATTATATTCGTGACGTTTGCTTTGTAAAGTATTTCACTGCCGTTATCTACTAGACCTTTGGCCAAAGACTTCGCAATTCCACCAACACCACCAACCGGATAATTGATTCCTCCATAATGTCTGTCGCATAAAACCTGTCAAGCCAATATAACTGGTGAGTGAAGATGAACAATTAAGACGGTTAAGTCATTTTTTGAAGGGATAACTTACCATGCTCGCATTGATCATTGGTGTTTGCAAAGCATTAACCGTACTAACAATGAAGCACTTGAGAAAGACAAAAATCATTAAATAGGTTTTCCTTAATCAAGTAATGTAAAGCTAAAACATATCTCAGAAGATCAAAGAAAGTGTTAAAAGGAACCATGAATATGTACTAAGGACTAACTGAAATTTATTCATACCTCAGCATCTATGAAAGATAATAACTGAGTATCTTTAATAAATTTTCGAGCTATATCCCCAGCATTTTGTGGCAAATAATAAGCTGCAAAATGGAAATATTATGACAAAAGAGAGAAAGTGATAATAGACAGCTCTTAGACTTCTGTCTCATAGCTATTAGAAACAATAATATCCTACAACACAAGTCTAATTCTATAAAACAAGACAAAGGTTGACAGTGTTAGCGCCTTATTTTCTTCCAAGGCTGTTTGCATGTAAATGTGGGCAATTTGAGTATGTCTTATTATGCCATCATGTAATTTCCTATAGGAAGCCTATAAAATTCTGCCCCTTTCACCTTCTTTATATTCTTTTTAGACTATGAGAAATTTGGAGCTGCTTCTTGGTTGCAAAAGTAAAAGGCGCATAACCACTAAATGGCATATTTGATGGCATCAGGTTGACAGTCATGAACCTTTATCAAATTGTCCAGAAATGTGTTCCATTTCCAAATAAGATGACGCTTAGATAAGGATCATGACTATGTGTATCCACACATGGGACATGATGCCTGTGTTGCAATTGTTCTAATTCAAATTCAATCAGCAGATCAGTGATTACCAAGAGTCAAGCATTCCAATGGCTTCTTAAAGAACTGCCCAAATAGGTAAATTGGCTCCTCGAGTGACTTCAATTCCAATGAATTCAAAGAATTGAATATCTGCCATATAGGCACACACATATTAATTAAGGTAGGCAGATAAAAGCTGAGAACTGAAAAACTACAGTTACAAACAAGCTAAATATACCTTCCAACACTCACTGTAAAATTTGTTGATCCCTTCTTTTTCATGAGGGAACTTACTAATAAGCTCAGTAATGAAATCATTGTAGTCCCTATGGACAAGAACAGAGAGATCCCCTGGAAGATGGAAGTGGACAGTTGTTGGATCAGGTATCACTTCCATCCTGCACCCAACTGCAGCTAATGCTTGGGTAATTAAGTTTAAGTTGCCCTGTCATCACAGCATTAATAGTCAATTAATTATTTCTTACAGTAAATAATCAAAAATTGGTTAAGAAATATCGAAGATATCTTTCAAAAATAAAATTATTGATTAGCACAGAGAACTCTTTCTATAGAAAGAATACAAAAATCAACCCAAAAGCACTGCATTCCAAGGATGTGACAGAATATACTAAAGAAACATGTAAGATTTGGTGGGGGTGCAACAGAAAGAAAAATAATGCAAGAACATCAGTAAACTTTGATGATGGACGATGATGGTCATATTGGGCAACAATGACGGAATATTTTTTAACTGGGTTTTGTTGTAGTTTTGTTTTGCATCCGATTGAGCATTCATAGGACTATGTGTCGCGTTGCGATCAATTGATTGCAGAAGCCCGTTTGACGGGCTTGTGCTTGTGGGACATGATCATTTAGTTGTGTTTAGTTGTGTGAACTACAACTAAATGATGGGCAATGCTAAGATTCCGTGTAGCACTATCGTAATGAGAGTTGAGCCTTTGGATAGGATAGAGATGAGATGCATGTAGTGAGATGGTAAGAGATAGTGAATTTCTTTAGTAATGTCATATAGTGTGTAGAGCAAACGTGGTTGGCCGAACCACATATAAGTCGGTGTTCTTGCATGATTTGCGTGATTTTTCATCTAGTGCACTTGGAAAGTGGAGATTTTGATTCCCATCAATGGTACTGGAGATATGGTAATGAGTTCGAACACACAGGACGATGGTTGTATGGAGTTGATGATGATAATTAACAGTGGCACAATGAAGTAAAATGAAGGGAAAATTGAAATTTTAAAACTCAGATCTAAAAGTGATGAGCAAGTGGCATGTGAGCAGCTGGCAGCGCATGCAAAGGCCAATAGATGGCATAGCTCGGTTATGGCTTTTGTTTTCATATCTAGATTTGAGATTGAAAGGGAAGATAAAGTTGGGTGGATCTTGTGTAATGGACAAACACCAAACACCAAACCAAAAATCGACAGAATAATGTCATTGTTTTCCCATAGGATATATAATCGGGTTGTTAGGATCTACTACACCAAGAAAAATGTCAAACAACGAAATGAGTGGGGGAGAAACAAGGGTTCATGATGTTTATTAGATAGTCAAGATTGATTGGGGCTAAAATCGATAAACGAAAGAATGAGTAAGGGGGCCCAATAGTCAAATCATATGTTCTTCAAAGTTTCAGATGTAACATAGGATGCGGGTTGGGCAAAGGTTGGGTAAATTTTACTGCATGGAGCAGTTATTAAAAAATTGTCATGAGATCAACAGTACTGAAACAGATGGGGTTCATGTCTAGTTAATTGGATGGTCGATTGATGATGCAGATGAAAGTGCATGGATGCAGCCTCATATTTAATGGATATTGGTTCGCTTCGAAGCTTGGTGTGTTATATACTCACTGGGTTTGTCTTTGGAGTTGGTCATGATGTTTAAATTAAGGTAGAGCATGGTGTAATGATTACTTTACCTAATATGGGACAAAAGGAGTGATGCTGTGTGCTCGATGATTTGTTTGTTTCAATCGAGGTAAGGTATGGTGCAATAATCACGGTTATCTTAGATGGGACATGTGGACAGCGATGTGTCATCGGTTGATGATGATTGCACGAGGTATTTCAAGAAGATGGAGCATGATGCATGCAGATTTGAATATGAAGTGGAGATGACAAAAGCAACAGTGTATATCTAAGTTATGTGGCTCACCGAATACAAGCCAATGTGAAGGTTGTCAGAATTTTGGCGTGTATCTTATAGATCATCAAAGAAACTTTATATTAGTTGTGTGGAAGTTGGCTCGATTTCGGCGTTGATGAGTTCATTGGTTATTCAGTCGAGCTTCCTTGTGCTGAGATAGATCGTCTGCGCTCAGATACAACCCATCTGACTCGGCACAAGTCAAATATGTCGAATGCCGAGCTATGGGACTTGCAACGTATTAGACTCTCGGTCGTGAGGGTCGTGAGGGTCGACGACTCAGATGAACCGACAGCTTTATGGTTTGACCTACACAGTGGGTGGAACAGCTTGAGTCAGCACTTTGGATCGCTGTCTTCAGGAGGAAGCTCGGTCGTGCGCTGGGGCCCACTCAAATGTGACGGAGGCCAGTAGGATGCGGCGCATGCCTACTAGGGTTTGGTGCATTAAATGTGTAGAACTGTAATGTGATAGGAATTCTATTAAAGTCGAGATTCATATCTTATATGGACTCATCCTCAATGATGGCACCTATTGTATCCTAAGAGTATATATAGTTAGTTTTAGAGGAGGGTTTCGTATGGAACACATTAAAGAGTTCTTGAGCCGCCATCTGTGAGAGCCAACTTTGAGAGATATTATTGTAAGCTTTGGAAGAGATCATTGTGTACTTTTTCTTCGATTGTGAAAATAGAAGATGTGTATTTGTTCTCTCCTTTCGTAGTAAAGCTCATTGGTGTTCTATTGGCCAGCCAACGCCTAAAGTTGTTATCATTTTTAGTGCCATACGTTTGTTTGGTTACTTGTCCTTGTTCTCGGTTATCGACGATCATGTGCATTCCATTGTGTTGTGCCTTGTGTGCGCAGAACAAATTGGTATCGAAGCAGTACGGTGTCGAATATCTACGTAGGAGGCAAAGATGAGTGACGGTGGCGATGACAGTTCCTCAAAGGCATCGACTTCCGGCGCGCATGCTCCAGTTGGTCGGACTATCATGTCTACTATCATGTCTAACACGAAGTTTGACATTGAGAAGTTTAATGGAATAATCAACTTCAATATGTAGAGATGTGAAGCCTTGAATGTCTTGAACCAACTTGGTCAAGACATCGCATTGGACGAGAAGCCGACAGGCATGTCTGATCTGAAGTGGAGAACTCTGAATTGGAATGCATATGGTACCGTCCGACTGTATCTGTCGAATGAGAAGAAATACACATACTTGGAGGAGACAAGTGCAAGTAAGTTCTGGAAGGAGCTCGGCAACAAGTACATGAAGAAGAACATCCAGAACCGGCTATACTTGAAAAAGAAGCTTTTCGGTTTGAAGTTAACCAAGGGGGTTTCTATGGAAGAACACCTCGACTACTACAACAAGTTTCTTATCGACCTGAGAAATGTCGACGTGAAGGCTGATGATGAAGACAAGACGATGATTCTCCTCAACTCTCTACCCATTAAATATGAGTACTTCGTGTCGGTTCTTACTTATTGTAAGGAATCGATCGCATTTGAAGAGGTGTCAAATACTCTGACGAGCAACGAGTTCAGGAAGAACTATATAGACACCGAAAGTCGAGCCATACTCTTACGATGGTGAGAGGCGTAGTTGAAAAAGGTTGAAGCAAGGAAGTGGTATTTTAGATCCAAGTCCAGAGACAAGAATAGATCCCCTCAGCACAAGGACTTAGCGAATGACCAATGTGCTTTCTGCATAGAAAGAGGACATTGGGTCAGAGACTGTCCAAAGGCGAAGAAGCACGACGCAATAGCCAATGTCGGGAAGGACGTTGAGGTCAAGAAATGAGTTCTGGTAAGTGCTTCGGAGGGCGTAACATCAGATGGTTGAGTGCTCGACTCTGTGTGCTCGTTCCATATGACGCTACATCGAAAGTACTTTACGACCTTCTGCGAAGGAGATAAGAGTACGGTCTTGCTGGGTGATGACCGACCTTGCAGCACTACAAGGATCGGGACAGTGCGGATGAGGATGAGCGACTGTGTTACACAAGACATCGATGAGGTACGCTTCGTTCCCGACTTAAAGCGTAATCTCATATCGCTCGGTTTGCTCAAAGCCAAGGGCTGTCGAGTGACGATGGAGAATGGAGCTCTGAGGGTGACCCGAGGAGCGATGATCGTGATGAAGGGAAAGCGACGTAGAACCTCTATTACTTGGATGGTTCGGTCGTAGGTGGCACATCAGCTCTAACTTGTGAGGCAGATCGAGACGACTCATTGTTGTGGCACATGCGCCTCAGACATGTGGGCGAAAAAGCTTTGCACAAGCTGATCGTAGGAGATCATCTGAAAGGAGCCAAGACCGGAAAGATCGTGTATTACGAGCACTGTATTTGGAAAACAAACAGGTGCTTCATTTGGGACGGTCATCCACAGTACGAAGGGAGCACTCGACTATGTACACACCGACGTATGGGGGCTGAGTAGGTCGGCCTCATTGGGAGGGAAACACAACTTTGTGTCATTCATCGACGACTTCTCACGCATGGTGTGGGTGTTTCTGCTGAAGACAAAAGATCAAGTTCGTAGCACTTTCATCGAGTGAAAGAAGTTGGTTGAGACTTAGACAGTTTGGAAGGTCATGCGTCTCCAAAGTGATAATAGTGGAGAGTATAGGTCGGATCTCTTCGAGAAATTCTGCAGATCGGAAGGAATTCAGAGGCACTTCACCATGAGTGATACGCCGCAGCAGAATAGTTTAGCTGAGAGGATGAATCGGACTTTGCTGGAGAAAATTCGATGCATGTTGTCAACAGCCGACCTATCGAAGGAGTTTTGGGCAGAGGCTCTGGCGTACGTGACCTACTTGGTCAATCGGCTATCTGTTGCATTGGGAAGACGACCTCCATTGGAGGTCTGGTCGGAAAAGCCAGTTTCCAACTATGGATCACTGCAAGTTTGGGTCTGTCCGAGCTACTATACCGTGAAGGAAGACAAACTCGATGCTCAAGCCAAGAAATCCATCTTCTTGGTCTTTAGCAATGGTATCAAAGGATACCGACTGTGGTGTCTGACACAGAAGAAAGTAATCGTGAGCAGGGATGTAACGTTTGATGAGTCGACGTTATTGAAGGAGTGTGAACCAAAGGTGGAGACCGAACAGACACAATTGAAGCAGGACTACAACGTGTCTGAGGTTCCAAATCGATCGGTCGACGACTCAGACCACCCTACACCAGAGGCGACAGAAGATGTACTTCAGAAAGATGCTGGTGAAGTTGTTGGTTCAAGCTCAGATGGTGGGGTTAACGCAACTCCACAGATGACTCAACTGAAGGATTACATAGCAACATCGAGACCGAAGCGTGAGATACGACAACCTGCACGGTATACAGAGATGGTCTCGTTCGCCTTTCCGTTGGAAGTATAGACAGTCCCACTTCTTTCGCAGAGGTGGAGCAATCTAAAGACCCGGAGAGGTGGAGGAAGGCGATGGACGAAGAGATGGAATCACTGAGGAAGAATGAGACATGGGATCTCATGGAGCTTCCAAAGTGCAAGAAAGCAATTGGGTGTCGATAGGTCTACACCAAGAAGGATGGAGCCAAAGTAGGAGATGTTCGCTACAAAGCTCGCCTCGTAGCGAAAGATTATGCACAGAGAGAAGTGGTCGATTACAATGAGGTCTTCTCTCCAATAGTAAAGTATTACTCGATTCGGATCCTGTTGGCATTAGTTGCTCGGTTCGACCTTGAACTGGTGCAACTAAATGTCAAGACAACATTCTTGCATGGAGAGCTCGAGGAGGAGACCTATATGGCTCAGGCCGATGGCTATGAGAGCGGTGACAGTCTTGCATGTAAGCTGAAGAAGTCACTCTACGGGCTGAAGCAGTCGCCAAGACAATGGTATAAGCATTTCGAATGTTTTATGATGAATGATCAAGTGTATGTTCGCAACCCATATGAGCATTGCGTGTTCTATCAGGAATTGGATGATGGGTCGTTCATTTATCTCTTGCTTTATGTCGATGATATGCTCATTGTTTCATCGAATAAAGAGGAGATTCAGAGATTGAAGTCTCAACTCGGCTGTGAGTTTGAGATGAAGGACCTAGGCAAAGCACGGGGATTCTTGGGATAGAGAGCATAAGAGATCGAAGTAGATGTAAAGTTCATCTTTCACAGAGTCGCTATTTGAAGTCTGGTATACAGAGATTTGGCTGTGAGAAGATAAAGTCCGTAGCTACTCCACTTACACCTCACTTCAAACTCTGTGCCAAATATTGCCCGAAGAACGAAGATGAGAAGAGACTCATTAAGAGCATACCATATGCCTCTGCGGTAATGGCCTTGATGTATGCTATGGTTTATATCAGACCCGACCTATCACATACAGTCAGTATGGTGAATATGTACATGACAATCCGAGAAAGGAGCACTGACAAACAATGCAATGGATACTGAGGTACATCAATGGCACGGTCGATGTCGGATTGACCCATAGTCGAAGTGTCTATTGTCCGCACATTGTTGGCTATGTCGATTCTGACTATGCATGCGACTTGGATGGAAGGCAATCGATGATAGGCTACATCTTCACCCTGCCAGGCGCTTCTATTTGTTGGCAGGGTATCCTTCAGTCTATGGTGACCCTGTCTACTACGGAGACAGAGTTTATGGCATTGACTGAAGCGGTGAATGAGGCGATATGACTGATGGGCTTGATGGATGATCTGAGAATCTTCCAAAAGAAGAATGACGTCCATTGTGATAGTCAGCGTATAGCGCACTTGGCCAAGAATCAAGTCAGCGTGCAGCGCACTTGGCTAAGAATCATGTCTTCCATGCTCGCACCAAGCATATCGATGTGAGATTCCACTTTGTCCGTGACTATGAGGGAGAAGACGACGACGACATCAACTTGCTGAAGATCGGAACAGATGACAACCCGACGGACATGCTGACGAATGTTGTATCGGGAGTCAAGTTCAAGCATTGTTTGGACTTGCTCAATGTGGTTCCGAGATAACGCTGGTGTCGGCCCCGGGAGGGGGCATTGGGCTCAGTGAAACCAGTTGTAGCCCTTATAGAGGCATTATGCTCTTCGGAGCAAAATGGCAGGAACACCAGATGATGCTCGACCAATGCGATGTGTGGACGGTCGTTCGTGTGACGGAGGCCTAAATCTCGCCAAGGTGGAGATTTGTGAAAGTTGAATCGATTTCGGCGCTGATAAGTTCATCGGTTATTCAGTGGAGCTATCTTGTGCCGAGACAGCACGTCTGCGCTCGGATACGACCCATCTGACTCGGCATAAGTCAGATATGTCGAATGCCGAGCTAAGAGACTTCAGCAGCGTATTGGACTCTCGATCATGAGGGTCGTAAGAGTCGACGGCTCAGATGGATTGACAACTCTACTGTTTGACCTAACCAGTGGGTCGAACAGCTTGGGTCAGCTCTTTGGATTGTTCGGTCTTCAGAAGGAAGCTCGATCATGCGGTGCGAGGCCCACTCAGATGAGACGGAGGCCAGTATGGTGCGGCACATGCCTACTAGGGTTCAGCACATTAAATGCGTAGAGCTGTAATGGGATAGAAATTCTGTTAAAGTCGAAATTCGTATCTTTCGGAGACTCCTCAATGATGACGCTTATAGTACCTTAAGGTTATATATAGGTAGTTTAGAGGCGGGTATTTGTGTGGAATACGTTAAAGAGTTCTTGAGCCGCCATTTGTGAGAGCCAACTTTGAGATATATTGTTGTGAACTTTTGGAGAGATCATTGTAAACTTCTTCTTCGGTTATGAAGATAGAAGATTTGTTTTTGTTCTCTACTTTCGTAATAAAGCTCATTGGTGTTCCCTTGACCGGCCGACGGCCTAAAGTTGTTATCTTTTTTAGTACTCCACGGTTGTTTGGCTACTTGTCCTTGTTCTCGGTCATCGATGATCCTGTGTATTTCGCTGTGTTGTGCGTCGTGTGCGCACAACAAGTTGCTACCAATAGATCGCAAAAGTCTATTTGATCGGCGTAGGCTTATGTGTTGGGATCATTTAGTTGCATGAGCAACAACTAAATAATGAGCTGTGTTATGGTTTATTTAAAAACTATATATGCTCTCATTAAGGTCATGATAGTTTGGCTTTTAAATATGATAGGGATGAGATGTACGTGGGTCAAATGATTAGAGATTAAGGACATTGAGAGATCTCTTGTTAATCTTATTTAGTTGTTAACTCTTCACATGGTGAATTTTTGCATTGATGTCTCATTCATGTAGGCCGATCACAAATAACTTGGTGTTCTTATTCTAGTGTGATTTGGGTGATAATTCGTATTGTGTGCTAGGTAAGAGGGGATTTCGATCCCAACACTAACTTCATTCTCAAATTCGGAGCATCTGCCAATCCACACTTTAATTCAACGAAAATCTTCTTTCCTCCACTAAACACAAAACGAGATCAATTCCGGAAAATTCATCTTGCCCAGCCAGTAAAACAAAAGTGAGTTGCTATTAGCACAGACTTGATTGCTGAGTTCACAGACCGCGTATTTACAAGTTTGCCATTAAAAATCTTTTGTTGAGTTCACGGACCACTTATTTACAAGTTTGCCATTAAATTGTTTCCGACGGGCGACTCCTCCCCCTTTCGCGTCGCCGACCCCTTCTCCACCGTCACCGTCCCCCTTCGAGGGAGTGCGATGAGGTAAAGACAAGCCTGAAAAAGGAGGGTTTGGGGACCTCTCTTGCTCTTGATTCGCTGATCCGATGCCGGAATTGTGATCTCTGGTCAGTTCGCCAATCTGGTCTCTGCTTTTTACCAAAATTCTATATTACCTCACAATTCTCCTTTAAAATTCGATTTCTTAATCCCTTATTTATTGCCAAAATTTTCTATTTATTTGATTCTATTATCACAATCATCCAGATCTCATCTTTCTTTCATCTTTCAGAAGAATCATCAAACAATGTCGGAGCCAATCAGATCGAACGTGCCATTGCTGAGCTCGTCGCCGCCGTCGACGACGAGCAGCAAGCTCCCAAATTTCAAGCAATCGGTGAAGCTCAAATGGCGCTCGGCGACGGCGGTGTAGAAGGGAAACGGCAACGCGAAGGGGATGGAGGAGGATGGCAACATTGTAAGTAAGTGGTACGTGAACTCAGCAAAAGAATTTTCATGGCAAACTTGTAAATAAGTGGTCTGTGAACTCAGCAATGATGTCTGAGCTAATAGCAACTCCAAAACAAAAAGGCATATATCTCTCTCCACATAAAAAGTTAAGCGTCTTAGATGGACAATATGCTGTTTAACATGCATTTTATTCAATGCTGCACGTGTCACATTTGGCTTATAAAATTAGACGGACAAAATGTCTGCTAATCTTTCCATACATGCCTACCAACTGTTCTACTGAGTTCATCGTGTAGATTTAATATCGGAAAAAACTTAAAACTTATTTGAGACGGTAAAGTCTGAAGTCAGATTGTAGGAAACATTAACTGTCCCCAGTGCCAATTTGGCCAATTACATCAACATTGTTAAAAATTAAAATAAAAAAGAAACATTTTGGGTCAAAATCATCCATAGATTAATATTTCATATAACTGGAAATAAAATGCAGCATTAACAAAGAAAATTAAAAAAACACCGGACCTTGTCGCTGAATCCGAACATGACCGAGGATCCAACATCGAAAGTGAACCCATCTCTGTCATAAAACCCCGAACTCCCGCCTGGGATCAAGTACTTCTCGAGGACCAACACCCTAGCTCCCTTCACCGCGAGCTGAGTTGCGGCCACGAGCCCACCGATCCCTGACCCGATCACGATCGCGTCGTACTCGTCCCCCTTCGCTTTCCCTTCACTCTCGCCGACTTCCACTGTTCTCTCCACGCCCAGAACCGCCAACGGGCTCCTAAACCCTAATTTTGACCCGTTCTTTCCTCTCCTAAAGCATTTCGATTCTGAAGAAAGGAGGCCTAGTTTTGAGAAGTGTGTGTCTAGGGTTTTGGACGGAGCAAGGGAAGGGGGAAGAGTAAACCCTAATCTGAGCATGATTGGGGAGTAAAGAATGGGTTTTATGGTTGAATTTGATCGGGGTATTTGTGGTTTTAAGAAGGGAGTGCGCGACGAAGAGGAGAAATTGGGGAATCTGGGGGAAACAGTCGTGAAGGATTCGATGGAGAAAAAGACAGAGAAACAGTGCGGAGAAAGGGGTGGGTGGGCTTTGGCGCCTTTTTTTGTCATTTTTTATATTTATGTTTTGGGTTTTTTTGGAACTTCGTCTTTTATGTCAAATTTTAAAAAAAAATCCTATCTATTAGAAGATTATAGTGAGAAGTAACTATGACAACTAGACATGGTGATATATTTATAAAATCATATAGGTATTCCAAAAGCCTTTGAGCATACCAAAGGTCTCCACCACATTAAGAGTGGTGGAGTAATGAGGGGATAAATGGTGGCGAGGCCAAAAGCCTCCTCTACTCACAACACTCCCCCTTATCCATCCATTACTTTGGTCTTAGCGTATAAGGCTAAAAAGAGGTGGATACTTCTGGATCCTGAGTAATTGTGTTTGCCTCGTTAAAACCTTAGCTGCGGAAAACCCAGTGGGAAAAACCAACAGCTTAAGGGAAAAGAGTGCAACACACATGTTACTCCCCCTCATCCGTACAAGCTTCAGGCTTGTAGGTCTTTCAGTTGGCTCATACCGATTCCTTTTACAAGTTTTACAAAAATACATTTTGGTAAAGATTTGGTAAAAAGATCAGCTAAGTTGTTACAGGACTGGATCTGCTGAATTTCAATCTGCTTGTCTTCCTTTAGCTCGTGTGTCCAGAAAAATTTGAGAGATATGTGCTTCGTCCTGTCACCCTTGATGTAGCCCTTTTGAAGTTGAGCAATGCACGCAGTGTTGTCTTCAAACATGACAGTAGGCTCCAAATCACCGGTCTTCAGGCTAGTGGATTGAAGAATGTGGTGGACGACGGATCGTAGCCAATAACACTCTCTGCTTGCTTCATGAATCGCTATGAGCTCAGAATGGTTGGATGACATAGCTGTTGTGGTTTGCTTTACCGATCTCCAGGAAATAGCAGTACCTCCGTAGGTAAACACAAAACTTGTCTGTGATTTTGCCGTGTGCGGATCTGAGAGATAACATGCATTAGCATAACCAAATAATTGGGGGGAGGCACCTCTTTGGTAGTAAAGTCCCAGATCTATTGAACCCTGGAGGTATCGCAGAAGATGCTTTACTCCGTTTCCAGTGGCGCTTTGTAGGCGCTGCACTGTATTTGGCTAGGAGATTAACTGTAAACGCTATATCGGGACGCGTACAGTTAGCCAGATATAGAAGTGCTCCAATGGCACTGAGTTAGTGTACTTCAGGACCCAGTATCTCCTCCCCCTCTTCCAGAGGCCGGAAGGGGTCCTTATATACATCTAGTGATCTTACGACCATAGGAGTACATAAAGGATGACATTTATTCATATGAAACTTACGTTGAAGTTTCTTTGTATAATTAGATTGGTGTAATAGGATTCCACCTCTTAGGTGTTTAATCTGTAAGCCAAGACAATACTTTGTTTTGCCTAGGTCTTTCATTTCAAAAGTATGTTTTAGGCTTTCAGGTATCTCATTGATCTCTGCAGGAGATCCTATGAGATTTAAGTCATCAACATATACTGCTATGATGACGAATCATGTTCCCGTTCTCTTGATAAAGATGCACGGGCAGACTTCATTATTTGTGAATCCTTGCTGTGCAAGGAAATCACTAAGTTTGTTATACCACATCTTGCCCGATTGCTTTAGACCATATAATGATTTATGCAGCCTTACAGAGAATACGTCCCGAGTTATCTCTTTCATCTCTGGGGGTAGTTTAAACCCATCAGGAAGTCTCATATAGATATTTTTATCTATATCGCCATATAGATATGCAGTCACAACGTCCATGAGCTGCATTTCTAGGCTTTCTAGAGAAATTAGGCTTATTAAAAATCGGAATGTGATCGAATCCATGACTGGAGAATACGTATCTTCGTAATCAATCCCCGGTCTTTGGGAAAAACCCTGGGCTACAAGGCGTGCCTTGTAGCGAACGATCACATTATTTTCATCTCTTTTTCTTATGAAAACCCACTTATATCACACAGGCTTTACACCTACTGGTGTTTGGACTACTGGTCCAAAGACTTTGCGTTTCAAGAGTGAGTCCAGCTCTACTCTTTTTGCCTCGTCCCACTTTGGCCAATCATCTCTGCGTTTACATTCCGCGAGAGATCGTGGTTCGACGTCATCGTCATATTCAGTGACGTGAACGGTAATATCGAACGCAAAATCGTCGTCGACGACAGTGCTATGTCTGTCCAGTACCTCTCCAGTAAAATTTAATGATGTTTCTCCTATTGTTTCCTCTGTAGGGGAAATAAGGAGGGGAGAAGTAGCTGGTCTGAGCTCAGCATCCTGTGGAGGGATAATCTTATTATCTCCAGGAGTCTTCCTCTTTCGAGGAACTTTATCTTTTGAACCTGGTGGGCGTCCTCTTTTCAATTGAGGTACAGCCAATTCTGCTGCTGGTGGATTGCATCCATCTATGTGGATGTCAATCCTAGCTGGCGTATTAGCAGCAGGGACGTGTGAACGGACAATCTTCTGGTTGTCCGTGAACTTATCCGGTAAAAGATGTACTGTATTCTGAATGTGAAGGATCTTCAGGATCTCATCTTCACACAGATTAGTACGCGGATCATATAGGGACAAAGACTTCTGATCCCAACTAATGGTCTCAGTAACTTCAGGCTTCTTAGACTGTGTGCCTAGTTTAGGAAAAAATTTCTCATTAAATTCACAGTCAGCGAAACGTGCCTTGAATGCGTCCCCCGTTAGGGGTTCAAGGTATCTGATAATAGAGGGCGAATCAAACCCAATATATATACCTAGACGACGCTGAGGACCCATTTTGGTCCTCTGAGGTGGTGCTATTAGGACATATACCGCACAACCAAACACTCTCAAATGAGAGATATCCGGAGGTGCGCCATATGCAAGTTGCATCGGGGATAATGTATGACCTCCAGAGGGTCTTATCCTAATAAGTGATGCGGCATGTAATATAGCATGCCCCCAAGCATCTACCGACAACTGGGATTGCATAAGCAATTGACGTGCAATCCATTGGAGTCTCTTTATAAGGGACTCAGCTAATCCGTTCTGGGTGTGAACATGTGCTACAGGATATTCAACTTCAATACCCGTTGCCTGGCAATAGTCTTCGAAGACCTGTGAAGTAAATTCGCCCGCATTATCAAGACGTAGTTTCTTGATATGGTTATCGGGGAAATGAGCACGCAACCTTATTATTTGTGCCAATAGCTTTGGAAAAGCTAGGTTGCGAGGTGGACAAGAGGCACACATAAGAAAATTTGGTTGATGCATCAATTAGTACCATGAAGTACCAAAATGGGCCACTTGTGGGGTGAATAGGCCCGCAAATGTCACCATGGATTCTCTCAAGGAAGCCTGAAGACTCTAATCCCACTTTCAGGAGGGAGGGTCTCGTTATAAGTTTTCCCTTGAAACAAGGGGGACAAGGAAATTCATCCTTATGAAGAATCTTCAGGTTCTTCAATTTATGTCCACGGGATTCAGTGATGATGCGTTGCATCATTGCTGATCCAGGGTGACCAAGTCTGTTGCGCCAGAGTTGGAACTCTGGCATTGATTGGCACATCTGGTGCTCAGTCATATTGGCTTCTATTGGTTGGATGTATGTATGGTAGAGACCCGACGGGAGTCCCTTGAATCGCTCGCAGATGATCTTCTGGTCATATTTTTGACGAGTTACTGTCACGCCCCGCTTCCCAAAACAACGGAGGCGAAGCGTGACTAAGGCCCGCTTAGGCTGGAGCTGTGAAGCTCGGACCCAATAAGCGTCTGTGTGGTACTCCAAGTCGAAGGAACAGGTCCCTGCAGGTTAGTACGGAACAATAAAAGTACTGAAAAAGAAAGCATTCATTTTATTTCAAATTATTCATCCAGAGTTCTGAGAGTCCAACAAAAGCCTGACACGGCTACAACAACTAAAAGTAAACTACCGGTGCAAGCACCCAACCTAGACAGAAAATAAACGGTGCTACGCACCCAACTAAACTGCAGAGAGGCCCCTGGATCAGCAACGTGAAAGCCTCTAGCTCTGGTCCTCCTCGGGCACGTACTCGGGATCGACGTCCTCTGACTCTACGTACTCTGGCAGGTCAGCCTCGTCAACGTACTCCGACTCGGTACCTAACGTACAGCACCCAAGAGAAAAGGAACTGTACGTCAGATAAAGTCTACACAGAAAATGTCAGACTCTACTGCAAGTGTATTTTAATTTAAGACAACGTTTTACTGGTTGATTAGCATGCTGGGGTTATAGCAGAGTAACAAGAATAAACGCAGCAGGAAAGGTAAAACGCGTCAAGCGGTAGTCGTAGCGTGTGCTACCGACTACGGGACTAACCTAAGAGTGACGGGACAAGACGGGACAAGTCAAGACAGGACAAGACAAGTGTGACACGAAGGGTTCATGCCTTACGGTTCGAGAGGGATCAGACCCTCTCCCCGTGCGCACGCTCAACCCTACCCCAACCCAGGAACTCAGGACAAGAAGGTACATGGATCACTCCCGATAGGGAAGCATCCGAAACGCCCGGAGGCTTTTTGTGTAACAGGAATCGCTCTCGCGTGGAGAGCATCTGAAACGCCCGGAGGCTTTTTGTGTAACAGGACACGACACAGAAAGAATTGTTATTCTAGGGGGTCCACACGCACGCACACACAAGATAACCCTACGGTGTCAAAAGTAGTTGTTGTTGCGCTTAGACTTCGTCGTCAAGTCTAAGTCGTCAGGGCGTCCTGGACGCTATCATTTCACGTCCGGTTCTCTTCGTTCACACTTTAATAGTTCTAACAGTCTAAGGCCTAGGCACGGCCGAAAGTGCAAGTGAATACACTTGCCTGCGGTGGCGAACGTGTCGTCCGTCCGGGGCGTCTCGTCCAGGCGTTGCGTCCGCGGTAGTCCGTCTGAAATAGGGTCACGGCGACGGTGTCAAGTCGCGTTTTTCAATAAGTCCTATTTAGGGTTTGTTTCTAGATTACCGGGACTACCCTATTCGTCAAAGTCACGTTTTTGGTGTTTCGTTCAACCTAGATCGACTTCTACCCTATGTGCACAGAAAATTTGTCTGATTGTCGATCTTTCTACGGTGAGCAGCGTTTTACAGATACTGAAAGTAAATTTAGTTATAGTTGCCAAATTTTAGTTTAGGGTTTGATTTTACTACTGTGTGGGTTTTGCTACGAGTTCGGGGGACCAACCTCTCCGGTGTTTGCCGCAGAATGGACGTAGGGTCTGAACGGTGGGATCTCCTCGTCGTCTACGGCGTCTCGGCTACGGGTAGCGTAGTGAGACTCGTCCGGACAGCGAACGAAGTGCGGGCAGCGAGCACGGTCAGGTCGACAGCAAAAACAGCGAGCACGGGCAACACGACGGCCACACAACGTTGTCGGAGCGCTTGGATGTTGCTGGCCGACTGCGGAGCGTGAGGAGACAGTCTCGGGCTGTCGTTAACGGTGGTTAACAGCAGGAGAGAGAGCGCTGCGGGGGTCAGAGCGTCGGGGGGTGGCGCCGAGCGGAGGTGATGGCCGGGCGGCACCGGTCTGGCCGTGCGGCGGCCTGAAAGACAGCAGCAGCTCGGGCTGCTGCTGTTCTTCCGCTGCGTGAGGCGAGAGCACCCGCTGGCGGGTTGTTGCGTCGCTAGGGCAGCCACGGAGGGGTTCCCAGCAGTGAAGGTCGCCGGCGCAGGCGGGGCGGCGCCGGGAAAAAGCACAGCAGCTCACAGCTGCTGTGATGCGTTCTTCCGGGCTCTACGGCGATGTTCGGCGAGTCTGCGGCAGTCACGCTGGCCTCCGGCGGGCTGAAGGCGGGGTGCTGGCCGTCGGAAAGAGAGGGGGCAACGGCGGGGCTAGGGTTTACATCGGGAAGGTGGAGGGAGATGACGGCTGAATTTGTTTTTGCCCCAGGGTGTAAAACGTGAGGGGATTTAAAAGCTACTCCTTTGCTAAACACCCCTAGATTAGTGGTTAAATGCGGGAGGGAGAGAGAGATAGGGGGTGGAATGAGAGGGAAAGTTTAGGGGACAATAGAGGGAGAAAATTTGGTAGGATACACATGATAGAATCATTAACCAGATTGATCAACAATTTGAAATTCGAAAAGATTGATGCAAATCAACGATTAGGATTTAATCGGGAGATAACTCACACCACGGGCATCGGAAAATTAATCCGAAAATACCGGAACGATTGTGGAGACGAGACGCACGGGGCTACGGAGTCTGATCGTGTGTTACGCCTACCAAGAATTTACGTAAAACCAGAAACTGCGTTTTAAGACAAAAGACTAAAACACCCTTACCATTCCAAGTCGTTTTGCGAGAAAACGAGCCGTGAAATGACGTTCCCAAAAATTACTATAAAATTCTACACTCCCATACGATCACAACGGCATATCACATCGCATATATCGGAATCCAGAAAGTGCCAAATAAAATACGTGCACAATAAGGCACGTGCACGCAGAAAATCCATAAGATCGGAAAGCGACCGTTACATTCTACCCCACTAAAATAAAGATTCTGTCCTCGGAATCAACAACACTAATCAGCAAACAAGAATGGAAAACGCTCTCTCATCTCCTCCTCGCGCTCCCAAGTGGACTCCCCATGTGATCCGTGACGCCACATCACTCTCACCAGGTCGACTACCTTACTCCTCAATTGCTTCTGTCGACGGTCCAAAATCTGCACAGGCTGCTGGTCATATGTCAGGTCCGGACGGACCGTAATCTCAGAGAAATCCACAGTGTGCGACGGATCACTGACGTACCGACGTAACTGAGATACGTGGAATATGTCGTGAACTCCCTCCAAAGATGGTGGTAAAGTAAGGCGATAGGCCACTGCTCCCACACGCTCCAGCACGTCGAATGGTCCAATATACCTCGGACTCAGCTTTCCCTTCTTCCCGAAACGAATAACTCCGCGGTTCGGAGAAATCTTTAGGAAGACGTGGTCCCCCGGCTGGAACTCCAAAGGTCTCCTCTTGGCAGCTGCCCAATGCTTGAATCGATCCTGCGCAACTCTGAGCTTCTCCCTGATGTCTCTCACGACATCCACAGCTTCCACTATCATCTCTGGACCCAACAGCTCCCGATCTCCAATGTCATCCCAGCTTAGTGGCGATCGACATTTCCTCCCATATAAGGCAGCAAACGGCGCCATGCCAATGCTCGCCTGGTAGCTGTTGTTATACGAAAACTCCACCAAGTGAAGATGGTCCTCCCAAGATCCCTTCAAATCAAGCGTACAAGCTCGCAGCATATCCTCCAGAATCTGAATAGTCCTCTCGGACTGGCCATCGGTCTGCAGGTGGTACGCCGTGCTGAAACTCAGACTCGTACCCAAATTCTCCTGCAGACTTCTCTAGAACTAAGATGTGAACCTCGAGTCTCTGTCAGACACGATGCTCACGGGGACTCCGTGTAAGCGTACGATCTCCTGCACGTACACGGTCTACGTCACAACTATCTCCAAGAGGAAAAATTTAAAGAGAAGTAAAAACGAAAATTTACCTCTAGATATTTCCTCGCCAAGACTTCCGTAGACTGGCCCACTCGAAAGGGGATGAAATGCGCAGACTTAGTTAACCGATCAACGATCACCCAGACTGCGTCGTTCTGTTTCGGGGTCCGAGGTAAACCAGTCACGAAATCCATCGTGATATGTTGCCACTTCCACTCTGGAATAGGAAGTGGTTGTAGCAATCCAGCCGTATGATGGTGCTCAGCCTTCACCTGTTGGCATATCAAACACTTGGCAACGCTCCGTGCTACACTCCTCTTCATGCCAATCCACCAATAATTCAAACGGAGGTCCTTATACATCTTGGTGCCTCCAGGATGTATAGAATATGGCGAGCTATGAGCCTCGCTCAAAAGCTCCTCTCGAACATCACCTGCAGGTACACAGAGCCTAATGTCGTACCGCAGCGAACCATCCTCATGAATCACGAACTCCGTCCGTAGTCCAGCTTCAACCTGCCTCCTGATCCTCTGTAGCTTCGGATCTCCTGCCTGTGCTGCCTTGATCGGATCCACGATCGTGGACTGAATCTGCAAATTCATGAATGAAAGAACCACACCAGGTAGGACGACCTCTAAATCCATCTCTCTCAGCTCCTGTTGTATCCTCTAGTCGGCAGTATGCATCATCGTAGTAGGAAGTCTACTCAAAGCATTGGGCACACCATTCACCTTCCCTGGGTGATACTGCAAGTCTATCTCATAGTCAGCCATGAGCTCCAACCATCGTCTCTGACGTATGTTGAGCTCCTTCTGCGTGAAGATGTACTTCAAGCTTTTGTGATCGGTGAAAATCTTCACGCTCTCGCTCAGCAAGAAGTGCCTCCAGATCTTCAGTGCAAAAATCACCGCTGCCAACTCCAGATCGTGCGTCGGGTAATTCTTCTCATGAGTCCTCAACTGGCGAGAGGCGTACGCAACCACGTGGCCATGCTGATGCAGGACACATCCTAGGCCATTCCCAGATGCATCACAATATACTTCGAAGCCTCCGCTCCGATCCGGTACTGCCAAAACCGGTGCCGTGGTCAATCTCGCCTTCAAGATACTGAAGGCCTCCTCACAAGCATCTGACCAAAGGAACTCCACATCCTTCCTCGTCAGCTTCGTCATCGGCTCCGCAATCTTCGAGAAAACCTTGATGAATAGCCGATAATAGCCTGCTAAGCCAAGAAAGCTCCTGATATCAGACGCTGACTGCGGAGTCGGCCAATCTCTGACTGCTCTGACCTTCTCCGGATCTACAGATATACCATCACCGGACACCACGTGTCCCAGGAACGTGACTCTGTCCAGCCAGAACTCACACTTACTATACTTGGCATATAGCTTATGTCGCCTCAGCGTCTCCAGCACTGTCCTCAGATGACAGCTGTGCTCCTCCTCAGACTTCGAGTAAATAAGAATGTCATTAATGAAGATAACGACAAACTTATCCAGGAAGTCGTAGAAAATCAAGTTCATCAAATTCATGAACACCGCTGGAGCATTGGTTACGCCGAAAGGCATAACCACGAACTCATAATGTCTGTACTCCGTCCGGAAGGCTGTCTTCGGAATATCGTCCTTCTTCACCTTCAACTGATGGTATCCGCTCCTCAAGTCTAACTTCGAGGAAACTCTCGAACCTCCCAGCTGATCAAAGATATCATCGATGCGCGGCATCGGATACTTATTCTTCACTGTGACAGCATTCAACCCTCGATAGTCCACGCACATCCTGTGGGACCCATCCTTCTTCTTCACGAGCAAAACTTGTAACAGCCGGTATTTCTTTTAGACGAGTCTTCGATTGTGTGCGCCAATATTTTACTTTTGTCATCCAGTTAACTTTTCGTCCGTACGTGTTGACGCGATCGCGTCACTATTTTTCGTTTTACCGTGTCATCATTATTTACCAATAAGTTTAGATAAATTATCCTGCTAATTACTTTCACTAATTACCTTGTTAATTACATCTTAAATTCACTAATTACAAATTACTAAATTGCTTTAATTACGTTCACAAATTACTTTTTATTTTACTATTAAAACTTACTTAATTACGTGATTAACTTAACCCTACCTAAAACGACAACCTACACGTTCGGAAATCAGATTCCTCCTAAAATTTGTCAAAGTTGGTTTTCTCTTTCGTTTGAGAAAAGCTGTACGCCTCTCCTTTCCCATTAGTCTACAGATTTCATTAAACACCCATCCTAATCTTATTAAGACTCCTTTGACAAATGCAAAAGGATGTTTCCTCTGTTCATCTTCTTAAGCCAACCGTCTCCTCCCTACAAATTCTCGAAGCCAGAAACAAAGGAAAACCAGCAACAATTTCCAAACCCAAACCTATTCTTCTTCTTCCCCAAACCCTCAAACAGATTCATCCCAAGAACAAATCTTCCCCAAACAAATCCAAATCAACTTCAGATCCAATACCCAAATTTCAAAATCAAAGACATCAAACACAAATCCAAATCTGAAAGCTCTCAACTTCAGATAATCAGCAAAACAACTTCGAAATTCAAAACCCACACAAACCAAACTGAACTTTCAATTTCAGATTCAAAACACACAACCCCAACTTCATCATCTTCTTCTTCTCCCTCTCCTAGGCCGACCACCCACCTCACCACGCGCCGTCGCCGGAGCAACCAAGCGCGCCGCCGCCCCTGTGCCCGGACCCACCAGCCGCCGCCGTCCGCCCCCTGTGCCGGCGCCACCTCTCTCCGCAAGGTGAGAACCCCTCCCCATCTGTGCGTGAGTTGATGTAAACAAAAAAAGAAGGTTTTAAAAAAAACTGTGAACCGAATGAAAGAACAGAGAGTGAAGGAGAGAAAGAGAAGTGAAAGAGAGAGTATGACAGAGAAAGGGAGAGTGTAGCCTTTAGTGGGGAAGTTAGAGAGAGAGAGATAATGTGTAAGGGGAAATAAAAGAGGCTCTGAGATGTGTCAGCCTTAGTGAAAAAAAATAGATAGGGGTTTATGTTATTTTAATTATTAGGATAAGTATAAGTTGGTAGTACCATTAAATGAAATTTTAACTATGTCATTGCCAAATTTTAGCCTTGTCATTATCTGATGTTAAAAATTGGAATTAGTAGGGTGTTAGTATTAATCAGAATGTTAACTAGTTAGTTTAATTTCAGCATGTTAATTTGATTTCACCATGTTAGTATAACCCTATATAAACGCCACCCTAGCCAGAGAACCCGACAAAATTAGACGAACCAATTCGGGGTTATTTTTAGTGTTGTGTTTATCTCGCAAAGAATCTAATTCATTGACTTGTTTAACTAAAACAGAAAACCAGACATACCGTAACGAAGTACCCGTAGAGACAAACCCAACCGCACCAAAATCACTGAAAACAGGCAAGTATACAATTTATAATGTATTTTTGAAATTGGATGCTCAATTGGTCTTTTACTTGATATATGCCAAATTTTTAATGATAACAAAGAAAAATCATTTTCTGTAAAATGTTCATCAAAACAACCTGCTTGCCATTCTTTTATTTATTGTGAATGTTGTAAATTAATGATGAAATGTTGACGACTTAAATTGAAAGAACATCTTGCTTGGTCATTAGAGAGTGACATCGTGAAATCGTGCGCCTCGAAGGCGAAATCGTGACTTCGTGATGTCATTGAGTTGACAAATTCGTGCTTGTAATTCGTGAATTAGGTTGGCTCGTGTTCCAGCACAAATCTTGGGTGGGGTTGGATTGGGCGGCCACTAGGCGTATGAAAGAGTACTTTCTTCAAGGGCACCACCCATAGGCGGTGGGTTAGCGCCAATCACGGTAAACCCCCGTGAGAAGGACGACTTGCTCATCACGACCTAAAGGCGTGAATCCTTTTTAGACATGAAATGCTAACAGACATGAAATGCTAACAGACATGAAATGCTAACATGAAACTTACAAACTTGGAATTATTATCTCTGTTAAATTGCCATGCTAATAAACCAAAGAAAGGATTACTCCAATTGTTAAACTGCTTAGAATTGCATGATAAGATGTCTTTTACCTTATTCCATTTTATTTTTCAGCATGTTTAAATCTTGTTGTCGTCGTCTCTTTTAAATGATTAATGCCTCTTAAATTCAGTATAAATTTGTATATATCTTGCCTTGGGTTCTAACATCTACTTGTAGACCCTTGCTGACATACATTCATGTTTTTGGATGTATGTCAGATTCTGAGTTTGAGTACCAGGAGGTTCCTTACGAGACACCTGACTTGGAGAGTCAGGAGTTTGCTGTAGACGTCGAGTCTCTCCCTGTGGAGGACTAGTGGACTTTGCCGTTGCTGCTTATCTATAGTTTGCTTTCAGTTGTTGTTGCGTGTACGTTTTTACTTTGGCCCGGCTGTGGCTTGTTGTTGTATTTCGTGTACGGACGCTTATTATTCTGGATGTGGCTTGTAATGTATGAATAATTCTGGTTGTTCTGAAAAGCATGCAAAGGACCTGCCCTTGCGTTTTACCACAGACGCTTAATGAACCTGAGTTTCACCGCTCTGGTTCAAGCGGACCCAGTAACGCTCTCGCTTCCGTCGTGTTTTGGGAAGCGGGGCGTTACAAAACTGGTGCACCCCACGGTGACACACTAGGGTGGATGAAACCCTTCTACAGCAACTCATCTAATTGCTTCCGTAGCTCCTCAAGCTCAGCAGGATCCATCCGATACGGTGCCTTCGATATCGGCTGCGCTCCCGGCATAAGATCAATTCCAAATTCTAGAGCTCGGTCGGGTGGCAAGCCTGAGATATCCTCCTGAAAGACGTCGTCGAAGTCTCTGACGACTGCTGGTCACTCGATCTCCATCTGCATAGCTGCGATAATTGGCATCTCCGGCTTGGCCCGAAATCTGATGGGCCCAAGCGACTCGTCCCTGCTACGGAACTCGAACTCCGGATGACTTGGAATCTGGAATACCACCCTCTTGCTGTGGCATTCGATCGACGCGTGGAAGTCTCCCAGCCAATCGATGCCAAGGACGACATCGAAATGCAGCAGGTCGTGGATGATGAAATCTGCAAATAATTCGTGTCCACTGACCACCAAAGGGATCGATCGACAACCCAAATTCACAGTCACCACTCCGTTCCCTGTGATGATGTCCCAACACTTAGGAAGTGTATGGGTGGGAATGGAGTGCCTTGTTACAAATCTCCGGGATATGATGCACATGGATGCACCGGAGTCGAACAAGGCCAAGGCCGGGTGAGTGAACACTAGAATGGTGCCTAAAATATGAAAGAACTACGGTCAAGCTACTCTAACAAACAAGGCAAACAAACAAAGCTAATAATAAGATCTACACTATGAAACGAAAGACTAGATCTTATGTAATACCTGCAATGACTCCATCCAGGTCCTCAGTCTCAACAGCGGTCATGGTGTAAGCCGGCCTCTGGGGTTGCACTGCCCACTGAAACATCTGCCTCTGTGGCGCCAAGGGTGGTCCACGGACAGCAGTTCCTCTCTGAACCGGGGAAGGCGCCCTACTCTGTAGCGGGATTGGTGCTCCGACTATGGCATGACGCGCTCTCAGACAATCCTTAGTAGCGTGCGAGGCATCTCCACAAACCAAGCACAATCCCAGCTTCTTCCTGCAATCATTCTGAACGTGCCCTGGCTTCCCGCAGTAATGACATGGTCCCTTGCTCTGACTCTGCATGGGTGCTCCAGGCCTCTTGAAAGGCACTGTCTGAACTGGCCTCATCGCCGGCCTCGCAGGTGGCCGGTACTGCTCCATGGGACGCTTCCCTCTATCAGCTGGAGGGTCAGGTAGACGCGATATGGTCTCATGGTTCCTCGCGGCATTCAGCACCGCTCCCATGGTCGTGAAATCTTGTAACGACCCGCTCTCCAGGATACCCGGGGACGGATTCGTACTTCCCGGGTATCCTGGAGAGTGATCAGCCTTAGGGTAAAACCCTGGTATTAGGAAACCCAATGTACAGAGCTCCCTGAGGTTAAGCGTGGGTAGTTGTTTGTATATACATATACATATACGAGTGGGTATGTGTTTGCATGGATATAAAAGAATTGTAGTGTATTTGCTTGTATTTTTATAGTTATGTGTCTATAGATATATACGTAAATAAGATACACTATAGATACGAGTATGACTACTTATGTGTATTCTTGTAATTCATAATATAGGTGTGTGTATGGTAATGTTGTTTGTATAGATTGAGGTGAATGTAGTATTTGATGAGTGAAATTATGTATAAAACATATTATCTGTGCAAGAGAGTATTATGTATTATCTATGTGGTAATCTATACTAGATTATATTTGGGGGTGTATATGTATGAATAAATGGATGTATATAGAGCTGTAAGTATGTATACTAAAGTATGATGCATTAAAGTGATGTTAGAAGATATATTTGTATATGGCGTGTCTAATGGATGAGTGTATATATACAGAGTATCTATGTGAATATGTATTGGTGTGCAAATAAATTTATGTTATATGTGTTGGTATATGGATGTTTGTTGGTAAGTGTAAGTGGAAGTATATTTGAATGTATAAAAGTGTATGATGGTTTACATAAGTATAATTGTATGTGTATGCGTACTATAAATGTGATTGTGTAAATTGACATGGTGAGATATGTATGTATGAATATAGCTACAATGGGATGTGTACCATAAGTAGTGTGTGAAATATATTGTCTTACTAAATGGTGTGTATAGATATACATAAATAGGTATGCCAAGTTATACAATATTGGTGTACTTATATATCATGTGATAATATGTGAGTGTAACATATGAATAAGATTTATATGTATTGTGTATATAAGAGAGAGAGAGAGAGTGTGTGTGTGTATATACATATACTGAATTAATATAATCCTGTGCTATAGTATATATATAGTGTCACATGTATGTATATACTGTATTGAATATGTGTTACGTTGACTGCTTGTATGTAAGTATATTTGTGCACTGTATAAGTGGTTAAATATAGATTTACGTGAGTGAATATTGGAAATGAACACATTTGTATGTATTCTTGTATATATGAAGTGAGTATGTACTAGAAGGTTGATATACTATACATACATGATGACAGGACTATTTACTATAGTGATATATACTGTGTGCATCCTAGCGTTCGAACTATCACATATATTTGTCTATATAATTGTTAGTGTTCATACTTATGTGCTTAAGTGATATATTTGCGTATGCTTACCCACTTGATATGAGGTGCATCATATCAATGTGTATCATTATTGGTGTATGATTATTTACCATAAATGCATCAATAATTGGATTTACCTACTTATGTATGTATGTATAAGTATGCTAACTCTGTGACTTATGAGTATGGTGTGTTTAAATATCGTGTGAACATGTATGTATGTAGATATATATAAATATAAGGAGTGTGTGATTACCTATAGAGATGTATGTATTTAGATATATCTATATGTATCCATGTAATGGCATATGTCTTTGATCATATACTTGTGTGAATCTTTATGTAAGCACATATGTGTTGAGTGAACAAGTGTATAAATATTGGAGTGTATATTAATGACTTGGGTGTATCTATACATGTTTCTACTTATTGCTATGTACGACATTGATACATGTGTCCATGTGTATAAGTGTACTAGCATGGGTGTACATATTAGTCTGTATATATATGTGAGTATTCTCATGCAATATAGATATATTTGTGAGTATATGGATGAATGTGGAATGTATAGTACTATGTATGTATTGTGATGATTTGTCTGTGTGTATACCTATGTTCTTGGATAAGAATGTATATATGTATGTATATAATCTACGGTATAGTGCATGTATACATGTGTGTATAGTATATACATATAGCGTTATTTGTATTTCTAGGGTAGGGAAACCCTTATACTATTCAGTCTCCGGTCAGACCTTTAGCATAGAAAGTCCGAGGGCGGACTTGGTTATTAAGGTGGGTAGAATGTAATGACCCTACTTTTCATATACGCGTATTTGTACGTATTTTTGACATAGATACGTCCGTATATTTTTGGGAAGTATGCCCATATTTTTCTTTTAATTATTTGATGTAGGAATTTATTTTAAAAGATTTTAAACTCATTACTTGAATTTAGTAAATGAGAGTATTTGGAGAAATACATGTATTTGGAGTGTATGAAGTATTTCTTCAAGTATTTTTAATTTCTTAAAATACAAAAATCCACATTTTTATTACCATGACAACACATCCTATTAGGTGTCATGTTTTTAGTTAATTAGAGACACATGGCTTAGTAGGTGTAAGAAGGAGAGGGATTTGGGGATTCCTAAAACCTATGCATGAAGAACAAAACCAAGAAAAAGCAAAAGAAAATCTCATTTCACTCTCTCCCTCACTCCCCATTTCTGGCCAAAAATTAGCATGCCCCCTTTCTTTCATTTTTCTTCATCATCTTCCTTAGAAAATACTTCCAATTAGCTCCCCTCTTCAACCTCTAAAAGGCCCCAAAATTCCTTTTCATTCCAACACCAAAAACTAGCCAAAATAGCCAAAAAATCAACCATATGGAGACAAGATTGGAGCTTGAAGAAGGAGACTAGGAGCTCAAGTTCTTCAAGGAATAAGAAGGGCCAAAGAAATATTTTGGAGGACTTTTGTAAGGTAGAAATTCCTTTCACTTAGGTAGAATTTAGTTTTAGGACAAGGAGATTTGAGTTAACTTTTTCATGCTGAAATTTGATCCAGAAAAACTGAAACTTTGACTAAGTTCTGGGGTTAATTGGCTAATGGGAATGCTTTGGAAATTTTATATGTTGGGTATCTCATTGTTATGTACAACTTTCATTCAGATCATTTTGCCAAATTCTAACTGTATGATTTTATAAAAATTCGGATATGCACACTGGTTTTCAATCAAAACTGTTCTGAAATTTCAGTATTTTTATTCTCTGTTAAACTGAGTATATCTCCCAACGTAGATGAAAGAAAAATATGAAAGAAAGGGGGCATGCTAATTTTTGGCCAGAAATGGGGAGTGAGGGAGAGAGTGAAATGAGATTTTCTTTTGCTTTTTCTTGGTTTTGTTCTTCATGCATAGGTTTTAGGAATCCCCAAATCCCTCTCCTTCTTACACCTACTAAGCCATGTGTCTCTAATTAACTAAAAACATGACACCTAATAGGATGTGTTGTCATGGTAATAAAAATGTGGATTTTTGTATTTTAAGAAATTAAAAATACTTGAAGAAATACTTCATACACTCCAAATACATGTATTTCTCCAAATACTCTCATTTACTAAATTCAAGTAATGAGTTTAAAATCTTTTAAAATAAATTCCTACATCAAATAATTAAAAGAAAAATATGGGCATACTTCCCAAAAATATACGGACGTATCTATGTCAAAAATACGTACAAATACGCGTATATGAAAAGTAGGGTCATTACAAATCTGCCGAAGACATAGAAGCCTGAATCTTCGAACGCAGTCCCTGACGAAAACGGTCAGCTCGTTTCTCCTCCTTCCTCACCATATGCGGGGCAAACCGACTCAGCATCTCGAACTCTACCTCGTACTTGTCGACGATCATATCCCCTGCTTCAGATCTACAAATCTGCCCAACAACTCCCTCCTAGCAGCCTTGGTGAAGTACTTCTCCTTAAACATCGATCTGAAAGTCCTCCACTCCACTGGCTTCAGCAGGCGCCTCTCCTCAATGCGCCATCAGTTCCTAGCATTCTCAGTCAGCTGCATCTTCGCTAGCTCAACTTGGGTATCATCAGGAATCTTCGCAGTAATCAGCTTCTCCTTGTAAGGACCCTGTCTATGGGGAAAACACTAGAAGGGGGGTTGAATATTGTTTATGCAAAGTTAAAAGGAAATTACGCCAAATAAAATGCAATCCAACAAATAGTGCGGAATAGAAAAACGACCCAAACAGAAACACACGCCAATGCAGATATGTTTCAAGGATTCGGATTACCTAAGTCAACTCCCGACTTGTTCCCGGTAATCCTACGTCCCTACCACCCGGATACCACCGGATACTCAAGTTCGAACCCTAACTTGAGGTTTCCTTATAGCCCACTTGTAGCAACCCTACAAGTGCAATCGAATACAATCGATGTCTTTGACTCCCACAACTTGGGAGCAAGAAAAACCACTCTCACAACCGAGAGCAAAAATCAAATAACGAAAGTTATGAAATATGAAAGCAACACTTACAATCACCTATGCCTTGAAGTAGAACTTGAAGGAGAAGTATGATGTGTGTTGAAGTACTCTCTTGGAATAGAGGTGAAAGCCCTTTCTCTTGACTGCACCAAATGCCTAGAAGATCAAACTTTGGTTCTAGGTTGGAGAGCAAGAGAACAAGATTTGGAAATACTTAGAGCTTTGGATTTGAAAGCTTTGATCTTTGGAAATGAAAGTTTGAAGGATTTTGCAATGAATGAGTAACCTTCCAATGGAACAGTAGAAGCTCTATTTATAGCTTTCTCAAATCCACAAAACAGTTTAGGCAAAAACCCAATCGAAATCCGTGAGAAAAATCTCAACGGATATAATTTGAACTCGCGACAGTCGGCTGTTGAACATTCCACAGTCGACTGTTGCATAGTCAGCAAGGGTAGGTGAGAATTCATAACGGTAACTTACCACGTGGACAGTCGACTGATGAAGCCAAGACAGTCGCCTGTTAAACCAACATGCGACTGTACATTCTTCGACAGGCGACTGGCCGAGAGAAGAGTAAGTTAGATAAAATACTGGAAATCTCACAAGATACAGGACAGACGACTGATGCAAGGAACACAGTCGACTATTAATTAGAACAGGCGACTGTATATCCTTAAACAGACGACTGTCAATGTCAGGAGAAATTTCCAGAGAGCTGAGTCAAAGAATATATTTACAGACAGGCGACTGTTGCAGCATAGACAGTCGACTGATCTAATAGACAGTCAACTGTATATACAGCATAAGTCGACTGGCCGTAGAACTCAGATCAAACAGAGTTTGGGCAAGGAGAGACAGGCGACTGATGAACAATTCACAGTCGACTGTCACTAGGACAGGCGCCTATTAATCGTTCAACAGTAGCCTGTGCGAGATAATCAGAGAAGGCACAAAAACTACGTTGTAATAGTCTGTGCATAACAGGTGACTGTAGAACAAAACACAGTCGACTGTTGTTGAGACAGGCGACTGTAAACTGTTAAGCAGTCGGCTGTTATAAACAATCCTATCACAAACACAAGAGGATTGAATTGGGATCAAAGGACAAAAGTCTAAAGATGTCCTATAATAGAATGTAGATGTGTGTGAGTGCTCCATCAAAGTTCTACTTCTAAGCTACATACTAGAAGAGATAAAAGAAAAATTACATTGACGAATAATCTCTTCTTTCCATCGTATGAGCTTGAAGTCTTTACGGAGCTTCAATCATCAATCTACGATCATCCAATTCATATCATTTGCCTTCAATGACGTTTGTGAGTCATCCATTGCTAGTTGATCTTCATAATAAGCTTAAGCAATGGACTAACTGCAAAATATGGGATTAGTCACAAGTATTTATGTTTTCTCATCATTAACACCAAGTAGGGAGAAGTCCAATACTCAACATTCTCCCCCTTTTTGATGATGACAAACAAACATAAACAAAAAGATAAATAATTGTGCGCAATGAAAACTTACTCCCCCTACATAGATGCCAATCAAGTTAGTCAGCACATATTAGAGCATCTACATAGCAATTGAAGCAAATGAGTGAGATATGAATGAATTCAATTCAAGAAATCTAGGAAATAAAATCCCTATTCATTGTAATCTTACTCCCCCTGAATCTAAGGCAACGAAAATCTTAGATTCAAGCGTTAGAACATACTTAGCACATCCATCACGAATCTTGTATGTATATTTCTCTCCCCCTATGGCATTATCCAAAAAGGTGGGAGCAAATAACAACAACAATAATAGTGCTAAATACGAACTAACAACAATCAAGGAGTATAAAGATTATCGAATCAAAAACTCATAAAATCTCATCATATACACATGTGAGTAATGCAATGGAGATCCAATATCAACATTTTAGATATACGAAATGAAAATAATTTTCACAAATTCATCACATCAACGAAAGAGCATGAATTAATCAATATCAAATCCATATATTGTCTCAAAAGCATATCAAGAAGAGTGAAGCATACATGGAGACAACATAACATACATCACACAGATACGATAAACAATATAGCAAAGTGTGACACAAAAGAGGGTGCAACATCATATATATATATATATATATATAGTCAGAGTACATCAAAGGATGGTCATCGACATGGCCATCCAAACACGATACATCATGATCAAAAAAAATATCACATCATGACGACATCAAAAAGTATCACCAAACATATATGAAGAGTCGCAGACAGCATCATCCATCATACAAAGACAAAACATATATCAGAATCACTCAAAATATCATCACTCAAATATCGATCTAAGGGTGAGCATCTCCAGGAGCTGCAGACGAGGAAGCAGGCTCAGTAGCAGCATGAGTATCCTCTGTAGGAGGGTCAGAAGGAGCAACAGAGGCAGCAGCAGCAACATCCTGTGTAGAAGCAACACCAGGAGGCTCAACGACACCAGAAGGCTGAGGGAGATACTGTCTCAAATCCTCAGGGAATGGAATTCTCTGATGGAGAAGTGAGAGAGACAACAATCTGTAGATACCCGAGATCATCGCCAAAAGAGTATCCTGAGACGGTGGAGCAGATGATGAAGGCAGATCAGCTGAAGGCACAGTGGATGAGGATGGAGCTGAAGTAGACTTCCTCTTCTTCGAGGCAGTCTGCAGAGCCGAAGAGGACTTCGACTTCGCAGAAGAGTCGAGGAGAGGGCCAAAGGGCATGGGCTCGTAACGAGACAAATCAACACCAAAATGTCGGAAGACACAAGTCAAAAGACCACCATAAGGGATGTGAGACGAGGAGGACGTGAACTCAACCTTGTCCATCCTATCAAGGAGGACACCGGCCCAATTCACGGGCAGGCCAGAAAAAATAGCATACATACACTTCAGGATATCCTGAGACGGCTGGTCAGACGATCCATATCGCGGCAGAATGTTGGACTTCACCACTAGGTGAACAGCCCAACCCCGTGCAGAGAACATGGATGATCTGACACCTGAATCAAGAGCTAAAGGAACCTCTCGAAACATATCCCGGAGGACAGACTGGTCAAGATCGTCAATCTCGGAAAAGCTGATATCAGTGGGGAGGGAACCAACAGAGGGAATCCTAAGAATAGTCCCTAAGAGAGAGGGAGTGATCTGAATGTGGGTTCCTTGGACGACAGTATCAAGGATGCCGGTAGTCAAATACTCACCGCGAACGCGGTTCACATAGAAGAGCTTCACCAGAAATGGATAGGCTCTAGGGGACTCGCTCTGAGAGAATCGAAAAAGATCTGCCAGGTGAGTAGCGGAAAGAATGTCAGAGAGTCTCTCAGCAGTGAATGCGGGGAAAGCAATGTACCGCTCCCGAAGTAGGTTGATCCCAAGGAGAGAGTGAAATTTTGCCAGACAAAGATTGTCTCGGCAGATGGGAACTAAGGGATCAGAGGGGGGTACGGTAGGAGTCTCTTCAGATGAATTGGACGCAGAAGGAGATACATGAGGGTTCTCAGCAACAGGCTCACTGATGTGAACACCAGCAGGCTTACGCTGACGATGAATCAAAGGCTGAGCATCGCTAGAAGAGGCAGAAGGTGAGTAACCCGGCGAAGACGAATGCACGGGAGACCGAGCATGCTTGGTTCGAGCTTTATAGGGTTTCTTTCTCTTGGCAATGAGTTTCTTGGGAGCCCTATGTTGTTTAGAAGCAGCGATCTCCTCTTTTTTCTTAGGTTTAGGAGCCATGGAAACAAGAGAAGGAGAAACTAAAGCAACGAAAGGAAACAACGAAGAATAAGAGAGAGAAAGAAAACCAAACTGTGGAAATACAAACAATCGTGGATAAGAAGATCAAATGCAACGGTAGAACACGATCGATGACGATGATTAGGAGTAGATTGACGGTTGAAGAAGTGTAATCGATCGTTTTTGTAGAGAAAAACGAGCGGGAAGATGAACGGTCGCAGCGGAGGAGAGAGAGAGTCGACGAAGGGAAGTGGTCGCGTCGACTGAATATAAAATTGGAGAAATCAATCTGAGCCGTTGGATCAAGGAATCGACGGCTCGGATCAAATCACATGAACCGACACAACATATGACAGTCGACTGGAGAAAAAAAGTCAGTCGACTGGATGAAGTGATAAAATTAAAGCTCAGAAAGATGAGCAGTCAACTGGCAAGTATAATGCAGTCGCCTGTCCACTGGACAGTCGACTGACATATACACAACAGTCGGCTGGCCGAGAATTAATACAGTTCAAAAAGAATAACAGAGAGCACTGTAAAAATTCGACAGAGAGTACAGTCGCCTGATGACTAAAATGCAGTCGCCTGTTACAGTAACAGTCGACTGTAAAACAGTCATCAGTCGGCTGAGCGAAAGATACCAATATTCATATAGAGGAGATAGAGTAGGGCAGTCGACTGTCGAAAGAAAGCCATTCGTCTGTCCTGGTCCAAATTGCACAGTGAGATAGAATTCCAGAGAATAAGAACACTCACACTAGGACCTATACTCTTAATCATAAATACATCATAAAATCATTGTGAAAACAATAAATCCATTGAAACACAAATTACTCCAATCAAGCTCAAAACTCATGAAATCAATTAAGACATAAATGTCTTTCTTAAGCTCATAAAACAATAAAGCACATGAAGAAAGACAATCAGAAAGATATGAGCTCAATAAGAAGTTATAGCATGAAAGATTGAGCTACTAAATTTCAGATTCACCCATAATTCCCAATTCTCCACGCAACCTCACAAATGAATCTTCTTTAAAAGGTTTAGTGAAGATATCGGCAATTTGTTTTTGGGTTTCAATGTACTCTAAGATGATGTCCTTCTTAGCTACATGATCATTTATAAAATGGTGTCTCACGTCTATGTGTTTGGTACGGGAGTGGTGTATCGGATTCTTGGAAAGACAAATAGCACTTTGATTATCAACCATGATAGGGCAAGTATCACAATTGACACCATAGTCACTAAGTGTGTGTCTCATCCAAAGAACTTGTGCACATGCAAGACCCGCGGCAATATATTCCGCTTCAGTCGTGGACAATGACACCGAATTCTGTTTCTTAGAAAACCAAGAAACTAAGGAATTTCCTAAGAAATGGCATGTGCCACTAGTACTTTTCCTGTCGGACTTGCATCCGGCAAAGTCGGCATCACTATATGAGATTAACTCATATGTGCTAGACTTAGGGTAGAGTAACCCATAATCTAGAGATTGATTGAGATAACGAAATATTCGTTTAACCGCAATCAAGTGTGACTCCTTAGGTCTTGCTTGATATCTAGCACAAAGACATACGGAAAACATTATATCGGGCCTACTAGCGGTTAAGTAAAGTAAGCTACCGATCATACCTCGATATAGACGAACGTCTACATCTTTTCCGCTTTCATCCTTGTGAAGATGAGTAGTAGTACTCATGGGAGTCCTTTTGCACGAAGACGATTCCATTCCGAATCGCTTAATAAGCTCTTTTGTGTACTTTGTCTGATGTATGAACGTGCCATTCTGCATTTGTCGAATTTGCAATCCAAGGAAGTAGGTGAGCTCTCCCATGTGGCTCATCTCAAACTCATCCTTCATAGACTTGAAAAGTTCTTGACAAAGATTAAAGTTAGTAGAACCGAAAATAATATCGTCTACATAAACTTGAATCAAAAGAATGTCATTCTCATAATCTTTAATGACGAGCGTAGAATCAACTTCTCCCATTTTAAAACCTAAATTCAAAAGAAAGGTCTTAAGACGATCATACCAAGCTCTAGGAGCTTGTCTCAATCTATACAACGCTTTCTTAAGTTTGAAAACATGGTTTGGAAATTTTTCATGAATAAAACCGGGAGGTTAAGAAACATAGACTTCTCCATTGACAAACCCATTTTAAAATGCACTTTTAACATCCATTTGAAATAATTTAAAATTCTTATGGGATGCAAAAGATAAAAGCAACCTAATAGCTTCTAATCTAGCTACGGGGGCAAAAGATTCTTCGAAATCAATACCTTCCTCTTGCCGGTAGCCTTGAGCTACTAACCTTCCTTTGTTCCATGTGATTTCCTCATTTTCATCCGTCTTGTTCTTGAAGATCCATTTGGTCCCAATAACTTGGTGACCACATGGAAGAGATACAAGTTCCTAAACTTCGTTTCTCTCAAATTGCATTAGTTCTTCTTCCATTGCCACTATCCAAGAGCTATCCTCACAAGCTTCTTGGATGTTCTTTGGCTCAATGGTAGAGGCAAATGCGCAATGAGAGAATTCTTCAATTCTTGATCTCGTTCGAACACCCACACCAATATCTCCAATAATTTGGTTATGTGGATGGTTGCGAACGGTCGGGTAAGCTTTGGGTAAACCTGGATCACTAGGAACAACTTCAACAACTTCGTTAGAAGTGTTAGTCTCAACAATATTATCATTAATCTTAACATTATTAAGAGAGTCACAAAGAATCTCTACATTATCATCATCAACATGAGGAAAATCAAAATCTTCATAAAACGATACGTGAAGTGATTCCTCAATCGTTGAAGAAGTTTTGTTGTATATCCGGTAGGCTTTGCTACGTGTGGAATATCCAACAAAAATTCCTTCATCGGATCTTGGCTCGAATTTGTCTAAATTACCAAAGGTGTTCTTTATAAAACATTTCGAACCAAAAACACGAAAATATTTCACTTGAGGCTTTTTATCATAAAACAACTCAAAACAAGTTTTGTTTGTCCGGGGTCTCACTAGAATCCTATTGAGCACATAACATGCAGTGTGCACCGCTTCTGCCCAAAATTGTAGTCCTAAATGATTATCATGGAGCATAGTGCGAGCACACTCAATAAGAGTTCTATTCTTTTTTTCTACAACACCATTTTGTGGTGGAGCGCGAGGAAAGGAAAAGTTATGAGTTATCCCGGAGTCATCACAAAACTTAGTAAAAGACTCATTCTCAAATTCTCCTCCATGATCACTACGAATAGTGATAATGGTGGATCCTAAAAGATTCTGAATCTTCTTTGCAAATTTGGTAAACTCTTCATGAGCTTCATTCTTATTAGTTAAGAATGAAACCCAAGTAAATCTAGGAAAGTCGTCAACGACAACTAGTCCATAATGAGCATTACCTAAAGAAGCGGTTCTAGTTGGCCCAAATAAATCTAGATGAAGAAGTTCTAGGGGCCTCTTAGAAGTAATCCCTTCTTTAAGCTTTAGAAGATTTACGTAGTTTACCTCTTTGGCATGAATCACAAAAGTTTTTCTTATTAAAAACAATTTTAGGAAAACCTTTGACTAGATCATGCTTAGCTAACTTATATAAGTGCTTGAAGTGAACATGACCAAAACGGCGATGCCATAATAGTTGTTCACTTGTGTTAGCAACTAAGCAATGTTCTACGGTTTTAGGCAAGCTCAAATAATAAATATTTTTACGCCTAATACCGGAAAATAAAACATTTGAATTACAATCAACAATAGTACACAATCCTTCTCCAAAGTTAACCTTGTAACCTTTGTCACAAAGTTGACTAATGGAAATGAGATTGTGACATAAACCACTAACAAGATAAACATTAGTAATTAGAGGTTTGGAAGGATTACCAACGATACCTACTCCAATGATGGTTCCCTTTTGATTACCTCATGTGTTTGGAGCAACCGCTATCAAGAATCCATCCTTTTCCTTTAGAGCTAATAAGGCATTTATTGCTCTTCTTCTTTCTCTTGGGTACCAATATAATATACCATAAGCTTATGGTACCCAATGTTTGTTGGGTCCAAGTGGATTAGATCTTTGGAAGCCAAGTCCAAGTGGACTTCCGCTTCCCAACATAGTTACTATTTCTAATTACATCATGAAAGTAGGAATCAACATAAGCATTCCTAACATTTAGACTAGTGTTCTTAGGACCCCAAATAGTGTACATCTTGGGAGTCCTATTCCTAGTTGCATGCATATGAGTTGGATTTCTATGTGGTGCATGCTTCTTAGGAACATGATTTCTAGCATAGATATGTGATGGAGGATATGCATTGTACATTCTAGAATGATGTGTATGCTTGGAAACATGCATATTATAAGAAACATAAGGATCATGCATGACATGTGGAGGATGAGCATACATGAAAGAATGATGCGTATGAGCATACGAGTGTGTAGGAGCACGTACATGAGTATTTCTCATGTGTGGTTGTGTACGTGTCCGTGGGTGCGGAGCATAAAATGTGTCATGATTATCCACTTGTGAAGTAGGATGTTTCCTACGTGGATGAGTGTTAGTGTATATAAAAGCATGGCCTTGCTTTTGGTTTCCACCCTTAGTGGGTTTCTTGCCAAAAGAAAAAGAAGGTGATGTGGTGACATTCTTGGTAGGATTGCTACCTATAGTGTCTTTGACACCACTTGTGGATGCACCGGAGGAAGGCCTCACAAAATCTATAGTGACACCACTATAGGAGGTGCGAGCATTAGATGCATTTGCTTTTACAAATCCAAGACCAACACGATGTGTGGCCGGAAATTGGTTTGCAAGCAAATCATCCAATTGTTCTTTTCCCTTATTGAATCTCATAATACGGGAGGACATGCGCTCATATTTCTCCTTTAAAGAAGAAAGGTTGGTATCCAAGGTGGACACTCGTGCTTTGAGCTCGTGCACTTGGGTTTTAAGAGAATCATTCTCTACACCCAATTGTGTGTGACGTGTAGCTAGATCACTATTATCCTTAGGATGTGTTTGATCTAGTTAAGATTTGAGGGAATTCATCTCATCTCTCAATGTGACATTTTGAGAAGCTAAGTTTGATTTCTCAAGAGTTAAAGTATCAACAATGGTGTCATTGTTGATAATGCATGGAATGGATGACTTGCTAACATTTGATTTCTTTAAGCTAGTGTATCTAAGCATTAAAGATTAGTATTTAGCAAATAGTTCTTCATTAGCAATACGAAGTTCATCCATTGTTACCTCGGTGTCATCCGTGTCGGAGTCACTCTCATCCGGTAGTGGGTCTTCAAGTGCCATGAAACACATGTGAGCGCTCTCACCCTTCTCATCATCGAAATCGCTTGATGAGTCATCACTTGAGTCATCAAAGGTACCTACGAGTCCTTTCTTCTTGTTTCTCTTGTTCTTATCGGACTTGTGGTACTTTGGTGCCTTCCATTTTTCTTTGTTGTTTAGCATTGGGCAATCCCTCTTGATGTGCCCTGGCTTATTACACTTATAACAAAGAGAGGAAGTAGCATTAGTAGACTCAAGTCGTTTATTAGAGGAAGATTTACCTTTGCGAAAGAAGTGTTGGAACTTCTTCGCCATTTGGGCCATTTCACCCAAATCCATCTCGTTCTCAGATTCATCACTTTCGGAGGATGATGAATTTGCGTTGAATGCCAAAGCTTTCTTCTTGGCCTCCGAGGGATTCATCATGGCTCGAATCTTCAATCGGTTATCCCGTCTTACTTCGTAAGACATAAGAGTCCCGATGAGATTCACCACGGTGTAATTCTTCAAGTCATTGACATCCTCAATGGCGATTGCTCTTCTTTCCCATTTGGAGGTCATCCCCATGTTGATCTTCCTTACCTTTTCAGGTTCGGTGTAGATTTGGCCAAGGGCTTCCAATTCGTTTGTGATGTTGGTAAAGCGTCCGTACATCGACGCAATGCTCTGATTTTCCTGCATGTGAAACAAGTCAAAGTTTTGCACGGCAACATATAAATTTGAAAGCTTTACCTTATTCGTTTCCTCGTGGATAACGATGAGATGGTTCCAAATTTGATATGCACTCTTACATGTGCATATCTTGTTGAACTCATTCGGGTCCAACGCACAATGAAGAGCGCTCATTGCTTTAGCGTTGTTGACTTCGGCGGACTTCTCGGAAGTCGTCCATTTCTCGAAGTCATCTTCGGTGGGCTCGACGTACTCCTTGTGGAGAGTTCTCCAAAGAGAAGCACTCCTAAGGAATGTCTCCATCCTACACTTCCAATAACCAAAGTTAGTACCATTGAAACGTGGAGGACGTACCGTAGATTGACCTTCGAAAAGTGTGGACGCTCCATCACGGTCGTGATTGTTGTACGAAGGCGGCGGAGGAATGTTGTTGTTGTTGGATGCCATCGATGAAACCTTGCGCTCTGATACCAATTGTAAGGACCCTGTCTATGGGGAAAACACTAGAAGGGGGGTTGAATAGTGTTTATGCTAAGTTAAAAGGAAATTACGCCAAATAAAATGCAATCCAACAAATAGTGCGGAATAGAAAAACGACCCAAAGAGAAACACATGAAAACGCAGATATGTTTCAAGGGTTCGGATTACCCAAGTCAACTCCTGACTTGTTCCCGGTAATCCTACGTCCCTACCACCCAGAAACCACCGGATACTCAAGTTAGAACCCTAACTTGAGGTTTCATTATAGCCCACTTGTAGCAACCCTACAAGTGTAATCGAATACAATCGATGTCCTTGACTCCCACAACTTGGGAGCAAGCAAAACCACTCTCACAACCGAGAGCACAAATCAAATAACGAAAGTTATGAAATATGAAAGCAACACTTACACTCACCTATGCCTTGAAGTAGAACTTGAAGGAGAAGTGTGATGTGTGTTGAAGAACTCTCTTGGAAGAGAGGTGAAAGCCCTTTCTCTTGACTGCACCAAATGCCTAGAAGATCAAACTTTGGTTCTAGGTTGGAGAGCAAGAGAACAAGATTTGAAAATACTTAGGGCTTTGGATTTGAAAGCTTTGATCTTTGGAAATGAAAGCTTGAAGGATTTTGCAATGAATGAGTAACCTTCCAATGGAACAGAAGAAGATCTATTTATAGCTTTCTCAAATCCACAAAACAGTTTAGGCAAAAACCCAATCGAAATCCGTGAGAAAAATCTCAACGGATATAATCTGAACTCGTGACAGTCAACTGTTGAACAATCCACAGTCGACTGTTGCACAGTCAGCAAGGGTAGGTGAGAATTCATAACGGTAACTTACCACGTGGACAGTCGACTGATGAAGCCAAGACAGTCGTCTGTTAAACCAACATGCGACTGTACATTCTTCGACATGCGACTGGCCGAGAGAAGAGTAAGTTAGATAAAATACTGGAAACCTCACAAGATACAGGACAGACGACTGATGTAAGGAACACAGTCGACTATTAATCAGAACAGGCGACTGTATATCCTTAAACAGACGACTGTCAATGTCAGGAGAAATTTCCAGAGAGCTGAGTCAAAGAATATATTTACAGACAGGCGACTGTTGCAGCATAGACAGTCGACTGATCTAATAGACAGTCAACTGTATATACAGCATAAGTCGACTAGCCGTAGAACTCAGATCAAACAGAGTTTGGGCAAGGAGAGACAGGCGACTGATGAACAATTCACAGTCAACTGTCACTAGGACAGGCGCCTGTTAATCGTTCAACAGTAGCCTGTGCGAGATAATCAGAGAAGGCACAAAAACTACGTTGTAATAGTCTGTGCATAACAGGTGACTGTAGAACAAAACACAGTCGACTGTTGTTGAGACAGGCGATTGTAAACTGTTAAGCAGTCGGCTGTTATAAACAATCCTATCACAAACACAAGAGGATTGAATTGGGATCAAAGGACAAAAGTCTAAAGATGTCCTATGATAGAATGTAGATGTGTGTGAGTGCTCCATCAAAGTTCTACTTCTAAGCTACATACTAGAAGAGATAAAAGAAAAATTACATTGACGAATAATCTCTTCTTTCCATCGTATGAGCTTGAAGTCTTTACGGAGCTTCAATCATCAATCTACGATCATCCAATTCATATCATTTGCCTTCAATGACGTTTGTGAGTCATCCATTGCTAGTTGATCTTCATAATAAGCTTAGGCAATGGACTAACTGTAAAATATGGGATTAGTCACAAGTATTTATATTTGCTCATCATTAACACCAAGTAGGGAGAAGTCCAATACTCAACACTCCTCAGTACTCAGAATCGCAACCAACGGTCCTTCCTTCCCAGAAAATGTCTTCAGCTGAAGCTCATTGAACTGCTTCACTCCCGGAGCAGCTCGAGGGGCAGGCGGAGGCGGTGGTGGTGCAACTGGGGGAGCATGGGCAGCACGGTGGGACTGCTGAACCAACTGGTGCTGCACGTCCAGCATCTCTTTCATCACGCCAAAAAACCGGCGAAACTCTCCACCCTGGTCTTCCGGAACTCCATCGCCTGAGTTCCCGGATCGGGTGACGCGTCGTCCTGCCATCCTATTGACAAGAAAGATACAGATTAGACTCATACAAATTACTGGATAACAATAAAATGAATGTCAACACTTCTATTGTTCTGAACTTGCAGAATGGATGAGGACCTGCATGGGCCACCAGGCCCACCACTAAAACCCGTCACGCCCCGCTTCCCAAAACAACGGAGGCGAAGCATGACTAAGGCCCGTTTAGGCCGGAGCTGTGAAGCTCGGACCAAATAAGCGTCTGTGTGGTACTCCAAGTCGAAGGAACAGGTCCCTGCAGGTTAGTACGGAACAATAAAAGTACTGAAAAAGAAAGCATTCATTTTATTCCAAATTATTCATCCAGAGTTTTGAGAGTCCAACAAAAGCCTGACACGGCTACAACAACTAAAAGTAAACTACCGGTGCAAGCACCCAACCTAGACAGAAAATAAACGTTGCTACGCACCCAACTAAACTGCAGAGAGGCCCCTGGATCAGCAACGTGAAAGCCTCTAGCTCTGGTCCTCCTCGGGCACGTACTCAGGATCGACGTCCTCCGACTCTACGTACTCTGGCAGGTCCGCCTCATCAACGTACTCCGGCTCGGTACCTGACATACATCACCCAAGAGAAAAGGAACTGTACGTCAGATAAAGTCTACACAGAAAATGTCAGACTCTACTGCAAGTGTATTTTAATTTAAGACAACGTTTACAGCCCCCCGCCTGGGGGGGGGGGGGGGGGGGGGCGTCAACGAGACAGACAGCCCCCCGCCTGGGGGGGGATTGGTGCCGAAGGAGGGGCCCCCCGACTGGGGGGGCGTCAACGGTGAAGGTCCCCCCGTCTAGGGGGCGGTGTCGGAAGGGCCCCCCCCGTCTGGGGGGGGGGGGGGGCGGATCGTCGCAGGAACCCCCCGCCTAGGGGGTCGACACCGGGGAACAGAAGACCCCCCTGGGGGCGACGGCATCGGAACGGCCCCCCTCGTCTGGGGGGGGGGGGCGGTGGACAGAAGACCCCCCCGGCTTGGGGGGGGGGGCGGTGCCGGAATATGCCCCCCCGCCTGGTGGGGGCGGCGGTGCCGGAATATGCCCCCCCGCCTGGTGGGGGCGGCGATCGGGAGACCCCCCTTCGGGGGGGTGATGGGGGCAAAACCCCCGCCGTCGACGGGGAGGGGGGGTAAGAACCCCCCCTTACGCATGGGGGGCTGTTTGCCGTGTTTATTATTATTATTATTATTTAATCTTATCAATATTTGGCATTGTAAATAGCAGATTTGATACAATCCTAAAATAGGTTGTGAAAAATCATAGCTAAATCAAATTTTGTTTGTAGCTATCTACGGGATCGACAGATATTACATCTAGATTAAAAATCTAGGGACAATCGAAAAATGAGAAGATCCATATAGAGAAAATTCCACGCTCCGAATACGCACAAGAGTAACTCCGCAACATACAGCCGCAACCAGAGATTCCTTCGCGTGTCACCAATTAGGAGGGCGTAACAAATTTGGGAATGGATTTTTGAGGGGAGAAAAAACTCCTCGTATCCATATAACTCATTTGAGAAGAGTATTTTCGAGTTAACTTAATTACCTCTAATTTTAACAGATTCCTTTCAAATGGGAATCTTTTCGAGTATTTTATCTAGATAGTGGACCTAATCACAAATGATATGATTTAAAGAACTTTTTTCTAAATAGCCATGATTAAGAGGATATATTTCTAAAAACCTCCTCTTTTACAAATGAGGGTGTCGAATCCTTAACCTACCATTACATGGAGGGAGAGTACCACTAAGCCAAAAAGCCAATGATAATTTTTTTTAATCCCGTGCAACAACATCTTACCTGTTTGTTTTCATACGAGTTTGCGGTTGGAATCTTCCTGGTCATTAATTTTCATCCCTAATATTTTTCTTCTTCTTTGTTAGATGGGACTTATCAAAGAAATCAACAGCGTGCATATGCATGAGATTAGTATTGCTTAATATATAAACGGTTACATATATGTAATATTACGCAATAAATTAGCTACATATATGTAACATTACGCAATAAATTAGCTACATATATTCCAAATAATAATAATCTTTCGTTACTTTGGAACCATGCCTATTTATTACCCTATTGATTCAAATCAAAATGATATAAAATGTTTATAAAAAGAAACCTATATTGATATAGGGCCCAACCGGGTTCGAACCGGTGGCCTATTGATCTGCAGTCAATTGCTCTACCACTGAGCTATAGACCCAACCGGATTCATTGGCATTACTCTAAATTGTTAACGTTCTTTAATCTTAGAGTTGCATTACACAGGTGAGAGAAAATAAAAATCATTTTAAACTTTAAGGTTTGTGCTTGGCAACCGTCTACCAGAGCACAATCCGAGACTTCCATCGTTGAAGTGACAGCTACAATACACCATTTTCACCTGGGAGACGACGCATTTTTCCGCTCCCTCTGGTGAGCCGCGGGATCGAGCTCGTGCTCACACTTTCCTATCCGCGATGTCAAAAGAAATGTTTAGGTTATGTGTGATTGGAATAGTTTTGGATCGAAAAGATATGTGAAAAGTGAAGGGAAGATATGCGAAAAGTGAAGGCCATGTCAAAAATTAGAATGTGTTAGAGAGTAATCAAACTCAAGAGAAAATAGAGATAGAGTTTCTTAGAGATGGAATGAGTAACCATGGCCATATGCCATGGTTCTCTATATATTAATTTAGTAAGGGAGATGAAGAGCCTCTAGGAGACCAAGAGTCCCCATTACCCATAGTAATGGGACTAATGAGTGGGTAATGAAGGAGGGGAGGCCAAGAGCCTCTCTCATTCATAACACCCCCCCTTACCCATTCATCACTTTGGTCTCAGTATCTGAGGCAAAGAGGGGTGGATGCTTCTGGATCCAGAGTAAGTGTGTTTGCCTCGTTAAAACCTTAGCTGTGGAAAACCCAGTGGGAAAAACCCAACAGCTTAAGGGAAAAGAGTGCAACCCACGGGTTACTCCCCCTGATCCGTACAAGCTTCAGGCTTGCAGGTCTTTCAATTGTCGCATACCAATGTTCTTTACAAGCTTTACAAAAGTACATTTGGGCAAAGACTTAGTAAAAAGATCAGCTAAGTTGTTGCAGGACTGTATCTGCTGAACTTCGATCTGCTTGTCCTCCTTTAGCTCATGTGTCCAGAAAAACTTGGGAGATATGTGCTTCGTCCTGTCGCCCTTGATGTAGCCCTTTTGAAGTTGAACAATGCATGCGGCGTTGTCTTCAAATAGGACGGTAGGCTCCAAATCACCGGTCTTCAGGCCAGTAGATTGCAGAATGTGTTGGACGACGAATCGTAGCCAATAACACTCTCTGCTTGCTTCATGGATCGCAATGAGCTCCGAATGGTTGGATCATGTAGCTGTTGTAGTTTGCTTTACCGATCTCCAGGAGATAGCAGTACCTCCGTAGGTAAATACAAAACCTGTTTGAGATTTTGCCGTGTGCGGATCAGAGAGATAACCTGCATCAGCATAACCAAACAATTTGGGGGAGGCACCTCTCTGGTAGTAAAGTCCAAGATCAATGGAACCCTGAAGGTATCGCAGAAGATGCTTTACTCCGTTCCAGTGGCGCTTTGTGGGCGATGCACTGTGTCTTGCTAGTAGATTAACTGTAAACGCTATATCGGGACACGTACAGTTAGCCAGATATAGAAGTGCTCCAATGGCACTGAGGTAGGGTACTTCAGGACCCAGTATCTCCTCCCCCTCTTCCAGTGGCCGGAAGAGGTCCTTATGTACATCTAGTGATCTTACGACCATAGGAGTACCTAAAGGATGACATTTATCCATATGAAACTTGCGTAGAAATTTCTTTGTATAATTAGATTGGTGTAATAGGATTCCACCTCTTAGGTGTTCTATCTGTAATCCAAGACAATACTTTGTTTTGCCTAGGTCTTTCATTTCAAAAGTATGTTTAAGGCTTTCAGATATCTCTTTGATCTCTGCAGGAGATCCTATGAGATTTAAGTCATCTACATATACAACTATGATGACGAATCATGTTCCCGTTCTTTTGATAAAGATACACGGGCAGACTTTGTTATTCGTGAATCCTTGCTGTGCAAGGAAATCACTAAGTCTGTTATACCACATCTTTTCCGATTGTTTTAGACCATATAATGATCTATGTAGCCTTACAGAGAATACGTCCCGAGGTATCTCTTTCATCTCTGGGGGTAGATTAAACCCATCAGGAAGTCTCATATAGATATTTTTATCTATATCGCCATATAGATATGCAGTCACAACGTCCATGAGCTGCATTTCTAGGCTTTCCAGAGAAGTTAGGCTGATTAAAAATCGGAAGGTGATCGAATCCATGACCGGGGAATACGTATCTTCGTAATCAATCCCCGGTCTTTGGGAAAATCCCTGGGCTACAAGGCGTGCCTTATAGCGAACGATCACATTATTTTCATCTCTTTTTCTTATGAAAACCCACTTATATCCCACAGGTTTTACACCTACTGGTGTTTGGACTACTGGTCCAAAGACTTTGCGTTTCAAGAGTGAGTCCAGCTCTACTCTTATTGCCTCATCCCACTTTGGCCAATCATCTCTGCGTTTACATTCCGCTAGAGATCGTGGTTCGACGTCATCGTCATATTCAGTGACGTGAACGGCAATATCGAACGCAAAATCGTCGACGACGACTATGCTATTTCTGTCCAGTACTTCTCCAGTACATACAAAATTTAATGATGTTTCTCCTATTGTTTCCTCTGCTGGGGAAATCAGGAGGGGAGAAGTAGCTGGTCTGAGCTCAGCATCCTGTGGAGGGATAATCTTAGTATCACCAGGAGTCTTCCTCTTTCGAGGAACTTTATCTTTTGAACCTGGTGGGCGTCCTCTTTTCATTTGAGATACAGCCAATTCTGCTACCGGTGGGTTGCATCCATCTATGGGGATGTCAATCCTAGCTGGCGTATTGGCAGCAGGGACGTGTGAACGGACAATCTTCTGGTTGTCCGTGAATTTATCCGGTAAAAGATGTACTGTATTCTGGATGTGAAGGATCTTCAGGATCTCATCTTCACACAGATTAGTACGCGGATCATATAGGGACAAAGACTTCTGGTCCCAACTAATGGTCTCAGAAGCTTCTGGCTTCTTAGACTGTGTGCCCAGTTTTGGAAAAATTTTCTCATTAAATTCACAGTCTGCAAAACGTGCCTTGAATGCGTCACCCGTCAGGGGTTCAAGGTATCTGATAATAGAGGGTGAATCAAACCCAATATATATACCTAGACGACGCTGAGGACCCATTTTGGTCCTCTGAGGTGGTGCTATTGGGACATATACCGCACAATCAAACACTATCAAATGAGAGATATCCGGAGGTGCACCGTATGCTAGTTGCATCGGGGATAAAGTGTGACCTCCAGAGGGTCTTATCCTAATAAGTGATGCGGCATGTAAAATAGCATGCCCCTAAGCATCCACAGGCAACTGGGATTGCATAAGCAATGGACATGCAATCCATTGGAGTCTCTTTATAAGAGACTCAGCTAATCCGTTTTGGGTGTGAACATGTGCTACCGGATGTTCAACTTCAATACCCGTTGCCCGGCAATAGTCTTCGAAGACTTGTGAAGTAAATTCTCCCGCATTATCAAGACGTAGTTTCTTGATTTGGTTATCGGGGAAATGAGCACGCAACCTTATTATTTGTGCCAATAGCTTTGGAAAAGCTAGGTTGCGGGTGGACAAGAGGCACACATAAGACCATTTGGTTGATGCATCAATCAGTACCATGAAGTACCGAAATGGGCCACTTGCGGGGTGAATAGGCCCGCAAATGTCGCCATGTATTCTCTCAAGGAAACCAGGAGACTCTAATCCCACTTTCAGGAGGGATGGTCTCGTTATTAGTTTTCCCTTGAAACAAGGGAGACATGGAAATTCACCCTTTTGAAGAATCTTCAGGTTCTTCAATTTGTGTCCACGGGATTCAGTGATGATGCGGCGCATCATTGCTGTTCCAGGGTGACCAAGTCTATTGTGCCAGAGTTGGAACTCTGGCAGTGATTGGCACGTCTGGTGCTCAATCATATTGGCTTCTACTAGTTGAATGTATGTTTGGTATAGACCCGACGGGAGTCCCTTGAATTGCTCGCAGATGATCTTCCGGTCATCTTTTTGACGAGTTACAATTAGATATTCAACCTTATTTTCATCTCTGGTCTCTAAGTGATATCCGTTTAAACGGAAATCCTTGAAACTTACGAGATTTCTATTTGATTTAGGAGAGAATAATGCATTATTTATTTGAAGTCTTGTGTTATTTGGGAGCAATATAATTGCTTCACCAGTTCCTTCGATTATTTGGGACAGTCCTGAAATTGTGATAACAGGACCGTCATATTTGTTTACGCTATTAAAATAGCAATGATCGCGAAGGATTGTGTGAGTCGAGGCACTGTCCACTAGGCACTCAGACATCATCTATATAAGCAAAAACGAAATTTTATTTGAGGGAAAATGTAGACAACATTCATAAATAAAAGTCCGCACTAAAGCAAATAACAGATGAAGATATATCGAATTCTAAATGCATAGATAAATGATGATGCTCAATCTAGCAGATCGTCGTTCTCGAAGTCTTTAGCGGTAAAGACTGTTGGCGGCTGTACACCTGCCAAGTTTGTTTCAGGTCGAGACTGCTGGCTCGCCTGGTATAGATCCTGTAGGTGGCGAGGAGTGCGGCAGTTTCTGGACCAATGGCCAGTCATGCCGCATCTATGGCATTTGTCCTCCCAGGTCTTCTTTGGAAGTGACACGTGCTCGGTGTTCTTTCGCTTCCAAGTGAAGTTCCTTTTCCCTTTATTGTTTTTGTTTGTCTGGGGAGCTGCACCTCTTGGTTGCTTCATTACCGCTTTCCCTTTAGTGTTTTTAGCCTTCCTCTTGTTTTTCCACTTCTGGGGAGAAACGTGGTGGGCTTCAGGGATAGGGGCAGTGCCAGCTGGACGTAAGTTATGAGTTGCCAGCAGTAAATCTCGATTCTGCTCTGCTTTAAGTAGGCATGAGATCAGATCGGAGAACTTCGTGAAGTTGCGTTCACGATACTGCTGCATGAGGATTGCATCTTTCTCGTGAAACGAGGTAAATGTTTTTTCCAACATGCGCTGTTCTGTCACTTCTTCACCGCACAACTTCAGGCGTGAGGTGATGTTATGAAGTGCAGAATTATACTCAGCGATGGACTTATAGTCCTGAAGTCTGAGGTTTTCCCACTCATAACTGGCACGGGGTAATATAACATCAATTTGATGTTTATACCGTGCTTCCAGTGCTGTCCACATGTCCTTCGGGTCCTCAACCGTTAAGTATTCGGCCTTTAAGGTCCGATCTATATGCTTCCTAATGTAGATTATGGCTTTCGCCTTATCTACATCGGATACAGTGGTTGTGGGGCTGCTGCTAGCTGTAGCAGAAGCTTCGGCCGCTGCTGGGGCCGAGGATAGGGGTGGCAAACGGGCGGGTCGGGTCGGGTTCGGGTCGGGTCAGGTTTGACCCGACCCGAATAAGGGTAAACCCGAACCCGACCCGAATTAAATTCGGGTCAGGGTTCGGATACCCGAACCCGACCCGGCAGTAACCCGGGTGACCCGTACCCGACCCGGTTTCTCTTACGGGTCGGGTTCGGGTCGGGTTCGGGTTGGGTTCGGTGTGAAATAGTGATTATTTTTCAAAAAAGGTCGGGTTCGGGTCGGGTTCGGGTCGGGTCCGGGTCGGGTTGGGGTGAAAAGAGTGAAAATACGGGTCGAATTCGGGTCAATCGGGTCGAAGGGTCAAACCCGTACCCGACCCGGATTTTTATCCGGGTCGGTCGGGTTGACCCGAATTCGACCCGACCCGGATTGGCCCCTACCCATACCCGACCCAAGAGGCCGGGTTCGGGTCGGGTCGGGTCGGGTCGGGTCTATTTTGCCACCCCTAGCCGAGGAAAGAGCCAAAATGGACCCAAGGAGATTGAACGCAAGTGGAACTTCAGGTCCACTCGCCAACTCAGGTAATTTGTCCCTGCAGAATCGAGGACTTCGAAATCGACGCTTGCCAATTTTTCCATTTATCTACGCATTTTAAAATGAGCATGAATTAATTAAAATTCAAAAATTCATGCATAAAGAAATAAACAAGTAAAAATGCGGGGATCGGCCAGATACCCAAAATAGTACACAGTCCAAAGTTCGTTTACAGTCCATAAGAGAAAAAGAAAAATACAACTTTGGAAACCCAAACTGAACTGGGTCCCTATATCTCCGTCTTCATATGCTGTTGAATCGAGCTTTGGCTTTTAATACAAATTTCATCACTTACAAATTCTCTCAAAAGAAAAATAAAAGTGCAGGGAATGTAAATAGGTATACAATGGTCGATCCCGAAAAACACATTTTTACTTATTTAAACATCCACGCAGTTATAAATATGCTACTGGCATAAAAATTAACAACCACGCATATATATCAAGCAAAACATAAACATATGGTAAATGAAACTAAAAAATATAATTATCTCGTAGACCACGTGGAAACGTCATACACCGTTAGGTTAGTTGACTAACGGCAGAGCAGTCTCATGATCTTTGAGATAGTTATATTTTGAAAAATAGAGTCCTAGTAAATCATAGATTATAATATGCAAGAGGGATGTTTAAAACAATTTGTCAACTTGGAATATATAAATTATTTTTGATTTTACTTAGGGGAGAGTCCCGTTAAGGAATTGGCATAAGGCCATTATTTAGTATACTAAAATATATACCGTTAGGTAATAGGGGCTGCAGGCCCAATTAAAATATTTGATAGTCACAAATGGGCTGCAGGCCCAACTCTCAATTTTAATTAAATTAAGTCTACTTTTGGGTTAGGGAATACCAATAATCCCAAGAACCCTAAATCTGTCTCCTCAAATGCCACCCCTTCACTTACTGTTTTTGTTTTTTTTTCAGTGGCCAGACCCAATTCTAAAATACAGGCGTGGGCCAGAATCCCCCTCTATCGGAGTTATTGGCGGCAGCCCCCCTTCTGGGAGGAGCATAGGGAATAGGCCCCCCCTTCTGGGAAGAGCAGCGCCCCCCCGCCTGGGGGGCGTTTCCGTCAGTGCCCCCCCGCCTGGGGGGGGGGTTATTATCAGCGGCCCCCCCACCTGGGGGGGGGGTGTTCCGTCAGCACCCCCCCCCCGCCTGGAGGGGGCGGCTTTTCCGGCAGGGCCCCCCGCTTCCGGGGGGCGTTTCCGGCAGGGGGGTTTCCGGCAGAGCCCCCTCGATTCCGGGGGGGGGGGGGGGGGGTTGGAGGGTGGGCGAGAGCAGAAAGAGGCCCCCATCTCTGATCGGGGGGGGGGGGGGGGGGGGGGGGGCGAAGACAGATGCCCCCTCTTTTTTTTATTTTTTTTGGTTGTAGTCAAACAATGTAGACTTTTCAAAGTGCGAAAATATTTTTTTTTCTGATTTTTACTGTTATGAACCCAAAATAGTGGAATTTGGGTGAAAAACCATCTTTATTTTGTATTTAATTTATTTTTGATATGTTGATTTGTATTAAAAATAATAACCATAATAATCAACATATTACCTCTAGATAAAATATCTACGAGAATAAAGTTTATCTACTAGGGTAGAATTTTACCTCTAGATAAAATATCTTGGGAAGAACAAATATTTGTAGATTAAAAATCCCAGCTCCGAAACACCGCAACGCTCCAAACGAATCACCGCAGCAACAAAAAATTCCTTGCGCGTAGGGGATCAATTTGGTGGGGATTTTTGGATTGGATTTGTGCTCAAGGAAGAACACGTGCTGATAACGTGTTAGAGAGTAATCAAACTCAAGAGAAAATAGAGATAGAGTTTCTTAGAGATGGAATGAGTAACCATGGCCATATGCCATGGTTCACTATATATTAATTTAGTAAGGGAGATGAAGAGCCTCTAGGAGACCAAGAGTCCCCATTACCCATAGTAATGGGACTAATGAGTGGGTAATGAAGGAGGGGAGGCCAAGAGCCTCTCTCATTCATAACAGAATGTCAAATTGAGAAGGAGAAAATGATTTGTATTTTTTGATCATGGATACATTGGATTCTGTTGACGATTAACTTCCGACAATAGTGAGGTGGAGCTGACGTGGCCACTTTTGATGACGTGACACTCCGTCAACTGTTGGATGGGACCCACGACAACTGGAGCCCAGGTCAAAGCGAGCCAGTTCGAGCTACTGGGATGAAGCTCGACCTAACTCTGGGTCGTCGAGAGCGATCCTTCGAGCCACTCGCTGGGTCGTACGTCGAGCTATCTGCAACACAGACAGTTCTCAGGGTGTCGGATTTGGGTTCTGACCCAAATCCCCTCCGATTCTTAAGTCAGTATGGGACTTAAGATAACTCGGGCAATCAAGATCGACCTAAAGGGAGATCATCTTGGTGCTGTCTCACCGAGCTTTTTAGAGGAAGAAATATAAGTGGTAAAGAAGAGAATATAGTTGTCAAAGTAACTAGTATCAGTACTTCTAGAGTGTCCCTCAGTCATGTTGCTGTTTTGACTATTTCTAAATAGAGTCGTCCCTTCCGTGACATTAGCAAATAACACCCCCTTCATTATGATGGCATGATCATCCCTGAAGGATAGGAATAACCGTTACCCCACCATTAATGAGCCCATTATTAACCATCTCCTTAAGCTTCGGAAGCTCAACTGGCAAATTACGCCCTGGCTTTGACTGGACGGGCAACTAACCTCTCATGTGGGCCTCGCAGGCTTGATGGGCTGCAGTTTCACCTTTGTGGATTTGCTCGGCAGTCGAAGCAGGAGTATTTGATTTCGAGTGCCAAAATTTCCTCTCCTTTGATTCAGCCGTTGCAACTACGTGAGGTTCGGGATACGGATGCCTATGGATCACTGACATGTGCCCTCCGCCAAGAGGGTCGGTCTTGATCGTGATGAAATTTTTCGCCATTTAAATAAGGAAATGGGATAGATGAGACGAACTTGAGCAATAGAAACTCTTTGCCACTCCTCCGTTCATACTCGAAGGTTCTGGTCATGGCTTCTTCTCCAGTGTCTGGATCTGCTGAGCAATGGGACGGATAGAAAGAGCCTTACCTTTTTCGACCCAAACTTCGTGTACCAAGGTTGCTCCACGTGTGGATGAGGCTTGAACGAACGTCGATCATTCGGGTCAAGTCAAGGAAGAAGGAGGAGATTTGCCTCGTGCCTCTGTTGGGCCCTCAATTTTTGTCCCCCCGAGGTGATTGGGGGGAAGGTCGTAGTGCCAGATGTAGTCTCTAATCAGGCTTCTCGAGTAACAGTCGATCAACTCCCAGCTCTTCAAAGGAAGTATGTACGACGTAATTATCGAGTCCGATTTCCCCTGGCGAAGGAAATGATCTGCTTCCCAGGTGACTGCGAGATGTGGGTGTATACTAAAGCCTTTCAACTTGGACTTCGCTTCCCCATGCACCCTTTCATGCTTTGTGTATTGAACACGTTAGGGGTTTCCATCTGCCAGTTAATACCAAATTCAGTGGCCATTCTGGTTAGCTTCATTATGCTTTGTATGTTGATCGATGTTGAACCAACCATGCGCATGTTCAACCATTTCTTTAAATTGACTCCTCCCAAATCCTATGGCTGGTATCTTATCACCGCCCGGAGAGGTAAATAGTTGATTAAGGATCTTCCCATCTCTAATCCAGAATGGAAGGAATAGTTTGTGTATGTGGCATTCACTGGCATGTCGATCTTTCTCACTCAGTGGGGGCATCCAAAACTTGCTGCGAATGAGGAAAGGCCCCTTTCACAATGCGAGAAAAAAGCTGTCGTGTATTTGGCAGGCCTTCCGGAGGGAGACATATCAACGAAAGGCTTCTGTCCGACATGATATTGCTTGGAACAATCTGGGCAAAAGGTCGAACCTTTTCTTCATGCTTCGACCGATTTCATTCTTCTTTAACTCCTTTCCCTCCTTTACAGGCATGCCTGAACAAGAATATCAGGTCGAAGTTGACTTGCGATAGGCTCTCCAATCGTCCCTTCGAGAGGCAAAAGGGGACTTGCCACCTCGCCAGGTTACTCCTCTCAAAGGTAGTCCAGATAGAGTTGTTGAGGGTTCACCCCTAGCGGCCCAAGATATCCCCCAATAAAACCGGCCTCCAAAATGGAGAGAATTCTAGACCATGGTCGATGTTGAGAAGACCAAGGTCAAGGAAAAGAAGCAGAGAAGGAGGCTCTTCTTTGTGAGCTCAAGTTTATTAAGCATGGGCGCCGCTGCAGCTTTGGTCATGGCCCCTGAGCAACCCCGGACACTAACTTCAGAGGAGCCTTTGGGGGGTTCGACCTCGTCGGATGAACCATGTATCTGCGAGGATTTCTGGCTGTGGGGTGGCCTATTGCCTCAGGAACCATTGGCGGATGACATTCTACCTGACTATAGGGTGATTTTTTGGAGGATAGGTCGCCTCAAGCCCATGTAGATGATTGACTGCAGGGCGTGCATATTCCAAGTAGGATGCACACGCTCGCCTCCCAAGAGAAGAAATGTCAAATGCAATACAAACCCGTGAGTACGGGGTCGAATCCTCAGGGACAACTCATTTCAGAATCACAATCTCAATTGGTTAAGGAATGCCAAAGGTGTTGGTACAACCAACTAAACTAACAAGTGCGGTGAGTGGAAGTGTAGGGTGATACGGTCGAGTCAAGCCCAATGTAGGTAGGGTGGAGACCAAAGTGTTGAGCTAGTCAAGCAAGGAAGAATGAGTGGAATGGGATGTCATTAGGGTTGTGAATTGATTAGCAATAAGTGCATCCCAAATGAATCAACTGTCACGCCTTGCTTCCTAAGTACGGAGGTGAGACGCGAAGAGGTCCGGTCAGACTTGAAGCTGTGAAGCTACAATCTGATAAGCGGCCGTGTGTTCATCCATTCGCAGATTCTTACATTGCAAAAGAAACAACAATAATAAATAGAACGCAGGCAAATAATAACCAACATTCAACATAACATCCAACATTATTCAAAACATCCAGAGATAGTCATAAAAGAAAAGTACAGAGTCTAAAAGAAGGCCCCAAGCATGGCCGAAACTAAAACAATGTAAGGTGCTACGCACCGATGAGTCTAACAACAACAATCTAGTAAAGTAATTAGCAACTACGAAGAAACCTCCAACTGAGACTAAGACTGGTCTCCGATGTCCTCGAACTGGACTTCAACAAAAGCCTCGGGTTCGACGTCGGTAAACTGATCGTTCTCAGTAATAAACTCAGACTCTAAACATGACATGTGACACCCAAAGAGAAAAGGGCACATGTCAGCAAAAATCTCCAAAAAGGGAAGGGAGACTTATGTGCAAGGAAACGTAAAGGAAATAATGCAGCTTAGCAGTTCTAAAATAATGATGACATGGCATGATATATAAATGGATGCAACAGTTATAATGAACATGATATTTAACATTACATGGCATGTCGTAGCAAAAAGCCAGTAAACAATATTTCCTGAAAAGTAGTAAAGCATGAGTTCGCGTCGTGCACATGGTTTACGCCTTACAGCTGAAGTTGCTGATCGGGCACACGTCTCCGCTGAGTGGCCGCTTAACCCTACCCCTCCACATGTGTATGGACTGGTGCCCATCTTCTGACTCACGAGCCAGGAAGTGTTTATGGCATAGGGTTGACCTAGCCTCATTCATGATGTAGGAGTCAAAATCCTACTCGCCGCAGCTTACATTTCAATAGTAGCGTGTGCTACACAATCACGACAAACATTCCAATTCATGAAATGACATGCAATATGAGCAGATATTGAATTGTGTACAGTTATATCAAAATAAACGTGACATGTGATATGCATGAAATGACATGGCAAGGGTGTCGGATCTAGTTTCATTGTCAAGCTAGATCTAGTATGGGCGTCTAGGCGACTATCATTTTACCGCCAAGTCTCTTTTACACAATTTCACAAAATAGCCTAATAATGGCTTACAACAACAATCTGAGCAAGTTTCACCAAACAATAAAATTACAATAAAATTAGTGATTTAACCAAACAATAAAATTACAATTTTTATCTTGTTTAAACATGCGGTGTTTAGGTTTCCTACGGGTCGGGGGTTACCTTAACACGACGCGAGAGCTACACTGACGTCGGGTAGCGACGTCAGGGGTTGGACTCCGGTAGCGAGCGACGTATGGTGACGACTAGCGGTGAAGACGGCAACAACAAAAGGGGCTGCCTGGGGACTTGTGACCTGGGGTGCTGGGCGCACGTGGACAGCGAGGGCACGGGAAGCGGCTGTCGTTGCGCGGCTGTAAGGGTTGTCGCGACCTGGGACTGCTTGTGCGCGGCTGCAGAAACGCATGAAGGGGAGGCCGGACAGCTGGTATCGGATCAAGGGGAGGCACATAAGTGTTGCGGCCTGCTGTGCTGTGCAAATGGGGTCGTGGGTTGTGCAGGGTGCTCGGACAGCGAGGGGGCGCCGGAGGTGTAGAGGGGGTGGCCAGAAGTTGGGGTTGCGGCCGGGTGAAGGAGCAGGCCGTGGGTTTTTGGGGTGGAGCGGCAGTTTTTATGAGGGTGGAGGGATGTGTTGTGGTTTAAATGGATGAAGAGGTGGTGGTGTTTCGCGTGGTGGCCGAGGGGGTGGAAGGAGGAGGAGAGGGGTCGACGGTAATGGTGAGGAGCGGCAGGTTTTTTGGGTTCAAGCAGCGGTTGCGTGAGATGAAAAACCCTAGGAGAGGTTTACGTTCTAATAGAAGAGAAAGTTGCTATATAGTGTTGAGAATGGGGGAGATTTAAGTTGATTGGAGAGAGAGGGTGTGAGAGGGGGAGGGTAGATTTAGGGTGCGAATAGCTAGGAAAATATTCTCATGTGATACGTATTAAACCTATGGATTTAATTAAGATTTGATTAAGATATTTTAAATTCGAATTAATTAGGCTAATTAGAGGTTGAAAGATGATTAGGTCGGTAGGCCGGTCTAACGGTGTCCGATAATTATAAGAAAAATACACGGATGACCGTTTCGACGAGAGGGTCGAGACTAAGATGATCGTCATGTGCTATGTTAACAGAAAACAGAACTAAAAATAAAAAGATCAATCGTCGAAGCCTAGAGTTACGACACCCCTTCAAACAAAGCTGTTTTATGGAAGAATGAGCTGTGAAATGACGTTCACAGAAAATTCCACAAATAAGTACTCTCAGAGAGGGTCACAACGACATATAACTTCGCGTGTTCGGGATATAAGAAGAGGTCACAATAAATACACGTATGAACAATAAGGTACGCGCCCGAAAAACATACGGTCGGAAAGTGATCGTGACATCAACCCTCGCATCCATTTCAAGGTATGTGGGGTTGTGCACATAGGTAATGCCCTTAAGGTACACCGTCGTTCTATGGCCCCACTAAGGGTACTGCACGATTCATTAATGTGTCGATTAGTGGGTTGAAATCCATAACTTAAACCAGTAAATCGATCCTTGCATCCATGTCAATAGAATGCAAGGATGGTGCACGTAGGTGTGACCCTTAAGGTACACCACCGTTCTACGGCCCCACCAAGAGTAGTACACGACTCAATGAAATATAGGGCACAACCCATCAATCAACACTACTAGCATCCATTTCAAGGTAAGCTAGGGCAATTAAATGCAATGAATGAATAATTACTAATCAACCACACAAGCCCTAATTAATCCCAATTCCACACTCAAATGGCTCTAGGCCTTCATAATGAAAGAAATATAATAATCATGCAAGATGAACACATCAATCCTCATTACAAGCAATTAATCAAACAGCCATCAAATGGGTCTCACTCTCATTTAACAATCATCCAATAATATTTATACAAAGCATTAGAAATCAAATGATACAAGAGAGGGGAAGAAATTACCAAATAAAGCCCTTAAACCCTAGCTCTCCCTCTCTTGCTCCTCCTCTAAGCTCCACCAAGCTCCAATGGCCTCCAACCCTAGCCATAGCCTCTGGGGAAGAAGATGGGGGTCTAAAACCCCCAATGAAACAGTAACTGGCCGAATGATCCTGATTACATCAAAGTTTAGGGGTTTTAAACCCCTAAGGGATTGCATCCTAACCCTCCAAAGAAGCATCCAATGACTCACAACGAATGGGGAGAAATCGGATTTAGAAAACCCCATTCTCGCAACACAGACTCGGTAGAAAAAACCCCGCGACAAGCGACTGTCGAACAACTGTCAGTCTACTGTCGTTGGTCAGGAGGTGATTGCTGTGAATTGCACAGGCGACTGTGAATGACACAGGCACCTGTCTTTTGTGCTTCAGTCGCATGCTGCAGCTGTGGTCAATTCGACAGTAAGCTGGATTTATTTCTCCCTTCAGAAGGAGATGAAACAGTCGACTGCTGTTGAAAGAACAGTCGACTGCTCCAAATGTTATTTCCAAGTGATTTCAGAGCCAATATACATAAGGTATGAAAGTAAACAATAAATTACATTCTCCTCAATCCAATTCAAAGAAAAGTAGGTTAATAAGCACCGTATCACATTTCTTGGGATATATCACAAATGACAAAGTTTCCAATTCTCAAGGAAATGGCCAAAACAAAAGAAATTCCTTCTAAGTTATGGGAGATGAGATTGCATCACTCATGTAGCTTATTACCTAATTTATTCATTCACTTTTTCTTTTTCTTTTCTTTCTCTCTCTCTTTTGTATTCTTTTTGTTTTTAGTATGTTTATGTTTATGTTTTGCATTCACGCAATCATGCTATGAATTGCAAACACGGCCACTTTTGCATACATGCGATAACACTATGTTGGCAAAGAGATGGAATGATCCTCTAAATCTCATCTTTGGTGTCCTCCCCAATATTTCGTGGGGGCACCGGCTACTCAATTTGATTAGAGAAACATTCACTTATATTAACTCTATTTCTCATTCTAAACATGAATTATCAACTCATCCACCCACTCCTTAGGAGGAAAACGAAACATAACCAATTGGCCACACCCTATCCAATCAAAAACCAAGCCATTCATCCCAATTCATGCAATCACTTACACCAAACTATTCCCAAATTATTCAAAGAGAGTATCACAACATATAAAATAGTTTCATACATGGCATATTAGCATTTGACTCCAAAATGGAAAATAAATTAAAACACGCCAATCAAACATCTATACATTTGATACCAAAATAATAATCCGAAAAAATTGCATGGCATTAAGCATGTAGGGACTAAGCAAACGAAATGTGATGGAGGCAAGGATGGAGGCATCAAAATGATATGCTCAAAATGAATGAATGAATGATGATGAATGAGAATTTTTATTAACATCAAAATTTTCAAAACTACCAAAAACAAGCATCCAACTTCATAGTTCACTCCCCCCAACTAGAAATGAGCATTGTCCTCAATGAGTGAAGTGAAACTAGATTTTATTCAACGATGTTAGAGGGAAAACACGCATACTAAAGCAAACTAAACTAACTATTTTTTATTTTATTTATACTAAGTAAAGAAAGGAATACACCTTAGCAAAAGGCGGATCCCGAATATGTAATGGTGGAGGCAGCTGCTCTAACTTCTCCTTTTGTTCCTCAGCCAGATGCTTTGGAAATGAAGCTCCTTTAGCTTCCTTGGATACTAGCAACACAGCTCCCAGCATCTCCCTAGAATATGCTCATGTGTCCTACAGGAGACAAGCTGACTTCCAATGAAGGAAATCCAAAAAGGGTCGTCATAATAAAAATAAGGATAGGAATATGTATGACGACAATCTGAATCTAAAATGTAAGGAAATGAAGCATGAGATTCAGAAATGAAGGGAAACATGTGATGAGAACTTCCCTGAATGGTGATATTATCGCCTGGCTGATGTGACTCCTCAGAGGGAGGGTGAAATGGCTGGATGGGCAATTGTGGAGGAGAAGGTATCGCAGGCTCAATGTAGATCATCTAAAAGTCAATGTCGCTTGCCGAATCCTCGTCCTCGAATGTAATGGCCTCTACAGTCATCCCTGGACTTTGTGGTCCACCCTGAATATCATCGTCCTCGATGATGAACTGATGTGTGTCCTGAGGTGTCTGAGGTGATGACTGCTGAACTGAATCTGTAGGGAGGGAGGGATCCGGCTCCAAAGTAGTCTATAGGTTGTATCACGTGCACTCATCGTCCTCAATACCACCATAGTAAACCATCTCAGCAGGCCATCCAAGATGGTCTCCGCCTCCAGCTGTAGTAGTGGATCAGACATGCAATGTGACTCAGGCACTTCGATGTCATCTATCTCACTCTCGCCTGAACACATCTCCATCTCATCATCACCACCAACCCAACGAAACTGCATCGTGTCTCTAACATGGGTGACACACACTCCATCATCCATCTCCTCATGATCCTCAATATGTAATCTCTCAACGTCCTCTACATTGCTTTCATGCAACCCATCATCCTGCTCTGCTCTGTATCCCATGGGGTCACAAGAAAAAGAGCCCAAAGGTGGCTCCTCAGACTGGCACTGGACCTGCTGCTCTGCATCCTGAAATAGAATCGGGGACTGGCCATCATCCTCATATCCACGTGACGGCTCTCCAGATGGCGCAGTTCGCTCCCACGCTGCAAGGTCCCTCAGGTACAACCATGCATCATCTGTCGTGTATGCAAAGAAATCTCCATTACTGCTCATCTGCACAAAGTCTTGCGTCAACGGCTGCAACCCTATGTAGAAAATCCGAAGAAGATCCTTTGCGCTGAAAGCATGGCATGGACACCAAAGCACTAACCCATCAAACCTCTCCAAAACCTGACAGTAGGTCTCACCGTCAAACTGGACAAAACTCGCCATGTGTTCCTCAAATGCCTGGCGCATCTGTACATGATTCCTGTAATAAATAGGAAAGAAAGCTCGAAGGAAATTAGTTTGAAAAGAAAGCCAAGTAGAAAAAAAATCTCGAGGAAAAGCATCAAACCAAATTTTAGCATCATCTCTCAAAGTTTGTGGGAACACTTTAAAATAAATAAAATCTGCACAAATGTACTCATCAAACAAATCCTCAAACTCCTTTCTACACCATTTTCAAACTTTTGCATAAATGAGCTAGGATTTTCCAACCCCATGCTGTGAAAGAACGGTGGTGATTGGGAGTCCTCCACATAAGCATCGTTAAAGTTTGAAAACAAATCCATAAGGAAAAAAATTTATTTACAAACGATTTTTAAAATAAAAGAAAGAAAGAAAGAAAGAAAAATGACTCAAAAAAGTATAAAATAAACAACAAAAAAGACTCAACACTAAGCTAGAAGTAATACACCTAAAGTGTCCAAAACCAGACAAAAATGTGAATGTGAAAATCGGTGTCCCTGGCAATGGCGCCAAATGATTGACCACAGGGCGTGCACAATCCAAGTAGGATGCACACGCTCGCCTCCCAAGAGAAGGAGTGTCAAATGCAATATAAACCCATGTGTATGGGGTCGAATCCACATGGACAACTCATTTCACAAACACAATCTCAATTGTTTAAGGAATGCCAACGGTGTTGGTACAACCAACTAACTAACAAGTGCTGTGAGTGGAAGTGTGGGGTGATACGGTTGAGCCAAGCCTAAGGTAAGTAGGGTGGAGACTAAAGTGTGGAGCTAGTCAGGTAAGGAAGAGTGTGTGAATGGGATGTCATTAGGGTTGTGAATTGATTAGCAATAGGTTCATCCCAAATGAAACAACCCTCGCATACACTTTGTCACGCCCCGCTTCCCAAAAACGTGGAGGCGAAGCGTGAGAAGGTCCGCTCAGACTTGAAGCTACAAAGCTGCAAGTCCGATAAGCGTCGATCAAGTTTAAAACTGCAGGTCCTTGCAACGCTAACGAAACAAAGATAATAATAATTAAATGAGACAAAAGAAACATCTCAGAATATCCATAAAATAAGTTTCCAACATCGCAGAAAAGCCACCAGGCTAAAAGAAAAAGTCTAAAGGCCCAAACATGGCCAACAAAAGTACAAAGTACAAAACAACGGTGCTACGCACCAATAACTAACAAAAGGCCTAAAACAACATAAAGCTCAACAAAACTCAAAGCATGGTCACCGGTGTCCACCAAAATCCTCCTGGGCAATCATGGACTCAGACTCAGCGTCAGCAACTCATCACGTATACAGCAACGGTCTCTAGCTCAGGTCTAACATGTGACACCCAAAAGAGCAAGGGGCACATGTCAGCAAGTCTACAAGAGACTTGTGCAAGGAAACTAAAAGTAAAGTGAACAACCTAGCAGTTCTAGCATGAATGCGATGACATGGCAGTTTAAAGTATGAGTGCAACAGGTAAGGTAAAGTAAAGTAAAGTACGAGCATGGCATGACATTCACAAGGCAAGTACAAGACAAGGAAAGTAAGCACCTCGTGCACAGAGATTCCGCCTTTTGGCTAGAGGGCTGATCGGGCCACTCCTAAGCTCAAGTGAACGTTTATCCCTACCCCCCCACGTGTGTCGAGCCAGGGCCTTACCCCCGAACACGGAATGCTCGCTTCTGGACCACGAGCCAGGAAGTGTGTAAACAAGTATGGCCTAGGGGTGCACCTAGCCAGGGACACGGAAACACGGATTTGTACAAGTATTTTGTAGCGTGTGCTACGATGCAACAATCAAGTTGGATGACATGTAAGATGCAATGCATGGCAGTTAAAAGTACGTACAGTTTAAGGAAAGTAAACGTGACAGTTTAGTATGCATGAACAACAAGTTTAAAGGGTTGGATCTAGCTTCGTTGTCAAGCTAGATTAATTAGGTGACGGATCTAGTTTCGTTGTCAAACTAGATCAAGTAGGCGTCTAGCCAGCTATCATTTCACTGACTAGTCTCTTTTACGCTAGGAACAAGGAAGTGGCCTAAAAACATGGCCCTACACAAGAGTTGGCAAGTTTCACTTGCCTGCAACTATCACGTCAAGAAAACACCGTCCAACGAGTCCAAAGTCACGATTCCTACGTGCACAAGTCCACCGGCCTAAAGTCCATATTATTAATCTTGATTAGTGAATTTAAAACATTTAACATACTTTGAAAATACTGATTTTAGTCTTGATTAGCATGCATTGGGTTGGGGGTCCTAGGGGTGCAAAGCGTTACCTCAACACGACGCGAAAGCTACACCGGCGTCGGGTAGCGACACCGGGGGTTGGAATAATAGAACGCGCTCCAAGTCCTGATTCCAATATATATTCCTTGCTGGAAAATTCAGAGCTTCGACCGGGGCGACGGTTCCAGATTCCAAAGCTAGCACGTGCGACGACGGGCTACGACGTGCGACGACGTCGTACGCGACGGATCCTCGAAGAGCAAGCACCTAGGTGGGGCCCACAGTACTCCTAGGGGCCTTTGGGGGACCCACAATAACTCTGGAGAACTTGGGGGGCCCACGGTGGCAAGCGGTGCGACGGATGCGGGGTTGCGACGAGTGACTCTCGGTCGTACCCCTCCAATGCGGGAGAATTCCTCGGTCGCTGCGAGAGAACGGGGCTGTGCAGCAGCGGGGGTCGGTCACGGCGGCGGGTGCGGGCGTTTCCTTCGGTCAGACCGATGGAGATCCTCGGTCGTTCGCTTGGAAGCGGGCGGGACAGCGTTGCAACGCTGCAGCGCTCGGGCGCTCGGTCACAGCGGGCGGGGCCTTCGGTCGGGCACGGAGCGGAGCGGGGGACGAAGCGGGCGACAGATGCGGTGCGGGGCGGGAGCGTGAGCGGGCCACGCTATCGGTCTGACCGAGAGTTCTTCTCGGTCGGACACGGGTGCGAGCGGGGCGCTGTGCTGCGATGCGGGCGGCGTTGGATGCGGGGTTGGGCCTCGGTCTGAGCGGGCGAACGGAGCTGTTTTCCTCGGTCGTACGGGGGCTGAACGTCGCAACGTTGCGACGATTCGTCGCAACGTCCAAAATGAGTTTGGAAGAGGCTAGGGCTAATTTCTTTGGAAAATAGGACTTGCTAGGGGTTGCTTATATAGTATAGGTGGGTTGACTTGGTCCAGGGCTAAATCTAATAGGATTAGAATTCAAAAAAAATTTGAAATTTGAATTTAAACTTCTCCAACCCAATCTAGGATTTGACCTGGTCCAAATGAGCTGGAAATTGGCTCAAAAATTCTTTAAAACGTTTAAAACTCAAATAAATTTTATTTGGCCGAAATTAATTTAAAAATAAATTATTAAAAATAATATAAAACTTGTAAAAATTATAAAAGTGGTCAAATGAACTCCAAAAATTATAAAATAAATATCGGGGTGATCGTGATGACGAATGTGAGCTAACTAAGAAGACGGATCTCAGATTCGACATCGGACGACGAAACTAAAAATAGAAACGTCTCCCGTCAAGAGTGAGAATCGTCACGTCTCATCGAGTAAGTTTAAATTGTGGGAAACGACTCGGGAAACGTCGTTCCAAATTAGTGCCACTATTTAATACTCTCAGAGTCGTTCGCAACGGCATATCACACAAAAGTGTTCACAAACAAATAAAGTCTAAAGCAAACACGTGCACGGCCACAAGCACGTGCACGAACAACGCACCACGAAAAGTGGTCGTTACATCCTCCCCACCTTAGAATAAAGTCCGTCCTCGGACTTTCTAATATATCTAGTCGCTCTAATAACTACCCCAATCAAGTCATATAATTTAAACCAGGTATAGTCATTACAAGTGCTTATATATGCACTAGGTAGTCAAACATTGATACTACCAACAAGTTTATATATATACATTCACGTACGTTATACATTAATACCTATTATAGCCAGTCAAACTCATACACGTATTTCAATCATATATATAAGCATGTATCCCTTATATAACTACTACTTACCTAAACACAAACAATATTTCAGATACTCATATAAAGATAGTTTCACGCTTAGCCAATACAATCATCGCTCTTCCTATATGTAGCTACCTATGCACAACCATCAAGGGTACACTACCCTCTAATATTCATCCAATACCAAACATCTCAGCACATATAGTCACACCAGACCATTATTAAATCAAGTTCACTATATCTAATATACATTCACCACTACTATAATTTCACAATATATAGTCATTCAATACATGCAAATAGTTCACCATATATTCACATCATGTACGGTCCTATAACTATATTTACGGCACGCCACATATACCATAGTCATCATTACCTATAACTAAGCACATACTTACCCGTGCATGGTGCACACCCATACACGCTAACATTTCATTTACATACACCAATCATACCATTATATAACTAGCACACATACATACCTAGTTTCAGTTAGTACACATACGTTCACATAACAAGTCCTTAGTATTTAGCTATATCACAAGACCAACACCTATAACTATATACTGGCGTAGCGACCCACAATCATGTGCGTAGCACAACCAGGCACAAACACTTCTATCACCATACATACATCAAGCATTTCTATATTCAAACTACAATCATACATTCAATATACTTAGAGTATACTCACTCAAGCTTGAGTGAGACTCAATACACATATCAGGATATTCTATACACGTAGCACGGCATTCATACCTATACCAATACCATTCCAATATTTATACGTCTACCAATACACCCATATACATTCCCTAGATCAATCACACTTAATATTTAGTCAGGCAATACTCACGTAGTTCAATCAATTTATACACCATAATAATAATAATATAGACATCAACATACGTATAATTATAATACACTCCCTAGTACACGCATACGTATTCATCGTATAGTCACACACACATGTAACTTATATATATATATATTCACACCATAGCCTACTACCTATAATTAGTATACTAACTCATCCACACATACATAATTAAGATGTGCAATAGTCGTGTATACCTCACGGTATGCACTCATGCAACATCCCGTAAAAGCAAGCAATACCAATCAAAATTATAATCCTACTACCATATGTATATCACCTATATACTCATGCAACAAAACATAACTACTTACATATAAGCACCATATATATCTACCTACGAGCACATACTCACTCGTACTAGTATATAGGTCACACAATAGACCTACTTACTTATATATATATGTTCACCCATTATCATCACACCTAGCATATACATAGCTTTACCAATCATTTATTTCAACCATTATAAGTATTACATACACTACTTAGATATTTCAACGCTAACTCTTATATACACAGGCATCCCTAGTATAGTATAACTATCCACACAAAAATCTATAACTACTAACACACAACAACTTCATAATATCACGAATAACTCTGAGTATATATATATATATATACCACACAATAGGCAAGCATCAATATACTATGGGAATTCTCATTCAAGCCCACGTACACAACTTAGGTACGTGCACCACGAGAACCTCACAAGGGCCCAAGGGTCTACTAACAACTAAGAGTTGACACAGACATTGACGGTCTCTAAGGCCTAAGCAATAAAGAGAGATCGAGGGCGAGACGAGGGAAGGATCGACAAGCACGAGTTCAGATAGGACGAATACGAGGAGACGGCTTGGTTGGACGAAACATTGACTCAAAGGTGAGGTTTAGGTTGAGGGAAAAAGGAGATGTAGTGATGCTTGAATAGAGTACAGAAAAGCAACTAGGATAAATAGCATAAGCTAAAATACGCAAAATTGAAAACGGTTGTACTTTAAAATCCTCATCTGAGAAGAAATGTTTGGGGATCGATAAAATGAGTTGTTCAAAATAAATTTGAGTCGAACATTCATAATAAGAGAGAAAATGGTCTATTGGTTTTAAAAGTCATCATAACAGGAAGTAAAATCATTTACACGAATATTAAGGACGTGGTTTAGAAAATTTATACGTCAGTAATTCAATATAGTTTTGTCAAAAAATTTTGGAAAGTCGAAGAATGAAATCAAGTAACGGAAAAATTTAAACTCAGGTTAAATGCTTTCAAAACTTTTAGGCTATGGAAAAATCAATATTGAAACTTCTTTTAGAGAAATCAGGATTTGCCAAAAACGAGGAACTGATTTACACAAGGTTCTTAATATACTAGCACAACAAGTCTGGCACGGATAAAAATAGTTGAAAGTAGGTATGGTGCACGGAAAAATAATAATATTGACTTAGTATAAGAATTATCGAAGTCGAATAGTAAGTCTTTAAAATCAAATCACGGAGGGTCTAAATCAGGAAGTGGTTATGAAAATAGTAATTTCAAAAATCTGAAACAGGGAAAACGATGAGCAAAAACTAACTTGCTGAAAGCTGAAATTCCATGTGTCTTGAAAAGTATATTAAAAGTAAACACGATGTGTTATTCGAATGGCATAAATAAGAGGGGAAATTATAAATCGAATTGAGCAAAATAAAAGTACGTTTCAGAATAAAATTAATATATGAAAGAACAACACACTTACACAAGTACGAAAAGCATAGACTGGGAAAATACTATAAACTAGCATTCAAAAATTCCTACAAACATTTTTAAAAATTTAAATCAATGAAGAAGTATGAAGTATAAGTATATAAAAATTTTGAACAAGTTTAAACCTAGGGAAAGAGGAAATCGAAAGATACTTTTGGAAGATTCAAGATTGTAACGGAAAGGTTTGAAAATTGACGACAATCGTCATGAGGCGATCTCGTGAATCGAGGCAAGGGAATTGGTCGGAGATCAGACATTCATAAGCCTAGGATATGAACCAGAGGAGGCTACGGAGAAACTCCTACGGTCGACCAACTAAAGATTAGGAACTAGGCGCTAAGACTTCTAAGGGTTAGACGGTAAAGAAATGCGTTCAGCTTGGTCCGAAATCGATGAACCCAAGAGCGAACGACTAAAGGAAGTTCTAGAAGCCTAATATGGTCAGGGTTAGGCAAGGACCACTAAGGTAACTCCTACGACGATTAAATCAATTGCCAGAAAGGGGGGTTTAACTACAGTCAGGGCCTCTAACTAGCAAGCACAGACGTCTAACTAAGCCTTCTTATCACCTAGTGTCCTAAGAAAACAACTAAACTCAGGGCTTATGACTCGGATGTTGCAATTTATTTAATGGACATTCCGTTATTATCGTTGTTCCGTTAATTCGCAATTGCAAGATTGACCTGCATGGGCCACCAACAAAACCTGTCACGCCCCGCTTCCCAAAAACGTGGAGGCGAAGCGTGAGAAGGTCCGCTCAGACTTGAAGCTACAAAGCTGCAAGTCCGATAAGCGTCGATCAAGTTTAAAACTGCAGGTCCTTGCAACGCTAACGAAACAAAGATAATAATAATTAAATGAGACAAAAGAAACATCTCAGAATATCCATAAAATAAGTTTCCAACATCGCAGAAAAGCCACCAGGCTAAAAGAAAAAGTCTAAAGGCCCAAACATGGCCAACAAAAGTACAAAGTACAAAACAACGGTGCTACGCACCAATAACTAACAAAAGGCCTAAAACAACATAAAGCTCAACAAAACTCAAAGCATGGTCACCGGTGTCCACCAAAATCCTCCTGGGCAATCATGGACTCAGACTCAGCGTCAGCAACTCATCACGTACACAGCAACGGTCTCTAGCTCAGGTCTAACATGTGACACCCAAAAGAGCAAGGGGCACATGTCAGCAAGTCTACAAGAGACTTGTGCAAGGAAACTAAAAGTAAAGTGAACAACCTAGCAGTTCTAGCATGAATGCGATGACATGGCAGTTTAAAGTATGAGTGCAACAGGTAAGGTAAAGTAAAGTAAAGTACGAGCATGGCATGACATTCACAAGGCAAGTACAAGACAAGGAAAGTAAGCACCTCGTGCACAGAGATTCCGCCTTTTGGCTAGAGGGCTGATCGGGCCACTCCTAAGCTCAAGTGAACGTTTATCCCTACCCCCCCACGTGTGTCGAGCCAGGGCCTTACCCCCGAACACGGAATGCTCGCTTCTGGACCACGAGCCAGGAAGTGTGTAAACAAGTATGGCCTAGGGGTGCACCTAGCCAGGGACACGGAAACACGGATTTGTACAAGTATTTTGTAGCGTGTGCTACGATGCAACAATCAAGTTGGATGACATGTAAGATGCAATGCATGGCAGTTAAAAGTACGTACAGTTTAAGGAAAGTAAACGTGACAGTTTAGTATGCATGAACAACAAGTTTAAAGGGTTGGATCTAGCTTCGTTGTCAAGCTAGATTAATTAGGTGACGGATCTAGTTTCGTTGTCAAACTAGATCAAGTAGGCGTCTAGCCAGCTATCATTTCACTGACTAGTCTCTTTTACGCTAGGAACAAGGAAGTGGCCTAAAAACATGGCCCTACACAAGAGTTGGCAAGTTTCACTTGCCTGCAACTATCACGTCAAGAAAACACCGTCCAACGAGTCCAAAGTCACGATTCCTACGTGCACAAGTCCACCGGCCTAAAGTCCATATTATTAATCTTGATTAGTGAATTTAAAACATTTAACATACTTTGAAAATACTGATTTTAGTCTTGATTAGCATGCATTGGGTTGGGGGTCCTAGGGGTGCAAAGCGTTACCTCAACACGACGCGAAAGCTACACCGGCGTCGGGTAGCGACACCGGGGGTTGAAATAATAGAACGCGCTCCAAGTCCTGATTCCAATATATATTCCTTGCTGGAAAATTCAGAGCTTCGACCGGGGCGACGGTTCCAGATTCCAAAGCTAGCACGTGCGACGACGGGCTACGACGTGCGACGACGTCGTACGCGACGGATCCTCGAAGAGCAAGCACCTAGGTGGGGCCCACAGTACTCCTAGGGGCCTTTGGGGGACCCACAATAACTCTGGAGAACTTGGGGGGCCCACGGTGGCAAGCGGTGCGACGGATGCGGGGTTGCGACGAGTGACTCTCGGTCGTACCCCTCCAATGCGGGAGAATTCCTCGGTCGCTGCGAGAGAACGGGGCTGTGCAGCAGCGGGGGTCGGTCACGGCGGCGGGTGCGGGCGTTTCCTTCGGTCAGACCGATGGAGATCCTCGGTCGTTCGCTTGGAAGCGGGCGGGACAGCGTTGCAACGCTGCAGCGCTCGGGCGCTCGGTCACAGCGGGCGGGGCCTTCGGTCGGGCACGGAGCGGAGCGGGGGACGAAGCGGGCGACAAATGCGGTGCGGGGCGGGAGCGTGAGCGGGCCACGCTATCGGTCTGACCGAGAGTTCTTCTCGGTCGGACACGGGTGCGAGCGGGGCGCTGTGCTGCGATGCGGGCGGCGTTGGATGCGGGGTTGGGCCTCGGTCTGAGCGGGCGAACGGAGCTGTTTTCCTCGGTCGTACGGGGGCTGAACGTCGCAACGTTGCGACGATTCGTCGCAACGTCCAAAATGAGTTTGGAAGAGGCTAGGGCTAATTTCTTTGGAAAATAGGACTTGCTAGGGGTTGCTTATATAGTATAGGTGGGTTGACTTGGTCCAGGGCTAAATCTAATAGGATTAGAATTCAAAAAAAATTTGAAATTTGAATTTAAACTTCTCCAACCCAATCTAGGATTTGACCTGGTCCAAATGAGCTGGAAATTGGCTCAAAAATTCTTTAAAACGTTTAAAACTCAAATAAATTTTATTTGGCCGAAATTAATTTAAAAATAAATTATTAAAAATAATATAAAACTTGTAAAAATTATAAAAGTGGTCAAATGAACTCCAAAAATTATAAAATAAATATCGGGGTGATCGTGATGACGAATGTGAGCTAACTAAGAAGACGGATCTCAGATTCGACATCGGACGACGAAACTAAAAATAGAAACGTCTCCCGTCAAGAGTGAGAATCGTCACGTCTCATCGAGTAAGTTTAAATTGTGGGAAACGACTCGGGAAACGTCGTTCCAAATTAGTGCCACTATTTAATACTCTCAGAGTCGTTCGCAACGGCATATCACACAAAAGTGTTCACAAACAAATAAAGTCTAAAGCAAACACGTGCACGGCCACAAGCACGTGCACGAACAACGCACCACGAAAAGTGGTCGTTACACACTTCAAGGTATGCGGGGTTTTGCACATAGGTAATGCCCTTAAGGCACACCGCCGTTCTACGGCCCCATCAAGGGTAATGCACGATTCATTAATGTGTTGATTAGTGGGTTGAAATCCCTAACTTAAACCCGTGAATCGATAATTGCATCCGTGTCAATAGAATGCAAGGATGGTGCACGTAGGTGTGATCCTTAAGGTACACCACCGTTCTGTTGGATATGGATGACGTTTGTACACCCTTGTAGGGGATGTACGAGGGAACACGGACCTCGAACGTCGTACACACAAAGTCGTGTGCAAAGGAAATCTGTTCCCTTGCGGAGAGGATCTCTAGATTAATGGGAAAGTCGCATTATATGTGCATAAGTGCATGCGACATATGGCTAATAAAGGGGTAATATCTTAAGCTTATGTTGTACCATGCATATGGTACAACTTAAGCTTATAATGTGCCATGTATGATGGTACACCTTAGTTAAATTGTTCCAAAGGAACAATTACTCCTAAAATAACTACCTTGGGGGCTATAAATAAGACCCAAGGCCAAGGGTTAGCCATTTCCTGACACTTTTGCATGGTATTCATGCCTTGCATTTCATTCTAGCGAAGCTCTGCCGAAATCCTTCCTCTCTCTTTATCCAAGTTCTTAATCTAAAAGTAGAGATTTAGATAGTGGATTTAGTAGCCTTACTCCATTCGTGATAAGACTCGATCCGTCGTGGCGAATCCGAAGGCGAAGTTCTGTGACTACCGTGCCGCATACGCAAGCGTAAGTCTCAACTTCATTTATCGATCCTAACTATGTTTTGGCAGGATCCAACATTGGTATCAGAGCCATACGGATTCGCTCCGGTCAAACCGTCGCCCCTTCGAAACTATGAACGAGTCGTTGTCTTTTTCACGAATGGGTATCCTACCATTATGGATATGGTAGGAACGCTTCGTGACGGAGAGAACGCAGCGGTTGTTATTTTCACGTTAGAGTCTTCTGTCATTACGGATATGGCAGGAACTCTCCGTGACGGGAAGAACCGGCCGTTCATATCGTCAAACTCGCTCTCTTCATGGATGCTGAGTCTCCATTCATAGGGAATGGGCGCTCTCTTCATGTGGAGCACGTAGTTTACGAATTTTTGAAGTGGGTTAATTTTTTGGCATACGGCCATTGGAGGCTAACTACTTCCTCGACGAACGGGTGCTTGACCGGAGAAGAAGATGGTGGTTATTCCCATCGGGGAAGATGAATTTTAGTGCATGTGCACCATGGCCAAATGGGCTATGAAGGCCATGCACCCCCTCCCCATACGGAGGGGGTTGGCTACGGCCAATAACCACCACGGCCACCCCTCCGACGGGGTGTGCGGCAACCCCATGAAGGGGGGAGACCGGCCATGGCCAAAGGGCCATGGCCGGTCAAGGCCAATAAGCCATGGCCGGGCCATGGCCAGAGAGCCCTGGCCGCGGACAGGCCAGGGCCTGGCCGCCCTGGCCGAGGCCAGGACAGGGGCCCCGGCCCCGGCCAGGGGCCTCTGGCCTAGGCCAGGCCAGGCAGAGGCCTGGCCGGCCTCTGGCCGAGGCCAGGCCAGTGGCCCGGCCGGCCCTGGCAGTGGCCAGGGCTGCCGCAGGCCGCCCCTGGCCGGCCAGGGCAGAGGCCCTTGGCCAGCCTCGGCCAGGGCAGGGGCCCTGGCCGGGAGTGATGAAGACCAATTTTTTGGTCGACCAATTTGGGTGTTTTGGTCGACCAATCCGGTATAAGGTCTTGGTCGATCACGAACTTGCCGACTAGCCCATACGGGGTGTCAAAAGGCCTTGGTCAAACACGAATGTGCCGACTAGCCCATACGGGGCTAACATTTTATAAAGTTTTTTCTTGGGCTCTACTCCTTGAAGATTAGCCATAGTGCTCTACTTCATGCGAGATTAGCCATGTCATTGTGCTCTACTCTACGGAGATTAGCCAATGTACTTATGACATTGTGCTCTACTCTATGGAGGTTAGCCAATGTATTTCAAATTTTTGAAAAAGGTGTTTTCAAATAGGTTATGTCCCGTCCTTAATCGGGATAGCGCAATTTAGAATTCCAAGTCCTACCACGATCCGACCATGGTTATCTAACCCATGGGTGTGTAGAACAGGTCTCGTGGCTTGGCAATTGTTGCGCTAAAATTCTTTGCGCAAACTCTCACCTATTCCATTTTGAAAGATATGTTTTTCAAAAGTATTTTTCCGCTGCTGGTACCATACGGGTATTATTTCTGATTTCTTTTTACATGAGACAAGTAAGAGGGATAATTTGAAAGTTACTTCTAGATGGTAGTTGGGAACGTAGTGAACTTCTCGATTCTAGAGTAACATTTCAGCTTATCCAAGGAACTTATCAAGTGTTTAAAGAATCGAAACTTTATGCATAGAATTTTGATCGTGTTTTTCATTTTCTTTGCAGTTTTTTGATTCGAATATGTCTACCACTTCTAAGAACATTGTCGCCGAGCTTAACAAAGGTGCGAAGCTCAACGGCGACAATTATAAACTATGGTCAATAAAAATCCAATATGTTTTGGAGGAGCAAGATGTGCTTGAAACACTCCAAAACATAATGGAAGAACCTGAGTTAGGCAATACGGCCCAACACAAGAGGGACCGAGAAGCTTATGAGACTTGGACTCAAAAGAACAAAATAGCACGTATTACGTTACTGTCCGCAATGGACAATGACATAATGCGTCTATTTCGGGAATTCGAGCTAGCCAAAGACATATGGTCTGGGCTAGAAATAAAGTTTGGTGGAACTTCGGTAACCAAACTCCGCTCCTTAAATATTCAATTTGACTCGTACAAAATGCGACGAGATCAATCTATGAAAAAGCATCTTCGCCACATGGCAAATCTCATAGCTGAATTAAAGGATGCGGGTCTTACGCTGTCTGACGAACAGCAGATCCAAGCAGTCATTTGTTCACTCCCAGATAGCTGGGATAACATGAAAATGCAACTCACTCATAATGAGTGCATTAAAACTTTAAGCGATGTATCCAAACACCTCGAACTCGAGGAAGAGCGGATTCAAGCTGCAAAACCTAGTGCCGAAGTGCACATGGCCGCTAGTTCCTCACATGGAGGAAAGAAGCGAAAGGATAAACGCTTAAGGTTTGTGAACGAACGAAAGCAAGAACCGAAAATCTCAAAGAAGACTAAGAACAAAAAGTGGCAAAAGAATGTGCACTCAAAGAAGAAAAACTTGAAGAAGATCAAGTGCTTTAAGTGCAACAAGTACGGTCACTTCGCCCGTACATGTACGGATGGACGTGATAAGGTAACTTGTAGGACTAGTTACATATGTGATTCTAGTTCCATGTTTCTTGCTGAATCTAACTATTTTTGGTTGATTGATTCAGGGGCCACGGACCACGTAGCGAAGGACAGAAGGTTCTTCGTAGAGTATCGAAGGATAACTCAAGGAACAAAGTGGATATACGTCGGCAACAACACTCGTGTTGAAGTCAAGGATGTCGGAACATGCAAGCTAGTTCTCGACAATGGCCGGACTCTATTATTGCACGACGTCCTCTTTGCTCCAGATATTAGAAGGAATATCGTATTCGTGGTCATGTTAATGTCTTTAGGTTATGAATGGAGGTTCTATGAACAAAATGTTGACCTTGTTTGTAATAGTTCTTTAGTTGGGTCGGGTAATGTTTGTAATGGATTGATTGTTTTAAACACTATGTGTGATGATTCTTCTTCTATTATTGAAAGTTTCCATTTGACAAATGCTCCTAATTCTGAATCTGAGATCATTTGTTGGCATGCAAGACTTGGTCACATTGGACCAACTAGAATGGATAGACTTGCCAAAAGTGGCTTGCTATCTAATGTTTCAAAAGTTGAAATGTCAACTTGCGAACATTGTCTTGTAGGGAAAACTTGTCGCAAGACGTTTGGAACTGGCACAAGGGCCGAAGTTCAATTACAGCTTATCCATTCGGACATTTGCGGTCCAATGAATGTTAAGACAAGACGCGGGAAGTCCTATTTCATCACCTTCATTGATGACTTCACCCGTTTCGGTCACATTTATTTGATTTCCCACAAACATGAAGCTTTATTTTGCTTCAAAAACTATATGAGTTTAGTGGAAAATCAACTAGATCGCAAAATAAAGGTCTTGCGAACCGATCGGGGTGGAGAATATCAATCAACGAGTTTTAAGGAACTCTATGATGAAAAAGGCATAGTTCATCAAATAACTATGCCTTATACTCCGCAACAAAATGGTGTTGCGGAAAGAAGAAATAGGACATTGATGGAAATGGTACGATCAATGATGTCTCAGGCAAATTTGCCCATCACCTTTTGGGGTGATGCATTATTGACGGCAGCATTCATCTTAAACCGTGTACCCTCGAAGTCGGTAAGTTCTACTCCTTATTAGTTGTGGAACAATAGAACTCCAGACTTAAGCATTCTAAAACCTTGGGGTTGTGCCTCTTACGCACATTTATCCTCTCACAAATATGGCAAACTTGGGCCACGTAGGAGGAAGTGTATCTTCATCCGATACGCTGAAAACTCCAAAGGATATGTTTTCGTCGGTCAAGAGGACAATGGGGGTCTAATAGAATTCGAATCGAGGAATGTTGTCTTCTTGGAAAACGAGTTTCCAAGATAGGGTGAGATAAGTCAAGACTTATCCTTGTTTGAGACTTGGGATCAAGAAGGATCGGAACGTTCGAGTGGGAGAATCCTTGGTGAAGAAGAAAATACGTTTCAAACTTCACCAATGGATGATACGAACGATACCAATCCTATTCCGAGTGGGAGTGATGTTATTCCAAGTGGGAGTAATGTCATTCCAAGTGGGAGTGATCAAACTCAAGCAAGACGTAGTAATCGAACGAGGCTAACACCTCTGAGATTTGAGGATGAATTTCCTCAAACATTCATGACATTACTACAAGATGATGACGAACATGCAAATTTCAAACAGGCCGTCACATGCCCTGCTAAAGATAAATGGATAGCGGTGATGGAAGAAGAACTTCAATCCATGAAAACAAACCAAGTCTGGGACTTGGTTGATTTACCTAAGGGACGTAGAGCCATTGGGAACAAGTGGGTTCTCAAAATCAAGCATAAGGCTGATGGCTCCATCGAGAAATATAAAGCTCGCCTTGTTGCGAAAGGTTTCACGCAACAGGAAGGAATAGACTACGAAGAGACTTTCTCTCCTGTCGTGCGTTTTACCTCCATTCGCTTAATTCTGGCAATGGTGGCTTGTTTGGACCTCGAGTTACATCAGATGGATGTAAAGACTGCTTTTCTTAACGGAGAACTAGATGAGGAGATCTACATGGAACAACCAAACAGGTTCGTACAAGAAGAAAACAAACATAAGGTTTGTAAACTTCATAAATCCATATATGGTCTTAAACAATCCTCAAGGCAGTGGTATATGCGTTTTCAAGAAGTCGTTTTGTCGTATGGTTTCTCCATGCTCGACGAAGACAACTGCGTATACATTAAGAGGATTAAGAACAAGTATGTAATTATGTCTCTTTATGTAGATGACATACTTATAGCCGGAAATGATAAGCGTCTTATCATGGATATCAAAGCTTGGCTTTCATCCGTCTTTGAAATGAAAGACATGGGTGAAGCTGCATATATCATTGGGGTTAAGATCTCAAGGAATCGTTCCAAGAAACTTCTTTCTCTCTCTCAAGAGACATATATAAAGAAAGTTTTAGAACGGTTTAATATGCAGGACTGCAAGCCAATTGATACTCCAATAAGCAAAGGCGAGGGTCTATGTTTGGAGATGTGTCCCAAAGATCCAAAAGAAAAGAAAGCTATGGAAAAGGTTCCATACTCCAGTGCTATCGGGAGTCTGATGTGCGCCATGATGTGTACCAGACCGGACATTTGCTATGCTGTTGGTATGGTAAGCCGTTACCAATCCAACCCAGGACAGGCACACTGGAAAGCGGTGAAGAGGATATTAAGGTACCTCAAAGGGACTACGGACTATGCATTGTGCTATCAAGGCAATACCTTGAGACTCGAAGGCTATACCGATGCTGATTGGGCAGGTGATCTCGACGAGCGAAGATCTACCTCAGGCTTTATTTTCTTGCTCGGGAATGGTGCAATATCCTGGAGCAGCAAGAAGCAAACCTGCATCGCCCTATCAACCATGGAAGCCGAATTTGTAGCATTCAGCATGGCGGTCCAAGAAGCTGTTTGGCTTAGGAAATTCTTAGACAGGCTAACGGATGCCACTGACTCGAGCACTGTTCCTATATACAGTGATAGTCAAGCTTCGATTGCCTATGTCAAAGATCCTAAATTTCATTGTAAGACCAAACACATTGATATTCGATTCAAGTTTGCGAAGGACTATGACAAACGGAAGGAAGTAGACATAGGATACATATCCACGCATAAGATGATAGCGGATCCCCTTACTAAGGCGATCCCCAGAGATGTGTTCTTCACACACTTATCATCTATGGGAATGCGTAGGTGCTGAGCTGTATCATGTAATATTTCCCATGTCTATAGAAGATCAAAGTTTAATAAAAGAAAGAAGTTCTTTTATATATTGCATACAAGTTTCTTACAAATGATTTTATACATTTGTGTTTAAGTCTCAGCTATTTAATTGTGTGTATGTCGGACATATTAAGGTTGGCTCTCTCACATGAGCAACCGCCTTATCTTATCAGATGGATAAGATAGAGATGAGACTAGTTTAACGTCAAAATCATTAGACGAATGATTTAGAGTCGTGACTTAAACAAGATAGTCGAATGAAAGATCTGCATCATATGGATGCTTATAAAAGATCTGAGATCTGTATCACAAGGATATTTAAAAGAGATCTCATAGGATTTTTTTAATCCTATCTGTCTTATGCAGGATGAGAGTCCGGGAATATTTCATGGGTAGTAAGGGGACTCAAAAGATAGGCACTGTGGTGTCTGATCTTTCATCCGTACAACATCATTAAGACATACTCTCCCTGGGAAAGGAGTGATGTTGTAATACGTGTTCATACCACATATGCATTTCGACCACTGAGTTAGTAGCAATAGTGTTTGCTATTATGTGAGACTCAAAGGCCATATGGGTCTTAAATCTTACCCTCAAGGACTCCAATTGGTTCCTTTAGATTTAACGAGATGATCGCTATCTTAGCGTGTTGCTAATGGGCTATGATAATTCGGCTCGGCGGGGCACGTTAGAAAAGCGAATCAAGTCAGGATCAGAAGGTTCGCAAGAAGAGGAAGATTGATTTCATATTCGCATTTGGACTTTAATGATTCAAAGCTGGCCAGCCAATTGTGATCCAGATGGGATTCAATTGTTGAATATAAAGTATAAGAAATGTGAAGAAATAATCTAGGGTAAACATGTAGGAAGATATATGCCCATAAGGCAATTTATCATGATTATACGTCTTGTTCATTCCGTATATGGTACGTATTATTCTAAGTATAAAAACATTTGTATTAATATACTTAGATAATATCCATAGACTTATAGTTAGGTCCTTACATATCTAGATGAGATCTCGATTATGAGTAAGTAAGCGACCAAATAAAAACGTAAGTCTTAAACGGTTCGTGATCATAGATGTGTCGAGAACTGGATATCGACACATCGGATAGATCACTGTGTCTTCGTCTTACCTTCGGGTAATGATGATCTCATAGTCGTTCGACTTGGTGAAGTCGGAGACGAGACACAGGTGCTCATTGGAGAATGAGTTCACTGAACGACCAAGTTAGAGTTATTAAATGGTTAACTTTAATGATCTGTCTTTAATAACTCTAGGGTGATGATAGGTTAGTTGATCCTTAAGACCTGAAGTCATCTGTACCAACCTGTGAGCGAACGGTGTAACTTAGACCCATGATCTAGCTTCGAGGACAAGTCCTGATGAAAGATCTTAGGTTGGGCTGCACCTGAAGCTCTCGAGGTGAGTAAGTGACTAAGATGGGCTTCGTCACTTCCATTAAAGGGAAGTTAGTGTTACAGGCTCAGTACGGTCTTTATGTTAATCCTCGGCCGGGGTACGTTGTAAGTAGTACAACGTGTATACAATAAAGACCGCCGTATACTGACCAATGTTGTCTAATAGGGTTGACTGAAAACCATACCCTAGGCCAACAATAACACAGTCTTGACGAAGGGATTTTAGCTAACGGAATTCATCACTGACATAGCCAATGCAAACCCTATGATACTTTTGTCAAGGGTCGATCACGTTATGATGACTCTGAAACAGGGACGACAGCTACTGCTCGTAGTGACCGTCGTCTAGGGGTTTCGAGCCCCAACCTGTAGTAAGGTCAGGCTGTAGGGTCTCACACCGAGTAGTGTTCGTGTCTTAGTAATAGGAATATAGAATAGAGAGAAATATCATTTGATGATATTCACAAGTTAAGTTGTGAAAGTTAGTCGCATTAGCAATAGGGACACAACGTTGCATTAGATGCTAACTTTGACTAAACGTGTTGTAAATTAGTTACGACAAATTTAGTAGGAACAAACTTGTTGGAAAGGGTTACCTTGATGACGGGATCGTCTCGGTCTAAACACAGGTTCAAACCGCGTCCAAATCGGAGCTCAAACGAGTCCAGAAACGCAGAAATAGTTCAAGGAGAAGTGAGTTAGACCCACTGGGCCAAAAGGCCCATGTGCAAAGGCAAAACGGGCGCCGCCCGCTGGCTGCAACGGGCACACGCCCGCTGCACAGCGGGCACGGCCTGCTGCAGCAGCGGGTGTGGCCCACTGTGTGCAGCGGGCGGGCGCCCGTTGCATCAGCGGGCGCGGCCCGCTGCACAGCGGGCCAGCGCCCGCTGACGCAGCGGGCACGGCCCGCTGCACGCAGCGGACCAGCACCCGCGGCGGCAGCAGGCGCCCGCCCCCTTGGGCGGGCGCGCCCGCTAAGCCTAGCGGGCGCGCCCGTAAATTAAGTCAAATTAGGGTTTTTTGAAACCCCTAATGACGGCTACGAATTTTGAGAAATTGCTAAACTTTGAGCAATTGTTTGAAGGGTCAAACGAAGTCGAAATTCGTCGCCGTCAGTTCCTACGCGTTCACCATTCCAAGATCTTCTGATTGATAGCTTATTTGGTGTCTGAAGTTTAGTATGCGAGGAGAATTAATTCGTTAAAGTTTGACTTTGTGAAAGGCTAACTTTAAAGTTGAAATTAAGCCAAATGGCTTAATTGAATTTTTATCTTCATGGGAATTGTCCCACATTGCCCACAACGAGAGGTTGAGTGCTCACTCCCTATATAAATAGGGGTGCACTCTCCTCGTTGAAAAAAACACCAGTCAACGATCGGGTAGCTCCAGAATTTTAGAGCAAGCTCGATCCGCGACTAAACTCTCTCTCTATTTTCCTGTTCTCCGGAGTAGTCCTAGCATGACTACAAAGGGGGTTTGGATCTGATCCGGACGTCTAAGACGCGGGTTTCTTCTCAAGTGAAACTTTCTACCGCGTGTGATCGGCTCGGAGACGAAAGAAGCTTGGGCGGATCGGTGTGAGGGTGCGAGGCGGCTCAGGCAGATCGAGTCAACACGGCTCGGCTACGTGGAGCTTCTCAAGACGGTGCGGTACATCTTGCCTGCTCCAGGGCCAAGATTCCGGGTATGTGGTTAAGCATTTTAGTGCAGATTTTATTAGTCGCTTTAGTGTAGATCCTTCTTGGGGTGGTCAGATCCACCCCAAGTTGGCATAGATCGGGCTAGGTTCTGGCTCCCCAAAGCCTAGCTAAATAGTTTAGCTAGTGTAGAAATTTTGATTTCTGGTTTTTCCGCTGCGCTTTTGTGCCTCCGTGGTCCGTCCGACTTAGGACGGATACGGATCCGAGCTCTGGGGGTCCGTAAAAACCCCAACACTTTCTTATTCACCAAAAGCACTGGTGCTCCCCAAGGTGACACGCTTGGCTGTATCAACCCTCACTCTGATAAGTCCTTTAACTGATTACGAAGCTCGGCCAACTCAGGTGGTGCCATCCGATAGGGAGCTTTCGCAATGGGTTACGTGCCTGGTACCAAATCAATGGTGAACTCCAATGATCGATTAGGAGGGAGTCCATAAATGTCATCGGGAAAGACATCAGGAAAGTCTCGCACAACTCGAGGTAAGACTGGCTCCGCCTCCATGGCCATCGCCAACACTTCCGCTTCCACTGGTGTTGCTCTGAATCTTACAGGTTCTAAGGTGCAACTACCACTTCTGAACTCAAACTATGGATATCGGGAATCTGGAAGACTACCCTCCTTAATTTGCAATCAATAGTGGCACAAAACATCGCTAACCAGTCCATCCCAAACACCGCTTCGATGATGGGCATCTCAATCACGAGGAAGTCAGCATATAACTCCCGACCGTAAATTTCCACTGGACAACAACAGAGTCCTGAAGTATTCATGATCACACCATTTCCTGTGTGAATGTTCCAACTAACAGTGAAGGAGTCTACTGGTATTGCATTTTTGTCCACAAATTCTCGGGACAGAAAACAATGTGAGGCCCCAGAATCAAAAAATGCTAAGGCAGTAAAAGATGCTACTTTAACCATACCTAAAAGCGAACAAGGAAATCAAACCAACGTCTATCATAACTGAGCAACAAGTAATATAACGTAAAGTAAAGAGAGGGCTAACGTAAAGTAAAGAGAGGGCTAGAACCATACCAGTGATAACCTGGCCTGAGTTTTTTGCCTCTACCGTTGTCATCGTAAAAGCCTGGGGATTTGAAGCAGAGTTTGTCTTCTTGTAGGCCTGCCGCTGAGGAGGCAAGGAAGGTCCTCTAGGGGCTAGTGTGCCTGGTCCAGCTGGTGCTGGAAGGGAAGGTCGCTGCGGACCCGGTGGAAGAGTTCGCTGCTGCATCGGCCTAGTAGTCACAGGTGCAACGGGGGCCGGGTAGGCACCCTGCTGCGGGCAGAATCTGCTAATGTGTCCTCGACCACCACAAGCGAAACACTGTCTAGCCCAAGCCCTACACTCCTTCTGCTCATGACCAGTCTTGCCATAAAATTGGCATGTCAGTCGTCTCTGTGTCACTGCAGGGGCTCCTGGCCTCTTCAACTGGGCCGTCTATACTGGACGAGATAATGCCTTTTGTGATCGTGAGGGTCATCTGTCACTGGTAGGCATTTTTCCTATGCTCCGTAAATGGATCTCATATAGTCTTGCTGCCTCCAGCACATCCTCCTGTGTGGCCAGTTTCTGTGTTGACATCGCCGCCCTATATTCTGGATCTAGTCCCATACGGAAGCGTCGAGCTCGGGTGGCATCGGTCGCAACGAGCTCCAGGGCAAACTTGCTCAGCAAGGAGAACTCGACATCATACTCATCCACAGTCTGCCGGCCCTGAGTCAACTGCTCAAAACGCTGCCTGAGCTCATCCTTTGCGGTCTCTGGAAGAAACTTGGACTCAAAACGCTCCTTGAAAGTTTTCTAAGAGATAGGACCCTTCAGATGCCGCTCCTGGGCATCCCACCAGTCTCTAGCCTGATGGGTCAACTGCCTTTTTGCTGCATCAACCCAACTCTCCGGTGGAAATCCAACAGCTGTGAGGTCATCCTCTGTGCGCCGTAACCACTCATCAACCTCCAGGGCTGTCTCCTTGCCAGAAAAAGTCCTCGGCTTCATTGCCCTGAACTGCTTGAAGCCTGGGGTCTTCTGACCCTGCATCTTGGCGAGCATCTCAGACTGCTGACCCAGACTCGCCTGGAAACCCAAAAAATCTCTCCATCAAAGAGGGCTCAGCATGCCCCATATCTGACGAAGACATCCCGTTTCCACTGTCCATTCTGCAAAGAAAGAGCAGCACAAGAAGAATCATTTCCATATGTGATGGCATTAAAATGTGTTAGATGTATCATCCTTTTGCATATCGCAGTGTGACTGGCCTGCATGGGCCATCACTAAACCAGTCACGCCCCATTCACATAAATACCTGATATGGCACTCTATACCATGGGAGAAAGGGAGGATAGAGCCTGACAAGCCGTGGTATTACACCAAGCGTGCAAAGAAAACACATAATAAGCAGGCCACTGTGAATGCTGGGATCATACATCACACACACATATATAAGGAGAATATCACATTCAGCCATCACAGAGAGTTCATAATTACAGAACTACATAATCAAAGAAGATACTACACACCAGCATTAAAACAAAGTGAAACTAACTCAAGATTACTTAAGAAGTACAATAAGCCACCCACATATATCACAGCTACAAAAGACAACTCGCTCACTACTCGACTCAACTCACACTACAAAACACAGCCCAACAGGAGTGGTGTCCCTCCCAAGTCAAAACTCATGTCTGAGAAATTTCCTGAGGGAGATTCTGCTCTGGTGTCACCTGCTCAAGACCTGAAGAGTAAAATGAGCACGTCAAACGTGCCCAGTAGGAACTAACTAGGGTATGGAAAATCATTTAGGGTTATGAGTGTAAAGGCAATAGGAGTACAATTAACCAATGTAAAAAGTACAACACACAAGTGTGCCACAACAACAACACATTTATGGTTCATTCATTAGTTGATGTTAGTGATTTTTGGAAGCCTGGGTATCACCTAAAGATAAGGGCCTGGACTTCACCCCAAATTTGGGGTGAATACAGCACACGACGCAGTGGACACGGGCACTGTACGCCGGGCCTCTTAGCTCCCCCGTCCCTGGCAGGAGTAAGGCACTCCACATAATAACACAACCTCCGTATGTCCCCTCCACTCCCGGTAAAGGCGAGTGGTAAAATAATATCACGTATCACATATCACTTTCCCCAACTTCTCAGTCCAGCCCCTTATAGTTAAGTTATACCCAAACTTCCACCATCCCCATACCAGGATGCTCACATGCTTTAGAGTAGATCGAGTCACCCCAGTTGACATGTCATGTATCATAATCCTCATTGTGTTAGTGGTTGTGCCCTAGGCCAAATATTTGGACCTTTATGTTATGTCATTTTCATTTATAAAATGTTTTCTCTTATTGTTGTTATTATTATATTGCTTGCATGTTTCTTTATAATAATGTTTGAATAGTTGTTTTATGCTATTCTAAGCATCCCTAGTCGTTCATCATTAAAGGTTTAATGAAGAATTAAGACTAGTATGAGTTTGGTAGATAATTATGAGATAATTATATGTATGGTGATACAAATCAAACTTATAAGTACTTGTCGGGGAACATTTACGGGATAGACTCGCTATGAGATCATTACATGGATTAGTGTCATAAATGATCTCATAATAGTTATGTCATTGAATCCTTAGACCTGAGCTCATCACAGTTTCCTACATAAGGAACATCATATTTTGACATAATCAAACGTTATCTTTAATCAGATAATCATAAAGGTTATGATCGAATATAATGTGAATTATGCAGAGGAAAGTGAATGAACAAGATGGAATTTGTCCCTCTCCTATGAGAGAGATATCTAATGGGCCCCTCGATAATTAGGACTGAGAAATACATGGCCGTGCTCAAATGAATGTCATTTGATTTTATCAGTCTACTTAGTAAGCGAGAAATTAATTATTTGAACAATGTAAGTATGACATTGTCCGTGACTAATGTTCAAATAAGATATCGTGTGACAAAAGGATTATGATATGTTCTATTGGTTAGGTTAATATCGGACTAACGATATTCATATTAATTGGGTAGTCATAATGTCTTGCTAGAGACCAATTATAATTTGTGGGCTTCTAATGAGATTAGGCCCACTGCCAATTTAATATGAGCCTATTTGGTAGCACACAAAGAACGAAATGGATAGGATAGGGTTTAAACATAATTTCGAATATGATTTGAAATTCGTAATAGGGTGAAGTACTTAAACGTCAGATATCGTATCTCGTTAAGATATTATCCCTAAGATATCGTCGCTTAACTGAAATACGTTAATCAGTTAACGTAGGATTCTTATCCATAAGATAGCGTCGCGTAACTGAATGTTGTTAAGGGGTTAAGATAAAATTCTATATAAGATATAGAATCACGATTTTCAGTTTTTACGTTTTTTAATCTATCTCCTCCGTTTTTGAGAAAAACAAAGAGCGAGAGAAACCCTAGTTGCGGAGAAGGAGCTAGCACCCTCGCAATTCCTGTCCGTGACGTTCGCGTGTGGATACCGATTGAGGGTGGTCGTTCGTAGAGCAGCGCCTGCAGTCCGACAGATTCAGATCGTCAGAAAGGTTAGTAATCTATTCGAATAAATTAGAAACGCATGGATCTTGGTAGGTTTCTATTTTCCACTGCGTATAAATTAGTTATGCATGATATAAATCCTAACACATTGAACATACACAATTTCTCAAGTGTAATACATAGTACACAAGTTATAGGTGCCATTTTCCACGTTCCTTCAATCTCAAGTTCATTCAGGCATTTTTAACGAACATATAATGAGCGCTACATAAATGAAGAGGATTATATCATCAATTTTTGTAACCAATAGAATAACTAATTTTACATAGATGCATCAACATCATTCATGCATTTGGAGTGAAAAATTAGCAATCACACATAATTCCAACTTCACCCAACACCATCCAGCATATTGAAATTGCAAGAACAGATAGAAAGACATCATTTTAAACCCATTTCTCTTGAGAATTTTACTAAACTCAGAGAATTAAAGTTTGAGATATAATAGTCTTGGATTCACCCATAAATTTTCATTCAAAAATATGAAGTAGATGATTTATAGTGAATTATTTAGTAAAGTGTGTCAAATCTGTTTTTCAGACAGATTTCTGGACCTGTATTAAAAACCAATTTTAAGCATATTGGAGCCAGAATTTAGATATATAAGCAGTCTGATGAACTTTTAGAAAAACTTCTTTAGTTTCCAACAAGACCAAAATCAGCAAAATCCATAAAGTGTGCAAGTAATAATCCTCATTTTGCTAAACTGTGCACAGCTTGACAGAATTTCAGACATCTTGCAAACAATGAATTATTACTCCTACTTACTGAACTCAACATATGACAAATTCTATATGAATTTGGGGTAGGACTTCAAGATCTATAGCTACATATTTTTTTCAGAAGTTGATTCGAACTACAGAAATCAGAATTGATGTATGAACACACATACAGAATTCTTTTTTTTAGAAGGGGGTGATTTGCTAGGGAAATACAAGGAAAAATCGAGTCTTTTGAGCTATTGCACTCAAAATACATGAGATCAAGATTATAAAAATTATAAATATCATCATAACATACTCATAACTCTAAATAAAAATTCACAACCCTAGGTTAGAATCCTACCTCAAAACAAGTCTCTTTCTTTCTCTCTTCTCTTCCTCTTCCTTTCACCTTTCTTTCTCCTTGAAGGCTAGGGTTTTCATGAAAATTTTGGGAGCAAAAGCTCGGGGTTTTGGAGTGTTGATGGAGGGGAAAATGGGAGAGGGAATTTTGTTCAAAGGGTTAGGGGTGGGGGAGAGAGAATAGAAAATGAAAAGAAAAAGAGAGAATGTTAAAGAAGGATGTAGAAATGCAATAAAAAATACCTAGCTCTAGAATTCTCTTTAGGATAAGCATGCACACCCCAAAATGACTATAATACCCTTCCAAAATTACCCCTCAAGTTTCAAGTATTTACGAGTTTTCCATTACTTTATACACACACAACTTCAGGATGTATGCTCAGCAGCTTTAGTCCAAATGACCGTTTTGCCCCGGGCCTTTCTAAAAATTTACGGGTGTGCCATTAAACCCATCCCGTTTCACACTAGTCCCTCACACACTAACCCATTCTTTCAAAATTTACAAATATGACATTACTTTACACACCCACTTTTACTCTACACACACTTCCACCCATATAGCCAATTGACCAAAATGCCCCTACTCTCTTCGCGGAATTACATGACTGCCACCAACCACATACACGCCATTTCACTTATTATCGACTCAATATACTCCCTCCACTCGTGCGTAGAGGGCTACCGTATCAGTCGCCGTATAGGGCTAAACAGGCCTGACAGAGTGCCAGGTGTATAACTCAGTGTCACACGCAAGATAGGTAAAGGGAAGGGGGAAGTGCTGCCAGCAGAAGGAGTAACATGTAAAATTATTATTTTATTATATTATAATTTAATTAATTGGAAACTTGGGTAAACTATGTGATACCAGGACATGGACTTCACCCCAATTTTGGGGTGAATATTGCACACGACGCAGTGGACACAGGCACTGTATGCCGGGCCTCTCTGCTCCCCGTCCCTGGTAGGAGTGAGGCCTCCCATAGTAACACAACCTTCGTACGTCCCCTCCACTCCCGGTAAAGGCGAGTGGGAATAAATATCACATATCACATTATCATTTCCCCCAACTTCTCAGTCCATTCCTTATATCCACAATTTACTCAAATTCCCCCTAAACCCGGGTTTTGCTAACTCACCCTCCTTAGAGAGGATTGAGACATTCTAAAACCTCATTTAGCACTGAAGGGGACACGTTGCAAGGTTTCACATTCCACACTCATATCAACATGGGTCATGCACCGAAGTGCCATGCCCTCCATTGTAATCAAATCACATATCAAATGGGTCATGCACCCAAGTGTCATGCTCTTCATCATAGCCATTTCAATTCATCATTCATAACATATGAAACCATGATTTTTATGACCCCATCATTACCAATTCACAACATGATTCAAGATACAGGTATTTGTAATCACATTTCTCATATTTCTCAATTTCCATATCAATGTGGTATTTTCACAAGCACGTGGTATGCATCATGTACCACCTCACAATCACATTGGCAACTATAATAGCATAACACATCAATCAACTTCCCTTTCTATAATAACAACAAAGATGGAGAATTAAAGCACAATTGGCATCAATACATAATTAAACATCCTATAGAAATGGCTCAACTTGCTGGAATTTGCAGAAAGTGACAATACATAGCATATGTCATCAGTTTTTATTGAGAATTTGACAAAATATCCTAAATGAAAGTTGTAGGTATGTTAATCCTGGATTCACATATAAAATTTCATGTAAAATATTAAGTAGGTGATTTATGGTGAATTATTCGGTGAAGTCTGTCAAATCTGTTTTTCCGACAGATTTCAGAGTCTGTAAATATTGCTGTTTTTGGGCATGCTTTAGCCAGCATTTCGAAAAATATGCAATGTGATGAAATAGTGGATAAACTTGTTAACTTTTCAAGGAGACTAAGAACATAAAATTCTATTATGTGTGCATGTACTGTCAATTTTACTAAACTGTGTCAAGACTGAAGATCAAACAGAAATGTTATAAAGATGGAATTTTTTCTCCTAATTTCTGAATTGAACATATATCAAAATTTATATGATTTTGGGGTAGAACTTCAAGATCTACATGGATATATTTTTTTTCGAAACCTAATTCAAGCTACAGTAACCAGAATTCCAGCAACAACATTCAGAAGAATTTCAGAATTTCAAAAGGGGTGATTTGGCTTGGAATTTCAAGGGGTTATGCATGAAATCGAATTAAGGCACATTAATTTTATTATCCCTAATCCATATTGAGTAAACATGATATGAAAACATGATAGAAATAAGCGCTAATTAAATTTTCCAAAGCTAAGTTGGATCCCTACCTCAAAAGCTTAATTTCCTCCTCTCGTTCTCCTTCTTTCTTCTCCACCTTCTTTCCACTTGCAAGCTACATGGCATACTTGATTTTAGGAGTGAGTAATTAGGGTTTTGGAGTAAAGAAGAAGGAGAAAATGGGAGGGTGTGGCCGGCCAAGCTAGGGGAGAGAGAGGACAGGGGAGAAAATGAGAGAAAGAGAGAGAGTTTACTAGGGGTTTCCCTTCTTTTCTTATCTCTTCTTATTCTTTTCTTCTCTTCCAAGAATGAAATATTCCAAGGAAATATTCCATGTGGAAATGACCAAAACACCCCCATCTTGTAGGTAATTACAAGTTTGCCATTACTTTATGCACACACCTCATTTAGTCTAAATGACCTTTTTTCCTCTCACCTTTCTAAAAATTTACGGGGGTTGCCATTGACCCCTAACCACTTTCACACTAGCATGGCTTCCCTACACACACCCATGCATGCCTACATATGCATACATGCACCACGCACACACGTCCAATACGTTCCTATTGTTTTACACCCACAACGTCATTCGCACTTCTCCCGCACTCATTCTCGCTTTCTCATCTCTTAGCCACGTATCACGGCCCAATCCTCCTTGCACTACGTTACATATTTCGATATCCACGTTTATTTAGATAGAAATACAACATGTATATAGAGGAATACACGTATATTTCACAACAGGGCATGACAACCCGCAGGCCTCCACTCCGGCGGCCACGGCCCGACCCCGACGCCAAACCCTCTCTCCGACCGATCCTATAACCCGCCTTCCGACCTGCCTCCGACGCCGCTGCCATGACGTCGTCCAACCGCCGCTCTCCATTGTTGCAGCCCTAGCAGGCAACAAAACAATGAAACTGTGAGTGGTTTTTCAAAATGCATGAACAGTGTACATATTGGATATATTAAATAGTTTATATTGTACAATGATTTATTAAAAGCTGGAAGCAACATGTACCAGGATGAACAGTGTCACGCCCCGCTTCCCAAACGATGGAGGCGAAGCGTGACTAAGGCACGCTTAGGCCGGAGCCGAGAAGCTCGGACCCAATAAGCGTCTGTGTGGTACTCCAAGACGAAGGAACAGGTCCCTGCATGTTAGTACCGAACAATAAAAGTACTGAAAAAGAAAACATTCATTTTATTCCAAATTTATCAATCCAGGGTACTGAGGGTCTAACAAAGCCTGACTCGGCTACAACAACTGAAAGGTAAACTACTGGTGCAAGCACCCAACCTAGACAGAAAATAAACGGTGCTACGCACCCAACTAGACTACAGTGAGACCCCTGGATCAGCAACGTGAAGGCATCTAGCTCTGGTCCTCCTCGGGCACGTACTCTGGATCGACGTCCTCCGGCTCTACATACTCTGGCAGGTCCACCTCGTCAACGTACTCTGGCTCGACACCTGACGTACAGCACCCAAAAGAAATGAACTGTACGTCAGGTAAAGTCTACAAAAGAGAGTTAGACTCTACTGCAAGTGTACTGAAACTTTAAGCAATGATTTACTGGTTGATTAGCATGCTGGGGTTATAACAGAGTAACAAAAGAAGGTAAACGGAGCAGGAAAAGTAAAACACGTCAAGCGGTAGTCGTAGCGTGTGCTATCGACTATGGGACTAACCTAAGAGGGACGGGACAAGTCAAGATGGGACAAGACACGTGTGACACGAAGGGTTCACGCCTTACGGTTCGAGGGGGATCAGACCCTCTCCCCGTGCGCACGCTCAACCCTACCCGAACCCAGGAACTGAGGACAAGAAGGTACAGGGATCACTCCCACAAGGGAAGCATCCGAAACACCCGCAGGCTTTTTGTATAACCGGGATCACTCTCACGTGGAGAGCATCTGAAACGTCCGGAGGCTTTTTGTATAATAGGGATCACTCTCGTGTGGAGAGCATCCGAAACGCCCGGAGGCTTTTTGTGTAACAAGGTATGACACACAAGGAATGTTATTCTAGGTGGTCCACACACACACACCCACGGGAAAACCCTAAGGTGTCAGTTGTTGTTGTTGTCGAGCTTAGACTTTGTCGTCAAGTCTAAGCCGTCAAGGGTGACCCGGACGCTATCATTTCACGTCCGGTTCTCTTTGTTCACAGTTTAATAGTTCTAACAGTCTAAGGCCTAGGCACGGCCGAAAGAGCAAGTGAGTACACTTGCCTGCGGTGGCGAGTGTGTCGTCCGTCCGAAGCGTCTCGTCCAGGCGTCGCGTCCGCGGTATTCTGTCTTAAATAGGGTCACGACGACGGTGTCAGGTCGCGTTTTTCAGTAAGTCCTATTAGGGTTTGTTTCTAGATTGGCGGGACTACCCTATTCGTCAAAAGTCACATTTTGGGTGTTTCGTTCTACCTAGATCGACTTCTACCCTATGTGCACAGAAAAATTGTCCGATTGTCAATCTTTCTATGGTGAGCAGCGTTTTACAGATACTGAAAGTAAATTTAGTTTGAGTTGTCCAAATTTTAGTTTATGGTTTGATTTTTGCTACGGTGTGGGTTTGCTACGAGTTTGGGGAAACCAACCTCTCCGGTGTTTGACGTAGAATGGACGTAGAGTCTGAACGGCGACCGATCTAAACAGTACGGCTACGGAACGTCTTCTTGCGGTGACGGGCAGATCCACGGTAATGAAGGCAAGGGGGCAGCGACTTGAGGGAGCGGAACAACGAGCAAGGGGACGTCGGGAAAGTGCTCGTGGCGTCGGAAGCCCGGACAGCGAGTAAGGGAGGTAGTCGTGTACTGTGAAACGTCGCGGGGCAGTCGATGGTTCAGGAACAGCGGGAGGCTGCTGGAAGGGGAACGATGACTGAACGGAGCTTGGCGGCTTCTGCGAACGAAGGGTGGCCGCTGGCAAACCGTTCCAGCGGCGTGGGGGAAGTTGTCGATGGATCTAGGCGGCGCTGGAGAGTTGGCCGGACACGAGAGAGTTATGAGGGGGTCGACCGGATCAGAGGGGGGCTGTGGGGACGTCAGGCGAACGGGAAACGGCCAGAAAAGGCAGCAGTTGCTGCCGTGCGCCGCTCGCGGTTGACAGCCGCCAGCTGACTTCACCGACAGAGAGAGCAGGCCGGAGGGTGCCGCTCCGACGGGCTGCTGGCAGGGTGAGGGCGGCCGAGGGAGGTAGGTCTGCCGTCGGCGTGAGTTGACAGCGAGGGAGAGAGAGCGAGTTACAGCGGGGGGTTTTTTTTGTTTTCGTGGCGGCTGCGAAAAAATTCCAGCCCTAGCTTTGTATTCACGTGAATAGTTAGAGTTGGGTAGGGTTTTTTAAATAATAGATTGCTATTTGGCTAAAGAATATTGGGTACTTGAGGAAAGAGATAGAGATAGGATGGTTGTACTTAGGGAAAAGAGAAGGTGCAGACAGAGGCTAAAATCATATCCCTTTATACGAATGAAGATACGTAGGGATATTATTCGATCTGATTACAATTTCGAAATCCAAAAGATTAGGGCTAAAATCAACGGTTGGGATTGATTCGGAAGATAATTCTCGCTACGGCGTCGGAAAATTAATCCGAAAATACCGGGACGATCGTGGAGACGAGACGCACGGGGCTACAGAGTCTGATCGTGCGTAACACCTACCAAAAATTTATGTAAAATCGGAAGCTGCGTTTTAAGACAAAAGACTAAAACGCCCCTATCATTCCAAGTCGTTTTGCGAGAAAACGATCCGTGAAATGACGTTCCCAAAAATTACTATAAAATTCTACACTCCTATATGATCACAACGGCATATCACATCGCATATATCGGAGTCCAGAAAGCGCCAAATAAAATACGTGCATGATAAAGCACGTGCACGCAGAAAATCCATAAGGTCGAAAAGCGACCGTTACATTCTACCTCACTAAAATAAAGATTCTGTCCTCGGAATCAACAACACTAATCAGTAAACAGAAAGGGGAAACGCTCTCTCATCTCCTCCTCGTGCTCCCAAGTGGACTCTCCAGGTAATCCGTGACGCCACATCACTCTCACCAGGTCGACTACCTTATTCCTCAATTGCTTCTGTCGACGGTCCAAAATCTGCACAGGCTGCTGGTCATATGTCAGGTCCGGATGGACCGTAATCTCAGAGAAATCAACCGTGTGCGACGGATCACTGACGTACCGACGTAGCTGAGATACGTGAAATACATCGTGAACTCCCTCCAAAGATGGTGGCAGAGCAAGGCGGTAGGCCACTGCTCCCACACGCTCCAGTACGTCGAACGGTCCAATATACCTCGGACTCAGCTTTCCTTTCTTCCCGAAACGGATGACTCCGCGGTTCGGAGAAATCTTCAGGATGACGTGATCTCCAGGCTGGAACTCCAAAGGTCTCCGCTTGGCATCAGCCCAATGCTTGAAACGATCCTGTGCAACTCTGAGCTTCTCCCTGATGTCCCTTACGACATCAACAGCTTACACTATCATCTCTGGACACAACAGTTCCCGATCTCCGACGTCATCCCAGCTCAGTGGCGATCGACATTTCCTCCCATATAAGGCAGCAAACAGCGCCATGCCAATGCTCGCCTGGTAGCTGTTGTTATACGAAAACTCCACCAAGTGAAGATGGTCCTCCCAAGATCCCTTCAAATCGAGCGTACAAGCTCGCAGCATATCCTCCAGAATCTGAATAGTCCTCTCGGACTGGCCATCGGTCTGCGGGTGGTACGCCGTACTGAAACTCAGACTCGTCCCCAAATTCTCATGCACACTTCTCCAGAACTGTGATGTGAACCTCGAGTCTTTGTCAGACACGATGCTCATAGGGACTCCTTGTAAGCGTACGATCTCCTGCACGTACACGATCTACGTCACAACCATCCCAAAGAGGAAAATTTAAAAAGGAGTAAAATGAAATTTTACCTCTAGATATTTCCTCGCGAAGACTTCCTTAGACTGGCCCACTCGGAACGGGATGATATGCGCAGACTTAGTTAACCGATCAACGATCACCCAGACTGCGTCGTTCTGCTTCGGGGTCCGAGGTAAAACAGTCACGAAATCAATCGTGATATATTGCCACTTCCACTCCGGAATGGGAAGCGGTTGCAGCAATCCAGCCGTACGATGGTGCTCAGCCTTCACCTGTTGGCATATCAAACACTTGGCAATGCTCTGTGTTACACTCCTCTTCATGCCAATCCACCAGAAATTCAGACGGAGGTCCTTATACATCTTGGTACCTCCAGGATGTACAGAATATGGCGAGCTATGAGCCTCGCTCAAAAGCTCTTCCCGAACATCACCTGCAGGTACGCAGAGTCTACTGCCGTACCGCAGCGAACCATCCTCATGAATCACGAACTCCGTTCGTAGTCTGGCTTCAACCTGCATCCTGATCCTCTGTAGCTTCGGGACTCTTGCCTGTGCTGCCTTGATCTGATCCATGATCGTGGACTGAATCTGCAAATTCATAAATGAGAGAACCACACCAGGTAGGACGACCTCTAAATCCATCTCTCTCAGCTCCTGCTGTGTCCTCCAGTCGACAGTATGCACCATCGCAGTGGAAAGTCTACTCAAGGCATCGGGCACTACATTCACCTTCCCCGGGTGATACTGCAAGTCTATCTCATAGTCGGCCATAAGCTCTAACCATCATCTCTGACGCATGTTGAGCTCCTTCTGCGTAAAGATGTACTTCAAGCTCTTGTGATCGGTGAAAATCTTCACGCTCTCACTCAGCAAGAAGCGCCTTCAGATCTTCAGTGCAAATATCACTGCTGCCAACTCTAGATCGTACGTCGGGTAATTCTTTTCATGAGTCCTCAACTGACGAGAAGCGTACGCGACCACATGGCCATGCTGATGCAAAACGCATCCAAGGCCATTTCCTGATGCACCACAATATACTTCGAAGCCTCCGCTCCGATCCGGTACAGCCAAAACTGGTGCCGTGGTCAACCTCGCCTTCAAGATACTGAAGGTCTCCTCACAAGCATCTGTCCAATGGAACTCCACATCCTTCCTCGTCAGCTTCATCATCGGCTCTGCAATCTTCGAGAAATCCTTGATGAACCGCCGATAATAGCCTGCTAAGCCAAGAAAGCTCCTGATGTCTGACGATGACTGCGGAGTCGGCCAATCTCTGACTGCTCTGACCTTCTCCGAATCTACAGATATGCCATCACCGGACACCACGTGTCCCAGAAACGCGACTCTGTCCAACAAGAACTCGCACTTACTATATTTGGCATATAGTTTATGTCGCCTCAGCGTCTCCAGCACCGTCCTCAGATGACAGCTGTGCTCCTCCTCAGACTTCGAGTAAATAAGGATGTCATCTATAAAGATAACGACAAACTTATCCAAAAAGTCGTAGAAAATCAATTCCATCAAATTCATGAACACAGCTGGAGCATTGGTTACGCCAAAAGGCATAACCACAAACTCATAATGTCCGTACTTCGTCCGGAAGGCTGTCTTCGGAATATCGTCCTTCTTCACCTTCAGCTGATGGTATCTGCTCCTTAAGTCTAACTTCGAGAAGACTCTTGAACCTCCCAGCTGATCAAAAATATCATCGATGCGCGGCAGCGGATACTTATTCTTCACTGTGACAACATTCAGCCCTCGATAGTCCACGCACATCCTGCGGGACCCATCCTTCTTCTTCACAAGCAAGACTGGTGCACCCCACGGTGACACACTAGGGTGGATGAAACCCTTCTGCAGCAACTCATCTAATTGCTTTCACGGTTCCTTAAGCTCAACAGGAGCCATCCGATACGGCGCCTTCGATATCGGTTGCGCTCCCGGCATTAGATCAATACCAAACTCTAAGGCTCGGTCAGGTGGCAGACCCGAGATATCCTCCGGGAAGACGTCGTCGAAGTCTCTGACGACTACTGAACGCTCGATCTCCATCTGCATAGCTGCGACAATTGGGACCTCCGGCTTGGCCCGAAATCTGATGGGCCCAAGCGACTCATCTCTGCTACAGAACTCGAACTCCGGATGGCCTGGAATCCGGAATACCACCCTCTTGCTGTGGCATTCGATCGACGCGTGGAAGTCTCCCAGCCAATCGATGCCAAGAACGACATCGAAATACGGCAGGTCGTGGACGATGAAATCTGCAAATAGTTCGTGTCCACTAAACACCAAGGGGATCGATCACAATCCAAATTCACAGTCACCACTCCGTTCCCCGTGGTGATGTCCCAACACTTAGGAAGTGTATGGGTGGGAATGGAGTGCCTTGTTACAAATCTCCGGGATAAGATGCACATGGATGCACCGGAGTCGAACAAGGCCAAGGCCGGGTGAGAGAACACTAGGATGGTGCCTAGGATATGGAAGAACTACGGTCAAACCAAGCTACTCTAACAAACAAGGCAACCAAACAAAGCTAATAATAAGATCTACACTATGAAATGAAAGACTAGATCCAAAGTAATACCTGCAATAACTCCATCCAGGTCCTCAGTCTCAACAGCGGTCATGGTGTAAGCCGGCCTCTGGGGTTGCACTGCCCGCTGAAACATCTGCCTCTGTGGCGCTAAGGGTGGTCCACGTACAGCAGCTCCTCTCTGAACTGGGGCAGGCGCTCTACTCTGTAGCAGGGCTGGTGCTCCGACTATGGCATGATGCGCTCTCGGACAATCCTTAGCAGCGTGCGAGGCATCTCCACAAACCAAGCACAATCCCAGCTTCTTCCTGCAATCATTCTGAACGTGCCCTGGCTTCCCGCAGTAATGACATGGTCCCTTGCTCTGACTCTGCATGGGTGCTCCAGGCCTCTTGAAAGGCACTGTCTGAACTGGCCTCATCGCCAGCCTAGCAGGTGGCCGGTACTGCTCCATGGGACGCTTCCCTCTATCAGCTGGAGGGTCAGGTAGACGCGATATGGTCTCATGGTTCCTCGCGGCATTCAGCACCGCTCCCATGGTCGTGAAATCTGCCGAAGACATAGAAGCCTGAATCTTCGGACGCAGTCCCTGACGAAACCGATCAGCTCATTTCTCCTCCTTCCTCACCATATGTGGGGCAAACCGACTCAGCATCTCGAACTCCGCCTCATACTCGTCGACGGTCATATCCCCCTGCTTCAGATCTACAAACCTGCTCAACAGCTCCCTCCTAGCAGCTTTGGTGAAGTACTTCTCCTTAAACATCGACCTGAAAGTCCTCCACTCCACTGGCTTCTGCAGACGCCTCTCCTCAATGCGCCACCAGTTCCTAGCATTCTCGGTCAGCTGCATCTTCGCTATCTCAACTTGGGTATCATCAGGAATCTTCGCAGCAATCAACTTCTCCTTAGTACTCAGAATCCACTCATCAGCAACCAACGGTCCTTCCTTCCCAGAAAATGTCTTTAGCTGAAGCTCATTGAACTGCTTCACTCCCGGAGCAGCTCGAGGGGCAGGCGGATGCGGTGGTGGTGCAACTGGAGGAGCATGGGCAGTACGATGGGACTGCTGAACCAACTGATGATGTACATCCAGCATCTCTTTCATCACGCCCAGAAACTGACGGAACTCTCCGCCCTGGTCTTCCGGAACTCCATCGCCTGAGTTCTCGGATCGGGTGACGCGTCGTCCTGCCATCCTATTGACATGAAAGGCACAGATTAGACTCGTACAAATTTCTGGATAACAATAAAATGAATGTCAATACTTCTATTGTTCCGAACTTGCAAAATGGATGGGACCAGCATGGGCCACCACTAAAACCTGTCACGTCCCGCTTCCCAAACGACAGAGGCGAATCGTGACTAAGGCCTGCTTAGGCCAGAGCCAAGAAGCTCGGACCCAATAAGCGTCTGTGTGGTACTCCAAGACGAAGGAACAGGTCCCTGCATGTTAGTACAGAACAATAAAAGTACTGAAAAAGAAAACATTCATTTTATTCCAAATTTATCAATCCAGGGTACTGAGGGTCTAACAAAGCCTGACTCGGCTACAACAACTGAAAGGTAAACTACTGGTGCAAGCCTAGATAGAAAATAAACGGTGCTACGCACCCAACTAGACTGCAGTGAGACCCCTGGATCAGCAACGTGAAGGCATCTAGCTCTGGTCCTCCTCGGGCACGTACTCTGGATCGACGTCCTCCGGCTCTACGTACTCTGGCAGGTCCACCTCGTCAACGTACTCTGGCTCGACACCTGACGTACAGAACCCAAAGGAAAGGAACTGTACGTCAGGTAAAGTCTACAAAAGAGAGTTAGACTCTACTGCAAGTGTACTGAAACTTTAAGCAATGATTTACTGGTTGATTAGCATGTTGGCGTTATAACAGAGTAACAAAAGAAGGTAAACGGAGCAGGAAAAGTAAAACACGTCAAGCGGTAGTCGTAGCGTGTGCTATCGACTACGGGACTAACCTAAGAGGGACGGGACAAGACGGGACAAGACACGTGTGACACGACAGGTTCACGCCTTATGGTTCGAGGGGGATCAGACCCTCTCCCCGTGCGCACGCTCAACCCTACCCGAACCCAGGAACTGAGGACAAGAAGGTACATGGATCACTCCCGCAAGGGAAGCATCCGAAACGCCCGCAGGCTTTTTGTATAACTGGGATCACTCTCACGTGGAGAGCATCCGAAACGCCCGGAGGCTTTTTGTATAACAGGGATCACTCTCGCGTGGAGAGCATCCGAAACACCCGGAGGCTTTTGTGTAACAGGACATGACACACAAGGAATGTTATTCTAGGTGGTCCACACACACACACCCACGGGAAAACCCTAAGGTGTCAGTTGTTGTTGTTGTCGAGCTTAGACTTTGTCGTCAAGTCTAAGCCGTCAAGGGTGACCCGGACGCTATCATTTCACGTCCGGTTCTCTTTGTTCACAGTTTAATAGTTCTAACAGTCTAAGGCCTAGGCACGGCCGAAAGAGCAAGTGAGTACACTTGCCTGCGGTGGCGAGTGTGTCGTCCGTCCGAAGCGTCTCGTCCAGGCGTCGCGTCCGCGGTATTCTGTCTTAAATAGGGTCACGGCGACGGTGTCAGGTCGCGTTTTTCAGTAAGTCCTATTAGGGTTTGTTTCTAGATTGGCAGGACTACCCTATTCGTCAAAAGTCACATTTTGGGTGTTTCGTTCTACCTAGATCGACTTCTACCCTATGTGCACAGAAAAATTGTCCGATTGTCAATCTTTCTACGGTGAGCAGCGTTCTACAGATACTGAAAGTAAATTTAGTTTGAGTTGTCCAAATTTTAGTTTAGGGTTTGATTTTTGCTACGGTGTGGGTTTGCTACGAGTTCGGAGAAACCAACCTCTCCGGTGTTTGACGTAGAATGTACGTAGAGTCTGAACGGCGACTGATCTGAACGGTACGGCTACGGAACGTATTCTTGCGGCGACGGGCAGATCCATGGTAATGAAGGCAAGGGGGCAGCGACTCGAGGGAGCGGAACATCGAGCAAGGGGACGTCGGGAAAGTGTTCGTGGCGTCGGAAGCCCGGACAGCGAGTAAGGGAGGTAGTCGTGTACGGTGAAACGTCGCGGGGCTGTCGGGGTGGTCGCATGAGGGTGTACAGCAGCCAAGGGCTACTGTCGATGGTTCAGGAACAGCGGGAGGCTGTCGGAAGGGGAACGATGACTGAACGGAGCTTGGCGGCTGCTGCGCACGAAGGGTGGCCGTCGGCAAACCGTTCCAGCGGCGTGGGGGAAGTTGTCGATGGATCTAGGCGACGTTGGAGAGTTGGCCAGACACGAGAGAGTTATGAGGGGGTCGACCGGATCAGAGGGGGGCCATGGGGACGTCAGGCGGTCGGGAAACGGCCGGAAAAGGCAGCAGTTGCTGCCGTGCGCCGCTCGCGGTTGACAGCCGCCGGCTGACTTCGTCGGCAGAGAGAGCAGGCCGGAAGGTGCCGCTCCGACGGGCTGCTGGCAGGGTGAGGGCGGCCGAGGGAGGTAGGTCTGTCGCCGGCGTGAATTGACAGCGAGGAAGAGAGCGCGAGTTACAGCGGGGGTTTTTTTTCCGTGGCGGCTGCGAAAAAATTCCAGCCCTAGCTTTGTATTCACGTGAATAGTTAGAGTTGGGTAGGGGTTTTAAAATAATAAATTGCTATTTGGCTAAAGAATATTGGGTACTTGAGGAAAGAGATAGAGATAGGATGGGTGTACTTAGGGAAAAGAGAGGGTGCAGACAGAGGCTGAAATCATATCCCTTGATACGTATGAAGATACTTAGGGATATTATTCGATCTGATTACAATTTCGAAATTCAAAAGATTAGGGCTAAAATCAACGGTTGGGATTGATTCGGAAGATAATTCTCGCTACGGCGTCAGAAAATTAATCCGAAAATACCGGGATGATCGTGGAGACGAGACGCACGGGGCTACGGAGTCTGATCGTGCGTAACACCTACCAAGAATTTACGTAAAATCGGAAGCTGCGTTTTAAGACAAAAGACTAAAATGCCCATATCATTCCAAGTCGTTTTGCGAGAAAACGAGCCATGAAATGACGTTCCCAAAAATTACTATAAAATTCTACACTCCCATACGATCACAACAGCATATTACATCGCATATATCGGAGTGCAGAAAGCGCCAAATAAAATACGTGCACGATAAAGCACGTGCACGCAGAAAATCCATAAGGTCGGAAAGCGACCGTTACAAACAGTGTACTATAAACATTAACATTAAAGTTATCCAATGAACAACATTTCTCTATTATGAAACAGTACCCTATGATGCTAAATTAAAACTTGTAGGTTGATAGGATAGTAACAATATATGTTTAAAGTATTAAAAACATAAACAGTATGTATGTTATTACATATACAGTATACTATATATGTTAGATTATATTATAGCTTATATATATATGTACACGGTATGTATCATTAGCTTAACACTGTTAGTTTAACTTTGCGAATCTACTATCGCAGATATAACACATCTCTCGTCACGATCACTTGGACTCGAAATTCTCAAATCAGGTAAGTATGCGAATTGTTATGAATTATTGAAGTTTTTAATGTTTTAATTACATTTTAATTAAATGTCGTAAAACAGCACGTGTAACAATCAACCAGTTAATTTCATTGTTTAATTTGCTTTAGAATGTTGTAACTCATGAAAAATGCTGATATTAATATAGTCATGTACTTCACATCTTACTTGTACACGCGTTGCTAGAATGGACATTAGTAGAACAATATTGAATACGTGAATTCGTGCGCCTCAAAGGTGAAATCTTGAACTCGTGAATTCGTGCGCCTCAAAGGCGAAATTTTGAATTCGTGAACTCGTGCAACTCGATTAGGCTGGCTCGTGTTCCAGCACAACTGCTTGGTGGAGTTAGGGTTGAGCGGCCGCTGAGCGTGCGTGTAGAGGCCCCCTTCAAGAGCATCACCTAGGCGGTGGGTGGAGTCAATCACGATTATACCCCCGTGAGAAGGATCAACCTATCTCTGCGACTTAAAGGTGTGAACACTGTGAGTGATAGAAAAACATTAACACTGAATTGAACTCATTATTGTTATCTCATTTGTACACTAGAATTGCCATGTTAATAATATTGCTCTATTTGCAGAAATGCCATGTACATCAGAAATCTTTTCAAAATGCTTTAGAACTGCAATGCTTAGAAGTAACTTATCTCACTTTAAAATTGCCATGTTTATAACCATGCTGCTGATATCTTATATAAACAGTTTAATTCTTCATAATTTGCTACTATTCATACACATTGCCTTGGGTCGTCTCACTTTTACTTGCCAGTGCATTGCTGACAAACATTCGTGTTTTTGGAATGTATCTCAGATCACAAGACATGTTACTAGGAGGAAGAGCTGTTTGAAGCAGCTGACCCAGTGAGCCAGAAGTTAATTGACCCGGAGTCGCTCCCTGCGGAAGACTAGAGACTTATTACGTTGCTGCTTTAGATTTGCTTTAGTACTTTGTAGTAGGAGTATGTACCGTGTTGTAGTTTCCTTCGGCCATGCTGAGGCCCGGTTGTTTTTATTTCATGCACAAGTTTCTGGATGTGGCTTTAAATTAATAAATTTTTTTATTGTTCTGAATGCATGCAAGAACCTGCTATGATGTTGTTATCACAGACTATAACGACCCGCTCTCCAGGATACCCGGGAAGTACGAATCCGTCCCAAGTATTCCTAGGTCAACGAGTGTTACGTAGAAAGAGAAAAAGGAAGAGAACAAAAGAATGCTGCAGGTACTACGCACGTGCTGGGAAGTACAAGTAAAACTCGATCACAGATAAAAACACTGAGAAAATAACAAAAGTACAATATTCCATTTTATTGATATATTGATACATCTTATACATACACCAACATCTTCATTTTCACAACTCTAAGTACAAAGGTCCACCCGAAAAGAAACACCAAAAGTACAAGTCTCTCATCATACCCCTCACCACCCAATACTACAACTGATCACCAACTCCGAAGCTCCAGCCGCTATCTCCAACCTCCAACTCACATGACCTGAAAGTCAACGGGGACACGTCAACGTGTGACCCAGTAGAAACTCCTAACACTCTAGCAGAACCCAGTTTTAGAACTAGTCTGTCTATCTAGGGAGGGTAGTCTAACAAGTAAGGTTCATGGTGCGTAAAAGTAATCACATTCCAAAATGCGAACCTAGTTATGAGAACGTGCAAAAACATGCATATGAAACCATATTATGAAATGCAGCTATTGAAAGGAAGCGTAAGAACATGTTACCATGGGAAAATAGCATTAAAGTACACAAAAATAAGGAGACATGAGATAACAACATTTGTAAATTAAAGACAATTACTATAAGTTGTTGATTCACATATTTGGAACCCGTGTAAATCGTAGAACGCTAAGGAGGCGGACTTCACCCAGGGTGGGTGAAAAAGTGGTACCACAACCAGCGACACGAGCACTGGAGGGGCCTCTCGTAACTCTCCGTACCCGAACGGAACAAGGTATGGGAGTGAGACAAACTCGGTTTTTCTGTCGGACAAACGGAGCAAACCATCAATTACCGTCATGATGCATCACGAGTACACCAGTGGCCTCTCCAACCCTTTCAACTCGCCCTTCTGGGAGTGATACAGCGGGTGAGAATTCATATCATATGTCCGCTCCTTAACTCCTAAAGTTTACCCGTTTTCCCCCAAACCCGTGTCACCCTCCTTTAGGAGGACTGATACATTCCTCATTCTCACTCTCAGTTTTCAAGATATTACTTCGTTTGTCAACGAATCATCTAGCGGACTTGAATACCGCTTTAACCAACTTTTAACAATATCATCATCATCATCATCATCATCATCATCTCAATTAAAGAATTGCATGGAATATCATCACAAACTCATCGTTATGAACATACTAATGTGAAAGCATAAACAAATTGAACTTAAATATTATTGACATAACGAATATTTCATGAACCATCTGCATAACTACATGTATCAAGAGCATGTCATTGAGAACATGATTAGCACAAACAAACTTAACTTCAAACAAAACTACACCATAATAAGTACTAAGCAAAATTAGCATATGAATCTGTCAAAACTGTTACAACAGAAAGAATATCACTTTTAACCTATCTACAGTCAGAATTTGTGTCTGGTCCCTTCACGAAAGTTGTAGATATGGGTGTTTTCCTTTCACTGACCAATTTTCATAAGCTCAGTTGACATATGTGATTTATGGTGGATTTTCTCCTAACAGGTATAATTTCAGCATTCTGAACCAGAAACTGAGTTCAGTTCAAGTCCATTTTTCTACAAGTTACAGACAGAATTAAAATCTAGAAAAATCACAGGTTGAAGATCTTGAAGTCAGCTTTCCAACGGCATCAAGATCATAATAATTTATAAAGTATGCATGGAGTTCTACTCGTTTTACTGAAAGGTGTCAAAACTGTCTAAAAACAGACCAGTTTTAGAAAATGAATTTTAACTCTACTTTTCAGTTCAAATTTGCAAAACTTGTAAAAATGAAAGTTGTTAAGGACTACAATATGAGCAACATATATTGTTTTCATGTATTTCTATTTAGCCAATTAAGTGCAGCATGATACCAAAGTATCAGTCAATTCTGTGTAAATTTCAGCATGAAGTTCAAAACTTATTTTCTACACAAAATCTAAAGAACTTGCTAATTAATTAAACCCTTAATTCTAAAACTAAACCCTACTAAGGTGATAAGAATTTCTACCTTAACAAGTTCTCCAAAATTTTCTCTTGCCCTTCTTAATCCTTGATGAATCTTGGGCTCCTAGTCTCCTTCTCCAACTTTGGCCTCCAAAAGATGGATTTTGAGGAATTTAGGTGTTAGAATGATAAAGAAAAGCCATGATTTCTTGGTGGAGGAGTGGGTGGTGATTTAGGAGGAGGTATGTGGTGGGATGGTGGAGAAATGGGGATGAAAGGGTGAGAATTTTCAGCCATAGCTGAAAATGAGATGGAGAGAGAGAGATTTTGGTTTTTGTTTCATGCCTTGAAAATTGTATTTCCCTAAAATCCTCTCCTCCACAAATCTTAGTCAAAATTAAGCCATGTGTACTCTTATTAGCTCATAAGATGCCACCTAATGTGTTGTGTTGTCATGGTAAAGAAAATTGGGATTTTGTATTTTTAAGAAAATAGAAATACATGAAGAAATACTACATACACTTCAAATACAAGTATTCCTCCAAATACTCTCATTTACTAAATTCAATTAATGAGTTTAAAACCATTTAAAAATAATTACTACACCAAATAATTAAAGGAAAAATACAATCATATTCCCGAAAAATATACGTACATATTTACTCCCAAAAATACGTAGATATATACGTATATAGGGATATGGGGTATTACACAGACACTTAATGAACTCGAGCTTCACCGCTCTAGTTCATACGGACCTTCGTAACGTCCTCGCTTCCGTTGCTTTTGGAAAGCAGGGCGTTACAGGTTTTAGTGGTGGCCCATACATGTCGTGCGTTTGCAAAACTCAGAATAATAGAAATGCTATCATTAGCCAAAACATCTCGAACGACCTCGTATACGAAATTTACCCGAGTTCCTTGTCGCAGCATGATAGGGAGACCTATTAGACCTGGATTGTAGGAGAATTCATTAGACACACATGCTTGTTAGTTAGACACCTTTGCTAAGACTTAGTATTATCATCTTAGGAGACGCCTTAATAGTTTCTCACCCAGCTCTGACCATATTAGATTTTAGAGTTTATTTAGTCGTTCGTTCAGACCTATCAATTTTGGGCCCAGTAGAACGTAGTGATCGTCGCATCCGTGCAAGTCAAACCGAAGAAGTCCGCAGTGGTTCGAGACTTCGAAGACGTATTCCATGAGAATATTCTGGATTGCTGCCTAGTTAAGCTCTAGAATTCAGCATCGACCTTGTGTTGAATACTCAACCGATCTCGAATGCGCTTTATCGTATGGCCCCTGCAGAACTGGAAGATTGACGTAAGCAATTGGACGACCTGTTACGGAAAGGATTCATCCATCCCAGCATCTCCCTGGGGTGCACCTGTTCTATTGGTCATGAAGAAGGACGGATCGAGAAGAATGTGCGTGAATTGTCGAGAATCGGACAAAGTCACTGTGAGGAATAAGTAACAGTTACCTCGCATCGATGACATCTTCGATCAACTCGATGGATCATGAGTTTTCTCGAAGTTGAATCTCAAGAATGGATATCACCAAGTGAAGGGCAAGAATGGAGACACCTACAAGACGGCTTTCCGGACCAAGTATGGACACTGCGAGTTCGTTGTCATACCACTCGGTGTGACCAACTCTTCTGCAGTATTCATGAATCTCATATTCTACGAGTTTCTGGGTAAATTCGTAGTGATAGTAATAGATTATGTATTAGTTCTATTCGGAGGGTGTAGAGGAGTATGCAGAGCATCTGCACATGCAATCAGGGACTACACTCACCGCACCAACAAGCCGTCGACTGCTGAACCTTCTGGATCTACTCAGCATGGACCACTCCCGGCTCCACAACAGAAGGCTCTCAAGCAAGTGAGGCAGAACCAGTCGAGGTGTTAGGCATTCGTCATGCCAACCACAGAGGCCGAGACTGTTGAGCAAGTGATTTCTAGTAATGCCTGACCTTTTCTTTATAGTACTTATAGTATAGGTATAGTAGATCCATTGGTATTAATTGTGATGATATAGATAGTGTGTGGACCCATGTGTGTGGTTCTCTGTGTCCCACTCATGTATGAGTGTGCATACCTTGGGCATATTAATATATTATGTTTGACTATCGTGTTGTATGTGCATATACTGTATTACATGTGATATGTATATAGTTATACATATGGTAGTAAGCGTCATACTTGTACGTTTGTGTGGATAGCTATATCACTATAGGGATATTTGTGTGTATTAGAATTGGTGTTTAACTATCTACTAGTGGTATATGTATTATGGATGTGCTTGTCAATATTTGTAATTCTATGCTAGTGATAGATGTGTTTATAGTTAGGTGTACATATCTATCGTATGATCTATATATTAGTGTGTATGGGCGTGTGCACTTGTGTGGATAGGTATGTGCTTAGTTATAGTTTTATATATATATACACACACACATATACATATTGTAGGAACATGTGTGATTTACGTATAGTGGTAGAATTATAATATTGAATTACTTCCCCTACGGGATGCTGTATGTGCATGTGTATACTAGGGGGTATACATGATTGTATGTTTGTATATATGTATGGATGTGTGTATGTAATAGTATACTAGATTTATGTAAATTATTATGGTTGTGTATACCGGTGTGAACATATAGTATGTATGGTTATGTTTGTGTAGATATGAGGTAAGTGTAAATAGTATAAGTATGTGTTTGTGTGTGAGTGTATGCATATGAATGTGCACTGCTTTTATTATGATGTATGTATGCCTGGGGTAGAGTAACCTTAGTGCCTTAGTCTGCTCATTCATAAGTTGGCCCTACTCAAGGAAGTGTGAGGACGGACTTGAACTTAAGGTGTGTAGATTGTGATGACCCTAGCATTATATATATAGTAGAGCATGTCTATTATTGTGTATTGTGTAATATATTGTGTGCATATGCATGTATACAGTGATATGTATTATATGGTGTGTATAGTGTATTACCTAGTGTGTGAAGTGATTGTACTATTGAGGTATTATTTGACTGAATAGGATTATACTTATGTATTAGTATTGAATAGGATGTTATATGACATGCAGTACTATGTGATTGAGGACCATGATTGTATACATGTAGTGGTGCATGGTGTATTAATAATGATATGGGTGTGCACGGTGATGCCACACCTGCAATTAGTTAGCTTATGTGGGTGTATATTAAAGTATTTGCCCTAATCATAAATGTATTGTATGATGGCTCTGTATTAATTGTGTTGTGTTATAGTTATTGTATATTAGTAATAATATTGATATGAATTAGTGATGTAGGTATGTGTGTTATTATTACTAGCGTGGTTGTTAACTAGTATTATTAATAGTGATACTACTATTAATTATTAGTGTTAGTGTCATTAATTGAGCATTCACGCATGATCATGTAGTTGTTATTTACTAGTAGTGTGTGTGTATATGAAAGCGAGTGTGATGTGCGTATATCGAGGAAAGATATACATGAGTGTCATCCTTATATATACCCGCACCGTCGTTGTTAGAAATTCCGAGGGCGGAATTTTCTTAATGTGGGTAGGATGTAACAGCCGCTTTTCTGATATACGTATTTCGTATGTACTTTGTTTTCTATGTGTATTTTGTATTCGATTTTAGTGATTATTTTCCATGTCTCTAACGCGTGACCGAACCCCGTAATCACGATTCTCTCGAAGGCGCGGTCGTCCCGGTATTTTGTTAATAATTTTGAATCCTAAGGGGCGAAGTTGTGAAATTTGATTATTATTATTTAACCTATATTAATTGTAGTTTCTAATTATAAACCGAATCTAATTAAAGATTAGCTGTTAAAGATGTTTGGATTTAAAAGTTTAAAATCGAAACTCTTTTTTATTAACTTTCCTTAAAACATAATAACCCACTTTCTTTTAAAATCAAAACTAATAAATGGCATATCTCCCCCATATCCCACCAAACCCTCACATCATCCCCATGCACACGGCCCCCTCCAACGTCCTCGCCAATGACCCACGCTGCCGTGGATTCGAAGGCGCACGTTGCCATCGTTCTTCTCCTCTTCTCTTTAAAACCCCAAAGCACCCTTCCTCCCTCCGACGACCTCAACTCACCCGCTCCCCAGACCTCCACTGTCGCATCTCCTCCCTTACGATCACCTCAGTCCCTCTTCAACTCCCCAAGTCCTTCGTCCTCCCTCTCACTCCTGTACCACCTCACGGCAATCCGCCCGAAACCCCAGTCACCTCCAGCCCCCGCCTTGCAACGCCGACTCCGACCTCAACCCTCCACATCGTCGTAGTCACCTCCAGGCCTCCACCTCCAATAACCCAGCCCCTATCTAGCCTGCAAGCCCAGCTCCGTTCGACAGCCCGCACGAACCCAGCTCCACCCTCCTCACAACCCCCTAGTCGTCGGTAACCTCTCCCCTCGACAACTACGCCTCCTCGTCGCCAGTCCCCATTCGATTCGACTCCGTCTCCTCTCCCTTCGAAACACCCTGAGTTTCCTCTCTCTCCGACCATGCCTCCGACTGCCATCATCATTCCCTGCCCCCTTCTCCTCTCCTTCTTTCCGATGACCCACATCCCGATCAGTCGAACAACTCTCCCCGTAACCCCTCTCCTCTCCAAAGCCCCGACAGCACTTCACCGCCTCCCTCCGACTTCCTTACCTCCGCAAGACCTGCAGGCCTCCACTCTGGCGACCACGGCCCGACCCCGACGGCAAACCCGCTCTCCGACCGATCCCACAACCTGCCTCTGACGCTGCTACCATGACGTCATCCAACCGCCGCTCTACATTGCTGCAGCCCTAGCAGGCAACGAAACAATGAAACTGTGAGTAGTTTTTTAGAATGCGTGAACAATGTACATCTTAGATATATTAAATAGTATATATTGTACAATGAGTTATTAAAAGCTGGAAACAACATGTACTAGGATGAACAGTGTACTATAAACTTTATCATTGAAGTTATCCAATGAACAACATTTCTCTATTATGAAACAGTACCCTATGGTGCTAAATTAAAACTTGTAGGTTGATAGGATAGCAACAGGATATGTTTAAAGTATTAAAAACATAAACAGTATGTATGTTATTACATATATAGTATACTATATATGTTAGATTATATTATACCTTATATATATATTACACGGTATGTATCATTAGCTTAACACTATTAGTTTAACTTTGCGAATCTAATGTCATAGATATAACACGTCTCTCGTCATGATCACCTGACCCGAAATCGTCAATTCAGGCAAGTGTGTGAATTGTTATGACTTATTGAAGTTTTTAACGTTTTAATTACATTTTCATTAAATGTCGTAAAACAACATGTGTAACAATCAACCAGTTAATTTCATTGTTTAATTTGCTTTAGAATGTTGTAACTCATGAAAAATGCTGATATTAATATGGTCATGTACTTCACATCTTACTTGTACACGCGTTTCTAGAATGGAATTAGTAGAACAATCTTGAACTCGTGAATTCGTGCGCCTCAAAGGCGAAATCTTGAACTTGTGAATTCGTGCACCTCAAAGGCGAAATCCTGAACTCATGAACTCGTGCAACTCGATTAGGCTGGCTCGTGTTCCAGCACAACTGTTGGGTGGAGTTAGGGTTGAGCGGCCGCTGAGCGTGCGTGTAGAGGCCCCCTTCAAGAGCATCACCTAGGCGGTGGGTGGAGTCAATCACGATTATACCCCCGTGAGAAGGATCGACATACTCTCTGCGACTTAAAGGCGTGAACCCTATGAGTGATAGAAAAACATTAACACGGAATTGAACTCATTATTGTTATCTCATTTGTACACTAGAATTGCCATGTTAATAATATTTCTCTATTTGCAGAAATGACATGTACATCAGAACTCTTTTCAAAATGCTTTAGAACTGCCATGCTTAGAAGTAACTTATCTCACTTTAAAATTGCCATGTTTATAACCATGCTGCTGATATCTTATATAAACAGTTTAATGCTTCATAATTTCCTACTATTCGTACACCTTGCCTTGGGTCGTCTCACTTTTACTTGCCAAGCCCTTGCTGACATACATTCGTGTTTTTGGAATGTATCTCAGATCACAAGACATGTTACTAGGAGGAAGAGCTGTTTGAGGCAGCTGACCCAGTGAGCCAGGAGTTAGTTGACCCAGAGTCGCTCCCTACGGAAGACTAGAGACTTATTCCATTGCTGCTTTAGATTTGCTTTAGTACTTTGTAGTAGGAGTATGTACTGTGTTATAGTTTCTTTCGGTCATGCTAAGGCCATGTTGTTTTTATTTCATTTACGAGTTTCTGGATGTGGCTTTAAATTAATAAATGTTTTTATTGTTCTGAATACATGCAAGAACATGATATGATGTTGTTATCACAGATGCTTAATGAACTCGAGTTTCACCGCTTTAGTTCATGCGGATCTTCGTAACGTCCTCGCTTCCGTTTCTTTTGGGAAGCGGTGCGTTACACTCTTGTACAGTGACTTAACCTGATCTTCACTGTGAACGCCTTGAGTGAGGGCTGCAATGACCATATCGTCAGTGCAACCTTCAACATTCAGCCTTTCATTGTTGAATGTGTCGAAGCTTCTACTTGCTCTAAAGTAAATAGATGGGCCGGTTTTCGCTTTTGTCTATGTCCCGCCATAAATTGTCGACAGAAAGCTTGGGATAAGCTTTTAAAAAAACCCTATACTGCAACTGGGTAACATGTTGTATCACTCATCCACTCCTTTGGTCAACATTACGAGGATGGCTCGGCATAGGAATGGTTCATATGCTTAGTGTATCTCCATCAATATTTTGTACTTGCAGACATGCTCGCGAGGGTCACCCATGCAGTCATATTGGCTCAAGGGTGGCAGCTTAAACTTCGGAGGTCGAGGAGCCGAAGTGATATTCTTCATCAGAGGATCGTGATCCTCTTCTGAACCGTATGAAGGAGATCTGGGACGTTGCTCCTCCCTACGACTCTTGGTCTATCGACAAGTGGAGGCGCTGGAGGAAACGATTGGGTTCCCTCCTGAGCGATCAAGAGAGTTCGAGGGGAGAGGATTGTCTCCTCGACTCTTTTGTTTGTAACCAGTTGTAGCCCCTAGGGAGGGCTGCAGCTACAATTCTGGATACGGTGGTCCTTCGCTTGTTCCACATCACTGTGGGTGGGATGATGAGAAGTTTGTCTGTTGTTGGAGGGCCCCGGGTAATGTGGATGTCCAGTAGGGCGGTCGTTGCCATCCCTAAGGTAATTCTGGCCTCCATCATCGTTATCGATCTCGGGTCATCACCGAGATGTAGGAATGGTATTCAGCAGGGGTTGACTTGCCATTCTAAATCTGGCTCCCCAGCCCTCTGGCTCCCTGGTGAAAGTTGTGGCCCTACAGGGGCCGGCATTAAATTGGGGGTGGCTGCACTGTGGTCACCTGCATTAGTTGTTGGGTTATTTGTTGGATGGTGTTAGTCAATGCCGTTAGGTTGGCATTGACCACCAGGGTGAACGGGTCGAATTTCTCCTGCGAGACCAGTTGCAGGACTGGTCTCCCCTCCGAAGAAGATCAGGTATCATCTTCGATGATCGGGGTGTCGTCGTTTACACCAAGGATTGGTCTGGTGTTGGTGGGTCGAGTCGACATTATTGTTGCTTTGGGATGGTGACTTAGTGATTTCCACAGACGGTGCCAATTATTGACGGTTAACTTCTGGCAACAATGAGGTGGAGCTGTTGGATATGGACGACATGAATACACCCATGAGGGGATGTATAAGGGTATACAGACCTCAGATGTCACGTGCACGAAAGCGTGCGCGGATGGAACCTTTTCTCGTGTGAAAAGGACCACTCGATAAGTGGAAAAAGCCACTCGATAAGTGGAAAAAGTCACTTTATAAGTGCATAAAGGCACTTGATAAGTGAATGAAGAAGAGGATAAATGAATGTGCTAATATAGGCTAATAAGCTTATATTTAGTTATTTCCTACAATAACTACCCCTAAAGCCTATAAATAGGACCCAAGGGTAAGGCATTCATACTACACTTTCCATGCCATAAGTTTGCAAAAGGCATCTTATGTTCTTCTTCTCCCTTCCATTAAAATCCTCTTCTAAATAGAGATTTAGACGGTGAAACTCTGATTCGATCCTTCGTGACGAAGTATCGACCGTTGTGGCGAATCCAAGGGCAAAGTTCAGAGATTACGGTGCCGCGTACGCAAACGTAAGTCTCTACTTTATTATTCGATCCTAACGTCGTTGTTTTGACATGATCCCACATTGGTATCGGAGCCATACGGGTTCGCCCCGGTCAAACCGTCGCCCCGTTGAACCGATGAACGAGGCGTTGTCTTTTTCACGAATGGGTATCCTACCATTATGGATATGGTAGGAACACTTCGTGACGGAGAGAACGCAGCGGTTGTTCTTTTCACGTTAGGGTCTTCTGTCATTACGGATATGGCAGGAACTCTCCGTGACGGGAAGAACCGACCGTTCATATCGTCAAGCTCGCACTCTTCATGGATGCTGAGTCTCCATTCATAGGGAATGTGAACTCTCTTCATGTGGAGTGTGTAGTTCGCAAACTTTAGAGTATGTTATTTCTTCATTTTGGCACACGGCCATTAGAGAATAACTACTTTCTCGACGAACGGGTGCTTTATCGACGAACGGGTGCTTCATCAAAGAAGACGACGGTGGTTATTCCCATCGGAGAAGATGACCTTTGGTGCATGATCACCATGGCCATATGGGCCATAGAGGCTATGCATCCCCCCTCCCCATGCGGAGGGGGTTGGCTACAGCCAAATGACAACGAAAACCACCCCGTCGAGGGGGAGGAGTGCATGCGGCCAACCCCAAGAAAAGGGGAGGCCGGCCTTTGGCCGAGGCCAGGCCAGGGCCAAGGGGCCCTGGCCGGCCTCGGCCAGGGGGCCCTGGCCGGCCTCGGCCAGGGGGCCCTGGCCGGCCTCGGCCAGGGGGCCCTGGCCGGCCTCGGCCAGGCCAGCGCCGGCCTCTGGCCGAGGCTAGGCCAGGGCCAGGGGGCCCTGGCCAGCCTCGGCCAGGCCAGAGCCGGCCTCTGGCCGAGGCCAGGCCAGGGCCAGGGGGCCCTGGCCGGTCTCGGCCAGGCCTGGCCAGCCTCTGGCCGAGGCCAGGCCAGGGCCAGGGGGCCCTGGCCGGCCTCGGCCAGGCCTGCCCAGCTTCTGGCCGAGGCCAGAGCCCCTGGCCGGCCTCTGGCCGAGGCCAGGCCAGGGCCAAAGGGCCCTGGCCGGCCTCGGCCAGGCCAGGGGCCTGGCCGGCCCTGGCAGTGGCCAGGGTCGGCACCCTGGTCGGCCCTAGCCTCTGCCATGGCCAGGCCGACCGGCCCTGGCAGTGGCCAGGGCCAGGCCAAGGCCAGCCCGACCACTGCCAGCCCCGGCCCCGGCCAGTGCCGAGCCCCGGTCGAGCCCAGTTTCGAGCCCCGGTTGACCCTGTATATGGCGGGGGGGTTTGCATGAATGTGACATGCATGGCTAGCCCATACGGGGCGGACGGCAGTCGTCATGCGGCAAAATTCTCCTATAGAGGGGGGAGCGCCTGGATCCATACGGGAGCTGGCGACGATGGCTTGCAGAAAAATCCCCAAAGGGGGGATCCGGCCTTGGCACGGCTACGGCTCATCCCCGGCAAATGGCCAGGAAGTGCCGAATATTTCGCTAGTATCATAAGGGTACTAGGTTGAAATATACATTTTTTTTGAAAGATACGTTTTCATACATTTTGAAAAATACGTTTTCAAAAACGCTTTTCCGCTGCAAAGTACTATAAGAGTACTTTTATTTGATAACGTGATGGGGAAATATTGAAAGTTACTCTAGATGGTGATTGGAAACGTAGTGACCTTTCCAATTCTAGAGTAACATCTTCAATATTTTTCGAAAGTAACTTATCAAATTATAAATATCATTCCAAGTGGGAGTTGAAATTAGAACTATCCAAATGGGATATTCTATTATCATTTCAAGTGGGAATTATATTTTAAGAATTTTTAATGCAATGTTTTTGATCAAACCTTCGGTTTTGTGTCTTTTGCAGCATTTTAAAAGTAAAATGTCTTCCGCTTCAAAGAATATCGTCGCTGAGTTAAACAGAGGTGAAAAACTCAACGGCGATAATTACAAACTATGGTCCATCAAGATACAATACGTTCTAGAGGAGCAAGAAGTGCTCGAAACTCTAAAGAACGTAATGATTGAACCCGAGTTGGGCACTACGGCCCAACACAGACGAGACAAGGAAGCTTTTGATGCTTGGTCTCGGAAGAATAAGATAGCTCGCATTACGTTATTGAGCAGTATGGCCGATGACATAATGCGCATCTTCCGAGAGCATGACCTAGCCATGGACATATGGTCCAAGCTAGAGGAGAAGTTTGGTGGCACATCGGTGTCTAAACTTCGCGCCTTAACTATAAGATTTGATTCATACAAGAAACGTCCAGATCATTCCATGGGGAAACATCTGCGACATATGGCGAATCTTATCTCAGAGTTAAAGGATGCTGGTCATGTGCTCACTGATGAGCAACAAATCCAAGCAGTCATACGTTCCCTATCAAATAGGTGGGACCAAATGAAGATGCATCTCACTCACAATGAGAGCATCAAGAACTTCAGCGACGTTTCTAAGCACCTCGAGTTAGAGGAAGAGCGGCTTGCGGCCGCCAAGCCAAATGCAGAAGTGCACATGGTTGCTAGTTCCTCACACGGGGGAAAGAAACGGAAAGATCGTTCGAAGTTTACTAATGAACGTAATAAGCAACCTGAGTCTACTAAGAAACCCAAACATAAGGGTGGGCACAAGAAATGGCACAAGAAGAAAGACTTGAAGAAGATCAAGTGCTGCAAGTACAACAAGCTCGGTCACTATGCTCGTTCGTGTACGAGTGGAAGCGACGAGGTAACTTGTAATTATGCTAGTTACATATGTGTTTCTAGTTCAATATTTCTTGTGGAATCTAATCCATTTTGGATAATTGATTCAGGTGCCACCGACCACATAGCAAGGGACAGACGGTCCTTCGTGGAGTATCACCGGATACCCCAACTCCAAGGAACGAAGTGGATCTATGTAGGAAACAACACACGTGTTGAAGTGAAAGGCGTTGGGACTTGCAAGCTAGTCTTGGACAACGGCCGCACTCTCCTACTTCATGATGTTCTCTTCGCTCCAGATATTCGAAGGAATATAATATCTGTGGTCGTGTTAATGGGTCTTGGGTATAGCTGGTTTTTTCAAGATTGTAAAGTGGACTTATTTTGTAATAATTCCTTAAATTGGCACTGGGTATGTATTCAAAGGATTTATTGTATTAAGTACAATGTATGACTCTTCATTTTGTAATGAAAATTTCCTTGTTACAAATTCCTCGACTTATGAGTCTGATATAATTTGTTGGCACGCAAGGCTTGGTCATATTGGACCAACGCGTATGGATAGACTTGCCAAACGTGGCCTTCTATCCAATGTTTCAAAGGGTGATATGTCGACTTGCGAACATTGCCTTGTAGGGAAATCTTGTCGCAAGCCGTTTGGAACCGGCACAAGGGCCGAGGTTCCATTACAGCTCATCCATTCGGACATATGTGGTCCGATGAATGTCAAGACAAGGCACGGGAAGTCCTATTTCATCACTTTTATTGATGATTTCACCCGATTCGGACATATCTATTTGATATCCCACAAAAGTGAAGCATTAACCTGCTTTAAAAACTATATGAGTTTAGTGGAGAATCAATTAGATCGCAAGATTAAGGTCATGCGAACCGATAGGGGCGGTGAATATCAATCAACGAGTTTTAAGGAACTTTATGATGAAAAGGGCATAGTACATCAGGTAACTATGCCTTATACTCCTCAACAAAATGGTGTTACAGAAAGGAGAAATATGACTTTAATGGAAATGGTCCGTTCAATGATGGTGCAAGCTAACTTGCCAATCACCTTTTGGGGTGATGCATTATTGACGGCCGCTTTCATCTTGAACCGCGTACCCTCGAAATCAGTTAGCTCCACTCCTTATGAGTTGTGGAACCAAAGGTCTCCTGACTTAAACATTTTAAAACCTTGGGGATGTGCATCCTACGCACATATTTCCTCCCATAAGTATGTCAAACTTGGGCCACGGGGAAGGAAATGTATCTTTATACGATACGCAGAAAACTCCAAAGGTTATGTTTTCGTTGGTCAGGAAGACAATGAAGGTCTAATTGAATTTGAGTCGAGGGATGTCACTTTCTTGGAAAACGAGTTTCCAAGACAGGGCGAGATAAGTCAGGACTTATCTATATTTGAGATTAATGATCAAGAAGGATTACCTCATTCAAGTGGGAGAATTCTTGGTGAAGACGAAAATATGTTTCAAACTTCACCAATGAATGATACGAATGATGCTAATCCTATTCCATACGGGAATAATGATCCAAGTGGGAGCATTTCTAACGACATTTAAAGTGGGAGTGATATTAGAATTGATCTAAATTCGAGTCAACGAGGACTTGAAGAATCTCAAATACGACGTAGTAGTCGTACAAGGTTGGCTCCTCTAAGATTTGAGGATGAATTTCCGCAAACCTTTATGACTTTACTACAAGATGATGACGAGCCTGCTACTTTCAAACAGGCCGTATCATGCCCTGCGAAAGACAAATGGATGGAAGCGATGAAGGAAGAGTTGGAATCCATGAAAGTTAACCAAGTCTGGGACTTAGTTGACTTACCCAGAGGACGTAGAGCTATTGGGAACAAATGGGTTCTCAAGATCAAGCATAAGGCTGATGGCTCTACAGACAGATATAAAGCTCGTCTTGTCGCGAAAGGTTTTACGCAACAGGAAGGGATAGACTACGAAGAGACCTTCTCACCTGTTGTTCGTTTTACCTCGATTAGCATGATTCTGGCTATGGTAGCTTGCTTAGACCTCGAATTACATCAGATGGATGTAAAGACTGTCTTTCTCAATGGAGAATTGGACGAGGAGATCTATATGGAACAACCAACAAGGTTCGTAAAAGAAGGAAACAAACATAAGGTTTGTAAACTTCGTAAATCCATATATGGTCTTAAACAATCCTCGAGGCAATGGTATATACCATTTCAAGAAGTTGTCTTATCAAATGGTTTTACCATGCTTGATGAAGATAAATGTGTATATATCAAGAGGATTTAAAGCAAGTATGTTACTATGTCTCTATACGTAGATGACATTTTAATAGCCGGAAATGACAAGGGATTTGTGATGAATATCAAGGCTTGGCTTTCATCAGTTTTGAGATGAAAGACATGGGAGAAGCCGCATATATCCTTGGAGTTAAGATTTCAAGGAATCGTTCGAAGAAACTTCTTTCTCTTTCATAAGAGACTTATATAAAGAAGGTTCTAGAACGTTTTAATATGCAGGACTGTAAGTCCATTGATATTCCAATAAACATATGCGATAAGTTATGTCTGAAGATGTGTCCTAAGAACCAAAGGGAAAAGGAAATTATGGAAAAAGTTCCATATTCCAGTACAGTTGGTAGTCTTATGTACGCTATGATGTGTACAAGACCGGACATCTGTTTTGCCGTTGGAATGGTAAGTTGTTACCAATCCAATTCAGGGCAAACACACTGGAAAGCGGTTAAGAGGACAAATTTGCAAAAGATTATGATAAAACCAAGAAGGTAGACATAAGGTACATATCTACGCATGAGATGATAGCGGATCCGCTTACGAAGGCGATCCCCAGAGATGTGTTTTACAAACACTTATCATCTCAAGGATTGCGTAAGAGCTGAGTTGTACCAATGTAAATTCCCATGTCTGTAAATGATCAAATTTAATAAAAGAATAAGTTCTTTTCAACATTGCATATGAATTTTTTAAGAAATGTTTGTGTACATTTTTTGAAATCTCAGCTATACTTTCTAGTATGTCGGACAGATTAAGGTTGGCTCTCTCACATGAGCAACCGCCTTTATTCTATCAGACGGATAAAATAAAGATGAGACCTGTTTAAAGTCAAAATCGTCAGACGGACAATTTAGAGTCATGACTTAAATAAAATGGTCGTATGAAAGATCTGCATCATACGGATGTTTTCAAAAGATCTAAGAGGATTTTTGAAATCCTATCTGTCTTATGCGGGATGTGGGTCCAGAAGATTATTTGAGTAGTAAAAGGGACTTAAAGTCAGACATTGTGGTGTCTGGTTATCATCCTTACAACATCATTAAGACATACGCTCCCTGGGAAAAGAGTGATGTTGTAATACGTATTCATACTACGTATGCATTTTGACCATTGGGTTAGAATAGTAATTGTGTTTACTATTATGTGAGACCCAAAGACCACATGGGTCTTAACTCATTACACTTATGGACTCTAATTGGTTCCTTTAGATTTGACTGGGTGATTGCTATCTTAGCATGTTGCTTATGGACTATGGTCAATTCGGTCCGGCGGGGCATGTTAGAAAAGCAAGTCAAGTCAAGATCAAAAGGATCGCAAGAAGAGGAAGATTAATTTCATATTCACATTTGGACTTTAGAGATTCAAAGCTGGCCAGCCAATTGTAATCCAGATGGGATTCAATTGTTGAATATAAAGTATAAGAAATGTGAAGAAATAATCTAGGGTAAAGCATGCGTTGATCTACTCAACTTTGCACCTCGAGGAGTGTTGTGTATCTCTAACAAGTGCACAACAGCGGACTCTATGCGCATGACGGTCACACGGTTTATTTCTCGGTATGATAAACAGAAGAGTTAAAGTAAAAGATGTTTCCTTACAATCCCCTCAAGTGTGAGTGGGAGATGTTGGATATGGACGACATGAATACACCCATGAGGGGATGTATGAGGGTATACGGACCTCAGATGTCGCGTGCACGAAAGCGTGCGCGGAGGGAACCTTTTCTCGTGTGAAAAGGACCACTCGATAAGTGGAAAAAGCCACTCGATAAGTGGAAAAAGTCACTTTATAAGTGCATAAAGGCACTTGATAAGTGAATGAAGAAGAGGATAAATGAATGTGCTAATATAGGCTAATAAGCTTATATTTAGTTATTTCCTACAATAACTACCCCTAAAGCCTATAAATAGGACCCAAGGGTAAGGCATTCATACTACACTTTCCATGCCATAAGTTTGCAAAAGGCATCTTATGTTCTTCTTCTCCCTTCCATTAAAATCCTCTTCTAAATAGAGATTTAGACGGTGAAACTCTGCTTCGATCCTCCGTGACGAAGTATCGACCGTTGTGGCGAATCCAAGGGCAAAGTTCAGAGATTACGGTGCCGCGTACGCAAACGTAAGTCTCTACTTTATTATTCGATCCTAACGTCGTTGTTTTGACAGGATCCCACAGGAGCTGACGTGGCCACTTTTCATGGCACTCCGTCAATTGGTGGATGTGACATGCGACAACTGGAGCCCATGTCAGAGCGAGCCAGGTTCGAGCTACTGGGTGAAGCTCGCTCGATCTAACTCTGGGTCATTGAGTCCTTTGAGCCACTCACTGGTTCGTACGTCGAACTATCTGCAACACAGACATTCGTCAAAGGGGTCGGATCTGGGTTCCGACCCAAATCCCCTCCGATGCTTAAGTCAGTATGAGACTTAAGATTACTCGGGGCAGTCAAGATCGACCTAACGGGAGATCGTCTTGGTACTGTCTAACCGAGATTTTTAGAGGATGAAGTATAAGTGGAAAAGTAGAGAATAGAGTTGTCAAAGTATCTAGTATTCAGTACCTCTGAGTGTCCTTTAGTCATGTTGCTGTTTTGACTATTTATAAGTAGAGGTGCCCCTTTCGTATCGCTAGCAAATAAGGGCCCCCATTATGATATCACGATCATACCTGAAGGATAGGCATAAACGGTGTCCACTTACCCCACCATTAATGATCTCATTATTAACCATCTCATTAAGCTTCGGAAGCTCAACGGGCAAATTATGCCCTGACTTTGACTGGGCGGGCGATTAACCTCTCATGTGAGCCTCACAGGCTTGATGGGCCGTAATTTTGCCTTTGCGTGCTTCTTCACTTAGTTGGGGATATTTTTCTCCCCTTCGGGGGCCGGCCCATAGTTGTAACAGGTTCCCTCATATATATACTACACAACAAATCAATGGGCACAAGAGCCCAAAAGATACACACAAGAACTAAGAGAATACACAAGGACCCCAGGGTCATACACAGAAACCAAGAGTCATAACTATTTCCTAGACACATATTAAACTAAGCTAATAATTATCTTAACACCCCTCTCAAACTCAAGGTGTAACCTTGAGTTTGGAGAGGAATTGCAATGACTCGGAAGAAGATCCAAGAGATGGCAGCATCGGATGGCTGTGGTCCTGTGGAGTGCAAGATTCAGGGGTTAGAGAGTGCAGATGGCAAATGCCGCAGGAGGCCAAGGAGTGCTGCATGGGTCAAAGGTCGCAGGGGACTGAGGAGGTGCTACATGGGGTAGAGGCTACAGTAGGCAGATGCCGTGGGGGGCTGATGAGGTGCCGCAGAAGATAGAGGCTGCAGGGGCCGATGAGGTATCGATGAGGTGACGTAGGGGGCAGATGAGGTGCAGCTGGAGGCCGATGAGGTGTCACATGGGGCCAAGGCATAGTGTCGAACAGGTGGTAGGCCTGGAAGAAGAAGGTGCCACAATCCAAGCTGATTGGACGCAGCAGGCCGTCGGCGAGGAGGATCTCGTCGATGCAGAAGCTTAATGTTAGGGAGCAGCAGATCCATGGTGAAGGCTAAGCTACAGTCTGTGCTCGGTTTGCCTACAGCTTGGCATGATCGGTGGCGAGTTGGAGCTTGGTTTGGATGACGCAGTTGTGGGCTGTTGGTTGATTGTGATGGAATCCGATGGATCGTCCCCCCTCCCTTAAACGGGGGAGGGAGAGTTAGTACTGTGAAGTTGAGTTCGGATCAGAAGATCCCGGGCTCTGATACCATGCCAAATTGAGAAGAAGAAAATGATTTGTATTTCTTGATCATGGATACATTGATTTTCCTCATATAAATACTACACAACACTTCATTGGGCACAAGAGTCCAAGAGATACACACGAGAACCAAGAGACTACAAAAGGACCAAAGGGGTCATACACACGAATCCAAGAGTCATAACTACTTCCCAGACACACATTAAACTAAGCTAATAATTATTAGAACATAGAACTCCACCTTTTAACTCTAAACGTTTGGACCTGATATGGTTTTAACCCAAGTTATGTTTTCAACCGTCTTACTGATCGAGAGGCCCAATTTTGTCTTAACAAGAAATCTTTGCAGCGGTGTGAGAAAAACAAACTTGTCATAAAGAGAGAATGAATTCTTTGTACGTCCGAATCACAAGGAACCTTTGAAAATTGTTGTAATATATGAATCATTGTAACTTCGTGCATTGCGAACCCGAGTCATTATGTGTTAATTTGGCTGCTTCCATTTTTAAATCGAAAATCCCTTTGCATGTGGTCGATGGGGATGTTCGAACCATAACCATCCATAACAAAATGACAGTTTATGCCATTAAAGCTAAGCTCGATTAGCAACATAAAATAATAGATCCTAATAATCTGAATGAGAGAAGCAAATAAATTAAAAGGGGATTTGATGCTTGACGACAGGTCGTAAGAATGGCTGGAGGAAATAACAAGCAAAATGCGTCTATTTATTAAAAGAATGACAATGGAGTATATTGATTGTGGATACGGTTTCTTTTCACCGCATCCTTTCTTCTTCTTTCTGATGACGCAAAAACAAAGATGGAAGTGATTCTTTGAGAATCATTCTCAACTGCGGAAAATAATGCATTCATTGCAACTATTTGATCCATACTCAAATGAGTTTGTAATCAGTTTAAAAGTATGGATCAAATTCATCGGTTCGAATTGCCTATGGGGTGACTCAGAGTGGAGTCCTTACGATCCATGTTAGGTGAACCATTCCTAAAGGAGCTTTTCATGCACGCATGGACACACAGAAAAAATTGAGTATCATAACATCAAAAACAATATCCCTTCTAGGAGTAGGGATGGTAATGGGCACGTCCAAAACCTGATTGGGCTTCCAATTGGGCATGCCACATTGCCATTCCTACTAATCCTTCATTAGTTCTATCATAGAAGCTTGCAGGCTTGGCGACCCATGGGTCGGGCGCCTGCGGATGCGGGTCCTGACCCACAATGCCCTTAATGGGCCTTTCAACATTGTTTTGGCTCTATTTTGTGTGTTTGGAGTCCTTTTTGGACGCGGTTTGAATCTGCGTTTAGACGGGGACGATCCCGTCATTTAGGTAACTCTTTCCACATGTTTATTATATTAAATATGCACGTAAAAATTTTACGACACATTTAATTCACTTTGCATCATATGCAAAATTCCCACATCTAATGTTAAAAATCCATTTGCATCAAATACAAATGAACTGAGGGCATACATCTCTCAACATCTCCCACTTGCACTCAGGGTCATTTATCCCGAGTCCATAAGATAAGTGCAAACTCTTTGCAGTTTTCTGTCTCTTGCATCAAATGCATTTTCTCCCAAATATCTACCTATTACTTGACGAAGGTCTCACTCTGTGTGAGACCCTACAGCCTGACCCAACTACAGGTGGGGCTCGAAACCCCAGATAGCAGTGACCACGAGCAGTAGGTGTTGTTCCTGTTTTGGTATCATATTTATATGTTTAACTCATCGACATGAGTATTGTCGGGACCACCCACACCGTGTCCATGATGAATACCGCAGTTTTAGTCTATTCGTCAAAACTATACCGATTAGTCAAGCCTAAGGTATGGTCAACTGTCAACCCTACTAGCTTGAACTTGGTTAGTCTCCATCGATCTTTAGTCAAATAATGTTGGACTTCTTCCAACATACTCTGGCCAGAGTTTTCACTAAAGATCGAACTAACACTGCGACACTAACTCCCCATTGACGGGAGAGACGAATCCTATATTGGTCATTTCTCTCCTTGCACGTTTGAAGTGTCACCCAATCAAAAGGCCTTTCAACGGGGCTTTCTCGATGCTAGATCAGTGATCTAAGTAACATGTTCATGCACAGGTTCGTACAATGACCTCAAGTCAAAAGACTAACTTGCCTATCATCACTAAGAGTTATCATTGATAGATAGGTTAATATTAATCATATGATAACTCTCGTTGCGTCGTTCAGTGAACTCATTCTCTAATGAGCACATGTGTCTCGTCTTCGACTTCGCCAAGTCGAACGACCATGAGATCATCGTCACCACTCCATGGTGAAGACTAAGACACACTGGTCTATCTGATTTGTCGATATCCATTTCTCGAAACATCTACGACCATAAACGTTTTTAGACATATGATACTAACGGGCAAGCACTTCTCCATGACCGAGATCTCCATCTTGATACATGTTTGACATTGCATTAAGTCTCAGGACTTTACTTAAGTTTTAATGATGACGTCATTATTATTAACGTAGGTAAATTATTACCAAACAGCTTACTATTAATTCGAACAAGATGTTTGTACACATACATAGTGATAAATTGCCACGAGGGCATACCTATCTCGCTACTTCTCCCGCTTGCACTCAGGCCCATTTATCTCAGTACCTCATACCGCATTTACACATAAGTCTTTCTAGACTTCATGTGGTAGAGCCTTCGTAAGTGGAACTGCTAATCCGTCTACAGTATAGACTTAAGGGGTTTCTATGTTCATTTTAGACCACGCATTTGAATATCATCCAAATAATTCCATTGGTCCCTTGGAATCTATAATATATGTCTTGCCTGGATCTCATCCAGCTCATCATACCTTATGAGAATAATCCAAATTAGTTATTGGACATTTAGACGGTTCATAATCATTTCTGATAAAGTGTCAAACTCTTTGACCACTTTGTCAAAATATATGTTCTGGCTCCTTGATGCCTCGCTTGCCTTTTATTCCACGCCCACTGACCTTGAAAACTTTATAAGTTTGTTCTTCTAAATCATATTTAGAAAACAAACATATTCCAGTATTCATGGTCATCATCATAAGCATTTACATCGAGTCTGATCCGAACAGATCTGTACACATCATCTGGCGAGAAAGTCTCATCATAATCCGTTTATAGGAGTTAGGATGATAACCTGTCTCAACCAACATAAGTTGTACTTCATTATTTTCCTTCTGCACCAATCTTCTGTCTTGAAAATTCACTTGTAGCTAAAAATAAACACTTCCTTTGGGTACATCTTCTAATGTCCATACCTTATTTACACGCAAGGACCTTTTTTGGATTGCATCAAGTTATTAATCAGCGTCCCTATTTCAAATGGTATCCTGGAAGTTGACTAGGCCATCATCAACTATAATGTCTTACTCGACTTTTCGTCTCACGAGACTCGAGTAATCCTTTAACTTCATATCGATTAATTTAAAGAATATCATTTTAGTAAGGTCCTCACAGAACCTTATCAAGAACTTAGGCATTATTGTCTTGGGCTTGACCCATAAGGAGGATTGTAACTCAGAGTCACTTGTCATGTATCGTATTATGTCTAATAGAATGCGATTCATGCTCCCCAACACACCAATGTGTTAAGAGACTTGACCTGAGAGAAAATCACATTTTCTTTTAATTACGCAAGAATTATATGCTAAGTATTCGACTCTTCGATCTGATCGAAGCAATTCAAATTCTTCTGTTATTGTGTACTCTATTTTATCAGACTTGTGTTTCATCAAGAACACGTGTCATAATAAAATAAGTATAACATATCTGCGCTAATTTAGACTTGGGTCTTAATACATCCGTATGTACGAGACTACGAGTTCTCCAACTCATTCTTCTACTGTCTTACAGAAGGTGTTTGGCCATCATACCTTTGAGACAAGACTTACAAGTGTCTTTCGACTCATAATACGAGAGATCAAAACTCTCTTTATGTGACTTGTCAAGCGTGTTCTCATTAATATGGTCTAGTCTATTTTGCCATAGAGAAAGTTTCTATAACTTGCGTATTCATGTATTAATTTTTAATACAATATTGTTATACAAAACATTCACACCGAAACATTGCTTCAGAAGCACAGCGACGACATTCGCCAAAGTGTGTTCTCCTTCTGTACAACAATTATCCTGAAATCGTGACATCAAATGTCATATTTTCAGTTCCTCCTATTTTTGCATTTTCTTATCATAGTCAAAACTTTCTTTCTCAACCCACTTTCCTCAATGCCTTCTCCGTTCTAAATCACATTTAGACAATACTTTCCCAACAAAAATTATTAGTTGTCAAGCACCTCACGTATCCAAACACTTGAGCTTCACAACCTTGAGTTGACTCAACAAGTTGCTTGACTCAAGATCTGATTTGGATACATGATCTTGCACTGCTCGTGCACTCATTTTCGAGTCAAACAGTTTGATCGAAGTTTCGAATCTTGCGAATGGAAACTGTTTTCCATACAAAAATTTTTCTGAAGAAACTTACTTTGAACATCAGTATGTTCAAGTTGCCCCTTATAGAGGCAAGTGACAGGTAGCGTGCTTTTATTTTGTTGGACACAAAGCTCAAGGAAATCATTGTCCGTAAGCTTATGCTAGGAAGGACAGTTTAAGGTCAGTGAGAACCTGGTTTAGACTATCAAACTTGGTTTTGAGTAGATATTCCTTAAACAATCATCTTGACCAGTTTATATATATATATATATATATATATATATATATATATATATATATATATGATATTATAACTTGGATTCCATCAGGTATAAAACAGAACTTCCCTAGTTTAGCATATGTTCAATGATTTTTAAATATAGTTAAATTGGATTTTATTCAACTATACCCTCCCGCTATTTTTGCGACCATCTTAAGCCATATAAATGAACGAATAATAATATTTAGTGGGAAAGAGACTCAACTATCCTAGGTCTCACAACCTTGAGTTGACTCAATAAGTTGTTTAACTATGCGATCGGTAAATGACTCTTCATCGATCACATCGTATGTGATTCCCTTATAGGTTTTTACCCTTAGTCACTTATACCTTGAGTTGGCTCAACAAATCATAAAGACTATACTAGTCAGACCATTACTTTCTTGTCCAATCATAACTTACACCGGCACTCAGTTTGTTCACGACGCGATTGTTTGGGTTAAGTCGAACTACATCACATGTTTAATGGAATTGGTTCCCAAAAGATAGTTATGTTACAGCTTGAGTTGACTCAACAACTATAACATGAAATCCCTGGTTTCCAAAATCCAAAAGCAAGGAGGGCTACGACTAACCTTGAAGAAGTTTTTTAACGTAATTGACTAGATGTAATCAACAGTTTCACTTAATCATAATTCGCATCCTTGCGGTCCAACGGAACACGGCTAGTGATTTGGCTAGGCCAGGATCACTATCCCCAGTCTAGCTAGGGTGATCCACAATACTAGTAAAAAATACTAGACCGGGTCATGGTCCATTAAAGGATAATAATTATTCATATGTGTGCCATCGACTTGAAATGGCTTTATTAAAACTAGGTAATCCTATCAACTCGTTGAATCCTAAAATTCGAAATTATTAGGATTGGTTAATAACGTTTATTAATGTCCTTATCAACTAGAAGGAATGAATTTCAGGGTGATATCCTAATCATGTATTAGACATTTAAACAAGTTTAAATCATAGGATGTCCATCAAAAAATATCTTATAATTTTCTGAAACTTTTAATGGCTAACCTAATAGTTCTTCTTGTATTATCACATAGTTATCAATAGGGGTGTGCACGGGTACAGGGTACCTAGATACCCGATCGGAACCTACCCTAACGGGTAGGTTCTGGGTAGATAGTTATCGGTTCCGGGTAGGTTCCGGGTAGGAAAATTTGGAACCGACGGGTATCGGGTCCGGTTCCGGTTCCCGTCTATAGAAAACGGGTACCCAGAACCGGAACCAATATATATATATATAATTTTTTATTATAATATTAAGGATCAAAATATATAAGAGTGATCCACCCTGGCTATATCTAAATTGAACTTATAATATTAGTGAGTACAACTTGCGTCCTGCAGTTTTGAGCAACGTGTAAGTTCATTAAACAATGCATTTGCATCAAAGATCATATTGTTCTCTTATGCGTTCAAAAGAGCAGTATAGGTAAACGTGAATCATTCTTCCATATGTTTAGCTTTATCTAGTAGAAATGACTGGTCAGTATGCATTTATCACCGAAGAAAGAGACTAGAGACAATATTTTACTTCCAGATTGATTTTTATTCATGTGTATTTGAGATAATTGTCATGCACAGATCATTTGGAAATCATTGTTCGTAATGCCTCACAAATTAGATTTTTTTACAGGGTACCCGGAACCTACCCGGAACCATAGGGTCCGGGTAGGGTCTGGGTATATGGTTTAACTGGGTAGGTTCCGGGTCCAAATTTTAGGAACCGGTCCCTTACCGGGTAGGGTCCGGGTAACATGAAAAAAACAGGGTACCCGGACCCGCACACGCCTAGTTATCAAGAAATATTATATAACCATTAAAAATTATCAACTAAACATTTTAGCATGATAACATAGCAACTAAAATTATCTCATAAATCTTTTTGCTAAACCTGCAACCTAAAATTTATCCAATAAGTTTAAGTTACATTAATGATTAATTATCATCATATGATAATTAAGATCTAATTTTAAAATTATCAAATGATTTTAAAATTAAATCTAATTTTCAGAAACAATTTTCAAAAATAAAAACATTACTTGGGAACGATTATTTTAATAGTTTAAATCATAACATCCAACTCATGGAGAAACATGTGGTATCACATACATTTTATAATTGCAACACATAGATCATGTAGACATTGCTCTGATACCACTTGAGGGTTTTCTAGGTTCTTAGGGCAATAAAATCGACGTCCGGTCTAAGTCGGACAAACGACGAGATCAAACAAGCAGCGAAAAAATGGTACTTAAATCAGTTTTAAGTTTAAGCCCTAAAGAAACAACCCTAGCCAAGATTTCTACTATCCCGGGGTTGGGTCTGACCAACCCCCAAGGATAGATCTATCTAATATTTGCAATTATAAACGCATGAATATTTAAACTACATACCTTTCACTTCATTTCCGCAGAATACGAAGCTTCGTTTTCAGCAACGTTTCTTTGGCCCCGCGCTGCTCATCCCGAGTCGAACCGCGTCCCGAGCCACACCTCGTCCCGAGTCGAACCGCTTTCCGAGCCGCATCGCATCTCGAGGGGAGCAACACCCTTGTCACAGAGCCAACAACGCGTCAAAGAAAGTTTCACCTTGAGTAAATCATCAGTCAAGACTTCGGATCTGATCCGAACTCCTTCGTAGCTTTGCTAAATCCTGATCAGGAGCAAGGAAGAATTTAGAGAGAAAGAGAGAATATTTTCTTTAAGCTCAGATTCGGGCTTGCTCACGTTTAATGGAGCTACTCAGATCTGGAGCTTGGAACAAGTTTCAAGGAGGCTTGGCCCCTATTTATATAGGCGGCTGACCCCTCCCCTTTCTACATATCTGATGTGGGGCTAAAAATTAGAGGGGAAAAATCAATTTAAAGTTGGCCTTTCACAAAGGCCAATCTTTAGTGAATTTTTCCTCTCTCACTGTTGAGCTCCAAGAACGATGTCACACATCGTTGCGAAGAGGGTTGAACGGTGAACGTGTAAGAAAAAACGGGGACTCATTCCGAGTTCGTTTGACCCTTCAAACGATATCCCAAACATGACCCAAAACAAGCTTTTAGCTAAAAATGCACCCGCCAGAAGATAGGCACGAAGCCCTAGGCCGTGGGGCCCCCACGCGGGCCCCACGCACTCTGCGCGCGCTGCCTGTGCCCGCGCAAGGCACATGCACATGCACGCGGGCGGGCCCCGCCTGGCTGGCGCGGGTGTGCACCCGCCCGCCTTGCAAGCTGGGCAGCCCGCGGGTTGGGCGCCAGAGGGTGCGGAACCCGACCTGTAATGCCCTTAATTGGCCTTTTTCAACATTATTTTGGCTCTATTTTGTGTGTTTGGAGTCTGTTTTTGACGTGGTTTGAACCTATGTTTAGACCAGGATGATCCTGTCATCCAGGACCCCAGGTAACCCTTTTCACATGTTTATTATATTAAATATGCATGCAAATATTTTACTGCACATTTAATTCCCTTTGCATCATATGCAAAATTTCCACATCTAATGTTAAAAATCCATTTGCATCAAATACAACTGAACTGAGGGCATACATCCATCAACAGGAACCTCATGTATCTATAGGCCTCTTGGGTCTTTTCAGTGACGTTGGGAGGATAACATTCACCAATTATAGTGCCATGATCTTTCCCATTTAATATGGGTAACTGTAGCGCACGTTCCTGCTATTTATGAGCTCAACTTCAATCCCACATTCGATTGGTGGGAGTGCTACAGGCAACCGGTAGGTGGGCCTTGACTGAGTCAGTATCAGGCTTCTCTCGTGGGCTTTACGGGCCTTAGTCGCTCATTGAACGAGTCTCCTCGAGTGCCGGCCCAATGACTCAACAATGGCCCCCGTCGTTCGACCTCGGACAGTTTATCTGGTGGGGTTAAGCGACGTTACATCGCATTAATGGGGCGGGTCAGTCGAGGAATTAATTTTCAAGTTCTAGGCACCAAAACGCCTGCTTTGCTGATTTGGATGATTCACCGGTTCGAAATCCAAGATGCCAAGGTCCCCGGATCTTCGATATGTGTTTCATCATGCCGCAGTTGTCTAGTCGATATAAGACGGTTCCAGAGCTGAAATTTGAAGCTATCATCTTCATCGTTCTTGATTCAGATTTCCTCCAAAATGGCTTCAAAATTCGTCCCTGCTTCCAGAAGGAACTTAGCTCCTGCTGCGTGGAACAACCAAGAGGGAGTCATGGAGCCCAGTCTGATTGCCGACTAGAGAGCCAAAGTCGGAGCCGATCAGATCCCCGAACTTTAGAGAAAATATGTCCGGCTCCGACTATCAGATCCAGTTACCAGGGAGGGACAAAAGGGTTCATTGTTTTGGCGACTGGGAAGTTGGGGTTTACATCAAATCCTTCAAACGAGGGCTTCGATTCCCTATTCATCCTTTCATGCGCTACTTTCTAAGCACCTTGAACCTTTCTCTTTGCCAGTTGATGCTAAACGCCATATGTGCATTGGTTGGTTTCATTGCTCTGTGCGTGATGAAGAAAGTTGAACCGTCACTGGGATTGTTCAATTACTTTTTCTCGATTCCTTCCCTCAAGAACCCGTGCTGGTACATGGTAACAACCCGCCGAGGAAGGAAGCTATTTGATGATCTCCCTTCCTCAAATTCCAACTAGAAAGAGGATTTCGTGTTTGTGGTCTTTCACGGTGAGGCGAGCTTTTGCACCGGATGGGATGTTCCCGACTTTGATCTTGTTGAGGACAAGCCTTTGTCCGGAGCAGAGAAGGAAGCTGCCGATGCATTGTTGAGCCTGCCGGAGAACATAAGGAAGATGAAGTGGTTGTGGTTCGACTTGATGCTGTGCTAGACCATATGGACAAATGGTCGGTTTAATCGTACCCATCAACTGTTCGATCTTCGTTCTCTACATGTTTCTCTTCTGCAGGTATGGTTGGTATAGAATACCAAGTGGACTCCGCACTGAGGGAAGGGGTCAAAGCTTCTATCAGAGAAGCCAAGGAGATAGAGCATGTTATCTCCTCGAGTGCCTTCTATGGAGGAAGGAGCGGCTCGATCCTTAGAGGAAATGATGATTGTCGCTCATGGGGCTCCTTAGCCGATTCGTCTCCAGCGGGAGAAAAAGAAGAAGTGCCCCCAATCGAATTTGAGATGGTTGTAGTTGAGGTGAATAAGAAAAGTTGGCAACTTTGCCTTAGTGGCTCAGAGCCATCTGGGTCAACTGACGACGGGGATCGGCCTGGGCCTTCGGATGGAAGTCAACTGCTTGGCGAGACTCACATTCCCAAGCAGGAACAAGGAACCCTTCTAGCGAGAGATTTAGGGGAGACCCGGGCCCCTCTGGAGCCCCTTCTACATCAAGATTCCTGGCCTTCGGGGCCTGTTCCATCCAGTGTCTTTGGCCGAGGATATTCTCGATGAATTCAGACCAATTTTGTTGGAGAGTCGATCGCCTCATGCTCCATTTGATTTTCCCGAGGAGGAGGTCGTTCAAATGGAATTTCCACTAAAGAGAGATGATTCTGCTCTTCTGGAGTGCGGGACTGCCTTTCGGATAGCCAAAAACGCGACCCTTCCACGGGATAGGGCCGTTCTGGAGAGGGCCAATTATGAGAGGCTTGCTTCGATAGCTGTCCATGCAAACGTCCAGGTAAAAACTGTACAAGTCTTCATTGATTATGCAGGCGTGGATGTTGACCATCATGCCTTGTATACAGGCTCTCGTAGCCAATGCTGTGCTGCGTCGACGTGCACTGGTGGTGGCTAATCATGAAGTCACACTGGGAGTTGTTAAGATGGCCATGGAGAAGTCGCAGGCAGAGCTAAATAGAGTGGCCCTTCAGTGCAAACTGAGACGAAACCGGGTACTCGAGCTTGAGCACGAGTTAAGCGAGTCCTGTAAGAAATAAGCTGCACAAGCCACCTCGAGGGAGCTAGCGGAAAAAGCTCTACTGGAGGAGAAAGCCAAGTGGGAAGTCTGGGAGAATGAGCTCCTCACTCGACTTGCCGACAGCTTTCAGGCTATAGCGGAGAGGACGGTCTAGGAATACAAGGATTCATTCCCCTATTTTCGACGAGTTATACACGCAAGGCTACGAACCTGTCGATCAGAAGTGAAGGACCGATTCCCTGCCATCATCGCTGAGATCGACCAGATCCCTGTGCTGTTCCCGGATATTGATGACGATGATCTGAGTAAGGACACGGGGGAGGCCGCTCCTACCAGTGAAGTCGTTATTACATCCGGTAACGATGCGGGAGCTGGTGCTCCGGGAGATCAAGAGCGTGTTGCTGCGCTTGAGGGAGACCAATGGCCTAGCGACTCGTTGCGGAATCTTGACGCTCTTCTTACCTCACCAGTAATTTCAAATGTATAGGGGGTGATTGAGGTATAAACGAGGACAATTTTGTAATATATGCGCCAAAAAAATTGGCTTGTATCTCTTTGTTTGTCGTCACTCATACCGTGTGGTTGTAATGCCTGATGGCCCCTTTTGATCAGTTAATCCCTTGCTCATGATGGTCAGGGTTAAGCCGTTGAACCATGTCAAAAATATACCACTTTGTTCACTGGGGAGGGAGTAGTCCCCTCGAGTTGCGTCTGACAGCGCGAGTGGGTCGTTCAGTGGCGAGGGATTAGCCATTCGACTTACGACGGATCGTTCAGTAGAGAGGGGGTGGCCCCTTCGACTTACGGCTGACGACACGAGAGGTTCGTTCAGTGGTGAGGGGGTGGCCCCTTCGACTTACGGCTGACGACACGAGAGGGTCGTTCAGTGGCGACGGGGTGGCCCCTTCGACTTACGGCTGACGACACGAGAGGGTCGTTCAGTGGCGACAGGGTGGCCCCTTCGACTTACGACTGACGACACGGTAGGGTCTTTCGGTGGCAAGGTGGTGACCCCTTAGACTTACGGTTGACGACACGGGGAGGTCGTTTGGTGGCGAGGGGGCAGCCCCTTTGACTTACAGCTGACAACATGGGGGGTCGTTCAGTGGTGAAGTGGGGCCCCTTCGACTTATGGCTGACGACACGAGAGAGTCGTTCAGTGGCGAGGGGGTGGCCCCTTCGAATTACGACTGACGACACAAGAGGGTCGTTCAGTGGCGAAGGGGCGACCCCTTCGACTTACGGCCGACTACACGAGAGGGTTGTTCAGTGGGGAGGGGGCGGCCCCTTCGACTTACGACTGACGACACAGGAGGGTCGTTCAGTAGGGAGGGGCGGCCCCTTTGACTTATGGCTGACAAAACGGGATGGACTTTCAATGGGGAGGGGCGGCCCCTTCCACTTACGGCCGACGACACGGGAGGGTCGTTCAGTGGCGAGGAGGTGGACCCTTCGACTTACGGCCGACGACACTGGAGGTACGTTTAGTGGCGAGGGGGTGACCCCTTCGACTTACGGCCGACAACACGGGATGGTTGTTTAGTGGCAAGGGGTTGACCACTTTGACTTACGGCTGACGACACGGGAGGATCATTCAGTGGCGAATGGGTGACCCCTTGGACTTATGGCTGACGACACGGGAGGGTCGTTCAGTGGCAAAGGGGTGGCCCATTCGACTTACTGTTGACGACATGGGAGGGTCATTCAGTGGCGAAGGGGGCCCCTTCGACTTACGGCTGATGACATGGGAGGGTCGTTTAGTGGCGAGGGGCGGCCCCTTCGACTTACGGCTGACGACACGAGATGGTCGTTTAATGGCGAGGGGGTGACCCCTTCGACCTACGGCCGACGACACGAGAGGGTCGTTTAGTGGCGAAGGAGTGACCCCTTCGACTTACAGCTGACGGCATGGTAAGGTCGTACAGTGGCCAAGGGGTGGCCCCTTCCACTTACAGCTGACAACACGGGAGGGTCGTTCAGTGGCGAGGGGGCGGCCCCTTCGACTTACGGCTGATCGCCGACGACATGAGAGGGTCGTTCAGTGGCGAGGGGGCGGCCCCTTCGACTTATGGCTGACGACACGAGAGGGTCGTTCAGTGGCGAGGGGGCGACCCCTTCGATTTACGGCTGACGACACGGAAGGGTCGTTCATGGGCAAGGGGGCGGCCCCTTCGACTTACGGTTGACGACATGAGAGGGTCATTCAGGGGCGAGGGGGCGGCCCCTTCGACCTACGGCTGACGACACGGAAGGGTCGTTTCAGGGGCGAGGGGGCGGCCCCTTCGACTTACGACTGACGACACATAAGGGTTGTTCAGGGGTGAGTGGGCGGCCCTTTCGACTTACGGCTGACGACACGAGAGAGTCGTTCAGTGGCGAAAGGGTGGCCCCTTCGACTTACGACTGATGACTGTCTCAAGTGCACATGAGTTTTCATCAATATAATTTGTTTCATGATTGCGTCCCATCGAGATTCCCCTAAGGATCGGATCCTTGTGACGAGGATTTTGATGGGGTAATTTTCATAAAATTCATAAATGCGTTATCAAAGAAAGTTATTTCGAAAAGAAAGCAGAATTGTATGTGATGAAAAAAATGTTTTATTGAAGAAAGAAAAAAGCGTACATACATTTCCGAATCTCGTCAGGGATTACTTTTGTTCCACGTTTTTAATTTAACCTTGAGCTTAGTAGCTCACTAGTCTATCACCTTAGTGATAGTCGACCTCGTCGCCTTACCCTTCTGCTTCGATGGCCCCTCCTTGCTTGGTTGATTGCTGATCGGGTTCTTGGTGTGCCCGCGCTTGACCAGTGCGTCGATTTCTTTCTTGAGCGTCCAGCAAGCGTTAGTGTCATGCCTATAGTCGTTGTGATATTTGCAGAACTTGAGGTCATCTCTTTTCTCATATATGCCTTTCTTGGATGATTCATGGATCAGTTCTTGTCGTTGGGCATAAGCTAGGACCTCCGTCTTGGGCGCGTTTAGTCCTGCGTATGTTGGACGGTCCTTGCTCTGAGGGCTCCTCTCTCTCGGTCTCTTGTCCCGATATTCCTGGCGAGGGGTTCCTTATATCGGCTTTTCCCGCCTGGTGTCTCTACGACGGGTGGGGGTGCCTGTTCTAGTAGCTTCAGTTGGTTCTCCCGCTTCTTCAGAGATTGAGAACCAATCTATTATATTGAACATCTCCATGAGGCTGCTAGGTGGAAACTAGTGGAGGGCCCTCCGCACGTGTTTGTCCCGCACTGCTTGAGTGAAAGCCATAATGATAGTCACATCCGATGTGTCCTCTACTCCGAGCCTTTCGTCGTTGAATCGCTGGACGAAGGCTTGGGTTGGCTACTTATCCTTCTGTAATGACCCTAGTGCCTATATACCTAGGGTATGTCTATTGATGTATGTGTGCATAGTAGTAGTACTCGTATACTGGTATATATTGATATGTGTATATAGTACTTGCTGTAGTGTATATAGTTAGATAGTGATGGATGCTTATTTGATTGGCCATGGTTGATTTATGAGTCATGATATGTTTATATGAATACTTATTGAATGTGTATATGAGGTGTATGTACATGGTTGAAGTTGGTGTGTGCATATAGTAATCTGTTGTGTGCCCAGTAATTCACTGCGTGTATGGCTATATAATTGTATGACTCATGACTTGGATATATTATTGGATGCTAATGGTGTATATGAGGTGGTAATGTGAATGGTATTATCGGATTTATTATGTATTGTGTTATTTGAGATGATGGGTGTGTAGAGTAAAATGTACTTTCGCTATTATTTTTAATAAGAACTATTTTGAGAAAAATTATTTTATGAAGAATATTTTATGGAGATTATTATTATTATTATTATTATTATTATTATTATTATTATTATTATTCTCATGTGGATGGCATTGTGGTTGATGTTGTTATTGTTATTAGTTTTAGCATTTTTATTATTGTTGGTTTTGAAGTTGATTGTTATTGTTATTAATATTGATTGGGGCTTTAGCTAATTTTAGTAGCTAGAGTTGGTTGGTTGGGCTTTGTTATTGGGCTTGAGTTATTAGAAAGAGAGAAGGAGAATGAGGATGGCATACTTGTAATTATTTATAAGTTGAAGGGTAGATGAGTAAGGTATTTGGGTCTTTTTAGCTTGCATGACATCTTCTAGCCCTTTTGACCTTTGACCCTTAAGAGTTAAGTAATAATTAGTGAGTGTATGTGTGTATAGTAATTGTTTCATTATTAATTTAGTTAAGGTGTGCGCATAAGGGAAAGATGTGTGTAGAAGAGAGGAGATGAGTAGATTTTTCTAGTTCTCTTTAATTGCCATTATCTCTCTCTCTCTCTCTCTCTCTCTCTCTCTCTCTCTCTCTCTCTCTCTCTCTATTTTTCTCTCATCTCATTCTCTCTCTCTTGCCGAATCTCTCCCCTCTCCTTTCTCTTTTGTTCTTTCCAAGTTTACATGCTAATTATGGTAATTAAGATGAAGGATGAAGAAAAAGGAAAGATGGATTTTAAGGGGAGAATTAAAGGGATGATTTCAATGATTTAATGGGACAATTTAAAGGCATGAGATGGCCTCCTTATTTGGTAGGAAAACCAACTCCCCTTAGTATGTTAATTGCATGGTAATTTTTAGTATCAATTCTCATCTTTGTGTAGGATTTCATATCCAAGTTTAATGTTAGCATCATTATCATTTGGTGATGTTCAAATTAGTTTCTTGTTAAATTGATATGGATTATTGATCAAGATATTATCCTTATTGGGAATCCATGAAAGAGATGACATCTTTATAAGTTAGCCCACTCCCTTTGTTGAATTCAATGGGAAAGTTGTAATCTTTGTTGAACTATTTGCAAGTTGGTCTCTTTTTATGCAAGTTATTGTTTTTATCAAAATTCCATACTCAAGATGATATTGTGATGATGTAGCCTTGTTGTATGTCCCTTTATTAAGAACTCATATGTAAAATTAGCATTTTGATAGAGTTTCATGTGTTTGGCTAAAGTTAGTGTCTTTTACAAGAAAGGTTGCATTTTTGTACTAGCTCCCTAGCCAAAGTTCTTAATGGACTTCTCACCTTTAATATAACCCAACTTGCATGATAATTGGACTCATGTGGCATGATAGCATGTTCATGTTCAAATTCATGATTGGCCTTCATGTAGCTTATTCTTGCATTGTTGTTTAGGTTAACACTACCTACATGTTACAATAGGCCCTTGATATGGGAAATTCTCTAAATATTTACTACTGTTTTTAATGCTTGCATGTTGGTTACTAAACTTTCTAAAACTTATATCAAATGGTGCTAATGTTGTTAATGCTTGCATTTTGTGTAATTTTGGTTAAGACTAGTAGACTTTTAATATTGCAAACTTGATGTAGAGGTAGAATGTGTTAAGCATTAATTCTTGTTGCATGGAAGGATATGCTACATGCCATTTTTATTCCATAATGACACTCTATGGAATGGTTCATGGTTCTAATGTTACATAATAAGGCCCATGTTACATGTAGTCCCAAGATGAGAATAAGGCCATGTTACATACTAATCTAGTAACATGAAATTTTAGTTGGCACCACTCTTGTTGCATGTAACTACCAAGTTTGCATATAAATCCAAGTTGCATTTTAACTTGCATTCGTTTCAAGGTGAAATCTAGTTGCAATTTAATTTCTTAGTGCATTTTAATTCAACTCGCATTTGGGTTCATTTTTGGTTGCATTATCATTCAAGCGGTGGAATTTGTTATGTCTTACTAACTTGGTGGCAATTTGATCACTCCTTATTTTACACCTTTTTTCCGCATGTTTGCATGCCATTTGGATCGCCCAAATCATGTTTTTCACGATATATCGACGATATTGCGATGCTTTTCACGATTTGTTGTTTTTGTCGCATTTCAGGTGATTTGGCGCGATTTGGAGTGATCCCGAGATGCGCTTACTCTAGACGGTCACCAACGACCTCCCCGAGGGGTATTTTGCTGTTGGAGAGGAGCGGAAGAAGAATGGACGTCGCAGGAGCGACGAGGAGGCCAAAACAAGCAGATTGGGCATTCTTTGTGTCCCACTCGGCCGAGTGGAGGAGCCACTCGGCCGACCAGCGAGACACTGCTCGGCCGACCAGTTCAGACACGAGTTACCTGTGCACTCGGCCGAGCACAGAAGACCCACTCGGCCGAGTGACGATACCACGTCCGCCCGAGTGGCGCCCAGACGAAGCCCTTCCAAAACATCGAAGTTTCTGTTTTTCGGCTGCCTGAACTTCAGAAGACCCACTCGGCCGAGTGGAGAATCCCGTCCGCCCGAGTGCAGTGAAGTCATCGGCCAAGTGACGACAACTCACTCGGCCGAGCCGCCTCCGAACTGAAGACCCCTGAAAGCCCCGACTTTCTGGAAAATTGCAGGGTTTTCACTCGGCCGAGCGACTTTTGTCACTCGGCCAAGTGCGATGCGCTGCCTGTAGCGAAAACTGTGGAAAACAGGCTGTGCAGGGGTATTTTGGTCACGATTTTTGGACGATTTTTGGGGCTATTTAAGCCCTGTTTTTACCCTAGTTTGGAGAGCCATCTCTTAGATTTTTTGCAGCTTTTTAGATTACTTTTTAGCTTTATTATTATGATTGGAGAAGAGGAAAAACTTGGATTTTTGTTGGATTAAATTGAAGGATTCCATTGGTTTGCATCTCTCTTCCCTAAAAATCCTATTTTTATTGTTTATCTCAATATTTGTGATGAATTCTATTGATTATTTCATTGATTATTTTTGTGCTATTGCTATGATTTGTGAGTAGTCTCCACGTCTTGGGGCGTGGGGATGAACCCTACAAGCCCTATTTCCTATTTGTGATGAATTGGTAGAAATTGAGCTAGAATTGCTATTAGGGATTAGATTGGGATCGATTTACTACGGATAGCTAGGAATTCATATCAATTGGGATTTGCAAGAGATTGGATCCCAATTTGATAGGAAGCCCTAGAAATCCGAATTGGGTTGGAGTCGGATTTTCGAAGTATCGGTTTGCAAGAGATTGGACCGATACCAGGATTTCCGATTGCAATTCCATGCCAATACCCGTTTGCAAGAGATTGGACGGGTAGGAACTATCCTAATTTAGATTGTGGACCGAGTTTGCAAGAGATTGGGCTCGGTGCGCAATTGGACGATGATGTTGATCCTAATGCTAGCTTCCCTAGGCTAGGGTTTGCAAGAGATTGGACCCAAACCTAGGATAGCTATAGACCGGCAACAGCGCGAGAGCGTGAGCTTGGTTCTATATTCAGTTGCAACTAGTTCATCCGAATTCTCATTCTAGCAATTTCGATACCAACGAACCACATTTATGAAATACGGTGAGTAGCGGGAATTCCCCATTCCCTAGACGTTCTTTATTTGATTTGATATTTCGCACATTTGTCTGACGATTGTGACAGGATCGCCCAAGGCAATTTTCTCTGTTCTCAAATAGCCAGGTTGATTCGGAGCAAGCACAGTCATTCGTCCTCCCTGTGTTCGATACCCGCTCGCTGCTACACCGTGCACTTGCGGTAAAACTACAACCGTTCTTTGGGTGTATATCCGGAGCGATCAAGTTTTTGGCGCCGTTGTCGGGGAGGCGATTGCGTTTGATTCTTTCTCACCCTAGCTATTCTTTTTTTTATTACTATTATCATTATTTTTATTTCTTACTTCTTACCTAACCCTTCCACGGTGCTAACCATTTCTTTGAAACTCTGTTTCCCCTGTGCATGTACACGAGATCTACGGCGGACCCTGAAGCTTTATTATTTGATCCCGAGATCGAACGTACCGCGCGGAAACTTAGAGCGGAAAGACGAAAAGATCCGGAAGGGAGGTATATGACCAACCCGGAAACTCCTGAAGAATTGGCGGCAAGGATGGCGAGGATAATTTCTATTCGCGATAGGCTTCGGCCTAAGACCTCTTCTACTATCTCGTCCATTGTCGTGCCGCAGTTGGCGGCTGACAAGAACTTCGAGCTAAAGACTGGATTGGTGGTTTTGATGCAACAAGACCCATTTAATGGGAACGCCCATGAGAACCCCCACTACCACATCCAATTATTCTTGTCAAAGTGCGCCACATTCCAGATGCCGGGGGTCTCCATCGATGCTATCAGACTGCGTCTCTTCCCCTTCACGCTTAAGGACAAGGCACTCTATTGGTTGAGGACGCAGGCGGACGGAGTCTTCACCACTTGGGACGAGTTGGCGGGTGCATTTATTGACAAATTCTATCCGCCATCCAAGACGGTGAAGATCCGGAGCGCTCTCATGTCCTTCAAGCAAGGACCACAGGAGACGCTCTATGAAGCTTGGGAGCGTTTTAAGGATTTGCAGCATCAATGCCCGCACCACAGTATAGAAGATTGGGAGCTAGTTCATAGCTTCTACAACGGTCTCCAACCGGGGACCAAACAAATTATTGATGCCGCGGCGAATGGTGCAATCTTGTCAAAGACTCCCGAAGAAGCTACGGCCCTAATTGAGGAGATGGCCTCAAATAACCAACAATGGGGCGATGAGCGAGGACACTCCACGTCCTCCTTAAAGCCAACTAGCATCTACGAGGCGAAGGCCGTAGCGGAGCTCACGAGCAAATTTGATTCTCTCCACAAGGTGGTGGAGAGATTGGAGAAGTTCATCACGGAGCCCCAAGGAAGCCCTTCCACCTCCGCTCCAACCAACCAAATGTGTGATTGGAAAGACCAATCTCAAGCCATGTACTCGGGAGGAGAGCAAGGAGAAGGATCCTTGGAGCAAGTACAATATGTTGCGGGGAACCAAGGGTATTGGTCCAATCCGGCCGCAAGAAATCATCCCGGATTCTCCTATGCCAACAATGAAGGAGCTTTGAACCCGCCACAACCACTACCTCAACAAGCTCGACCACCACCACCCCAACAACAAAACTATCCACCGAGGGGGCCTACTCAACAAAACTTTCAACCGAAGCAACAAGTTCCACCTTATAGGCCGCCCGGTTACAACCAAGGGTGGAGGAATCAAAATCAAAACCCTCCGCAAGCTCCACAACGGTCCGATTTCGAAACTAGAGTGGAGGCGTTCATGGTCGAGCAAAATAAGGTGAATGCTACTTTGAAGGCGGGGCAAGACTCTCTTAATACCGTAGTGGCTCAAATATCGGAGCAATTAGCGTTGCTCAATCGGAACACTCAACGATTACCGGCGCAACCGGAGCAAAACCCACGGGGCAACACCGGCCACATCAACGCCGTAGTCGCCGTTACTACTAGAGGCGGGAAGGACACCACCCCCGCTATGATTCCTACCGAGGAGGCCGTGGAGGAAAGCTTGGAGCCAATTGAGCCGATAGTTGAAGTTGAAAAGGAGAAGGAGCCACAAGACAAGGAGAAATCTAGGGCGGAGCAATTAATTGAGGAAAGGCGCTTCATGCCACCGGTCCCGTTCCCCCAAAGGCTCGCTAGAGCGAAAATGGAGAAAAGGCTAGCGAAATTTCTCGAGTACCTAAGAGGAGTTAGCCTTAACATCCCCTTCCTTGACGCCATCGTCGAGATCCCCACGTATGCTAAATTTTTGAAGGACTTGATTTCGGGGAGGAAAAGGAAGGAGAAGATCATGCTAGCCGAGGAGGGCTCTTGGTTCACCAAGAGAGAGAAGGAGCCGGCAAAATTCAAAGATCCGGGGAGTTTTCGGATTCCTTGCACCTTGGGCGGCGTTCCTCTTCAAAAGGCGTTGGTTGATCTTGGAGCTAGTGTGAGCCTCATGCCCCTCTCCATGTTCTTAAAGCTAAACACCGGAACAAATTTGAAACCCACCGACATGCGCATTCAATTAGCCGATGGACGGATAACAAGGCCGGTGGGGATCACCGAAGACATACCGCTTCAAGTCCCGGGTGGAATATGCTTGCCATGTGACTTTGTGATCATGGACGTTAAGGAGGAGGGAGACACCTCATTGATACTTGGACGCCCGTTCCTCGCCACCGCCGGAGTCATCGTCGACGTGCGCGAAGGTACCTTAACCTTAAACGTCGGAAACATCGAGGTGGAGCTCCACATTCCTAAGGCTATGAAGCATATGCCTTATCACGAGGAACTTGACTACATGGACCTCCTTGATGAGGTGATAGAGGAGGCGATTCCTCACTCAATTGGCGCTCTTTTTGATGAAGAATTTGAAGAAGGCCCGGATTTAGGCCATGAAGAGAATAAAGATGATTCCCCCGACTTCTCCGCTGAAGAAGATGAAGGCGACGCTGATGTCGCAAGGATTCGAGAGCTCTGCAAGCTCTCGAAACTCAAGTCTCCAAAGAAAGCTCCGCCGGCACGGAAATCGGCACCACCGGCAAAGCCGTTGACCGGAGCAAATGCTAGCTTGGGGGAGCCTCCCCCCAACACTATTCGAGATAGGAGACCACCGAGGGAGAATGCGCCGCCGCCACATCCAAATCCAAGCGCGCTCCCCGGAAAGTTTGATGGGTGCATCTCATATGCACCAAACATCCCGCATTGATTGAAAATTATAGGGGGTCGAGCTCACGACCTTAAACGAGCGCTTGTCGGGAGGCAACCCGACGGTTTTTGCTTTATTTTTACTTTTTCTTTATTTTCGTTTTAGAAATTTTTGGTGTTTTGAGTCGTTCACCCAAAATTTTTGTGATAACGGGTCCTATTTTTCTTGACAGGAGAGGAGATAGGTAGGTCCATCATGAGGAGGATGAACGAGTCGACGAGGAGCGCCCCAAGAAGGCGCTCGACGCTCAGGAGGAAGATGAAACCGATTGGAGGAAGAAAGACGGAGTTTAGAGCCAAAACGAAGACAAACAGCAGAACACAAGGCTCACTCGGCCGAGTATACTAGTCACTCGGCCGAGTACACAAGTTCGTCCGGCCGAGCCGCTCACGAACGAGGGAAGTCTGCTGTGCCCAACTCTCTGTTTATTTTCCTCATTCCGATATAACTGCTACTCGGCCGAGTATATATGTTCACTCGGCCGAGTGAAACGGATACCCTCCTAGGGCGAGTCTTGCCGAGTAGCTTGAGTCACTCGGCCGAATGGACTTACTCCACTCGGCCGAGGCTGGCAAAGTCACTCGGCCGAAGCGATAGCGGGGAGGAAATTTTCATTGGCCTCGCTTGGCCGAGTGACTACGTCACTCGGCCGAGTCGTAACTTTTTATATATAAGGGGCGAGGGGGGGCACAGTTTTCGAAATCGCAAAACCCCAAACCGCCCGCGCCCCTTCAGCTTCCCTCGCCCGATCGCTTCGCCCGACCCCTCGCTCGCCCGACCAGCGCCGCCCCGCCGCCGCTCGGCCCGCCACCGCCGGCCGAGCACCTGCCGACGCCTCGCCCGAGTCGCCGCCGGCGGCCGACCGTCCGATCACCTCCGGTACCCCTGTTTTCGCCGTTTTCTCCTCTTTTCGTGTATTTCTTGAGGATCCATGTGCTAAACGCCCCCTAACCCAAATCAATTTCTATATCTATCCATTATACCCCTATTGCTCCATACATTTTGATTATTACTCGCTGATATCGCTTTTTCATGCGCAGGTTGCTTTTTGGAGCTTAGGGGAGCTCAGGGGAGCTTCTACGGGCTGTTTTGGACTTCGTGGAGGCGCGGACTTCGCACGCTTCCACTGCTTAGCACTCGCGGTGTGTTTGGGTATACTCTTTCCATTCTTTTTGCACACGCCACACTTTTCACGTTTTTCGGCGCGCGCTCGGGGCCGATATGCCGCCCCGGACACGGCCGCGGTCGAAGAGAGCTTCCGCCAAGCGGAAGCGGTCGGATGATGCCGGCCCCTCCCACGAGTTGGAGGACTCTCCTCCACTGTCCCCCACACACCCCGCACACCCAGCACAGCCTGCAGGCCCCGCACACCCCGCACAGCCTGCAGTGCACCCACAGCCCGCATAGCCTCTCCCCGCCGACCCACAGCCACCACCACCGGCTCCACTGGTCGGGCCGCTCGGGATTACGTTCCGAGACGACGCACACCGCGCCGTCTTCGAGCGTATCTCCCAGCGCTCGATCGTACCCTCCAGGTTTGCACACCTCGCTGACCTAGGACGCCTGGGGGTACTAGAGGGGATGCTCACGTTGTACGACAACGTGGGCTGGCGAGATTTTCTGCAGGTGTAGGCGGATACTTTTACCCACCCGACACTTGAGGTTTTGAGTTCGATCGCCCGGACCGATGAGGGATGCTCATTCCGGTTCATGGATCGAGAGTGCCAGGTCACTCTCGATATGATGAGAGCATTCTTCTCGTGGCCCGCCGCCCCCGGAGCCGATCGCGGTTACGGCCCCACCCATATCCCCCCACCTTCCTTCGACGCCGGTGCCTTCTGGGCCCGGATTACAGGCCACCACGCCGCCTTTGACCCTAGTAGGGCCAAGGCCTCGGCCATTGTCCACCCCTGCCTACGCATTGCCCAGCGCCTCATGGCGACCACCTTTTTGGCCAGATATGAGCCGGGCACGATGTCTACGCCAGAGCTCTACATGCTCTATGCGATGACACGTCCCAGAGCTCTATCTAGGGATGGACACGAGCTTGTCCCCGCCGTCGTGATCGACATTGCGGCTTGGTTTTTAGACCGCATCATTGTATCGGTGGGCGCTCGCTCACCGATCTGCTGCGGCGGTCTGATCACCCTGCTTACCATGATGACCGGCGAGGACCTACCTGACGACTTGCGACGCGTCCCGGGCCCCACTTCTCTGTCGATAGACGTTATGGCCCGGATGAAGATGCTTCGTCCGCATGGTGAGCGTCACTGGGTCTGGTTGCACGGCCCTTACGGTGCCGACTACATGATTCTCCCGAGCCCTGCTCGGACACAGATTGCACCAGCCCACGTCGACTGGCTCCCGGCGATGGATGTTCTCATCCCCGCCGCCTACGTGCTCGAGGCCGAGGAGGCCGAGCATGCCCACGCTGCCCACGCTGCCCAGGCTGCCCCCGCAGACCCTGTTGCACACCCTGCCGAGCCTGCCGCCGACCCTGTTGACCCAGTGGCCCCTCAGCCCATACCAGATGTTTCCGCTGCTCCTGACACCGCTGTCGGTGTCGAGAGTACTTTTGCTGAGCCCACTTCCACCACTGTCACCACTTCCGAGGCTGTCCCCACCACTCCCATTGCCACCTCTGGCCCTCTGTCCGTGGAGCCTCTTTGCTCCGCACTCCCCGAGCGCCCGCCGACCTTTGTCGAGAATGGAGAGCCCTCGTTTGCCGCGGTCGTGGAGACCATGGCTAGCATGATCTCCGCTGGGGTTGCGCCTTTTGGTCCACACAGTTCCGCCCCGGCGGTAGTTACCTCTGTCTCCACCCCCGCTGTATTTTCCGAGAGTGTCGTGGCGTCTGTCCACACTTCTGTGCCACTGACCTGTCTGGCCGCCTCGTTTCCACCTTTGCACACTTCTTTCGCTGCCGCTGCCTCCACTTCCCACCAGCCGGTGCCCCGGCCTCACACTGAGGCCAGGCCCACATTTGCAGGCGCAGCACCTTTTGTCCCCTTCCCTGCTGAGCCCGTTACATACTCCACTTGCGTACGCCAGCCTCGCCCTGCACAGCCTAGACCGGTGCGTCCCTCTGCACCACCCCCGCCCGACACTGTACTACAGAGCATACGTGCTCTTGAGTTGGCGGTGAGTGGTCTTAGAGGTGACCTTAGGACCCTGTCCTCCACCGTCTCTGCGATGGCTGGACGCTTCGAGCTGATCCCCCAGATCCACTACTGCCTTACACAGGTCTTGGAGCGTCTCCCACGCGTACCCCCACCCACCCAGCAGGTTCCCACACACACTTCCACACGCACTAGACCTGCTTCCACTTCCACGACCACCCCAGCTCAGCAGCCTACACCACCACCACCTCCTCCTCCGCCTCAGGACGGAGACGGCGCAGCACCACCTTCTTAGGCACCCTTGATGCCTTGATCCATTCCTGCCGTTGTGCTGCCCGTTTCTGCTGGGTCCTGTTGCACTTTTTGTCCACCCCCCTCCCCCCACTTATTATTATGGTATTCTCTTTTTGATCATATCTTTTTATATCTATTCTGGGAGAGAGGGAGAGTTTTTGGTGACACTTATATCTATGTATCACTCCTATCTGTGCATGCATCATGTCCGCATCATATTGTCATTTCTTTATTTTACCTTTTTCTTTTCATTTTTCCATGCATGCATCCTCACTTGCCCCTCCCATCGCTTGTCTCTCGGTGTGCCACACTTTGCACATTGAGGACACTGTGCCATTTAGCTTGGGGGAGTGAGTTCTCACGTTCTTTTTCGATTTGCCACCTTTATTTTTAGTTTTTCACACCACTTTTTCTTCGCTTTTGCACTTATTTTTCATCATTTTTCTTTTATTTTGCCATGCATCACGTTTTTCTTATTTTCCTGTGTGCCGCACTGCATAGTTTCTATTTTCCCTTTATCTTTATTTCTTTTTCATCTCATGCTAGAGATGACTTTTCTGTGATGATGATGACGTTGGATTTAGCTTATTCTATATGCATGCTATATTTGTCATGTCTTAGGTTTTATTTCAGATATCAGATGCTATGACTTGCTTTGCATTTAGAATAGTAACCCACACCTTTTTCCGCATGAAAATGGATGAAATTTTATTATTAGCTAAGTCTGAATATTCATATGTATGCTATCACAGAAAACACACCAAGATTCACGCATTGAATGCTTATATCTGGAGTACTGACTTTCTTTTCCTATATCACTTCTATATGCATGAATTGTACACTTCACTTCAGGACGATTGAATGATGTTAGCTATGATATATCTGGATTAGTTAGCTTTTTTGTGATCGAAACTGAGTAGATTAGATTACCCTGCTGAAGTTGTCGTGCATGTCTTATAGAGTGAACCGAGAGTTATATTTATTTCTTTCTCCACAAATCTTGAACATCATTTCTCTACTTTTAAAATCATTGGTGAATCTCCCCTTAGCGATTCTATTTTATTGCAAAATGCTTGTGGGCCGTGGGTTGAATGGGAAGCAATGTTGGCTTTACTTTGGCCAAGTGCTGGTTGTGATAAGAAATGGAGATATGGTGGTTGTTAAGTGATTCATTTTGTTACATGCTAGTCCTTTAATTGAAATGCGAGCAAATCCTTGCTACCTCCTCTTATGACACCTAAATGTTGCATGCAACTCACTTAATTTGAGTATTAACAAATGGTTAAGTCCTCTTAAAGGAGGGTGACACGGGAATTGGGGGACACTAAGTTGTGGGAAAAACATGAGGGGCTGGACAGTTGTGGTGGTTGGTGGCCCTCTTGTCCTGCCCGAGTGGCGAGGAGTGGCGGAAATAAGGAGAATTGGAGAAAATGTGAAGGGGAAATAAGGAGAAAACAGGGCTCCTTTGTTAACAGCATTGCACACTGGGCCGAGTGCCCAGGTAGCTGGTGGAATTTGCCTGTGTCACCCCAACTGGGGGTGAGGTCCAGTCATAAGAGGGTCTACCCACTACTTAGGGTCCAAATCACTACTAGATAATTTTCATTACTTTTGTAGCATTATTAAATGTTGCTTACTCGTACGTTCTTTACTTGTAGCCCTTCCATGTTGTATACCCTTGTTATATACATCGCCTATAGTAGTTATTGTCGCTTGTGTTCATTATACTTATGTTGTCTTACTCTCTTGTTACTTGTACCTTTCTTTATGTTATGCATTCAATGCTTTTTGTCATTCATATGTTCTTTTAGCTCATTTCATGTTTCATTTGCACATTGCCATGGACGCATGTAAAGTAGTTGCATTTTCATAATAGCATACTAGTGGGAGTTGGCATTTCCTACTGGGTCACGCTGTGACGTGTCCCTGTTGACTTTTCAGGTTGGCCTTTGGAGTTGGAGGTCCATTAGCTCACATGGTTGGAGTTGAGGGTGGCGTGAATGTGTGTTGAGATTTGGGTGTATGTTCTTGTACTTAGTGAGTTGTGGGTTTTTGTTGTATATGAGTTTGTATAAGGATGATGTATTTGGACCTTTTGTATGTATGTATATTTATATGTGATTGAGTTGTTGGTTCTCTTTTGTTATTCTGTGTTGTCTGGAATGCTACAGGTACTATCCCAGCAGTGCGCAGTGGACCTGCTTGTATCTTGTATTTTGTATTTTCCTTCGTAACACTCGCTCTTTGGGTCTCCCAGAGAGCGGGGCGTTACACCTTCTGCTTAAACGTACAGAGGTGGGAGGACTTTCTCTTGGGACGCCGACCCACGACAAATTGTTTGCAAAAAAGGTCGTCCAATTCGTCGAATGACCTGATATAGCCGTCGGGTAATTCGTCGTACTAGCCCTCTGCCGTCTTGACTAGGGTAGCGTGGAAAGATCTGCAGAGGTATGGCTCATCGGCCCCATGAAGCAACATCACGTTTAGGTACTTGCGGTTGTGTGACCATAGATTGCCTCTGCCATTATATACCGGCAAGGCGGGGGGTTTAAACTTCGGAAGAAAAGGAACAGACGTGATGTTCTCCTTCAATGGGGCCTGCCGAAGTGTGAAATGGATAAGTTGGAATCACCCATCCCCACCTTGCACGTATGTAGCTTCTGAGGATCGGTTTGGGATTTCCTCTCTCCTCCCATATCCACCTGCAAAATTGAAAGGGTTGTAACCTGTGGGGACCCCATGTATTACCTGATCCAGGATGTTACGAGTCGATTCCTTATAGTTGGAGGGACTGGGTCCTCCCTGAAACCGAAGGTACGATTATCATTCCCCACTTCGTCATATTGGTGAGATGTGGGAGTTGTATTGTATGGGGCAATATCTTGTCGATCCACTCTCAGGTCTCTTGGATCCCTAAGGATGGACGCGCCTCTCGTCGGTGTCAGAGTTGGATTGGGGGGTGGTAGTTGCTCGTTAGCGAGTGGTGGATCCCCCACGCTCTGAGGCACCAAAGTCGCCAATACGCTGAGACTTTTGTCGACTTGATCCGCAAATCGGTCGAATTGCTCCTGGGACACCTTATGTACCTTGGTGGTTCTTTTGGGTTCCTTTGATGAGGATGTAGAGTCTGAGGCATCCTCCACCTGGAAACTGTTCGCCTTTTGTTTCTCGCTTGGACCTGGGTTCGGTCCGATGTTGCTGGGTCCAACCGACATAGCTTATTATTGCTTTGGGATGTCGAGCTGATAAGATTCCCACAGACGGCGCCAAACTGTTAAGGCCAAAAATGACCGAAACAATTGTGATGCTGACGTGGATCCTTTCATGTTGAGTCGGAGCCTCGTCAGTCGGTTGAGTGGGACACTAGGTTGGAAGAACCGGGGTCGTTGATGGATGGTAGTTGACTTGCGATGCTCGATCGACCCTCGAACAGATCGTGCGTTGGTCGATCAAGGTTGAGAAGCTCAAAAGCGACCCTCACGTAGGATCGAGACTCGATGATCTGCACCATAAGGAAGCATCGGGGTGGGGGGGATCTGGGTCCCGACCCACATCCCATTTGATGCTTAAGTTAGAACGGAATTTAAGAGAGGAGGGAGCTTGGAGCAACTGAGATCAACTCATGGAGGCTCGCCTCAGATCTGATGTCACAAGCTCTTTGATGAAAGAAATATAAGATGAAGTATGTAGTGTCCAAGTAATAGATCTCATACCTACGGAGTTGGAACCTCCTGTATTTATGGGCCTCTTGGGGTCTTTTCAGTGATGTTTGGGATGATAACAGTCACCAATGATGGTGCCATGATCTTCCCCCTTTAATAGGGATAACCGTAGCACATGTTTCCACTATTTATGAGCTCACCTTCAATCCCACGTTCAATTGGTGGGAGTGCAACTGGCGACTGGTAGGTGGGCCTTGACCGAGTCAGTATCAGGCTTCTCTCGTGGGCTTTGCGGGCCTTAATCGCTCGTCGAACGAGTCTCCTCGAGTGCCGGCCTAATGACTCAGCAACCATGATGAATGGATATAAATAGATATCCATGTGATATTGAAGTAAAAAGATATGGAATGTGAATGCGATAATGGGACCGCCGAAATGAAAGACATGATAAATTGTTTCATAAATTGAGAGTGAGAATTTGAGTGTAAATAACAACTTGGAACTCTCGGTCTATATTGAGATATGTGAGATTCCAGGCAGTGGGTTTATGGTGGAATCCGTGTAAAGTGTAGGCTTAAGGACTGGACGATAGCTATGTCTCGCTCTCATCATTCCCATCGGGGGGAGTTGGCAGAGTTGGAGAGGCCATTGGTGTATTTGTGATGCTCCATGAGATAGTTGATGATACACTAGTCTCACTATTGGCAGGGAGAGTTACGAGAGGCCCCGTTAAAATTGATTAGTGCTCGTGTACCACTAGCGGGGTACCGCTATTTACCCACCTTGGGTGAAGTCCAGTTCCTTATGTCCTATGTTTTACCCGAGTTTCCCAAACACTAATCAAATGCAACATCTGAAGATTAATGTATTTTAATCTGTCGACATCCATGAAATTGACATTAGCTTTTACTTATGTATATTAGTTCTGCAGTTCCTTCTTTTCAGCACTTGCATGTGATGTTTTATTTAACTGTTTTTCTTGCGCATCACCATGTTTGCTTTTCAGTACTTTTCTTCTATGTCTTTACATATCTGTGATGTTGTACCTTACCTTATGTAACGCCTTATCGTCATGCCTAGTAGATCGTCAGTGACCAGACTTTGGATTGGGTAGTCCGGTTTTGAAACTAGGTCCTACCTAATTTAGTTAGGTTTACTACTGGGTCACCCGTCAACGTGCCCCATTTATCCTTATCCAGGTTTAGAAACAGAATAGTCTAGAGCTCGACTCCGGAGTCTACTCATGGATGGAGCCCACAGAGAGCAGTCTTGTGCATTTATACTTCCAGGTGTAGTTAGGGTGTGAGTTGTATTTTTGTATAATGTTTGAGTATTTATCCTTTTGTGGGTTCTTGAGATTCTTTTGTTTACTACTTTTGTACTCAGTGTGCGGAGATGACATATGTAAATGATGTACTGTTGTATAATAAAATGAAATGTTTGACTTTGTACTTTATCATTATTTCTATGTGTTAATTATATAATGGAGTATTACTTGTACTTCCTAGCATGTACGCAGTGACCTACATAATCTTCTTGTACTCTCTATCTTCCTTTCTCTTTCTCCGTAACACTTACTGCTTTGGCAGTAATTGGACGGATTCGTACTTACATGTTATTATGGGGAGCGGGTCGTTACATTAATGATTTCGGTTTTCAAGCAAGTATTGAGAGGACCCCAAATTTCAACAATGTTGAAGGAATTTAGAGAAGAGGAAAATTGTCTCAATCATGAGTAGCCATGGCACTAGCCATGGCTCTCTATATATTCATTTCCTTAATAGATTAGGAGTCCAAGGGACTCCCCACTAAGTTAGTGGGGAGTAAATGGTGAGATGAAGAGAGGGGAGGGAGGCCAAAGGCCTCCCTCAACTCACAACACTCCCTCTCATCTCTCCATTACCTTGGTTTAAGCATATGAATACTTCAGGATTCAGTATGCTAATGGGGTGGATACTTCTGGATCCAGAGCCACTGTGGTTGCCTCGTTAAAACCTTAGCTGTGGAAAACCCAGTGGGAAAAACCAGCAGCTCAAGGGAAAAGAGTACAACTATCGAGGGACTCCCCCTGATCTGTACAAGCTTCAGGCTTGCAGATCTCCTATGTATCTATACAATAATCTCCTATTCGTCTATACATCCATCATATTCTGAAAGAAAATACAATCATCACTCATCTATACAAGTTTCACTCATCTAGCGGCTATTGGAAAGCAGTGGCACTCTGAGTGGAACGCTTTTTGAAGTTGGTAGATGACTCCACTAAAGTATTTCTTTGAATCAATCTTCAGTGTGTCTGCAAGGTACTACTGGACCTGGCTGAGCGTTTTCAATACTTGCTTCTTGGATGATGAGCTTCTCAGAAGATGTAGACTTTGGAGGATGATGTGTAGATATTTAGGAGGTGGCCCGCCTTTTGTGTTTTAGTCATCGTGATGATCCTTAAACCTGCATATGCGATATATATTCCTTGACCCTTGGAAGTTGCGTAGAAGCAGCTTATCATTGGTCTAGTGTTGCTCTCCAGGGCAACACTGTATCTGGTTAACAACTTTACTGGAGACGTTCTATCAAAGATACGTGCAGTTGGCCAGATAAAGAAGTGTAACAAGTACACTAGAGCTAGGCTCTTCGGGACCTAGGATGTCCTCTCCCTCTTCCAGCTACTGGAAGGTGTCATACATAAGTATCCATTTTTAATAGGATGCAAGTGGACATCATTTTCATAAATTCCAGGTGTATGAAAGATATTAAAGGGTTCCACCACGAAGGGGTTAAATATATAAGCCGAGATAATACCTTGTTATACCTAGGGTTTTCATTTACAAGGTATGCTTAAAGCTATCTGTTATCTAAATGGTCTCTGCAGGAGATCCTATTAGCTTTAAGTCGACTACATATACGGCGAATATTACAAATCCTGTCAACGATCTTTCAAAAAAGATACACCGGCAGAATATTGCTAAGATCAACTAATGATCTTTGTAGCCTTTATGGAGAAGACGTTTCTACGTCTCTCTTTCATCTCTGGGGGTAGAGTATACCCTTCTGGAAGTTTTATATACATCTCTATATCTATATTGCCGTATATATATGCAGTCACAACGTCCATGAGCTGCATGTAATGGCTTTTTCAGAGAAGTGTAGGCTTAGTAGGAAAATGATCACATTTCCTTCATTTCAATTTCTTTATGAAATTCGAATTATATTCCACAGGTTTTTACATATTCATGTGTATGGACTACTGGTCCAAAGACTTTGCTTTTCAATAGTGAGTCCAGATATACTCTTATTGCCTCGTCCCACTTTGGCCATTCTATGCATTTACGCTATAGAAAAGTGGGTAGACGTCATCGTCGTATTTAGCGACGTGAACGGCAATAGCGAAAGCAAAACCGTCGTCGACGACTGTGCTATATATGTCCAGTACCTCTCCAGTACGTACGTAATATAATGATGTTTCTCCTGTTATTTCCTCTGCAGGGAAAATTAGGAGGGGAGAGGTTGCTGGTCTGAGCTCAGCATCATGTGGTTGGATCATTTTGATATATCCAGGAATCTTCCTATTTTGAGGAATTTTATATTTTGAACCTGGCAGGCGTCCTCTTTTAAATTGAGGTACAGCCAATTCTGCTGCCGGTGGATTGCATCCATCTTTGGGAATGTCAATCCTAGCTGGCGTGTTGGCAGCAGGGACGTGTAAACGAACAATCTTCTAGTTGTCCGTAATTTTATCCGACAATTGATGTACTTTAGTCTGAATGTGAAGGATCTTCTGGATCTCAACTTCACACAGAAAAAGTATGCGGATCATAACGAGATGAGGACTTTTGTGTCCCATGATAAGGTCTCAGAAGCTTCAGGCTTCTTTAGACTGCGTGCCTATTTCAAAGAGATTTTGCTCATCAAATTCACATTTATCAAGACTTGGTGGTAAACCATAAGCAAGCAGCATCAGCAATAAGATATGGTAACAAGCGGGCCGTATCGTGATAAGCGATGCGGAATGCAGTGTAATGGTCCCTAAACATCAACAGGCAACTGCGATTTTACAATGGACATGAAATCCATTGGAGTCGCTTTACCAGAGACTTTGCTAACCCGTTATGAGGTTGAACATGCTGCAGGATGTTCAATTTTAATGCCAGTTGTTTGGCAGAAGTCTTGAATGATATGTGTAGTAAATTCACCCACATTATAAGCTTTTGAGAAAGCTAGGTTGCGAGTGAATATAAAGGCACACATAAGACCATCTAGTAGATGCATATTTCAGTACAGTAATGAAGTACCGAAAATGGGCCATTTGCGGGGTGAATAGGCCCGAAAAAGGTCACCATGTATTCTCTCAATGAAGCCAGGAGACTCTAAATCCACTTTCAGGAGGGAAGGTCTCTCTATTAGTTTTCCCTTATGACAAAGGGGGACAAGGAAACTCAACCTTTTGAAGAATCTTCAGGTTCTCCAAAGGATTCATTTGATGATGCGTCCATCATCACTGATCCAGGATGACCAAGTCCATTTTGCCAGAGTTTAAAATTATGGCAAAAAAGGCACTTCTGGTGCTCAGTCGAGTTGGCTTTCTATAGGATGAATATCTGTAATTATAGGGGCCCGACGGGGGTCCAATTAAATCGTAAGTAGATGGTCTTCTGGCCATTCTCTTGACGAGTTACATATTGATATTCAATATATATTATCCACAATTTTCAAGTTATTTTCTTTAAAAGAAATATCCTTGAAAATTGGAGATTTCCTATATGTTTAAGAGGAGAATTTGCATCTTATAGTCTCGTTGTATGTGGGAGCAATATCAATGCTACACCAGTGCAACGAGGCACTGTCCACAATATTCCATACTTTATCTATAAGTAAAACGAAATTTTATTTAAGTCAATGAAAAAGACATTCAAAATAAAAGTTCGTACTTAAGCAAATTAAAGATGAAGCAACATTGAATTTTAAATGCATAGATAAAAGATGAAGATTAATCGAGCAGGTCGTCGTTCTCGAAGTCATTTGCAGTGAACATCATTGGTGGCTGAACAGCTGCCAAGTTTGTTTCAGGCAGAGACTTTTGGCTCGCCTGATATAGTTCCTGGAGGTGGCGAGGAGTGCGGAAGATTCTGGACCAATGGTCAGTCATGCCGCATCTATGGCATTTATCCTCCCAGTTCTTCTTAGGAAGTGACACTTGGTCAGTGTTCTTTTGCTTTCATGTGAAGTTACTCTTTCATGTATTGTTGTTGTTGGACGGGGTTGCTGCTCCTCGTCCATTCTTCATCACAGCTTTCCCTTTGTTATTATTAGCCTTATTCCTGTTTTTACACTTCCGGGGAGAAACGTGGTGGGCTTCAGGGATAGGTGCAGTGCCAGCTGGACGTAAATTATGAGTGGCTAGTAATAAATCTCGATTCTGCTCTGCCCTAAGTAGGCATGAGATCAGATCAGAGAATTTCGTGAAGTTGCGTTCACGATACTGCTGCATGACGATTGCATCTTTCTCGTGAAACGAGGTAAATATCTTTTCCATCATGCGTTGTTCTGTCACTTCTTCACATCACAACTTCAGGTGTGAGGTGATATTATGAAGTGCAGAATTATATTCAGCGACGGACTTATAGTCCTGAAGTCTGAGATTTTCCCACTCATAACTGGCACGCAGTAATATTACATCAATTTGATGTTTATACCGTGCCTCCAGCGCTGTCCATAGCTCCATTGGGTCCTCTACCATTAGGTATTCGGCCTTTAAGGTCCGATCTATATGTTTACTAATGTAGATTATGGCTTTCGCCGTATCCACGTCGGAGACAGTGGTAGGAGTGCTACTGCTAGATGTAGCAGAAGCATCGGCCGCTGCTGGGGCCGATGAAGGAGTCAAAATGGAACCAAGGAGGGCCATCAAACGTAAGTGGAACTTCAAGTCCACTCGCCAACTCGGGTAATTTTTTCATGCAGAGTTAAGGACCTCGAAATTGACGCTTGCCAATTTTGCCATTTTATCTACGCAATTTAAAATAAGCATGAATTAATTAAAATTGAAATTCAAGCATTAAAAAATAAGTAAAATGTGGGGATCGGCCAGATACCCAAATAAATACAAAGTCCAAAGTCCGAATATACAGTCCGTAAACAAAAATACAATTTGGAAACACAGAATGGGTCACTATATTTTCCAATTTATGCCGCCATCTTCAGTTGTCAGTACACCGGTCTTTGAATAAATACATATAATCCTCACTTACAAATTCTCTCAAAAAGAAAATAAACTTGCAAGGAATATGAAGGGTATCAAATTGGCCGATCCCAAAAATCACATTTTAGCTTAGACAAACATCCACGCAGTTTATAAATGCTACAGGCACAAAAGAAACAACCACGCATGTATATAACACAGGCATATATTAAATGGAAAAAATAGGCTAGAAAATATAATAATCTCTCGGACCACGGGGAGACGTCATACACTGTTAGGTTAGTTTACTAACGGCAGAGCGGTCGCAGGATCATTAAGATAATTATATTTTGAAAAAATCCTAATATTTAATAATAATGCAATAGTGTTATGAATTTAGCAATGTGAAAGGCTGGGCGACATGCCCATGACAAGGAAAAATAAATTAATAATTTGAATGGGACTGCAGGCCCATAAAAATTAATCATATGTAATATTTTATTTATATTTGGGCTGCAGGCCCATTTGCCAAAAATTAACAAATTAATTATTGCAATAGGATTTACATGGCTTCTGGCCCTAATAAGTCAAATTAACAATTGGGCTGCATGCCCAGTGTCAAAATATTAATTAACACTTTAAAGATTGCAATAAGAATTACTGGGCTTCAGGCCCGTTTTTGGTAGGCAAAAATAATTATTAGGTAAATGGGGCTGCAAGCCCATAGAATTTATAAACAAGGTTACAAATAGGCTCCAGGCCCAAATGAACAGGCTATCAAATTTATTAAAATTTTGGGCTGCTGGCCCATAGACTGTTATGATCAAAAAATTTAATTTAGGGAAATATTAACATAAGTCCTAAATCAAAATTTAAGTTTATTTGTTAGGGTATATGAAGAGTCCAATTTTGGTAGTCAAAAATTAATTATTAAGCTAAATGGGGCTGCTGGCCCATAAAACTTATTTTCATTGTTACAAATGGGCTGTAGGCCCAACAAACAAGCTTTTTAATTTATTTAAAATAATTGTACACAAGCCTTTAAACAAATTTTTAAGGAAATGTTAAAAGTTTTGAATAGTCAGCCTCCACTGTTTTTTTTGTTTTTGTTTCCCGTTCATCTATGAACGCGACATGGGGGGACCGGAAAAGGTCCTTTTTTGATCTCGGCAGCGGGGGTTCCATATGTGATCGCGGCCAGGCCCACCCTCCGACGCGAAAAAAAATCCCCCACGCGAAGCTCGACGGTCGGAGCTCCGACGCGAAGGGATCGGAGGCCCCCCGTGGCGACGGCGGTTCAGAGGCCCCCCTGCCGTGGGGCGTGGCGAATCGGGGCGGCGACCTGGAAAAACCAAACCCCCCTACAGGGGGGTGGCAGGTGCCCTCCGACACCCTAAGGCGGCGCTTCGACATGAATCGGAGAATCGGGATGCCCGGTGCTCCGCTCCGGTAGGCGGCTCTCCGGGAGCCCCTCCCGAAAGGGGGGGTGGTGAGGTGCCACCCCGACAAGGGGCAGCGCGCCTGGAGGCCCCCGTCGGCGGCGATATGAAGGAATTCCCCTTCGGCGGCGAAACGAACGGCCCCCCAACGGGGGAGGGGGGTTGGGCGCCGGCGAAACAGGGCGAAACAGGCGGCCCCCTCGAAAGGCTGACGGTGACCGCGCTCTACCTACTGCTGCGTCCCCGAAGTATTATTCAATTCTCATCAATCTCACTGCTGTTGGGGTGAAAGTGAAAAGCCATCCAAAGTTTTGGAGTTTTCTGAAAATCTAGCGATTTAAGATTGAAAGGTCCGGCTCTTCATCCATTATGAAACATAATTGTACTAATTAACCATGTAATAACAACCAAATTGATATACTAATCGACCTGAAAGATATTTCTCAAGATATGTGTGATTCGAATGTGATCCGATTCGAATTTCAATTAACAATAAATCTGTAAATCTACAAATTTGTTTGTTTAAAATTTGTTTTTCTGGTAGATAGTGCTAAAAAATTAGCTATAGATATCTTAGAAAAACATAAACACAGACGTATCATGCGCATGTTAAAATATTGATCTAGGGGAAAAATAATTTTATCCGATAGATCTAGCGACGATCGTCGAAAAAAGATTAGAATGAATCCCCTGCTTCTGATGGCCCGTGGAAAACGCCACAACGAATAGCCACAATCAAAGATTTAGGGATGATCATGATATACAATCCGTAGATGTAATATCCCGCTCCCGAATGTCTATAAAACGCCACAACGAATAGCCGCAACAAATAGATTACTTAGCGCGTAGATTTGAGGGGATACGGGAGAAAAAGCTCAACGAAGTTAGAGCAAACGTGCTGATAACGTGTTGAAGGAATTTAGAGAAGAGTAAAATTGTCTCAATCATGAGTAGCCATGGCACTAGCTATGGCTATATATATATATTCATTTCCTTAATAGATTAGGAGTCCAAGGGATTCTCTACTAAGTTAGTGGGGAGTAAATGATGAGATGAAGAGAGGGGAGGGAGGCCAAAGGCCTCCCTCAACTCACAACAAACAAATAGTTTTCAAAATTTCAAATTTCAAATTCAATTTTTTCATTCCAAAACTTTCTTTAACTTAGGGCCTGTTTCTTTTGGTGAAAGTGAATTGGGATTTACTGTTGTGAATAGTAAATCCATGTTGGATTCTTGAGGAGAGAGAAATAGAGTTTTGTGTTTCTTTTGGAGGAAAGTGTGTTGGAAAGTTGGTTTGGGATTTGTTTATGGGTCACACACAACTTTCTTGTGTTTCTTTTGTTGAAAGTTGGTTGGAAAGTTGGATGAGAAAGTTTGTTGTGGGGTACACCGATTATACTAATTATTAAATTAAATTGTTTACTTAAACTAATTATTAGATTAGAATATTAAAATGTAATCAGTAAAAGAATAAAATATTAAAAATTTGGAATCACATGCTTGCTGCCGCTTCTCTCAAAACAAATTTGAAATGGGGGGGGGCCCACCATCCGTGAAAGGATGCGTGAAAGGTGCGCGGCAAAAAAACGATACACGCGGAGATGTGCGCGGCAAAAAAACGAAACACGCGGGATTAAGAATAAAACACGCAGGATTAAGCAGCAACCACGCGGGATTGGGCCCACAACGGCTTTCTCGCCCAAAGTTGCCGCAAAACACGGGGATTTTGCGTTTGCAACTTTGCCTTGCCACGTAGGCAAAGTCTGAGGATGAGTGAAGCCACGGAAAGAAACAGCTTTGGGGAAAGGGGGAGAGAAAACGGATGAATAGGGAAGAAAGCGACCGGAAATAGTGATTTTTTTTCACTTTCTCACTCAAATCCAATGAAAGAAACATGCCCTTATTGTCTTATCCTAGCCAACATGCTAGTTATCAAGACAAAATATCGCTGGAACAAAATCACCCACCCCAAAAGTGGGAAGTATCTGTCTCTCCCTCTCCATTGCTCTCTTTTTATCTTGCTTCAATCGCGACGACACGCTAGACGATCTTTTCTCCATCCTCCCTCTCTATATCCAGGGTTTCTCTACAGAAGACTCCATTGCTCAGAATTCAAGCTTGATCTCAGTAAAACTAAGGTCGATCCAACGATTTATCATCCCCGATCGCTGCCGAATAGATCAAGGTTTGCTTCGATTCTTATCGATAGCTTGCCAACTTGAGCCCTCTTCTGTTTAATTGATGATGAATTGTTATTCTGATTCGTTGTCTTGGATTTGAGTACACGTTTCGAATATTCGGAATTAAGGATAACTGAGCCGGCTTTGATGTCTTCTAGGGTTTAGTTTAATTTGGTTTAATTCGTAAATTAATCTGTCTTTTTCGTAAAAATTTATTATAACTTAGATGGATGAGACTTTGAAGATGGAGAGCCAGTTGCAGTCGGCTGCGGCCTTTGTCGAAGGGGGAATCCAGGATGCTTGTGACGATTCTTGCAGCATATGCCTTGAGGCCTTTTGCGAGAGCGATCCTTCGACGGTTTGTGATCGAATTTAGGGCTATAAATTAATAGATTTCTGATTCTGATTTGTCTTCTTCTGACTGTATATTTGTTTGTTGCTGGGGATCTTTAGGTGACTTGCTGCAAGCATGAGTTCCACCTTCAGTGCATCCTGGAATGGTAACACCTGTTTGGTCTTTTGATTTCCTGTCAAATATCGTTTTTTGATTACTTAAATGGATAATCATGAGGTTTCTCTACTGCAGAAATATAGTTGGATTTATTCTATTATAACTCATCATGGTTATTGGGCCATTTGTTACTTTAATGGTATAAATTGCAGTGTTCTATATCAAATGGCAAAAAATCCTACACTTTGTATTGCCTAATTCTATCCTTGATGACCAAGTTATGTGCTATTCTTTCAAACTGCAGCCTATGTAAATTAGAAAACCATATTATTCTGTTTGTATTCTGTAGTTTATTGCCCTCAATTGTTGGTGCAAATTTTTTTCTATTTCATGTTTTAGTTGCTACTCGATACTCCTTTTTTGTCTTCATTAGTACACTAACACATCTTTTATTCAATGAACGTGAAGTTGTAAATCCTTGGGATCCAGATGCTATTTTACATCATTACATGTCAGAATGCTTCCTTCCATTTCCAACCTTGAGTAGAATAATGAGAATATTTGGTTTTAGGTGCCAGCGGAGCTCTCAATGCCCTATGTGTTGGCAGGCTATACGTTTGAAGGATCCCATGAGGTTTGATTGATTTGCTTTACTGTCTGATTATATGTTTTATGTTACTGTGACTAAATTTCTGATTGGTATAATCTAATTGCTGACCGCTGCAGCCAAGAGTTATTTGAAGGTGTAGAACATGAGAGGAACATTATGTCCAATCTAACACGGAGTGCTGACATTTTTCATCACCCTGCACTTGGAGATTTTGAATTGCAGCATGTGGGTATTAATCCATGTTGGAGTTTGTTTACTTGTTTATGCAATAATAAATTTCTTTTGACTCTCTTGAGAATTTCATTTTAAAAATCCACTGTAGTTGCCTGTTGGTGTAAATGATGCTGAACTTGAAGAACGCATAATCCAACACTTGGCCGCAGCAGCAGCAATGGGGAGAGCGCATCATATTGCCAGGAGAGATGGGCAACGAGTTAGGTCAGCCGCTCAGGGCCGGCCACAATTTTTGGTGTTTTCAGCACATTCAAATGCACCTTCTGTTGGTTCTGTTTCTGTCTCTTCTGCTCCAAGTGGCGAAAATCAACCGTCTCCTCCTGCAGCCTCTAGTCTGTCTACAATACATGCTACGCTGGAAGAAGCATCTTTATATCAAGCCCCAGAGGCAAATGTGGCTCAAGCTGATCCAGTTGGTGCCTTATCGTCTGGGGCTGTTTTAACCAGTGCCACCAGCAGGCATGTTATTTCAAATAGCCGGTATTTGCTGACACTAAGATCATTTTTTAATTCATCAAAAAATTCTATTCCTTTTGTATACAATGAGTTCTGATTGCCCATTTTATTACAGGACTTCGGCTGGACAAACATCTCCAGTAGGTCAAGACAGAGTGGGCTCATCAGACTTGCAATCCTTCTCCGAATCTTTAAAATCTCGCCTCAACGCCGTCTCCATGAGGTAGCACTGCAGTTTTTTAAAAAACAATCTGGTTATATATTGGAAGATAAAATCACGGTGATTACTTTTTGTCTTTTTGTTGGTTCTATAATAGATACAAAGATTCTATCACAAAGAGCACAAGGGGATGGAAGGAGAGGCTGTTTTTCCGTAATACTTCTGTGGCCAATATTGGTTCTGAAGTTAAAAGAGAAGTTAGTGCTGGAATTGCTTCAGTTTCACACATGATGGAGCGTCTCGACACACGAGATGTCAGAAGAAACCATAGTAATTCTGGTCAACCAAGTTCTCGAGCTTACTCAGTCACGCTGACAAATAATGAGACACACACAGAGAATAATGCTAATACTCTTCCAAATGACAACGCTGCCCCTGCTGCTCCTGCCCCGATGACAATCCCTAGCTAAACTACTTTCACAATTTCATGAATCTAAATGTGCCCTTCATATGCATGTTCAAGGTATGTGCACTATGTTTTCCCATATATTGTTATTTTTTCTCCTATATTTTTATCACTTGCTTAATTTCTTAATGGCAGAAACTTTGTTTTAGCCTGCCATAAATTGTGAACGGTTAACATGGGTATATCGTTTTGTTAGAGAATTGATCTTTATCACATGCTATTTGGTTAATTCTTTGGCTATATTGCTCTTTTCATCGGGATCTCAGACATATATATTTTTTGTTCCCCTTCTGTATATATTGCACAATTCTTTTATTTTCTGTGATAGACTTTGTGTAGGTGTGATGCGCCTGACACAAAATTCTGCCATGACATACCTGAAGGAAGTATATACAAAACCTTAATTTTATAGGATTGAAGTTACAAGTAGTAAGTTTAATTTTGTGGAAGGATGGAAACCCAGTTCTCATTAAAGAGAAATAAAATTAAAGGAACTATGCACACACTTTGTATTTGTAAGTCCTTCATCAATTCTTTAGCTAAAATACCATTGTCAAATTACATTGTTAGCTTCATTGATGGGAATTGATAGTGTGCAGCAACTGAGACCTTTTTGGCTTGAAATTTAAGACAAAGGGGCAATAAAGTAGTTGTTCGCTTCCATGGAGCATCTGTGTAAATAATTCAACTTAAACCTAATTAACTCTACTGTGAATATAGGGGGTTCATACTAGTTGAGGAAGAGTGCTCTGGATATATGAGTTAGACTTCAACGTGCCTGACCTTTCTAGTAAAAGTAGATTTTTCATCTTCTTTATTATTTATTAAAGAAAGGCCTCAATGTAGAACTAAGGACTTCCTAAACTCTAATCCTACCACTTTAATATTGAGTCAGGCCTCAATTGGGTGTCGGCGTCAATTTTATGATCTGATGATGTTAATGTTTTTTCTCCATGTTTTCATAGATCATATATCACAAGTGCTGTGAGGAGTTTTGAGGTGTCATGATGGGGGGTTTTCCTCCTACTTTCTGGTTTTTGTGATTGGGTGTTTCGCTTTTTGTTATTCCTTGTTTTAAACAGTAAAAGATGCACCAAAAGTAGCTGGTTGGTCTATGATAACTGGCTATGTACTAGGATTTAAGTCACTGAAGCGGTTGAAGCCACTTAGCACAGTGTGCCAAAGATACACACACATTGCATTTCATTGATTCAGTACTTAAGCTCATAATATCATATTATTGGCCTCATTTATGTACAGCTGTTTCAAATATTAAGCAATGATGGTTACATTAATTATGCATGCAATTGAGAAGATTATGCAAAATTGGGGTGCAAAAGAATTTGTTTGGTAAATTAGAAGTTATGATAGGGTTTTCTAGGAGTTGGAATTTAAATTGGGGATAAAAATGTGATTTTTATTAGAAAAGAGAAGAAAACAAGATAGTTGGCCACGTTCGAGAGGTGGACCGCTCTCCCAAACCACCAATTTGAGAGGATGTCGCACTCTCTACAAAAGAGGGATCAAATCAATCTCCAATATGTTTCTCACAAAATTTCAGCCTCCCCAATCTCCCTAAGCCACACACATATAATAATCAAATTTCAGCAAAATTATAAATACGCGCCCTTGGACCCAAAAATTACAAAAATGTCACTAAATGCGATCTCATCAGCAAGCTTATATATGCACTAGCAGTATTAAGTACATCGTGCCATGGGGTTGAGAACTCGGATTGAGTTTCTTTTCACTTTCTCGATCTTTCAAATTTGATTTATAGTAGGATTATGTTTTGTATCAGGGTTAATCTAATGAAGGAATATGTCTATATTCAATCTTTATTATGTCTTGACCCATGTTCTGGGTCTGTGCGTAATCATGTGTTCGGTGTGTGCACCCAATATGGTAGGTGTGCCATGCGTATGGAACTGTTTGATGCATCCACCCAGTACTGGATGCAAGTAGTGGTTATGAGCATTTGAGATGGCTGAGATTTAAAAAAAAGAGAGACTTTAGTTTTGAAAGATGGTGATGACTGAAGTAAAGGTGAATTCAGACATAGGATTTTGGGTTGCAATGTTGATGGCTACAAACTGATATGGCAATGAGAGGGGAGGGAGTCAACAATTTTTTAAGATGTGAGGATTGCTAAAAAATGTTATACATGAAAAGTTTTGCGATTGCAGCTCGTTGATATGGTAAGCTCCAAAAAATCTAAAGCTCATAAAGATCCAGAGATGTCTATTGATTACATAACACTTTTTAGGCAGAAGATGTTTCTGATAGTGATCATAAAGAGCTTAACCTAGTTTATCTGCCTCTCCTCTTCTTCATCAAAATTTTCTCATTAATTAGATTCAAGAAACAAAGAAAAAATTTGAGAAAAAAAGACAAAATTTGAAAACAAGAGAAGAAAAACAGAAGAAAGAATTTTCGAAAAAAAGAAAACAACAAACAGAGAAAAAATCTTTGAAAAAGAGAGGAGAGAAGAACAAAAAATCACCAAAACCCTAATTCACCTTCGTCTAGCCACCCCCGCTGCCGCTGCAGTCGTTGCTAGCCCCTGTCGCTCCCACAAATCTCCACCACCCTCGTCAACGTCGCCAGCACTAAAATCATGCCGCCGTCGATCGAAGACTTTAGCAACTATTTGTGATATCGAAGCTCATTGATGCCACCACCGGTGTCGATCGGGACAATCGACTCCCCAATGTGTTTGTCACCCTTAGACGACCTTTCTTGTGCACAATAGTGTCCATGCCGATGACGAAACATCGTTGCTCCATCGTCAAAACTTCGCCGGCACTACCTTAGGCGATGACCTGAGCGATCGTCCCCACCAATCAACTCTCCTCACGCGGGTGAACTTCCAGAACAATTTTAGTGGCGAATCGCCGTCAAATTCACTAGAAAAGTGACCGGTGTAGATTGGAGCCAACCATGGTATAGTGTCGGTTCGGTCGAGCCGAACCAACGACGTGCTAAGCTGAGTCGCGTCGCCTGACGCATCGGTACTGTTCATGGCTCACCCGAGCCAACAGACCCAATCGACGCTGTGCCAACTCAGTCGACCCAACTTGTTGCGACCGTGCTACAACTTCCGAATATTAGCCAATTTTTGGTCGTATTTCAGCGTTATTCAACATATTTTGGTGATTTCTTGAGCTTTTCGTACGAAATTTTGGATCATGACCGTCTGAATTAAAGCTCTACAAGTTCTAGTGGCCTTGCATGATACAACAAAGCTAATTTGCTCTTCAGGTAACTTCTTATTTGATCAAATCTTCAAATGTTAAATTTCAAGAAAAATTCATTTATTTGATTTTGTTCAGAATATGAGATATCATTGGTATTGCATATTTTTCTAGTCTCGACCTGTGTCGCATCAACATATTTAGGATTGCATATTGACATATTGGTTTGGCCATTGGGATTCTATTTTATTTACATAATTAGTGCATACATTTAGTTGGTGTTTAGGGTATTGCATCTATAATGGTGTGATTGGTTGTCATAGCATGCTATTACGCAGTGGCAAAATCCTAAAGTTAGACATGGATGATAATGCAATTCAGAGGCTAGAAAATCAACTTCAAAAGATATATCTAGAACAAAAACCGACATAAATAGAACACGAGATCACTTAGAAGACAGAAAATAAAGTGTACAAAGAACAAACTTTTGAGGATGATGCACCTGATACTTTTGATGAAGAATTTAGGATGATAAAAAACGAAAATAATAGAAATAATAGTAGACAAGATGAGAATATTACGAATTACTTTGGGCGAGATAATATTAAACGATGGATAAAGTAGACGCTCCTAACTATGATGGTACTTATAATCCTCAGACCTTTTCAGATTGGTTAGCAGAAATGGAGCATTTGTTTGAGTGATAGCAGTTAGCAAACGAACGAAAGATTCAATTTGCTAAATCAAAACTGGTAAGGGTCTATTAAATTTTATTGGACATCCTTAGAGAGACAATGAGAGAGAGCATCTAAGACACATACAGAATTAGAATAAGATGAAGCTCAAGCTCAAAGAACCTACTAGAAAAGCTGAACGACATACATCAAAGAAGCATGACTATTGAGAAATACATAACTAAGTTCAATGACCTATTTGTTAGGAGTGATTTACAAGAAGATAACATACATATCCTTGTTAGGTTTCATTCTGCATTGAGAGTAGATATTAGGTGTGAGATGCTTCTCCACAATGTAGACAATATCCAACAAGCATTTAATTTTGCCTTAAATTTGAAAATCATGAGAGTCCCCGTAGATAAGAAACATACTTTTAAAGTCCGGAAGCAATTTAAGCGGCCTAATGACAACATGACTAAATCAGAAACTAATGCCGCTACAGAAATAAATAGAAATATTAAGCTTAGAGAACCATTACAACAAAAACAAAAAAAGATGTAATGTTTTATATGTCATGGATTTGGTTATTTTGCTAGTCAGTGCCCCAATAAAAATTTACTTGTAGGATTAGTAATGATAATGAAATTGAAGAAGAATATACTCCCGAGGTTACTGATATTATAGATAATAATGAAGATGATTCTAGTGCACGATTATAAGTCATCGGTGTTTGGTTACTACACTTAGGAGTGGGTTGATGGGCAAAGAACAAATGTTTTCTTTACGTACGTCAAAATTAGGGATACATTTTTCAAATTGATGATTAACGGAGGTAGGTTAACTAATTTAGTCGTCAACTCAACTATTGAAAAGATAAGCCTAAAAGCTAAACCTCATCCACAGCCTTATAAAATTACATAGGTTGATCAATCACATTTTGTTACCCAATATTGTTTAGTGACTACAGATTTTGAGCTATCACGGTGATATTTGTTGTGATGTCATACCTATGGATGTTTCACATATTTTGCTTGATAGGCATTGGCTACACATCTTGGGAGATCTAACACATACATATTCATATTTGAAGAAAAGAAAATTGTATTATAATCCTTGTAGACCCAAGAACATAATTGAAAATCAAAAGAATGGGTTAATCCTTAGGAAGCCACTAACTTAAATATCTCATCATAAGAGTTTCAATTTCTTAGAGTCTAGCTTTGACCTTATTCCTACTGAATTCATGGATACATGTCCTTTAGCTACAAAGGACTGCTAAATTCTGCTCGGTTATGCCATGTCTTCACCAGGTGGTGAAGATCTTAAGTCGAAAAAATGACGATATCAAATTCAAGATGGACGCTTTTATTTTAAAAGATTTTATATGTGATGGAGTTTGAGTCCGTGGAGAATTCCAATTTGTTGAGTTTTTTTGTTTTTTTTTTGAGAATTTTAGTTATGTGTCTTTTAGTTACTTTTAGGTCCTTTTGTCATTTGAGTTTTAGTTATTATAAAAGTTCTAGTCCTATTAGTTTTGTGAATCAGGGTGTAAGCCCCATTTAAAGGCCACAAACTTATTTGCTTTGAAAGAAATCAATGAATAGTTTATAATGTAAAATTTTAGTTTTTTTTCACAAAATTAAATTTTTGCATTGGTGTGTGAGAGTAGGCTTAGTTGCTTGGGCAAGAGGTCCGATGAATCTCCACGTGCGAGTCGGTAATCGAAAGATTTTCCGGGTGCGAGATCCAAAAAGTTATCAACTTCAGCGTCGTCTTCTTCTACAAATTCCAACTACATCCCTTCCCGCCTCCGTTCTGTGTTAGTTTCTCTATGGGTTTGAATGTTTTTCCTTTCTTTCATAATCAATAATTATATTTCCAATGATCCTCATGTAATAACAGGCTTCAGTTGTGTATCTCCAGTACTGAGCATATATGCGAAGGAAAGTCTTAATGTGATTAGTTTAATACTAGTAACTAACCCTGCTTCAGCTGAACTTTGTAGTTACAACCAAAGGTCAGACCATGAGCTAATGACACCAGTGCAGCCCGTCTTCAAATTCAAAAAAAATCAATTGGAATAGGTGTTTCTTAGTTTAGTATGATAATTTGCAGCAGAATTGGTAATCTTGTTTATTTAAAGTAGCTGAATTTGACATGAACATGGGCCTATGCATGATGTGACACACCAGCATTTTTGGCAAATTCTAAAAGAACTTTAAGCAAAATTAGTGTTTGACATGTATGTACGTGCCTGAATTCCATATGGTCTAACACATCATGATTTCCCGAAGAGGCTAACACATCATGGTTTCCCTAATAGAATGGTCCGTGCTACCTGGGTGGGTTGTGTGTTCCGTATGCTTGTAGGGTTCTCGATGGACAATTTTATGATAGTGAAAAACTATGGGGCATGGTCTTAACTATCTTATCATAGGTGGCGTATAGTTCTTGTTTATGCTCAGCAACCGGCTATGATTCTGTTTCTTGTGTTTTGAGTATGAAATCACCATCTTCATCTTAGCCTTCATCCCAAAAATTGGTGTCAGCTTCCTGGACTCTATATAAAGAATGTCGGTTTAATATGATTCCGTTGCCGGGACTTCAACATGTGTCTCTCGGTGGAGAGCCATTATCCTAATCAGCTAGACTACAACGGAGCTTAGTCGATCATCTACCTGAAACTGGAATGATAGATTATTCTGTATCACGTGATTTTAGTATGTTGACTAAATAATTTGGAATATGATATTATTGACTCATGCATGAAGTGGACAAGGTATGGTTCTAAATCGGCATTTAAGTTCAGCAACAATCTGAACCTGAATGATTTGTGGCTTTTTGTCATGGCTTAGGGGGGTTTAAAGCATCTTTATGGGCTCACTTATACGCATTAAGTGTATGGATGATGTGCTTGTGAAATAAATGAGTTGCCAAATCGTGCTAGCTTCATAAATGAATCTACTGGAGGACATATGAAGTCCAGCTTGTCATGAGTTGGATGGTAGTATTTTGGGTTACATCTGTGCCAGTCACATTTCATGTGCACGTGGTTTGTGTAACTAAGTGAATGCATGAGCGACTTGTATGCGAAGTAGATTTTAGCTCAAATGCTGGAGGCATGCGATGAGTTATGGTGCCACTATGTGAGCTAAATTGTAAATGTAAGCTGCTTGGTGAGCTCCGATCTGAGCTGAACTTCTATACCCTATAGCTTAGACTTTTTATGGGATTCGGTTTAATTTTTTTATATTTTTTATATGTACCCGCTTGTTACATAAATAGTGGTGCTTTAGGAGCATTTGGGGTGATTCTATTTGTGCGACCAACACCTACTAGATAATGCTATGCTTATTATCATTTAAAATTGTATATCCTTTTTCATTGTTTGGGACTAGGAATCGTAGACACGGGTATGTGTACGGGTACTACGAGACACATCAAATTTGTAGAAGCTATGTGTACGGGTAGGGGTGGGCATCGGGCAAATCCAATTTTTTTTGGAGAAACCGAAACTGAAACCGAATCCGAATGAAATCGGTTTGGAAAAACAAGTCCGATGTCCGATTCCGACATATCGGATCCGGAATGATAAAATCCGATTTCGTATTCGGAACAACATATTCAACCCGAAACCCGATTCTGCTTTCCCGAAGAGTCCAACGAAAGCGACTCCGATTCAACCTGAGGCAACCTGCCAATTAATTTCGAATAGGTTGGCAAAATATGTTATTATAAACTGCATTTTGGTCCCTATTATGACCGATGTGGGACTATACGAAGGCTCTGTTTGTGGAGGAACATCATTTATGGTACATCATAAAGATAATAAATGTTGATCGTTGGCTTGTTGTCTATAGGCAAATTATAAAGGAAGGTAAAGTTGTTTCTTCCACTGGCACCTTCAACCTTGCTCAGACACAGAGCAGCCTTTAAAAAATATATAGTTATCCTGTGTTCTTACTCTTGTAGCTTGGGGGTTTCTTCATATGGACACATTCGTTTGGTCTCATGAAGAATGCCGCTTCCGAGTTATTAATTCGTATATAATTCACACGTAGTCGCTGACTAAAGAAAAATAATCTTGATCCTTATGTGGATTAATAATCTTTAGTGAAATAATCTTTAGTCTATTTATCGGAAGCTGACTAAACGTTATGAAACTCTGCCACTAAACGTTGTGAAACTCTGCCACTCAAATTTCATAATCTTGATTCTTATGTGAGTTGCAAGAATGAATTAATAATCTTGATTCTTATGTGGATTCTTGATGCTATCCATGAATTCTTATATAATTTCATAACCCAGCATTACAATTAATCATCCTATAAAGTATAGATCCGGGAGTGTTAATTGAAAGAGCACACCCGTTTAGTCCCACACCGGGCATCTTGCGACAGCTACGGTGGCTTAAATAGGTTTTTTAAGGGACCCCACAACGAAGTAATTCACACGTAGTTGCTGTGGAAAATTCTCTGGATGAGACGTTGATTACCAATCGGAATTGGGTCGGGCTCGCAATGTGACGTCCAATTCTGATTCCGATCCGATTGAAAATCGGTAATAGTTTTTGGCCCCGAATCCGATTCCAAATCCGGTTTGTCCGAATATTCGGAATCGGATGCGGGTTCGGAACCGGGTTCGAAAGCGGATTCGGGATTTCTGCCCACCCCTATGTATGGGTACGAAACCTGTCAAATTTGTAGAAGCTATGGTACGGGAACACAACTTTATAAAATAAAATAAAATAATATAATATATAACATGCATTTAAGTACACAAACAAGAAGCAAACATAAAAGGTGACAACTTTGCTAAAAAGATTGGATTGGACAAACATGAAACGTAGCATTAAACTGAACAAAAAAAAACAAAAACAAAGAATCAATATAATAATCATAGGATCATACATGACTGAAAATAATTTAGACAAAACTTCGCTAAAATATCAACTTTATCAATTTAAACCAATGAAAACTTATTTTATAATTAAAACCAGCAAATCCATGTATATTTGTAAAAGTTCATTGAAAATTCTAACTTTTAACAATAGTAAACATAATAACTAAGAGAAACAGTAAAGAAATGCCAAATTAGACTACAAATTGAAAATAACCCCGGTAAACGCTAAAAATCCTCAGAAGTCTCTAATAACAAGCAATATAATGAAAGTGAGAAAATTTCATGAAAATAAAGTTAAAAAGAAACAAAATATTGAAAGAAAATTATTTTTAAAAGATTTTTTGCAACAAAAACTCAGTTTTTTTCGATTTCTTCCCATTTTCTCTACGATTTAACTCTGTTGTCACCAATGATCATCGCTATCATCGGAGATGTCGCCGTCATCACAGCCGCTTCCCGATGCTCGCTGTTGCTGGTTGCCTCTCATTGGAGAGAGAGAGAGGGAGAGAGAGAGACGAGAGGAACAGAGAGAGACATCGACAGAAAGAGAGAGATATAGTAGGGGTGTTTCAAGTCAAATGGGTTAGGTTAAACATGATAACCTTTAAAGATGTAAATGTATTTTGGGTTGTTTTAAAACTAAACGAAACCGTTTCGGATCTGGACCCGTGTCCTTACCCGAAGCATGTATGTTGTGGTGTCAGACAAGCGAGAAATATTTCTGACACAGTGTACCTGTCATTTTGAAGGCGTGTCCGTGTCCGACACATGTTGGACATTGGTACGGTGCATGTGCATAAATAGCATAAATAGCAGAACCCGTGATGTAAAGGTTCGTGGCATAATTTCTTGCTGAGAATTCCATATAAGATTTGATATTTTCAGTAGGCTGGCAATTCAGTGTGTTAGTGTGAGATTTTCTATAATAGTAAACTAAGGACGAGAAGGACGGGCACAATCTGGTTCATTATTAGTGAAGAAAGTTCATTATACAGGTAATGCATTTTAATGATGCAATTAATGATGAGTGGCCAATGTTTTTCTAGAATGCATATAATTGGAGGGATAATGTACAATAAATTTTGCCTCAAAATCTCAATGAATCAGTGATCTGTGTGGGCATACTCGAAGCAGATGGTCAAACAAAAATCCATCAATCCTCAGATATTCCTATTTCCTTTCCCTCAACAACCCAGTCTGTCACTGGGTAGTTCTTTCCTATAAACATCATCTCCTTGCTTGCCTGTTAACCTCAAACAAAGTCTTGTTTCTTCTCTCCACCTTCTCTTCCTGGAATGCTGCAATTCTTAGTTCTCCATTCACTACCAATCATTTTCAAATGACTTTTTTCTCTTCTAGACAAGTTATTTTCTCGACCCGCTTTCCTTCTGGAAAATTGTACCCTCTATTGTCACCTTGTCTCTTTCTGCTGGAGTACATCGATGCCAGGGAGTTTTAAACTAGAGAATTTTTGTTTCACTTCGCACCCATGGGAAATGTGTCATTGTTGAAAAACAAAAAAGATGCGATTCTGATGCAATAGTCTCTAATTTTGATGATATGCAGTATTGATTGCGCAAATGCTGATTGTGGGCCATTCAAGATGACACCTACCAGAAATCTGTTGTAGACAGGCGAAGTCTCTGACAACTGCTTCTTAAGTAAGGTGGTTGTGATTGTATGAATACTTTGGTGGAATATTTTAATGCTCGTATTAGTGCCGACGATAGTTTTTACTCTAACGATATTAATTTCCTGTCCAGGTAAGTTTGAGAATCCTTTATACAAATGGGGGCGTTCCCCCATGGATTTGTCCGACGTGGCAATGTCACGTCGGCCGTGGGGGAAGCCCCCACTAAAGAAAAACAAAAAAAAACGCCCCCCCAACACATTTAATTGCGTTTTCGACCTTGGTTTTTTGCGTTGTGTCCATTTGAGCCTACGTTCTTTTGCCTTTTGGCCTCTTTTTTATACCCCCGACGATACCGGGTCGCTCACTCATGCTTCTCGCTCCTTCTTGGTTGCGCGCGTGCACCGCGGCCTGATCTTGGGGTTTGTTTTTACACCGTGCACTTGATGCACGGGCAATTTCTAGTACTTTTACATATTGCACTGCATCGGGTCTTTTTGTTTAGGACAGGGAATTGAGGCTGTCTAATTATTTATATGTGCATTTGCTGATAGAGGTCATAAGTTACAACCGTCTGGTTTTTAGGGTTTTTAAGGGTAGCGTAGATTAGTAGAATCAGCTTTGGGCTTAGAAATTTCAAAATGAGATTGAGCTGTTAAAAAGTTTGAATATTGTAAATTACGTGGAGAGTATTGCGGATGAACATGACAACTTATAAAAATACCAGTCTGGACCCAGATAGTGTCAGTAAATGGCACTGCTTTTCTAATTTGAACATCTTATGGGTGCCTATAGATGAATCTGACTATTTCTTTTGTAATTGCCTTCTATGATTACCTTCTCTTTTGTAATTGCCTTTTATGAATACTTTTGGATAATTTGATTGCCCCTGAATATTTAGGAGATAGTTGATACATGTTCAAATTTACATGGTATGTATACGAAGGTATTTAGTCCTTGCGTGGTGAGTCCAGCCTGCTGACCAAACATCTTTTCGTTTTTGTTCTTTTTTTCGAGCGGACGATGCTTCTTTTGTCAAAAAGATTTTTCCCTTCTTGTGAATGCAATTGTTGATGAAAATCAACCCTGCTCTTAACCCGCGTTCAAAACAGATTTGTGTAGCATTCTGACCGTCCGATTGTGTTTTTTTTCAGGTGTCCGATTATCAGATGCAGGGAGGAGAGATAGTTGCATGCTTCGTGCACTTTCTTCCAACCAACCGACTAGTTGTCATAAGATGTGTGAGGAGGCGAGATGAACTAACAAAGATTTTAAATAGATTTCTTTTTCGTACAATATGCATTCCCTTCTTCCACTATGTAAATCTATTGACTGACAACTTATTTGTATAAAAATATAAATTATATCTATCATACTATTGAGGAAAGTTTTCCTATGGGTTTGCCGACTAAGACCCCCTTAGTCAAACAGGTGTAGAAAGACGACTCTGATTTAATCTTGAGTAATTAATGGTTAGGATGAGAGTTGTGAAAATATTGGAGGGAACTGGATTTTGGGGATTCTTGGATGGTGCAATTGTACTCTTTTTTGTTGTTGTTTTTCACGAACTTTGTTCTTTGATCACAAGCTGTTTGTGTATTTCGTAAATCTCATTAGACTTTTTGTTCTATTTGGTATTTGTTGCTAACAGGGAGGTGCTTAAGAACGCACCTCTTGGATTGGGCGATTAAGAGTGGGTAAGTTTGCATTTATACTGATTGAAACAGAATTTTAGGGGTACCTTGGGAGAATTCGGTGTTAGTATTAGAAATAGAGTGTTTTGTTACATATGTCTCATTTAACGGTCTGACTTAATTTCTCATTTCTGAATTTGGTGGTGTTAATTTTGATTTTGAGACAGACTCCCTTGTACGGTTTAAAAAGTTGGTGTTTGGTCTGTGTGGAAAGAAAGAAAAAGTTCATATGATGGTTTCGGTTAGTGCTATCACCTGTATGTATTGTGTCAATGCAAGCTTCTTTGTGTATTTTTGCCAGTCCAACAATCAAAGGAATGATGAAAGAAACATGGAAAAAAAAGCATGGTTGTTAGCACCCAAGCGTTGGCGATGATGCTGGATAATGGCGGGAGCTGTCTTGATACTGGGCCGTTGGATTAAGCGGGGAAGATGAATCCGCAGCCGTTGGATGATCGTAAGGGGAAGGATCTAACGCTTCGATGAGATTTAATTGTGACCGTCCATGTTAAAGACCGTTGGCGTTGCTTTGAAGGGAGCCGTTGATTAATGATCCGGTTGTTAGAGAAATTAACAAACTCGAAGGGCGCCGAAGAGATTCCTTATCCTCTCGCTCGTCCTCAGCTGCTCGTCCCCCGCCTTCACAGCTGTCCGATTTCTCTCGAGGTGGTTAGGAGTTTGTTAGAGGTCTGAAGGGGTATAAATATGAGCGATTGTATCAATCGTATTATCGAAAAGTCTGTAGTAATTTCCCTTTTGCATTTTCTTGTATTTTCCCTTCTAGTTAATAAAATTTCCCCAAGATCTCGCCATTTCCGGCGAGGTCTCCAGCTTCATTTCATCGTTAAGGTCCGGGTCCTTATCATTTGGTATCAGAGCCAGCTACCATCCATGGGAAAGAAAAGAAACGAAATCCCTGAGAGCGATAACGGGCATGGTTCTAACCCTGATTCCCTTACTCCTGGGGAGCGGTTGGACGATTCTCTCGAGTGGAGAGCTCAGCAAGAAGATCAAATCAAGGCCATCGCGGCCAAGGTGGAGGCACAACATCAACTGCTAGAGGCGAAGCTGGGAGCCCAGATTCAGCAACATGGTCAACTCTTGGAAGCAAAGTTAGGAGCTCAAATTCAACACATGGCATCGCAAATCCAGTTGATTTTGAATAATCAACTCAAGGCTGATGAACGAACTCAAGGCGATAGGAGTTCCGGCCACGACTCCCATGGAGACCGGAATGCGGAGAGAAGAATCATCCACCCAGATACTCATCCTTCTTCGCAACTAATGATTCTCAAACCAGAGATTCCCATCTACAACGGAGATGAGGATGTTCTAACATGGCTGAGTCAGGTACAACAGATTTTTGCTTACTATTCTACACCGTATCCTAATTGGGTCGGCACTTGCTCATTTTATTTGCGAAATGATGCTATGAAGTGGTTTGATTGGGGTAGAATTAATATAGAGAATTTCTTCAACTGGGAGAAGTTTAAAGAAGAATTGATTACACGTTTTGGCCCTACTGAAGTAGAAAAACCATTTTCCAGTATGTGCAACCTCAAACAAGTGGGTACAGTTAAGGATTACTTGGGAAGGTTTGAACAAATAGTTGGGTTGTTGAGGAAATTGCCTGAAGAGTATGTATTGGATAAATTTGTGAGTGGGTTGAAGGATGAGATACGTCTAGATGTCTTAGCTCACATCCCAATTACATACAGGAAGGCAGTACAATTGGCCAGGACTTTTGAAGAAAAATTAATCTTAGCAAAGAGATCTAAGCCGTTGGTGGTACCTCCCATATTCCCTAGAGCCCATCAACCACAACCCCCTGGAATCCATAAAGGAGGAGGAAGTAAAGGAGTCAATTCAGGACTCAATGGTAGATTGCTGACTCATGAAGAAATACATGAAAGGAGAAAGAATAATTTGTGTTTCAGTTGTAATGAGAAATGGGAGAGAGGACATAGGTGTAAAAAACAAATTTACATCCTGGATATAGAAGGTGAGGAGAGCCTTACAATTGAGGAACCACAAGTTGAAACTGAGGAGACCTTACAGGAGCTACATGAGTTATTAGTAGAAGACCCACCTTCCATCTCTATACATGCCTTAACTGGCATCCCAGCTGCACAAACACTGAGGCTTAAGGGAAGTATCAAGGGATACAATGTTTGTATCCTGGTTGACACAGGCTCAACACATAATTTTATACATCCTAGGTTGGCTAAGTCCCTTAACTTGGAAGTAGAGAAGTCTGAGAATTTTGATGTTGTGGTAGCAAGTGGGGATAAATTGCAAGGTACAGGGCTATGTAGAGGGGTTAACATCCATTGCCAAGGAGTTATAATTCCTGTCAACCTGTTAATTTTACCCTTGGGGGGACAACAAGTTGTGTTGGGGACTCAATGGTTGAGGCAATTAGATGATATCACTTTTAACTTCAAAAAATTACACATGAAGTTCAACTTGGGTGGCAGGGAATGCCTTTGGCAGGGTATCATGCCACCAACATCACAGGTTGTGGATGGAAAGGAACTGGGTAGGATTTTCAGACAACAAGGAGAAGGGTTTGTGATACAACTTAATTTGATGGTCTGGGATAGTCCTCACCAACAGATTCAAATGGAATTGACGCAATTGCAGAATTTTCCTCTTGAACTGAAAGAAATCTTGGACCAACACCCAGAGGTATTCCGTGAACCAAAAGGGTTACCTCCCAGGAGAGAGTGTGATCACAAAATACCAACAGAAGTTAGGGCAAGGCCAGTGTGCATAAGGCCATATAAACATGCCTACTTCCTAAAATCTGAAATTGAAAAGCAAGTTAAAGAGATGTTGGCTACAGGAATTATCCGACCTAGTTTTAGTCCCTACGCATCTCCAGTAGTCATGGTGAGGAAGGCAGATTCCAGCTGGAGGATGTGCATAGATTATAGATCTCTCAATCAACAAACAATCAAAGACAAATTTCCTATTCCTATTATAGATGACCTGTTAGATGAACTTCATGGGGCTCAATTCTTTTCCAAACTGGATTTAAGGTCAGTATACCATCAGATACGCATGTCAGAAGATGATATCTACAAAACTGCCTTCCGTACACACGATGGCCATTATGAATTCCTTGTGATGCCATTTGGTCTAACCAATGCCCCCTCAACCTTCCAATCCTTAATGAACTCCATTTTTAGGAGCTATCTACGGAAATTTGTGTTGGTTTTCTTTGATGATATACTTATCTGCAGCAAAGACTGGCCATCTCATTTAAAGCACTTGCATTGTGTGTTACAAATTCTGGGGGAACAGCAATTAGTAGTTAAGCTATCTAAATGTTCTTTTGGTCAATCTTCAGTTGAGTATCTTGGACATATCATTTCACATTCAGGGGTGGCCATGGACCCTAAAAAGGTGGAAGCTGTCAAGAATTGGCCAACCCCTAAAAATGTCAAGGCAGTGAGAGGGTTCCTTGGCCTTGCTGGCTATTATAGGAAGTTCATAAGGGGGTTTGGGGGAATAGCAGCTCCCCTCACTGACTTATTAAAAAAAGAAGGATTCCATTGGGGACCTGAAGCTCAGGATGCCTTTGAGAAACTGAAGGATGCCCTTACAACAGCCCCAGTTTTGGCTATGCCTGATTTTGAGGATGAGTTTGTACTTGAATGTGATGCTTATGGCAGGGGAATTGGGGCAGTATTGATGCAGAAAAATAGGCCTATAGCTTATTTGAGTACCAAACTCACGGGGAGAAATTTGATGTTGTCCACATATGAAAAAGAATTATTAGCCATAATAGTATCAGTTACAAAATGGGGCCAGTATCTCATGGGCAAGAGGTTTGTCATCCGCACAGATCACCAGAGTTTAAGACACTTATTGGAGCAAAAATTGCAGCAGGGTATGCAAGGGAAGTGGCTAATGAAATTACAAAATTATAATTACAAAGTGGAATATAAACCTGGGAGAATAAATAGAGCTGCAGATAGTCTATTAAGAGAAGTTGATAATAGTGCTGATATGCCAGGAGATTTTAGTGCCATTTATCATATTTCCCAACCTCAGTGTGAGTGGTTAGAAGACATCAAACAGGCTATGAGCAATGATCCTTATTACCAGCAAATTGAAGAAAAAATGAAGCATTCTCATTCAGAAAGAACTAAATACACCAAAGTGGATGGAATCTATTATTATAAAGATAGAATTCTGATTAGCCCAGGCTCAAAGGAAATTCAGCAATTGTTCCTTCAAGAATTTCATAGCACAGCTCTAGGGGGACACTCAGATGCTGTGAGAACACTCCATAGAATGAGGAGGTCAGTTCATTGGGTGGGAATGAAAGCAGATGTTAAAAAATTTGTGAGGGAATGTGAAGTTTGTCAGAGAAATAAGGCTGAAAATGTGGCTTATCCAGGCCTTCTCCAACCACTGCCGGTGCCTACCCAGGTTTGGGAGAGTATCTCCATGGATTTCATCTTGGGCCTTCCTCCCTGTCACGGGTTCAGTGTGATCTATGTTGTTGTAGATAGATTAACTAAATACTCACATTTTTCCCTCTTAAACATCCTTTTTCTGCCAAAATAGTAGCTCAGGTTTTCTTCGAAGGGGTCTTCAAGCACCATGGGCTTCCTGCTACCATCATTAGCGACCGGGACACAGTCTTCACTAGCCAGTTTTGGGTTGAGTTGTTCAAGCTACAGGGAACTTTGTTGGCTCATAGTTCAGCCTACCATCCCCAAAGTGATGGATAGACGGAGGTCACCAACCGGAGCTTGGAATGCTATCTACGGTGCTTCTGTGGCCATAAGCCTAGGGAATGGGTTGATTGGTTGCCATTGGCAGAATTCTGGTATAATACGACTTGGAGGAGCTCTACTCAGATGACTCCCTTCGAAGCACTCTACGGGCGCCCTCCCCCTACTCTCCTATCTTACATCCCACATACTTCTAACGTCGCGGCTGTTGATGAAGCTTTGTTCACTAGAGAAGTCACCCTGCAATTTTTGAGAGACAACCTGGAGAAGGCTAGGGAGAGAATGCGAAGGGATGCAGATAAACGACGGACGGAACGTGCTTTCCAGGTGGGTGATTGGGTTTATTTGAAGTTGCAACCCTACAGGCAGATCAGTGTCGCAATGAGGAAGACGCACAAGCTTTCTCCCAAGTACTATGGCCCGTATCAGGTTGTTGGGAAAATTGGGGAAGTTGCTTATCGATTGGGTCTGCCGGAAGGAGCTCAGATACATCCCGTCTTCCACGTCTCCCAATTGAAGAGAAAGCTCAGAGTCCGAGCAGTGGTGCAGGACAATCAACCCCGCTACTTTGAAGAAATCGTTGATGAACCGGAAGCTATTGTCGATAGGAGAACCGTGAAGGTCCGGAGAGCTTTGGTGTCACAAGTCCTCATCAAATGGAGGCATAGGACGTTGGAAGAATCAACATGGGAATCTTATTGGGATTTAGTTAAGAGGTTTCCACATTTTGACCTTGAGGCAAGGTCCCGTAATGGAGGAGGGATTGTTAGCACCCAAGCGTTGGCGATGATGCTGGATAATGGCGGGAGCTGTCTTGATACTAGGCCGTTGGATTAAGCGGGGAAGATGAATCCGCAGCCGTTGGATGATCGTAAGGGGAAGGATCTAATGCTTCGATGAGATTTAATCGCGGCCGTCCATGTTAAAGACCGTTGGCGTTGCTTTGAAGGGAGCCGTTGATTAATGATCCGGTTGTTAGAGAAATTAACAAACTCGAAGGGCACCGAAGAGATTCCTTATCCTCTCGCTCGTCCTCAGCTGCTCGTCCCCCGCCTTCACAGCTATCCGATTTCTCTCGAGGTTGTGAGGAGTTTGTTAGAGGTCTGAAGGGGTATAAATATGAGCGATTGTATCAATCGTATTATCGAAAAGTCTGTAGTAATTTCCCTTTTGCATTTTCTTGTATTCTCCCTTCTAGTTAATAAAATTTCCCCAAGATCTCGCCATTTCCGACGAGGTCTCCAGCTTCATTTCATCGTTAAGGTCTGGGTCCTTATTAATGGTTGGGTGAAGATGGGTCCTCTGCTTGCCCGTTGAAGGGAAAGAAAGACGTTCACCTTCCCGAAGAGATAATACCCGCAATCAAGATATGATCGTTGTGTTTGAGCAAGGTTTAGATTTGGATCTTTGCTTCCCTTGCATAAGTTCCTCATTCTTCTAAATGGGTTAAGAATCGCCATCGCCCAATTTGCCCCATGCAATAGGTTGCATGGTAGGCTTCAGTGTTGTGTAGCCTCATGAGCATCGAACCAAGCACACGGCTTTTTCAGCCACTTCTTTAAACTAAGGCGATGCCCTAACACATGGTAGTTTAATATTATAAGCAAAGGTAAAATTTTCAAAGACTTTTCCGACAACAACAAGACCTCAAAGCATGACTTTGTATTTGTGAGAAGCCTATCAACGGAGTTCTCGATATGTGTTGGATATTGGTGTGTCTCAATACATGTTTTGATGGTGGTCAAACATTATGTTTGCACTAAAGTGTTTTGTGCAGTTATGAAAATCTATAAGAAGCAAAGGACAATGTGTCAAGGCAACAAGAATGGATGACAACATATATGACAAGGACTTGGACATTCGTGACATCAATCGAGCTCCAACAAGATTGTGTGTGTGTATTGACGTAACTTTCTATTTGTTGTCATAGATTCTTAAAGCATTGCATATACACCTTCTCACGTACACACACATATGCAACGATAGGATAACGTTTTAGAGATATTATGAACTCATATTAAAGCAAAACCCTTGGGTTTCGCTCAAAACTGAACACTTAGTAGCTTAGTAGTCGACCAATATAGGTTTTTAGTCGATTATCATATTCAAGTTTTATAACACAGTAACTCAGTCGACTGATATAATCCATTAGTCAACTAATAGATTCTAGAAACTTAGGTTGGCTTAGTTTAGTTGACTAACAGAAGCTATTCGTCGACCAATAATATTCATTAGTCAACTTCACTAGTTGACTGTCAATGTTAACCCGTCGTTCTTTTTTAAGAACTATTAGTCGACCGATGAAATTATAAGTCCAGTAATCAATTAGCTGTTGGCCAAAAACTATCCGTTAACTAGCCTTTGGATGAGTGTTTGGCAATTCCTTTTCTAAGGATTTTCCTTCTATAAATAGGGATTTATTCTCAAATGTATACATAAGGGAAAAAAACAAAAAACATTCCCTATTTTGGCCAAATTCTCATGCTTTGAATTCCTATATTTCAAAAGCCAAAATGCCCGATTTTTCTATTCTGCAAAGATCAAATCCTATAGATACAAATCCTACAGATAGAAATCCTTATCCTTAGCCATCATTGTAACCACATACATAATTCTTCAAGTTAAGGAGTATGGTGCTGTCTTTCAAAAGCTTTGCCTTTGTTGTTGATGTGTTTGGTGCTCTCGGTTTGAGAGTATTTTTGTTTCCCATCTCAAGGTGTTGAGATTGGGGTTTGTGTCACGTCCCGCTTCCCAAGTATGGAAGGCGAGACGTGAGAAGGTCCGCTCAGACTTGGAGCTGTGAAGCTGCAGTCTGATAAGCGTCCATGTACGATAAAAAAAATGGCAGGTCCTTGCATTGCGACGAAACAACAACAATGATATATAAGAGCAGACATAGAATTATCCACTAACAACAACCAATAATATTCCAACATCACAGAGTAAAGTCACAAAAGAAGTACATCGTCTGAAACAAAAGGCCTAAGACATGGCCGATACATAAATAGAGAGGTAGGTGCTACGCACCAAAATCTAACAGCAACCACTAAAACATCAACAACTAAAGAAAGTCACCAAGTGGGTCTAGGACTGGTCACCAGTGTCCTCAAACCCGGTCTCCATAGGTATCTCGAACTCAGCGTCTGTAAACTGCTCGCCCTCTGTAACTACCTCTAACTCAGAACCTGACATGTGACACCCAAAGAGAAGATGTCACATGTCAGCAAAAGTCTCCCAAGGAAATGGAGGACTTTTGTGCAAGTATACAAATAAAGCAAAGTGACTAGCAGTACTAATATAATGAGAGGACATGGCATTTAATAAGTGCAATGATTAAAATGACATGATGTAGCAAACACGCACGTCGTAGTGAAAACTACTAAAAACACTATTTCACGATTCACGATTCACTGATTATCACTTTGTGCACAGAGTTTCCGTCTTTTGGTTGAAGTGGCTGTACGGGCTCACTTCTATGCTCAAGCGACCGTTTAACCTCCACGTGTATATGGACTGGCGCCCATCTTCTAGATCACGAGCCAGGAAGTGTTATTGGCATAGGGTTTTGCCCGCAAAGCAGGTGCCTAGCCTCAATAGTTAACAATTTTATTGTAGCGTGTGCTACACAATCACGATGACATTTTGATGCATGAATGACATGGCAAAATGCAGATAATAGTGCGTACAGTTAATCGAAAATAAACGTGACATGGCAGCATGAATGAAAACATGGTAAAGGTGTCGGATCTAGCTTCGTTGTCAAGCTAGATCTAATAAGGCGTCTAGGTGACTATCATTTCATCGCCTAGTCTCTTTTACGCTAGTACACAAATTTGGCCTAAACGTGGCCTAAATAACACTGGCAAGTATCACTTGCCTGCTTCCGGTGATGTCGGTTGTCGTGGGTTCGTCTCGTCGGGCGTTAGGCTATGTAACAACTGGTTCTCTGTTTGATTAAACACATGTCTGAATTAGGTTCACTCCAACATATTTAAATAATAATAATTCATTCTATTAGGTTCTCTAACTTAGGGTATTGTCCATTTCATAAAGTTAGACCAACTATCATATAACATGCTACTAGTAATGATTCTTCTAACTTATATAAGGTCCTGCTAATAATATTTTACGTCCTGTTAGTAATTCTGTTTGGAATAAAAATTAATATAAGGTCCATTTCAATTTACATACTGTTTTGGAGAAAACATTAATGTCGGACTTCATAAACTTCACTATCTTTGCCATAACTCTGCTCATACAAGGAAAACAGGACAACTCACTGTAGATATAGGGTACGGAAGAGCTTGTTTACTCTGTGAAACAGTCACCATCTTTCAGGGCATTTATATTTTTTTAAGGATAGATCTATGTACACCCCTACTCATAGGGGTGTATGTGAATTTCTTTGCCAAATTGGGAGATGATATGATTTAATTTGTCATTTCAATTCCTTTTTTTTTCTATTCTAGGGAAATTTTGTCACTGAAAGCTATATACACCCCTATTCATAGGGGTGTATTTAGCACATACCTTTTTTTATAACCTGCGGGTTATTCACAATCTACACATAACCTAGGGTACTGCTAGCATATAATTACAACTATTGTTCATCATGTCCTCTTCCAATAAAGGAGAAAACCTATAGCTTAATAAAAAGCCAACTATAACCTATTATAAACGCATGCATCTCTATTATAGGATACTGCAACTTATAAAGTACACTACACATAATAAGAGTTAACCCATAGAATTCCACAGGCTCACGATTTCATTAGCTTTATTATATAACTAATATTCCTTTAGGCTGACACCCCCTCATCATCTTAACACTGTTGCACACTCTTCTCCATCCTCTGTCTCCTCTCTAACATTGTCTGCTCTCTATTTCATTCATTTTTTTCTAAAAACTTGCAGGCAAGCCCCGAGCACAAGTGTTCATGCGTAAACTAAAGGAGAAAGGGCTTACCTCGCGCGACTACAGGGAAGGAGGGGGACGACCGGCCGGCAGCGTGCTCCTGGAGGTTCGGCGGCGGGCTGTCCTGAGCGGAGTTCGGACGGGGGCTGAGTCGCGGCAATGAAGAGGGTGGTTGACGACTACGGTGTGTCGGAGATCAGGAGGAAGAAGGGGCGAATCGTTAGCCTGGCGGAGATGAACGGAGTAGGGAGAGGCGTGGGTTCCGCGGCGGTTGCAGGGTCGCCTGGGGGTTGACGCGCGGAAGAGGGAGGCGCGGCGTTGTGAAGAGCAGGGGCTGGCCTGCGGGTGGTGTAGAGGGTTGGTCGGAGTCGGAAAAATCGAAGGGAGGGCTTTGGCGCGGTTTGATGTCTCGAGCGGCGGATGGATAAGAGGTGGGCTGAGGTTTGAAGTTGGGTTTCGATTTGTTGTTTCCTTAATTATTTGTAGGGAAAGGGTAGAGAGCAGAGGTGACAACGTGGGATGATGGGGTTAGTTAAAATTTAGTGGGAAAAATTACAGGGTTGTTATTAATTAGATTTTGTTGGATGAAAATAAACTCAAGAGAGAGATCATTTCATTGCTAAGAATGAGTAACCATAGCTAAGAGCCATGTTGCTCTATTTATTTATCTCATAGTGGGGAGTCCAATAGCCTCTAGTAGACCAAGGGTCCCCATTACTCTAAGTAATAGGGGACCTAATGAATGGGTAATGAAGGAGGGGAGGCCAAAGGCCTCCCTCATTCATAACACTCCCACTTACGCATTCATCACTTCGGTCTCAGCTACTGAGGTAAGGGGTGGATACTTCTGGATCCAGAGTAAGTGTGTTTGCCTCGTTAAAACCTTAGCTGTGGAAAACCCAGTGGGAAAACCCAACAGCTTAAGGAAAAAGAGTGCAACCCACAGGTTACTCCCCCTGATCCGTACAAGCTTCAGGCTTGCAGGTCTTTCAACTGTTGCATACCAATGTTCTTTACAAGCTTTACAAAAGTACATTTAGGCAATGCCTTAGTAAAAAGATCAGCTAAGTTGTTGCATGACTGGATCTGTCGAACTTCAATCTGCTTGTCGTTCTTCTGCTCGTGCGTCCAGAAAAACTTGGGAGAAATGTGCTTTGTCCTGTCGCCTTTGATGTAGCCCTTCTGAAGCTGAGCAATGCACGCGGCGTTGTCTTCGAATAGGGCAGTAGGCTCCAGATCACCGGTCTTCAGGCCAGTGGATTGGAGGATGTGTTGGACGACGGAGCGTAGCCAAAAACATTCTCTGCTCGCTTCATGGATCGCGATGAGCTCTGCATGGTTGGAAGATGTAGCAGTAGTGGTTTGTTTTACCGATCTCCAGGAGATAGCAGTTCCTCCGTAGGTAAAAACAAAACCAGTCTGTGATTTTGCCGTATGCGGATCTGAAAGATAGCCTGCATCGGCATAACCAAGTAACTGGGAGGAGGCACCTCTCTAGTAGTAAAGTCCAAGGTCTACGGAACCCTGGAGGTATCGCAGAAGATGCTTTACTCCATTTCAGTGGCGCTTTGTAGGCGCTGCACTGTGTCTGGCTAGGAGATTGACTGCAAACGCTATATCGGGACGCGTGCAGTTAGCCAGATAGAGAAGTGCACCAATGGCACTTAGGTAGGGTACTTCTGGACCCAGTATCTCCTCCCCCTCTTCCAGAGGCCGGAAGGGGTCCTTTTGTACGTCTAATGATCTCACGACCATAGGGGTACATAAAGGATGACATTTATCCATTTGGAACTTATTTAAAAGCTTCCTGGTATAATTGGATTGATGTAGAAGGATTCCACCTTGTAGGTGTTCAATCTGCAAGCTAAGGCAATACTTCGTTCTGCCTAGGTCTTTCATTTCAAAAGTGTGCTTTAGCCTTGCAGATATCTCATTAATCTCTACTGGAGAGCCTATGAGATTTAAGTCATCAACGTAAACTGCTATGATGACGAATCCTTTTCCCGTTCTTTTGATAAAGATGCACGGGCAGACTTCGTTATTAGTGAATCCTTGCTGTGCAAGGGAATCACTTAGTCTGTTATACCACATTTTGCCCGACTGTTTTAGTCCATACAAGGATCTATGTAGTCTAACAGAGAATACGTCCCGAGGTATCTCTTTCATCTCTGTGGGTAAGTTAAACCCATCTGGTAGTTTCATATAGATCTTTTTATCTAAATCGCCATAAAGATATGCAGTCACAACGTCCATGAGCTGCATTTCTAGGCTTGCCAGAGATGATATGCTTATTAAGAATCTGAATGTATTAGCGTCCATTACCGGGGAGTATGTATCTTCATAATCGATACCCGGTCTCTGGGAAAAACCCTTTGCTACAAGACGCGCCTTGTAGCGGACGATCAGATTTTCTTCATTTCTTTTTCTAATGAAAACCCACTTATATCCCACAGGTCTAACACCTACTGGTGTTTGGACTACAGGTCCAAAGACTTTGCGTTTCGAGAGTGAGTCCAGCTCTACTCTTATCGCCTCGTCCCACTTTGGCCAATCATCTCTGCGTTTACAATCCGCTAGAGAAAGTGGTTCGACGTCATCGTCGTATTCAGCGACGTGAACGGCAATAGTGAACGCAAAATCGTCGACGACGACTGTGCTATGTCGGTCCAGTACCTCCCCAGTACGTACAAAGTTTAATGATGTTTCTCCTAATGTTTCCTCTGCGGGGGAAATTAGGAGGGGAGAGGTAGCTGTCCTGAGCTCAGTATCCTATGGAGGGATAATCTTATTTTCACCAGGAATCTTCCTCTTTCGAGGAACTTTATCTTTTGAACCTGGTGGCCGTCCTCGTTTCAATTGAGGTACAGCCATTTCTCCTGCGGGTGGATTGCATCCATTTATAGGGATGTCAATCCTAGCTGGAGTGTTAGCAGCAGGGACGTGTGAACGGACAATCTTTTGGCTGTCCGTGAATTTATCCGGCAATTGGTGTACTGTATTCTGGATGTGAAGGATCTTCAGGATCTCATCTTCACACAGATTTGTACGCGGATCATAAAAGGACAAAGACTTATTTTCCCAATTAATGGTCTCCGAAGCTTCAGGCTTCTTGGAATGTTTGCCCAACTTTGGAAAAGTTTTCTCATCGAATTCACAATCAGCAAGACGTGCCTTAAATGCGTCCCCCGTTAGGGGTTCTAGGTATCTAATAATCGAGGGTGAATCAAATCCAATATAGATTCCTAGACGACGTTGAGGACCCATTTTGGTCCTCTGAGGTGGTGCTATTGGAACATAGACCGCACAACCAAATATTCTCAAATGAGCTATATCTGGAGTTGAGCCGTATGCTAGTTGCATCGGGGATAATGTATTGCCTCCAGAGGGGCGTATCCTGATAAGAGATGCGGCATGCAGAATAGCATGCCCCCAAGCATCCACCGGCAATTGGGATTGCATAAGCAATGGACGTGCAATCCATTGGAGTCTCTTTATAAGAGACTCTGCTAATCCATTCTGGGTGTGAACATGAGCTATTGGATGTTCAACTTCTATACCCGTTGCATGGCAATAGTCTTCGAAGACTTGAGATGTGAATTCGCCCGCATTATCAAGACGTAGTTTGTAACAACCCTAGTGTGTAAATACTTAGTAACCATTAAATTGACCCAAGTTTCTCGTACATGTGCACACCAATCCCGGGGAATGGAGAGATTTGCAAATTGCCCCTCGATTTTTCATTTATACCCAAATGAGGGTATCATTGAAAGTTTGGGCTTAAGGCAAATTTCTTTAAGTTGAGGGGTTATTGTGCAAAAAGGGAAGTGGGATATTTGCAATGGCAAACTTGTAATCAAACAAGCAAGTTGGAGGGTTTTTTTTCAAAAAAAAAGAGAGAAAAAAAAAGAAGAAAATGAAAAATGAGTAAGGCACCATGCCATGGCTAGTACACCTAACCCTCCCCCCCTCTCCACCTAACCCCACACCATACCCCCCCCTCCTCCATACTCTTTAAACCCCTTCCAACTCCCCCCTCTCCCCATTTTTCAGCATCATGGCCGAAATTCCCTAGAAAAAAAAAAGAAGGGAGAGAAGAAAGAAGAGAGGAAGAAGAAGAAGAAGAAGAAGAAGAAGAAGAAGAGAAGAGGAGGAGGGAGAAGCCAAGCTTAAGGAGACCCCATTTTCGATTCTAGGCATTTCTTGAAGCTCCAAAAGAGGTAGGAACTTCTCACCTCTCCCTCTAGTTATAGGTGATGGAAAGAAACGTGTATGTTTGGGTTTTCTTCGAAATTTGGGAAGAATGTTGTAGAGCTAGGATTCTTGTTGCATGCTTGACAATTTGCTGAAACTTTAGATAAGTTCTGGGATTAAATGGCTATTAGGAATGCTCTAAACATTTTATATGATACTTATCTCGTAGTTATGAAAAACTTTCATGTTCATCACTTTTTCTGATTCGAACTGGAAGTTGGGGTAAAAATTCGAATTGTGCAACTTGCCAGGAACTCTGTCTAGCTGTACACATTTCAGTAAAACAAGCACCACTACCTGCACACATCTTAGATTTTGTTGATTTTGGTCTTGTTGGAAAGATAACAAGATTTTCTCAAAGTCTATCGCGACTCTTATGTCGAAATTCTGGCTATAATATGCCCAAATTTGGCTTTGAACACAGACACAGAAATCTGTCTGCAGAACAGTTTTGACACCCTTTACCAAATAATTCACTATAAATCCAATACTTCATATTTTTGTCTAAAATTTTATGGGTGAACTCAGAACTATAATATCTCCAACCTTCATTCTTTGAGATTTGTCAAACTCTCAAAATAAATGGGTTAAAAATTCTGTTTTTCTATCTGTTCATGCAATTTCAGTATGTTGAAGGGTGTTGGGTGAAATTGGACTTGTGTGATATTGCTAATTTTTCACTCCAAATGCATGAATGATATTGATGCATGTATGTAAGATTAGTTATGCTATTTGTTACAAAAATTTGTGACATGATTCTCTTCATTTATGTGGCGCTCATTATATGTTTGTTATAATGCCTGAATGAACTTAAGATTGAAGAAACTTGGAAAATGGCATTGTTAATTGTGTGACATGTATTACCCACGAGGAATTGTATATGATCAATGAGGTTATGATACATGGCTTATGGAGCATGCTAGTTTGTTGTGAATATCTTATGAAAAGAATGAATTTGGACATCATTTACATACGTCATTTTACATGCTCAATACTCTAGGTTTAATGATTAGTTAAAAGACAACCTAGGGTGTTCTCGTTCCACTCGAAGTGGGTGAGTGCCCTAGGAGGGGTTGGGGAAACCAAGGTAATGAGTGAGCATGCGGGGGATGGACTGCTGAGTTGTGGGCCACTCCCGACGAGCCCTCAGTGGTGGGGAGTTGGTGCGGTTGTGGTTGAGGTTGGTTGTGTTGGTGAACGGCTTCTTTCGTAAGAGCTTGTCTCGGGAAGTCGTAGCATTCCACCCACTTTACCGGGTGAGGTCCAGTCCCCGATGTCTGACCCGTTACCGAGGTTTCAAATTCATGCATGAAAACTAACCTATAAAGAAAAAACAGTAACTCTGGAATGTGATGCCTTTTCCTTTGTTGTGATTCCTTGTTGTGCACTATGATTAGAGTAGTAGAGTTGTGGAGTTCCTACTGGGCACGCTGTGACGTGTCCTCCCCCTACAGGTCCAGGCACTGGTTCTCTGGCGGCGGGCCCGAGAGTGGAGACCCCGGAGGGCAGTTCGTCTCAGCAGGGTCCGTAGTGTTATGGTCAGTGTGGGTCACGTGGTGTAGGTTTGGGTTGTGTGTGTGTGATGAACGTAGTGTTGTACCCCTGTTCCCTTTGTACCCCGTAGGGTTGAGTTGTACTTTTGTGGGAGCTTTTGCTGTTGGGGTTGTACAGTGGACTTGTGCAGTACTGGCCATGTAGTAGCGGTGCTCTGTGACTCTTGGATGTTCTGTTCGTCGTATTTTACCTTACTGCCTGTGTTGTAGTGTCTTGTACTATCTTTCTGTGTTGGAGCTGTACTGTTCTGTTAATCGTTCAGTCTGTACTTTACTGCCTGTGTTTCCTCAGCGTTTGCAGTGGCCTGCGTGACTTTGGTGTGTACTTTAGCGCTTGGTACTCTAATACCGCGGCTTGTCACGCCGACCCTCCCTATTTTGGGCAGCGGGGCGTGACAGGTTTTGTGGTGGCCCATGCAGGTCCGCGCCCACTGCGATACGCGTAAAGGGAACACATGTAAGGCTCCAAAATTTCAGTACACGACACTAATGCATTTGTTCTATTTCTCGCCTGCAGATGGAAGGTGGGAACGGGAGTTCCGGCGGGACCGGAACATCTGATGGTGGGATTGGCCCAGCCGGTGATGTGCAGTCTTCGGGTGACAGGACCTCAGAGTCAGCCCTGATGGCTAAGGTCCTGATGGGCATTTTAGAGCACATGGGTCAGATGGAGGAGAGGGCAGTGGCGCCGAAGCCGCCGAGTTACAAGGAGTTCAGGACACTGCGTCCGCGATACTTCTCGGGCAGGGAGAGTAGCCTCGAGGTAGATGAGTGGCTGCGGCACACTGAGGATGATCTGACGATGTATCGGTATCCCCGAGACGGTTGGGTAGAGTTGGTGAGGCGCCAGTTGACCCATCAAGCTAGAGACTGGTGGGAGGCTCAGGAGAGGCGACTGAAGGGGAACATTGCTTGGGAGACCTTTCGGGAGTTGTTTGAGGCCAAGTTCCTTCCAGAGGCAGCGAAGGACGAGTTGAGGCAGAGATTTGAGCATTTGACTCAAGATGGGAGGACGGTGGATGAGTATGATGCAGAGTTCTCGTTGCTGAGCAAGTACGCGCCAGAGCTTGTAGCGACGGATGCCATCAGAGCCAGGCGATTCCGCAAGGGACTAGACGTAGAGTTTCGGGCGGCCATGTCTACTCAGGAGTTATTGACTCAGGAGGCCGTACTGCGGGCTGCCAAACAGCATGAGACCCACCTACGGAGTGTGGGGAGGCCACCAGCCAGTGGTGGGAGACTAGCTGCTCAGCAGAGGACTGCACCTGGCCCAGTTCAGCGGGTGACATTCAAGCGACTGGGGGCTCCACCTCCGGCACAGAAGGGACCTTCATGCTACAGATGCGGGAAGCCAGGGCATGTGCAGAGAGACTGCCGAGTTACGAATGCCAGGTGTTATACATGTGGAGAGCCGGGACACATCAGCAGATTTTGCCCACAGTCGGGTCATGCCCCGGTGCCGCCGGTGTCAGCAGCTGTCCGTCCTACACAGCAGAGACCTCTTCCACCACCGCCACAGCGGCTTGCCCTTCCGGCACCGTCAGGATCGAGACCGTCTGCACCGAGAGGACCCCCTCAACCTCCCCAGCAGCGACGAGGGAACCAGGGGGCAGTTCCTCCACCGAGGCGGCAGCAGTACACCATGACCCCAGTAGAGACTTCGGAGGGTGCTAGTCGAGTGATCACTGGTATGAATCTTGCCCCTATGCAGTCTATTAGATTGATCCTCAGTTATTCTATTTAGCTAGTTGGCTGAGTTTTATTGTTGTGATACTTAGGTATTGTTAGAGTAGCCTCCTACCCTGCTATGTCCTTATTTGACACTGGAGCGTCACATTGTTTTTTGTCGAAGAAGTTTGTGACACAACACTCCATAGTAGTTGACACCTTTGCTGCTAGTTGGAATGTTCACACCGGAAATGGGGTTATTTGTAGTGTCTCTGGGATACGGAACTGTCCTGTTGAGATCGGGGGACGAGAGTTGTATGCAGACTTTTTGGTGATTGAGTTACCCGACTATGAGGCAGTGTTTGGAATGGATTGGTTGGGGATGTTCTATGCTAACATAGACTGTAGACTAAGGATGGTAGTTTTTCAGATCCCTGGCCATCCAGAGTTTGAGTTTTGGGATGGTAGTAGCGAGCTTGAGCCCTTGAAGTTTCGAGCTACGGTCGTGGAGTATTTGGACATGGAAGCAGAGCCCGTGTTACCAAGGGTTGTTGAAGAATTTCCTGACATCTTTCCAGATGACATCTTTGGATTACCCCCAGATAGGTCCCTGGAGTTTACTATTGATCTGATTCCAGGTGCTCAACCGATAGCGAAGGCTCCATACCGTATGGCCCCATCGGAGTTAGCTGAGCTCCGCAATCAGTTGACCGATTTATCAGATAGGGGATTGATTCGCCAAAGTGTGTCACCGTGGGGAGCGCCAGTGTTGCTTGTGAACAAGAAGGATGGATCTCGGAGGATGTGCATTGATTATCGGGAATTGAATAAGGTGACGGTGAGGGATAAGTACCCTCTTCCCCGGATTGATGATATTTTTGATCAGCTTGGTGGATCCCGGGTGTATTCGAAGCTAGATTTGCGAAGTGGGTATCACCAAGTGAAGGTGCGGGAATCTGATGTTCCGAAAACCGCGTTCCGTACTCGATACGGTCAATATGAGAGTCTGGTGATGCCTTTTGGAGTGACGAATGCCCCAGCTACTTTCATGAGGCTGATGAATCAGATCTTCTTTGAGTATTTAGATAAGTTTGTGGTGGTATTTATCGATGACATCCTGGTTTACTCGAAGAATGAGGATGAACATGCTGAGCATCTGCGGATGGTTTTGAATACCCTCAGGCAGCACCGATTGTACGCTAAGTTCAGCAAGTGTCAATTTTGGTTGACCAAGGTTGCGTTTCTTGGACACATAGTCTCTGGAGACGGAGTGTCTGTTGATCCTGAGAAGGTTGCCGCAGTAGAAGGTTGGCCTATACCTCGGACAGTCACAGAGATTCGAAGCTTTTTGGGGTTGGCTGGGTACTATCGGAAGTTCATTAAGAATTTCTCGAAGATTGCCTCGCCCTTGACTCATTTGACGAAGAAGGATGTTGCGTATGTCTGGTCGGAAGAATGCCAGCGAGCGTTCGAAGAGCTGAAGCATCGGTTGACCACTGCTCCTATCTTAACTATCCCTGACCGTTCGGGTGGATTTGAAGTTTTCTGTGACGCGTCTGGCAGAGGACTAGGCTGTGTCCTTCATCAACACGGGCGAGTGATGGCATATGCTTCCAGATTGTTGAAGGAGCATGAACTGAACTATCCCACTCATGACCTGGAATTGGCAGCAGTGATTCTGGCTTTGAAATTGTGGAGACATTTCTTGCTAGGTGAACACGTGAAGATATACACTGACCATAAGAGTCTAAAGTATGTGTTCACTCAGAAGGAGCTTAATATGAGACAACGACGATGGTTGGAATTAATGGCTGAGTATGACGTTGATCTGCTATACCATCCTGGGAAGGTGAACGTGGTGCCAGATGCTCTTAGTAGATTACCCGCCGTAATGAAGCTAACCTCTCGACCACAACTTCGGTGGGCAATCCGACAGATGAGAATAGAAGTTGTGCTCCCAGGAGAGAAAACTGTTATGATGGGGCTGCAGATCCAGTCTGATTTGGTGAACAGGATTAAGGCAGCTCAATCAGGGGATGCCAAGTTGAAGAGGATCCGAGAGCAAGTGGAAGCTAAACTTCGTACCGATTTTCGCATTCACGAAGATGGGTCGTTGAGATTTGGGAACCGGGTTTGTGTGCCAAGTGGCGAGATTCAGGAAGAACTATTGAAGGAGGCGCATAGTTCCCCATATTCTATCCATCCTGGAGGGACCAAAATGTACCGAGATTTGAAGCAGTATTATTGGTGGTCAGGAATGAAGAAGAGTGTGGCCATGAGTGTGGCGTCCTGCTTGGTTTGCCAGCAGGTGAAGGCTGAGCACCAGAGAACTGCAGGATTGTTGCAGCCTCTCCCTATTCCAGAATGGAAGTGGGAGCATGTGACCATGGACTTTGTGACTGGTTTACCTCGGACGCCTAGGGGCAATGATGCGATTTGGGTCATCATAGATCGATTGACCAAGTCAGCACATTTTATTCCGTTCCGAGTTGGACAGTCAACAGAGAATCTGGCTAAGAGATACATGGAAGAGATCGTGAGACTGCATGGAGTCCCAGTGAGTATAGTATCTGATAGGGATAGCAGATTCACCTCACATTTCTAGAAGAGTTTGCAGGCTAGTTTGGGGACGCGTTTGAATTTCAGCACTTCATATCATCCTCAGACTGATGGACAGTCGGAAAGAACCATTCAGATTCTTGAAGATATGTTGCGAGCGTGTATGCTTGATTTCAAGGGTTCGTGGGAGGACCATCTGCATCTAGTCGAGTTCGCATACAATAACAGTTATCAAGCAAGTATTGGCATGGCTCCCTTCGCAGCTCTGTATGGAAGGCAGTGTAGGTCTCCTTTAAGTTGGGATGACGTTGGAGATAGGGAGTTTTTAGGACCAGACTTGGTGGCGGCAACAACAGATGTGGTGCGGACAGTCAGAGAGAATCTGCGCATCGCGCAGGACCGTTATAAGCACTGGGCTGATACAAAGCGGAGACCCTTGGAATTTCAGCTAGGGGATTACGTGTTCCTAAGGATTTCACCGGTTCGTGGGACCATCCGATTTGGCAAACGTGGGAAGCTGAGTCCTAGATACATTGGTCCGTTCGAGATTTCCGCTAAGGTCGGTGAAGTTGCGTATCGGCTAGCATTGCCACCGGCCCTCGAAGGTGTGCATAATGTCTTCCATGTGTCTCAACTCAGAAGATATGTGGGAGATCCCAAACATGTTGTAGATTTTTCAGAGATAGAAGTACGGTCGGATCTCACATATGAGCAGCAACCAGTGGCTATCTTGGACCGGAGGCAGAAGACGTTGAAGAAGAAGACCATTGACTTGGTGCGGGTCATGTGGCAGCAAGAGTCTCCGGGAGAGTCAACTTGGGAGCGAGTAGATGAGATGCAAGAGAAATACCCGTACCTGTTTGAGCAATGATTGTTGTATCTTATATTTTCTGCTGTTGTTGGGTATTGTATATAAATGACTGCTCTCCTGATTTTGCTAAATTTCCGAGGACGGAAATTTTTCTAAGGAGGGTAGGGTGTAACAACCCTAGTGTGTAAATACTTAGTAACCATTAAATTGACCCAAGTTTCTCGTACATGTGCACACCAATCCCGGGGAATGGAGAGATTTGCAAATTGCCCCTCGATTTTTCATTTATACCCAAATGAGGGTATCATTGAAAGTTTGGGCTTAAGGCAAATTTCTTTAAGTTGAGGGGTTATTGTGCAAAAAGGGAAGTGGGATATTTGCAATGGCAAACTTGTAATCAAACAAGCAAGTTGGAGGGTTTTTTTTTCAAAAAAAAAGAGAGAAAAAAAAAGAAGAAAATGAAAAATGAGTAAGGCACCATGCCATGGCTAGTACACCTAACCCTCCCCCCCTCTCCACCTAACCCCACACCATACCCCCCCTCCTCCATACTCTTTAAACCCCTTCCAACTCCCCCCTCTCCCCATTTTTCAGCATCATGGCCGAAATTCCCTAGAAAAAAAAAAGAAGGGAGAGAAGAAAGAAGAGAGGAAGAAGAAGAAGAAGAAGAAGAAGAAGAAGAAGAAGAAGAGAAGAGGAGGAGGGAGAAGCCAAGCTTAAGGAGACCCCATTTTCGATTCTAGGCATTTCTTGAAGCTCCAAAAGAGGTAGGAACTTCTCACCTCTCCCTCTAGTTATAGGTGATGGAAAGAAACGTGTATGTTTGGGTTTTCTTCGAAATTTGGGAAGAATGTTGTAGAGCTAGGATTCTTGTTGCATGCTTGACAATTTGCTGAAACTTTAGATAAGTTCTGGGATTAAATGGCTATTAGGAATGCTCTAAACATTTTATATGATACTTATCTCGTAGTTATGAAAAACTTTCATGTTCATCACTTTTTCTGATTCGAACTGGAAGTTGGGGTAAAAATTCGAATTGTGCAACTTGCCAGGAACTCTGTCTAGCTGTACACATTTCAGTAAAACAAGCACCACTACCTGCACACATCTTAGATTTTGTTGATTTTGGTCTTGTTGGAAAGATAACAAGATTTTCTCAAAGTCTATCGCGACTCTTATGTCGAAATTCTGGCTATAATATGCCCAAATTTGGCTTTGAACACAGACACAGAAATCTGTCTGCAGAACAGTTTTGACACCCTTTACCAAATAATTCACTATAAATCCAATACTTCATATTTTTGTCTAAAATTTTATGGGTGAACTCAGAACTATAATATCTCCAACCTTCATTCTTTGAGATTTGTCAAACTCTCAAAATAAATGGGTTAAAAATTCTGTTTTTCTATCTGTTCATGCAATTTCAGTATGTTGAAGGGTGTTGGGTGAAATTGGACTTGTGTGATATTGCTAATTTTTCACTCCAAATGCATGAATGATATTGATGCATGTATGTAAGATTAGTTATGCTATTTGTTACAAAAATTTGTGACATGATTCTCTTCATTTATGTGGCGCTCATTATATGTTTGTTATAATGCCTGAATGAACTTAAGATTGAAGAAACTTGGAAAATGGCATTGTTAATTGTGTGACATGTATTACCCACGAGGAATTGTATATGATCAATGAGGTTATGATACATGGCTTATGGAGCATGCTAGTTTGTTGTGAATATCTTATGAAAAGAATGAATTTGGACATCATTTACATACGTCATTTTACATGCTCAATACTCTAGGTTTAATGATTAGTTAAAAGACAACCTAGGGTGTTCTCGTTCCACTCGAAGTGGGTGAGTGCCCTAGGAGGGGTTGGGGAAACCAAGGTAATGAGTGAGCATGCGGGGGATGGACTGCTGAGTTGTGGGCCACTCCCGACGAGCCCTCAGTGGTGGGGAGTTGGTGCGGTTGTGGTTGAGGTTGGTTGTGTTGGTGAACGGCTTCTTTCGTAAGAGCTTGTCTCGGGAAGTCGTAGCATTCCACCCACTTTACCGGGTGAGGTCCAGTCCCCGATGTCTGACCCGTTACCGAGGTTTCAAATTCATGCATGAAAACTAACCTATAAAGAAAAAACAGTAACTCTGGAATGTGATGCCTTTTCCTTTGTTGTGATTCCTTGTTGTGCACTATGATTAGAGTAGTAGAGTTGTGGAGTTCCTACTGGGCACGCTGTGACGTGTCCTCCCCCTACAGGTCCAGGCACTGGTTCTCTGGCGGCGGGCCCGAGAGTGGAGACCCCGGAGGGCAGTTCGTCTCAGCAGGGTCCGTAGTGTTATGGTCAGTGTGGGTCACGTGGTGTAGGTTTGGGTTGTGTGTGTGTGATGAACGTAGTGTTGTACCCCTGTTCCCTTTGTACCCCGTAGGGTTGAGTTGTACTTTTGTGGGAGCTTTTGCTGTTGGGGTTGTACAGTGGACTTGTGCAGTACTGGCCATGTAGTAGCGGTGCTCTGTGACTCTTGGATGTTCTGTTCGTCGTATTTTACCTTACTGCCTGTGTTGTAGTGTCTTGTACTATCTTTCTGTGTTGGAGCTGTACTGTTCTGTTAATCGTTCAGTCTGTACTTTACTGCCTGTGTTTCCTCAGCGTTTGCAGTGGCCTGCGTGACTTTGGTGTGTACTTTAGCGCTTGGTACTCTAATACCGCGGCTTGTCACGCCGACCCTCCCTATTTTGGGCAGCGGGGCGTGACATAGTTTCTTGATATGGTTATCGGGGAAATGAGCACGTAACCTAATTATCTGTGCCAACAGCTTTGGAAAAGCTAGGTTACGGGTGGACAAGAGGCACACATAAGACCATTTTGTGGATGCATCTATTAGTACCATGAAGTACCGAAATGGGCCACTTGCGGGGTGAATAGGCCCGCAAATGTCACCATGTATCCTCTCAAGGAAGCCAGGAGACTCTAAACCCACTTTTAGGGGCGATGGTCTCGTTATTAGTTTCCCCTTGAAACAAGGGGACAAGGAAATTCACCTTTCTGAAGAATCTTCTGGTTCTTCAAATCATGTCCGCGGGATTCAGATAAGATGCGTCGCATCAGAATGGATCTAGGGTGACCAAGTCTGTTATGCCATAGTTGAAATGGTGGCATTGGCTGGCACGTCTGGTGCTCAGTCATATTGGCTTCAACTGGTTGAATGTATGTTTGGTAAGACCCGACAGGAGTCCCTTAAATATTTCGCAGATGGTCTGCTGGCCATCTTTACGAAGAGTGACATACATGTATTCAACCTTATTTTCATCTCTAGTTTTTAAGTGATATCCGTTTAAACGGATGTCCTTGAAACTTATGAGATTTCTATTTGATCTTGGAGAAAATAGTGCATTATTGATTTTTAGTCTTGTGTTATTTGGGAGCAATAATATTGCATCACCAGATCCTTCGATTATTTTGGACAGTCCTGAAATTGTAATGACATGACCGTCATATTTACTTATGCTATTGAAATAGCATTCATCGCGAAGGATAGTGTGCGTCGAGGCACTGTCCACTAGGCACTCATATATCATCTATATAAGCAAAAAACGATAATTTATTGATGGAAATGTAAAATGCATACATTCAAAATAAAAGATCGTCTTTATTAAGCATACTAGAGATGAAGCTACAATTTATTCTTTGAAAAGCATAGATAAAGATGAGGCTCAATCGAGCAGGTCGTCATTTTCGAAATCCTTGGAAGTGAACTTCGTCGGATTTTCCACATTTGCCATGTTTGTTTCAGGCGGAGGCTTCTGGCTCGCCTGATACAGTTCCTGGAAGTGGCGAGGTGTGCGACAGTTTCTGGACCAATGTCCAGTCATGCCACAACGATGACATTTGTCCTCCCATGTCTTCTTTGGATTTGACACTGTATCAGTGTTCTTACGCATCCAAGTGAAGTTTTTCTTCCCTTTGTTATTCTTGCTTTGGGGAGGAGCATTGGCTGGTTTCATAGGGGCATTTCCTTTGTTCTTTCTGCCCCTCTTCTTGTTCTTTCACTTCGGGGGGTGAACACTGTGGCTTCGGGAATAGGAGCTGAGCCTGCCGGGCGCTGGTTATGAGTGGCCAGTAAAAGGTCTCTATTCTGCTCTGCCCTCAGGAGGCAAGAGAGCAGGTCAGAGAACTTCGTGAAATTACGTTCACGATACTGCTGCATGAGGATAGCATCTTTCTCGTGAAACGAGGTAAATGTCTTTTCCAACATGCGGTGCTCCGAGACTTCTTCACCACACAACTTCAGGCGTGAGGTGATGTTGTGAAGTGCTGAGTTGTACTCAGCAACGGACTTGTAGTCCTGAAGTCGGAGGTTCTCCCACTCATAGCTGGCACGCGGGAGTATGACATCAATTTGATGTCTGTAGCGTGCCTCTAACGCTGTCCATAACTCCAGAGGGTCCTCTACCGTCAAGTATTCGGCCTTCAGGGTCCGATCTATGTGTCGTCTGATATAGATAATGGCTTTCGCCTTATCCATGTCAGAGACAGTGGTAGAGGTACTGCCAGCTGAAGGGGGCCGCTTCTGGGGCTTTGCTAGCAGATGCATCGGATGCTGCGGGAGCCGATGATTGGGCCACTGCGGGGGCCAGGATGGAGTGCAGGAGCGCCATGGAGCGCAAGTGGAACTTCAGGTCCACTCGCCAGCTCAAGTAATTCTTGCCAGCTGCATCGAGCACCTCGAAATCGACGCTTGCCAATTTAGCCATTTTATCTATGCAATTTAAAGATAAGCATGAATTAAAATAAATTCAACAATCCATGCATAAAGAAATTAATAAGTAAAAATGCGGGGATCGGCCAGATACCCAAAATAATAAACAGTCCAAAGTCCGATTACAGTCCAAAGAAAAGAGAATGAAAAATACAACTTTGGAAACCCCGGGTGGGTCCCTATTTCTGCATCCGTCTTCTTATGCTGTTGCACCGAGCCTTGGCTATTTATACAATTTCCTCACTTACAAATTCTCTCTCAAAAAAAAAGAAAAAGTGCTAAAAATGTAAATAGGTATGCAATGGCCGATCCCGAAAGACACATTTTTACTTATTTTAAACATCCACGCAGTTTATATGCTACATGCATAAATTAAACAACCACGCATATATCTCAAACACAAAAAATATGGAAAAAGTAAACTAGAAAATATAATTATCTCGTAGACCACGTGGAATCGTCATACACCGTTAGGTTAGTTAACTAACGGCAGAGCGGTCTCAGGATCACTGAGATGATTATATTTTTTTAAAAATTCTAGTAAACCATACATAATAATTTGCAAGAGAGATGTTTAAATAAATAGAGGAACATATAAATGTAATTATTGATTTTACAAATTTTTTCTCATAAATTTCAATTTGCAAATTTAATTCTTCTTTAAAATTATGAAGAAGCCGAATTTGTGTAGAATTTTGTGGCTTCGGGCCAAAAATTATTTTTAGTATAAGCGCTTGTGGCCCATTCCGCAGTTCTGCACAGTTGTTTGCCGCAATTATTATGGCTTCGGGCCAAAAATAAGCTATTAGCCTCGGGCTCGGGCCTCGGTCTCGGGCCGGCCCCCTGCAACGGGGGGCAGCGGCGCGGAAGGCCCCCCAGCTGCAGGGGGGATCGGCCTCGGGCCGCCCCCTACAGCGGGGGGCGGCGGCGCGGAAGGCCCCCCCGCTGCAGGGGGTCGGCCTCGGGCCGCCCCCCTGCAGCGGGGGGCGGCGGCGCGGAAGGCCCCCCCGCTGCAGGGGGTCGGCCTCGGGCCGCCCCCCTGCAGCGGGGGGCGGCGGCGCGGAAAGGCCCCCCCGCTGCAGGGGGGGATCGGCCTCGGGCCGCCCCCCTGCAGCGGGGGGCGGCAGCGCGGAAAAAACCCCCCCGCCTCCGTCAGGGGGGGAGCGTGGTCGGCGTTGTGGGAAGGCCCCCTCCTCCGTCAGGGGGGAGGGGAGGATTTCATTTCGGTTCTTCTTCCCACCGAAGAATTTTAATGGCAAAAGAAATTTTTTTTTTCAGAGAAAAAACTTTGTAATATGGATAAATTTTATTTTATTTTTCTTTTATTAGACTAAATTTTTTTACTTGTATATTAAAACAATGTAAAAATTATTTAGTCTAATTTTATCTACAGGATTATAGGGTTTTACCTCTAGATCAATGATCTAGGGAAGAACGCGACGATGATCCGTAGAAATAATAATCCAAGCTCCCGAACGCTTTGAGGATGCCGCAACGCTCCAACGAACCGCCGCAGCAACGTTAGATTCCTTGCGCGTAGGGATGAATTTAGATGAAGATTTTTGCTCAAGAATGGAGAATACGTGCTGATAACGTGTTGGATGAAAATAAACTCAAGAGAGAGAGAGAGATCATTTCATTGCTAAGAATGAGTAACCATAGCTAAGAGCCATGGTGCTCTATTTATTTATCTCATAGTGGGGAGGCCAATAGCCTCTAGTAGACCAAGGGTCCCCATTACTCTAAGTAATGGGGGACCTAATGAATGGGTAATGAAGGAGGGGAGGCCAAAGGCCTCCCTCATTCATAACAGATTTGATTTTTGAAACTAACCGTATGTACTTGTTATTAGACTGGGTTATGTTGATGATGTCCTGTTAACAAAATTTGTGCATGAAAGTTCCCTTTCATTTATTATTATTACCTAAACGTTGAGTTCTTTCTTTCTTTCTTTTATTAGAAAATTTAATAGAGGTTTTCAAATTCAACATGGAAAAAACTAAATATAGTTTAAGTTAGTCACTAATTAATTACGATTACGCCATTCGACACGATGCCGCCCAAAAATTGTAAAACTAATATCTGAACGGTCGCGCCTCCGAGAGGATCGTGAATACGGGATTCGGTCACGCGTTCGAACTACAGAAATACAATAATAAAAACAAATACACAAAACGCACTCGGAATATGGCTACGCGCTAAAATATGTACAGTCGAAAGGTGACCGTTACAGTTTGCATTAGGCAACGATGTTTACCAACTTGCAAGGTTTTCTCTTACTGTTTGCAATATGGTTTAGTGAAAAATCTCAAGTAGGGAGCTCAGGAATTGGAGTACGTCTGGGAGACCGAACCGAGATAAATATCCTTATGTTTACAGTTGGCTTATCTGATTTGCTTGTCTCTGAACTTATATACTTATTGCAAACTCTTATATTCTTATTTTATTTCACTACAAATTATTTTGAATTGGTTTGTGAGCTTAATCACTAACTGTTGAGTCATTGTGCCGGCATTCAAGATAACTCGGTCGGTAAATGATTATGGCACGCAAGGCCCACCTCAGAAGCCCGATACAGACTCAGTCAAAGCCCAATGGCCAGTCGACCGTTGAGTCCGCTTCACTCGAATGTGGGATTAAAGGCGGGCTCGTGAATCTCGGAGACGTGCACAACATTATTCCTATTAATGGGGGAAGATCATGGACCCATTATGGATGGCCGTATCACCCCAACGTCTCCAAAGAAACCCTGAACGTCTATAAATAGAGGAAAATATCTCATTTCCAAGGTACGAAGTCTAAGATATAGAACTCTACTTTCTCAGCTTACACTTCTTATACAGTCGAGCTTGCGCCGCCAGTCTTGAGACGAACCTCTGTGGGTCGATCTCAGCTGCACCAAGCTTCCTCTCTCCCTTAAGTTCCATATTAACTTAAGCATCAGAGGGGATTTGGGTCGGAACCCAGATCCGATCCCCCTTATGAGTCCTTGTGGTGCAGATCGATAATCATCATCCAACGTCGAAGGTCGACATCGAGCTTCCCAGCCTCGAACGATCGACGCAACTACCGCTCGAAGGTCGATCGAACATCGCATTATCTCCAACTACCATCACTCGACCCTGGTTCTTCCAACCGAGGGTCCCACTCCAACTGCTGACAAGGCTCCGATTCAGCATCTCGAGTCTATGTCAGCTTGACAACTGTCTCGGTCAATTTAGGTCTTAACACTATCTGTAACTATTTAGTGTCTAAGTTGACCATCCACATGATCCAACTTTTGCTATCAGAGCTAGGAATCTTATATTGATATCAATACTGTTACACCTATTTGGCTGAAGCCCGAAAGACACGAGCCCAGAAACCCGACTGCCGATCAGAAGCCCATCTGCGCGATCAGGCCCGCCCGACAAGGCCCCCTAGAGGACCCCTGAACATCGATCCGACCCGGCCCCGATAACGCGCAAGTCACTCGCCCACTCCAGCGATAACCGTCCCCCCAGGCCCGCTACCACTTAATGGCCGTTATGGGGAGGTGCTGGGATGGCGCAGGAAGCGGCGAAGGGGAGGCGGATTGAGGGGGCACGATTGGGGGCAGACGAGGGACGTGAGTCGTGGGCAATCACGATGGGAGGCCTATAAAAGGGCTAGAAGGACGACTGGACGAGAGACCGCATCTCAGGTAACAAAACCTAAGGTACTCCATCAACGACCTAGTTCCCCCACTTCATCTCCTTCCCCCCGCTCGCGCCAGAGGACGTCGTTCCGATCTCCTCTCGAGTCGAACCGTCCCCGCCGAGCCTCCTCTTTCAGATCGTCATCTGACTTAAGCATCGGAGGGGATTTGGCCGGAACCAAGGTCCGGCCTCCCTGACGAGTGTTCTCGTCTGTTTAGGAGGATGTCAGATCCACGAGCCGAGGCTTCCCCTCCGCTCCACGCCAGCCGCGCATCAAGCGAGACGACCGAGGCTACCCCTCGTCGTCCGACCGACCGAGGCCGAGCTCATCCATCCGAGCCGAGGCTTCCCCTCGTCGTCCGACCGTCCGAGGCCGAGCACCTCACACCGGGCCGAGGCTTCCCCTCAGCCCCCTTGAGGCCGAGGATCCAAACCCGGCCCAGCTGACGTGCTCCACGTCGTCTGCAACTCCGATTCGTGTCGCGTCTGCACGTGCTCGACGCACCCAAGGGACCCAAATCGGCCCCTTGACCACGTTGACCGGGTAGTCCACGGTCAACGCCTTTGTAGTGAGAAAACACTCTGAAACATCTGGCGCCGTCTGTGGGAACGAACTATCCCACGAAAAACAAACCACACCTGCAATGACACGGCTTCACCCATCACGGCGAAGGGAGGGCAAGGCCCAGGCGCGAGGCGACAGGGCCCGCCATGGTTGGCAAGAGAGGGCCCGGGCCCAGCGCGAGGAGGACCATGAGGAGAAGACCAAGAAACCCTCACCGGCCCTACCGGTCGGGAGGACGGGCACGACAGTAGCAGCGCGCAGGTCGGACGTAGCTTTGGTGGTGTCGGTGATCATCGACACAACAATGGTACGGCGGCTGATCATCGACACCGGCAGCTCCTGCGACGTCCTCTTCATGTCAACCCTGGAGAAGATGGGGCTACGGAAGGAAGACTTGCAACCTCGCTCGGGTCCCGTGGTAGGGTTCACGGGTCATTCCACCCCCATCATCGGCACGATCCACCTCCCAGTAACACTCGGAGGCCCACCAGACTCGGTGACCCTGGCGGTAGAATTCGTCGTATTGGGGATCGGGTCGGAGTACAACGGGATCATCGGCCGACCCCTTCTCAACGCCATCGGCGCAGTTGTCTCGACCCTTCATCAGACCATCAAGTTCCGAACGCCCAGGGGGATGGGGCAGGTCGAAGGCGACGCGGGGAGACCGAATACCTGCTACCAACTGGGGGAGGAAGGGCCCGAAGATCGTCTAGTCGACCAGATGGCCGCGCTCGACTTAAGGGGCGGGCCGAGACCCACCCCTGCGGAGGAACAAGAGCAGATCCCGGTCACGGACGTCGAGGGTAGGTTCATCTCAATCGGGAGAGGGCTAAGCCACGACCTGAGGAGCCAACTGGTCGAGTGCCTGGAGGCGAACCTTGACTTCTTTGCTTGGTCACCAGAGGACATGCTCGGCGTAGATCCCCAGGTGATCGTCCACCAGATCAACGCCGACCCCAACTTCAAGCCGGTCAGGCAGAAGAAGCGGAACCTGGGTGGCGAGAAGATGAAGGCGGCCTCCGAGGAGGTAGAGCGTCTCCTCGACGCCGGCTTCATACGAGAGGTCTGGTACCCGGAGTGGCTATCGAATGTGGTGATGGTCAGAAAACCCAACGGAAAGTGGCGAATGTGCGTGGACTTCAGTGACCTCAACAAAGCCTGTCCCAAGGACAGCTACCCCCTACCGCGCATTGACCACCTTGTGGACAATGCCTCGGGGTACGAGATGCTTAGCTTCATGGACGCCTACTCAGGGTACAATCAAGTCCAGATGGATCCCCGGGACGAAGAGATGACAGCCTTCACGATGGACCGAGGAACATACTGCTACAAGAATATGCCCTTCGGCTTGAAGAACGCAGGGGCCACCTACCAGAGAATGGTCAACAAGGTTTTTTACTCCCAGATCGGGAGGAACCTGGAGGTCTACGTCGACGACATGCTTGTCAAGTCGAGAAAGCCGGAGGACCATATCGCCGATCTCCGTGAAACCTTTGAGCGGTTACGGTGACACAACATCCGACTCAACCCCACGAAGTGCACGTTCGGGGTAAGATCTGGCAAATTCTTGGGATTTATGATAGCTAACCGTGGCAATAAAGCTAATCCTGACAAGATCGAGGCATTGATCAACATGCGGGAGCCGACGACGATCAAAGAACTGCAGAGGCTGAATGGGCGCATCGCAGCCTTGGGGCGATTCCTATCCAAATCGGCGGAAAGATCGCTCCCCTTCTTCAAAGTTCTGAGGAAAGCGATCGCGGAACCATCAGACAACAGGAAGGCGATCGCGGAACCATCAGACAACAGGAAGGCGATACCATGGGACGAAGACTGCTCCAGGGCGTTTGCGGATCTCAAGGAGTACCTCCGCAGCCCGCCTCTCCTGTCCAAGCCACGAGAAGGAGAGTCGCTAAGCCTTTACCTGGCACGCGCGGAGGAAGCAGTGAGCTCGGTGCTAATCAGGGAAGACTGTGGGGTGCAGTGGCCGGTGTACTACACGAGCCGTATCTTGAAGGGGGCGGAGGTGCGATACTCGCCCATGGAGAAACTGGCGTACGCCCTCGTTCTCTCAGCACGAAGGCTCAGGCCCTACTTCTAAGCCCACACCATACTGGTCTTGACCGACTCGCAATTGGAGCAGAATCTCAAGAGATTCGATCGAATGGGAAGGATGCTAAACTGGGGGGTGGAATTGAGCGAGTTCGACCTCCGATTCAAGCCACGCACGGCCATCAAGGGGCAGGCCTTGGCCGACTTCATCGCTGAATGCACAACGGAAGGAGAATACCCCCGGAGGAAGAAGGCCTAGCAACGGTAATCGCCCAGCCCTTATCTTTTCTTTCGGCTGACCACCTCCAGTCAGGAGTCCCAGGAGCATGGATAGTCCATGTGGACGGATCGGCAACACAGTCAGGAGGCGGGGCTGGGATCGCGATCCGATCTCCGGAAGGGAACGTCATGGAATACGCGTTGCGGTTCGAGTTCCCGGCCACCAACAACGTGGCGGAGTACGAAGCGGTGATCAACGGCCTGAGGCTGGCCCTGGAGCTCGAGGCCGAGTCCGTGCGCCTCCTCAGCGACTCGAAGCTCATTGTCAACCAGCTTCTGGGAAGTTACGAGGCGCGGGAGGAAGCAATGCAGAGGTATCTCGCCGTCGCCAAAGCGGCGTTGTCCAGGTTCAAAAGCGCGGAAGTCTTGCATCTCCCACGATCGGAGAATGCACGGGCAGACTCGTTGTCGAAGCTAGCCTCGTCCTCGACCAAGGAGCTGGGCCGCACCATCTACGTGGAGAACCTGCAGTCCCCCAGCACGGAAGAGCGGGAGGTGATGGCGATCGACCAAGATCCCACCTGGATGGACCCGATCATACGGTACCTCACTTATGGGGAGGTGCCGACGGACTGGGACGAGCGTCGGACCCTGGAGAGGAAGGCGCTCCGATACGTGATCCATGAGGGGACGCTCTACCGAAGACGCTGGACGAAGGCAGATGTCCTCCCATACCTGAAATGCATCGGACCGCAGGAAGCCGACTACGTCCTACGGGAGGTTCACAAAGGGATCTGCGGAAATCACCACGGGGGCAAGATGGTCGCACAGAAGATCTTGAGGTAGGGATACTACTGGCCGACCCTGGTCCAAGACGCAACGAACTACGTCCAAAAGTGCCAAGAATGTCAGAGGTATGCCAACCACACCTCAACTCCCCCGTCGGAGCTCATCCCTATCGTGAGCCCCATCCTCTTTGCGAAATGGGGGCTCGACATCCTCGGACCATTTAAGCCGGGTTGGGGGCAGCGGAAGTATCTGATTGTGGCGGTGGACTACTTTACCAAGTGGATCGAGGCTGAACCATTGGCCACCATCACGTGGAAGAAAGCGAAAAGTTTCGTATGGAATTCCATCATCTCCAGATTCGGAGTGCCACGGGCCATCGTCACAGACAACGGGAAACAGTTCGACTCCGCGGGGTTCAAAGACTTTTGCACGGAATGGGGTATCAAGCTTCTCTTCGCCTCTGTAGCGCACCCCCAGACCAACGGGATGGCGGAAGTAGCCAACAAATGCATCATAGAGCCCCTCCGAAAGAAAGTGAAGGACGCCGAAGGAAACTGGCCAGAAGAGCTCCCCGAGATACTCTGGTCATACCGGACGACCCACAAGGAGGCCACCGGCGAAACCCCGTTCATGCTTGCCTACGGGGCCGAGGCGGTGGTACCGGTCGAATTGGGTGAAGAATCTCTCCGCCTCAAGTGCTTTGACGAAGACAGGAACTCGCAAGGCCTGGAGCTCGGTCTGGAGCTCCTCGGCGAGCGGCGGGAGCAAGCCCTAGCCACCATCATCCGCCAGAAGCAGAAGGTGGCCCGATACTATAATTCTCGGGTCAAGGGAAGGAGCTTCCACCTTGGGGACCTGGTCCTCCAGAAAGCAAGCTTCAACCCGGATATTGCTCGTAAAGGGAAGCTCGCGGCTAAATGGGAGGGACCCTACAAAGTCATCGAGGTCCTCGGACCTGCAACCTACCGTCTAGCCAATATGGAGGGGAGGATTCTCACTCACGCCTGGAACACGGAACACTTACGCAAGTACTTTCAATAAATGTATTGTTTTTCTACGAAATAAATTTACGTAAGTTTGTTCCTCTCCAGATAAATGTGTTCCCAAGAATCCCACTCGGGACAAGGGAAGCCTCGCCCGATAGGACGCCTGCTATGCGCGTGCCTAAAGGATATACAAAGAGGCGTACGAAGAGGCCGAGGGGCATTCCCCTCCCTCAAACATCTCCAGGGGCGCCCGTGGAGCCACATGCTGGCTGTTCACTTGGGACGCCCCCACGCTCCGTTTCGCCGACAGGGTGCGCCCGTAGATCCTCGAAGTTGACTCCCGAGAGCGGGAACTTCTTCTAGATCTCAGATTGGCAACGGGCAAAACCCTTCTCGAACGCCTCGGCCAAGGCAGACTCAACAAAGGAGGTGGCATACTCCTCCACAGCGTCTTGGGCGATCTGGGACGGATCCACCCCCTCAAGCTCACTCACTCGAGCCTCCAAAGTCTCGATCTGGCGTTAATGCTCCGCCATCGCCACCTCGATCTCCCGGGATCGCTCGCCGAGTTGAGCAAGGAGAGCCCTCTCCCGACCCTCTGCCGCATCCAGACGAACGGAGAGCTCTAGGGCCTCGGGGGCAGCAACGGAGACGGGGATCTTGTCGGCTCCCCCATACATGTCGGCGTCTCCCAAAAGCTCGGCGACCCGCGCCTCGGCCTCTGACTTTGCAGTCAAAGCCAAGGCTCTCTCACGGTCCGCCTCTTCCAGGGCAGATGACAGCTCAGTTATGCGGGTCTCCAAGGACATGACCCGCGCCTCATCTAACTGACCTGCCTCCCCCTCGTCACCATGGACCTCAAGATCTCGCCCGGCGTCGGACCTGGCCTTAGGAAGCGCCGTAAACTGGCGCCTCATCGAAAGACCCACCGAGGACAACTGCACCAAGGCAACAAAGTTAAGACGGCGAAGGCGGCTAGAGGGAGGACAAGCAGAGACACTCTACCTATTGGTCGGCCTGAATCACGAAGGTGGCCAAACAGTCACCTCTAACTCCATCCACCGCAACCTGATCAGGAGGGAGGCAATTGTTCTCGGCCACTCGTGCGGCAGCTCCGCGGCTCAAAAACACCGATTCCTTCTCCCCCACCGGGAAGCGTGGACGAAGAAGGCATTCCCCTGACGAAGGAAACTCGCCTGGGTCGGAGCGGAACGCGCCTAGATACCGATCGTAGGCATCAGGGAGAGAACCGCCCGGGAGAGGTGAAGGGCCAACCCACGGCCAGGCAACCTCAACGGGGGTAGGTCGGTGCTGATCGGTGGGCGGCGGGACATCAACTTCCTCGACCCCCTCACGGACCCTCTTGGAAGACTCCAACAAGGGGATGGAGGGAGATGTCCCCTTCTTCCTTTTGGAGCCAACAGCCGAGGTCACGGCCCGCTGCTTCTTCCGAACCTCCAACACATGATCCCTCTTACGCGGGTCCGGATCTGGGGCTTGCACGTGAGGGCTGGCGGGAGAAGAACCGAGAGGGAATCCACCTGCACCCAAAGAAGAAGTAAGAGGCCGAGAAGAGCCCGAGCAACCTCGAATGGCGAATATTCGGAGAGCTTACCCAAGGGCCACACCGTCTTGCGCAAGTTATGGTTACTAAAGAGAACGTCGATCATCCGCTCCCTCGAAGGAATCGCCAGCAGGGCCTTCACCGTCTGCAGCTCGGCGGCAGTCGGCTCACCCAGATCGAGGATGACCGCGCCTGCCACTCCCCACCGAACCGGGAAAGGTACACTCGACGGGAACACGACAAATACATACTCCCCCTTCCAACGTTTCAGGGAGCTCGGTAACCCCAACACAAGGCTCATCTTCGGGCGGGCACTGATGTAAATCCACGCCCCTGATTGGTGATGACTCATGCGGTAGAACTGGGTGAAGAGACGGAGGGAGGGCACCACTCCCCTCAGCATGCAGATGACGACGAACCCGACGAGGAGCCCGATGGCGTTGGGGCAGAATTGGCACAAGCCCACGTTGTGGGCTTGAAGGAACTCGATGATAAAGGGGTGGAGCGGGAAACGGAGCCCGAAGCGGAAGCACTTCTCGTATACTCCAACCTCGTTGGGGCCGGGAAGGCAGATCCGCTCGTCGGACCCGGGAGCACGAGCCGAGTAAGGCGGAAGCAGGTAGGCGGAGCGCATACTCCCGATGGTGGTGGCACAGACCGACGAAGGCCACGCTAAGACCTCTGGGGCACCCCTGAAAGTTCGCCCCCATGCCGACGAATCGTCGAAGGAGGACTACCCACCAGGCCAGGAGTGACGTCACGCTCCGGCTGACCCGAACCAGTGGCAGAGGAAGACGACATGGGGCAGAGCTCGGGCTGGATCAAGATCAACACAAAGAAGAAAATGACGGGATGGCGGCTCACAACCCACCCGGCTTCTCTACCAAAGACGACCCCGTGAGCGGTGGGGATAAACCCGCAATTACACGTGGCAACATCAGGGGACCGACGGCGCTTCGGAACCCGCGTCTCAAAAGCATCGAACGGACCAACTCATGATGACGACCAATTAATGAGTCGGCATCGACTGACGATCCTTTCGAAATCGGCGGAAGTCACATCGGCCGAGCCGAACCGGCCGAGGCCGATCGACCCGACCAATGGGGGCAATTGTTGCGCCTATTTGGCCGAAGCCCGAAAGACACGAGCCCAGAAACCCGACTGCCGATCAGAAGCCCATCTGCGTGATCAGGCCCGCTCGACAAGGCCCCCTAGAGGACCCCCGAACATCGATCCGACCCGGCCCCGATAACGCGCAAGTCACTCGCCCACTCCAGCGATAACCGTCCCCCCAGGCCCGCTACCACTTAATGGCCGTTATGGGGAGGTGCTGGGATGGCGCAGGAAGCGGCGAAGGGGAGGCGGATTGAGGGGGCACGATTGGGGGCGGACGAGGGACGTGAGTCGTGGGCAATCACGACGGGAGGCCTATAAAAGGGCTAGAAGGACGACTGGACGAGAGACCGCATCTCAGGTAACAAAACATAAGGTACTCCATCAACGACCTAGTTCCCCCACTTCATCTCCTTCCCCCCGCTCGCGCCGGAGGATGTCGTTTCGATCTCCTCTCGAGTCGAACCGTCCCCGCCGAGCCTCCTCTTTCAGATCGTCATCTGACTTAAGCATCGGAGGGGATTTGGTCGGAACCAAGGTCCGGCCTCCCTGACGAGTGTTCTCGTCTGTTCAGGAGGACGTCAGATCCACGAGCCGAGGCTTCCCCTCCGCTCCACGCCAGCCGCGCATCAAGCGAGACGACCGAGGCTACCCCTCGTCGTCCGACCGACCAAGGCCGAGCTCATCCATCCGAGCCGAGGCTTCCCCTCGTCGTCCGACCGTCCGAGGCCGAGCACCTCACACCGGGCCGAGGCTTCCCCTCAGCCCCCTTGAGGCCGAGGATCCAAACCCGGCCCAGCTGACGTGCTCCATGTCGTCTGCAACTTCGATTCGTGTCGTGTCTGCACGTGCTCGACGCACCCAAGGGACCCAAATCGGCCCCTTGACCACGTTGACCGGGCAGTCCACGGTCAACGCCTTTGTAGTGAGAAAACACTCTGAAACAAATACCATTTGGTATTAAAGAACAGTTACGGATGTCGTCAATAATCAAAGGATCGCAATTACCTACGGACATTCCATAATTAGACCACCAATGTTCACTGGATCAAGCTACGGCTATTGGAAAATGACGATGATGATCTACCTTAAATCCATAAACTTAGAACTATGTAGCATAATGGAATCACCCAACAACGAACCAGCCACACCATAGATATCCGAATAGTTTTTGTTATTATTGTTCTATAATATTAGCATTTACATTGATCTATTTAGTAGCATTCATTTCAAATTTAGTCATGTTGTCACTAGGTCGCTTAAATTGCTTCACGGCCTTAAAAGTAGGCTTCTTATCTACGGGGCTCTTATGGTTTTCAAATTTAAGGCTAAATTAAATGCGTGTTAGACATTGTCTGCGTTGTAGGGAAGCATCTCTCGCCTAATATCTTCTCTCAATCCAAAAAGAAACCTAGCAAGGGTATATCGTGGGTCTTCTTATAGCTCACTCCTAACATACGTCACTGAATTTAGTCATATATTCCTCAACAGTTATGCTACCTCGACGTAGGTCGTTTAGTTTTTCTAGAAGGTGATTTCTATATGTATGAGGTAAATATTTTTTTGAGCATGATCTTCATGTCATTCCAATTCTGTATAGGTCTCTGATGCTCCCTTTCTCGTTGTCTCTTTCTGGATGTCAAAAAATTTTTAGCAGACCCTACCAGTTTATCTTAGCAAATTAGACCTTTTGCTTATCTAATAAGTGGTACCACTCAAATAAATGTTCCGTCTCTACTAACCAATCCGAAAAGGTCTGAAGATTAAAAGTTCCATTAAAATTAAAAGCATCTATTTTAATCTATCGTGCAATATTATCTCACGCTAAGTTATTCTCAATATTTTCATCTTGTCTCTTATATTTTTGATTATTCACGTTTCTAATTAACCTAGATTCATCATTAAATGTACTTTGTATTTCATCCTCAAACTTTTGTTCTTTGCTCAGATTATTTTCTATGGCTTCTAGGTGATCTCATGTTCAACTTATATCGACTTTAAGTTCTAGATATATTTTTTAGAGCTGGGTTTCTAGCATCTGAATTACATTATCATCCATGTATATAGGGTATTGCCACCACGTAATAACATACAATATCAATCAATCACACCGATGTAGATGCAAGATTCTAAACACCAACTATATGCGTGCACTAATTATGCAACTAAAATCCTAAGGTCACAGTCTAAATGTTAAGATGCAATCCTAAATATGTTGATGTGACACACAGACCGACACTAGAAAAAGTTGTAATACCAATGATATCAATTAATCTGAACACATCAAATAAACGAATTTTTTTTGGAATTAAACAATTAAGTATTTGATTAGATTAGATGTCACATGGAGTGAAAATTAGCTTCATTGTACCATACAAGGCCTCTGACACTTGTAAAGTGTTAACCTACGTGATCATGACCAAAAATTTCACACGAAAAGCCAGAAAAATTGACAAAATACACTGAAAAATACAGCCAAAAATCTGTGTGAATCAGCAAATTCTGATGTTGTATTGTAGCACGTGCCTTGGCTCGGGTCGGCTAAGCATGCTCAGTCGGCTTGGTCGAGCCATAAAGTGTGTCGGCATGTCTTGACTCCGGGATCGGCATGCCGGAGCCGAACTCTAACAGCTTGGCACTGTCATCTTTTCCAGCTGATTCCAGCGGGTTTGACAATACCTTTTCTTGCTATGGGTTCGCCTTGACTTGGGGAGCTACTTGTGGCGTCGATGACTCTTCCGTCACCGATGGAGTCGCTAACGATCGATAATGATGTGAAATACGGTGGTTCCGTTGGGGTTTGTCGACTATGTGAGCGGCGTCAGCTATGGGGGAAGTAGTTCAGGGCAAGGGAGGCGATGGAGGGCGATGTTAGCGGTCGAAGGTGCCGATCTGGATGGTGGATCAATATGATGAAGTTGGCGTCGGCTGAAGTTGCCGATCTGGGCAGTGGATCAAGATGATGAAGTCGGCGTCGGTTGAAGTTGCCTCCGTTGTCGATGAAGACGAGAGCTTTGCTTGAGGGGGTCGGCTGACGTTAGAGATGACTCGGGCGGCGATGATGGAGTGATAATGTGGCGACGACGATAGATGTTGGGATGACGCTTCATGCTAATTTTTGTGAAGATTTTCTTCTTTTTTTCACTTTTCTAAATTTTCTTTCTGTTATTTTTTCTCTCTTTGTTCGAATTTTTTTCTTCAAAAATATGGTTTCTCTCTCTTTTTCTTTGATCTCTTTGGGTTTTCAAAATTTTTTTCTTTTTTCTTTTTCGATTTCAAAAATTCGTTCGTTTATTTATTTTTTAACTCACTTTTTTTTGAATCTAACTAAAAAGGATTTTTTTAATGGAGGAAAAGCAAGAAAACAAACCAGGTTGAGCTCTAATATCAATTTGATGCAGGACAAAAGCGTGAAGGGAGATGGTGGGAATTTGGGAAAGACGTAGATTAGTAATTTGATAAATTTTCAGATCTCGTATCCAGGAAATCTATCAATCACCATCTCGCACGTTGAGATTCTTTGGATATCTTACGCATGCAATCAAGCTCTCACACATACCAATGCAAAAGATTTAATTTGTGAAGAAACTAAAAGTGTACGCCAGAAACTACTTTTCATTGAATCTTCATTAAAAAACTAATAAGTTTGTCGCCTTTATATAGGCTTACAACTTGACTCTCTAAAATCTAATATGACTAGAACTTCTAGTATAACTATAATACTTAAATAATAAAAGATTGCCAATGAACTGTGGTCCAGTGGCATTTACCTCTGCTTACCAACGGGGCCACCAGGGATCGATCCCTGGTGGATGTGGAACGCACGCGCGTCTTTATCCGGCTTTACGATGTATCAAAATAATAATAATAATAATAATAAAAGACTCAAATAACTAAAACTCTCAAAATAAAAAAAGACGCAAACTATTAGGATTTCCCCAGGGGTTCAAACTGAATAAATAAAAGACTTCACTCCTTGAATCCGATCTTTATCAAATCTCTGGGGTTTGTAGAATAAAATTGTGATTTTTATTGAAAACAAGAAGAAAACAAAAATAGTTGGCCACGTTCGAGAGGTGGACCGCTCTTCTAAGCCACCGTTCCAGAGGATGGCCGCACTCTCTACAAAAGAGGGAACAAATCAACCGCTAAGAAGTTTCTTACAAAGTTTCTGCATAATCCCTAATCTTCTTAACCTCACATATATAATAAAACGATTTTCTTAAAATTACAGAAACGCCACTGGACACCAAAATTACAAAAAATCCACTGAACGTGATATCATGAGAACGTGATAATTTGATTAAATTGAGGAAATAGTAAGAAGAAAAATCTAAGGCCCTGAATGGATAAATTTGTGGATTAAGTAAGTTACTTGTGTAATGCTTCCATTGGCAAAGACGATGGAAGCATGTTGCTAGGGCGAGGCCATGCAAATGACAACTACTCGAATGAAGCTTCTTGTCTATGCTTTGCTGCTCTAAAATGCAACACATTCTGGCTAAATCTGCAAACATCAATGAGTTTCATAGGTTGTGCGCTTAAAATATACAAAAGAAACAAATCTTTTCAGATTGTAATAGCATGATAACATCTAGATGTTTCAATTGTAAGACTAATGTTCACACGTGGCCTATTGAATAAATGCATGAGACACAAATGAAGGGACAATCGACAAATGAAGGACATGCACAACACCTTCAATGAAGAAATCATTAAGTTTTAACATAACAAAAGGGTTTACTTCCTAATATTTATAATATATGGAATATTTCTAATTGAAATATAATTGAAATTCAGTACCTATGATTCAATCATATAAATATGAACACATATACGGAAAACACAAGGACACACAAAACTTGGTAACGCAGTTCGATGCGCACACCTACATCTGTGGGGCCGCGCCCAGAAAAATTAGATTACTCCACTATATCAAAACGATTACAATCACTAATATTGCAATCTCATTAGGAGGAACACAATCCCCCTTAATACAAACCGCAATGGATGATCCTAATCAACCCCATGGAGTAATCTCCACAAAATCCCCTTGCACGCAAGATCCCCTTGCAACAACCAACTAGATCAAACTCCCTTTCATCCCTACTCCCGTAGCCGTCAGCCTCCTTCCTAGGATGTAGAAACCGCAAGATCCCATTGCATAAACCGACTAGATAAAACCCCCCTTGATCCCTACCTGTGTAGCCGTCGGCCTCCGTCCCCGGATATCGATCAACAATCTTCACGTAAGAGGTAAACCCTAGTATAATCTGCATAAATGCCTTATAAACCAGCCTCCACCAATTTAGGAACTGTTTTGGAGAAAACAGTTCAATAAAATCTCTTGCATATTTTCCGCCTAAATATCTAGGAACCACCTCGGACAAGTAATCACATAAATCAAGGAACCACTTAACCATTTCGGGTAAATAGTTTAAACAAATCTCGAGCAGATATTTCCCCAATAAATATATCAACCATCAACATTACAACGAGATTCTGGGAGAATAAAATAGATCTGAACGAAGCAACAAAATCAGATCTAAATATCTGAAGCCAGAAATTCAGCAACTGAATTCCAGATACCGCATGTTATGAACAATGTTATAACATGACTTACAACATGACTCATCCATGTACAGAACATGGTCAGATTCTTCAACCAAAACACCCCAGATTTAGTGCCACGAATACCAACATATAGCAACAGAAAATCAACCCAACAATCTCCCCCTTTGGCATTATGTGGCACAACCCAAGCATGGGCAAAAGGCTGCACAACAATAAATACTCCCCCTTTGAGCCACAATAAGCCAAAGAATACCTCAAGAAGTCGTAGCTGGATCCAGAGCAGTATCAGAGGTGCCCGCAGACAAAAAGACGCCAAAATGCCCCTTAAAGATTGAGCTCTTCTGTCAAATGTAGCCTTCTGAGCTTGTAAAACGACAATCTGACGAGCAATGTCTCTGGATTCTAATGGCAATGTCAGCTCGAAAGTGTGAAGCAGACGAAGGCAATGAATCATGTAGAGGATGCTCAAAAACAGAAATAGCTGGAGCATTGGCATGTGGAGGAGAATCAGATGTTGTGTCCTGTGTTACAACATATTCCATATCATGAGCAACAGAAAAATATGCTGAACCGTCCTGAGGTGTCGGCTCCTGTGTTATAACATCATCTGCAACATTACGGTCAGAAGGGGCAACTCGTGCATCAACAAGAGAATATGACAAGAGGACATCACGAAGAATCTGAAGAATCTGTATGTTCTGGACTATTTGCACCATGTGGATCTGAAGAATCTACATCAGCTTTCTGATGTGCACAGACACCATCAGATATAGACTTGGGAGAAACTGAGTCATCCAAGATAACAATCTCAGTCAACACCACAGATGAAGATGGTAAACCCGACTAAGTGGTCGGTAGTAAAAGTATGTCCTCATCGATAAATCAAATACTTTCCAGCTACTCTCCAATATAATCCAAGTATACATCTCCAAGATCAATCCAGAACAATCAACCCGTGACACATCAAGAGGCTCCCCTATCTCTCTCATACACAAAATATTGCAAATAAATCCTCCGGCACATCGGAATTAGAGGAAGAAAAGTATACCTCACATCTGATAGTAGATATAAAAAATGGAACGATATCCAGTGTAGTAGTCGAGCTCTGAGAGGCCAAAAATAGTAGCTGGTGAGTTGAAGACATCGACGGTGCTGACAAAGAAGCTTCGACGGTCTGCATGTCAAAATTTGGAGACATGGATGCAGTGGAACCGACATTGAAGTGGGCAAAATTTGGGGAAGTCATCCGTAATAGGTGAAGAGACCGTGACAGTCGGATATGCAGTGGATTGCTGTGCTGGAGAGGGTATATGCGAAGATCCGATGGCGCTGGCAGAGGATGAGCGACGAGAAGAGCGACGATGTAATTCTCTGATAATTCTAGAGGAAGATTCATAAGAATTTGTAGCAGGTTGCTCACATTGATTGTTGAGAGGAGATGTCAATTCTGGTGTTATAACATCTCCAGCAACATCATTCTGTGTCGTATCCAATGTTACAACATCAATCACAATATGAGGTGTTTTCTATGAAGCTGCAGTGTTTAGATCTCCATTCATAATTCTCAGACCAGTAATAGAGTCTTATAGTAGATAGCAATTGTAAGCAGACCTCTTGCCCAACAATATACACTCTTCATCAGCATTAAGCACAAAGCATTTCTCCTTTGTAAATCTCACAAGCAAGCATTGATCACACAGATGACTGATGCTAATAAGATTGGCTTTGAGATCTTCAACATGCAACATATTCTTAAGCTTAGTAAGTCCAATTACATTCAGATTACCTTTACCAAGAACATTGCTCCTTCGACCATCACCAAATGTCACACCACCCCATGTACTGACTTTGTAGTCATCAAGAAACTCCTTGTTACCTGTCATGTGCCGTGAGCATCCACTGTCAAAATACCACATGTTTTCTAAAGAAGCTCTTAAGGATGTATGAGCCGCCATGCTATATAACTCAGTCTTCTTGACCCATTGCCTTTTCACTCTCCTGCCGAGAGAACTTATTGTTCTTTCCTCCATGAAGTAAGCATACGACTAAAGCAGTTCTTCTTAGAATGACTAATAATTCTGCACTATTCACACACTGGACTTCCACATTTGACAGTTTTAATTAACTTCTTCTTGCCCTCATTACCATTATGCTGGCCGATTTTCTCAATTTCCTTCATGATTTGTACCCTTTTTGTAGTAGAATTGTTAAAATTAAATCCTCTATGATAGCCCACTCCAGTACGATCTCCTGCGGTTTTATCCATGTCCAGAATGTCAACCAGTTTGGCTTACCTGAGTTTCACTTGTTTAGTGTTGTTTCAGCTTTCTCTGCCCTGAGGAGGATATTACTGACGTTGCTTTTCAGCTCTTTAAGGTTTTCCTCAACTTTCAGACATTTGCTCTTGACTTCCTCCTTTTCTTTCTTCAATCTTTCATTTTCTTCTTTCAACACTTTATTAATGCTACAAATCTGCATCCATTTTTCAAACATCATCTGGTATGCGTCCTGGATATCATCCTCACTTACTTCCTCATCACTGTCAACTTCAGAATCTGATTCAGCTGTAGATGTCATGGACGATGTTGTAACACTGGATCTGACATTGTCTGATTTGTTGACAGATGTCATGACTGATGTTGTAACATCAGATCTGACATGACTGCTAGTGTCGTAATCAGATTACTTCTTCAAAGAGGCCGCAAAGGCAACATAATTACTAGTGATTTCCTCATCTTCAGCACTGCCCTCTGACTCATCTTCACTTCAGGTACTTGTCAAAGACTTTCCTTTTTTGTTTCTTCAGAGTGCTTGCACATTCAACATGAATATGCCCATACCCTTCACACTCTCTACACTGAATCCTTTTTTCCTCTCTTCTTCTGAGCATACTTCGGATTTCTGTTGAAAGTTTTTCCAATAGAAGTATCACTAGGCTGAAGCAAATTGATCTCAGTCCTGAAATTCTGCCCTTTACTTTCAATTTTCTTGAGCATCCTGCTGAAGTTTTTGGTCAACTGAGCTATATCCTTATCTAACTCAGATGCATCATCTTCCTTAGAAGTTTTTCCAACATCAACCTTAAAAGCCACTCCTTTATCTCTTTTGTTCTGATTCTGATTCATCTTATAAGTTTGAAGAGATCCTAGTAGCTCATCAAGTCTCATGGTAGAGATATCTCTAGCTTCTTCAATAGCTGCTACCTTAGCAGAGAACCGTTCAGGGAGAGATCTTAGAGTTTTACGAACCAACTTTACATGTGAATATTTTTTTCCAAGTTGATAAGCTTGATTTGCAATATCTTTCAGTTTTCCATTAAATATAACAATGGTCTCATCAACATCCATTCTCAATTCTTCAAATTGTGAAGCAAGCATTTGAAGTTAGAAACTCTTACCGAATTGGTTCCTTTATGAACAGTTTGAAGAATGTTCTATGCTTCTTTAGCCGATTCACACGTAGAAATAAGTTTGAATTGTTCTTCATCAACAGTCGTAAAGAGTACATTAACAGCTTTAGAGTTTTCAAGAGCCGCACGTTCTTTAATCTGACTCCAGTTCTTTGCCGCGTTGAGAAATTCATTGCCGTATTTGTCAACTTCAACATGAGGAAACCATCCTTCAACAACGGCTATCCAAGCTTTTTCATCAAGGGATTTGATAAAAGCTCGCATCCTTGATTTCCAATATGTGTAGTTGGTACCCACATGCAAAAGAGGGCGAATAACGGAAGCACCTTCTCGAGTATTCATGATTGACGTACTGATAATCTAAGATCACACCCTCTTTGACAACAAAGTAACACGGGTGACCTTCTCTGATACCAATTGAAATTCAGTACCTATGATTCAATCATATAAATATGAACACAAATACGGAAAACACAGAAACACACAAAACTTGGTAACACAGTTCGGTGTGCACACCTACATTTGCGGGGCCACGCCGAGAAAAATCAGATTACTCCACTATATCAAAACGGTTACAATCATTAATATTGTAATCTCATTAGGAGGAACTCACTCCCCCTAATACAAACCGTAATGGGTGATCCCAATCAATCCCATAGAGTAATCTCCACAAGATCCCCTTGCACGCAAGATCCCATTGCAACAACTGACTAGATCAAACCCCCTCTGATCCCTACTCCCGTAGCCATCAGACTCCTTCCCAGGATGTAGAAACCGCAAGATCTCCTTGCATAAACCGATTAGATCAAACTCCCTTCGATCCCTACCTGTGTAGCCGTCGGCCTCCTTCCTAGGATGTAGAAACCGCAAGATCCCCTTGCATAAACCGACTTGATCAAACTCCCTTCGATCCCTACCTGTGTAGCCGTCGGCCTCCGTCCCAGGATATCGATTAACAATCTTCACGAAAGAGATAAACACTAGTAGAATCCGCATGAGTGCCTTATAAACCAGCCTCCACAAATTTAGGAACTGTTTCGGGAAAACAGTTCTATAAAATCTCATGCAGATTTTCGGCCCAAATATCTAGGAACCACTTCGGGCAGTAATCACATAAATCAAGGAACCACTTAACCATTTCGGGTAAATAGTTTAAACAAATCTCGAGCGGATATTTTCCCAATAAATACAGCAACCATCAAGATTACAACGAGATTCTGGGAGAATAAAATAGATCTGAACGAAGCAGCAAAATCAGATCTAAATATCTAAAGCCAGAAATTCAGCAACTGAATTCCAGATATCGCATGTTGTGAACAATGTTATGACATGACTTACAACATGACTCATGCATGTATAAAACATGGTCAGATTCTTCAACCAAAACACTCCAGATCTAGTGCCACTAATGCCAACATATAGCAACAGAAAATCAACCCAACAATAATTACCACAGCTACAACCTCCATTCTAGAGAGGTAGTAAGAGAAAGGCCACAGTTAATCTAAATAAGCTTCCTACAGTCTAACTAGGATAACACGTAATATCTTCAGAAGTTTTTGCAGCAGCTATGAAAGTATCATTTTATTCTAACTTCTAATTAAGATATTAGTAATTATCTGGTTACTCTCATATTAAACTTATAGCCACTCCCAAAAAGTGAGCCAAGGATGTTTCAAATAACAAGGTTATCATTTTTGTGCAAGAGCTCATTTGACATGAGAATGTAATTTGATTATTTTAAAACTGACATAGCTTTGGAGTGTGGGGCTGTGATACATGCAATATAAGTATCATGCAAGTGTCTGTGTTTGACACATACAGAACATGGACATGTGACTTATGTTGAAGTGTCTGTGCTATCTTGATCACTGTAAGACAAAAACCAAATCCCATAATCAACTCTCGGTATCATTATAAGAACATTATGGGGAGAAACTAAACCCATAATGGTTTGACTTGGTAAAACTGATAATGATACTTCATCGAAGATCTACAAAGTAAATGGAAAAAAGAATAAACAAACAAAATGAGTTGAAAGTTATAACTAATTTGAAGAACGTAAAAACATGGAATGATTTCCAAGTGCAAGGCACAAGCACACACAGTCTTTAATTAATTTATACTCTTGCATTCATTTATGTACAAATTTACATTTACAGGAAATTGTTCATGAATATATACAAATTTATTCATATGAAATACTCACAAACAATCATAGCAATGTATTATAGTAAATTATGTGCAATAGGATTAGCTGTCTCAATATCTAAACTATTCAGCTTTCCGTTTCCATAGCTTTTTTATGCATAATAATCCTACATTCCACTTATCATTGATTAATTCATTTCATTTCATATAACTACGGCAACTTTGTTTGTAAACATTGAATGGGTTAGAATGAAGACAATGTTGGATCCCCGTGCACCTCTCCAACACTTAGGCTAGGTACAAAATGCCACCTACGATACGCGGAAACGGTGGCCAAACAATCCCAAGCCCGAATTCCATCGAGATGTCACCTAGGCACAAAACCAAACACCTCACGGGCACAACAGAGAGTTGTCACCAACTACCAACTCCCTCGACGATCTTGCGACAGATATATGTAAGCATACAAATATAATACGAAATTAAAAGCAAACACAAAAGAGACAGAGATTTACCCTGGTTCGGTTGCGAACAACCTACATCCAGCATCCAATGCACCCGGTTTCACTACTGATCAAGCAAGGCACACACCGACCCCATCATCTTCTTCCTCCACAATGAGAGATTAGCTCCAAGCAACAAGACCTAAACCTAGATCTCTCACCAAGCTCACACACTCTCAACCAAGTGGGAATCCTTGATAACAAAGTCTCTACAACACGTAGAGCTCCTCAAGGGACCAATCCCACACCAATGGAGATCACTCCTTGGTAATATAGCCCCAAATTAGGAAGATACCCAAGGGACTCTAGATCTCAAACACGGAAGAAGAAATACAGACACTCACCTTGGATCACACTAGCAAAGCTCCGTTGGCTTTCCAAAACCCTAGTTTTTGTAGAGGAATATGCCATCGGATCATTTGTATTTGATGCAAATGATAATTTAAGTCTAGATAGGGACTAATTTGCATATGATGCAAAAGAGATTAAATGTGTCTTAAATTGTTTAAAGACTATATTTAATAAAATAAACGTGTGGAAAAGGTTACCTAGATGACGGGATCGTCCCGCTCTAAACGCAGGTTCAAACCGCGTCAAAAACGGAGTCCAAATGCACAAGTTATAGCCAAAACAAGTCAGCCTAAACTGTTGGGCTGAAACCAGCGAAAATGGAGGCCCACCAAGCCCGAATTTTCTGGTTAGGGTTTTTTGAAACCTGAGATTTTCTTGACGGCTACGTTTCTAAGAGAAGCATGACTTTTGGTTAACTTTGGACAATTGTTTGAAGGGTCAAACGGACTCGGATTGACGAGCCGTTTTTTCCTACGCGTTCACCGTTGAACCCTCTTCGATTTGGTAGGTTGTACCAACATTGAAGCTCAACGGTGAGGGAGTTAAAATTCGAGGAAGTTTGCCCTTTGTGAAAGGCAAACTAACTTGATTTAATTAATCCCAAATTAATAGTCCCACACCGGTTGTGGAGAAAAGGGGAGAGTCAGCCGCCTCTATAAATAGAGGCCCTCTCCCTTCCTCATAACTTGTCCCAAGCTCTAGATCTGAGCGGATCTCGTAAATGTTGGAGCACGCTCGGATCTAAGCTAAATTAATATTTCTCCTCTCCCTATAAATTTCTGCCTTGCTCCTGAGGGCTCTAGCAAAGCCGCAAAGGAGTTCGGATTCAGATCCGAAATCTAGGCGGAGGTTTCACTCGCGTGAAATTTTCTTCAGCGCGTGGTTGGCTCGGCGACACGGGATTGATCGCCTCGGGATGCGGAGCGGTTTGAGGAGCGGTTCAGGGAGCGGTTCGAGGAGCAGCTCGGCGTGGGACGGGAGCGGCTCGGAAGACGGTGCGGAACATCTCGCCTGCCCCAGGGCTAAGATTCCGGGTATGTGTTTAATTCAGCATTAGTTTAATTTAATCGCAGTAGGCTAGATCCTTCTTGGGAGGGTCAGACCCATCCCAAGTCGGCATAGATCTTGGATTAGGGTCTTGGACCTTAGGGTTAAATGTTAATTAGATTAACATGTTTATTTTTCCGCTGCTGTTCTGTCTATGTTCCGTCCGACTTAGGACTTGCATAGAGTTTTTGTGCCCTAAGGGTCCCAGAAAACCCTACAGTGGTATCAGAGCAAGGTTTGTGTTACGATCTAGCCTGCGATTTCTTTAAACACGTGAAATGCTTTTAAATACTTTTAAAAATGTTTTTAAAGTTATGAGATAAATTTTAAAATTGTTTTTGATGTTTAAAAATCTATGTGATAAATTTTTGAATATGAAAATTTTTAAATGACGTTTTAAAATTTATGTGATAATTTTTAAAATTAATTTTAAATCTTTTAAAATTTATGCGATAAGTTTAAAGTGCCTAAAAATTTTATATGATAAATTTTTAAGCATGAAAGTTTTTTTAAAATGATGTTTTAATTTTATGAGATATTTTAAAACTGATTTTAAAAGTTAAAATTTTTATGCGATAAATTTTTTAAAGTAGCAAGCAAATTTGTGATTTTAAAAACAAGTTTTTATGAGATAAAAATAAAATATTTTTAAAATCATATTTTAAATTTAATTGTTAAATTTATGTTTGCATGCTAAAATTGTTTATGTGATAGACATTGGTCTATTTAATTGTTAAATAGTTGTACACTTTCATTTTATGCGATAAAATCAGTGTAGCTTTATTTTAATGGCTAGTTCCTCTTGTCCCTTATTTGATAACACAAGACAACCCTTTAGGTTAGCCATTAAAAATTATTAAAAATTATTATTAGAATTTTAATGACATGCTATGTTTTAATAAAACATTAACAACACTTCAAGACCTAATTCCTGATTAGGGTAGTCCCTTTAATGATTTTTTAATTCTAATTGTTATAATTAATTTTCATTAAAGGACTTCGCTTTTAGCGTTGTTAATAAAATTTATTAAAATCCTAATAACGATTAGGATAGCACGTGAACCTTATAGTTGATAAGGACTTAATAAAAGTTATTAAACAAATCCAAAAATTTTGAATTTAAGGATTCAACTAGTTGATAGGATTAATTAGTTGTTAATAAAAGCTGTTTAGTCTATGGCACACATACAAAAATGACAAGCTTCATTCAATGGACCATGATCCAGTCAATGTGCTTGGCTAAGAGTTCTGGATCACCCTTTAACGGATAGTGATCCTGGCTTAGTCAATTCCCTGGTTGTGTTCCGCTGGACCGCAATGTCGCGAATCATGATTGTATGACACCCTGGACTATATCTAAGTCAAATATGTTAATAATCTTTTTCAAGATTAGCCATAGCCCTCCTTGTTTTTGGGGTTAGCTACTATAGGACCCGTGTTACAGTTGTTGAGATACCCTCAAGCTGTGACATGGCAACCCTGTAGAAACCAACTCCTTAAATACATAAGATGAAATCTTGACTGACCCAAACCGTCGTCTCGTACCCCAAGCGTCGGCGTAAGTTAAGTCAATGATGTAGTCTGACTAGATGTAGTCTAAGTCCTGACCCAAACCGACGTGTCGTGAATACCCCGAGCGCCGGAGCAAGTCAGGCTAGACACGAAAACAAGTGTCCGACTAGACTAGACATTGTGATTTGGATGAGCACCCTCATGATCACAAATGGCTAGGGGTAAAAATCGATTAAGAGGGTTATATCTGATATGATCGATGAAGAGTCATCTTCCGATCGCAGAGTCAAGCAACTTGTTGAGCTACCCTCAAGGTTGTTAGGCTCAAGGTGATTGGACCTCTTACCCATTAATTTTAATTTGATTATATCGTTCGATATTAAGCTTTGAAACGATCGTAAAAATAGTGGGAGGATATAGATAGATAAAAGCCATTCTACCTATATTTAATTTTGAACATATGCCAAAACTAGGGCAAGACTATGTTTACCGAAGGAATCAAAATATAATTTTTTAATGGAATTAATTAATTGGTCAAATAGGTTGATTAATTGAATATCAAGTTAAATTCTAATTGATAGGATTAAACTATACTCTCGTTGACATTAAAATGACATTCTAAAGAACAGACTTAAGAAATACGATTTCATTAAGTTCTGGGTCCAACAAATAAATTCACGCTACATGTCACCCGTCTCTATATGAGGCAGCTTAAAAATATATGATATTCGAAATATGTTTCTCCCTACAACTTGTCGAGCTACCCTCAAGGTTGTATGGACAAACAATTTTGATCCGCAAAGTTCGAGAATTCGATTAAACTGTTTGAGTCGAATACGAGTGCATGAGTGGTGCAAGACTATGTATCCCAACCGGATCTTGAGACAAGCAACTTCATGAGCTACACTAAGATTGCACCGCTCAGGCGTTTGGATACATAAGATGCTTGCATAGCTATTTATTTATGTTGGGCTATTTATATTTAAATGTGATTTAGAAAAGGAAGAAGGCACTCCGGAAAGTCAATCAAGTTTAATAGTTTAATTTATCATTAGTAAAGGCATAAGTAGGAGGAAATGAAAATGTGACATATTTTGATGTCACGATTTTATAATTATTGTTATACAAAAGACGTCTAACACAATTTGACGAATGTCGTCACCTCGCTTCTAAAGCAATGTTTTGCGTTAGTAATTTATGTATAATGATAATATATATATTAAATGTTAATATATATAAATACACAAGATAGTAGCAAACTTGTATGGAAAAATAGACTAGGCCGTATCGAGAGACTAAGCTTCACAAGTCACATAAAGAGGGGTCTGACCTCTCGTATTATGAAGTCTGCAGACACTTGTGAGTCTTATCCTCTTAGATAGAATGTCCGAAACCCATCTGTAAGACAGTGGGAGAATGAGTTGTCGAACTCAGTCTGGTACATACTGATGAACCCGAGTCTAGATTAACCAAATTAAGTTATTCGTATATTTTATTAAGACACGTGTTCTTGATAAAACACAAGTCTGATAAAATAAAGAACGAAATGACTAAAGTATTTAAACTGATTCGATTAGATCGAATGGTCAAATACTTAGCTACATTAAATCTTGCGTAATTAAAAGAAAATGTGATTTTCTCTCAGGTCAAGTCTGTTAACACATCCGTGTGTCAAAAGGTATGAATCACACTTAGTTAGACTTGGTGTGATCCATTGTAAGTGACTCTGAGTTAAGTCCTCCTTCTGGTTTAAGTCCCAGATAGTAATGCCTAGGTTTTGATAATGTTCTGTGAGGACATTATCAATAAGATATTCATTAAATCAATCATTAGGAAGTTGTATAATTACTCGAATTTCGTGAGACGAAGAATCGAGTTAAACATCATAATTGATGATGACTTAGTCAACTTCCGGGATTAAATTCGGGGTAGTAACTCCGATTTAAAAACTTGATGCAATCAGAATAGGTCCGTGTGCGTAAATAAATTTTGTAATTTAGTTTACGTGCACAAGGAAAATGTTTCCTCACTTTCTGCAAGTAAATCTTTAAGTTGAAAGATTGGTGCAGAAAGGAATATAGTGAAGTGCAATCATGTTGGTCGAGAACGGTTTTTCCATACTAATTCCTATAAAACGGATTATAATGAAATCGTTTTTTCCACCAGCAGATATGTACAGAACTACTCGGACCAAACTCGATGTAAACGCTTAAGTTGACCATGAAAATTGGAGCATTCACTTACAAGTTCGTTTTTCTAAATATGATTTAGACGGACCAACTTATATGAATTAGCCAGATAGTTTTCAAGGTCAGTGGGAGCATGTAAATTACACGTAAGGCATCAAAGGGATGGAACATATATATTTTGATGAAGTGATCAAAAGAGTTTGATACTTTATCAGAAATAGATATGAGCCATTTATGACCATTAACTAATTTAAGATTATTATCGTAAGGTACGATGAACTGGATAAGATCCAAATAAATAAAATATTATGGATTTCGACAGACCAAATGAATTATTTGAATGAGATTCAAATGGTTGGTCTAATATGAACATAGAAACTCCTTAAGTCTATAGTGTAGACGGTTTTAGCAGATCCACTCACGAAGGCTCTACCACATGAAGTTGGGAAAACTTATGTGTAAAAACGGTATTAGATACCGAGATAAATGGGCCTGAGTGCAAGTGGGAGATGTTGAGAGATGATACCCTCGAGGCTATCTATCTTCATGTGTGAATAGCACAAACATCTTGTTCGAAATAACAGTAAGTTGTTTGGTAATAATTTATCTAAAGTTATGTTATAATGTAGTTAACATTAGATATTAACTTAGGTAAAGTCCTGAGACTTTATGCAAGGTCAAACATGTATCGAGATGAGTATCTCGATCATGGAGAAATGTTTGACCGTCTGTAGCATAAGTCTAAAAGGGTTCGTGATCATAGATGTTTCGAGACAAGGATATCGAAACATCGGATAGACCATTGTGTCTTAGTCTTCACCGTTTAGCGGTGGCGATGATCTCATGATCGCTTTACTTGGCGAAGTCGTAGACGAGACACATGTGCTCATTAGAGAATGAGTTCACTGAACGATCCACACGAGTTATCATATGGTTATATTGACCAATCTGTCAATGATGACTCTGAGTGATGATAGGCTAGTTGGTCTTTTGACTTGAGGTCATTTTGACGAACCTGTGCGTGAACGGTGCCACTTAGATCAAATGACCTAGCTTCGAGGCAAGACCTGTCGAAAGGTCTTTGATTGGGTGACACTTGAAGCGTATAAGGAGAGTACTGACCAAGAGAGGATTCGTCTCTCCCGGTCAATGGGAGTTAGTGTCGTAGGGTTAGTTCGGTCTTTAGTAAAAACTCTGGCCAGAGTATGTTGGAAGAAGTCCAACATTTTTGACTAAAAGATCGATAGAAACTAACCGGAGTCAAGTTATTGGGGTTGACAGTTTGACCGTACCCTAGACTTGATCTATACGACATAGTTTAGACGAAGAGACTATAACTGCGGAATTCATCACAGAAACAGTCAGGGTGGTCCCGACAATACTCATGTCAATGAGTCAACCACATAATGATGATTCCTGAAGCAGGGACGGCAACCACTGCTCGTGGTCACTGTCGTATAGGGCTTCGAGCCCAACCTGTTGTAAGGGTCAGGCGGTAGGGTCTCACACAGAGTGCGATCTTCGTCTAGTAATAGGTAGAAATTAGTTAGGGAGAATAATTTGCATTTGATGCAAGGGATAAAATATTGCAAAAGATGTTTGCAATCATCTCTTGCATTCGGGATAAATGATCCTGAGTGCAAGTGGGAGATGTAGATGAATATGCCATCGAATCATTTGTATTTGATGCAAATGATAATTTAAGCCTATATAGGGACTAATTTGCATATGATGCAAAAGAGATTAAATGTGTCTTAAATTGTTTAAAGACTATATTTAATTAAATAAACATGTGGAAAAGGTTACCTAGATGACGGGATCGTCCCGCTCTAAACGCAGGTTCAAACCGCGTCAAAAACGGAGTCCAAATGCACAAGTTATAGCCAAAACAAGTCAGCCCAAACTGTTGGGCCGAAACCAGCGAAAATGGAGGCCCACCAAGCCCGAATTTTCTGGTTAGGGTTTTTTGAAACCTGGGATTTTCTTAACGGCTACGTTTATAAGAGAAGCATAACTTTTGGCTAACTTTGACAATTGTTTGAAGGGTCAAACGGACTCGGATTGACGAGCCGTTTTTTCCTACGCATTCACCGTTGAACCCTCTTCGATTTGGTAGGTTGTACCAACATTGAAGCTCAACGGTGAGGGAGTTAAAATTCGAGGAAGTTTGCCCTTTGTGAAAGGCAAACTAACTTGATTTAATTAATCCCAAATTAATAGTCCTACCTCGGTTGTGGAGAAAAGGGGAGAGTCAGCCGCCTATATAAATAGAGGCCCTCCCCCTTCCTCATAACTTGTCCCAAACTCTAGATCTGAGCGGCTCTCGTAAATATTGGAGCACGATCGGATCTAAGCTGAATTAATATTTCTACTCTTCCTATAAATTTCTGCCTTGCTCCTGAGGGCTCTAGCAAAGCCGCAAAGGAGTTCGGATTCAGATCCGAAATCTAGGCGGAGGTTTCACTCGTGTGAAACTTTCTTCAGCGCGTGGTTGGCTCGGCGACACGGGATTGATCGTCTTGGGATGCAGAGAGGTTCGAGGAGCGGTTCGAGGAGCAGCTCGGCATGGGACGGGAGCGGCTCGGAAGACGGTGCAGAACATCTCGCCTGCCTCAGGGCTGAGATTCTGGGTATGTGTTTAATTCAGCATTAGTTTAATTTAATCGCAGTAGGCTAGATCCTTCTTGGGATGGTCAGACCCATCCCAAGTCGGCATAGATCTTGGATTAGGGTCTTGGACCTTAGGGTTAAATGTTAATTAGATTAACATGTTTATTTTTTCGCTGCTTTTATGTCTATGTTTCGTCCGACTTAGGACGTGCATAGAGTTTTTGTGCCATAAGGGTCCCAGAAAACCCTACAGCTTTGCTCTCCAATTTCAGATCCAAGAACACCCAAAAAATGGAAGCACGACACCCAAAGCTTTTGCTCTCTCCTCTCTGAAACTGAGAGTGCCCTGGCCTCTTTTTTTTGCTCACTAAAAAAATGCAGGCGTTTTTTTTCATGGCTTGCTGTCGATTGCAAAGGCTTTGGCTGCCAACAACCAAAAGTAAAGAGAGGGGCCCAAGAAAAAAATGTGTATCACATGTGGATGTTTCAGCAATAAAAACAACACTCTACCTTGCTGAAAAATCCACACTCTCTTCAGCACAGCTCCAGCACTCCATCGTGTATGAACTCACCTTGCCTTGACCATTGGACATGTGAACCTCCATCCTGTGCATCGGAAATCGTGCCCTCTGGCGCCTCAATCCTCTGAGAGACATGTCAAGCTCAGAAGTCGTCTGAGCCTAGCCTCACGTATCTCCGCCTCATCCATCGCCATGTCTGCAATGAAGTCATCTGTCTCTGAGGATAACCCTGCAAACTCGGACTCCATGAACGAATCAAATGACACTGTGCCAGTGTCCAATGAGCCCTCTGTCGATCCATGAACATCCCTATCATCATCCCACGGGTCTGCGAGCAACTCATGCTCGCCATGTCCATCATCTATGAGAAACACGTCGTCATCCCGGCTGCTCTGCAGACTGACCCCAGCTGGGTCACATCGATACGCTGTCTGTATCTGCTCTGTCTGCTGATGCCTATCATCAAGACTCGCCGTCCATTGGCTCTGCGCCTCAACTGACTGTGCCGACGACTCAAGACACGAATACGCACATACAAGCACCAAACTGTTCGTCTCACCAACATCTTGCCTCTAGAGATTGTCCTCACCTGCCATGCCCTGTGATAAACTCGCCGAAGGTGAGATATGAGCGCACACTGAAGGAGATCCTCTCGGCTCTACCTCCTTCCTATATCGAGAACGCACTCGATACGTGGCCTCCTAACTCTCAGCTCCATGTCCCTAGTGGCAACTCCACCTGGGACCACCATCGCAATCTCCACACTGCCGTGGGAGTCTCCATGCTCCACCACGCTATCAGATTCCCTGCTCCTCTGTATCTCCACCGGTCTGGCCTCTGAAGTATCAAAAGATGCGCCTGATAAATTGCCCCTAGCCGAACGAGAGCCATATCGCATGTGCCCATAATGTGAAGACTGCTCTACCATGCACAGCGAATGCTCTACCTTGATGTCAAGCTTCTCAGAAGACCTCTCTACCCTGAAGCTGAAGCTGCACACCTCAACACGCTGGTCCTCCTCAGAAGAAACCAACTCATGCGTGCTAGAAACGTGAGAGACCTCCGTCTCCTCACCAACTGCAACCTCTGGCATCGGCGCGGAAACCAACTGCCCTACTCCTCCGTAGATCGACGACTCTACCTCGAAGCTAAAGCTGCACACCTCTGCATACTGGGTCTCCTCAAGAGCACCCACAACGTGCATGCTGGAACTATGAGAGACCTCTGTCTCCTCACACACTGCAACTGACTGAATCGATACGACGACCGAATGCAACGCCTCCTCGTAGACCGCTATCCTCTGCACCTCCAACTGAACTGAATCTGGAGCTACATTGTGAGATACCTGCTGATCACTGACACTGACCACATCGAATGAACTCTGCACCCTGTCTGTCTGTACACGTGTCTGATCATCTGCCTGAGTCTGAATCTGAATCACCTCATCCTCTCTATGGACCGGGCTGTCCTCTGTTCTCTGCACACTGTCATGAGTCTGCTCTGCCCCAAGCACTGCAGACTCGTCAATCATGACGTGTCATCTGACAATCACCTCGCGGGTACTAGGACACCATAACCTATACCCTCCAGCACCTCCACCAGCGTACCCGACTAGGACACAATCATGCATGCACTGTCCTACATCGTCATCGTCCCTCTCGTGTGGCCACACAGAACATCCAAACATACGCAAGTGTGAGCAGTCAACGACTCTGTCCGTCCATAACTCCTCGGGAATAGAACTACCTACGGCTAGTGACGGTGTTCGGTTGATGAGATATGCCGCAGTAGCAAGGGTCTCTGCCCATAATTCCCTAGGAAGACCAGATGGTCTCAGTAGCCCCCGTGTCTTCTCTACCAACATCCTGATCATGCTGTTTGCTACGCCACCGTGAGGGTCTCCATCAGGAATGGTGTATCGGCACACAATCCCCTCTGACTTGCAAACATCCTGTATCTCTATGTCGTTGGTACGGATCTCGCCTACGTGTCTACCCATCCGCCTCTCGACTATGCTCCTCCATAGCCGCACCTTCTCATGGATCTCCTCCCGAGATCCCATGAGAGTAACTATGACTCTCCTCGAGAAGTCATCTATGAAGGCCGCGAAGTACCTCGCGCCTTCCAGGGAAGGAACTGGACATGGACCCCATACGCTGACGTAGATGCACTCCAGGGGCTCCCTGCTGTATCTGACAGCTGTCCCAAACTGCACTTGCCTCGGCCGCTCTGCACCACAGTCACTGCAAGACTCAAGCCCACGATCACCTCCGAACACACTCCTCCTCTGAAGAATGTCAAGGCTCTGCTCATCAGCATGCCCCAATCTGAGATGCCACAGTCTCGCTGGATCTCCACTCTCGGACTCCTGTGATATGCCAGTCTCGCCTACTACTGTGTGCCCATCGAGCGCATACAAGTTTCCACGCTTCTTCCCCCTCATGACAACCAGGCATCCTCGGGAAATACACAGTCGATCATCCTCGATCACTGCCCTGTAGCCCATCCCGATCAAAGCTCCTATCGATATCAGGCCGCTGCGAAGACAGGAACATGTCTGACGCCATCAAACACACGGACGATGCCATCGTGCATCCTGACTCTGATCGTGCCACTCCCAACATGCTCGCACTCCATACCATTCCCCACAAGAATCCGATCTCCAATGCATGGAATGTATGAGTCGAACGCACTCCGATCCGGAGTCATATGTAATGAACAACCTGAGTCCAATAGCCACGAACATTACGCTTCTCCCACGGAGTATGCCGCAAACACTGAGCAATCATCCTCGTCAGAAAATATCTTGTCTCGTGCTCCAACATGAATCGAACTCTGAGCAACATCTTCTACAATGCCAATCGACGTCCTCGCTTTCAAACTCGAACAATCCCTCTTCCAATGCTCGCTTTTCTTACATAGAAAGCATTTGTTGTCACCGCGGCCCCTTGACTTGGACCGCTACTGCCGCCGCCGATTTCGACTCTTGGAACGGCCTGTCTTGGATCTTAGAGTAAGTCCGCCCTTTTGACGACCCCTGATGACATTGGACACCTCACAACCATCGGTGTCTCCTAACACCAAACTTTGGAGATCCTCCGTATTCAATGCAAACTTCACCTCATCCAACGTAAGTGAGTCTCGGCCATTCAATATCGAGCCTACAAACTTGGAATACACCGGAGCAAGAGAACACAATAGTACCATGGCATGTTGCTCGTCCTCTATCACACTCCCAAATTCTCTTATGTCTATTACTATACGGTCCATCTCACCAACATGGTTCCACAACGAGGTTCCCATTTTCATCTTGTGAGTATAGAAGCGTTGCCACAATTGCAACCTTCGTCTAATTGGTGTCTTGGTCGAGTACCGAGCTTCAAGCATCCTCCATAGGTCGCTCACGACCTCCACATCGGCAAATTGCCGAAGTATCTTATCCTCCAAGGATTGCAATATCTCACCGAGGGCTTTAAGCTCCATCCTTCGCTTATCATACACCGTTGCCTTACATGGCATGCCCGTATCACATACGGCACCGTAAACTCCATGGTGCTTCAACAAGGCCACCATCTTTTGTCGCCACAGACCATAATTGTCCCGGCCATTTAGCCTCTCTACTTCGTATGAACACCCGGCCATCTCCTCGCATGAGCAAGCCGCCATCGCGACACTACACTTCTTCGCAAACCGGAAGCTCTGATACCACTTGTTGGGTCCCCGTGCACCTCCCCAACACTTAGGCTAGGTGCACAATGCCACCTACGATATGCGGAAACGGTGGTCAAACAATCCCAAACCCGAATTTCACCGAGATGCCACCTAGGCACAAAACCAAACACCTCATGGGCACAACAGAGAGTTGTCACCAACTACCAACTCCCTCGACGATCTTGCGACAGATATATGTAAGCACGCAAATATAATACGAAATTAAGAGCAAACACAAAAGATACGGAGATTTACCCTGGTTCGGTTGCGAACAACCTACATCCAGCATCCAATGCATCCGGTTCCACTACTGATCAAGTAAGGCATACACCGATCCCATCATCTTCTTTCTCTACAATGCGAGATTAGCTAGCTCCAAGCAACAAGACCTAAACCTAGATCTCTCGCCAAGCTCACACACTCTCAACCAAGTGGAAATCCTTGATAACAAAGTCTCTACAACACGTAGAGCTCCTCAAGGGACCAATCCCACACCAATGGAGATCACTCCTTGGTAATATAGCCCCAAATTAGGAAGCTACCCAAGAAACTCTAGATCTCAAACACGGAAGAAGAAATACAGACACTCACCTTGGATCTTACTAGCAAAGCTCCTTTGGCTTTCCAAAACCCTAGCTTTGCTCTCCAATTTCAGATCCAAGAACACCCAAAAAATGGAAGCACGACACCCAAAGCTTTTGCTCTCTCCTCTCTGAAACCGAGAGTGCCCTGGCCTCTTTTTTTTGCTCACTGAAAAAATGCAGGCGTTTTTTTCATGGCTTGCTGTCGGTTGCAAAGGCTTTGGCTGCCAACAACCAAAAGTAAAGAGAGGGGCCCAAGAAAAAACTGTGTATCACATGTGGATGTTTCAGCAATAAAAACAACAGACAACTCATTTCACCAGCAGATACCACATTTTTCGATAAATACGATTTCCTGCAACTTGTTGATATATCCATTTCTTGCAAGCATCAGGCTCCACAAAAGACTCCTTCAACTCCGCATTCAGGACATAATGAAAAGCTCTGATCTTTCTAATGAGATCAACATATGAATAACACAACATTTGTTTCTATAGCCGTGTTTTCTGTAATAAAATACATACAGAATATTGTTAGCACAAATTCTTTTTGTTCACACCTTTAATTATCATAATTTGCAGAGACACCTCTAATTATCATAATTTGCAGAGACATGATTTATTCAGTATGAGATCCGAAAGAGATCATTGAAATGGGTACAATTTAAGTATATGAAAGTGTGAATGACTCCCAACTGACAAAATCAGAGAACAAGCAATGGGTTTATATAGGCAAGCCTGGGATTGTGTATGGCATGAAGTATTCAAAGGAGTTGCAGTCTCTCTGTTATAATCATCGGTTTCCATATTTTGCGTATGACACCGTTTACAGAGTTGCATGCGGGACAAAGAAAAAGTCCAGTTTTGTTCGACACTGTTGTTTTGTTCGTCGGCGACAGCCAACTCTCCGTTTCTTGGTTATTATCCCCCAACAGGAGCCCTGGTTAACATGGTAATTTTGCAAAGTATCAATGATGGAGTAAAATGGGCTGGTATTGAACTATTGTCTCTGTAGCATAAATCCTGAAATCTTCAAAGCTTATGATGCATGTTTTGACGCCTGGTTGGCCTAAACTGTCTAAGTTTTATCGCTATGTTGCTAAGACTAATTTGGCAACAAGTTCCGAGTTTGTTGTCTGCCCTGCATCAGGAGGAGATAAGGAAGACAAAGCGGATAATTCAGTATAAAGAATCACAAAAGTTTCATTATTTGATCAGTAGGATGGAAAGGTGCAACCGTGCAACAAAGAAAAAACAAACCACCACCAGGACACAGAAGAGCGCTCAAAAGTCAGGCCATTGATGCAGCCGAAACGAGCTTGTCAATTGTAGTTGCATCAGTCTTGAAAGACTTGGCCAGCACAACATCGTTGATGCCACTGGCGAACAGTGCCTTGGGAATTACCACGGTGCCCGCGTTGGCGCTGCCGAATGCAGAGAGGGCAACGGCGGGGTACTTGGGGTCTTTGTTCACCTGGAAGTGCACCAGGCCCTTGGGGAAGACGAACATGTCTCCTGTCTGAAGCACCTGAGTGAAGAGCTTGTTGCCGGAGTCGACGAACCCAACATCAAGCCACCCTTGGATGACGATCAAGAGCTCGGCCGAGCGGGGATGGGTGTGGGGTGGGTTGACGGCGCCGCATCCGAACTGGAGCGAGGCGTACGACACGCTCTGCCCGTCGAGCGCAGGGAACTCCAGCAAGCTGGCCTTGGTCACCTTGAATGGCGCGGCGTCCTTGGGCGCACCCCAGAGGGATTGTTTGAGCCCCCTGAAGGTGAAGAAGTTGGCATCTGGGGTTGCCCCGTTGGGGACTAGAAAGTCCGAGGTGATGTCGGGGTCGCCGGCATGGGCGCTTGCAAGGGATGCAACAACTATGGCAATGGCTATGTATGAATTAATTGAAGCCATTCTTCTTTGATCGATGGATGAGTTTTGGTTTCAGGAAACGAGTGATGTTTATATAGGGATTGGACATGTCATCGATTCGTCCGTTGCGCTTGTCTCAACGAAGTTTTGGGTCTGTAATCTTCTGCATGTCTCGTTGCTGTTGAATCTTTCTTGCATTGCCAAAATTTGTGTTGTTACATTCGCCATATATATCCAAGAGATGTTATTTGACCAAGCTCCTTCTTGTTAAATATATCCGTAGTAGTCTGCAATGGCTAAAGAAATACTGGCTACACCTTGTAGATTGACACCTTCATACAAGCTCCATTTTGGACATATGGATACTCTTGCTGGGTATCAGAAACTTATGACAGCGATATGGGAGTATACCAAATATTTGGGTGCTCCCTGCATGCGCTAATTTGGTCTATTTCCTATTTTATGTTTCTATTCTCAGGCTCGAGCGATCTGTCTGCAACTAATCGTAGAAACTATCAATATTTTTCATTTGTTGGATGGACTCCAGTTGATCCAAAGACGTCATTTTATTTCCTGTGACTGAATCAATTATGAACTGTGATGTTGGCTACTGGAAAGATGCATAACCAAGCGCAAAAAACTATGTCATGTGAAATCTCATTGCATAAGTTTATACATCTAGATCTAATATATGGACCAAAAGAAATTTGTAACTTCTCAATCGATTCCTTTAAGTTGGGAGTTCTCAAGTTGTGAGAAAGGATTAGATGCCGAAATCTCAAAGATGATACCATAGATTTCATTTTGTTTCCGAAACTAAAAAATATGACCAGTTATCACTTAAAATGTTGCCAGTTGTTATGTTGGTTATATGAGCAAGTAAGTAAGAAATCTAGATAGTTTATGTAGCCTTTACCCATTCAACCATGAAACAGTCAAACATAGTTATAGCACTCACAATCTAGATACTTATCACTCTTATTTAAGATAACTTAGTACCATTCTTATTTAGTTATAGCACTCACAACTAGTTAACCAGAGTCCTAAATCCAAAAAAACTTCAAACATGTATCTAATTCATTATCAAAACGAATTCTTACCTAAATTCATTTCTTGACTGGAATCTGATCCCAATTCAAACTCATAAGGGTTTGTATCACACTTCTCATCAAATATCAGTGACCTTTCATCCATTGGCCGATTTATTTTCATTAAAAAGAAGCTCCAGAAACTCACTCACACAAAATTCTAAGATTTCGGATGAACCGAGCTGAAATTTATCCAAATTTGAGAATCGATGCGGTGCAAAGGATACACGATAAACATACAATATGACACAAATATTCGTCAAATAATAACAAATCAATCCATGCCTAAATTGTGGAGGAGTTGGCTTGATTCGGTGCAGGAGAAACAGTCGTATTGCAGACGACTTACCTTGTGTAGAGATAACTCGCATGTACTTGGATTCGACCTATTTGACTCTGCACAAGTCAGATACGAGCATGCTGGGCATTTGGCCTCTACATCGCAATTGGTCGATCGGTCGTCAGTTCGAGTCTGAAGGTCGATCTTTCAACATTTGGTCGTTCGGTCGTAATGCGGTTAGAGTCGTGTTCAGTCAAACGGTTGTGGCAGAGGCTCGTTAAGGTTGCTCGTACAAGTGGCTCGGCACTTCGGTCGTTCGACACAGAAGGAAGGTCGTTTGGTCGAAGGGAGCCTATTAGGATGCGGCCCACTAAGAAGCGGCAGAGGGCCCAATAGTGTGTGGCGCATTGATTGCGTAGAGCGGCGATTGGTCCGGATGCCGTAATTTTCGGGATCCGTATCTATTGTGTGTTATTGTATTGGGTGTGTGTGTAAAGAAAGACAAGGGATGATATATATATATATGAGTGTTAGCCATTATTTGGGCTAATCACTATTTTCCCAAAATCAAGATGGTATCAGAGCAAAACACCCTAAAACCCTAAAACTACCCTAGCCCGCACGCGCAGCCGCCGCTTAGCCCCCGCCCGCTGCGCCTCCGCCTGCCGCCGCGAACTCCGCCTGCCGCTGCGCCTCCGCCTGCCTTTGCGAGCGCCGCTGCCGCCTGCTGCTGCGCGCGCCGCTGCCGCCGCCTGCTGCGCACGCCGCCGCCGCCGCCTGCTGCGCACGCCGCCGCCGCTTGCTGCAGCGCCCGCCGCCACCGCCATCTGCGAACGCCTCAACGCCCCACTGCCCTCGAGAAGCACGTGGTCCAATCTCGGAGCCTTGTGACTCCTCTTGCTCTTCGGAGTTGGATCCAGATCTGCATTGATCGGTTTATGGGCGGAATCGGGTGATGCCGTCGGGGGGTTTGGGGTTGTCGGATATAGGCGGGGCGACGACTGGGATTGGCCGGCCATTTAGGAGGAAATGAGGCGGTCGAAACCCTAGGAGAGAGAGAGAAACGGGCTGTGAAAATTTTATGATATAATCTAGAAGAGGAGGAGGAGAAGTAGATCTACGGATCTGGAGAGATGGGGGACAATCTTACCTCAGCTGACATGAAGGCCTTCATTGGAGAGATAACGAAGCTGCTTGCTTCGAAGGAGTTGGGATCCTCGAGTGGATCGATGCCTTCACGACCCGTGCAGAAGCTGGAATTGATGCCCAATGATGTGAAATTGGAAGGGACGAAGAATTACCTCAGTTGGTCCAGGAGGGTACTTCTCATCCTGAAGTCGAAGGGGTTAGAAGGCGTCGTTCTGGGTTCATGTAAGGAACCGGTGGATAAGGATGGGGATGATTGGAAAGTCTGGAGCACCACCAACTCGTTGGTGGCTGATTGGTTGATGACATCGATGGTTCCACCCATCGCTGGGATGGTGGAGGCCATAGAGAGTGCTGCGGGGATATGGAGTATGGTGGAGAAAATGTATTCTGGAGCAGGGAATGTGATGCTCATGATGGAGGTTCAGGGCAAGGTCGACACCTTGAAGCAGGGGGAGATGACTATTCTAGCCTACTCTGCGGAGTTGAAAAGGCTTTGGTCAGAGTTAGACCACTATGACCCTATCGATCTGCCTGATCCTAGGAGTGCTGCGATACACAGGAAGTGGGTGGAGCGTAGGCGTGTGACACATTTTCTGAGGAACCCGAATGGAGACTTTGAGGTCAGGAGGGCGAGTATGTGTCACCTATCCTCCATCCCATCTCTGGAGGAGGCCATAGCTGCAATGGCACAGGAGGAGACTAGACTGAGAGTTATGAAGGATGAGGGTACTCAGGTCACTCGGGCTGCACTGGCTGTACCGGCAGTGGCAGCAGTGAGCAAGGATCGAGAGTGCTACACCTGTGGGATGAAGGGGCACCTGAGCTTTAACTGCCCACAGAAGGGTAGTGGACGAGGACGTGGCACAGTAGGCAGAGGAGGAGGTCGTTGGGGCCGTGGAGGCCGTGGACGAGGTCGCGGTGGCCCACGGGCCAATTTTGCTACCGCTGATGGACGACAGGAGTCAGTGCTGATTGAGGCTACGCCAGCTGAGGCTTCAGATCTAGAGCAGCGGAGACAGTCCAGGTCTACTACTGAGAGCTCGAAGAGTCATGCAGACCAGACTAGGGATGTTGCTTCGCTATTCGGTAACTTTGCCCACTTCGCTCACACAGGATCAGGTAACCGATTAGCCCTTTCATGTAGAGATCATATAGAGTGGATTATTGACTCAGGTGCATCTAGCCATGTGTCAGGAGCATATAGACAGTTTTCCACATATAAACCACATACCATTCATGAAACTGTTCAGACAGCTGATGGCACATCCCAACCCATTAGAGGGATTGGCACTATTCAGTGCACTCCCTCCATACGCCTCTCTTCAGTCCTTCACGTCCCATCATTTCCAGTCAACCTCTTATCTGTTGGCTCTATTGTTGATGATCTCGACTGTAGCATTACTTTTGACTCTACTCATTGTGTGTTGCAGGAAAGAAAGACTGGGAGGAGGCTTGGGACTGGCGTCAGGCGTGATGGACTGTGGTATCTTGACAGAGCTAGTGGGGATGCTGCACTGGCTGTCGTTGGTGGAGAGAAGGAAAGGGATGTACTTTTGTTACATTGTCAATTGGGACACTTGCCTTTTAATATTTTGAGTAAAATGTATCCCGATGTTTTGAATAGAGTGAATGAAATGAATTTGAAATGTGATGCATGTGAATTTGGGAAACACACTAGGACATCATATCCTAGTGTGGGGATGAGGAGTATAGAGAGATTTCATCTTATTCACTCAGATGTTTGGGGGCCCTGCCCAGTGACTTCAGTAAGTGGGTTCAGGTGGTTTATCACCTTCATAGATTGTCATTCTCAGATGACATGGCTTTATATGATGAAAAACAAAGGCGAAGCATTGAAGTGTTTTCAGGACTTCCATAGAAGTGTCAGAAATGTGTATGAGGCCAAGATCTGTGTCTTGAGAACGGATAATGGGACAGAGTATGTAAACAGGGAGTTTGCATCTTACCTATCTGAGAGTGGGATAACTCATCAAACCACTTGTCCCAACACCCCTCAACAGAACGGAGTTGCTGAAAGGAAAAATAGACACTTGTTGGAGGTAACTAGGTCACTCATGCTCACCATGAATGTACCTAAGATATTATGAAGTGAAGCAGTGATGACAGCCACCTATCTTATCAACAGGATGCCTTCACGGATCCTTGGTATGAAGTCTCCATGTGAGATTCTTATGGGAAAGAACACTTTTGTAGTTCCACCAAAAGTGTTTGGATGCACATGCTTTGTGAGGGATCATAGACCTTCTGTGGGGAAGCTGGATGCTCAGGCAATTAAATGCATATTTGTTGGGTATCCTTCAAATCAGAAAGGCTATAGGTGTTGGAGTCCCGCAGAAAGAAGGCTGTTTGTGAGTATGGATGTGATGTTCAGGGAGACTGAACCTTTTTATGGAGTGCTGACAGATTCTACATCAGTATTTGATATTGGTGCCTCTCCAAACACAGGAGGAGCTGGTCGAGAGGGGGAGACTGATGACTGGAGGGTAGTGGTTGGACTTATACCGTGTCCTGTCAGGCCTACTGGTACTGGTCCTGATAGCAGGGAGGAAGAAAGGACCTTGGTGGAAGAGGAGGAAGACAGGTTGTACTGCAGGAAATATAGCAGGAGACAGAAGGATAGTCATGGCGATGGAGAACAACAAGAAGACATCTTCCCCACTGAAGAACCACTAGCTCCACAGCCACATGTCGAGATTGATCAGTCTATCACGCCTGCTCGAGTCCCGACTTCCTTACTGCCTTCCTCTCCTATCACGGATGGTAACCTTTCTTTGCATGCCTCTAGTTTAGATCTTTCACTTGCATCTCGTAGGGAGCCTCGTATCAATGCCGACAGGCCTCCTGTACGGTATGGATATGAGACTGATATTGCTAATCATGTATCCTATGCCTCTCTTACACCTGCATATAGGGCTATCATTTCATCCTTACAGTCTATCCCTATACCAAGTGATTGGCGAGTGGCAAAGCAACATCCCCAGTGGAAGAAAGCAATGCTCGAAGAACTTGAGGCACTGGAGAAGAACAAGACATGGAGACTTGTCTCACTTCCAGCAGGGAAGAAAGCTGTGGGCTGCAAGTGGGTATTCACAATAAAGCAAACTTCAGAAGGGAAGGTGGACAGGTACAAGGCGAGGCTGGTTGCCAAGGGCTACAGTCAGACTTATGGGATTGATTATGATGAGACATTTGCCCCAGTGGCAAAGATGAGTACTGTGAGAGTACTGATAACCTGTGCAGCAAATTTTGGATGGAAATTGCATCAGTTGGATGTAAAAAATGCCTTCTTGCATGGAGGCTTACAGGAGGAGGTATACATGGAGGTTCCACCTGGCTTTAGCACACAACAGACAATGGGAAAGGTGTGTAGACTGGACAAGTCTTTGTATGGGCTGAAGCAATCTCCAAGGGCATGGTTCGACAGATTCAGGCGTGCAGTCATCACTATGGGCTACAAGCAGAGTAATGGTGATCATACTGTATTCTATAGACATTCAGGACAGCGGATTACTCTTTTGGCTGTGTATGTTGATGATATTATTATCACTGGAGATGATGAAGAGGGAATCTCTCATTTGAAGGTAAGGTTGGCGAGAGAATTTGAGGTCAAGGACCTTGGACAGTTGGGGTATTTCCTTGGACTGGAGATTGCCAAGTCCAGGAAGGGTATAGTTCTCTCACAGAGGAAGTATGCCCTGGATTTACTGGCTGAGACTGGTATGTTGGGGTGTCGTCCAGCAGTTACTCCTATTGATCAGAATCATAGGTTGCATTCATAATCAGGGGAGCCAGTAGACAAAGAAAGGTACCAGAGACTTGTTGGACGCCTTATCTACTTATGCCATACCAGACCTGACATTGCCTATGCTATCAGTGTGGTAAGTAGATACATGCATGATCCTAGGACTGGACATATGGAGGCAGTCTTCAGGATACTGAGGTATCTGAAGAATAGTCCAGGAAAAGGCATATTATTTGGTAGTCATGGTCACATGAATGTGACGGGCTACTGTGATGCGGATTGGGCCAGTTGCCTAGATGATAGGAGATCGACCTCGGGCTACTGTGTGTTTGTTGGGGGCAACTTGGTCTCTTAGCGCAGCAAGAAGCAGGATTTGGTGGCCCGTTCCACTACAGAGGCAGAGTATCGTGCTATGGTTCTTAGTACCTGTGAGATGATCTGGTTGAGATCACTCCTACATGAGCTACGCCTGCTGAGAGAAGGACCATTGCGGTTGTTGTGTGATAACAAATCAGTAATTAATATTGCCAACAACCCAGTGCAACATGATAGAACGAAGCACATAGAGATTGACAGGTTCTTCATTAAAGAAAGACTGGACAAGAAACAGTTGGAGATATCCTACATTACTTCTGGACATCAACTAGCTGATTGCCTTACAAAGGGGTTGAACTCTAAAGGAGTAGAAGCTGCTTGTAATAAGATGGGCAAGATAAATATCTTTTGCTCATCTTGAGGGGGAGTATTGTGTGTTATTGTATTGGGTGTGTGTGTAAAGAAAGACAAGGGATGATATATATATGAGTGTTAGCCATTATTTGGGCTAATCACTATTTTCCCAAAATCAAGAGTATCCTTTGGAATTCCTAGCCAATGATGACACCTATTGTAATCTAGGGTTATATAGTGGGGTTTAGGTTAGGTTTTTAGGTGGAACACTTGGTAACCTTTGAGAGAGTCACCACATTGCGAGAGCCAACTCTGAGAGATTGTATTGTGAGCTTTGTAAAGATCTTGTGTGCTTCTTCTTCGTTGGACGAAGTGAAGATTTGTATTGTTCTTTCCTTTCGTAATAAAGCTCATCGGTGTTTCCCCTTGGTCGGTCCACGGCCTAAAAGCAATCTCCTTTTGTATGCTGTTGGTTCTATTGTGTTTGTGCTGCTGATCCTTGTCCCTGATCCCGTCGATCCTGAGTTCTTCTGCCGCGGTTTGTCTGTTCACCTGGGTTGGCTGGACATCATAAATAACAAGCAACAAATTAACATGACACACAGTCAAGTGATTCAGTTTGAGCTGGAAGCGCTAACAAGTTGTGCAATGGTCTGAGCATCAGTCTTGAATGATTTCGCCAATACATCCTCGTATATGGAGGTAAAGAACAAACCCCATCACACATTCCAACTTGCATCAATCAATTTAAAAGGAAATCACAACCAAATCACAAGTAGAACACTATCAGAAATGAACAAAGAAAACTCCATACATTGCATATCCTAACTCTAGCACTAGTTCACCACCCTGCACTTCTTCCTTCTCTCGCCGTCATTCCCTGCAAGTACACCGATGCACCCCATCCTCACCATCGCCGCTGCAAACTCCACCTTCGATGCCTCCAGATTCTTTGCATTATCTTCATTCTTCAACCAGCCATGCGGTTGATGGGTCCTCAGCCAAAGTTTGGTCCGATGTCAGCAACCCCTTCACCGCCATCAAGTTCACCTTGCATCCAAATGGTATGGCCCCTTGACATCCAGATGCACCGCAGGGTCTACTCATCTCTCAGTGGCTTTTGATGGAGGAAGACATATTGCCTTCAACAACTTTGTGAGTTCCAGGTTCCTGGAAGGGTCTTGATTGTGTATGGAGTTGAAGTTATAGAGCCGTGCGGAGAATGAAGAGCAATGTGACATACCAATGGAGTGAACTCCAGAGTTGGTCGGTGGTCAACAAAGGGAACGGGAGGTTCCGAAGGACTTTTGATTCAAGGGAGATCCTTCCATCATGGCTTCCGGACATTTTCTATTGCTATCCTGGGTGGTGTGAAATATTTTTTGATAATAGGGACCTACGTGTATCTTTCTTATGCTTATATTCGCGTAGATTACCGACATTTATGCCACTTATTTCTCTTGTAATATAATGTCATCTAAAATGTAAAATATTTCTCTCGTGTTACAAAATATTTCTCTTGTATGGCGTAATTTTAATAATGAGTGCATCACTATTTTGTATCCCCTTAAGGCCATGTTTGGTAGAAAGAAAAGTAAAATGAAAATGAAATAGAAAAGAAAAGAAAAGGAAAAATAAATAAGAATCTTTTTTATGTTTGGTTGTTGAGGAAAATTATAAAGAAAATCAAAAGGAAAATGATAAAGAAAACGCTTTCTTAGGTTTGGTTACGTGATGAAATAGAAAAAGAGAATTAGAGAGAAAATATGATTTTAATTATAATTTATATTTTAAAGGATATAACCTCAAACCGAAAGCACTCAACTACAATTGCAAAATGAGCAATAATAAAACATTGTTATGAATATATTATCATGTGACATGATACGATTATATTCTATTCAAAAGATTGTATTATATCAATGTATAAACTCTCACCATCTCCTATAAATAAAGGCATGTTGTCTCACCCAGGAGACCGATTCACAACACGTTATCAGCGCGCTCATCCTGGGGACGTATATCTCTCTCGCGGACGTTATCAGCACGCTCAGACCGATTCAAAAGATTAGATGCACGTTCGTTGTGAAAGCTAAGGAAGGAGACGTATATCTCTCTCGCGGACGTCGACCACCCCTACACGTTCGTCTTCCCCTTTGATCTTTATGTATATCTAAAACACGGCAATTTTATTTCATGATCATGATGCCTATGGTATTGAAATACCTATAGATCGAACACGTAAATCACTCGATTTGGAAAGGGCTGCGGCATTTTGTCGTCGACCCTTCAGGGGCGGCCACCGACCGTCACCCCACTTCAAGGGGAGAGGACGGTTGCCTATGGCCGTCAATCCTCCACGGCCAAAAACCCTTACAAAAAAAGATAACAATATATTTCGATCGACCGGCGTCTCCACCGCCGCCGATAGCCTCCACCACCCCAACTCCCCCTATCGCACTACCTCGCCGCTGCCATAGCGACGTAGGCACGCCGCCGCCCCTAGCGGCGGCAATGCCCTAAAAACTAGTGGATTTCCACGAAATTTTTTTGATCCCCAACCGGCGGCCCTAGGCCACTGAAACCCCCTACCGCCGTAAGGACAGCGATGCGCCACCGGGCGCACCCTTCTCCCCCCTATACCGCCGCTAAAGTGGCAGAGCGTCGTCGCCATTGTCGACAGTGTAAACACCCCAGAATTTTTTTAAATTTCTCTCATTGCTGGGGGCCGATGCCCACAGCAACGGCCCGCGGGCTTATTCAAAAAAACGAAAAAAACACAATTATTGTTTTCAGGCTGAAGCTCGCAGAAGCAACCTATGGGCCGAAGCCCGCAGGCTGTTACAAAAAAATTGGCTTTGGGGGCGGCTGGTTTTGCAGGCTAAGGCCCAATAACCGGAAAAAAGAAAGTAAAAAAAAGAAAGGGGAAAATAAGGCGGCCAAAACCAAAAAAGGAGAAAAAGAGAAAAAAAGGGGAAAATAAAGAAGAAACAAAGGAGAAGAAAAATAGGGGGAGTATAAAAAAGAGGGAGAATTTTTAAGGGGAAAATAAATGACACAAAAAGAATTATAAGAGTGAGAGGATAGAAAATAAATAAATATAATGGGACACACCTCAGGTTTTAAAAATTTTCAGAACCAACCCGTTAGGGGAGAGCACGGTCTCAAACCGGCGGTTTGGGACCTAAACCAAACCAGACCATATAAGTAGCAGTTTCTCACAGGCCAGACCAAACCAGACCGCCAGACCGACGGTTTCTGAGCCGACGAAAACCGCTTGGAGCGGTTTGGTTCGGGTTGGAACCGCTGTTCAGACATAAGATGACAGAAGATCCCATCGTATACCCAATTTTGCTAAATATAGACTTTGTTATTAAAATAATTTTATGACATGGCTTCATTTCTGTGCTCCTTATCAAACCAGGGAAAATTAGGCACTGCATCGCTGCAGGAGTTCTAAATGTGACTGCGACAGGTGCGGTTATTATTGTTCTATGTATTTTCATTTTTATAGCAGTTAGGGTGCATTCATCACTAGAAGTTGTATCAAAATGGTATTTGATGCTGAATTGCCTTGATCATGTTAATTCACTAATGTTTCTACAAATAGGAACGTCCCATACTATCTCATTGTCAACTAAGCACATCCCATTTTCTTCTCCAGGTTAAAGAAGGCTATATGATGCGTTAAGTGCATAGAGAATTAGCGATGCTCAAACGGGAAAAAACGAATGCAGTCTGAACTCTGAAGAGTGAAGACTGGAGATTGAAGAGGGCAGATAGCCAAATAGGGCCGGCACGGTGCCGCTCAGTCTAAAGGCCTTATGCTAGGGTTCCAATGGACTAGGGTTAAAATCCCAACAGATTTCCAGCACAATATATAATATATGTTAGGAGTCGGTTCGGTTCGGTTTAAGCGATTTCGACAGGGTGAAACCAATCCAGACCATATAAGTGGCGGTTTCCAACGATTGAGACCAAACTAGACTGATGGAGAGCGGTTCGGTTCGGTTTTTGGCTCGGTCTGATTCGGTCCGGTTTGGTTCGGGCGGTTTGAGCAAACCATGCTCACCCCTACAACCCGTTGACCCGGTCCATACCGCCTGGGGCTTCGCCCACCGCACCCCCACGAGACCACAGACCTTCAAAAAATTTCCATATTTAGCTTGTATTCCCAATATATTTCGGGGGTACGGGGAACATAATACAATAAGTATTATTAGTGTGAATATAACTCTGATTATAATATAAGGGTATAATTCAGTTTTATTTTTATCTGAATTTGACCCACATGCACACATTTTATTTCCACATTTATTCATGAATGATGTCTACGTCTAATATCATATCAATATGCCGTACAACACAAATATGTATCACAAATGCTAGGAAAAATTCTATGCTTATGTGTGCAAGTATTAGCTTAATAATTATGAAAATCCTGCGACCGATGTACCATTAATTACCAAACATAACAGTATATGTCATTGCCTCGTGGTCTAATTAATTATTAAGTACTAAATATGATGATTTTATTTATCCTGCAAATCTATGATACATGTGATGTGTTATAAACATGTTTTAAGCACAATTTTGCATGAATGACTAATTATAGTTTTGGATCGGCCGTTTAGTCCCACATTTTACTTTTCTTGCACTTTTCTTTTTTTGAGAGAAATTTTAGTGATGAATAAAAATGTAATGCCCAAGACCAATGACCATTTCCATGGAGGCGGGGGCCACCTGTGAAGAAGAAGAAGTTCATAGGACCAATGCGGTTTCCAAAGTTGTATTTTTCTTTTTCATTTACGTAAAAGGGACTGTATGGACTTTGGACATTATTTTTTGGTGACTGGCCAATCTACATAATTAGCCTATTCATTTTAAAATTGCCTCGACATGATATAATTCACAGGTTTATATCAATTTATGCAATTGTGCTTATAAATAATTATGTATAATGGCCCATGTCGGCATTATTATTTTTAAATCTTTGAATAATTATTATTGTCAATTGGACCTGAAGTTCCACTGAAAATGCCAATAACCTTCTTCCCTTATAAACAAATAAATGAATGCAAAGTGATAAATGCGAAAGTCGTTATTGTCATCTCCTAGATACAAGTCTTAAAAGATGAGCACCCTTACGGTAAATAGATCCTACAAGATCTATGGTCTGATTACAGACCAATATGGACACCAAAAGGATGCCATATCACCGCTAAGTGATCTCATCTCACGGAGCATGATTCTTATATCTAGCCCTAAGCAATAATTCTATCATGAAAAATATATAATAAAATCACGTCTGAAGTCGCGATTTGACAGAATAGGTGAGAAACATATAAATGAATGAGTATGCACCCTTGCATGTGCCCATTGAGTCATGTTTCTTCTTCCACAACTGTAAAAGAATGGAAGAAAGGAAACAGAGGGAGCTCACACCCTAATAAATGTCTCCTTAGTGAGTCCAATGTTTCTTCTTCCAGAAAAATTCATAAAACCTGGAAGAAATAGGGGGAGCTTGCATCCTTGTTTCTACCTCCTAAGTGAGGCTAATGCTACCTCTCTCCAAGAAATTTTAAAAGTGGAGAAATAGAAACATGAGGATCACAGAAATTACAAGGAACAACAAAATAAATGGAAAGAGAAGATAAAGTATACATCAACAAGAAATAGCAATGGCTAACCAAGACCAATAAGGTCTGGCAAGATCTATATATACGTTGGTTTACAATATGCCAAAAACAATTGCAAGATTTATATAAAGCTAGGCTAAAGACAAAAGTTGAAATAAATCTAGCTATTGTATACTTAGCTATTCTTAGAGCACATAAATTTTTTTGAAAACAATAATTTGCCTACTAGTTGCCAAAATATTGGCAGGAGTATTTTTAGATTTGTAATTAAATACATATACTTCTATGCACTGAAATAAACTGTATGCAAAGTTTTCCTTACATACCATATTTTGATACAAATGGTTATGTTTTGCATTGAAGTATTTTTTGTAATAATTATACTTACTACAAGTTTGACTTATTGAACTTGTCAAACAAATTTTGGATTATTAAACCATCCACATGATCATTCATGGCGCATGCTATCAAAAGCATCCCACTCTAACGATAGTCCTGAAGTACTATCTTGGGACGTATATATTGAGGATCAAGCAATGCAAGTATGTAAATTCTTGAACAAAATGTATGGATTCCCAGTATTCTCAGAAAATATGGAAAAAAAAGTTTCAAGGATATTCGTCGATACGAAATCCATATTGAAACTAATGAAATAAATAAATACTGAATATTCGTATATAACGACTCAAGATACTTAATCGCATGCAGACCATACTTTAGCAATTGAATGCATCTTCAAAAGGTCCATACCATACGAAATTCGAAGAATGGAGCAAAATTAACGGAGCACACATAAGAGCCCGACCTCGTAAAGTTTTTTACTTTGATACGAGTGGTTTATACACTCTGGATCGGTGATGATGCACTCCATCATTTTCCAATCTCATAAAATAAATTTGTAGAACACGAAGAATCTTCAGAAGGGTGAATCTCCATTTTATGGAGTGAAAACCAATCTCCATAAAATATAAAATAATAATACATTTTCCTTGAAAGTATTTGAGGGATACTTATCTACTCACCGTGATGGGCCAACAAAGTACCTTACCGTATTTCTCATCCTCTAAATGGTTATATGTAGGCATATTATCCAACCGCAGTCCGTCTTTTCTAAAAGCTATTCGGACAAATTATCAAAATTACGAGCATAGCGGATAAAACTGGGATATAAAAATAATTTGTAACTAGAATAAAAGTTGAACACCTTGAAGTATGTGTTCACACCCAGAATGGGTTTAAAAAGTCGATTATTAAAAATGACTCCAATTGATTACTCATCAATTGATTCCAGTTACTGGTGACTACATAGGGACATGCAATGATAGCGAATGTCGATATGCTTTGTCCGAGCATGATACATCGAATTCTTGCTCAGATCTAAAGCACTTTGACTGGCCTAATGTACTTTGTACATTTTCTGATTGATCCCTAATTCTTGGAGAAATCGCCTTAACCACAACATTTTCTTACCTACTTCTGTAATTGCTAGATACTCCGCCTCTGTTGTGGATAGCGCAACACACTTCTGTAATCTTGACTGCCAGGACACAGCTCCCCTTGCAAAAGTGTAGACAAAACCAGATGTAGATTTTCTACTATCAAGATCTCCAGCTGTAGACAAAACCAGATGTAGATTTTCTACTATCAAGATCTCCAGCCATATCTGAATCTGTATAGCCCTCCAAGATTAGATCAGCTTCTCCGTAGCACAGACATGCCTTTGAAGTACCCTTCAGGTATCGAAGAATCCACTTGACCGCCTCCCAATGTTCCTTTCCTGGATTAGAAAGGAATCGGCTCACCATTCCCACCGCATGGGCAATGTCAGGACGTGTACACACCATTGCATACATCAAACTCCCAACTGCTAAAGAATAAGGTATCGATGACATCTCCTCCGTTTCTTTCTTGGATAAAGGGCTTCACCTCCTACTCAATTTGAAGTGGTTGGCCAATGGAATGCTAACTGGTTTGGCTTGATCCATCTTGAATACCTTGATCACGCGTTCAACATACTTCTCCTGAGATAGCCATACCTTGTTATGCTTCTTATCTCGGACTATCTGCACTCCCAAATTTGTTGAGCCGGACCTAAGTCTTTCATATCAAAAGACTTAGAGAGTTCCTTCTTTAGCTGGCCGATTTTTGTTGCATCTTGTCCAACGATCAACATATCGTCGACATATAAAAACAATGTGTCACGACCCGCTTCCCTAAAATGGAGGCGAGACGTGACAAGGTCCGCTCAAACGTGGAGCTGTGAAGCCTCACGCCTGATAAGCGTAAATTTAGTATAAGCAGGTCCCTGTAATTGCAATCGAAACAATAACAATAATAATAATAACATGAGACGGATATGATATACCAATCCCAAAGTTTGTCCACAAAATATTCAACATCACAGAAAAGCCACCAGGCTAAAAGGAAGAGTCTAAAGGCCCAGAACAAGGCCAAACAAAAGACAAATATAACAGAGTATCAAACTAGGTGCCACGCACCGACAGCCCAAAAGAGATAACAAAACTAGACGTAGACACTAAGACTGATCTCCAGTGTCTACGAAGTCCTCGACCAACACGGGCGCAAGCTCGGCGTCCGCAAACACCTCACCCTCAGCAAGTAACTCGGGCTCAAGGTCTAACATGCGTCACCCAAAAGAGAAAGGGGCACATGTCAGCAAGTCTAAAAGACTTGAGCAAGGAAACTGAAAGTAACTAGCAACCTAGCACTTATAATATTAAGCAATGATATGGCAATTAAGTATGATGCAACAGTTTAAAAGAGAGGCAAGCACGCACAATGTAGCAAAAGCTACCAAATCACTAATCACTTATCATTTAACACTTAGTGCATAGAGGGTCCACCTGCTGGCCATCTCGTGGCTCAGTCCGCTTATCTCTATCACTATTAATAACACTTATCACTTATCACTTAGTGCATAGAGAGTCCACCTGCTGGCCATCTCGTGGCTCAGTCCGCTTATCTCTATCACTATTAATAACACTTATCACTTATCACTTAGTGCATAGAGAGTCCACCTGCTGGCCATCTCGTGGCTCAGTCCGCTTATCTCTATCACTATTAATCACTTGTGCACTAGAGAGTCCACCTGCTGGCCGGAGTGGCGGATCAGGCCAACTCGGGGCTCAGTCCGCTTATCTCTTACCCCACCCATATGTGTCGAGCGTTGGGATTTCCAACTTACTGAGCTCGCTTCTGGAACACGAGCCAGGAAGTGTATTTGGCATAGGGGTGCACCTAGCCGGTATCCGAGCGTTGGGGTTTCCAACTACAGGGCTCGCTTCTGGAACACGAGCCAGGAACACAAACATCGTAGCAAAGCTACGCAATCACAGCAACACTTAAAGAATGCAATGACATGACAATTAATTCGTGTACCGTTAATGGAAAGTAAACATGACATGGTAATTGTGCAACATGCTAAATGTCGGAACTAGCTTCGTTGTCAAGCTAGTTCCCCAATTTGCGCCTAGGCGAGTATCATTTCGTCGCCTAGCCTCTTTTACGCCTACAACAAGCAAATGGCCTAAAACATGGCCTAAACCCTAAGTGGCAAGTTTCACTTGCCTAGCACCGGGGATGACGACCACTTCGTCTCACGGATGCTAATCTACGGGGAAATCGCTGTTATGGGGGAAACAAACACCAAACAACATGAAATTTATTAGGGTTTCACAAAATTATAAATAGGTTATGAAAATAACGGTAGATCGATTTCTTACCGAGAGGAGGCGGAAGAAACACTCCGGGGAACCCTAGGATCAGATCTGGAAGCAAATGGAGAAGTTTGGGGAAACTAGGGTTTTGGGGGATTTGGGGATTTTGATGGATTTGGTGAGATTTTGGGGAAGATGAGGGGTAGATAGAGTGAATGGATGGTTTGGATGATGGATTTAGGGCTTGGAATGAAGGATTGAAGCTTGGAGGAAGATGGGGGCTCAAGGGGGAAGATTTTAGGGTTTTGGGTCGTGTTTAGGAAGAAGAAAACGTTTGGGTTGGGTTTAAATAGGTTGGGTTGGCGGCTGCCCAGAAATTAGGGTTTCAACACTAGTTAGTCGGTCAAAAAGCAACCACTGACCGACTAGTTTGGCAACTAGTCGGTCGGTCGACCAACGCAGACCAACTAAGTGCAAACAGTAACTCCTGAACGAAAATAGGATTTAGAGTTAGTCGGTCCATGAACAAATACTGACCGACTAGTTTAGCATCTAGTCGGTCGATGAACGTTCTTAGACCGACTAAGAGTAAACAGTAACTCAACTAAAATTAAGATGATGTGTTAGTCGGTTAAAGAAGCATTGCCGACCGACTAGTTTGCAACCTAGTCGGTCAACCAACGTTCTTAGACCGACTAACGATAAACAGTAACTCCTGAGAAATTTAGAAAGCTAACTAGTCGGTCCAAGAAGGATTGCCGACCGACTGGATCGTCATCTAGTCGGTCGGTGCCCCTTCTTATACCGGCTAATGAGCACCAAAAGTTCCGATACGGAGCGCGAGGCCCCGGGATCGATTCCTAAGACTCCTAGGCTTGATCTAATAGTTAGATACGACCGTTATGAAGTCCGTCACGAGTGACACACTTCGAAATCGACGATCCTAAGGAAGAAACGAGAAAATACGACGAATCGATCGAAAATGAAAGCTACGGAGACGAAAACCACACATGAGGAGAAAATCCACCAAAACATATATTATATTATATTAATTCCAGATACATGAAAAGCAGTCGTTTCTTCCTCCCCAACTTAAGAAAAATTCCGTCCTCGGAATTTCCGAATAAACGCTCACGCATCTCATCCTCATTCTCCCAAGTAGACTCTCCAGGCGAACCGTGTCGCCACATCACCCACAAGATTGACAACCTTGTTCCTAAGCGATTTCTGACGCCTGTCCAGAATCTGCACTGGATGCTGGTCATACGTCATATCGGGGCGAACGGTAATCTCCGAAAAATCCACAGCATGAGACGGATCGCTAATGTATCGACGAAGCTGCGACACATGGAAAACATTGTGAACTCCTTCCAAGGATGGCGGCAAGGCCAAGCGATAAGCTACCTCGCCAACCCTCTCCAAAACGTCAAACGGTCCAATGTATCGCGGGCTCAACTTCCCACGCTTCCCGAAACGTATCACACCACGATTCGGGGAAATCTTCAAGAACACATGGTCGCCCGGCTGAAACTCCAAAGGACGACGTTTAGCATCCGCCCAATGCTTAAAACGGTCCTGAGCAATCCTCAACCTCTCCCGAATATTCCTGACGATATCCACGGCCTCCACGATCATCTCAGGTCCCAACAACTCCCGATCACCAACGTCATCCCAACTCAATGGCGATCGACATTTCCTCCCATAAAGAGCGGCGAAAGGCGCCATGCCAATACTCGCCTGGAAGCTGTTGTTGTAAGAAAACTCTACCAGATGTAGATGGTCCTCCCACGAACCCTTGAAATCCAACATGCACGCCCTCAGCATGTCTTCCAAAATCTGAATCGTCCTCTCGGACTGGCCATCCGTCTGCGGATGGTACGCCGTGCTGAAACTCAGACGCGTACCCAAGCTCTTCTGCAAACTCTGACAGAACTGAGATGTGAACCTCGTGTCTCTGTCCGACACGATACTCACGGGGACTCCATGAAGTCGCACAACCTCCTGCACGATTCACGTTACATCACTATCCAAACTAGGAAAAGGAAATAAAACGGAGAGTAAAAAAAATTTTACCTCCATATATCTCCTTGCTAGCGCCTCAGTGGACTGTCCCACTCTGAACGGAATAAAGTGTGCAGATTTGGTCAATCGATCTACGATCACCCAAATCGCGTCATTCTGCTTCGGACTCCGAGGTAGTCCAGTCACGAAATCCATAGTGATGTGTTGCCACTTCCACTCCGGAATCGGAAGCGGTTGTAGCAATCCGGCCGTACACTGATGCTCCGCCTTCACTTGCTGGCAAACCAAGCACTTGGCTACACTCCGAGCCACGCTCCACTTCATACCATGCCACTAATAATTCAGACGAAGATCCTGGTACATCTTGGTGCCACCAGGCTGCACAGAATACGGTGAACGGTGTGCCTCCACCATCAACTCCTCTCTGATATCCCCAGCTGGCACACACAACCTGGCTCCAAATCTCAGCGAGCCATCCTCATGAATCAAAAAGTCAGTCCGCAGACCGGCTTCCACCTGCTCCCGAATCTTCACCAGCTTCGGATCCTCAGCCTGGCCAGCCTTAATCCCGGTCCACGATCGTCGACTGTACCTGCATGTACATCAACGAAGAAGCCTCTCCAGGAAGAACAATCTCCACGCCAGACTCACAAAAATCCTGCTGCAATCTCCACTGTGAGGTCAAAATCATCACCGCTGGAAGCCTACTCAAAGCATCTGGAACCACATTCACCTTGCCAGGGTGATACTGCAAATCAATCTCATAATCCGCCATAAGCTCCAACCATCGACGCTGTCGCATGTTGAGCTCCTTCTGAGTGAAAATATACTTCAAGCTTTTGTGATCGGTGAAAATCTTCACTTTCTCACTCAGCAAGAAGTGCCTCCAAATTTTAAGAGCAAACACAACGGCAGCCAACTCCAAATCATGCGTCGGGTAATTCTTCTCATGAACCTTAAGCTGACGAGACGCATACGCCACAACGTGCCCATGCTGATGCAACACACAACCTAGACCCTTGCCAGAAGCATCGCAAAAGATCTCAAATCCACCGCTGCGATCAGGCACAACAAGAATAGGGGCAGTCGTCAACCTCTCCTTTAGAATACCAAAAGAACCCTCACAATCACCCGACCAAACAAAATCAACATCCTTCCGCGTCAACCTGGTCATCGGCTCAGCAATACGAGAAAAGTCCTTAATGAATCGTCGATAGTAACCAGCAAGTCCAAGAAAACTCCGAATCTCAGACGCAGACGACGGAACAGGCCACTCCCTGATGGCCCGAATCTTCTCGGGATCCACTGAAATACCATCTCCAGTCACCACATGCCCGAGAAAAGCAACTCGATCCAGCCAAAACTCGCACTTCGAAAACTTAGCATACAACCGATGCTTCCTTAAAATCTCCAACACCGTCCTTAAGTGCGAGGCATGCTCCTCCTTCGACTTCGAATAGATCAGAATGTCGTCAATGAAGATAACGACAAACTTATCCAAAAATTCGTAGAAAATCAGGTTCATCAGATTCATGAAAACTGCTGGCGCGTTAGTTACACCGAAAGGCATAACCACAAACTCATAGTGTCCATACTTCGTCCTGAACGCTGTCTTCAGAACATCTCCCTTCTTCACCTTCAACTGATGGTAACCACTCCTCAAATCCACTTTAGAAAACACCCTCGAACCTCCAAGCTGATCAAAAATATCATCGATGCGAGGCAACGGGTATTTATTCTTAATGGTCACCGCATTCAACTCCCGATAGTCCACGCACATGCGACGCGAACCATCCTTCTTCTTTACTAACAGCACCGGTGCTCCCCACGGAGACACGCTAGGATTAATATAGCCCTTCTGCAAAAGCTCATCCAACTGCTTCCGCAACTCTTCCAACTCTGCAGGTGCCATACGATACGGCGCCTTCGAAATCGGCTGCGCGCCTGGAACAAGATCGATAGAAAATTCCAGAGCTCGATCAGGCGGCAAACCAGACATCTCCTCGGGGAAGACGTCGCCAAAATCTCGCACCACAACTGGCCACTCCAGCTCCATCTGCATAGCCACAGCCTCCACCGGCCTGGCCCGAAATCTGACAGGACCAAGCGAACTGCTACCACGACTGAACTCAAACACTGGATGTCTGGGAATCTCGAACACCGCCTTCTTCCTCCTGCAGTCGATCGTAGCATAGAAGCTCGCAAGCCAATCCATCCCAAAGACCGCATCGTAGTTGGTGATGTTGTGGACAATAAAATCAGCATAAAGCTCATGTCCACAAACCACCACAGAGCAAGGACTGCATCCACGATGCACCGTGACTACTCCATTCCCTGTAACGATGTTCCAACTCTTGGAGAGAGGGGACGTCGACAAGGAATGCTTCTCCATGAAGCTCTGGGCTAAAATGCACATCGATGCACCAGAGTCAAAGAGGACTCGGGCAGGGAACGTGCAAACCAAAACCACACCTAATAAACAGTCTAATCAATCAAATCTTATTCTAGCAACATTCATACACAAGCATCCAACATAATTTTAACAATCAACTAATTAGGGAAGGTACAACTAGATTGGAAGTTACCTGCAATGACCTCATCCATGGCCAAAACCTCCTCCTCGGTCATCAGAAATGCCTGCCTCCTTTGCGGAATCGCCTGCCGAAAGGCATGCCCTTGCGGAACAAGGGGTACCCCACGACCAGCGGGCACCGGGGCTCTCTGCTGCAATGGCGGGGCAGCGATAGGTACCTTCCAAGGCTGCCTCAACCTCGGGCACTCCCTGAGAACATGGGCGGGATCTCCACAGGCAATACATTGCCCCAAGAACTTCCTACATGATTCCTTGATATGGCCCTCCTTGCCACAGAAATTGCAAGTCCTCCGAACGGGCCTTCCTGGCCTCTTAAACTGAGCAAGCTGGTTCGGCCTGAATCCATGTCTAACCACAGCTCTCGCCTGTTCCACAGGCCTCCTCCCAGCACCAACGACAGACCCCTTCCTCTGGTTCACGAGCAGCTCCTGCCTCTTGGCAGCGACCAGAACCTTCTGATAAGATTCCCGGTCAGAAGAGGTCACAAAACTCTGGAGCTCCGAAGCAAGCCCCTGCAGGAACCTCTGAGCTCTCTCCTCAGCGTCCTGCACCATCTTCGGTGCAAACCGACTCAGCTTTATGAACTCTTGGTGATAATGGTCCACCGACGAGCTCCCTTGCTTCAAATCGATAAAACGCTGCAGCATCTCCTCCCTGGCAGCCTTCGGGAAGAACTCACCATCAAATCTGGCCTTGAAGGTAGCCCAGACGATCGGCACCACCAACATCTTCTCTTCAGCATCCCATCAATTCCGAGCATTATCCTTGAGTTGCCTCTTCGCCAAATCAACCCATCCAGCCGGGGTGATCTTGGCCATCTTCAGATTGTCCTCGATGTTCCGAATCCACTCATCGGCAGCCAGAGGACCCTCAGACCCATCAAAATATGCAGGACCCAGCTCCTGAAATTGCTTCGCTCCTGGCTCAGAGCGAGGGGCATCCGGAAGAGCCCGGGCAGCTCGAGCAAGTGGAGCATTCTGGACTTGCAGAAGCACGCCCTGTTGCACTTGCATCATCTGGAGCATCATCCGCATCATCTCACCGCTGGTGGGTTCCTGCTCAGGCTCCTCATCATGAGGGACCGCACCACTACCCCCACCACGGGTGAAACGTCTTCCTGCCATCTAGTGACACAGAAAACGAATCAGATTAGACTCATAGCTTATGACTCGGACGTCGAACTTAACTTATTGGACATTCTAATATTATTATCGCTATTCCAAAATTCGCAGTTACAGAAGGACCTGCATGGGCCACCACTAAAACCTGTCACGACCCGCTTCCCTAAAATGGAGGCGAGACGTGACAAGGTCCGCTCAAACGTGGAGCTGTGAAGCCTCACGCCTGATAAGCGTAAATTTAGTATAAGCAGGTCCCTGTAATTGCAATCGAAACAATAACAATAATAATAATAACATGAGACGGATATGATATACCAATCCCAAAGTTTGTCCACAAAATATTCAACATCACAGAAAAGCCACCAGGCTAAAAGGAAGAGTCTAAAGGCCCAGAACAAGGCCAAACAAAAGACAAATATAACAGAGTATCAAACTAGGTGACACGCACCGACAGCCCAAAAGAGATAACAAAACTAGACGTAGACACTAAGACTGATCTCCAGTGTCTACGAAGTCCTCGATCAACACGGGCGCAAGCTCGGCGTCCGCAAACACCTCACCCTCAGCAAGTAACTCGGGCTCAAGGTCTAACATGCGTCACCCAAAAGAGAAAGGGGCACATGTCAGCAAGTCTAAAAGACTTGAGCAAGAAAACTGAAAGTAACTAGCAACCTAGCACTTATAATATTAAGCAATGATATGGCAATTAAGTATGATGCAACAGTTTAAAAGAGAGGCAAGCACGCACAATGTAGCAAAAGCTACCAAATCACTAATCACTTATCATTTAACACTTAGTGCATAGAGGGTCCACCTGCTGGCCATCTCGTGGCTCAGTCCGCTTATCTCTATCACTATTAATAACACTTATCACTTATCACTTAGTGCATAGAGAGTCCACCTGCTGGCCATCTCGTGGCTCAGTTCGCTTATCTCTATCACTATTAATAACACTTATCACTTATCACTTAGTGCATAGAGAGTCCACCTGCTGGCCATCTCGTGGCTCAGTCCGCTTATCTCTATCACTATTAATCACTTGTGCACTAGAGAGTCCACCTGCTGGCCGGAGTGGCGGATCAGGCCAACTCGGGGCTCAGTCCGCTTATCTCTTACCCCACCCATATGTGTCGAGTGTTGGGATTTCCAACTTACTGAGCTCGCTTCTGGAACACGAGCCAGGAAGTGTATTTGGCATAGGGGTGCACCTAGCCGGTATCCGAGCGTTGGGGTTTCCAACTACAGGGCTCGCTTCTGGAACACGAGCCAGGAACACAAACATCGTAGCAAAGCTACGCAATCACAGCAACACTTAAAGAATGCAATGACATGACAATTAATTCGTGTACCGTTAATGGAAAGTAAACATGACATGGTAATTGTGCAACATGCTAAATGTCGGAACTAGCTTCGTTGTCAAGCTAGTTCCCCAATTTGCGCCTAGGCGAGTATCATTTCGTCGCCTAGCCTCTTTTACGCCTACAACAAGCAAATGGCCTAAAACATGGCCTAAACCCTAAGTGGCAAGTTTCACTTGCCTAGCACCGGGGATGACGACCACTTCGTCTCACGGATGCTAATATACGGGGAAATCGCTGTTATGGGGGAAACAAACACCAAACAACATGAAATTTATTAGGGTTTCACACAATTATAAATAGGTTATGAAAATAACGGTAGATCGATTTCTTACCGAGAGGAGGCGGAAGAAACACTCCGGGGAACCCTAGGATCAAATCTGGAAGCAAATGGAGAAGTTTGGGGAAACTAGGGTTTTGGGGGATTTGGGGATTTTGATGGATTTGGTGAGATTTTGGGGAAGATGAGGGGTAGATAGAGTGAATGGATGGTTTGGATGATGGATTTAGGGCTTGGAATGAAGGATTGAAGCTTGGAGGAAGATGGGGGCTCAAGGGGGAAGATTTTAGGGTTTTGGGTCGTGTTTAGGAAGAAGAAAACGTTTGGGTTGGGTTTAAATAGGTTGGGCTGGCGGCTGCCCAGAAATTAGGGTTTCAACACTAGTTAGTCGGTCAAAGAGCAACCACTGACCGACTAGTTTGGCAACTAGTCGGTCGGTCGACCAACGCAGACCGACTAAGTGCAAACAGTAACTCCTGAACGAAAATAGGATTTAGAGTTAGTCGGTCCATGAACAAATACTGACCGACTAGTTTAGCATCTAGTCGGTCGATGAACGTTCTTAGACCGACTAAGAGTAAACAGTAACTCAACTAAAATTAAGATGATGTGTTAGTCGGTTAAAGAAGCATTGCCGACCGACTAGTTTGCAACCTAGTCGGTCAACCAACGTTCTTAGACCGACTAACGATAAACAGTAACTCCTGAGAAATTTAGAAAGCTAACTAGTCGGTCCAAGAAGGATTGCCGACCGACTGGATCGTCATCTAGTCGGTCGGTGCCCCTTCTTATACCGGCTAATGAGCACCAAAAGTTCCGATACGGAGCGCGAGGCCCCGGGATCGATTCCTAAGACTCCTAGGCTTGATCTAATAGTTAGATACGACCGTTATGAAGTCCGTCACGAGTGACACACTTCGAAATCGACGATCCTAAGGAAGAAACGAGAAAATACGACGAATCGATCGAAAATGAAAGCTACGGAGACGAAAACCACACATGAGGAGAAAATCCACCAAAACATATATTATATTATATTAAATCCAGATACATGAAAAGCAGTCGTTTCTTCCTCCCCAACTTAAGAAAAATTCCGTCCTCGGAATTTCCGAATACTCACGAGTCCGGAAATAAAAGTGGGAAACGCTCACGCATCTCATCCTCATTCTCCCAAGTAGACTCTCCAGGCGAACCGTGTCGCCACATCACCCACAAGATTGACAACCTTGTTCCTAAGCGATTTCTGACGCCTGTCCAGAATCTGCACTGGATGCTGGTCATACATCATATCGGGGCGAACGGTAATCTCCGAAAAATCCACAGCATGAGACGGATCGCTAATGTATCGACGAAGCTGCGACACATGGAAAACATTGTGGAAACTACTGTGTATAAACACACTGGTCTGCAGTGGTCCTTTTGTAGCCTTGACTCATCATGAATGATTCAAACTTCATGTTCCATTGTCGTGGTGCTTGCTTGAGGCCGTACAGACTCTTCTTCAGCTTGCATACTAGGTTTTCTTTGCCTGAAACCTCGAAACCTTCTAGCTGCTCCATGTAGATTTCTTCATGTAGATCACCATGAAGAAATGATGTCTTGACATCCATCTGCTCAAGCTCTAAATTTAACCTGGCTACCAATCCGAGGATGACGCGGATTGAAGCCATCTTCACAACAGGTGAAAAAATCTCATCAAAGACAATACATTTCTTCTGAAGAAATCCTTTGACCACCAGCCGATCTTTGTGTTTCACCATCTTTCCGTTGCCATCTTTCTTGAGCTTGAACACCCACTTGTTCTTCAGCGCCTTCTTTCCTTGTGGAATCTTGACCAACTCATAAGTAGAATTCTTCTACAGAGATTCCATCTCATCATGCATAGCTTGCAACCAACTTTCTTTGTTCTTGTGAGATATCGCTTCATGGAAACTCTCTGGCTCCCCCTCTTCAGAAAGTAGAAGATATTTGGGTTCTGAATATCTGGTTGATGGAATTCGGCCTCGTTCAGATCTCCATACTTGTGAATTGTTGACTTCAGGAGGCGTACCATCATCTACCTGCGGTGATGGTGGTGCAGTAGCTGCTAGAGAGGGTTGTGGCTCCCCCTGCTCACCATCCGCCTCTTCTTCCATGTCTTGTTCAACAGCCTCCTCTTCTTCTGGTATTTCTTCATGCACCTCTTCGTATTGTGTTGGTGTTGGGTCTGGAACAATGTCTTCAGCACTTGAGCTTGCAGTTGAAGACGCCATGGGCTTTTCAATGTCTTCCAATGTCTGATTTTCTTGGAACAGCACATCCTTACTCCGAATAACCTTCTTCGTCAGTGGGTCCCACAACCTGTACCCAAATTCTTCATCTCCATAGCCGATGAAGATACAAGAAATGGTCCTTGCATCAAGCTTCTGCCTTTGCTCCTTAGATACATGTGCAAAGGCTAAGCAACCAAATACCCTCACGTAGGAGTATGAGGGATTCTTACCAGACCACACCTTCTCGGGAATTGCGAAATCCTAAGGTACGGATGGTGATCTGTTGATGAGGTAGCAGGCGGCACGAATAGCTTCTCTCCAGAATGGCTTTGGTAGCTTAGCCATACTGATCATGCTTCTGTCCTTCTTCATGATCGTCCGGTTCATCCTTTCAGCAACGCCGTTGTGTTGTGGAGTGCGGGGAACCATCTTCTCATGTCTAATGCCTTGGCTTCTGCAGTAGACATCGAACACTCTGGAAGTGTATTTGCCTCCATTGTCTGATCGGAGGCATTTTAACTTCTTTCCTGTCTCACGTTCGACCATACGCGGAACAGCTTGAAGAAGTCGATCACTTGGTCTTTCGTTCCCAAGAAGTATACCAACACCTTTCGAGAAGCATCATCAATGAAGGTCAAGAAATACCTGTTGCCACCTAGTGACTCGACCTCCAAGGGACCGCAAACATCAGAGTGTACCAGACCAAGTAACTCTGATCTCCTTGTTGAAGAAGAACTGAAGGAGACTCTATGTTGCTTGCCAGCTAAGCAATGCTGACAAGGATCTAGTCCAGCATCCTTAATGATTGAGATCAACACCTTCTTTGTCAAGAGAGATAACCCTCTCTCACTCATGTGACCAAGTCGTTAGTGCCACATACTTGGAGTAGCCTCACGTTCCACCACGTTAAGGCTATCGGTACATATCTTCACATGAGTTTTGTATAACATACCACAAATGTGCCCCTTTGCGGTAATCAAGGCACCTTTCGTCATTCTCCATGTGCCGTTGCTGAAGTGGTTGTCGAAGCCTTGTTTGTCAAGGGCTGCCCCCGAGAGCAAGTTTAGCCGGAGATCTGGCACATGGCGGACATCCTTCAGCGTGATTATGCAGCCGATGTTCGTCTGAATCTGAACGTCGCCAATTCCTACAATCTTGCAGGAACATGTATTTTCCATCTTCACGATGCCAAAGTCTCCTGCTTTGTAGCTGGTGAAGAAGTCTCTTCGAGGAGTGGCATGGAAGGATGCCGCTGTATCAACCACCCACTCACTGTCCTGTTTAGAAACGTGAAGGCATGTCTCTTCATGGATAGAGAAGATAGCCACTTCTCCGGTACAAGTGATTAATGCCTCTCCATCCTTCGTCTTCTGTTGAGAACCATTTTGACCTTGTTCTCGCAACAGCTTCCGGCCGTTTTTCTTCATGTGGCCCTCCATGCCACAATGGTAACACTTGTAGGTAGGCCTCCTCCCGTCTGTGGACCTACCATGGCTTTTGCTCCGGCCTCTGCCCCAGCTTCGACGACATCCTTGTTGTCTTCCTCGAGTCTCTGTCACGAGGGCATGCGATTGGTCGGTGCCGGCTTCTTTTCTCCTGGAATCCTCGTTGAAGAGGGCATCCACTACTAAAAAAAGGACTTCTGACAACGTTTTTTTAACATTTCCCGGCGTTTTTAAAGTGCTAGCAAATGTTTTCCCAGCGTTTTACGAAACGCTGCAAAAACGTTGGGAAAAGGAGGTGTTGCTAAATGTTTTCTCGGCGTTTTGGTGAAACGTTGGGAAATGTCCACTTTTGCCGGCGTTTCGTGAAACGTTGGGAAATGTCAAGACATTTTCCGGCGTTTTCATGAAACGTTGGAAAAAGCCCAAGACATTTCCCGACGTTTGCTTGAAACGTTGTAAAATGCCAAGACATGTCCCGACGTTTGCTTGAAACGTTAGGAAACGCCCAAGATATTCCCCGGCGTTTGATTGAAACGTTGGGAGATGCCAAAGACATTCCCCGGCGTTTGCTTGAAATGTTGGGAGATGCCAAGACATTTCCCGGCGTTTTCTTGAAACGTTGGAAGATGCCAAGACATTCCCCGGCGTTTTCTTGAAACGTTAGAAGATTCCAAGACATTCCCCGGCGTTTTCTTGAAATGTTGGTAAATGCTCAAGATATTCTCTGGCGTTTGCTTGAAACGTTGGGAAATGCCCAAGACATTCCCCAACGTTTTATTGAATCGTTGGGAAATGACTATGATACAAATTAAATACAAATGTATTTTGATAAAATGTCAATATTATGTTTCTTAAACGTAGAAATCAAAGAGTTAAGTGCTCACACAAGCAACAACTTAGTTTCTTTGTATAATTCCATATGAATAGATGAAATAACAATAGAACAAAAAATAAATATAATTTCCCATTCTCCTCAACAAGAAGTAAGATTGAAACATGATCAGCAAACCTAACAAGTTTGAAAATAGGAACACAGAAAATACTCGGTAAGCTAAATAATGTTTTGTACAAATACTTGGCACTACAGCTCAAAATTTAAAATGCTTATAAAAACATCAACAATTACAGGACAATAATGGAGAGTAGACCACATTTGCTAAACAATCCTACAGTTACAATGCAACGCCGAAGTTTTCGAAAAGAAAGCAAAGATTGCAATATATGTCTTTGCTCCAAGTATTTGGCTCAAAGTTACTTCTAAAACTTCATCTAATTCAGAATGTTTGTTACATGGCTATAGCATGTTTGTCACATGGCTACAGCTGGGGGGAAGATTGGCATTTTAATCATCTTTAGAATCTGCACGCGGATAAAACTGACTGTTAGCTCAACACAAAGTCGCTAATGAAGAGAAATTATACTGTTAAAGTTCATCCATTGAGCACACCTAAACAAACTCACTAAACGTAAAAGAAACGTAGGTCCACTCTGCGTAAATATGCCAGAAACAAAACATATGAGATGAGTACAAGACTGTAATTCCTGAAGGAACCTAACGATTCCATGTTACGATGCCAGTTTGCAATGCAGACATTTAATGTTCTTGCTACCATGTTTTGGTTTATTTTCATACCATTGTATAGGTTTTTCCTGACCCAGTTTGTACATAAGCAAAAATGCAGACATTGTATCCATCAAGAACTGATCGAATTAAAGGTTGGGTGTCTGCAAAGACTTCCTCTGCAGCATAAACAAGCATTTATGGCATTTAAGTTTCAAATTATTATCCAAAGATATCTAATGCCACGTAAGTTGAGTTTTAATAACCTTTAGTTGCGGATGGACCAAACACTTTATTGAAGTTAAATGAACTATTCTGGTAATAAGGGTCTAACTCGACAATACACCATGATGTTTCCTGATAAAGCAGAAAGGAATTATTCTAATGAGTTAATAGTATAATGAATTATTCTCTCACGCTTAACAATAATGTAAGGATGTATAACAAAGAACAGTTACCTTCGACCACTTGCCTATTGGATCAAGGTTAACTCCTCTATTTATCAGAACACAAGCAAGACCCCGCCGGCGAGTCTATAATTAACAATTAAAATTGGTTTAAGAATGAAATCAGACAAATACTAGCTTTATGTGTAAGGAAAGAGAAAATATATTTAAATCTAGATTATTTTATAACCCTAAGTTGAACCAGCATAGCTAATGGAAGCATCAGAACCGTAAAAATCATGAATTCATGGGCTGTCAACAGCCTTTTACCATTCTACTGCTTTCCTGTGCACTCATGCATAAAAGTTGGATATCTGATTGCACATTTTCTTTCACTGGATTATGAACTCATATAACATCACACACACACACACAATTATTAGCCCAAATACATATAGATTATGACCATGAAATACTCGTAGTCGATTCTGATTCAACATCTGTATTTTGACAAATATAATTATAATTGTACACTGGAGTGGAATAAAGGCTTCACCTTAATGTACGAGCATCCCAGGGCAGGCTTGTACAGAACATGCATCATGCTCGTGAACTGAATTCCCCAAATGAGAAGATCAAATGAACAAACAGGGTAATAAGAAAATGAACAAATAGTGTAGGTGAAACTGAGAGGGACAAAATGTAGAGATCATAAGAAAATTCAAAAAGATGATGGAAAAAAGAACAGAGTGCTCACCCCAATGTCAAACTGGTTTTTGGTCCTTGTCCAATAATAGCTCAAATACAATCCAAATGAGACAACAGATGCAACTCCCATATACAAATAGCAATATTGTTTGGTTATACCAATGGCAATGAAGTTGACTAGAACAGCCATGACAAGGATAAAATAATTAGAACCCTGTGAAACAAGAATGCACAAGTTAATTCAAGTTACACAAATGCCAATGAATAAATTTTATATTTAAACCTAAACATTATATTCAGAAAAGTGAAGAGTAGAGAATCCATGATATCAAGTTGACAAATGTCATTAAATGGTAGTGTTTACATTGAACAGACTGCAGGTGAGTCTATTCTACCAAATTATTACTGATAGAATCTGTGGGTATTGCATGAGGTATCGCATATAAATAGGAATTCTACCTATTTCAGATTTTATAAGAATCCACACGGTCATAAGTACCCACACGGTCATATGAGATATTACTACCAATATCATGCATTTCAGATTATCAGATTGAAGAGTTATTATTACCAAAAATCAGGCATTTTAGATTACCCGATAATTGATGTTATCAATTGAAATTCAGTATGAGCATACTTACTTTTATTGTAGCTATGTACAAGAAGTAACACATGGATGATACTAGCAGAAATTATTTAAACATGCAATACAGTTGATAAAATATAACTATAAAAATACACAGGTGAGCGGAACAGAACTGTAATACCTGCTGTTTAAGAATGTTTTCACATTGTAAGAGGCGTATCTTTTTACATACTTCTTGAAGCTCTTCCTCACGCATCTCTATGTCTGCGGTATTTGGATGAAACAGATGACAAATCATGGAGCCTCCATCTTGATTTTTTTCAGCAATTTGCTTTAATCTTTAAATCTTCCTTGTAATTGAAGATGCCAGGTGCTGCAAAGATTTTACTATCTGTTAGTTCATTGAAAAATGATCCATTATCTGTTCACTGAAATAAGATCTGATGTAGGAACAATTAATATTTCACGAAATAGTGTATAGTAATTTCTCTCGATATGGAAGGCTGTAACAAAATCCCAGACAGATTTTAATTAACTTTGACTAGTTTACACTTAGATGGTCATGACACAGAAAAAGTAAACAATAAGTAGATAACAACACCACCAACAAAAGCCTCATTTACAAATTTATGTAATTGGCTACATGAACCTTTTCTGCAAGTCAGCTCTGTTAAGGACCATTTCCTTAATTAAAATTATTTATGAAAAATGGCATTAAAGAAGAAAGAAAATACATCAATTCACAAATACAAGTAATCAGAGGCGGAGCCAGGTGGGGGCAAAGGGGGGGCAATTGCCCCCACTGACATTTTCAGAGTGTATGTATGTTAGGCAATTGCCCCCAGGAAAATAATGTAAAATAGAAAAGTTTAGCATTCCTCAACACATTCTCTTGAAAGCCTAGTGGATGAGGCGCAAGCCTGAAATTTTAAGATTGTGGGTTCGAAACCCACTCGCTGCCTACCTATCTTTTTTCAGTCTTAATGTGGGTTGGCTTTAAACCGTATTGCTTGTCACTTGTTATTGTTTGTCAAACTTACTCTAAATGTGTGTTTAATTGCGTCCCTTTCTTTTAGATCATAATTGCTATTTTTATCATTTTTGATACATTAATTCCTCATTTTTTATGCATTATTATTGTTTTCCTTAAATTAATTTTTCCTCATAATCTGTAATTTGTTTTCCCCATTCCACCTGAATTCAATTTTTTATCTTTTCAAATATACTTAGTCAACTAAATATCTAAACACAAAATCTATGTATTTAATGGGAAAGGAGGCAGTCCAGCACCTCTCCCCCACTTTAATCTTTTCTTTTTTGCTTTCTCAAGTTGGTGGGTCATATGCGGTGTACGTGTAGCGAACTAGTAATAATCTCTATACTCTGATATTTTTGCAATTGTATTCTTTCTTGAAAACAAAATACTTTATTATTATGTTTTTGCCCCCACTAACAAAATTTTCTGGCTCCGCCACTGCAAGTAATCAACTAAGAAACACTGGTCTATATAAGCAACTAATTTGATATTTAATCAATCCATCAAGATCAGCTGTAATATAAAAACATTAAATTCTAAAGGAAGATAGATACGTTGTTTGTAACCTTATATATGACCTATGCCAAGTGATATAATAGCAAAAAAATTTCTAACATATTATGAATGAGGGAGGCTTTTGGCCTCCCCTCCTTCATTACCCATTCATTAGTCCCATTACTATGGGTAATGTGGACTCTTGGTCTCCTTAGAGGCCATTCATCTCCCCCTCTAAATTAATATATAGAGAACCATGGCCTATGGCCATGGTTACTCATTCGATCTCTAAGCATTCCTATCACTATTTTTTCTTCTTGAGTTGATTACTCTCTAACACGTTATCAGCACGTGTTCTTCCTTGAGCAAGAATCCAAGCCTAAAATCCACACCAAATTGATCCCCTACGCGGAAGTAATCTTTGGTTGCTGCGGCGATTCGTTGGAGCGTTGCGGCATTCTCGAAGTTTTCGGGAGCTCGGATTTTTATTTCTACGGATCTTTTCTACGGTCGTCCCTAGATCATCGATCTAGAGGTATACTTCTTATTCCCGTAGATAAACAATTTATATTTTAGCCATGATTTTTTACCTCTTTTTGGCTTGTTTAAAATCTGCTAAATGCAATATCTTGCCTTGATAAAATACACTGAAAATAAAATTTAAAAAAAATATATCAGCCTCCCCCCGAAGGGGGGAACATTTTTCCTGCGACCGCCCTGTGTTCCATATTCTTGGGTTATGTGCATGCTTTCATAAAGAGCAGCTGGCCACCTTCTGTAGGTGGCTACATGAGGCTTAAAGCCTCTTTGGCTATACATAATGACGATAGATCTATAGTGCGCATATAATTAACCTGATATATAATTTGTAAATAGAAAAAATATATAGTTAAGGTAACACCACAACTTCCCACGAAGATTGTTATCCCTCCAGCAAAGGCCACCATTTAAAAACCTATCTCAGCACTCTTACAGGCAATTGAAAAAGGATGTCATGACCACTGCAAGCAAGGGTATGGTTATGCTATGAGGAACATACGAGACTTCAATCTACCAGGGAAAATCAATTCATAAACAAATAGTGGAAAATTGGCCAAATGATGGAAGCATTAAAATTTTATTCAATTGGGTAGCTGGAATATATATGCCACTATTTCCATATAAAGGGGCTCTCATAGAGGATTCAAGTTAAGCATATTAAAAGGATTCATTGACCGATATAAGTGCAAGAACTATATATCTCTGCTAGCAAATACCTTTTTTTTCTATATGATGTAGATATGTCAAAAAGAATCTTAACAGACACATGAACAATGGCAAATATTTTTCAACAAGAACAATGGCAACCTTTTGTTCTCTGTTGCCTTCCCCCCACGCGGGGCGGCAGTGGGGTCTTTTACTCTGGCTGACGCTTGGGTAGATTTCTGGCAACCGACAATGACCTAAAACAGTAACTGATGGGGTGGAAATTGTGGGGACATACTTAGGGTTTTTGGGATTATTGGTATTCCCCAACCCAAAAGTAGGCTTAATAGAATTAAAATTGATATTTTTTTGTTGTTGGGCATGCAGCCCATTTGTGCCTACCAATCCCTTAATAAATTCTTTGGGCCTGCAGCTCCAATTACTTAACGGTTATTATTCTTGCCTACTAAATGATAGCCTGAAGCAAATTACTTAAAGGGACTCACCTCTATGTAAAATCACAATAAATTTACATAGTCCATGTTGAAAAATTTATTTAAACATCGCTCTTGCAAATTATTATCTATGGTTTACTAGGATTCAATTTTTCAAAATATAACTATCTTAAAGATTCTGAGACCGCTCTGCCGTTAGTCAACTAACCTAACGGTGTATGACGTTTCCACGTGGTCTACGAGATAATTATATTTTCTAGTTTCCTTTACCATATGTTATGATTGTGATATATGTGTGGTTGTTTATTTTTATGCATGTAGCATATTTAGAACTGCGTGGATGTTTAAATAAGTAAAAATGTGTTTTTCGGGATCGGCCATTGTATACCTATTTACATTCCTTGCACTTTTATTTTCTTTTGAGAGAATTTGTAAGTGAGGAAATTTGTATAAAAAGCCAAAGCTCGGTGCAACAGCATATGAAGACGAAGTTTCAAAATGCAGATATTGGGACCCACTTTGGGTTTCCGAAGTTGTATTTTTCTTTTCTTTTATGGACTGTAAACGAACTTTGGACTGTGTATTTTTTTTGGGTATCTGGCCGATCCCCGCATTTTTACTTGTTTATTTCTTTATGCATGAATTTTGAATTTTAATTCATGCTCATTTTAAATTGCGTAGATAAATGGCAAAATTGGCAAGCGTAGATTTCGAAGTCCTTGACTCTGCAGGGACGAATTACCTGAGTTGGCGAGTGGACCTGAAGTTCCACTTGCGTTCGATGGCCCTCCTTGGGTCCATTTTGGCTCCTTCTTCGGCCCCAGCAGCGGCCGAAGCTTCTGCTACATCTAGCAGCAGCCCTCCAACCACTGTATTCGATGTAGATAAGGCGAAAGCCATAATCTACATTAGGAAACATATAGATCGGACCTTAAAGGCCGAATACTTAACGGTTGAGGACCCAAAGGACCTGTGGACAGCGCTGGAAGCTCGGTATAAACATCAAATTGATGTTATATTACCGCGTGCCAGTTATGAGTGGGAAAACCTCAGACTTCAGGACTATAAGTCCGTCACTGAGTATAATTATGCACTTCATAACATCACCTCACGCCTGAAGTTGTGCGGTGAAGAAGTGACAGAACAGCGCATGTTGGAAAAGACATTTACCTCGTTTCACGAGAAAGATACAATCCTCATGCAGCAGTATCGTGAACGCAATTTCACGAAATTCTCCGATCTGATCTCATGCCTACTTAGGGCAGAGCAGAATCGAGACTTACTGCTTGCAACTCATAACTTACGTCCAGCTGGCACTGCTCCTATCCCTGAAGCCCACCACGTTTCTCCCCAGAAGTGGAAAAACAAGAGGAAGGCTAAAAACACTAAAGGGAAAGCTATAATGAAGCAACCAAGAGGTGCAGCTCCCAAGATAAACAAAAACAATAAGGGAAAAAGAAATTTCACTTGGAAGCGAAAGAACACCGAGCAAGTGTCACTTCCAAAGAAGAACTGGGAGGATAAATGCCATAGATGCGGCATGACTGGCCACTGGTCCAGAAACTGCCGTACTCCTCGCCACCTTCAGGATCTATACCAGGCGAGCCAGAAGTCTCTACCTGAAACAAACTTGGCGGCAGTTCAGCCGCCAACAATGTTTACTGCAAAAGACTTCGAGAACGACGACCTTCTCGATTGAGCACCATCGTTTATCTATGCTTTTTAGAATTTGATGTATCTTCATCTTTTATTTGCTTAAGTACAAACTTTTATTTTCGAATGAATGTTTACATTTTCGCTCAAATAAAATTTCGTTTTTGCTTATATAGATGATGTCTGAGTGCCTAGTGGACTGTGCCTCAACGCACACAATCCTTCGCGATCATTGCTATTTTAATAGCATAAATAAATATGACGGTCATGTTATCACAATTTCAGGACTGTCCCAAATAATCGAAGGATATGGTGAAGCAATTATATTGCTCCCAAATAACACAAGACTTCAAATAAAAAATGCATTATTCTCTCCTAAATCAAATAGGAATCTCGTAAGTTTCAAGGATTTCCGTTTAAACGGATATCACTTAGAAACCAGAGATGAAAATAGGGTTGAATATCTGTATGTAACTCGTCAGAAAGATGACCAGAAGATCATCTGCGAATGATTCGAGGGACTCCCGTCGGGTCTCTACCAAACATACATTTAACCAATAGAAGCCAATATGACTGAGCACCAGACGTGCCAATCACTGCCAGAGTTCGAACTCTGGCACAATAGACTTGGTCACACTGGAACAGCAATGATGCAACGCATCATCTTTGAATCACGTGGACACAAATTGAAGAACCTGAAGATTCTTCAAAAGGGTGAATTTCCATGTCTCCCTTGTTTCAAGGGAAAACTTATAACGAGACCATCCCTCCTGAAAGTGGGATTAGAGTCTCCTGGCTTCCTTGAGAGAATTCATGGTGACATTTGCGGGCATATTCACCCCGCAAGTGGCCCATTTTGGTACTTCATGGTACTGATTGATGCATCAACCAAATGGTCTTATGTGTGCCTCTTGTCCACCCGCAACCTAGCTTTTCCAAAGCTATTGGCACAAATAATAAGGTTGCGTGCTCATTTTCCCGATAACCAAATCAAGAAACTACGTCTTGATAATGCGGGAGAATTTACTTCACAAGTCTTCGAAGACTATTACCGGGCAACTGGTATTGAAGTTGAACATCCTGTAGCACATGTTCACACCCAAAACGGATTAGCTGAGTCCCTTATAAAGAGACTCCAATGGATTGCACGTCCATTGCTTATGCAATCCCGGTTGCATGTGGATGCTTGGGGGCATGCTATTTTACATGCCGCATCACTTATTAGGATAAGACCCTCTGGAGGTCATACTTTATCCCCGATGCAACTAGCATATGACGCACCTCCAGATATCTTTCATTTGAGAGTATTTGGTTGTGCGGTATATGTCCCAATAGCACCACCTCAGAGGACCAAAATGGGTCCTCAGCGTCGTCTAGGTATATATATTGGGTTTGATTCGCCTTCTATTATAAGATACCTTGAACCCCTGATGGCTGACGCATTCAAGGCACGTTTTGCTGACTGTGAATTTAATGAGAAAATTTTTCCTAAACTGGGCACACAGTCTAAGAAGCCAGAAGCTTCTGAGACCATTAGTTGGGACCAGAAGTCTTTATCCCTATATGATCCGCGTACTAATCTGTGTGAAGATGAGATCCTGAAGATCCTTCACATCCAGAATACAGTACATCTTTTACCGGATAAATTCACTGACAACCAGAAGATTGTCTGTTTACACGTCCCTGCTGCCAATACGCCAGCTAGGATTGACATCCCCATAGATGGATGCAATCCACCGGCAGCAGAATTGGCTGTACCTCAAATGAAAAGAGGACGCACACCAGGTTCAAAAGATAAAGTTCCTCGAAAGAGGAAGACTCCTGGAGATACTAAGATTATCCCTCCATAGGATGCGGAGCTCAGACCAGCTACTTCTCCCCTCCTGATTTCTCCAGCAGAGGAAACAATAGGAGAAACATAATTAAATTTTGTACGTACTGGAGAAGTACTGGACAGAAATAGCATAGTCGTCGACGACGATTTTGCGTTCGATATTGTCGTTCACGTCACTGAATATGACGATGACGTCGAACCACGATCTCTGGCGGAATGTAAACGCCGAGATGATTGGCCAAAGTGGGACGAGGCAATAAGAGTAGAGCTGGACTCACTCTTGAAATGCAAAGTCTTTGGACCAGTAGTCCAAACACCAGTAGGTGTAAAACCTGTGGGATATAAGTGGGTTTTCATAAGAAAAAGAGATGAAAATAATGGGATCGTTCGCTATAAGGCACGCCTTGTAGCCCAGGGATTTTCCCAAAGACCGGGGATTGATTACGAATATACGTATTCTCCGGTCATGGATTCGATCACATTCCGATTTTTAATAAGCCTAACTTCTCTGAAAAGCCTAGAAATGTAGCTCATGGACGTTGTGACTGCATATCTATATGGCGATATAGATAAAAATATCTACATGAGACTTCCTGATGGGTTTAATCTACCCCCAGAGATGAAAGAGATACCTCGGGACGTATTCTCTGTAAGGCTACATAGATCATTATATGGTCTAAAACAATCGGGCAAGATGTGGTATAACAGACTAAGTGATTTCCTTGCACAACAAGGATTCACGAATAATGAAGTCTGCCCGTGTATCTTTATAAAAAGAACGGGAAAAGGATTCGTCATCATAGTTGTATATGTAGATGACTTAAATCTCATAGGATCTCCTGCAGAGATTAATGAGATATCTGAAAGCCTAAAACAGACTTTTGAAATGAAAGACCTAGGCAAAACAAAGTATTGTATTGGCTTACAGATAGAACACCTAAGAGGTGGAATCCTATTACACCAATCTAATTATACAAAGAAACTTCTACGCAAGTTTGATATGGATAAATGTCATCCTTTAGGTACTCCTATGATCGTAAGATCACTAGATGTACATAAGGACCCCTTCCAGCCACTGGAAGAGGGGGAGGAGATACTGGGTCCTGAAGTACCCTACCTCAGTACCATTGGAGCACTTCTATATCTGGCTAACTGTACGCGTCCTGATATAGCGTTTACAGTTAATCTTCTAGCCAGACACAGTGCAGTGCCCACAAAGCGCCACTGGAATGGAGTAAAGCATCTTCTGCGATACCTCCAGGGTTCCATTGATCTTGGACTTTACTACCAGAGAGGTGCCTCCCCCAAATTATTTGGTTATGCTGATGCATGTTATCTCTCAGATCCGCACACGGCAAAATCCCAAACTGGTTTTGTTTTTACCTACGGAGGTACTGCTATCTCCTGGAGATCGGTAAAGCAAACCACAACAGCTACATCATCCAACCATTCGGAGCTCATTGCGATCCATGAAGCAAGCAGAGAGTGTTATTGGCTACGATCCGTCGTCCAACACATTCTTCAATCTACTGGCCTGAAGACCGGTGATTTGGAGCCTACCGTCCTGTTTGAAGACAACGCTGCATGCATTGCTCAACTTCAAAAGGGCTACATCAAGGACGACAGGACGAAGCACATATCTCCCAAGTTTTTCTGGACACATGAGCTAAAGGAGGACAAGCAAATCGAAGTTCAGCAGATACAGTCCTGCAACAACTTAGCTGATCTTTTTACTAAGTCTTTGCCAAAATGTACTTTTGTAAAGCTTGTAAAGAACATTGGTATGCGACAATTAAAAGACCTGCAAGCCTGAAGCTTGTACGAATCAGGAGGAGTAACCTGTGGGTTGCACTCTTTTTCCTTAAACTGTTGGATTTTTCCCACTGGGTTTTCCACAGCTAAGGTTTTAACGAGGCAAACACACTTACTCTGGATCCAGAAGTATCCACCCCTCTTTGCCTCAGATACTAAGACCAAAGTGATGAATGGGTAAGGGGGAGTATTATGAATGAGGGAGGCTTTTGGCCTCCCCTCCTTCATTACCCATTCATTAGTCCCATTACTATGGGTAATGGAGACTCTTGGTCTCCTAGAGGCCCTTCATCTCCTCCTTTAAATTAATATATAGAGAACCATGGCCTATGGCCATGGTTACTCATTCGATCTCTAAGCATTCCTATCACTATTTTTTCTTCTTGAGTCGATTACTCTCTAACATAACAGACATATATTCATAGTATAAAGGTGAGAGGATTGCGTACATAAACAAACCATCAAGACAAGAAATACATGGAAAATACATATAGAAATGGGGGGAAATCAGAATACGATCTAACTCTGAATACTGGCTATAATGTTACACATACCAATAATTCTTCAACATTTTCTCCATTGTATACTATTTGATAATATTGGTAGGTATAAGGATGGTGCTTGTAGAAGAAGTGTTCAACAGAACATCCACGAGCCGTATGCTCTGCACAAGGGGGAATACCTCGAACAATCCATCTCAGTGAATTCCCACTCCACATCATGGATAATTAATGATCAATCCATCTAATTGAATAACCTTTTTTAATTATTGTGAATCCTCATGACATACCACAATAGAACAAATGTGCCAACTAAGCAATGCTGACAAGGATCTAGTCCAGCATCCTTAGTGATTGAGATCAGCACCTTCTTTGTCAAGAGAGATAACCCTCTCTCACTCATGTGACCAAGTCGTTGGTGCCACATACTTGGAGTAGCCTCACGTTCCACCACGTTAAGGCTATCGGTACATATCTTCACATGAGTTTTGTATAACATACCACAAATGTGCCCCTTTGCGGTAATCAAGGCACCTTTCGTCATTCTCCATGTGCCGTTGCTGAAGTGGTTGTCGAAGCCTTGTTTGTCAAGGGCTGCCCCCGAGAGCAAGTTTAGCCGGAGATCTGGCACATGGCGGACATCCTTCAGCGTGATTGTGCAGCCGATGTTCGTCTGAATCTGAACGTCGCCAATTCCTACAATCTTGCAAGAACATGTATTTCCCATCTTCACGATGCCAAAGTCTCCTGCTTTGTAGCTGGTGAAGAAGTCTCTTCGAGGAGTGGCATGGAAGGATGTCGATGTATCAACCACCCACTCACTGTCCTGTTTAGAAACGTGAAGGCATGTCTCTTCATGGATAGAGAAGATAGCCACTTCTCCGATACAAGTGACTAACACCTCTCCATCCTTCGTCTTCTGTTGAGAACCATTTTGACCTTGTTCTCGCAACAGCTTCCGGCCGTTTTTCTTCATGTGGCCCTCCATGCCATAATGGTAACACTTGTAGGTAGGCCTCCTCCCGTCTGTGGACCTACCATGGCTTTTGCTCTGGCCTCTGCCCCAGCTTTGATGACCTCCTTGTTGTCTTCCTCGAGTCTCTGTCACGAGGGCATGCGATTGGTCGGTGCCGGCTTCTTTTCTCCTGGAATCCTCGTTGAAGATGGCATCCTTAACCATAGACATGGTAAGTTTGCTGTTTGGAGCCGAATTGTTGAGAGAGACCACCAATGTCTCCCAGTTGTCTGGAAGAGAACTGAGAAGGAGAAGAGCTTGCTCTTCATCCCCATGCCGTAACTCCACTGCAGATAGCTGATTTACCAGGCTTTGGAACTCGCTCGTGTGTTCCGCAATGGAAGTTCCACTCCGCAGCTTCAAATTTACTAATCGCCTCATTTACAAGGCTTTGTTTCGAGCGGTCTTGGCTTGGTACATGTCCTCTAGCTTTTGCCAGAGGGCATATGCGTCCGTCTCCTGCACAACATGGTAGAAGATGTTGTGATCGATCCATTGTCGGATTTGACCGATCGTCTTTCGGTTCATCTTCTTCCAATCAGCTTCTTTGGTGGATTCCGGTTTTACTCCTTTAACCTCCAATGGGTCAAATAAATCTTTACAACTGAGGAGATCCTCCATTCAAGGTCTCCACAGTGTGTAATTTATGGCCGTCAGCTTGACCATAGCTCCAGATAGGATGACTCTTCCATTGACATTTTGAAGAGGAAAAAAATAATAATGATATATAAAAAAATTCCCTCCCCCAAAAAAATTTTCACTCCTTTTTTACTCTTGCACAGCTCACCTAGGCTCTGATACCACTTGTTGTGATTCTCACTGATCACTATAAGACTACTGATTACTGTAAAACAGTAAAAATACTGATCACGGTAAAACAGTAAAAAATTGGAGAGTATAAAAAAGGTTTCACTATTGAAATAAATTTACACACTAGGGTAAACACAAAAAAAAACTCACTACAATTTTTACCTCTCTGGGATAACTTCCCTCTCTGGGGTAATTTTCTCTCACTGGAGAAATCACTCACTCTTACACCTCTCTGGGTTTCCTTCTCTCTTTTCTCTTGAAGAAGAGAACTTGTTTTTGGGATGTTTGATCCTCTCCTCATACCCCTACTTTTATAAGCATGCAAGGGGGAGTGGTAGATGCAACTACCACAAGCATGAGGGAGGAGGGGGTAGAGGCAACTACCCCACTTTTGACTATCCAACAGGCTGCTGGAACCAGAATTTGAAGCCATTCTTCTTTGATCGATGTATGATTTTTAGTTTCAAAAAACGAGTGATGTATATATAGGAATTGGACATGTCATGGATTCGTCCGTTGCGCTTGTCTTGATGCAGTTTTGGGACTGTAATCTTCTGCATGTCTCGTTGCTGTTGAATCTTTCTGCATTGCCAAAATTTGTGTTGTTACATTCACCATATATATCCAAGAGATGTTATTTGACCAAGTTCCTTCTTGTTAAATATTTATCTGTAGTAGTCTGCAATGGTTAAAGAAATACTGGCTATACCGTGTAGATTGACACCTTCATACAAGCTTCATTTTGGACATATGGATACAGGATACTCTTGCTGGGTATCAGTATACCAAAAATTTGGGTGTTCAAGCGAATTTGGTCTATTTCCTATTTTATGTTTTCTATTCTCAGGCTCGAGGGGTCTGTCTGCAACTAATCGTAGAAACTTATCATCAATATTTTTCATTTGTTGGATGATATTGTAGTTTTGCGGCATTTTGGCTAAAGGACTGAATCAATTATGAACTGTGATGTTGGATACTGGAAAGATGCATAACCATGCACAAAACTATGTCCTGTGAAATCTCAATGCATAATTTTATACAGCTAATATATGGACCAAAAGAAATTTGTAACTTCTCAATCGATTCCTTTGTGTTGGGAGTTCTCAAGTTGTGAGTAAGGATTAGATGCAGCAATGAAAATGATGATACCATAGATTTCATTTTGTTTCTGCAATTCAGAACTAAGAAGATAATCAAACAAACATTGCTATGAATAAATCCAAGAGAAGACACACAAAACTTGGTAACGCAGTTCGGTGCGCACACCTACATCTGCGGGGCCACGCCTAAAAAATCAGATTACTCCACTATAATAAAAATGAATACAATCACTAATATCAGATTTCTACTAGGAGGAACATGCTCCCACTCAATACAAACCGCAGTGGGTGGTCTCAACCAACCCTTTGGAGTAATCTATGCAAGATCCCCTTGCATGCAAGATCCCCTTGCAAAGCAGACTCGAATCAACTCCCTTGATCTCTACCTAAGGTAGCCGTCAGCCCCATTCCCGGAGTTAACAATCACGATCTTCAGAATTGATAAACCCTAAAGACAATCCGCATGTCTTTTAAACTAACCGAATCCCTACAATCTCGGAGTAGTTAAAGAATGTTGTTCAATAGAATCCCATGCAGATTGACTGCCCGCAAGTTACGGAATCACTTAGGCATGTGATCCCACTTAGATTGAAACCCATTATTAATTACAGGAATAAAGCTTCAATCAGCTCTTCAGGAAATCTTATACACAAGGCAAACATTAGAATAGTTTGAGGATAACTAAATAAGAGTATAGATCTGAAGACGTTTGCAAATAAGATCTGAAGACAATGCAATCACTTCCGCAGTCTGGACTTCTCTTCGATAAGTTAGAACAACATGTTGCAACTCATATTGCAACATGACTTACAACATGAGTAATAATAAGATCTTTCCCTTCAAGATATCTAATATCCACTGAAAATAAGCCAGTGCCACTAATGATACAATAATCACACTACATGTGACCCAACAGTTTCAAAAACTCAAAATGTGACCAGTTATCAACTTAAAATATTGCCAGTTATTATGTTGGTTATTGTAACACCCTGCTTCCCAAAGGCAACGGAAGCGAGAACGTTACTAAGGTCCGTTGAAAATAAGCGAGAATGGGCAAAACTTTTGTCTGTTGTACGCATCGATCAATTTTCCATGCACAACTGAAATTACTCAACGCCCAGAACGCGTAGTCCCAAGTATTTTACTCACCGCGAAAAACTTGCTAATAATTTTGACTGGTTGTACGCTTGGATGAATTGGTGAAGTGAAACAATTTTTACTCAACAAGCACAACATGCAAACTTTTGTCTGTTGTACGCATCGATCAATTTTCCATGCACAACTAAAATTACTCAACGCACACTGTTGTAATCCCAAGTATTTTACTTACCATGAAAAACTTGCTAATATTTTTGACCAGTTGTACGCTTGGAAGAATTTGGTGAAGTGGAACAATTTTTACTCAACGAGCACAACATGCAAAAATTTTGTCTGTTGTACGATCAATTTTCCATGCACAAATGAAATTACTCAATCTTCACAACGGTAGTCCCAAGTATTTTGCTCATTGTGAAATACTTGTTAATATGTTTGACCCGTTGTACGCTTGAATGAATTTGGTGAAGTGGAACAATTTTTACTCAACGAGCACATGCAAAAATTTTGTCTGTTGTACGCATCGATTAATTTTCCATGCACAACTGAAATTACTCAACACACATAGTTGTAGTCCCAGGTATTTTACTCACCACGAAAAACTTGCTAATATTTTTGGCCCGTTGTATGCTTGGATGAATTTGGTGAAGTTGAACAATTTTTACTCAACGAGCACAACTGGCAAAACTTTTGTCTGTTGTACGCATTGATCAATTTTCCATACACACCTGAAATTACTCACCGCCCATAATGCGTAGTCCCAAGTATTTTACTCACCGCAAAAAACTTGCTAATAATTTTGAACCGTTGTATGCTTGGATGAATTTGGTGAAGTAGAACAATTTTTATTCAACAAACACAACATGCAAACTTTTGTCTGTTATACGCGTCGATCAATTTTCCATGCATAACTGAAATTACTCAACGCACACAGTTGTAATCCCAAGTATTTTACTTACCACGAAAAACTTGCTAATTTTTTTGACCCGTTGTACTCTAGGATGAATTTGGTGAAGTAGAACAATTCTTACTCAACGAGCACAAAGAGCAAAACTTTTGTCTGTTGTACGATCAATTTTCCATGCACAACTGAAATTACTCAATGCACACAACGGTAGTCCCACGTATTTTGCTCACCGCGAAAAACTTGGTAATATTTTTGACCCGTTGTGCGCTTGGATGAATTTGGTGATGTGGAACAATTTTTACTCAATGAGCACAACGGGCAAAACTTTTGTCTGTTGTACGCATCGATCAATTTCCCATGCACAACTGAAATTACTCAACACCCACAACGCATAATCCCAAGTATTTTGCTCACAGCGAAGAACTTGCTAATAATTTTGACCCGTTGTACGCTTGGATGAATTTGGTGAAGTGGAACAATTTTTACTCAACGAGCACAACAAACAAAACTTTTGTCTGTTGTGCGCATCGATTAATTTTCCATGCACAATTGAAATTACTCAACTCGCACAACAGTAGTCCCAAGTTTTTACTCACCGCGAATAAATTGCTAATATTTTTGACCCGTTGTATACTTGGATGAATTTGGTGAAGTGGAACAATTTTTACTCAACGAACACAATGGGCAAAACTTTTGTCTGGTGTACGCATTGATCAATTTTCCATGCACAACTGAAATTACTCAACGCACACAACGGTAGTCCCACGTATTTTGCTCACCGCGAAAAACTTGCTAATATTTTTGACCCATTGTACGCTTGGATGAATTTGGTGAAGTGGAACAATTTTTACTCAACGAGCACAACTGACAAAACTTTTGTCTATTGTACGCATCGATCAATTTTCCATGTACAACTGAAATTACTCAACGCACACAACGGTAGTCCCAAGTATTTTACTCACCGTGAAAATTAATTAGTGCAAACTAATTAATTCGAATTTCTCATGATATCTGTTTTTTCCTTGCCATATAAATTTGTTCATAATAGTTTTCTCCGTCTCCTGATCATCTTTCTACGTCTTTCTATAGCTTCTTCCTTGCTACGGAGTTCGATATTTCACTGTAGCTCCGACCGTTATGAGGAAGAGGAGTGTTTTGGCTAAAGGGTATTTTCGGTATCGCGGTTGTGTGCAAATACAAATGCTCTGTGCGCGGAGTATTTCGCCCACGATCTGTGCGCCAATCAAAACGAATTCTTACCTAAATTCATTTCTTGACTGGAATCTGATCCCAATTCAAACTCATAAGGGTTTGTATCTCACTTCTCATCAAATATCAGCGACCTTTCATCCATTGGCCGATTTATTTTCATTAAAAAGAAGCTCCAGAAACTCAATCACACAAAATTCTAAGACTTCGGATGAACCGATCTGAAATTTATCCAAATTTGAGAATCGATGCGGTGCAAAGGATACACGATAAACATACAATATGACACAAATATTCGTCAAACAATAACAAATCAATCCATGCCTAAATTGTGGAGGAGTTGGCTCGATTCGGTGCAGGAGAAACAGTCGTACTGCAGACGACTTACCTTGTGTAGAGATAACTCGCATGTACTCGGATTCGACCTATCTGACTCTGCACAAGTCAGATACGAGCATGCTGGGCATTTAGCTTCTACATCGCAGTTGGTCAATCGGTCGTCAGTTCGAGTTTGAAGGTCGATCATTCAACATTGGGTCGTTCGGTCGTAATGCGGTTAGAGTCGTGTTCAGTCAAACGGTTGTGGCAGAGGCTCGTTAAGGTTGCTCGTACGAGTGGCTCGGCACTTCGGTCGTTCGACACAGAAGGATGGTTGTTCGGTCGAAGGGAGCCTATTGGGATGCGGCCCACTAAGAAGCGGCAGAGGGCCCAATAGTGTGTGGCACATTAATTGCGTAGAGCGACGATTGGTTCGGATGCCGTAATTTTCGGGATCAATATCCTTTGGAATTACTAGCCAATGATGACACCTATTGTAATCTAGGGTTATATAGTGGGTTTTAGGTTAGGTTTTTAGGTGGAACACTTGGTAACCTTTGATAGAGTCGCACATTGCGAGAGCCAACTCTGAGAGATTGTATTGTGAGCTTTGTAGAGATCTTATGTGCTTCTTCTTCGTTGGACGAAGTGAAGATTTGTATTGTTCTTTCCTTTCATAATAAGGCTCATCGGTGTTTCCTCTTAGCCGGTCCACGGCCTAAAAGCAATCTCCTTTTTTATGCTTTTGGTTCTATTGTGTTTGTGCTACTGATCCTTGTCCCTGATCACGTCGATCCTGAGTTCTTCTTCCGCGGTTTTTCTGTTCACCTGGGTTGGCCGGACATCATAAATAACAACAAACAACAAATTAACATGACACAGTCAAGTGATTCAGTTTGAGGTGGAAGCGCTAACGAGCTGTGCAATGGTCTGAGCATCAGTCTTGAATGATTTCGCCAATACATCCTCGTATATGGAGGTAAAGAACAAACCCCATCACACATTCCAACTTGCATCAATCAATTTAAAAGGAAATCACAACCAGAGCACATCACAAATAGAACACTTCAGACATGAACAAAGAAAGCTACATACATTGCATAGCCTAACTCTAGCACTAGTTCACCACCATATAGTTCTTCCTTCTCTCTCCCTCATTCCATGTAAGTACACCGATGCACCCCATCCTCACCATCGCCACTGCAAACTCTGCCTTCCATGCCTCCAGATTCTTTGCATTATCTTCAACCAGCCACGCGATCGGTGGTGTTTGGAATAATCATCAAAATTGAGATCCATGCGAAAACAACCAATTCTAAAAGCTGATCAGGAATCTAGGACTAGCAAACATCGGATACTCAAATAACGCAACAAACTCCCTACGTTCTTGTAAAGTAAAGCAGCAAACGAAATAGCAACAAATAAATCAAATCACAGACACAAAGGTTTACCTCGGTTCGGTTGCACACAACCCACATCCAGCAACTTTCGAGATGATTCCACTATCAGAGAGATCTTCAAATGGACTATAATCTTACTTCCACTCACGTGAGTAATAACTTGGCTAGATGTACAAGCCGTCACAAACTCACTCAAGGAAGAAGAAAACAAAGGAGACAATGAGAGAATCACTCAACTCCAATCACAAACTCCTAGCCCTAATCTCTCGACAAAATCTTCAATGGCAGCGGCTCAAGCTTCTCTCTTGCTCCAAATCTGAAAAACAACATTGACCATAATCCAATCAACCATTAGATTAAATATGGCATAAAAAAGAGACTGGAAACCCATTTGAACCGTTGACTAAAAAATCTGGGCCACGCACCGCTCCATCGAGTGAGTTCATCGCTCAGCCGAGCGGCTGCTTCGCTGCTGCAGCTTCTGGGTGGATGAACGGGGCGCTGGGTCGAGCGTCTGCTCCATATTCCTCATGATCGATGTAACGGCCGTTATTTTTAGGTATGTTTAATTGCGTGTGTGCTTGTAATTTTACTTCCGATTGTCCGAGTGTTTTTATCCGTAGAGTCGACGCGAGCGCGTCTAAATTTTTCACCGTAGTTTAATAGTTAATATAGTTATTTTAATTTACTAATTACCTTACTAATTACGAATTACGATTACTAATTTATTTTACTAATTACCAATTATACTCTGGTTAATTAATTAGTTAATCCCCCTCCCACGTTTTTCACATCTCAGCCCGATGCTTTCCCCTAACTCCTTTCATTAATGTTTAGACTGATTCGTTTGACACACCTCTTCCACGTTCGAACTTTTCTCTTGCAAAAATTTCTTCCCCGTATTTAATAAAAAAACCTAATTCTTGACTAAATACGCTTTATGTCTCCTGCTTCTTCAATCTTCATTAATAAAAAGCTAAAACCTTTTGACAAATTGGCTTATCCACCAACCATTATGTCTCCATGCCTCTTCCTACTTCAAGGATCACTCTGCAACTTCCCTACGAAAACTTCATCAGCATCTTCCCCTCTTGATCATCAATCTCCCCTCTCCTAACATCAGAATAATCCATTCACAGAATCATCCTTCCCCTTCATCACTGCCAAATCAAACCCAATCCACATCCAAATCAGAATTCGGAAAAGAATCAAAATCCAAAACCCAAAGCAATCTCAGATCTGAATTAATTCCAGATTCAAATTAAGAAACAAACTTCAAAAAAAAATCAAAACCCCCAATCTTTTCCTTCTTCCTCCTCCACCTCCCTTGGCCGGCCGCCGCTCCAAGCTGCCCCGCCCCCGATCCGCGCCCCCGATCCGACCCCCGCGGCCCACCACCTCGCGCGCCGCCCTCCAGACCCGTCGCCTGGCCCCCCGCAGCCGCCCCCTCGCGTCGAGCACCGCACGCCGCCGCCCCCGGCCGCTCTCCGAGCCGCCTGCGCTGACCCCCGCCCCCTCGCGTCGCGCCGCCCCTAGCGCCGCCGCCCTTGTCCCGTCGTCGAGCGCCCTGCAACGAAAAAAAAAGAAAGAAAGAAAGAAACGAAGGCAGAACGAGAGAGAAAGAGACAGGGTAAGGTTTTATAAGTTAAAGTATTTTATTATATTATAAGGTAGATTAATTTTATAAGTCAGTAACTTGTTATATATAAGTTATATTATATTATGTTATATAAGTTACTGAGTTACTTAGTTAATTATATTATGTTACTTAGTTAATTAATTTATTATATAAGTTAGATTAATTATATAAGGTTAAGTTTAAGACTAAGTTTAAGTTAAGTTTTATAAGTTTTTTAAGTAAGTTAAGTTATTGTGCATTACAAGTACTATCTGTGCATTCACAAGTACTGTCAATACTTGGTTAATTTACATAAGTCTGCTGATGAATGGCACACCTATATACATAGCTCCTATTGACTAAATTAGTGCTTTATAAAACAAGTTAGTTTTGATATAAGTTTCTTTTATATTAAGTTAGATAACTTATTAAATAAGTTATGGTTTATTAATAAAGTTAAGTAATTTATATTTTTTTAAGTTAATTATTAGCTTAATAAGTTGTATAAAGTTAAATTATTAAATTAGTTTATTATATAAGCTAATGACGTAATTATATTATCCTATAAAAGTTTTATTTGTGTAGCTAACTTGTTATGTAACGCATGTGAACCAGGTATACCGACCGCCTTTCAAAACGTGCCTTTCACTACAGTGCGAAACGGTAACTCATCGTACCCTAGCTATGGGGTTTAAAAACAATATTGATGCATGCCAAAATTAGTTTATTTGTGTTAGCAAAGTGGTATTTTCGAACCGTTAGCTAAACTTGATAACTTGCATAGTACTGTAATTGCACCGTACCGTAAATTGAATTGGTCTCTGTGACATACTTATCCGAAAGATGTAATTGGAAAAGTGAGAATAGTAATTGACTCGTAAATGGTAAGTTGGTAAGTACGGTAACCTACACACACACACACACACTGGGCTTTTGGGGTAACTTATAATTGTGGAAGTACGGGAGCGACCAGTCCGATCTGTAGTGAATAGTACCGTTTTGATTGAACAGTATCGTTATTGAACAGTATCGTTTTGTTGAATAGTACCGTTATGATTGTACCGTTATGATTGTACCGTACCGTATTGTTGTAACCCGGGATATCAGGTGGACTCTTGGTTGCATATCGTACTTCCCTTTATAAGTCACGTAGGATTAGGCACAGCTAATAACCTCGTAACTGGTCATTTTTAAATATTGTTTATTGCTGACAGAATTGAAATAGTTGTAAATCTGTTATGTTACTTTTCTGCCCTATTGTACGCACTTTACTTCTTGTCTCTTTAGATTGACATGCTAGTTTTGCCATGCTCATTTATTGTTATAAATATCATGCTAGAGTTACTTTGAGTTACGTCTGATCCTGGCGACCCTTCTTTTTGTGGTGGTCTCGCCAGATACAGCACAGGTTGAAGATGTTGCAACATGGACTGCAGACACTGAGTTTGCTGTAGAGTTTGACCAGGAGGACGCTGGTTACTAAGTGTGAGTGTGAGTGTGTTTTTATTATCTAATGTATCAGTGTGGCTTGCTTCGTGTGTATTTGTACTTCAAGTTGTATTTCCTTTCATGTACGCTGCTGGTTTGTAATAAGGGTACCACTTCCATGTATGAGTATTTTGGCGTATTTCTGCAACAGAGCCTGTATTGACTTCATTGGTGCCTAGCAAGACTTGTGCATGTTCCAAACAGTAACGGGCCCCGGGGGCGGGTCGTTACAGGTTTGGTGGCCCATGCAGGTCCGCGCTAAATACCACATGAACAGTACATAAAGTTCAGAATATGCTGTATAAAATACTCGGAGGAACTGATCAGACCTTATGAACCGCAGGTAAGCAATGGAAAAGAACACTTCAGGAAGTGAGGACAGTGCGTTTGGATCCGAGATCAATCACCCGAATGAGGGTCCCAACCAGAATGATGCTGGCAATGGAGCCAACACCGGTCCGAACGCGACAACATTTCCGACCGCACCATTGTCTGCAGAAGATTGCATGCAGGGCATGTATGCCCTTCATCAGCAGCTTGGTCAGGCTTTGGAGCAGGCCTTGAGCAGAGAGCAGAAAGCTGACCCAAGTGCTTATCACTTTCGAGGGATGAACCCGAAGACTTTCGCTGGGACCGAGAATCATCTCCAAGTGGAAGAATGGCTCAAGAGCATCACTGATGATCTGAGAGCATCTCAGATTTGAGAAGAAGCATGGGTAGCTATCGCCAAAAGGCAATTAACTGATGGAGCTCGGGATTGGTGGCAGGCGGTAGAAGACCGCTTGGGATTACCGATTTCGTGGGATGTCTTCACCAAAACATTTAATGCTCAGTACTTTCCCCCACAGGCAAAGATCCTGATGAGGAAGAAGTTCATCAACCTGAAGCAGGGATCGATGACCGTGGATCAGTATGACGCTGAGTTCTCCAGGCTCAGCAGGTTTGCCCCGGAGATGGTTGCAGATCCATTGACTCGAGCCCAGCAATTCCAGCATGGGCTCAACATTGAGATTCGGAGAATGATGGTCGGTGCTAGTCTGACCACACATGCTGAAGTTCTGGCCATTGCTCGTAACCACGAGATGGTCGAAGCGGAAGCGAAGGAAGAGCGAAGGCTAACAGCACCTGCAAGGCCTCCACCGACCCAAGCTGGGCCAAGCAGACGGCCACAGATACACCGCCCTATTCAGCAGGTTCATTTTAAGAAGCCAGGGCAACAGCAGCAGGCCCTCCCGGTCTGCCACTTTTGTGGGAAGCCTGGACACATCAGGTCTGAGTGCCGAATTCTTTTAGGCCTTTGTCTGGTTTACGGAGAGTCAGGACACATGGCTAGGGATTGTCCACACTATAAGCCACGTGCTACAGCTCCAGCCCCAGCTCCTCGTGCTATCCCGACTGGGAACGCTCCACAGCGTCCACCTCTACCCCCACAGCAGAGGCAGTTTTAGCAAGCAAGGCAGCAGCCACCACCGAAACGCTAGGCTTACACCATGACCGTCGAATAGGCTGAGGCTACCGGTGAAGTGATCACAGGTATATTTTCTTGCATAGTTCGTAGTTTATTTCTATCATTAGCATTGGTTGCTTAGATTAGTGTTTGTAACCTAGGTGTCATACTAGTAGCTGGAAACCCCGCCCTCTCCTTGTTCGACTCAGGAGCATCACACTGCTTTCTAGCGAGTCGATTCGTTTGCACCCACACTATTCATGTCAAACCTTTAGCATCCGGTTGGAATGTCAATACGGGAGGCGGAGTGATAAAGACGACCCGTGGGTATCTTCAATGCCCAGTGGTTATTTGTGGGCGAGCGTTATTTGCTGACTTTATGATGATAGATATTCCAAACTTTGATGCTGTATTCGGGATGGATTGGTTGGAACTTTTCATGCCACCATCGATTGTAGTCGAAGGAGGGTAGTCTTCGAGATTCCTGATCATCCAAAGTTCGAGTTCATTAGCGGAAGCAGATCGGTATGCCCAGTGGAGTACAGAGCCAGATCGGCCGAAGCAGTAGCAGCCGCAATGGAAGCTGAGCCCGAGATACCAGAGTAGTTCGAGAATTCTTGGATGTGTTTCCAGACGACCTTACGGGTTTGCCTCCGGATCGCACTCTCAAATTTGCCATTGAACTAATGCCAGGAGCTCAACCAATATCTAAGGGACCATATCGTTTAGCACCATCTGAGCTAGAAGAATTGCGGACCCAACTAGATGAGCTTCTAAAGAAGGGATGGATACGACCCAGTGTATCTCCCTGGGGATCTCCTATATTGATGGTGAAGAAGAAAGATGGATCCCTTCGTATGTGCGTTGACTACCGTGAGCTGAACAAAGTCACCGTGAAGAATAAGTACCCTCTACCATGCATCGACGATCTTTTCGACCAGCTCGGTGGATCAAGCGTCTATTCGAAGCTGGATCTGAGGACAGGGTACCATCAAGTGAAGGTGAAAGACGAAGATGTTCCAAAGACTGCATTCAGGACCAGATACGGACATTATGAGTACTTAGTAATGCCGTTTGGTGTAACCAATGCACCCGCGGTATTTATGAGTCTCATGAACCAAATATTGTATGAATACTTGGACAAGTTCGTAGTAGTCTACATCGACGACATTCTCATCTACTCGAAGAATGTAATAGAGCATGCAAAGCATCTCCGGAAAGTTCTCGAGACCATGAGAAGACACCAGCTTTATGCCAAGCTTAGCAAGTGCGAGTTCTGGCTGAACAAAGTGGCGTTTCTAGGCCACATAGTATCTGGAGAAGGGATTGCTGTTGATCCTGAAAAAGTAGCCGCTGTTCAAAACTGGCCAGTTCCCCGAACGGTGACCGAAATTCAAAGTTTCTTAGGACTCGCTGGCTACTACCGGAGGTTTATCAAAGACTTCTCAAAGATCGCAGGAGCCTTGACGCGGTTAACTAGAAAGGATGTTGTGTTTGTTTGGTCGAAAGCATGCGAGGATGCTTTCCAGGAGCTGAAGAAGAGATTGACGACTGCACCTATTTTGATCATTCCAGACCGATCAGGAGGATTCAAAGTCTTCTGTGATGCATCTGGCAAAGGACTTGGATGCGTGTTACATCAGCACGGTCGAGTCGTAGCCTATGCATCCAGGCAGTTGAAGATCCATGAGAAGAACTACCTCACTCATGATCTTGAGTTGACGGCAATGATTTTTGCATTGAAGATTTGGAGGCATTTCCTATTAGGCGAGCACGTGAAGGTGTTCTTGGATCATAAGAGTCTGAAGTATCTCTTCACCCAGAAGGAGCTCAACATGCGTCAGAGACGATGGATAGAGCTCATGGAGGATTATGACATTGACCTTCAGTACCATCCTGGGAAAGTCAACGTCGTACCTGATGCATTGAGTCGTCTACCAGCAGTGATGATCCTTACGACTCAGTGGAGATTGCAGCAAGAGATCCGGGACATGGGTATAGAAGTGATTCTCCTAGGGATGTCTGCATCTTTGATGGGCATGCATATCCAGTCAACCTTGGTAGAAAGAATCAAGAATGCTCAGATGGATGATGAGAAGCTGCGGAAGATCAAAGATTTGGTGATAGCAGGCCAGAGGCCAGAATTTAAGATTCATGCAGATGGATCCTTAAGGTTTGAAGACAGGATCTGTGTACCGTCTGGCACCATCAGAGAGGATCTATTGGAGGAAGCTCACAGTTCGCCATACTCCATACATCCTAGAGGTACCAAGATGTATCAGGATCTGCGACAGCATTACTGGTGGCATGGCATGAAGAGAAGCGTCGCACGGAGCGTAGCAAAGTGTATTGTGTGCCAGCAGGTGAAGGCTGAACATCAGAGGACTGCCGGCTTATTACAGCCCTTGCCTATTCCGGAGTGGAAGTGGCAGCACATCACGATGGACTTCGTGATTGGACTACCCAAGAGTACGAAGCAGAATGACGCTATCTGGGTGATCGTAGACCGATTGACCAAGACCGTGCATTTCATTCCTTTCAGAGTAGGCCAGACTACAGAAGTATTGGCCAAGAAGTACATGGAGGAGATTGTGAAGCTGCATGGGGTTCCTATCAGCATTGTCTCAGACAGAGACACCAGATTCACATCTCGTTTCTGAAGGAGCCTTCAGGAGAGCTTGGGAACTCACTTGAGTTTTAGTACGGCTTACCATCTGCAGAAAGATGGCCAGTCAGAGCGTACTATTCAGATACTTGAAGACATGCTGCGGGCATGTATGCTGGACTTCAAAGGATCATGGGAAGACCATCTCCATTTGGTGGAATTTGCATACAACAACAGCTATCAGTCTAGCATCGGTGTGGCGCCTTTTGCGGCACTGTATGGGAGGAAGTGCCGATCCCCCTTGAGCTGGGATGATGTAGGAGATCGAGAGTTGGTTGGTCCTGAGCTAGTCACCGAAGCCGTGGATGTGGTTCGGACCATCAGAGAGAAGCTGCAGCTGGCTCAGGATAGGTACAAGCATTGGGCGGTTGCGAAACGTCGACATCTAGAGTTTCAGCCTGGAGATCATGTTTTTCTAAAGATCTCGCCAAACCGAGGAATGATTCGTTTTGGGCGGAGAGGAAAGCTTAGCCCTCGATTCATTGGACCATTCGATATTTTGGAGCGAGTAAGAGAGGTGGCCTACAAGCTTGCATTGCCCCCTGCCTTAGAGGGAGTGCACAATGTGTTTCACATCTCGCAGCTGTGCCGCAATGTGAGCGACCCTAGTCATGTCGTGGACTACTCGGAGATCGCAGTTCGTCCGGACTTGACATACGAGAAGCAACCAGTGGAGATCTTGGATCGACGTCAGAAGGTCTTCAGGAACAGGACTATCGATCTAGTCAGGGTGATGTGGCGTCGCGACTCACCTGGTGAATCCACCTGGGAGCGAGAGGACGAGATGCGAGAACGTTACCCCTACCTTTTTCATGCCCTGTAGATAATTCCGAGGACGGAATTATTCTAAGGAGGGTAGGATGTAACGACCGTTATTTTTAGGTATGTTTAATTGCATGTGTTCTTGTAATTTTACTTCCGATTGTCCGAGTGTTTTTATCCGTAGAGTCGACGCGAGCGCGTCTAAATTTTTCACCGTAGTTTAATAGTTAATATAGTTATTTTAATTTACTAATTACCTTACTAATTACGAATTACGATTACTAATTTATTTTACTAATTACCAATTATACTCTGGTTAATTAATTAGTTAATCCCCCTCCCACGTTTTTCACATCTCAGCCCGATGCTTTCCCCTAACTCCTTTCATTAATGTTTAGACTGATTCGTTTGACACACCTCTTCCACGTTCGAACTTTTCTCTTGCAAAAATTTCTTCCCCGTATTTAATAAAAAAACCTAATTCTTGACTAAATACGCTTTATGTCTCCTGCTTCTTCAATCTTCATTAATAAAAAGCTAAAACCTTTTGACAAATTGGCTTATCCACCAACCATTATGTCTCCCTGCCTCTTCCTACTTCAAGGATCACTCTGCAACTTCCCTACGAAAACTTCATCAGCATCTTCCCCTCCCGATCATCAATCTCCCCTCTCCTAACATCAGAATAATACATTCACAGAATCATCCTTCCCCTTCATCACTGCCAAATCAAACCCAATCCACATCCAAATCAGAATTCGGAAAAGAATCAAAATCCAAAACCCAAAGCAATCTCAGATCTGAATTAATTTCAGATTCAAATCAAGAAACAAACTTAAAAAAAATCAAAACCCCCAATCTTTTCCTTCTTCCTCCTCCACCTCCCTTGGCCGGCCGCCGCTCCAAGCTGCCCCGCCCCCGATCCGTGCCCCCGATCCGACCCCCGCGGCCCACCACCTCGCGCGCCGCCCTCCAGACCCGTCGCCTGGCCCCCCGCAGCCGCCCCCTCGCGTCGAGCACCGCACGCCGCCGCCCCCGGCCACTCTCCGAGCCGCCTGCGCTGACCCCCGCCCCCTCGCGCCGTGCCGCCCCTAGCGCCGCCGCCCTTGTCCCCTCGTCGAGCGCCCTGCAACGAAAAAGAAAGAAAGACAGAAAGAAACGAAGGCAGAACGAGAGAGAAAGAGACAGGGTAAGGTTTTATAAGTTAAAGTATTTTATTATATTATAAGGTAGATTAATTATATAAGTCAGTAACTTGTTATATATAAGTTATATTATATTATGTTATATAAGTTACTGAGTTACTTAGTTAATTATATTATGTTACTTAGTTAATTAATTTGTTATATAAGTTAGATTAATTATATAAGGTTAAGTTAAGTTTTATAAGTTTTTTAAGTAAGTTAAGTTATTGTGCATTACAAGTATTGTCTGTGCATTCACAAGTACTGTCAATACTTGGTTAATTTACACAAGTCTGCTGATGAATGGCACACCTATATACATAGCTCATATTGACTAAATTAGTGCTTTATAAAACAAGTTAGTTTTGATATAAGTTTCTTTTATATTAAGTTAGATAACTTATTAAATAAGTTATGGTTTATTAATAAAGTTAGGTAATTTATATTTTTTTAAGTTAATTATTAGCTTAATAAGTTGTATAAAGTTAAATTATTAAATTAGTTTATTATATAAGCTAATGACGTAATTATATTATCCTATAAAAGTTTTATTTGTGTAGCTAACTTGTTATGTAACGCATGTGAACCAGGTATACCGACCGCCTTTCAAAACGTGCCTTTCACTACAGGGCGAAACGGTAACTCATCGTACCCTAGCTATGGGGTTTAAAAACAATATTGATGCATGCCAAAATTAGTTTATTTGTGTTAGCAAAGTGGTATTTTCGAACCGTTAGCTAAACTTGATAACTTGCATAGTACCGTAATTGCACCGTACCGTAAATTGAATTGGTCTCTGTGACATGCTTATCCGAAAGATGTAATTGGAAAAGTGAGAATAGTAATTGACTCGTAAATGGTAAGTTGGTAAGTACGGTAACCTACACACACACACACACTGGGCTTTTGGGGTAACTTATAATTGTGGAAGTGCGGGAGCGACCAGTCCGATCTGCAGTGAATAGTACCGTTTTGATTGAACAGTATCGTTATTGAACAGTATCGTTTTGTTGAATAATACCGTTATGATTGTACCGTTATGATTGTACCGTACCGTATTGTTGTAACCTGGGATATCAGGTGGACTCTTGGTTGCATATCGTACTTCCCTTTATAAGTCACGTAGGATTAGGCACAGCTAATAACCTCGTAACTGGTCATTTTTAAATATTGTTTATTGCTGATAGAATTGAAATAGTTGTAAATCTGTTATGTTACTTTTCTGCCCTATTGTACGCACTTTACTTCTTGTCTCTTTAGATTGACATGCTAGTTTTGCCATGCTCATTTATTGTTATAAATATCATGCTAGAGTTACTTTGAGTTACGTCTGATCCTGGCGACCCTTCTTTTTGTGGTGGTCTCGCCGGATACAGTGATCGGAGCCCAGATACACGTCCCGGGCATGCGACTCGCTAGTCTTATCGCAAGCGCACGGTGTAGTGGCGAGCGGGTATCGAACACAGGGAGGCCTAATGACAGTTTCTTCTTCAATCCACCTGGCTATAAGAATGGTAGAGAAATGTTCGCAGTAATGCGGTCACATTCGTTCAATTATACGAAAGAAAATATCAAATTAATAAAGACGTCTAGGGATAGGGAATCCCCGCTACTTGCCGTATCTCATCATTGTGATTCGTAGGTTTCACAATTGCTAGACTTGAAATTCGGGTGAACTAATTGCAACCTAATGTAGAACCAAGCTCACGCTCTCGCGCTATTGCCGGTCTATAGCAGACCTAGGGTAGGGTCCAATCTCTTGCAAACCCTAACTTGGGCAAACTAGAGTGAAGAACAACATCATCGTTCAATCGTATCTCGAGCCCACTCTCGTGTAAACTCGAGCTACGACCTAGGTTGGGATAGTTCCTACCCGTCCAATCTCTTGCAAACGGGTATTGGTATAGAATTACAATCGAAAACCCTAGTTTCGGTCCAATCTCTTGCAAACCGATTCCGGAGAAATTCAATTGCAACCCAATTCGAATTTCTAGGGCTTCCTATCGAGTTGGGATCCAATCTCTTGCAAATCCCAATCGGTATGAATCCCTAGCTATTCGTATTAAATCAATCCCAAACTAACCCTAATCAATTCTAGCAATAATTTCACCAATTCATCACAAATTAGAAATAGGGTTCGTAGGGTTCATCCCTACGCCCTAAGACGATAAAACTACTCACAATTCATAATGAAATTCAATAGAAATTCACAAATAAAATCAATAGAATTCATAGCAATATTCAATATATCAATAAAAATGGAGTTTTTGATAGGGAGAGAGACAAACCAATGAAGAACAAAAGAGCATCCAACAAATTAACACTTTTCTCTCCTCCCTAAAAGCTAAATCTAATCCCTAAAAAGTAATCTCAAAAAGGCTGCAAAAATTTCTGAAAAAGAGCCCCAAACTAGGTTTAAAACTGGGGTTAAATACCCCCCAAAATCGCCCAAAAACTGTGACGAAACTGCCCCTGCGCAGCCTCAAAATCGCAACTTACGCTACAGGCAGCGCGGCTCACTCGGCCGAGTGACAAATGTCACTCGGCCGAGTGAGAGACCCTGACGGATTCCAGAGAGTTGGGGGTCTTGGGGGTCGTCTCCTCGGGAGTCACTCGGCCGAGTGACATTTCTTCACTCGGCCGATGGGCGTTCTTCACTCGGGCGGACGGTGTTCGTCACTCGGCCGAGTCGGTCTTTGGGACTGACTGACGGATTCCAGAGAGTTGGACATTTTTGGTTGTCGTCGTCTTGGCTCCACTCGGGCGAGGGATGACTCGGTGCTCGGCCGAGTGGTCTTGCGATGCTCGGCCGAGTGCACGCTGATATTAGCTCTGTTGTATGTCCGATCTAGCCGGCCGAGCGGGCTGTCTTTGCTCGGCCGAGTGACTCCTTCACTCGGCCGAGTGGCATGCTGAAAATGCCCATTCTTCGTATTTTTGTCTCCTCGTCACTCCTACGACGTTCTTTCTTCTTCCACTCCTCTCCAATCGCAGAATACCCCTCAAGAGAGTCGTTGGTGACACTCCGGAGTGGGTGCATCTCAGAATCACTCCAAATCGCTCCAAATCTCCTGAAATACGACAAAAACAACAAATCGTGAAAAGCATCGCAATATTGTCGAATAAACGTGAAAAACACGATTTGAGCGATCTAAATGGCATGCAAACATGCAGAAAAAAGGTGTAAAATACGGAGTGATCAAAATCCCCCAAGCTTACATCTTACTCGTCCTCGAGGAAGATGAGTAAAAAGCGAACCCGGTGGATAAAGATAAAGAAAACGATTGAGAAATGGAAAATGAAAAATGAAAAACAAAGTAGAAAACGAAGAGGGAAGTTGCTAGATTATTTTTCTCAGGACGTGGGTTTTGCTTACTCATATAGCATGCATCGAATATAAAACACATGTCAAAGACTTTTATTTTGATATCATAGTATAATGGTGCATTTGAAATAGAAAACCCAAGAATATCAATATAGCATGGAAAAATGGATTAATTCTAAGATTAACATTGTCTGAAGCATCTAAAGCGGTATACAACATCGTAGATCACACACTTTTCAATTGAATGCTTTCTATAAGGAGTATGGGAGATAGCACACGATAGAGTAGTAAGAATAGAAAAATTGTGGTTTTCATGAAATGAATGCTAAGCGTAGATTTCTGGATTTCGTGAAACTTTAGCAATCTCACCGAGTATAAAATATTACTTAGCCTAGGTTGTCATGCACCGTCAGGTAGTCACTCTCTCACACATCATTGGATTCTCTCCCCCAAGCTTATCCATAAGCGTGGTGGCATATACAAAACAATATTTACATCCCCGTTTCTTATGAAGCTCCAAAAGTCAAAGAAAACAAAAATAAAAGCTAAAGAGGGAAGAAAGAGAGAGGATATGAGATGGGATCGTTTTCGAACTTCTTTTCTCTTTTCTTCTCTTATTCTCAAATCTTTTTCTTTTTCTTTTTCTTTTTTTTCTTTTTTTTTCTTTTTTTTTCATAACATATATACACAAATGATCCCAAATCAAAGAGAAGGATATACAAGTATTTTTTTTCTTTGGGTTTTGGGGAATTTTGAGCATGTGATATAATAACGGGGGAATGCCAATAATAGAATTGCTAAGGGGAGATTCACCAATGAATTTAAAATAGAGAAATAATGTTCAAGATATGTGGAGAAAGAAATAAATGTATCTCTCGGTTCACTCTATAGGACGTGCATGACAACTTCAACAGGGTAATCTAGTCTACTCAGTTTGATCTCAAAAAGTAAACTAATCCAGATTTATCAATGCTAGCAAACATTCAATCAACCTGAAGTGAAGAGTACAAATCATGCAATAAGAAGTGATATGAGAAAAGAAAGCAGTACTCCAGATATAAGCAATCAATGCGTGAATCTTGGTGTGTTTTCTACGATAGCATACATATGAATCATCAGACATCAGCTAATAATAGAACTTCATCCATTTTCATACGGAAAAAGAAACGGGTTACTATTCCTAAATGCAAAGCAGAACATAGCATATGATATCAGAAATAAAAAGCTATGACACGACAAAATTAGCATGCATATAGAGAAAAGCTAACACCACGTCATCATCATCACAGAAAAGTCATCTCTAGCAGAAGATGAAAGAAATAAAGACAAAAGAAAATAAAAACTATTTACAATGCAGCACACAAAGAGAATAAGAAAAACGTGATGCATGGTAAAAAAATGAAAAAGTGATGAAAAATGGGTGCAAAAGTAGAAAAAACGTGGAAAAACTAAAAATAAAGGTGATAAAAGCGGAAAGCGTGAGAACTCACTCCCCCAAGCTAAAGTGCACAGTGTCCTCAATGTGCGAAGTGTGGCACACCGAGAGACGTGTAATGGGTGGGGGGTGGGTTGCATGCATGATAAAAAGAAATAAAAATAACAAAATGAAAATATGATGCGGATGTGATGCATGCAAGGATAAGAGTGATGCAGATATGTGTGTGTCACCAAAAATACTCTCCCTCATTCCCGAAAAAGGATATAGAATGATATGATCAAAACGGGAACAAAAATAGTGAGGGGAGGAGGGGTGGGCAAAATCATCAGGACCAAGCAGAGAATGGGCAGCATGACGGCAAAAAATATCAATGGCATAAAGGGTGTGCCTAAGCTGGTGGTGCTGCGCCATCTCCGTCCTGAGGAGGAGGAGGAGGTGGTGGTGGTGGTGGTGGCTGGGTAACAGTCTGTTGGGTGGGTGGTGGTGGTCGTGGCAGTCACTCGAGAATCTGGGTCAGGCAAAAGTGAATGCCAGGAAGTAGCTCGAGGCGGTGCTGCATGGCGGTGACTGTGGAAGACAGAGCCCTAAAATCGCCCCTGAGTCCACTCATCGCCCCCTCAAGAGCATGAATGCTCTCAATTAAGGTGTCAGGGGGTGGTGGAGCGGAGGGACGGACAGGTCTAGGCTGAGCAGGTCGGGGCTGTCGGACACGGGCGGTGTAAACAATCGGGCCAGCAGGCATGTGTGGAAAGGGGGCTGTGCTCACTAGTGGATGCCCAGTCTCAGTGCGAGGCTGGGACGCAGGCTGGTGTGAGGTGGAAGAAGCAGCAGTGGAAGTGGAAGACAAAATCGGTGACGAGGCAGCAAGGGAGGTCAGTGACACAGACGTGGGAACAGACGTCACGACACTCTCGGATAGGACGGCTGCCTTGGAGGCAGAAAGGTCGACCGCTGGGGAGGAAGTGAATTGAACAAAAGGTGATATCCCAGCGGAGATCAAAGTGGATAGGGTCTCCATGACAGAAGCGAACGAAGACTCGTCGCTCTCAACAATAGAAGGTGGACGCTCGGGTAGCAAAGTGGTGAGGGGCTCAACCGACAGGGGCATAGCAGTGGTGGGAGTGGTGGTAGACGTGGTGGAAGTGGAGGACGACTCAGTAAGTGTACTCCTGACACCGGCAGAAGTGTGGACAGTGGTGTCGGGAGTGGCAGAAAGTGCAGGCTCAGGCTGAGGGATCACAGGGTCTACAGGTGCAGGGGTGCCTGCTCAGCCTCCTCGGCCTCAAGCACGTAGGCGGCGGGGATCAGGAGATCCATCACCGGAAGCCAGTCCTCGTGTGTCGGTCCTATGTGTGTCCGAGCGGGGCTCGGGAGGATCATGTAGTCAGCACCGAAGGGACCGTGCAACCATACCCAGTGCCGCTGGCCGTGGGGACGAAGCATCTTCATCCGGGCCATGACGTCTATCGAAAGTGAAGTGGGGCCCGAAGGTCGACGCAGGTTGGCCGGAAGGTCCTCGCCGGTCATCAGGGCTAGCAGGGTGATCAGGCTGTCGCAACATATCGGGGAGCGAGCGCCCACCGATACTATGATGCGGTCCAAAAACCAGCTAGCGACGTCAATCTCAACGGCGGGGACCATCGCAACACCATCCCTATCCAGAACTCTGGGGCGAGTTATCGCGTAGAGCATATAGAGCTCAGGCGTAGACATCGTCCCAGGCTCGTACCTCGCTAGAAAGGTGGTCGCCATAAGGCGCTGTGCTATGAGGAGGCAGGGGTGGACTATGGCTGAGGCCTTGGCCCTACTAGGGTCAAAGGCGTGTGGTAAACCCGTGATCTTGGCCCAAAAGGCATAGGAATCGAAGGATGGCGGAGGGATGTGTGTGGGGGCATAGGCTCGGTCGGGCGCGGGGACTACGGGCCACTGAAAGAATGCTCTAAGCACAGTGTTCTAAAAATCGGCCTGGGCGACCGCCTAGGCGGCGCCTAGGCGCTAGGCGGCAAGTAAACGCCCCGATTATGGCCTGGGCGGTCAATCTGGGCGTTTTTGGGATTAATCGGCCGCCTAAGCGTTCTGGGCGGTGTCTGGGCGCTCTGGGCGGTTCCTAGGCGTTTCCTGGGCGGTTCCTAGGCGGTTTCTGGGCGGTGTCTGGGCGTTTTTGGTAAATGGCTTTATTGCACAAGAGTATCTTTTAAATTTTATTTTGTTGCACAAAAATACTCTAAAGTAGGTAAACTAGATTTGATTTAGTATGTATTAAATATTTGATGTATTTTAAATAATATATATATTTATATTTATATATAAACATAAATATATTATATAAAAATAAATAAAATAATTAAAAACTGCAAATCCGCCTAGGCCGATTAATCCCCGATTAATCCCCGATTAATTCTCTGGGCGCTGGGCGCTAGCAATCCGAACGCCTAGCGCCTAGCATTTTTACAACCTTGTCTAAGCATATCGAGAGTGATCTGACACTCTCGATCCATGAGTCTAAAGGAGCATCGCTCAGCGGTCCGGGCGATCGAGCTAAGTACCTCGAGTGTCGGACGGACGTAGGTGTCCGCCGACACAGACAGAAAATCTCACCAACCCACTTTGTCGTACAACGTGAGCATCCCCTCAAGTACCCCCAGGCGGTCTAGGTCTGCTAAATGAGCGAACCTGGAGGGTACTATCGGGCGCTGGGCGATACGCTCAAATCGGACGCGCTGTGCGTCGTCTCTGAACGTGATGCCCAGCGGCCCGACGGCTGGAGCCGGTGGTGGTTGTGTGTGAACGAGATCGGATGGAAGTGGCTGCGGATGGATGGGGTCGGCTGGAAGTGGCTGTGTGGGGTGAGGTGGTGAAGGTGGAGGGGAGTCCTCCCTAGCGTGGGAGGGGCCGGGCTCATCCTGCCGCTTCCGCTTGGCGGAAGCTCCCGAGTGCGTGGCCGTGTACGGGGCGGCATGTCTGCCCCGAGTGCTCACCCAACTAATGAAAAATGCAGTGTGCTAAAAAAATGGAACGATGGTACCTGAACACGCCGCGAGAGCAAAACAGCAGATAAGTGCGAAGACGCCGCCTCCACGAAGCCAATAGCGCGTCCGAAAGCTCCCCTAAGCTCCCCCAAGATAGCATGCACATCAAAAAATGATATCAGCGTATAAAATTCAAAATACATGGGGGAGATGGGGTATAACAGATAAGTAAAGAAGTTGATTTGAGTTAGGGGCTCAATGGGCGTACGGATCGTCAAAAATGGGAGAAAAAGGAGCTAAGGGGCGAAATGTGGGGTTTCCGACGGTCGACAGGTGGCGAGGGAGGTCGTCGGAGGCGGCGGTCGGCGGTGGATGCTCGGCCGACGGTGGTCGGGCGAGCGGGGGCCGGCGGCGTGGCGATTCGGGCGAGTGGGTGTCGATCGCGGGCGAGGGAGAGAAACAGACGCGGGGTTCGGGCGATTTGGGGAAAATGTCGCTTCGAATTTTGTGCCGAGCCCGCTCGCAATATATAAGTGAAGTTACGACTCGGCCGAGTGACTATGTCACTCGGTCGAGTGACTATGTCACTCGGCCGAGTGATCGTAACGGAAAAGTTTTTAAATTTTCTCCTTCCGCTTACGACTCGGCCGAGTGGAAAAAGTCCATTCGGCCGAGTGGCACAAGCTACTCAGAAATTTTCACCCTAGGAGGGTATCAGTTTCACTCGGTCGAGTGAAGAAATATACTCGGCCGAGTGGCAGTTTATACTGAAATCATAAAAAAGACAGAGAGTTGGGTACAACAGACTTCCCTTATTGGTGCGCCACTCGGGCGAACGGCTTTCTTTGCTCGGCCGAGTGACTATGGTACTCGGCCGAGTGAGGCTCTGTTTCCTGCTTCGGGGCTCCGTTTTGGCTCTACTCTCTGTTTTTCTTCCTCAAGGTGGTTTCTTCCTCCTCCTAAGCCTCGAGCGCATTCCTGGAGCGCTCTTCTTCGCCTCGGTCATCCTCCATATGATAGATATCCTTTCCTCCTCCTCCTGTCAAAGAAAATAGGACCCGTTGTCACAATTTTCGGGCAAACGACTCAAAAACACTAATAAAGTCTAAAACAAAAATAAAAACTAAAATAGAAATAATGCGATAACCGTCGGGTTGCCTCCCGACAAGCGCTCGTTTAAGGTCTTGAGCTCGACCCCTTTAAATCTTCAATTTAGCGCGGGATGTTGGGTGCATATGAGATGCACCCGTCGAATTTGCCGGGAAGACCGCTCGGATTTGGATCATGGTGGTGTGTGGTCTTCCTCAGCGCCCCTTCGTTACGGGCAATGTTGGGGGGTGGCTCCCCCAAGCTAGAGCTTGTTCCGGTCTTCGACTTTGTCGGTGACACCGATCGTCGTATCGGTGGAGCTTTCTTCGGAGTCCTCAACTTCTTGAGCTCGCAGAGCTCCCTTATTCTTGCGACATCAGCATTGCCATCATCAATCGCCATGGAGATATTGGGGGAGTGCTCCATCTTCTCTTCCTCGGCCAAATCTAGGCCTTCTTCGAAGCTATCTTCGTGGGGTGCGCCGATGGAGTGGGGGATCGCCTCTTCGATGACCTCGTCGAGGAGGTCCATGTAATCTAGCTCCTCATGATACGGCATGTTCTTCATTGCCTTCGGTATATGGAGCTCCACTTCGATGTTGCCGACGTTCAAGGTAAGAGTCCCCTCCCGCACATCAACGATGACACCACGGTGGCGAGGAATGGGCGTCCAAGTATGAGCGATGTATCGCCCTCCTCCTTGATGTCCATTATCACGAAATCGCATGGCAAACATATGCCTCCCGGAACTTGTAGTGGGATGTCCTCTACGATCCCAACCGGCCTTGTAATCCGACCGTCTGCTAGTTGAATCTGCATATCAGTAGGCTTTAAATCCGTGCCGGTATTCAACTTCCGGAACATGGAGAGAGGCATGAGGCTAACACTAGCCCCTAAATCCACCAATGCTTTTTGTAGGGGGACGCCGCCTAGAGTGCAAGGAATCTGGAAACTCCCTGGATCTTTAAATTTGGCGGGCTCCTTTTCCCTCATTGTGAACCAAGTCCCTTCCTCCGTGAGCATGATCTTCTCCTTCCTCTTCCTTCCCGTAATCAAGTCCTTTAAGAACTTGGCGTAGGATGGGATTTCCATTATAGCGTCGAGGAAGGGGATATTGAGGCTCACCCCTCTCAAATACTCGAGAAACTTGGCTAGCAGTTTCTCCATCTTGGCTCTAGCTAGCCGTTGAGGGAAGGGCACCTGTGGCATAAATCGACGCTCATCAATAAGCTCCTCCATTCTAGATTTCACTTCTCCTTGCGACTCCTTCTCTTTTTCAACTTCAATTGTCGGCTCGCTCTCTTGTAGAATCTCCACCACGAGTTCCTTAATTTGAGTCATGGGGGGGTGGTATCCTTCCCTCCTCTTGTAGTAACCGCAACCACGGCGTTGATATGGCCGGTGTTACCCCGTGGATTTTGCTCGGGTTGAGCCGGCAACTGTTGATTGTTTCTATTGATCAACGCAAGTTGCTGCCCAATTTGAGCGACGACAGTGGTAAGAGAATCTTGTCCCACCTTCAACGAAGCATTGATTTTCCTCTGCTCCACCATAAACTCCTCCACCATAAACTCCTCCACCTTAGCTTCAAATTCCGAGCGTTGTTGAGCTTGTGGAGGGTTGGGATTTATCCAACCTTGATTGTACCCGGGTGGCCTATAAGGTCTCACTTGTTGCCTCGGTGGGAAGTTTTGTTGCGGTGGCCCCCTTGGTGGATAATTCGGTTGTGTTGGTGGAGCTCGAGCTTGAGGAAGTTGTTGTTGCGGGGGGTTTAATGCACCATCATTATTGGCATATGAGAAACCCGGATAGTTTCTAGCGGCCGGATTGGCCCAATATCCAGAATTCCCCACGACATATTGAATTTGCTCCAACGCTCCTCCATGCTCTCCTCCTACATACATGGCTTGGGATTGGTCTTGCCAATCGCTCATATGATTTGTCGGCGTGGATGTAGAAGGGGATCCTTGAGGCTCCGTAATGTACTTCTCCAATCTCTCCACTACCTTGTGGAGAGAATCAAATTTGTTGGCTAGCTCCGCGACGGCCTTGGCCTCATAAATGCTAAACGGCTTCAAGGAGGACGAAGTGTGTCCTCGCTCGTCACCCCACTGTTGGTTGTTCGAGGCCATCTCCTCAAGCAAGGCCGTAGCTTCATCGGGAGTCTTCGACAAAATGGCTCCATTTGCGGTGGCATCGATAATCTGCTTCGTGCCCGGTTGGAGTCCATTGTAGAAACTGTGGACAAGCTCCCAATCCTCAATGCTATGATGGGGGCATTGATGTTGCAAGTCCTTGAAGCGCTCCCATGCCTCATAGAGAGTCTCCTATGGTCCTTGCTTGAAGGACATGAGAGCACTTCTTATCTTCATCGTCTTGGAGGGTGGGTAAAATTTGTCGACGAAGGCACTCGCCAATTCATCCCAAGTGGTGAAGATTCCTTCAGCTTGCGTCCTCAACCAATATAAGGCCTTGTCCTTGAGTGTGAAAGGGAAGAGGCGCAGTCTGATAGCATCTACGGAGACGTCCGGCATTTGGAAGGTGGCACATTTTGATAGGAAGAGCTGGATGTGGTAATGAGGGTTTTCATGGGAGTTCCCATGAAAAGGATCTTGTTGCATAAGAACCACCAATCCGGTCTTCAACTCGAAATTTTTGTCGGCCGCCAACTCCGGCATGGCTATGGACGAGGTCGTGGAAGACGTCTTAGGCCGAAGCCTATCTCTTATGGAAATGATCCTCGCCATTCGCTCCGCCAATTCTTCGGGTGTCTCAGGATGGGTCATAAAATTTCCTTCCGTAACGGGTCTCCTCTCCGCTCGAATCCTCCTCAATGTACGCTCGATCTCCGGATCGTATAGTATTTCTTCGGGGTTCGCCGAGGATCTCGTGTCCATGCAAGGGAAAACAGAGTTTCAAAGAAATAGTTAGCACAACGGAAGGGCAAAATAAAAATAGAAATAATAGAACAAAAAAGAAAAATAGCTAGGTAGGTAGAATCAAACACTATTGCCTCCCCGGCAACGTCGCCAAAAACTTGATCGGAGCCCGGATACACGTCCCGGGCACGCGACTCGCTAGTCTTACCGCAAGAGCACGGTGTATTGGCGAGCGGGTATCGAACACAGGGAGGCCTAATGACAGTGTCTTCTTCAATCCACCTGGCTATAAGAATGGTAGAGAAATGTTCGCAGTAATGCGGTCATAGTCGTTCAATTATACGAAAGAAAATATCAAATTAATAAAGACGTCTAGGGATAGGGAATCCACGCTACTTGCCGTATCTCATCATTGTGATTCGTAGGTTACACAATTGCTAGACTTGAAATTTGGGTGAACTAATTGCAACCTAATGTAGAACCAAGCTCACGCTCTCGCGCTATTGCCGGTCTATAGCAGACCTAGGGTAGGGTCCAATCTCTTGCAAACCCTAACTTAGGCAAACTAGCGTGAAGAACAACATCATCGTTCAATCGTATCTCGAGCCCACTCTCGTGCAAACTCGAGCTACGACCTAGGTTGGGATAGTTCCTACCCGTCCAATCTCTTGCAAACGGGTATTGGTATAGAATTACAATCAAAACCCTAGTTTCGGTCCAATCTCTTGCAAACCGATTCCGGAGAAATTCAATTGCAACCCAATTCGAATTTCTAGGGCTTCCTATCGAGTTGGGATCCAATCTCTTGCAAATCCCAATCGGTATGAATCCCTAGATATTCGTATTAAATCAATCCCAAACTAACCCTAATCAATTCTAGCAATAATTTCACCAATTCATCACAAATTAGAAATAGGGTTCGTAGGGTTCATCCCTACATCCTAAGACGATAAAACTACTCACAATTCATAATGAAATTCAATAGAAATTAACAAATAAAATCAATAGAATTCATAGCAATATTCAATATATCAATAAAAATGGAGTTTTTGATAGGGAGAGAGACAAACCAATGAAGAACAAAAGAGCATCCAACAAATTAACACTTTTCTCTCCTCCCTAAAAGCTAAATCTAATTCCTAAAAAGTAATCTCAAAAAGGCTGCAAAAAGTTCTGAAAAAGCCCCCCAAACTAGGTTAAAAACTGGGGTTAAATACCCCCCCCCCCAAATCGCCCAAAAAACTGTGACGAAACTGCCACTGCGCAGCCTCAAAATCGCAACTTACGCTACAGGCAGCGCGGCTCACTCGGCCGAGTGACAAATGTCACTCGGCCGAGTGAGAGACCCTGACGGATTCCAGAGAGTTGGGGGTCTTGTGGGTCGTCTCCTCGGGAGTCACTCGGCCGAGTGACATTTCTTCACTCGGCCGATGGGCGTTCTTCACTCGGGCGGATGGCGTTCGTCACTCGGCCGAGTCGGTCTTTGGGGCTGACTGACGGATTCCAGAGAGTTGGACATTTTTGGTTGCCGTCGTCTTGGCTCCACTCGGGTGAGGGATGACTCGGTGCTCGACCGAGTGGTCTGAAGATGCTCGGCCGAGTGCACGCTGATATTAGCTCTGTTGCCTGTCCGATCTGGCCGGCCGAGCGGGCTGTCTATGCTCGGCCGAGTGACTCCTTCACTCGGCTGAGTGGCATGCTGAAAATGCCCATTCTTCGTATTTTTGCCTCCTCGTCGCTCCTACGACGTTCTTTCTTCTTCCACTCCTCTCCAATCGCAGAATACCCCTCAAAAGAGTCGTTGGTGACACTCCGGAGTGGGTGCGTCTCAGAATCACTCCAAATCGCTCCAAATCTCCTGAAATACGACAAAAACAACAAATCGTGAAAAGCATCGCAATATTGTCGAATAAACATGAAAAACACGATTTGAGCGATCTAAATGGCATGCAAACATGTAGAAAAAAGGTGTAAAATACGAAGTGATAATGATCATACAGCATAGGTTGAAGACGTTGCAACAGGGACTGCAGACATTAAGTTTGTTGTAGAGTTTGACCAGGAGGACGCTGGTTACTAAGTGTGAGTGTGAGTGTGTTTTTATTATTTAATGTATCAGTGTGGCTTGCTTGGTGTGTATTTGTACTTCAAGTTGTATTTCCTTTCATGTACGCTGCTGGTTTGTAATAAGGGTACCACTTCCATGTATGAGTATTTTGGCGTATTTCTGCAACAGAGCCGGTATTGACTTCATTGGTACCTAGCAGGACTTGTGCATGTTCCAAACAGTAACGGGCCCCGGGGGCGGGTCGTTACAATCGACACCTGCTGCATGACATGCTTATCTCGGTATGTTAGTTGACTATCAAAAAGCATATCCAAATTACTACTAGAGTCAAAACATATCTCCATATTGTTGAAGTCCTTTAATATATCCATACTCTTGCATTCATTTATATACAAACTAGTCATAACCCGTGCCCGAGGGCACGGTTCATTTAAGATTTCCCCCGCAAAATCTTTGTTCACCGAAAAAAAATTTCACAGCTAAAATTTAACAGAACAATAAATTAGCATAAAAATATTTAGTGGCACGGGCATCTTCGACGCGGAACAACAAATTCGGTGCAGGTGCATTCGACACGTAACAACAAATTCGACGTCAAACAACAAATTTGGTACCGGCGCTTTCGGCACAGAATAAATTATCGTAAAAAAATTTAGCAGTCGCCTTCGGCGCGGGCGCGGAACAACAAACCTCAGGTTATTTTTACGCTAATTTTTTGTTCTACTAAATTTTTTTGCGCGGAACAACAAACCACATGCTTCTCCATAATCTTTCCCAGTGCACTTTTAATTTCAAAATTTATGTTCCCAAGGCAATTTTCCCTCCAAATTTAATCTCCACAATTTTTCCCAAGGCACTTCTAATTTCAAAGTTTAGGTTCCCAAGGCACTTCTCCCTTTCCCAAGATACTTCTAATTTCAAAGTTTTGGTTCCCAAGACACTTTTTCCACCAAAATTTAAGTTTTTCCACTAAATTTTTTACAAAATACAATATCAACCATTGATTTACCAAGATCAAATCTCAGCCATTCTTTATCTTGTTCTAGTCAGCCCTGGAATTCAAAAACCACTGTCAAATTTATAATAGATTTACATTTACAGGAAATTGTTCATGAATATATTAAAATTCATTCATATGAAATATTCACAAACAATCAGAGCAATGTATTAATAAATTATGTGCAATAGGATTAATTGTCTCAATATCTAAACTATTCAGCTTTCCGTTTCCAAAATTTTTTTTTGCATAATAATCCTACGTTCCACTTATCATTGATGATTTCATTTCATTTCATCTAACCACCACAGCTTTGTTTGTGAATATTGAATAGGTTAGAATGAAGACAACTCATTTCACCAGCAGATACCACATTTTTCCGATGAATACGATTACCTGTCAACTTGTTGATTTATCAATATATGAAAGTGTGAATGACTCCCAACTAACATAATCAAAGAACAAGCAATAGGTTTATAGAGGCAAGCCTGGGATTGTGTATGGCATGACGTATTCAAAGGAGTTGTAGTCTCTTTGTTATAATTATCGGTTTCCATATTTTCATATGACACCGTTTACATAGTTGTATGTCGGCCAAAGAAAAGTCCAATTTTGTTCGACACTATTGTTTTGTCCGTCGACGACAACCAACCGTTTCTTGGTTATTATCCCCCAACATGAGCCTTGGTTAACTTATAGGCAAATATGATTAGCTTGGTAATTTTTCAAAGTAACAATGATGGAGTAAAATGTGCCGATAATGAACTATTGTCTCTGTAGCATATGATGCATGTTTTGATGCCTGATTGATCTGGCCTAAACTGTCTAAGGTTTATTTCCATGTCGCTAAGGTTAATTTTGCAGTAAACTTGTTTGTAAGTTTAGGTGTGAAAGCTTAGTTTTTGATGTGACCAGTAGGAGTGATAGCTTTCAGGTGTTGCAAAAATCATGCAGCCAAACCATGGTCAGAAAACAGAAAAAGTTAAGAGACACTGTAATAAAATTATATCACTAATGTTCGTTGGAGTCAATTAAGTATCATATTTTCAGACAGAGTCCAGTGCATGATATGCATTGATGTTTATCTCAGTCTTTTGTTGCAAAATTTTCTGTTTTAGATAAACCATATGACTTACAAAACTCAAGCTATCGGACTGCAAGCGACAAAGATGCTCAACGTTGATTATGTCGTGCTCTGGGTGTCATTCCATCTATCTACACTTCCGCACCATGGACATCACTTGTTGATGAGGGTGATTGAGATAACCTCTCTTGGGTTCTTTTGCCCTCTTATGCCCTCTTGATAGGCTTATCAAGAATACAAACAAAGCTAATGAATTCTCTACAAAATCTGCAACACAACAATATATATGAAAGCAACATAAAATAAAAGATAAATATGCACGTAACACCAAGATTTATACTTGTTCCACTCAATACTTGGTGTACATCTAGTTGGAGAGATAACTAATGCTTCAATAATCTTGAATTACAAGTTATATCATTTGGTGTAAGGGAATAACCAAACACGTTAAGGATTTGAAGAATAAAACAATAAATAAAACAATATAAAAAGTTCCCAAACAACCCATCCTTGGCCCTCAGTTAGCCCTCTGTATTTTATACAGTAGCCGCAAACGTGTACATGAAATCTCATCAAAATTCACATCAAAACCTTAGCCAAAATAAGGGTTAAATACCCTTTAAAAACTTTGACTGGTCTGGAATCCGAATCGGATTCGGATCCGCTTCGCCGTGGCACCCGCGTCGGCTCCCCACGGACACTTCACCCGCTTCGCCGCAGCACCCGCGCCGGCTCCCCACGCGCACTTCACCTACGCGCTGTTTTGGCCGTTGGATCGAGGATATGCGCTCAAGGACGTGCCACGTGGTCGCATCTACACCACCTGCTCGCTGCGATCGATCGAGTGAGCATGCACCGTGTGGCCCGCGCATGGGTCACACCCGCGTATGTACTGCCCGCGGGCTGGATATAGCAAAATCTTTGTTTCAGGCTCCAAATAGTCTCCAAAAAATACTCATTGATTGTAGATTAATATTTAAGAACTTTTTAAATATTTTATATCATATTTTTCAACACTGGTATCATTCCCTCCATTCCCAACTTATTTTTTGGTTCATTTCTAATGGTTTGTGAATTTCAGTACTCAAGCACAACCAATAAAAAACAGAGATAAATCAAGGAAACCAAGGTGACACAAGGAACTTGGTAACGCAGTTCGGTGTGCATACCTACATCTGCGGGGCCTCGCCTAGAAAATCAAATAACTACACTAAATATTAATGAGTACAATCACCAATACCACGCTATTAGGGGGAACAACCTACCCCTCAATACAAACCGTTAGGTGTGATCTCAATCAACCCCGTGGAGTTATTTGCACAAACTCCCCTTGCATGCAAGATCCCCTTGCTCAACTGACAAAAATCAACTCCCTTGATCCCCTACATTGGTAGCCGTCAGCCTCCTCCCGGAGCTCGTCGCGACTACTGCAAAATCGATCCTTCGAGTGGTTAAAACCCTAGCCGCCGATCTTCACACATCTTTTAAACAATCTCTCCCCCTCAACCGCGGAGCCGTTAAAAGAAGTTAGCTAAATCAAATCCGAGAAGATTGGCCGTCCACAATTAACGGAACCATGCTAGGAAGTAGTTCCGCCAAATCTTCTAAAAACAACAATAACCATATAAGGCGAAAGTCTCTTTCTATCTTCAACCGACAGAGTAGAAACGAGAGATACTAGAAAATGAACACGATCTTCAACGATTCATCAGTTGACGGAAATCACATAAATGTTGAAGGAAATAAACGGCCACCATAAGATCCTCCCATTTACAATCACTGATATACCAGATGATGTATGTTGAACATTATGTCCGACATAAAGTTCAACACTTTATTCAACATCCTCCATGACACAAGCTGTGATCCGACATATAAACTCATTGTGCCACTAATGACAATAAGCCATACACGAATGTCCTAACAATCTTCATATTTGGCTTTTAATGGCACAATCTCATAAGACAGAGGCGAGGGCAAGATGAAGAACATACATGAAACAACACCATAGATAAAGATGAAAATATAATTCATACAGATAGGAGATAACATCATACATCCTTCTCAGCAACGGCAATACCACCCACATATTGTTCAAATCTACAACCCCATATCATTTCTACAACCCCATAACAGAAACTGATAATACTCCCCCTTTGAGCCACTGAAAGAACAAAGAAATGTACCTCATTTGATACCACTTCCTGAATCACCAGAAGGAAGCATGGACTTTAACTGAGAAATTCTATCCTGAAGCAGAAGCTTATGAGTTTCAAGTTGTACCTTTTGACTGTGAAGAAGAAGTAGCTGATCATCAACATTCTGCATATCCTTTTCAAGCATTTGAATGTCGTCCAAGATAAGAGACTGACTGTCCACCGAGCAAGATGTAGTTGCAGGCTCCCTGTCAGCTGGAGTAGAGGCAGATGTGTAGGATCCCATCATGCGATGATGGAGGATCGAAAGAGAACTTACGTTGGCGTATGCTGCGCTGTAGTCTCTGAAATTTACCCTCGGATTCGCCACAACGGTCAGTACTTCGTCACAGAGGATCGAAGCAGCGTTTCCACCGTCTAAATCTAACTTTAGGAGAAGAACTTGATGGAAGGGAGAAGAGGAAAAAGATTGCCTTATGCAAACTGATGGCATGAATGATTACCCTAAAATGCCTTACCCTTGGGTCCTATTTATAGGCTTTAGGGGTAGTTATTGTAGGAAATAACCATATATAAGCTTATTAGCTTATATTAACACACTTGCTTATCCTCTTCTTCATGCACTTATCAAGTGCCTTTATGCACTTATAATGTGACTTTTCCCACTTATCGAGTGGTCCTTTTCACACATGAAAAGGTTCCCTTCGCACATGCTTTCATGTACGCGACATCCGAGGTCCATAGACCCTCATACATCCCCTCATGGGTGTATACATGTCGTCCATATCCAACATCTCCCACTCACACTTAAGGGGATTGTAAGGAAACATCTTTTCCTTCAGTTCTTCCATTTATCATACTGAGAAATAGACCGTGTGACCGTCATGCGCAAGAGTCCGATGTTGTGCACTTGTTAGAGATACACAACACTCCTCGGGGTGCAAAGTTGAGTAGATCAACGCATGTTTTACCCTAGATTATTTCTTCACATTTCTTATACTTTATATTCAACAATTGAATCCCTTCTGGATTACAATAGGCTGGCCAGCTTTGAATCTCTAAAGTCCGAATGTGAATATGAAATTAATCTTCCTCTTCTTGCGATCCTTTCGATCTTGACTTGACTCGCTTTTCTAACATACCCCGCCAGACCGAATTTACCATAGTCCATAAGCAACATGCTAAGACAGCGATCACCTAGTCAAATCTAAAGGAACCAATTAGAGTCCATAAGGGTAAGTAGTTAAGACCCATGTGGTCTTTGGGTCTCACATAATAGTAAACACAATTACTATTCTAACCCAATGGTCAAATGCATACGTAGTAAGAATACGTATTACAACATCACTCCTTTCCCAGGGAGCATATGTCTTAATGATGTTGTAAGGATGATGATCAGACACCACAATGTCTGACTTTGAGTCCCTTTTACTACTCAGTAATTTCCTGGACCCACATCCCGCATAAGACAGATAAGATTTCAAAAAATATTCTTAGATCTTTTGTAAGCATCCATATGACGCAGATCTTTCATACGACCACTTTAGTTTAAGTCATGACTCTAAATCATCCGTCTGATGATTTTGACTTTAAACATGTCTCATCTTTATCTTATCCGTCTGATAGAATAAAGGCGGTTGCTCATGTGAGAGAGCCAACCTCAATCTGTCCGACATACTAGAAAACATAGCTGAGATTAAGAGAAATGTACACAAACATTTTCAAGAAACTCATATGCAATGTCGAAAAAAGAACTTATTCTTTTATTAAATTTGATCTTTCATAGACATGGGAATACTTTGATACAACTCAGCTCTTACGCAACCCTTGTGATGATAAGTGTTTGTAAAACACATCTCTGGGGATCGCCTTCGTAAGCGGATCCGCTATCATCTCATGCGTAGATATGTATCTAATGTCTACCTTCTTGTTCTTATCATAGTCTTTTGCAAATTTATAGCGGATATCAATGTGTTTGGTCTTACAATGGAATTTTGGATCTTTGACATAGGCTATAGATGCTTGACTGTCACTGTATATTGGTACAGTACCTGAGTCACTTGCATCAATTAGCTTGTCTAAGAACTTCCTAAGCCAAACAGCTTCTTGGACTGCCATGCTAAATGCTACAAATTCGGCTTCCATAGTTGAAAGTGCGATGCAGGATTGCTTTTTGCTACTCCAGGATATTGCACCAGATCTGAGTAGAAAAACATGTCCTGAGGTCGATCGTCGCTCATCGAGATCACCCGCCCAATCAGCATCAGTGTAGCCTTCGAGCCTCCAGGCATTTCCTTGATAGCATAAAGCATAGTCCGCAGTCCCTTTAAGATATCGTATTATCCTCTTAATCGTTTTCCAGTGTGTTTGCCCTGTATTGGATTGGTAACGACTTACCATTCCAACGGAAAAACAGATGTCCGGTCTTGTACACATCATAGCGTACATAAGACTACCAACTGCACTGGAATATGGAACTTTTTCCATAATTTCCTTTTTCTTTTGGTTCTTAGGACACATTTTCAGACATAAATTATCGCATTTGCTTATAGGAGTATCAATAGACTTACAGTCCTGCATATTAAAACATTTTAGAACCTTCTTTATATAAGTCTCTTGTGAAAGAGAAAGAAGTTTCTTCGAACGATTCCTTGAAATCTTAACTCCAAGGATATATGCGAATTCTCACATGTCTTTCATCTTAAATACTGATGAAAGCCAAGCCTTGATATCCATCACAAAGCCCTTGTCATTTCCGACTATTAAAATGTCATCTACATATAGAGACATAATAACATACTTACTTTTGATCCTCTTGATATATACACAGTTATCTTCATCAAGCATGGAAAAACCATTTGATAAGACAACTTCTTGAAATCGTATATACCATTGCCTCGAGGATTGTTTAAGACCATATATGGACTTACGAAGTTTACAAACCTTATGTTCGTTTTCTTCTTTTACAATCCCTGTTGGTTGTTCCATATAGATCTCCTCGTCCAATTCTCCATTGAGAAAGGCAGTCTTTACATCCATTTGATGTAATTCAAGGTCTAAGCAAGCTACCAAAGCCAGAATCAAGCGAATCGAGGTAAAACGAACAACATGTGAGAAGGTCTCTTCGTAGTCTATCCCTTCCTGTTGCGTAAAACCTTTCGCGACAAGGCGAGCTTTATATCTGTCTATAGAGCCATCAGCCTTATGCTTGATCTTGAGAACACATTTGTTCCTAATAGCTCTACGTCCTCTGGGTAAGTTAACCAAGTACCAGACTCGGTTAATTTTCATGGATTCTAATTCCTCCTTCATCGCTTCCATCTATTTGTCTTTTGCAGGGCATGATACGGCCTGTTTGAAAGTAGCAGGCTCGTCATCTTCTTGTAGTAAAGTCATAAAGGTTTGTGGAAATTCATCCTCAAATCTTAGAGGAATTAACCTTGTACGACTACTACGTCGTATTTGAGATTCTTCAAGTCCTTGTTGACTCGAATTTGGATCAATTCTAATATCACTCCCACTTGGAATGTGGTTAGAATTGCTCCCACTTGGATCATTATTCCCATATGGAATAGGATTCGCATCATTCGTATCATCTATTGGTGAAGGTTGAAACGTATTTTCGTCTTCACCAAGAATTCTCCCACTCGAATGAGGTAATCCTTCTTGATCATAAATCTCAAATAGAGATAAGTCTTGACTTATCTCGCCTTGTCTTGGAAACTCATTTTCCAAGAAAGTAACATCCCTCGATTCAAATTCAATTAGTCCTCCATTGTCTTCCTGACCAATGAAAACATAACCTTTAGAGTTTTCTGCGTATCGTATAAAGATACATTTCCTCCCCCTTGGCCCAAGTTTGCCATACTTATGGGAGGAAATATGTGCGTAGGATGCACACCCCCAAGGTTTTAATATGCTTAAGTCAGGAGACCTTTGGTTCCATAACTCATAAGGAGTAGAGCTAACTGATTTCGAGGGTACGCGATTCAAGATGAAAGTAGCCGTCAATAATGCATCACCCCAAAAGGTGATTGGCAAGTTAGCTTGCGCCATCATTGAACGGATCATTTCCATCAAAGTCATATTCCTCCTTTCAACAACACCATTTTGTTGAGGAGTATAAGGCATAGTTATTTGATGAACTATGCCCTTTTCATCACAAAGTTCCTTAAAACTTACTGATTGATACTCACCTCCTCTATCGGTTTGCAAGACCTTAATCTTGCGATCTAATTGATTTTCCACTAAACTCATATAGTTTTTAAAGCAGGTTAATGCTTCTCTTTTGTGGGATATCAAATAGATATGTCCGAATCGGGTGAAGTCATCAATAAAAGTGATGAAGTAGGACTTCCCGCGTCTTGTCTTGACATTCATCGGACCACATATGTCCGAATGGATGAGCTGTAATGGAACCTCGGCCCTTGTGCCGGTTCCAAATGGATTGCGACAAGATTTCCCTACAAGGCAATGTTCGCAAGTCGACATTTCGACCTTTGAAACATTAGATAGAAGGCCACGTTTGGCAAGTCTATCCATACGTGCTGGTCCAGTGTGACCAAGCCTTGCGTGCCAACAAATTACATCAGATGCATAAATCGAAGAATTTGCAACAAGGAAATTTTCATTAAAATTAGAGGAATCGTACATAGTATTTAATACAATGAATCCCTTAAAACATACCCAGAACCAATTATAGAATTATTACAAGATAAGTCCACATTACAATTATGAAAGAACCAACTATAACCAAGACCCATTAATACAACCACAGATATAATATTCCTTCGAATATCTGGAGCGAAGAGGACATCATGAAGTAAGATAGTACGGCCGTTGTCCAAGACGAGCTTGCACGTCCCAACGCCTTTCACTTCAACACGTGTGTTGTTTCCTACATATATCCACTTCGTTCCTTGGGGTATCCGGTGATACTCCACGAAGGACCGTCTGTCCCTTGCTATGTGGTCGGTGGCACCTGAATCAATTATCCAAAAAGGATTAGATTCTACAAGAAATATTGAACTAGAAACACATATGTAACTAGTATTATTACAAGTTACCTTGTCACCTCCATCCGTACATGAACGGGCATAGTGACCTAACTTGTTGCACTTGAAGCACTTGATCCTCTTCAAGTATTTCTTCTTGTACCATTTCTTGTTCCCACCCTTCTGTTTGCCCTAGAATAGGAAAGAACATCACGATGCCAATCACCATCTAGAACAACTTTCAATATTTCCCCATCACTTGTCAAACAATAGTACTCTTATAGTACTTGCAGCGGAAAAGCGTTTTTTTGTTAAAAACGTATTTTGAAAATGTATTTTTCAAACGTATTTTGCAAATGTATTTTGCAGCGGGAGGTGTTGGCCTGCACCGGCCATTGCCGGGGTCGAGCCGTGACCGTGCCAATGCCGGATTCCCCCTTTCGTGGGGTTTTGCCGTATACAACTGCCGCCGGTCCCGTATAGGCCTGCCATGCAAACCCCCCCCTCCATCACCTTGGTCGAGGCCGGGGCTCGGCGGTCCTGGCTTGGCCAGGGCCGGGCCTCCTCAGCGTGGCCATGGCCCCTCGGCCAGGGCCTCTGCCCTGGCCGAGGCCGGCCAGGGGCCCTGGCGCCTCGGCCAGGGCCTCTGCCCTGGCCAAGGCCTGCCAGGGCCAGCCAGGGGGTCCTGGCCCTCGGCCAGGGCCTCTGCCCTGGACGAGGCCGGCCAGGGCCGGCCAGGGCCATGGCCCTGGCCGCAGAGGCCAGGGCAGCCTCTGGCCTGGCCCTGGCCGAGGCCAGGGCTGGCCAGGCCATGGCAGAGGCCAGGGCCGGCCTTGGCCCTGGCCGAGGCCAGGGTGGCCCTGGCCGGCCGCCCTGGCCGATGCCAGGGCCAGGGCCTACCGGCCTTCCCTTGGTCGGCCGGCCTCCCCTTCATGGAGTCCACCCCCCCTTCGGGGGGTGTGCTTGGTTGTCATTGGCCGAAGCCAACCCCCTCGCCAATGGGGAGGGGGGTGCATAGCCTTCATGTCCCATATGGCCATGGTGCTCATGCAACAAAGAGAAATACTATTGCCATTGCAATCTTCTTCTCCGATGAGAAGTTTAAAACCACCATCTTCTCCGATGAGACAACCATTCATTGAGAAAGTGGTTATTCTTTAATGGTCATGTGCCAAAAAAATAACACACCTTCAAGACCGCAAACTTCACGCTCTACATGAAGAGAGGTCACATTCCCTATTGAATGGAGACTCAGCATCCATGAGGAGTGCGAGTTTGGCGAGATGAACGGTCAGTTCTTCCCGTCACGGAGAGTTCTTGACATATCCGTAATGACAAAAGACCCTAACATGAAAAGAACAACTTTTGGCGTTCTCTCCGTCACGATGATCTCCTACCATATCCATAATGGAAGGAAACTCATTCGTGAAATAGACAACACGTTATTCATCAGTGAGACCGGAGCGAACCCATATGGCTCTGATACCAATGTAGGATCCCATCATGCGATGATGGAGGATCGAAAGAGAACTTACGTTGGCGTATGCTATGCCGTAGTCTCTGAACTTTACCCTCGGATTCGCCACAACAGTCAGTACTTCGTCACAGAGGATCGAAGCAGCGTTTCCACCGTCTAAATCTAACTTTAGGAGAAGAACTTGATGGAAGGGAGAAGAGGAAAAAGATTGCCTTATGCAAACTTATGGCATGAATGATTAGCCTAAAATGCCTTACCCTTGGGTCCTATTTATAGGCTTTAGGGGTAGTTATTGTAGGAAATAACCATATATAAGCTTATTAGCTTATATTAACACCCTTGCTTATCCTCTTCTTCATGCACTTATCAAGTGCCTTTATGCACTTATAATGTGACTTTTTCCACTTATCGAGTGGTCCTTTTCACACATGAAAAGGTTCCCTTCGCACATGCTTTCATGTACGCGACATCCGAGGTCCATAGACCCTCATACATCCCCTCATGGGTGTATACATGTCGTCCATATCCAACAAGATGGAGGGGATATTGGAGAGGTAGGAACAGCCTTCTGAGAGGGGGAAGGGACAATAGATATATCATCTAGTTTCCCAGCCACGGACTTGGCAGTAAAAGTAATTCCCTCACAAGCCGAAGCAAGATCAGAAGGAGAAGGGACAATCCTCTGGAAGATCAGCACCACGGAGATAAGGGAAGCATGAGGCAGGGAGGATGAGGGCGCTGATGACTCCGAAAGACCTAAAATGGTGCCAAAGATGATATGTTCGAGATTGAAGGGCTTCTTGGTCCCATCAGCATAGATCAGTTTGCACATGGACTTAGTGAAAACAGACATATTATTGGTAGGGAGCCAGTTCCTGGTTGCGATCCTGTAGAGCAGAAAGAATTTTGCCGTCAGGGCTGATGAAGGAAAAGAGAATGTCTTGGGCCAACTGTCGATCTTCCCCCTGTGACAGTCCTCACAAACAGATCATAGTCATCACCAACTGAATTTCCAAACGTGGACAAAATTTGTGAGCAAGGTAAATTTGTTCAACACAGATGGGGAGAATGAGACACCTTTTCCCCGAATAAAGGCTCTAAAATCCCATATAGACATAGACTCCACAAATGATTTAGACAGGTTGCAGTAGAATTCCCTGACCAAGACATGATAGAACTTCTTGAAGCAACTAGCAGCATGAATGAGATTTATTTCCTTTAGGAAAGAAACAAACTGGGTCTTTTCAAAAGAAGGAAGAGATAGATATTTTTCACTAAGAATGGATCTCTCAGAGTATGAAGGCCATCTCTTCTGGCAAGATTTGTCAAAAAATAGTTTTGACATAGCATCGGATGTTGTAATAGGAGATGATGAGGAAGAACCTGAAGGACCCGCCACTTTGGATTTCTTAGATGTGGAAGAAGTAACCAATCTGGATGGAGCTGCATGCTTACGAGACCCAGACCTTGATTTGTGTGTGTGAGGGGGAATCAGATCCACAGTAGGAGAACCAGCTACTAAGTCTCTTCTTCTTGTACAATAGTATTCTCTACTGCACTAGATGGTCCAACATTTGATGCAACATTATTACTGGGTCTAACATTGCCATAAGGAGTAGTATCATCACCAAGAGTATAAACAATCCCTGAGGCAGTCATGAATTCCACATCTGTCATAGCTGCTATGCCATCTCCTTATACAGCCACCGAAACCCCAACTTGGACAGCTTCTTCATGTACAGGAGACTCATGAGACTCAGATGGATAACCTGAGGCTACCAGCACTAGGGTTTCTGCAGAATATGTATCTTCTACCAATACATTGGGTGATCCAGCTGCTACACCCACATCAAGCACGACATCCTTTCCTGTTGCAACAGGTATTTCAGCCATACCAGTTACATCCGACACAACATTGTTGTTAGGATCAACATCCATTTCAGTTAATTTATCAACCCCTCCTTTAACATGTGCATCAGAAATACTAGCACACCACTACCACAATCATTGAGAGCTTCACTATGAACTCCACTATCTGAAGGATCAACACAGGCATCATGATCTTCAGCACCCACATCAATATGACTAGATTCAGTACTCCCATCAACGCCCATATTGGGCTTCTCTACAGACATGGAGGATTCAGAGTCCGAAATCTCCACAATAACAATTTTAGAAATTCTCACAGATGTTCTACAGGGATTCCAGGTTGTGAGGATGATCACGTCATCATCAGGCACTTCCACACTAACCAACTTGCCACGCACTCTTTTTAGTTTGAGAGGACCAACACGAACTTCAGAGAGATCCAACCATGAAAGATCCAATTTGTGCCCAGTTCTACGGAGGTACCAGAACCAATCTTGAACGGTGACATGATGGGAAAACTTCTCATCTTCTTTAGAATCTGATAGAAGAGGAATATCAAGAATTGGGAAAAAACGGTACCAATGCCAAATTCGATGAAGATCCATAATGCATGTAATCAAGAGACCCTGGAGATGTTGTGGGAGAAGTATTACCAAAGATGAGACCCTAGAGGCGTGAGAAGCCATCCCCTTTCGTTTACCACAAGGAGATAAAGATGACGAAGCTGATTTCTTAGATGACGAGGCCTGACGATAGGAACATCGAGGATTCTGAGAGGACTTCTTCCTCTGATCGCGACCCATTTGATGCGGCAAGACAGATAATTTCTCCAGCAAGGAAAATCAAGAACCCTAGAAACACTTCAGAGCTTATGAAAGAGCTTTGTGAAGAAACGAGTGCCGAGAGAGAAAAATAAATAGACCAAGATGGAAATAAGAATAATAAACACTGGGCAAAGCATTAAAATGCCCTTACCACATATACCTACACAAAGCCCTCCTTTATGTTGCAACATAATGTGCAACATTATGTTCAACATAAAGTACAACATTAAATACGACACAGCCCAAGAGCCTGTCGCAATTCTTCAAATCTGTTGGAGTCCAAGGGTTTAGTAAAGATATCAGCTAATTGGTTGCAAGTAGTAACATATTTCATGGCCAGGACTTTCTTCTCAACCAGTTCTCTAATAAAATGATGTCTAATGTCTATATGCTTGGCTCTGGAATGTTGGACATGATTCTTGGATTTATTGATGGCACTCTGGTTGTCGCATAAGATAGTCAAGACACTCTGCTCCACCCCATAATCTGTCAGCATCTGTTTCATCCAAAGGAGCTGTGCACAACAACTCCCTGCAGCAATATATTCGGCCTCAGCAGTGGATAATGAGATAGAGTTCTGCTTCTTGCTGTATCAAGAAACAAGATTATTTCCAACGTAGAAACACCCACCTGTCATACTTTTTTTGTCTTCAGCGTTTCCTGCCCAATCAGCATCACTATAACCTGAGAGTAAGTATCAGTGTCTTAGTATACCAAATGCCATATTCAGCTGTCCCGCTGACATATCTCATGATTCTTTTAACATCAGTAATATGAGACTCTTTAGGACACACTTGATAGCGTGCACACACCCCCACACTGAAACTGATATCTGGCCTGCTAGTTGTCAAATACAGTAAACTCCCTATCATACTTCTGTATAATGTGACCCACCAATTTCCTACCATCATCCTTGAATAGCTTTTCACTCGTGGACTTGGGAGTACGAACTTGTCGAGCATTTTCCAAACCAAACCTCTTAACAAGATTTTTAGCACATTTACTTTGGGAGATGAACATGCCGTCACTAGATTGTTTCACCTGAATTCCAAGAAACATGTCCAATTCACCTACCATGCTTATCTCAAACTCCTTCTGTATGAGTGCAATGAACTCACGCACCAGCTGTTGTGAAGTAGACCCAAATACTATATCATCCACGTAGATCCGAGCAACAATAATCGCTGACCTGGTTCTTTGAACAAATAATGTCTTGTTGACTCCCCCTCATTCATACCCTTCTTGGAGAAGATATTTAATCAACCTTTTGTACCAAGCCCTTGGCGCTTGCTTCAATCCATAGAGAGCCTTCTTGAGCCGGTAGACATGATTTGGAAGAAATGGATCCTCAAATCCTTTCGGTTGTTCAACATATACTTCTTCATTCAATATCCCATTTAGGAAAGCGATCTTCACATCCATCTAATGGAGCTTGAAATTGAAACTACAGGCAACAGCCAAAAGAAGTCTGATGGATTCCAGCCGAGTTAGAGGTGCAAATGTCTCATCAAAATTAATGCCCTCAACTTGAGTGTAGCCTTGAGCCACCAAGCGGGCCTTGTTGCGAGTGACATTACCTTTCTCATCAGTTTTATTCTTAAATATCCATTTTGTCCCAATGACATTTGTCCCCTTAGGTCTCTCAACCAGACACCACACATCATTGCGCTGAAATTGATTCATCTCTTCTTGCATAGCTAATACCCAGAACTCATCAAGAAGTGCTTCCCTCACATTTTTAGGTTCAATAACTGAGAGAAAACAGACGTACCCGGTAAGATCTCGGTAATTGACCTGGCTTGTACCTCTTGTACGAAGGCTGTCTTGAACATCCCCAATAACCAGCTCAAGAGTATGATTTCGTATATCTCTAGTAATTCCTCTAGGAGCATGAGTATCTCCAGACTCAGATAGCGGTTCCTTAGCAGATGTTGAACTCTGTGTTACAACATTTTGTTCAACATTACCTTGTGTTGGATCACATGTTACAACATTTTGTTCATCACAGTCTTCCTCATCAGCCCCTTCTTTCTGAGAGGTAGTAGCTTCCCCATGATCAAAGTCATCTATAACCACATTGATAGACTCCATCATCACATTGGTACGATGATTTAGCACCCTGAAGGCACGACTTGTTGTGTAGTATTCAAGAAATATCCCTTTGTCGCTCTTAGCATCAAACTTTCCCCTCGGAGTACGATCTTGCAAAATATAACATTTGCTTCCAAAGATATGAAAATACGATACATTCGGTTTTCTTCCTTTCCAGATCTCATAAGAGGTTTTCTCTATTCTAGGACGAAGATAGACTCTATTTATTGTGTAGCATGCAGTGTTGACAGCTTCAGCCCACCATCTGGTACTAACCTCCCTGGCATTCATCATTACATGCGCCATTTTTTGTAAGATAGGGTTTTTTCTTTCAACAACTCCATTCTGTTGCGGAGTCTTAGGAGCTGAGAATTCTTGAGCAATTCCTTGAGCTTCACAAAAGTCAGAAAAGAATGATTTTCAAACTCCTTGCCGAGATCACTTCGAATCTTGACAATCTTCCCAATGATATCTACTTTCTCAATCTGAAGACGGTTGCATAGGTTCTTGAAAGCTTCAAAAGTGTCTGACTTCTCCTTAAGAAAATCTACCCATGTGAACCTTGAGAAATCGGCAACACAAACATAGATGTATTTCTTACCTCCCATGCTGACTTCAGTTGTAGGTCCGATCAGATCTATGTGTAACAGCTCCAAGTTCTTGGTCGTAGTTCTTGGTCGTAGTGATCGTCTGGAGTAGCATGTGGTTAGTCTTCTTTTGTTTTCCTAGTTGACATGGACCACACACCCCCTCTCTCTTCTTGTTTAAGGTTGGTATCCCACGAACAGCTCCCACCTTGGATATCTTCATCAAGGTCTTATAGTTAAGATGCCCTAGCTTCTGGTGTCACTGCTCAGAGACATCAATAGTCACATTGAGACACTTGTTTGTCTCTTGAAATAAATAACAGTTGTCAGCAGATCTTTTCCTGGTCAAAATGCAGGCTCCGTCTTCATTTAACACTAAGCACTCATTTTTGGTGAACTGAACAAAAAGACATTGATCGCACAACTGGCTTATACTAATGAGGTTAGCCTTCAAGTCTTCCACATGCATGACATCTTTTAGATTAATGGATCCTGTCATCTTTAGGTCTTTCTTTCCAATGACCTTGCTCCTTTGACCATCACCAAAAGTTACATAGCCTTTATTGCCAGTAACATATTCAGTAAGGAGACTCCGATTGCCCGTCATGTGTCGAGAGCACCCACTATCGAAGTACCACTTGTTTTCTGAAAATGCAATCATGGAAGTGTAAGCAACCATACTATATAGTTCAGATTTCCTTACCCATTTTTTCATCCATCTTTTACCGGCATGTCTGTCGTTCCTTCCTTCATGATGATGCTTCAAGCGCTGAAACAGTTCCTGTTCGTGTGCCCCACGAACTGACAATAGTCACACACAGGACGCCCAGATGTAGTACTCTTCTTCCGCTTCAACTTCTGTTTACCTTGCTTGAAATGTCTCATTTTTCCTAGTTCTTTAGTAACAAGAACCTGTCTTTCATTAGAAACATGAAGATAACCTCCTCTGTTATACCCTACACCAGTGCGATCTCCTGAGGATTTCCCCATGTTTAGAATATCATCGAGCTTTGTCTTCCCTGAGTTCCACTTGTTGAGGATGTCTTCGGCCTTCTCAGCCCTGAGGTGAGTTTTTCTGAGTTGGCTCTCAAGATTTCTTAGATTGAGTTCGGTCTTCAACAGTTTAGTCCTAACCTCATCCTTTTCACCTTTTAGTTTGACATTTTCTTCCTTTAAGGTTTTGTTGATCTCACAAATCTTCATCCACTTATTAAACATAGTCTGATAAGCCGACCGAATGTCTTCTTCACCAACATCCACATCATTGCTTGTCTCAGAATCATCGTCACTGTCAGATGTTGTACTAAATGTTGCAACATTCTTTCTGACATTTGCAATTTTTTTTCTCCAATGTTGTGCTAGATGTCGCAACATTAAGTCCAACACAGCTAAGGGTGTCACAATCGGATTGATCATCAAGAATTGCCGTAAAGGCCACATAGTTGCTGATGATGTCTTCATTTCTAGCATTTCCTTCTGAATCTTCATCACTCCGATATGGGACTATTCGAATCCCAACAATCCTCCCCTCGAACTAGGACCACATCATGAGCCTCCTCTCGAACGATCATCCAAACCGCTGCCCTAACTGAGCTCCAAGCAAGCGAAGTCTATTCTGGCTGCATCCCAGTGAGCTAGGGAGGTCTATCCTTCTGATGGCGTCAAGCCACATCCGCTTGCAACACGTTCCGCCATACTGCTGAGAGTTCTCCTCCATTAGCGATAGGTCGTGCCCAAGCTCTCTCTACTTGGCACCTGAGTCTGCTCCGCCATGAGCATTGCAGACTCCCACTGCATAATCCAAAAGTGTACGACGGTACATCCCACTGCATAATCCAACAGTGGATCCGACTTGGGCTTTCCACATCCCACTGCATAATCCAACAGTGGATCCGACATGGACACACCACGGTGGATATCACACTGTTCGGCATCCAGAGTGCTCCTTCCTATCTGTTCGGTACATGCCGACTTCCATACGTCGGCTCCTGAGGAAACACATCGGCACATACCGGGTCCGGCTCTGATACAACTTGTTAGAGATCGATCAAGGACAAACAATGAAAAACACAAACAAAGAACACAGATTTACGTGGAAACCCCAAGACGAGGAAAAACCACGGGCAGAGGAGAGAAATTCACGATATCGAAGATCTGGTACAAAGGGAGGAGAAGCGTGGCGGCTAAAAATAGGTTAAAGCCGAAACCCTAGATTACATCATATTTATATGGGCAAAATCAGAAAGGTCGGCTCGAATATCCCTCCGCTACCACCACAGAGCCCTGAAAATTTTTCATTAAATGTCGCACCGCGAGCTCTTCTGGTCGAGTCAAAAACCGGATTCGGGTCCCACACTCTAACACTAATTTTGCAGTAAACTTGTTTCTAAGCTTTAGGAGTGAGAGCTTAGTTTTTGCTGTGACCAGCAGGAGTGACAGCTTTCAGGTGTTGCAAAAATCATGCAGCCAAACCATGGTCAGAAAACACAAAAAGGTCAGAGACAGTGTAATAAAATTATATCACTAATGTTTCTTGGAGTCAATTAAGTATCATATTTTCAGACAGAGTCCGAGCATGATATGCATATATGTTTATCTCAGGCTTTTGTTGCAAAATTTTCTGTTTTAGATAAACATATGACTTACAAAACTCAAGTTATCAGACTGCAAGCGACAAAGATGCTCAACATTGATTATGTTGTGCTCTGGGTGTCATTCCATCTATCTGCACTTCAGCACCATAGACGTCACTTGTTGTTGAGAGGGATTGAGATCAACTCTTTTGGGCTCGTATGTCCTCTTGATAGGCTTAACACAGAGATTTATACTTGTTCCACTCAATACTTGGTGTACGTCCAATTGGAGAGATCACTAATGCTTCAATAATCTTGAATTACAAGTTATAGCATTTGGTTTAAGGGATTAACCAAACACGTTAAAAATTTGAAGACTAAAACAATATAAAGAGAACCCAAACAACCCATCCTTGGCTCTCAGTTAGCCTATACAGTAGCTCAAACGTGTACATGAAATCTCTTTGAAATTCACACCAAAACCCTATCCAAAATAAGGGTTAAATACAATTTAAAAACTTTGACGGGTCTGGAATCCGGATCGGATTCGGATCCGCTTCGCTGCGGCAGCAGCTCCCCACGCACACTTCACCCGCACGCCGTTGTTGACCGTTGGATCGAAGATAGGCACTCAACGATGTGCCATGTGGCCGCATCTACACCACCTGCTTGCTGCGTGCGATCGAGTGAGCCTGCACCGTGTGGCCTGCGCTCCTGGCACACCCGCGTACGCACTGCCCGCTGGCTGGACAAAGCAAAATCTGTGTTTCGGGCTCCAAATAATCTCCAAAAATTCCTCACAGATTGTCGATTAATCTTTGAGATCTTTTTAATATTTTACATCATATTTTTCTATACTGGTATCATTCCCACCCTTACCAACCTATTTGTTGGTTCATTTCTTATGGTTTTAGCCGCCAAAGCGCTTCGAACGTTCTTCTGCGATTGTTATTGTTCTAGTCTCTTCCATATTTTGGGTGATTTGAACAAGTTCCGAGTTTGTTGTCGGCTCTGCATTAGAAGGAGACAAGGAAGACAAAGCGGATAATTCAGTATAAAGAATCACAAAAGCTTCATTATTTGATCAATAGGAAAGAAAGGTGCAACAAAGAAAAAAACAAACCACCACCAAGAATGGCATATCAAATCCAAACCCTCCCAACGCAAACACTAGATGACATGGTAAATATCAAATCCAGAACACAGACACATTAGAACGATCACAAGTCAGCCCATTGATGCAGCCGAAACGAGCTTGTCAATTGTAGCTGCATCCGTCTTGAAAGACTTGGCCAACACAACATCGTTGATGACACTGGCGAACACTGCCTTGGGAATTACCACGGTGCCCGCGTTGGCGCTGCCGAATGCAGAGAGGGCAACGGCGGGGTACTTGGGGTCTTTGTTCACCTGGAAGTGCACCAGGCCCTTGGGGAAGACGAACATGTCGCCCGTCTGAAGCACCTGAGTGAAGAGCTTGTTGCCGGAGTCGACGAACCCAACCTCAAGCCACCCTTGGATGACAATCAAGAGCTCGGCCGAGCGGGGATGGGTGTGGGGTGGGTTGACAGCGCCGCATACGACACGCTCTGCCCGTCGAGCGCAGGGAACTCCAGCAAGCTTGCCTTGGTCACCTTGAATGGCGCGGCGTCCTTGGGCGCACCCCAGAGGGATTGTTTGAGCCCCCTGAAGGTGAAGAAGTTGGCATCTGGGGTTGCCCCGTTGGGGACTAGAAAGTCCGAGGTGATGTCGGGGTCGCCGGCATGGGCGCTTGCAAGGGATGCAACAACTATGGCAATGGCTATGCATGAATTAATTGAAGCCATTCTTCTTTGATCGATGGATGATTTTTGGTTTCAGGAAACGAGTGATGTTTATATAGGGATTGGACATGTCATGGATTCGTCCGTTGCGCTTGTCTTGATCGATGCAGTTTTGGGTCTGTAATTAATCTTCTGCATGTCTCGTTGCTGTTGAATCTTTCTTGCATTGCCAAAATTTGTGTTGTTACATTCGCCATATATATCTAAGAGATGTTATTTGACCAAGTTCCTTCTTGTTAAATATATCCGTAGTAGTCTGCAATGGCTAAAGAAATACTGGCTATACCTTGTAGATTGACACCTTCATACAAGCTCCATTTTTGGACATATGGATATGTTAGGTTTTCTATCATAGTACAACTAATTTATACGCAGCGGAAAATAGAAACCTACCAAGATCCATGCGATTCTAATTAATTCAAATAGATTACTAACCTTTCTGACGATCTGAATCTGTCGGACTATAGGTGCTGCGACGATCTAAATCTGTCGGACTATATGTGATGTTCTACGAACGACCACCCTCAATCGATATCCACACGCGAACGTCACGAACAGGACTTGCGAGGGTGCTAGCTCCTTTGCCGCAACTAGGGTTTCTCTCGCTCTTTGTTTTTCTCAAAAACGGAGGAGATAGATTGAAAAACGTAAAAACTGAAAATCGTGATTCTATATCTTATATAGAATCCTACGTTAACCCCTTAACTACATTCAGTTACGCGACGCTATCTTAGGGATAAGAATCCCACGTTAACACATTAACGTATTTCAGTTAAGCGACGATATCTTAGGGATAATATCTTAACGAGATACAATATCTGACGGTTAAGATATTTCACCTTATTACGAATTTCAAATCATATTCGAAATCATGTTTAAACCCTATCCTATCCAATTCGTTCTTTGTGTGCGACCCAATAGGCTCATATTAAATTGGCAGTGGGCCTAATCACATTAGAAGCCCACAAGTCATAATTGGTCTCTAGTAAGACATTTTGACTACCCAATTAATATGAATATCGTTAGTCCGATATTAACCTAACCAATAGAACATGTCATAATCATTTTGTCACACGATATCTTATTTGAACATAAGTCATGGGTAGTGTCATACTTATATTGTTCAAACATGTAATTTCTCGCTTTCTAAGTAGACTGATAAAATCAATTGACATTCATTTGAGCACGGCCATGCATTTCTCAGTCCTAGTTATCAAGGGGCCCATTAGATATCTCTCTTATGATAGGGACAAATTCCATCTTGTTCATTCACTTTCCTCTGCATAATTCACATCATATTCGATCATAACCTTTATGATTATCTGATTAAAGATAACGTTTAATTATGTCAAAATATAATGCTCCTTATGTAGGAAACTGTGATGAGCTCAGGTCTAAGGATTCAATGACATAACTATTATGAGATCATTTATGACACTAATCCATGTAATGATCTCATAGCGAGTCTATCCAGTACATGTTCTCCAACAAGTACCTATAAGTTTGATTTGTATCACCATACATATAATTATCTCATAATTATCTACCAAACTCATACTAATCTTAATTCTTCATTAAACCTTTAATGATGAATGACTAGGGATTCTTAGAATAGCATAAAACAACTATTCAACCATTATTATAAAGAAACATGCAAGCAATATAATAATAACAATAATAAGAGAAACATTTTATAAATGAAAATGACATAACATAAAGGTCCAAATTTTTGGCCTAGGGCACAACCACTAACAGGATACTCTTGCTGGGTATCAGAAACTTATGACGGCGATTTGGGAGTATACCAAAAACTTGGGTGTTCCCTGCATGCGCGAATTTTGTCTATTTCCTATTTTATGTTTTCTATTCTCTGGCTCGAGCAATCTGTCTGCAAGTAATAGTAGAAACTTATCATCAATATTTTTCATTTGTTGGATGGACTGCAGTTTTGATCCAAAGACGGAATTTTGGCTAAATGACTGAATCAATTATGATGTTGGCTACTGGAAAGATGCATAACCAAGCGCAAAACTATGTCCTGTGAAATCTCAATGCATCATTTTATACATCTAATATATGGACCAAAAGAAATTTGTATCTCATCGATTCCTTTGTGTTGGGAGTTCTCAAGTTGTGAGAAAGGATTAGATGCAGAAATCTCAATGATGATACCATAGCTTTAATTTTGTTTCTGAAACTCAAAAATATGACCAGTTATCAACTTAAAATGTTGACAGTTATTATGTTGGTTATATAAGCAATTAATTAAGAAATCTAGATAGTTTATGTGGCCTTGACTCATTCAGCCTTGAAACAGTCAAACATAGTTTCCTAGTATCACTCTTATTTAAGATAACTTAGTACCATTCTTATTTAGTTATAGCACTCACAACTAGGTAACCAGAGTCCTAAATCCAAAAAGACTTCAAACATGTATCTAATTCATTATCAAAACGAATTCTAACCTAAATTCATTTCTTGACTGGAATCTGATCCCCGCTCAAACTCACAAGCGTTTGTATCACACTTCTCATCAAATATCAGCGACCTTTCATCCATTGGCCGGTTTATTTTCATTAAAAAGAAGCTCCAGAAATTCATTCACACAAAATTCTAAGATTTCGGATGAACCGATGCTGAAACTTATTCAAATTTGAGAATCGATGCGGTGCAAATGATACACGATAAACATACAATATGACAGAAATATTCATCAAACAATAACAAATCAATCCATGCCTAAATTGTGGAGGAGTTGGCTCGATTCGGTGCAGGAGAAACAGTCGTATTGTAGACGACTTACCTTGTGTAGAGATAACTTACATGTACTCGGATTCGACCTATCTGACTCTGCACAGGTCAGATACGAGCATGCTGGGCATTTGGCTTCTACATCGCAGTTGGTCGATCGGTCGTCAGTTCGAGTCTGAAGGTCGATCGTTCAACATTGGGTCGTTCGGTCGTAATGCGGTTAGAGTCGTGTTCAGTCGAACGGTTGTGGCAGAGGCTCGTTGAAGGTTGCTCGTACGAGTGGCTCGGCACTTCGATCGTTCAACACAGAAGGAAGGTCGTTCTTGTCGAAGGGAGTCTATTGGGATGCGGCCCACTAAAAAGTAGCAGAGGTCCCAATAGTGTGTGGCTCATTGATTGCATAAAGCAGCGATTGGTTCGGATGCCGTAATTTTCGGGATCCATATCCTTTGGAATTCATGGCCAATGAAGATACCTATTGTAATCTAGGGTTATATAGTGGGTTTTAGGTTAGGTTTTTAGGTGGAACACTTGGTAACCTTTGAGAGAGTCGCCACATTGCGAGAGAAAACTCTGAGAGATTGTATTGTGATCTTTGTAGAGATCTTGTGTGCTTCTTCTTCGTTGGACAAAGTGAATATTTGTATTGTTCTTTCCTTTCGTAATAAATCTCATCGGTGTTTCCCCTTGGCCGATCCACGGCCTAAAAGCAATCTCCTTTTGTTTGTTGTTGGTTCTATTGTGTTTGTGCTGCTGATCCTTGTCCATGATCCCATCGATCCTGAGTTCTTCTGCCGCGGTTTGTCTGTTCACCTGGGTTGGCCGGACATCATAAATAACAACAAGCAACAAATTAACATGACACACAGTCAAGTGATTCAGTTTGAGGTGGAAGTGCTAACAAGCTGTGCAATGGTCTGAGCATCAGTCTTGAATGATTTCGCCAATACATCTTCGTATATGGAGGTAAAGAACAAACCCCATCACACATTCCAACTTGCATCAATCAATTTAAAAGGAAATCAAAACCAAATCATAAATAGAACACTATCAGACATGAACAAAGAAAACTCCATACATTGCATATCCTAACTCAAGCACTAGTTCGCCACCTTGCACTTCTTCCTTCTCTCGCCGTCATTCCCTGCAAGTACACAGATGCACCCCCATCCTCACCATTGCCGCTGCAAACTCCGCCTTCGATGCCTCCAGATTCTTTGCATTATCTTCATTCTTCAACCAGCCACGCGGTTGATGGGTCCTCGGCCAAAGTTTGGTCCGATGTCAGCAACCCCTTCACCGCCATCAAGTTCGCCTTGCATCCAAATGGTATGGCCCCTTGACATCCAGTGGCACCGTAGGGTCTACCCGTCTCTCAGTGGCTTTTGATGGAGGAAGACATCTTGTCTTCAACAACTTTGTGAGTTCCAGGCTCATGGAAGGATCTTGATTGTGTGTAGAGCCGTGCGGAGAATGAAGAGCAATGTGACATACCAATGGAGTGAACTCCAGAGTTGGTCGGTGGTCAACAAAGGGAACGGGAGGTTCCGAAGGACTTTTGATTCAACGGAGATCCTTCCATCACGGCTTCCGGACATTTGCTATTCCTGGGTGGTGTGACATATTTTTTGATAATAGGGACCTACGTGTATCTTTCTTATGCATATATTCGCGTAGATTACTGACATTTATGTCACTTATTTCTCTTGTAATATAATGTCATCTAAAATGTAAAATATTTCTCTCGTGTTACAAAATATTTCTCTTGTATGGCGTAATTTTAATAATGAGTGCATCACTATTTTGTATCCCCTTAAGGCCATGTTTGGTAGAAAGAAAAGTAAAATGAAAATGAAATAGAAAAGGAAAGAAAAGGGAAAATAAATAAGTTTCGTTTTTATATTTGGTTGATGATGAAAATTTTACAGAAAATCAAAAGGAAAAAGATAAAGAAAACACTTTCTCATGTTTGGTTACGTGATGAAATAGAAAAAGAAAATTAGAGAGAAAATATGATTTTAATTATAATTAATATTTTAAAGGATATAACCGCAAACCGAAAGCACTCAACTACAATTGCAAAATGGGCAAATAATAAAAAATTGTTATGAATATATTATCATGTGACATGATAAGAGTATAATCTATTCAAAAGATTGTATTATATCCATGTATAAACTCTCACCATCTCCTATAAATAAAGGCCTTTGGTCACACCCAGGAGACCGATTCACAACACGTTATCAGCACGCTCATCATGAGATTAGATGCACGTTCATTGTGAAAGCTAAGGAAGGAGATGTATATATCTCTCTCTCTCGGACGTTGACCACCCCTACACGTTCATCCTCCTCTTTGATCTTGATGTATATTTGAAAAGCGGCAATTTTATTTCATGATCATGATGACTATGGTATTGAAATACCTATAGATCGAACACGTAAATCATACGATTTGGAAAGGGCTGCGGCGTTTGCCATCGACCCTTCGGGGGCGGCCACCGACCGTCACCCCACTATATGGGGAGAGGATGGTTGCCTATGGCCGTCAAACTTCCACGGCCAAAAACCCTTACAAAAAAAGATAACAATATATTTCGACTGGCCGGCGTCTCCACCGCCACCGACAGCCTCCACCATCCCAACTCCCCCAACCACGCTACCTCGCCGCGGCCATAGTGACGCAAGCACGCCGCCGCCCCTAGCGACGGCAATACCCTAAAAACTAGTGGTTTTTCACGAAATTTTTTTGATCCCAAACCGGCGGCCCTAGGCCACTGAAACCCCCAACCGCCGCTAGGACAACGGTGCGCCACCATGCGCACCCTTCTCCTCTCTATCCCGCCGCTAAAGTGGCAGAGCATCGTCGCCATTGTCGACAGTGTAAACACCCCCAGAATTTTTTTAAATTTCTCTCGTTGTTGCGGGCCAATGCCCACAGCAACGGCCCGCGGGCTTATTCAAAAAACGAAAAAAAAACACATTTATTGTTTGCCGGCTGAAGCTCGCAGTAGCAACCTAGGGCCGAAGCCCGCAGGCCGTTACAAAAAAAAATTGGCTTTGGGGGCAGCTGGTTTTGCGGGCAAGGCCCAAAAACCGAAAAAAAGAAAGTAAAAAAAAGAAAGGGGAAAATAGGGGAGCCAAAACCAAAAAAGAAGAAAAAGAGAAAAAGGGGGAAATAAAGAAGAATCAAAGGAGAAGGAAAATATGGGGAGTATAAAAAAGAGAGAATTTTTTAAGGGGAAAATAAATGAAACAAAACGAATTATAAGAGTGAGAGGATAGAAAATAAATAAATATGATGGGACACACCTCAGTTTTAAAATTTTTTTCTGAACCAACCCATTGACCCGGTCCATACCGCCTGGGGCTTCGCCCACCGCACCCCCACGAGACCACAGACCTTCAAAAAATTTCCATATTTAGGTTGTATTCCCAATATATTTCGGGGATACGGGGCACATAATACAATAAGTATTATTAGTGTGAATACAACTCTGATTATAATACAAGGGTATAATTCAGTTTTATTTTTATCTGAATTTGACCCACATGCACACATTTTATTTCCACATTTATTCATGAATGATGTCTACGTCTAATATCATATCAATACGCCCTACAACACAAATATCTATCACAAATGCTAGGAAAAATTCTATGCTTATGTGTGCAAGTATTAGCTTAATAATTATGAAAATCCTGCGACCGATGTACCATTAATTACCAAACATAACGGTATATGACATTGCCTCATGGTCTAATTAATTATTAAGTACTAAATATGATGATTTTATTTATCCTGCAAATCTGTGATACATGTGATGTGTTATAAACATGTTTTAAGCACAATTTTGCATGAATGACTAATTATGGTCTTGGATCGGCCGTTTAGTCCCACATTTTACTTTTCTCGCACTTTTCTTTTTTTGAGAGAAATTGTAGTGAGGAATAAAAATGTAATGCTAAAGACCGATGACCATTTCCATGGAGGCGGGGGCCACCTGTGAAGAAGAAGTTCATGGGACCCATGTGGTTTCCAAAGTTGTATTTTTCTTTTTCATTTACGTAAAAGGGACTGTATGGACTTTGGACATTATTTTATGGTGACTGGCCAATCTACATAATTAGCCTATTCATTTTAAAATTGCCTCTACATGATATAATTCAAAGGTTTATATCAATTCATGCAATTGTGCTTATAAATAATTATGTACAATGGCCCATGTCGCAATTATTGTTTTTAAATCTTTGAATAATTATTATTGACAATTGGACCCGAAGTTCCACTGAAAATGCCAATACCCTTCTTCCCTTATAAACAAATAAATGAATGCAAAGTGATAAATGTGAAAGTCATTATTATCATCTCCTAGAAACAAGTCTTAAAAGATGAGCACCCCTGCAGTAAATAGATCCTACAAGATCTATGGTCTGATTATAGACCAATATGGACACCAAAAGGAAGCCATATCACCGCTAAGTGATCTCATCTCACGGGACATGATTCTTATATCCAGCCCTGAGCAATAATTCTGTCATGGAAAATAAATAATAAAATCACGTCTGAAGTCGCGATTTGACAGAATATGTGAGAAACATATAAATGAATGAGTATGCACCCTTGCAAGTGCCCACTGAGTCATGTTTCTTCTTCCACAACTGTAAAAAATGGAAGAAAAGAAACAGAAGGAGCTCACACCCTAATAAATGTCTCCTTAGTGAGTCCAATGTTTCTTCTTCCAGAAAAATTTATAAAAACTGGAAGAAATTGGGGGAGCTTGCATCCTTGTTTCTACCTCCTAAGTGAGGCTAATGCTACCTCTCTCCAAGAAATTTTAAAAGTGGAGAAATAGAAACATGAGGATCACAGAAATTACAAGGAACAACAAAATAAATGGAAAGCGAAGATAAAGTTATACATCAACAAGAAATAGTAATGGCTAACAAAGACCAATAAGGTCTGGCAAGATCTATATATACGTTGGTTTACAATATGCCAAAAACAATTGCAAGATTTATATAAAGCTAGGCTAAAGACAAAAGCTGAAATAAATCTAGCTATTGTATACTTAGCTATTCTTAGAGCACATAAAATTTTTTGAAAACAATAATTTGCCTGACTACTTGCCAAAATATTGATAGGAGTATTTTTAGATTTGTAATTAAATACCTATACTTCTATGCACTGAAATAAACTGTATGCAAAGTTTTCCTTACATACCATATTTTGATATAAATGGTTATGTTTCGCATTAAAGTATTTTTTTTTGTAATAATTATACTTACTACAAGTTTGACTTATTGAACTTGTCAAACAAATTATGGATAATTAAACCATCCACATGATCATTCATGATGCATGCTGTCAAAAGCATCCCACTCTAACGATAGTCCCGAAGTACTATCTTGGGACGTATATATTGAGGATCAAACAATGCAAGTATGTAAACTCTTGAACAAAATGTGTGGATTCCCAGTATTCTCAAAAAATATGGAAAAAAAGTTTCAAGGATATTCGTCGATAAAAAAAGTTTCAAGGATATTCGTCGATACGAAATCCATATTGAAACTAATGAAATAAATAAATACTGAATATTCGTATATAACGACTCAAGATAATTAATCGCATGCAGACCATACTTTAGTGTTTGAATGCATCTTCAAAAAGTCCATACCATACGAAATTCGGAGAATGGAGCAAAATTAACGAAGCACACATATGTGCCCGACCTCGTAAAAATTTTTATTTTGCTACGAGTGGTTTAGACACTCTGGATCGGTGATGATGCACTCCATCATATCCCAATCTAATAAAATAAATTTGCAGAACACGAAGATTCTTCAGAAGGGTGAATCTCCATTTTATAGAGTGAAAACCAATCTCCATAAAAAATAAAATAATAAGACATTTTTCTTGAGAGTATTTGAGGGATACTTATCTACTCACCATGATGGGCCGATAAAGTACCTTACCGTATTTCTCATCCTCTAAATGGTCATATGCAGGCATATTATCCAACCACATTCCGTCTTTTCTAAAAGCTATTAGGACAAATTATCAAAATTACGGGCATAATGGATAAAACTGGGATATAAAAATAATTTGTAACTAGAATAAAAGTTGAACACCCTGAAGTATGTGTTCACACCCAAAATGAGTTTAAAAGTTGATTATTAAAAACGACTCCAATTGATTACTCATCCATTGATTCCAGTTACTAGTGACTACATGGGGACATGCAATCTTACATGCTGCTTAATGTATAAGACTCAACCCCTCTGGGAATCAGAGTCATTCTCCGATGCAACAGCATACAGAGCACCACCAAATATATCTCATTTGAGGATTTTGGATTTGCAATTTACATTCACATAGCACCACAGAGAATAAAATGAGTACCTCAATGCCGTCTTAGAATCCATGTAGGGTTGATACACCCTAGATATCATGCACCCCAAACGGGGGATGCATTTGTAGGGAAATATGCACTCAGATCATTTGTATTTGATGCAAATGATAATTTAAGCCGAGATAGGGACTAAATTGCATATGATGCAAAATAGATTAAATGTGTTTTACATAGTTTAAAACAATATTTAATTATATAAACGTAAGGAAAAGCTCACGGGTAAGACGAGAATGTCCCGGTTTACGCCCAGGTTTGAACGGCGTCCAAATCAGACGCCAGATGCTCAAGATACGCCAAAAACAGCCAAACAGATCAGACCGGGTCAGACCAGGCTGACCCAGGCCAGACCTGGGCGCCTGGCCAGACCTGGCTGAGCCAGAACGCCAGCCCAGGCGCCTGGGCCTGCACCCAGGCGGGCCCACCCACGCGCCCTGGGCGCCTGGGCGCCTGGCCCAGGCCGGGCCAGGCGCCCTGGCCTGGGCCAGGCGCCCTGGCTGGGTGCACCGGCCTGGGTGTGCCCAAACCAGGCGTCCAGCCTGGTCTGGGCTCACCCAGCTGGTCAGGTGGGTCCCACAAAGTGCAGTTTTTCTGCACGTAGGGCAGATTCGTTTGACGGCTCAGTTTTTGTGAAAAACTAGCCATGTGCTGAACTTTGAGCGGTAAATTGGAGGGTCAAACGAACTCCAATTAACGAACGGTCTTTTCCTATGCGTTCACCGTTGAACACCCTTCGAATTGATAGGTTGTATCAATCCTGAAGTTCAACGGTGAGGGAGTTTGCACTTTGTGAAAGGCAAACTAAATTGAATTTGATTAACTATAAATTAGTCCCACATCGGATTTTAAGGGAAGGGGAGCAGTCAGCCGCCTATATAAATAGGGGTCTGCTCTCCTTCTCAAATCTCGTCCCAAGCTCTAGATCTGAGCGGCTCTCGTAAATGTTGGAGCACGCTCGGATCTAGGCTTAAATTAATATTTCTCCTCTCCCTATAAATTTCTGCCTTGCTCCTGAGGGCTCTAGCAAAGCCGCAAAGGAGTTCGGATTCAGATCCGAAATCTAGGCGGAGGTTTCACTCGCGTGAAACTTTCTGGAGCAAGTGGTTGGCTCGACGACCAGAAGTTGCTGGGATCGGTGCAAGCGGTTGCTGGGATCGTAGCGGCTAATGCAGGAAGGGCAATTGATTGCCTTCGGTAACACTTTTGCTGCAAGGCAAGAGTTACGGGTATGTTGAGTTTTCTCAACCGTAGTTTTAATTAATGTGCATTATTTTAATTGCAGTAGCTACAGTAGTTAATTAGATAGTAGTATCCTCAGGGGTTGGTCTGGACCCAACCCCGGGATAGTAGCATTTTCTTGGCTTTGGTTTTATGCAGATAGGGCTAGTTTATATAAAATGTTTATATAAATTTTTCCTCTTTATTTTTGCTTCCGCTACGTTATTTTGTGCAAGGTTGTCCGGCCTTCGCTCTCAATTAGGGCGAAGGACGGACAATGCACTAGTCGAAAGAGAGCCCTTGGACCTCGAAAACCCTTCAGTGGTATCAGAGCCAGGCTACATAGACTATCTATATACTGCTTTTATGAAATGCATGTGATTAAAACTTGAAAGTTTTCTATGCATTTTTTCTAACTATGCGATGGTTTTATGCATTAAAACTTGTAGTTAGTCTTGCACTAATTATATGTTGGTTTTCAAATTTTTCGAAAATTGTTTTTAAAACCAAGATTAGATCTTTTTTAATTATGTGATAGTTAATGACTTTATGTTTCTTTTGCTTTTATTTGATAATTGCTAAAAGAAAGACTTGTTGGGTTAGCCATTAAAATTCATTTAAATCACTAATTTGATTAAATTTAAATGACTAGCTTTGGCTATGTTTTAAAATGTTGTTCACAATATTTTAAATAATACATCCTAATGAATGATTAGGATTGTCCCTTGTTTGTTGAAACAATTTTGATGTGATTTATTAAAATCTTATAGTTGGTAGGATTCTAATAAAAGTTATGAAACACATCCTAATAATTTTGAATTATAGGTTATAACTAGTTGATAGGATTAACTAGTTAAATAAATCATAACAACCAGATTAAATCAATATAACACATTTTTATCATTAGCACTTTTAATGGAGAATGGTATGGTTAGGTAGTTAAGGAAGGTGTTGTGGATTGACTCAGCTTTGCTAGGCGCAAGTGATCCTGCCCGGCCCTAACCCTGGTCATGCCCGCTTGTACCGCAAAGTTGCTAATAATAAAATGTGTTAGTTTTGGTTATATCTAGTCAATGCGTTATAAAACTTATTAAGATTAATTCGTATCCCTCCTTGATTTTGGAGCTTGGTAACTCAAAGAAGACAATTATAGTTGTTGAGTCTCCTCAAGCTATGACATGTTTTTCTTTAAGGAACAAACTCCAACATACATGTGATGTAGTCTAGACTTGACCCAAATCGATACGTCGGGTCTCCTCGAGCATCGATCTAAGTCAAATCTGGACACGAAATCAAGGGTCTGACTAGACCAGTCATTATGATTTGTTGAGTCTCCTCAAGATCATAAGTGAATGTGGGTAAAAATCGAAAGGAAGTCACATGTGATGTGATTAACTAAGAGTAAGTCTACCAATCATGGAACCAATCAACTTGTTGAGTCTCCTCAAGGTTGTGAGGTTCAGGATGATTGGATCCCTCTGTCACTATATTTTAAATATTAAAATTCGTTCATTTCATAGAATGATCGTAAAATAGTGGGAGACCATATTTAATTAAAAACCATATTAACTATATTATTTTATCATGAATTACACTAAATTAATTCTATGTCTTTTGCAGCACGAAATCGAATATGAATCTTATCCTGAATAATAAATTGACTGGTTTAAATATTGATTGCTTAGAAAACTCTTGGCTTAACGGAGAGAAGAAAGGACATATTGATGTCTCGACTTCTAAGGTATTAGTTATACAGAGTATAGTCATTTCTGTAACTTCTAACGCATGGGTATTGGATACTGGTGCGGGTACTCATATTTGTAATTCTTTACAAGGTATGAGCACATTTAGAAACTTAAGAAAAGACGAAATAGTTCTTCAAGTCGGTAATGGAGCTAATGTAGCTACTAAAGCTGTAGGAGACCTAAAGCACACCATGGCAAATGGTGCCACATTGTTTTTGAAACAATGTTATTATATACCAAATTTCTTATGCAACGTTATTTCCATTTCGGTTTTGGCCAAAGACGGATATAAATTTACCATTGATGAATCTGTTATGAACATTTTCTTTAATGATAAATTGCTGGGATTTGAAACAATGAATAATGGTGTATACACTCTGTCTAATGACGTTGTGTTAAGTGTTAACACACGAAAACGTAAGGAATCTAGTTTTAATGAAACTTTCCTTTGGCATTGTAGACTAGGCCATATCGGAGAAAAAAGACTTAGCAAGTTGCATAAAGAGGGGTCTCTTGACCTCTCGAATTATGAGTCGTTCGACACTTGCATGTCTTGTCTCAAAAGTAAAATGGCTAAAACTCCCTTTGCGGGTCAAGGGGAAAGAGTTAGTGAACTCTTGGGTCTAGTACATTCTGATGTATGTGGATCAATGTCTGCTTTAGTGAAAGGAGGTTATTCATACTTTGTTACATTTACTGATGATCACTCTAGGTTCGGACATGTGTTCTTGATGAAGCACAAGTCTGATACATTTGAGCGATTCAAAGAGTATCGTAACGAAGTTGAAAAACAGACGGGCAAAAGTATTAAAATTCTTCGATCTGATCGAGGAGGAGAATACTTGAGCCATGAATTTCTTGCGCATCTAAAAGAGAATGTGATTCTCTCTCAGATCACTCCTCCTTACACACCTCAACATAATGGTGTGTCAGAGAGAAGGAATCGTACCTTGTTAGACATGGTTCGATCAATGATGAGTGACTCTGAGTTACCTATCTCCCTTTGGGGCTATGCCTTAGAAACTGCTACCCATATCCTTAATAGAGTTCCATCTAGATCCGTGCCAATGACACCATATGAGATATGGAACGGGAAGAAACCAAACCTTAAGCATATTAAGGTATGGGGTTGTCCTGCGTATGTCAAGAAGCTTAATCCAGATAAACTGGAGGATAGGTCTGTTATGTGTAGATTCATTGGGTATCCTAGTCACTCGACGGGACACATTTTCTATCACCAGGAACAACAAAAGATTGTTGTGTCCAAACACGCCACCTTTCTTGAAAAGGAATTCCTTGTGAAGGAGTCTAACGGCGAGGTAATAGAACTGGACGAAAGTCTAGAGACTGAATCAACACATGAACAAATCACGGAACCAGTGGGAGAGGCAGAGCCTAATGCTCCTGAAGCAATTATTAGGAAGTCAAATAGGATTCCTCGAGCTCCAGAAAGATACTACGGATTTCTCGTAGATGGAGGAGTTGAGGATAGCATCTTAGTTGAAGATGATCCTATTAGCTTCCAAGAAGCCATTTAGAGTAAAGACTCTAAGAAATGGCTGGATGCAATGAAATCTGAGATGGATTCCATGCACATTAATAAAGTTTGGACTTTAGAGAATGTGCCCAAGGGAAGTGTTCCTATTGGCTGCAAATGGATCTTCAAAAGGAAGATCGGTGCAGATGGAAAAATAGAAACGTACAAGGCTAGACTTGTTGCGAAAGGTTATTGTCAGATTCTAGGTGTAGTTTATGACGAAACTTTCTCGCCCGTAGCCATGCACAAATCCATCCGGATCGTACTCGCTATTGCTGCCTATCACAACTACGAAATCTGGCAAATGGATGTAAAAACTGCATTTCTAAATGGTGATTTAGAAGAGCATATTTACATGTCTCAGCCGGAAGGTTTCGAAGTCAGTGGGAGCAAAGGGAAAGCGTGTAGATTGCATAGATCCATTTATGGATTGAAGCAGGCATCCAGGAGCTGGAACATCCGATTTGATAATACGGTCAATGGGTTTGATTTTATTAAAAATGAAGATGAGCCATGCGTTTATTAGAAAACCAGTGGAAACAATTTAGTCATCCTCGTACTTTATGTTGATTACATTCTCTTAATAGGTAACAACATACCAATTTTGAAGTCTGTTAAGGATTGGTTATCAACTAACTTCTCCATGAAAGATTTGGGAGAAGCATCCTACATACTAGGTGTGAAGATCTATAGAGATAGATCTAAAAGGATGCTAGGACTCTCCCAATCTAGGTACATTGATACTGTGTTAAAACGGTTTAACATGGAAAACAGTAAAGGTGGGTTTATATCCGCAAATCACGAATAAGTCTTTCCAAGAAGATGTCTCCAAAGACTGACTTGGAAAGAGAACGCATGAGCAATATTCCATATGCTTCGGTAGTTGGATCGATCATGTATTCCATGATATGTACCAGACCTGATGTCGCTTTTGCACTAGGTGCAGTAAGTCGATATCAGTCTAACTATGGAGAAGAACACTGGAAAGCAGTCAAAACGATTCTCAAGTACTTGCGAAGAACAAGAGATCTAGTTTTGATTTATGGAAGTGAAGAACTCAAGATTAAGGGCTTCACGGATTCCAGCTTTCAGAGTGACGTAGATGACAGCAAATCAATTTCAGGATACATTTTCACTCTCAACGGATGTGTAGTGAGCTGGAGAAGTTCAAAGCAAGATACCGTTGCTGATTCAACTATGGAGGCCAAATATATAGCGGCCAATGATGCAGCAAAGGAAGCTGTCTGGATTAGGAAATTTGTGAGCCAGCTAGGAGTGGTGCCTACTGTTATAGATCCAATACCGTTGTATTGTGATAACAATGCCACAATGAGCTTGGTCAAAGAACCCAGATTCCACAAGAGATCCAGACACATTCTTCAAAAATATCACTTGATACGTGATATTGAGAGGAGGAAGGACATAGAAATCCTCAGAGTCTCGTCTGAAGAGAATTTAGCTGATCCATTTACAAAGGCCCTTACACGTGATCGTTTGGAGAAACTAATGTGTAAAAGCGGTATGAAATATCATAAAGAGTGGGCCTTGTAGTGAGTGGTAGATGTTTTGAGAGTTGTATGCTTATGAGGCACATTGTCTTGAAAAACATCTTATTCATGAATAAAATAAATTTATTGGTATCAAATTATCTTTGTGCATTTGTGATATCTTATATACTTAGATAATTTCCTTAGACTTACAGCAAGGTATACACTTATCTTGATGAAGATCACGATTATGAGAAAGTGTTTTTACCGATTGGAGCTTAAAGTCTTAAACAGGTTCGTGGTCATTAATATGTCGAGAAGAGGATATCGACACATCGATAAGACCATTGTGTCTTTGTATTCACTATAGATTAGTAACGATGAACTCGTAATCGTTTGAATTGGTGAAGTCAGAAACAAGACACAGGTGCTCATTAGAGAATGAGTTCACTGAACGACTCATAAAAGGTTATCATTTGGTTAAACTTAATTTAAAATGTCAATGATAACTTTTAGTGTTGATAGGCAAGTTGGTCCTATGACTTGAGGACATTGAACAAACCTGCATGTGAATGGTGTCACTTAGATCATTTTCCTAGCTTCAAGGCTTTACTTGTCGAAAGGATTTTGGTTGGGTGGCACTTGAAGCGTGTGAAGGGAGTTGTGTCTAAGAAAGGATTCGTCTCTCTCATTAAGGAGAGTTAGTGTTGTATGTGTTGGTTTGGTGCTTTAGTGAAAATCTTTGATCAAAGTATGTTGAAAGAAGTTCAACATGTATTTAACTAAAGACCGATGTAACTGACCGGTATCAAGTTGGTGGGGTTGACATGTTACCATACCCTAAACTTGAATACACAACATAATCTTGACGAAAGGATTAAAACTGCGGTATTCATCACGGATACAGTCTTGGTAGTCCCGACAATTTTTGTCAATGGGTTAAACCACATAATTATGATGCCGAAACAGGGACGGCAACTACTGATCGTGGTCACTGCCGTCTAGGGTCACGAACCCAAACCTGTAGTAGGGTCAGGCTGTAGGGTCTCACACAGAGTGCGATCTTCGTCTAGTAATAGGTAGAAATTAGTTTAGGAGAATAATTTGCATTTAATGCAAGGGACAAAGTATTGCAAAAGATGTTTGCAATAGTCTTCAGCATTCGGGATAAATGATCCTGAGTGCAAGTGGGAGATGTAGGGAAATATGCCCTCAGATCATTTGTATTTGATGCAAATGATAATTTAAGCCGAGATAGGGACTAAATTGCATATGATGCAAAATAGATTAAATGTGTTTTACATAGTTTAAAACAATATTTAATTATATAAATGTAAGGAAAAGCTCACTGGTAAGACGGGAATGTCCCGATCTACGCCCAGGTTCGAACGGCGTCCAAATCGGACGCCAGATGCTCAAGATACGCCAAAAACAGCCAAACAGATCAGACCGGGTCAGACCAGGCTGACCCAGGCCAGACCTGAGCACCCGGCCAGACCTGGCTGAGCCAGGACGCCAGCCCAGGCACCTGGGCTCAGGCCCAGGCGGGCCGCCCAGGCCCAGGCCAGGCACACTGGCCTGGGCCAAGCGCCCAGGCTGGGCGCACCAGCCTGGGTGCACCCAGACCAAGCTGGACGCCTGGTCTGGGCTCACCCAGCTGGTCAGGTGGGTCCCACAAAGTGCAGTTTTTCTGCACTTAGGGCAGATTCGTTTGACGGCTCAGTTTTTGTGAAAAACTAGCCATGTGCTGAACTTTGAGCGGTAAATTGGAGTGTCAAACGAACTCCGATTGACGAACGATTTTTTCCTATGCGTTCACCGTTGAACACCCTTCGAATTGATAGGTTGTATCAATCCTGAGTTCAACGGTAAGGGAGTTAAAATTCATGGAAGTTTGCACTTTGTGAAAGGCAAACTAAATTGAATTTGATTAACTCTAAATTAGTCCCACATCGGATTTTGAGGGAAGGGGAGCAGTCAGCCGCCTATATAAATAGGGGTCTGCTCTCCTTCTCAAATCTCGTCCCAAGCTCTAGATCTGAGCGGCTCGCGTAAATGTTGGAGCACGCTCGGATCTAGGCTTAAATTAATATTTCTCCTCTTCCTATAAATTTATGCCTTGCTCCTGAGGGCTCTAGCAAAGCCGCAAAGGAGTTCGAATTCAGATCCGAAATCTAGGCGGAGGTTTCACTCGCGTGAAACTTTCTGGAGCAAGTGGTTGGCTCGGCGACCAAAAGTTGCTGGGATCGGTGCAAGCGGTTGCTGGGATCGTAGCGGCTAATGCGGGAAGGGCAATTGATTGCCTTCGGTAACACTTTTGCTGCAAGGAAAGAGTTACGGGTATGTTGAGTTTTCTCAACCGTAGTTTTAATTAATGTGTATTATTTTAATTGCAGTAGCTACAGTAGTTAATTAGATAGTAGTATCCTCAGGGGTTGGTCTGGACCCAACCCCGGGATAGTAGCATTTTCTTGGCTTGGGTTTTATGCAAATAGGGCTAGTTTATATAAAATGTTTATATAAATCTTTCCTCTTTATTTTCGCTTCCGCTGCGTTATTTTGTGCAAGGTTGTCCGGCCTTCGCTCTCAAGTAGGGCGAAGGACGGACAATGCACTAGTCGAAAGAGAGCCCTTGGACCTCGAAAACCCTTCAGCATTAAAAGCACGTCTCGAAGACTATGCATAGGTGTGTCCATATTCCTAGTGTTAGGCACAACTCATTTGATGCATGAAGCCCTACTCGATGGGAAATCGAATCCCACCCCTAAGTAATTTTGATGATGAGCACACCAAATGATGTTAGTGTACTAATAACACTATATCTAAAGTGTGCAGGTTGCGCGATCGATAGCTTTACGCATACTCCGAAAAAGCTCAACCACACTCAGAAGACGAAGACGAATTTGATAGCACTACGTCAAGCACAAGCGTAGCTCAATGTTGAAGCTCATGGAAGTACTCAAACTTAATGAAAGAGGAGCTCAAATTCAAGAGAAGCATGTATCTACATCAACATCTGATCGGCTTCAAGAAGTTCTTGTCTAAGTCTAGTGTGTGAGTTGGTCTCTTTAGGATTATGTTAAAGCCAAGTATTATTGCGCACACACAAAATGTTTTCTAAACAAAGACGTTTTAAATATTTTTTAAACTCTTTGAGAGCATTAGCTAGCTGATCTAATCTTCGTAGTCAACCTCCAAACACCCATGAATTGATTACACATTCCCTAGCTGAGTTTCAGTGAAAAAGTGTTGTGGGAGTCGACTACCAAAGGAGGGAGCCGACTACCAGCTGTGAGCAGAATTTTCAGTGAAATTCTCTGGGAGTCGACTACCTTATATGGGAGTCGACTACCAGCTATCGTTTTTCTGTGTTTTGACTTCCTAATTTCCCTCTTCTTTGATTGTTGGGCTCAAAGTCAAAAGATTTGAATTTCGAATTCACCTCTGAAACTCTATAAAACGAGCCTCTTTGAGATCATTTCTATACACCAATCTCTCTATTATTTTGAGCTAAAAGTTATATTCTAAAGATCTCAATCGCTCTCATCGCTCTCAACGTTATAGCCAATTTCTGATTCAATTTTCTGATCTCAAGTTCTAATCTGAAATTCTTTTTTAGATCCATTTTTATTTTGGCTATTTAAATTTTTTTTCAAAATCCCTTACTTGTTATTTTATATTCTTGAAAGGTTTTGGAAAACAAGAGATCTATATCACAACGAATCAATTTATATTCTTTGTGTGATCTAAGATTCATTTAAATTCTTTTAGCCACATAAAACACAATTGCAATATTATCTTGGCTGTAAAACTAATCTCCATCAAATATTGTGGAGAATTGGATCTCTGTTTGTATTTTTGGATTCCCTTTTTGATAAGGGTTATGGAAAATCCTAAACAAGTCTAGGTGGTTGGAAATCCTAACAAGTGGAGTTAGGTAATTGTATTGCCAAGACAATAGTGGATTAAAATCTTGTACCGGATTGGTCGAGGACTGGACGTATCCAGGTTGTGGGGAACCAGGATAAAAATCTCGTGTCTCTGTGTTGCTTTTCTGTGTATGTGATTATTTATTTGTGCAAACATTCTTTTATTTATTTGTCGATATTGTATCTTTGTAATTCTTTATTTATATAATTGCAAAGTTCATATTTTTAATTTTGCTGTGTAAAGATTTATTTGTTTGTAATCTTATTTGCGTATAACTTATCTTTGTCATCATTTTTAAGATTAACTTGTTGATTAAGAATTAAGCGTATATTACTCTACTTGGTTTCTTAGGCAATATTGGAAGGGATATAATTATGTTATAATAACCATCGGGAAAAGTTTATAATTTGTACAACACTATTCAACCCCCCTTCTAATGTTGTTTGCCATCCACAGGATCCAACAATATTGACCATTCAAAATGAATAAACAAAATCTATGATCCGAAAAATATAAAATTTGATAATGGGATCTTGAAGATCCATCACATTCAAGAAAACTATTCAACAGTTATCGGATATACTTACTGACAACAAGAGTATTTGTCAGATCCCACATCCTTGCTAATAATAATCCAGCTAGGATTGACATCACCGCGTGTTAGTGCCAAAATTGACGTCAACAGTGATTGGGTTGACATGGACTCCCTTGATGAGGTGGATCCTCGTTAGCGGTTGAAATGAGACTCTCGGTTGGCAGAAACAGGGTCGATGGTGGTTGGGATGCGGATGCAATGTTGAATCTCGAATGATCTTGTAGTAGAGTACAACAACCCTTCGACCTTTTAGTAAGGTCGAACCTCGATCATCGATTCACGGAAGTATTCGTTCGACCTGCTATTGGGTCGTGACACGATCTATCTGCACCACAAAGAAACGTCAGGGGGGACGGGCTTGGGTTCCGACCCAAATCCTCTCCAATGCTTAATTTAGAACGAGAACTTAAGGGAAGGCTCGGGGCTATCGAGATCGACCCATGGAAGAGAGCGTTGGAATGCAGGTAAATGGATAATGAGATATCTTCGAGGCACGTCTAGTTTGAGACTCGCTTTTGGAAGTGGGAAACCAGTGCTGGTTGGCTACACCGATTCAGATTTGGCAGGAGATGCAGATATCCGAAAGTCTACTTCAGTGTATTTGATAACATTCTCAGGTGGGGTAGTATCTTGGCAAGCAAGGTTGCAGAAATGTGTTGCACTTTCTACAACAGAGGCAGAATTTATTGCAGCAACTGAAGCATGCAAGGAGTTGTTGTGGATGAAGAAATTTCTACATTTCATTCAAGCAAAACGCTATTGTGATAACAATATGTGTGCTATATTGTTATCACAATAGAACTTGGCTTCAAGCAATCACAATATGTGCTATTTTGTGATAATCAAAACGCTATTCACATTGGTAAGAATTCTACATTTCATTCAAGGTCAAAACATATTGATGTGAGGTACCATTGGATTCGAGATGTTCTAAATTTGAAATTGTTAGAACTTAACAAGATTCATACTAATAATAATGAATATGACATGTTAACAAAGCTTCTACCAAAGGAGAAGCTTGAAGTGTGCCATTCGATCGCCCCCCTACATAGTCGGGAGGGGGAGATTTGTTGGGTGGGGCATTCTCTTGACTGAGTGACCAAGAGATGAAGGCCCAATATCAGCCCACCGACAGTAGGCAAACAAAGTTCATTCATTCTGAAACAAAAAGGAAACAGAGAGAGGGAGAAGAAGAAAACCCATAGGAGAGGTAGCTGTCCAGTTTTGATCAAGTGGCGCATCGAAGATCGATTCATGGTCCGATTGAGCTGAAATTTTGTCAGTATGTTGACAACAGAGAGATCTACATTCTGAGTGGTGGAGATCGTATTTAGAGCTCCAGGTTAGGAGATCTATCAGGTTTTCTGCATAGCCACCATTTCTGGCTGAAATTTTCTGAGTTTAAATTTATATTTAAAACAGAAAAATAATATAACCCAATTATTTAAAGGGATTAATGTAGAGCAGGTGGCACCTGATCCATTGGATCAGGTGCAAGACACAAAAAGGTAGGGCCCCACGAGTACAAGCCCATGTGGGGGCTTGTACTTCCCACCTTTTTGTGTCTAAGCACCTGATCCAATGGATCAGGTGCACCTTTTCTACATTAAATCCTTATTTAAATAAAAGCCATTAGGCTTGCTGTGGGCTTCAGGCCCAACAGCCAAAAAATGTATATTTTTATTTATAATAAATGAGATAATTGGCTAAGCTAATAGCCTATATGTTTAGTGTTGCAAAAATGATATTCAGCCCCCAAAAATGAAATTGAAAACAATTTCATCATCTCCCCAAATCTGCTTTTAAATCCCCAATTTGATTTTAAAAACCATTGCTATCAACTTCCTAACCCGCGAAACACCCCCAATTTCAAAATTATTCCGTTCGAATCCCCCTCCGACAAGGAGGGGCAGCAGTCCAGAGGGGCCCCCTTTATGCAGCAAGGAGCCCCCCTTCATGTGGGAGGCTGCGCTCTGGGAATCCCCCGAGCTTTGCGGCAAGGGTGAACCCCCGACAGGGAGGCCAAGCAGTGGAGAAATCCTCACCGCAACCGCAAACGAAGAGCCCCCCGCAAGTGGGGGCGGCGCTGTCAGAGAGCGCCCCTCCCGACGGGGGGCAGCACAGTTGGAGAGCCCGACTGGGGGGCGTTGGCGTCGGGGCGGCGTAGTCGGAGAGCCCGACTGGGGGGCGTTGGCACCGGGGCGGCGCCACGGGGATGGGCCCCCCCACTGGGGCGGAGCAGCGACGCCCCCCCCCCCCCCCCCCCCCCCCCCGACTGGGGGCGACGGCGATGAGGGGATGGGCCCCCCGACTGGGGGGCGGCGGTGCAGTCGGAGAGCCCCCCCCCCCCCCCCCCCCCGACAGGGGGCGCTTCAGGCGTCGCCGGCGCAAGGAGAAACCCCCCCCGACGGTGGGGTGGTGGTGCAGCGACGGAGCCCCCCGACTGAGGGGCGGTGGTGTGACGCAAGCCCTCGAATGGGGCAGCGGAGCCGCCCGACTGGGCGACGGTGGGGCGACAGCGCCCCCCGACAGGGGGGGCGGTGGCGGAGCCCCCGACTGGGGGGGAATTGGGGTGACGGCGCTCCCCCTCCGCCGGCGTGAAGAATCAAGCCCCCCTTCTGGGGGATAAAAAACTTTCTTTTTATTATTTTTTTGTTTTTAAATCTGTTATAAACAGTATTGGTTTTTTTATTCTATTTTATTTGATATGTTGATTTGTGTAAAATAATCAACATACATATATAATAGAAGATGGTCCATAATATATATCTACGGGAATATAATTTTACCTCTAGATCAAAGATCTAGGGAAGAACAAATAAAATCCGTAGATAAAAATCCCCACTCCCGCAATCCGTGAAAAAAATCAGTCGATCCTCGTCGCAAAAGCTTTGCCGCAACCACAAGATTTTTTCGCAAGAGGGAAATTTTGTGGGGAAATTTTGTTGGCTCAAGAAAAATTTCTCTTAAAGCGAATTCGTGCTGATAACGTGTTGGAGATAATCAACCATGTCTATAGCCCATGATCCTATTTTATTATATCATCATGAAGAGAGGGGAGACCAATGGTCTCTAGAATACCAAAGGTTCACCCCACTACTATGTAGTGGGGTGTAATGGTGGATAAATGAGAGGGGAGACTAGAAGTCTCCCCTACTCATAACAAATTAGTATTTGATATTAATAATATAAGTAATGTTTTAGAAAAACTACCGAAACCGATATAGACGAAACAAAACGAAACTCTGAAACCATCGAAACGAGCGGAACCTGACCAAAACCTAAAATTCTTAGAAGACCGAAACCGAAACCGAAACCGAAACCGAAACCGAAATCTCTAAGCTTGCTTATAAGTTCTGTCTTGCGTTGAATTGGAAATTGTTCGAAATATTTGAACAAACATTCTATATTCTAATAATTAATATAGCAAAAAATAATTTTAGAAATAAATAACTAATAAGGGACAGAGAATGAGTTGCCAGTATCATTGTGTTTGATTGAGCACACTCTGTCCTTCGTGCATGCGAAATATGAGTTTTCCAAATACTAATATGACAAATGTTTAAAGGTATTTTTAAATGGTGGAAAAGAGCTCGTGAAAGAGAGTAGCAGATCAAATTATTTTTCACTCCTTTTTCAACAACATAATGATATCCTTCTATAGGAGAACTAGAAATAACCCGTGCACTTGAATCGAAGTAAAAACCCACACACATGAGATAAAAACCGCGTGCAGCCGAAAATGTGAGGGAAGTGTGGATGTGTGAGAGAATCGTCTCGGGTAAAAGAAGGAAAATGAATGGCCTAACTGCAAAAAACACGGAGGCAAAGTAGGAAAGAACATATGGCAAACACGTAAATAGGTGAAAGGGGATGTGTTTTTTGGTTGTGTGAAAAAGCAATGGCAAGCTTATAATTTTTTTTTGGGTTCATTGGAAAGTTGGAAGGCCAGCCTGGAGGCCATGCTAGCAGCCTGGGTACGAAACCCGGGGAAGCCACTAACACTACATACACCGGGGGGGACTATACTAACCTAAACTACCAGGGGTAGGGGGTGGCTCAAACCCGCGTCCCCGGGGGTGGCAAGCTTATAATTCATGGAAAGAGTGATGGCTAATTTTTAGGTGCACCAAAAAACACACCAAACCGCACTCAAGCTCCCACCCATCCCTAAGTGGGCCCCACTTTGATGATGTGGCTAAACCATGGCCACATCTCTACCCATCCTTTTGTCCTAGTGGGATTTCCCTACGAATTTGCCCGTAGGAAAACGGCCCCATATGTATAATAGATGTGACATGTAATAAAATCGACAACGACTACAAAGATAGGGTCGTGCGGGTCCGGGTACCCTGTTTTTTTATGTTACCCGGTCATGGACCGATTTCTAAAATTTGAATCCGGAACCTACCCAGTTGGACCCTATACCCGGAACCTATCCGGACCCTATGGTTCTGGGTAAGTTCTGGGTACTCTGTAAAAACACTAATGGAATAAAAATTATTGCACATCCTCTTTTTTTAACAGTGTTAAAAAAGCACAGCTGCATATGCACCAATTTCGAGCACCCCCTTTAGGCTTTATTCTTGTTCAACAGCCCGCTCCCTGGACTCTATTGGACCCACACCCACACAAATAATATCAATTATTTCATATATGATCATATTGTTGTGGTTAAGTAATGAAAATTTGAACTACAAATGGAGAATGATAACACCCTAAACACTAAAAACTATTTCTGTTCATAGGGTCTTGGTAGGTTCAAGTGAAGGCAGTGTGTTGGCCTGATACTATGGGACCCGATTCACACTAAACTATTTATATAAAAAAATAAAGCTATCTATAATTAAACCCGGGTCCGGATATCGGTTACTGTTCCGAGTACCCGTTCCATATAGATGGAAACCGGAACCGGACCCGATTCACACCAGTTCCTAATTTTCCTATCCGAAGCCTACCCTGAACTAATGTGTATCTATCAGAAATTGGGTAGGTTCCGATAGGATATCTAGGTACCATGTACCGGTGTGCACACCCGTATACAAAGCTGACTGTTTTTAGCCTTTAGATATAACATTAGGTAATCCCGGTCATGAAAAGTCTCAAAAACATAAATATAAATGGGCAAACGCAACTCTTCTAAAATCAATAATTTAAAGAAAATAAATTTAGATTAAATGTAATATAAAACATAGAAAATCTCGTGAAGAAACTCAAGTTTTTCCTTCTATTTTAGTTAGACAATTAAAATGCCAACAACTCTAGCCACCAATTTCTTTCTATCAAGTACCCATAGATGCTATTTTATGCATATAAATATTATATCATGCGGACCTAAAAGCGAACGACATGCATAACACTAGCGTTTCATCTTGTGCTCGTCTGTCTATTTAAGGAATGAATTTTGCAACCCTAAGATTAAATTTCAATTTATGGGACACGAACAAAGGCAATAGAACTGTTGGAACACAGCAGTCGATTACCATTGCCAACTGGTGCATGAAAGTCTGTAATCTTTACAAACAGGAGCAAATTATTAACACTAATGAAAGAACACTGGAAATAGGATAGAGATAGAATGTGACAGACCAACAACAAAAAATCTCAACACAAAATAGAGAATTTACATTAAATACTGAATAATGTCCAGCAAAACAGAAGAAATGGATATGTCTACCTCGAGAACAACGACATGCATTACTTGAAGCAATACTCTCTTAAGAGACACCGTTGTCTATTCACACATGTTGCAAATATACTCTCACACATGAGACTCAAATCTCAATCCTTCAAATCCTTTTCGGGATCCAGGACCCTCAATTTCATCATTGCGGGGCATCAGCTCCCTCGTTGGGGACCTCAACTACTATGCTCGGCACACTTCCTGAATCGGCATGGGTGGAAATAGTCTCGGCGGCTTCAATTGCTTTCTCTGAAGAAACTGGTTCCGTTGAGGTGGATGTTGCCGGGACGGAATCTTCGACCCTGGGTTTGCTGTTGGTTCCTTCTACTCTAGGTTTTTCCGCCGTTTGCTTTTGGTTTGAGCCGTTAGGTTTCAGACTCTGGAATTTTGCCTCGGGCTTTGCAGCAGCTGGTTTCTGAGATGGTAGCTTTGAGAGAGATTTCTGAGAAGCTTTCTTTAAAGCTACTGAGCCACCATTACTGTTTGGTGCGCATCCATTTGAGTTGACAGAGGTTGGGCGAGGAGATGAGACACTGCCTTCTGAAGAATTGTTTGCAACAGAAGTTGATGGTTTATGGCGTCCAAGCTTTGGCGATCTTGCACGTGTTGGTGGGACCTGTTACGGTGCAGCAAAAAAGCAGGTAAGAAATAAGAACATGCAATCTAACAGGCAAATAATGTCCATGCTGCGGTGAACCAGCCAAAATTATTATAGTAACTAATCCATATTAGGCAGCCAAAAAGTACTTCCTGTTGAGTATAACATTCGGTGAGCTCTTGTTTGATGCGATCAAACCCTTATGAACTTTTGATGCGGTTTGATGCAATCAAACCCTTGTGAACTTTTGATGTGTTTGCTATGTGTTGTGCAGGTTATCATACGAGACGTCTCCTCCAAAACTCCACATTTCCATGACAAAAGGGAATACACAATGAGGTTTTCATGCAAAAGGGAATTGCCCCATATATGCCATATGTGCTTGTGTTGGGCACGAACAAAAAATAATTGTGTAACCATTAAAATGGGTTCATCCTATCTAAAAGCTCATTCATTCCTCAATCCCACATGCAATTGAACAAAAGAGACTTGGTACACCCTTCCATGTGTTGCTAAATAAACTTGGTTCTCTCTTGGCGTAAGTCTTCATGCAATGGGGACAAAGGGGTTAGGTTGGCCGAAATACAAAGAGGATGCCATGTACATTCATCCAAAGGATGCAGTGCTACATGCAACATACAAAGGGGGGCAATGCAACTTTTGTTTTGTTTTGTTTTGTTTTTTTGTTTTTGGGTTGGGGGGGGGGGGGGGGGGGGGGGCATGCTACATGCATTCGTTAAAGGAGAAACACACATTGTTTTCTTTTCTTAGCCACGAGTTATCTTGACAAGTCATTCAAACATCTTCTCTTGCCCCAAATGAAAAGCCCCCACATAAAACCTCTGCTTTGTTCTTCATTCTGGCCTTGAGTTTACATGAAGGGAACCCACATGCAAGGTTGGCCGAGACACATGAAGGTTTCTCACATGGGAAGTGTTTCTCAAGCATCCCCACATCTAAGTGCAAAAGGAATTTATTTTTTTCTCCTCACTTTCCTTGCCCCCCACTTCAAAAGCTCCACATGGTTGGTTGGCCATGACTTGTTTTAAAAAGCATTGATTGGCCGAAATACAACGGGTTTTCACACATGGGAGACCATTACATTTCATACATATTATATGTTGCTAAAGAGACTCGTTCAAAGCCATTGCTCTTGGTTGTGACATCAAGGAGGGAGAAACATTCAAGCAAACAAATGTGACTTGGTTTTTTCATTCAAGACGTGAGTTATCATGCAACATCTCAAATTCACACACAAGCATTCAAGAGAATAAGCATTCTAGGATGGAGACATTCAATCCTTTCTTAACTTGGGGCCATGACAATTATGTGTAAAGAAGCAAAATTTAGCTTGCTTGGCCATGGGATTTCAAGTGGAAACATTCAGGAGGATGGGATCATGGGGTTGGTGGCTTGGCCATGACTTTGCAATTATTCATGCAACACTCAGAAAGAATGGGTTGGCCGACCAACGCTAAGAAGTCAAAGCCAAAAGCCATGCTAACACGATTCAACGTCAAAGTTTGAATTCATTCCATTCATTTTACCAGCCAAAGGAAACAAACAAAAAGGAAGATTAAGACAAAGCTTAAGTCACTATTTAAAGGGCTCTTGCAGACGGAAAAATATACACAATATACACTTAAGTAAAGTGAAAAGGAGCAATAAGGAAAAGAGAAGTGAGCCATGAGATAAATCAGAAAGACAAATCCAATCTCGGTCTCAAGCTCAACTACAGCCACTTTGCATTAGCACAATGAGAATCCACTAAGAATTCTAAACTCTTATAATTTTAGCAATTTCTATTTGTGTTGATACTGTAATTATTTGTAAAACAATATTCTGAAAGTGTCGAGTCACGTGTTTTATTCAAGGATTCTTGATTCACAGGATATGAATTAAGGTAAGATAACTAGATTATATTGGATCAATCATTAGCGGTGTGCGAGTTTATATGTGTTGTATGCGGTCGATTGATTGATTTGATTAGTGATCTTGGAGGCAAATCTCTGTGTCAATTTGAGCCTGGCTTTTATTTTTATGATATTTATTTGCATCTGCGATTGTCCCACGCAATTTGATTATATACCTTATTCATCCACTCAAGGGTATCTTGTACGATCCTACAACATGTATCAAAGCATGTTAATGGAGACATACTGCAGTGATGGCATATTCCAATAGTGTTTTTAGGGTCAATATATAGTTAGGTCACCCATATCCAACAGGTTTTATGCTTATTGCAAGGCTAGCATGAGAATATATCTCACATCAGCAAATCATGATGTTTGGGAAATAGTCAAGACTGGCTATAAACTTCTTATTATGCTAATTGAAAACATAGAAATTCATAAACCTTAAGACAAGTGGGAGTTGGGTGACAAGAAACAGTTCACTTGATAAAACTGCCAAAGCTATAAATGCTTTTATGTGTGCGCTTGATAAAACTGAATATAGTCATGTTTCTTATTGTTTGACTACACATGATATATGTCATACTTTTGAGATGATGCATGCGGGTACTTCACAAGTTAAGGAGTCAAGATTAGCCTTTAAGCAATGAGTATGAGAACTTCGTCATGTTGAGAGAAAAATGCATCAAAGAAATGTACACGAGGTTCACACTGATCTACAATTCAAAAGCTTTGGGAAAAGTTTACTCAGGACTGGAGCTATAAGAAAGATTTTTAAGGATCTTGCCAAGAATTTTTGAGGCAAAGGTGACTGCAATTCAAGAATCAAATGAATTGAGCAAACACAGTATGGAGGAGCGCATTGGAAATTTGATGATGTAAGAGATGGAGCTCAAAGCCGGATAAGTACGTGAAGCGTTTGAACCAAAGAAGAGACTGCTTGTATTAAAAAGCTTACACGACAGTGATGAAACTGATTTATGACGAGCTGACCATGGTGAAAAGGGGGCTAAAAAGTGGTACAAAAAACAAAAACAAAATAAGGCATCCTTAAAAATCAATATGGTAAGCAAAAACAATTTAAAGATTCTGATAAATCTAAAATGAAATTACGTGTTTCAGGTGTAAAAAGTTCGGTCACATTAAAAGCTAATTGTCTACTCAATCAAGGTGACAAGGGCAAGAAAAAAATACGAAAAAGCTACATGGGATGATGAGGATGGAACATATGTTTCAGACGTCGAGGAAATTGCAAATTTGTGTTTTATGGCATAAGAGGAAATTGCAAATTTGTGCACGGGTACATGGTACCCAGATACTCGATCGGAACCTACCGGAACGGGTAGGTTCCGGGTAGACACACATTAGTTCCGGGTAGGTTCCATGCAGGAAAATGAGGAACCGGTGTGAATCGGGTCCGGTTCCGGTTCCCATCTATAGGGAACGGGTACCCGGACCCGGAACCGATATTTCAGGGTACATGGAACCGATGTTATTTCCTTTCGAGGTGCTCAATACAGGCACAAACTAAAATCTCTGCTTTTCCTTCAAAAGCAATCGGAAGATAATAATACATACTGAATTTTACCATTAGAGCATGTATACATTAATTCCTATAAATGGACATATAAATATTTTACATCACAAACGCCAGACAGCCGAAGCAACTCAGAACTTCGACTTAAAAAGAATAGAATCAAGAATCATGTATTTGGCGGTTTAGTGGGTAGCTTCTCGGCTGTAGAATTGATTTAAGGTCTTTCCAGGGATACGATGGAATAGTTCACGCGGAAAGATACGGAGGAGGGTCCATGCAAAATCAATCGACTGGAAGTTGTTACATGTATTGTATGCTCCCTACCCGGAACTATAGTCTGGTGCAACTAGATTTTACAGGGTACCCGAAACCAACCCAAAACCATAGGGTCCGGAAAGGTTCCGGGTATAGAGTCCAATGTGGTAGGTTCCGTCCAAATTTTAGGAACCGGTCCCTTACCGGGTAGGGTCTGAGTAACATAAAAACAGGGTACCCGGATCCGCACCCATAGAATCAAGAAATGAGGTAACGACACTTAATAAAGAATTAATTTTGATGTGTCATGAATAAACCAGGATGTTGATATGTTAAACATTAAAATTAAAAAATTAAAATCAAATAAAAGTGAGTTGCTTAAAAATAATAACGAGCTAATAAAACAATTTAAAACGTAACGGTTTTACCTTGTGAAATATGAAAAAGAAATAGATAGTCTGAAAAATAACATAAAAACAATTGAGAAACAGAATTTACTCCTCAAGAAAGATGAAGATAAAAAGAATGAAAGTTTTGTTAGCCGTTGTTCAATATTGGTAAATGAAAACCTTTTTCTAAAATCCAAATTTCTTCATCTTGAAGTGTCTTAAAAAATTTCCATGAGCGATAAATCATTTAAAATGTTTTTAAACAATCAATTGTTTACTAATAATCGCAAATGACTTGGTTTTGGAAAAATGAAACATGATAAAGATAAGCAATAATGGTAGAAATATTTTTACTAAGTATCTAAAATGTGAAAAAATAGGACATACTGTTAATTATTGTTGGCATAGAAACAAGACCAAAAGTATTAAAACAAATTTGGGTTCCTAAAAGTACTATTTCTAACACCAATGGACCTATGCCTACGATAATTAACAATATTTGTAGGTGTGCTGGCAGTCTAAGGAACAACAAAAATGATATTTGTATTCAAGTTGTTCCAGATATATGACAAGTGATAAAATAAAATTAATCAAGTTCTTACTTCTCTCCCTCAATCCCAGTTTTTATTTTCTCGTCTATCAAAGGCCAAGTTCTCACTTCTTCCCCGCATTCTCAGTTTTTAATTTTTCGACTTCTCTTCTCATGCAACCATAGCACCAACAACCTATGGTTCGAAGCCGCCGCTTTCATTTTCGCCTGAGTGAGTGTCTAAGTACACTTCAATTAAATCTATTTTTTCTTTTTGTTTTTTAATTAACTACTGTAAACAGATTCTTGATGGAAGGATGGCTACACTGCAGAACCTTATTTCAGAAATGAAATATAGGCCCAAGTCAAAGAAAGGATTAAAAATCTCAATTTCGCAGCCAACTTCTCGGGAACACCAATTTATTCCAATTCCAGCAGAGCGTAGGCCGAGCACTTAAAAAAGGGTAGTTACTGCTCAAAGTGATAAAAACTCTTGGTTGAGGCCGTCTACCCTCTTGATAACAGCTCGGCCTCCGACCTACTGGATTGGAATGAAGTTGGTGTTCCCGAGAAGTTAGCTGCAAAATTGAGATTTGTAATCCTTTTTTTTACTTGGGCGTATATTTCATTCCTGAAAATAGGGTTCAAACGTGTAGTCATCCTTTCATCAAGAATCTGTTTACAGTAGTTAATTAAAGCAAAAAGAAAAGAAAAAATAGATTTAATTGAAATGTACTTGACACTCACCTGGGCGAAAATGAGAACGACCGCTTCGAACCGTGGGTTGTTGGTGATATGGTGTCTGTTAGGCCTGAAACGATTTCATTCTCTCTGTGCACGTAGCCTTGCTAGAGGCCCCACTGGGAGAATGGTGCGGTGAGCCATGTTTAATGAAGAGAGAAGTTGAGAAAGTAAAAACTGAGAATGCGGAGGATGAAGTGAGAACTTGGTTTTTTTATAGATAAGAAAATAAAAACTAAGATTGAGGAGTGAACTTGATTAATTTTGTTTTATCGCTAGTCGTATGTCTGGAACAACATGAATCCAATTACCATTCTTGTTGTTCCTTAGCCCGCCATCACACCTATATTTGAACACACCTATATTTGAAGAGAAGTGTGACCTAGGTAACCAAACATGTCCACTGGTGTTAGAAATAGTACCTTTAGGAACCCAAATTTGTTTAATGCTTTTGGTTTTATTCATATGCCAACAATAATTAACGGTATGTCCTATTTTTCCATATTTTAGGCACTTATTAAAAATATTTCTACCTTTGTTGCCTATCTTTATCATGTTCCATTTTTCCAAGACCAAGTCCTTTGCGATTATTAGCAAACAATTAATTGTTTAAAATCATTTTAAATGATTTATCGCTCATGGAAAAAAATTTAAGACACTTCAAGAACAAAAAATTTGGATTTTAGAAAAAGATTTTCATTTACCAATATTGAACTGCATACAAAACTATCTTTTTTATCTTCATCTTTCTTGAGGAGTAAATTATGTTTCTCAATTGTTTTTATGTTAGTTTTCAAACTATCCATTTCTTTTTCATAAATTGGACATTTTTCACATGGTAAAACAGTTACTTTTTAATTTGTTTTATTAGCTCATTATTATTAAGCAACTCACTTTTCTATGATTTTATTTTTGTAACTTTTATCGTTTAACACATCAACATCATGATTTAATTCATGACACATCAAAATTAATTCTTTGTAAGTTTCGTTACCTCATCGATTGATTCCTCGTCACTATTATCCTCATGTGCCATAAAACAAAAAATTTGCAATATCGTCAGGGTCTGAAACCTCTATTTCATCCTCATCATCCCATGTAGCAGCAAAAGCTTTTCTTATCTTTTTCTTGCCTTAGTCACCTTGATTGAGTGTACAATTCGCTTTAATGTGACTGGGCTTTTTACACCTGAAACACATAATTTTTTTGTTAGAATTATCAGAATCTTTAAATTGCTTTACTTACCATATTATTCTTTGAGGATGCCTTATTTTGTTTCTGATTTCTGTACCATTTTTTCAGCCCTCTTAGCACCAGCTCATTGTCAGATTCAGATTCATCACTGTCATGTGAGCTTTTAATGCAAGTGACTTCTTTTTTGGTTCAAACACTTCACGTACTTCTCTGGTTTTGAGCTACATCTCATACGTCATCAAATTTCCAATGAGCTCCTCTATAATGTGCTTGCCCAAGTCCTTTGATTCTTGAATGAGTCACATTTGACTCAAAAAAATTCGGCAAAAATCCTTAAAATCTTTTTGATTTGCTCCAGTCCTGAGTAAGCTTTTCCTAAAGCTTTTGAATTGTAGATCAATATGTTGAACCTCGCGTACATTTCTTTGATAATTTCTTCTCTCAACATGACAAAGTTCTCATACTCATTGCTTAGTATGGCTAATTTTGACACCTTAACTTGTGAAGTACTCTCATACGTCACCTCAAGAGTATGTCATATATACTATGCAGTCAAACAATGAGAAACACGATTATATTCAGTTTTATCAAACGCACTTATAAAAGCATTCATAGCTTTGGCATTAAGTGAAAACTGTTTCTTGTCACTCAACTCCCACTTGTCCTTAGGTTTAGAAATTTCTATGTTTTCAATTAGCATAATAGGAAGTTTATAACCAGTCTCGACTATTTCCCAAACTTCATGATCTACTGATATAAGCTATATTCACATCCTAGCCTTTCAATAAGCATAATCAAAGCCGTAGAATATGTGATTGACCCTTAGGAAAAGCACTACTTGAATATGACACTACTTGAATATGACATCATTGCAGTATGTCTGCAATAAGCTGTTCTGATACCACTAATAGGATCATACAAGATAACCTAGAGAGATGAATAGGGCATACAATCAAATTACGTGTGACAACCGCAAATGCAAATAAATAGTATAAAAATAAAGCCATCTACAGAGTGACAGAGATTTACCCAATTTAAGCTTAAAAGCTACGTCTTGTCCCCAAAATCACTAATCAATCGACCGCTTATAACACATGTAAACTCGCACATCATTAATGATTGATGCAACATAATTTAGTAATCTTTGCATTGATTCATACCCCGCGAATCAAGAATCCCTGAATCACAACACATGTAAGTCAACACACTCAGAATATTGTTTTACACATAATTACAATATCAACACAAATAGAAATTGCAAAAACTATGAGTATAGAAATTCCAAGTGTATCCATGTTGTGCTGATACGAAGTGTCTGTAGTTGAGCTTGAGACCGAGATTGGATTTGTCTTTCTAATTTATTTATGTCTCACTTCTCTTTCTTATTGCTCCTTTTCACTCTTCGTGAATAGTGTATTCAATATTTTTCTCCATCTGCAAGAGCCCTTTAACTAGTGACTTAAGATTAGTCTTAATCATCCCTTTTTGTTCCCTTTGGCCGGCAAAATAAATGGAATGAATTCAAACTTTGATGGTGAACATTGTGCTCAAATTGGCTTTTGGCTTTGACTTCTTAGCTTTGGCCGGCCAACCCTTTCTTTAGGAGTGTTGCATGAATGTCATGGCCAAAAGAAATGAGAGTACTCATTGAAAAGTCATGGCCAAGCCATCAATCCAATGACCACATCCTCTTGATTGTTTCCACTTGAAATCCCACGGCCAAGTAAGCTAAATTTTGTTTCTTTACACATAGTTGTCATAGTCCCAATTGAAAAAGAATTGAATGTGTCTCCCTCCTTGAATGCTTGTGTGTGAATGTGAGATGTTGCATGATTACGCACGGCTTAAATAAAGAAACCAAGTTACATTCGTTTGCTTGAATGTCTCACTCGATGTCACGGCCAAGAGCAATGGCATTGAGCAAGTCTCTTTAGCAACACAAATATGAAATGTAATGGTCTACATGTGTGAAAACCTCTTGTATTTCGACGAAGCAATACTCTTTTGAACAAGCCGTGGCCAACCACCTATGTGGAGTTTTCAAGTGTTGACAAGGAAAGGGAGAAGACGAAAAAACAAATTCCTTTTGCACTTAAATGTCACGGCCAATGGATGTCACAAACACAAAAGAAGGATGTGGGTGTAATGAATGCCTGAGAAACACTTCAAACGTGTGAAACCCCACAGCCAACCAAGACACATTGTCGCTTGTATGAATTCTCATGACTATAGAAGAGAAAACAATGTGTGTTTCTCCTTGAATGAATGCACATAACATGGACCCCCTTTGAATGAATTCACAAGACTCTTTGCATATAACATGGACCCCCTTTGTATTTCGGCCAAACAACCCCTTTGTCCACATTGCATGAAGACTTACGGTAAAGAGAGAACCAATTTATTTAGTAACAATGGACAAGGGTATCAAATCTCTTTTGTTCACTTGCATGTGGGAGTGAGGAATGAATAAGCTTTTAAATAAGATGGCCCCCGTTGAATGGTTAAACAATTCTCTTCTGTTCATGTCCAATACAAGCACATATGACATGTGGGTCGATTCCCTTTTGCATAAAACCCCTATTGTGTATTACCTTTTGTCATGAATAACACCCTCATGGAAATGTGAGTTTTAGAGGAGACATATGATAATATGCACAACACAAAGCAAACACATCAAAAAGTTCATAAAGGTTTGTTCGCATTAAACAAAAGCTCATCAAATGTTATACTCAACAATCTCCCCTTTTGATAAGAAGAAATGAAAAAAAAATTGATTGTGCAAGAACGCAAAATATTCACATGCTCCCTCTATAACAAACACACGTGTGCAATCAGAAACAAACATGAAACAAAAGATAATAATATTCCCCTATCATACTCCCCCAGACAACATACTCCAGGAACAACATACTCCACCTACTTGGGTTCACTCGTGAACAAAACTCCCCTCATATAGAAGCATAATCAATATTGAGTAACATTCGATGAACTCTTGTTTCCTTATGAACTTTTTAATATGTTTGCTATGTGTTATGCATGTCATCATATGTCTCCTCAAAAGCACATTGTCATGAGTATGTTGCCCATAACAAAAAAGGAATACACAATGGGGTTTTCATGCAAAAGGAAATTGCCACACATATGCCATATTTGCTTGTGTTGGACATGAACAAAAGTGAATTGTTTAACCAAATGGGGTCATCCTATCCAAAAGCTCATTCTTTCCTCATTCTCATATACAAGTAAACAAAAGAGACACGATACCCCCTTTTATGTGTTTATAAACCCGTAAGACCTTCATTCAATGGGGACAAATGGGTTGTTGGCCGAAATACAAAGGGGCTATGCTACGTGCATTCATTCAAAGGAGTAAAACACATTGTTTTCTCTTCTATGGCTGTGAGAATTCATACAAGCAACAATGTGTCTTGGTTGGCCGTATGGTTTCACACATAAGAAGTGTTTCTCAAAAGGTCACAACGTATATGCGGAATAGACTATTCATTACATACACATCCTTGTTTTGTGTATATCTAAGTGCAAAAGAAATTTGTTTTTTCCTTTCCTTGCCCCCCACACTTGGAAGCTACACATGGTTGGTTGGCCATGACTTGTTCAAAAGAGCATTGCTTGGCCAAAATACAAGGGGTTTTCACGCATGGGGAACCATGACATTTCATACATGTGTTGCTAAAGAGACTTGTTCAAAGCCATTGCTCTTGGCCGTGACATCAAGGAGGGATACACATTCAACAAACAAATGTGACTTGATTTCTTCATTCAAGCCGTGAGCAATCATGCAACATCTCACATTCACACGCAAATATTTAAGGGGACACACATTCAAGGAGAGAGACACATTCAATTCTTTTCTAATTGGGGCCATGACAACTATGTGTAAAGAAACAAAATTTAGCTTGGCTGTGGTATTTCAAGTAGAAACACTCAAGAGGATGTGGCCATGGGATTGATGGACTTTGCAATGAGAACCATCCTTTCTTTTGGCCATGACATTCATGCAACACTCCAGAAGTATGGGTTGGCCGACCAACACTAAGAAACCAAAGCCACAAGCCAATTTGCTTATAAGGTTCACCTTCAAAGTTTGAATTCATTCCATTCATCTTGCCGGCCAAAGGAAACAAGCAAAAAAGAAGATTAAGACTAAGCTTAAGTCTCTATTTAAAGGGCTCTTGCAGATGGAGAATTATACACAATACACAACTCAAGAAGAGTGAAAAGGAGCAATAAGAAAAAGAGAAGGGAGCCAAGAGATGATAAATCCAATCTCAGTCTCAAGCTCAAAGATGGGGCCCATGTAAATTCATGCAAAGGAGGCCATGCTACATGCAAGGGGTCTTGAGAATTCATTCAAAAAGAAACCATGCTACACACAAAGCGGGGACCATGCTACATGCATTCATTCAAAGGAGAAACATGTTGTTTTGTTTTATTAGCCGTGAGTTATCTGATAGGAACTCACGCAATCTGAAATTAACTTGAAGAAACTAGAAATTAGCTACAACTAAAGGGGCAACCACCCTTCCAAGACGTCAATAAGCGAGGACGTTCGCACTCTCTTAAGAAATCTCCCACACAATATCAAAATCCAGCCTCCCTAGGGCCGGCTAGCCCCCTCCCTCTAAATATAAGTTCAGAAAAATAGCTAATTACTCAACTACCCTTATACTAATAAAATAAACTAAAACACTCAAAATGCCCCCTATTGAGTGGGCCGGCCGGATCTATCATTACTCCGCCCCCGAAAATCCACATTGTCCTCAAGGTGGTGCATGAAGTTTCTGGCGGTCCTACTCCAAGTGGGAGTCGCCGTCCACTCCGACCCATTCATCCTCCACGTCATCCTCCGTGTCTTCCCCAGCTATCAGCACTAGCAGCTTGCGCACCCCACAGTGGTGTCCTGGGGTGAACCGCTCATCGCATCTAAAACAGAGGTCTTTCTGCCTCTTCTCCCTCATCTCGACGTCAGTCATCCTCCTGAATTGACCCACTGCTGGCAGTGCGCTGCTCTGCTCCCCCGTCTTCTCAATACTCGCTTGATCCGTTCATATAGCTGTCTTCTGTTCTCCCGTCGCGGTCGGAACACTGCGAGAAACCGGTCCACTCCAACGTCCTCTCGCCTTTCTCTCCTCCAACTGCCAGTCCTCTGCCATCTGATCGTACTTTATGGCCTACATCAGGCTCTGAGGCTTCTGCATGCGAACCGCTGATCAAATCGTGGACTTCAGCCCCTCCATGAAGGTGCTCTACATCATCTTGTCAAACACCCCGTGCACCTATCCTGATAGGGCCTCAAACCTCTCTAAATAATCCCTCACAGTGCCCTCCTGTCGGAGTGAAAGCAGCTGCTCCCTCATGGGATCTCTGAATCTCTCCACCATCTGGTCCCTAATCTCCTCCTATAAGCGAAAAGGATGCCTCGCATCCTTCCACTGAAACCACGTGAGGGCCTCACCTGTTGCCTCCAGCTTCTACTCCTTAGTCATGCGAGAGACTCTAAAAAATCTCTCTGCTCTGTAGATCCACGACACCGGGTCCACCCCATCGAATACAAGCATCTTCAACTTTCGCAATCTGTCCATATTGAATCCATGATCCCCTCGTCCCCCGCTATATCTAAGCTGACGGTAGTGCTATCACCTCTCCTGGTGTCTCATGTACTCTTGGTGGCCCCCGACCGTGATCTCCATAACCCCCTCGGTGTCCTTCACCACGTCCCCCATAGCCACCTCCATCAACACCTCCACCGTAGGCACCTCCTCCCCCATCGTCATAGTATCCACCTCATCCTTCATCCTCGTAGTGAAACACATCGCCGTGTGCATGCCCTGGATAGCCGTTGTACGGCGGGAAGTGCTCCTCATGGTCTGGATGTGTCAAAGAAGCCCGAAAAACAGCGGGCTGAGGTTCGCCGCGTCCATGGATCGTTACGTGATCTGATCTTGTCTTGATCTTGTCGAAGCCGCCATGGATCGTTACGTGCTCTGATACCAATTTGATAGGAACTCACGCAAATCTGAAATTAACTTGAAGAAACTAGAAATTAAAAGGATAATTTGGCTACAATTAAAGGGGCAACCACCCTCCCAAGACGCCAATAAGCGAGGACGTCCGCACTCTCCTAAAAAATCTCCCACACTATCAAAATCGAGCCTCCATAGGGCCGGCTAGCCCCCTCCCTCTAATATAAGTTCAGAAAAATAGCTAATTACTCAACTACCCTTATACTAATAAAATAAACTAAAACACTCAAAATGCCCACTATTGGGTGGGCCGGCCGGATCTATCATTATCATGACAAGCCATTCAAACTTGTTTTCTTTTCTTAGCGGTGAGTTATCATGACAAGTCATTCAAACACCTTGCCTTGTCCCACATGAAAAGGCCCTACATAAAAGCTTTGATTTGTTCTTCATTCTAGCCGTGAGTTTACATGAAGGGAATCCACATGCTAGTTGGCCGAGACAGATGAAGGTTTCACACATTGGAAGTGTTTTTCAAGCATTCATTATCCCCCGCATCCGTGTATTGTGTTTGTGACATCCATTCACCGTGACATCTAAGTGCAAATGGAATTTGTTTTTTCTCCTTCTCCCTTTCCTTGCCCACTACTGTAAGCTTCACATGGTTGGCCACAACTTGTTCAAAAGAGCATTGCTTGACGGAAATACAAGTGGTCTTCACACATGGGGGACCATGGCATTTCATATGTGTGTTGCTAAAGAGAATTGTTCAAAGCCATTGCTATTGGTCGTGACATCAATGGGGGTAACACATTCACACAAACAAATCTGACTGGGTTTCTTCATTCAAGTCATGAGTTATCATGCAACATCTCACATTCACACACAAGCATTCAAGAGGACAAGCATTCAAAGGAATGGGTTGGCCAACCAACACTAATAAGCCAAAGCCACAAGCCAATTTGCTCACAAGGTTCACCTTCAAAGTTTGAATTCATTCCATTTGTCTTGCCGACCAAAGGAAACAAGCAAAAAAAGAAGATTAAGACTAAAAGCTTAAGTCCCTATTTAAAGGGCTCTTGCAGATGGAGAAATATACACAATACACAACTCAAGAAGAGTGAAAAGGAGCAATAAGAAAAAGAGAAAGGAGCCAGGAGATAAATCAGAAAGACAAATACAATCTCAGTCTCAAGCTCAAAGATGGGTCCATGTACATTCATGCAAAGGAGGCCATGCTACATGCAAGAGGTCTTGAGAATTCATTCAAACGGAAACCATGCTACATACAAAGGGGAGGCCATGCTACATTCATTCATTCAAAGGAGAAACACCATGTTTTGTTTTCTTAGTCGTGAGTTTTCATGACAAGCCATTCAAACTTGTTTTCTTTTCTTAGCCGTGAGTTATCATGACAAGTCATTCAAACACATTGCCTTGTCCCACATGAAAAGCCTCTACATAAAAGCTTTGCATTGTTCTTCAATCTAGCTGTGAGTTTACATGAAGGGAACCCACATGCTAGGTTGGCCAAGACAGATGAAGGTTTCACACATTGGAAGTGTTTTTCAAGCATTCATTATCCATGCATCCTTGTATTGTGTTTGTGGCATCCATTGACCGTGACATCTAAGTGCAAAAGAAATTTGTTTTTTTTCTCCTTCTCCCTTTCCTTGCCCACCACTTGAAAGCTTCACATGGTTGGTTGGCCACGACTTGTTCAACAGAACATTGCTTGGCGATATACAAGTGGTCTTCACACATGGGGGACCATGACATTTCATGTGTGTTGCTAAAGTGAATTGTTCAAAGCCATTGCTCTTGACCGTGACATCAATGGGGGTGGTGACACATTCACACAAACAAATCTGACTTGGTTGCTTCATTCAAGCCATGAGTTATCATGCAACATCTCACATTCACACAAGCATTCAAGGACGACACATTCAATTCTTTCTTAATTGGGGCCACGACATTTATGTGTAAAGAAACAAAATTTAGCTTGCTTGGCCGTGAGATTTTTAGTAGAAACACTTAAGAGGATGTGGTCATGGGGTTGGTGGCTTGGCCATAACTTTGCAATGAGAACTCTCCTCCCTTTTGACCATGATATTCATGCAACACTCCAAAAGAATGGGTTGGCCGACCAACACTAAGAAGCCAAAGACAAAAGTCATTGCTCACAAGGTTCACCTTCAAAGTTTGAATTCATTCCATTCATCTTGCCGGCCAAAGAAAACAAACAAAAAAGAAGATTAAGACTAAAAGCTTAAGTCCCTATTTAAAGGGCTCTTGTAGATGGAGAAATGTACACAATACACAACTCAAGAGGAGTGAAAAGGATCAATAAGAAAAAGAGAAGGGAGCCGGGAGATAAATCAGAAAGACAATCCAATCTCGGTCTCAAGCTTAACTAGAGCCATTTCGTCTAAGCACAAGGGTGATACACTAAAAATTTCTAAACTCTTATAGTTTTAGCAATTTCTATTTGTGTTGATACTATAATTATTTGTAAAACAATATTCTGAAGGTATTGAGTCACAGATGCTGTGATTCAGGGATTCTTGATTCAATGAGTGTGAGTTAAGACAAGATTACTATATTAGGTTAGATCCATCTTTAGAGTTGTGTGAATTTACATGTGTTAGGTGTTGTAAGCAGTCGATTGATTGATTTGATTAATGATCTTGGGAGCAGGACGTAGGCTTTTTAAGCTGAACCTGGGTAAATCTCTGTGTCACTCTACACTGTGCCTAGCTTTTATTTTTTGCACTACATATTTGCAACTAGTGTTGTGACATGCAATTTGATTATATACCATATTCACACCCCTTGAGGGTATCTTGTACGATCCTACACTTGCCTGGTAATAAAAAACAAGTTTACATACTAGTTCTTCTATTAGAATCAGGAAATAAAAGAGCTGGAAAAATAATGCCATTAACCTACTCAGAGCACCAGTAATGTGGGAATATTCTACGATTCTGGAGTTTAAGAAGTAATACAGGGCATGGAGTGGGATGCAGCATTATGCCAATGCTTTTCTAGATATGATGAACATTTATACTTGGACGCATTGAAGACACTTCAGGGGACTCAATGGTTATTGATATGAAGAGATATGAAGATTATATTGCCATTCAACATAATGGTAGCACATTCATATCAAAGATGTCTAGGGTTTAAAAAACTTCAAGACTCTTGACTCATGGATTAATGTAGTGTTTTCTTTGCTTTATAGAAACACATATCTAACTAACCATCTATGGACAACAGAACATGGCTGCATCCCCATTTCGTTAGATTCCAAAAACAGCAACAAACTCTTGTTCCTAAACCTACAGCTTTGGGTCCGTGAGAGTTCATGTTATCCATTGGTCATCTCCTCAAAACAAATTGCCAATATCATATCCTTTTTTTGCTGTAACAAAATGCATCATCATCCCCCCATTTATGATTCTGCCACTCATAGTTAGTGTAGTTATCCGCATGCAGAAACACATCCAACCACCTAGACTATTGACTTCCACATTTTATCCTCAGTTAACCCACCTACAAAAATTTTACGAATGCACTCATTCTTATCCTAAATTTCATGATACTGCCACTCATCCATTGCAACATTATTATGAGCTATTCCCATTGCTGCATCCTTCTTATAACCCAAAAAGCATGGCTGGTCATATATATTTGTCTTGACAATTCTAGACACTTGGACAGTGGATATATGTGCCATGTCCAAATAACACTCGTCTTGCAGATGGAAAAGGTGCATAACTCCCAACATTGAAGTCACTTGGTGAGGACATATCTCTAAACATGCTGAGAGCAATACTGAATCTGGAACAGCTCCTGCCAAAGTAGATGCACACAAAATCAACATTTTTCTCCTTCCCGGGGCATTTTATTTTACTCAGAAAATGCATCCTTCGGATAAATGAAACGAAATAAGCATAGATTAATTTTGGACACTAAAGAGACGGTTATGTTTTAAAGAAGTGTATTATCCTCAAGCTGCACAAGTGGAATAAGGCTAATTGTATAATACCAACAGATCTTACAATATAATCAGCACAATGAGCTATCTGAAAAGACACATATGAGAACCAGATTACTGACCTAGCTTTTTTTGGGGGGGGGTGGGCGTGGGTGGGGGCTTGAGACCCCAGAATCGCAATAGATAAGAATTTAAGCAACCAGAAAATGGTATCAAGTTTTCGTCAGTTTTTTAATCCATGTATAAGCTTCTGAACTGAGATGATTTCCAAGTGATACTGTAAAATACAGAATTTCTTGGCTAACAGCTCACACAACCATCTAAAGCTTTGCATGAAAGCCTCTCCGACGCCAATACATTTTGCATTCAATAAGATGAAAAGTTAAGTTTCAATATCTTGGTTCATTCTCTGTCATAGTTCTGTCTAACCTTTCTTTCTACTGAGATATGTAACAATTCAAAATGCCACATAATTATCAACCCTCAAACTGGTTCGTGGTGATAGACATGCCTACAGCAGCGCATATGGAAATTCTAAATTAAGAATCTGACATCTAGTCAAAATATGGGTACATATAACCGACGTAAGAAAAATACATCCCAAGGATCCCCCCACCCATAAACCCCCACGCCGCAAAAACAAAAAACAAAAACAAAACAAAGGCCTATGGTATGCCTGTGCTTAGCCTATTCAACAGTAAGAAATATGCAAGCTAGATATATATTTTTAAACATGAAGGTGGAGAAGCAACTAGCATGCCTAAGCACCTATATAACTGAAAGTTGGATTGTCTGTAATCTTAGTTTATTAAATGACGAGATTCTCCTGAAGCCATAATGCAACAGCAGCAGACTCAAATACAACCAATGCGAATCTGGTAATTTACTAAATTAAAAATGAATGAATGAATGAATAGATAAATAAAATCACTATTAAAATAACAGAAACCGATGGAGCCAGCAGCATCATATGGATATTAAGATGATCATTGATAGCAGCTCTCGATGACTGTGCTATTATTTACAGAATTTTCCAGCCTCGATGGTACAAATGGCAAGCTAAAAGAGAATGCATATGTCTTGCAAATCATCCATGTAATGCATGCAATAAAAAATGAAAATATACACAGGTAACACTACCTTTTTCAATTCAACCTTTGGAGGACCAGGTTCTTGATAGAAACTTGGCAGTGGTGCAGCTTTAAATGTCAAGCTCTTCCTAAACTGTTTTATTTCTGCTTCTTGGTTCTCCTGCATTATATCATTTATTAGATAATTTATTAGATAATTTAGTTAATATGTCCATATGACAAAGCATTCCAGAAGGGTAATCCAAAAAAACTTCAATGAAATGGAGATTTTTCTACCTTAGACTTTGCCTGCATGTTAGTCTTCTCTAATTCCTTTGCGTGGATCTTCTCGTCTAGCTTCAAGAAAAACTGATTAAAAAAAGAACTCTGATTCAGTATTTTATGTCAATTTATGGACACATGGACAATGCATATAAATGGAGGAGAGAAAAATTTGTGACTACCTCCTTCCGTTTCTCAGCACGCTCATCCAGTCTGAAGGAAAACCCAGATCCAGTGCTCTTCTGATGAGACCCATCACGAGGAGTTGTGCTTCTAGATATATCATAACAGAAAAGTGGACTCAGACCAAATTGCAGAACAAAAGAAATGAGGTCAACATCCTACAATATGCAATATGAGCAAGCAAGAAATATTACGAAGCAGTGGAGGTGGCGTCATCGTCAATTTTCGCTGGCACTGTTTTTTTCAAGGGCTTCAATGGCTTCTGGTCGTCATTGTTGGACCTGTTATGACATGTTACTTTTCAAGCTTTATTGAGATAATCTATGCATTTAACCACCAGTTAAGCTAGGTGGTGCGGTCATTTGCATATTTTAGTATCAAACTTGGGTGTGTGCTTCAGAGTTGAAAAAAGAAAGAACAATATAACAATGTGCATATTGGTGTTTTTGTGCAAAGCCACCCCATCAGTCATCACCTGTAACATTAAGTAGTGCGAAATGGAACCATATTAAATATCTATGTATTACTTTGGTGCGTGCTTCAAGTAAGTATATAGAAGTGTGCTTTTAGTCAGCATGCTAGTATGTTCTTTCGTAATGTGTTGGTAGACCTCATTAGGTGCTTATTGGAAGTAGCGTGAAATGAAACCGTATTAAATATCTACGCACTCGCTACTATTGTGTGTGTCCATGGTTGAGGCTTCAAAGAACCGATAAGCATCATAACTAGTAGTATATCATACTTTAGAAGGGAACTCAGTATAAGAAAACCATATTGATCCTGAATAACGAAAACTTACTTAGGTTCAGAAGAAGCACGATGGTCCACCGAGCCAAACTTTACAGGCTATTTCCAGGAAGGAGTTGAACAATGTAAGTATAACATTGACAACAAATCACACATTTTATGGTTAATACGATAATAACACTACGTACAAAAAAGCCTAGTTGCATCAGCAAAATTTACCAACTCACCAATGATTTTCTTGCTGCAGCTATTTGCCTACCACTAGCCACACCTGCATTGACATCCACAAAATAAAAAAACAGTTAGACTAGTAGACTAATCTTTATTAGTAAACAAAATATAAGTAAAGAGGAAAATAGCTGACAATTGGTGAATTCTGAGCCATTAGCAAGATTCTTGGTATGTCCTTTTGTTTGCTTGGTAATTGCTGTGCTCCTCCTCAAAGCATTAGAAAGAGAACTCATAGCATAAATGGAAAGGCTCTGGGAAAGCCCAGCCCTTGGATTTTTTCTTACCCCGCTTTGACCTCCTCCATCCTTTCCTGCCTTCAAAGACCCATTTTTCTACACAACACACGGTACATCTCAGAAAAGCAATCCTCATAATTTGAACTCAGATAAAAGAGAAATAGAACATACCACAAATATACCTTTGGAAAAGTTGAGGCCTTGTTCTCAGGAGCGACATCAGCAATGCCTTCACTCCCAAGTCCAGACGAACTAATACCTTCAGCTGTCAATGGTGTGTTTCCAGGTACACAACTGTTTGGTAGCATTGTGTCAGTCATACTGTCCACAACCTCATTTTCCTTGTTAAGATTCGAATTCAATTCGAATGCCACCGGATCTTCCCCCAAAACCCCATTTCTCATATCTATTTCAACTCCATTGACCACTTCCATCGCCCAATGGAATGAAATCTGAAAAACAATTGGAGCCTGGACACTGCAACACACAAACCGTTCTAAAGATCAGATCTTTCTCCACTTTCCTCTTGGTACACAACCAACACAAGATAAAATCTCAAAAAAAAGATCAAATCACTGGCGTGGAACCCTACTATTCAAATTGCAGAATCATCGAGCAGCTGAAGCTAATTTTACCAAATTAATCAAAGAAACAAATAAGATATCAATAAACAGAGTACTGAACCATAGATCTATTATAATTAATAGAGATCCACAAGCTACAACACTCTTTCTGGGGAAAAAATCTACAGCCAATCTCACACTCCACTGGGAAAAGCCTCAAATAGTCCAGAATCACAATAGAATCTAATAGATCAAGACGAAACTAAATGACCTTATGATACCTATTGATTGGATTCACAAAGCCAACGTCAGAGTTCGAGAACCAATTGCTTCAAATTATAGGCGAATTGAGTACCATCTGCCATGATCCGAGATTATTCAGATAGATCAATGCTTCAGGAATCAGAATCAAGCAATTCGCACAAAACCCTAAGTCCTCTCGTCGAGAATCTCGGATTCTCTCTCACTCGTCACCCTCTTCGACTCAGTCGTATAAAATGGACCAAAAAAGGACAGTGGACGGGCGATTTTTTCAAACTAAATGGATAAACGATTTTTATTTACGGAAACGCCACTGAATATTTCTGACGAAAACACCCCCGAGTTTATTGCCAAGAAATGTTACCATTTAGGGCAATTTCGTCATAAAGGTCGTAACGGTAGGAGGGAAACAGAGTCATGGCCACGTTTGAAGAACGTGGGATGCCGTCTTTCTCTCTGACATGGCGGAATCCTCGCACGGCGTCGCTGGACGTGCTACGGGTCCACCCAACCACGTGAGCTGGCTCGAACGTGGATTGGACGGCTGAGAAAGGAGGTCAGGCGGATCACAACCGTCTGTTGGGTCCCCAAATCATTCCACCGTTCGAATAGCAAACACTGTCTCAGGCGGGTGGTGCGTTGCCATCGTGTTGGGCCCGTTGGCGTCGGGTGTGATCGCATGAGTTGCCGACGCGCGTCAGTGGACCATGGATTTCCAAGAGTAAATTATACTAAAATGCCCTAATTTGAGGATAACTTTCTGTTATGAACGGTGTTATGCGTGACGGATTAAGGAATTAAATTTAGGATGGACAGTGTACAAATTTTTCTGATTGCAAAATTGTGGGGGAAATGAAAAATTACATTGAATCAAGCGCATCCTTAGACAAGATTGTCTTAATACAGATTACAAATTTCGTCCCGACGCACAAAAAAGACCATATTCATCACTATAGCTTGAACTATACTAATAGTTTCGTCATTAATAGTCTTGGCAATTATTTATTGCATGGCATGCATTAGATTCTAGACAATTGCAGCAATTTTAACATACACCGATGAAATTAAAACCAATGGATCTGTAAGTTGTAGCAATGAAAACAAAAGCACGCACATACTTAACAAAATTAAAAGAGAAACAGACGAATTTAATCAAACAAAACCTAACCCTAACAAAATTAATCGAAATACATACCAAAAAGAACCTGTAACGCACTGATTTGAAGATGCGCCTCCTCTGGCGCTCGACCTCGTCCAATTTACCGGACGATAACTCCATAAAATCACAAGGAAAGAAGAATTAGAATAAAAAATCCAGCTCACCAAATTCCCCCAAATCGCCAAATTCTCCCAAATCAAAGAATCAAAACACAAATTCATTCACCAAATCTCCCCAAATAAGATCAAAAAATCTCGAGAAGAATAAGAATCGTGCAAAAACCATACCCGTACTGTCGATAACTCGCCTCAGAATTCGGAACCATGGATCACCAAATTTCCCCAAATCAGATGAAAAATCTCAAGAAGAAAAAAAGATAAGAATATGGCAAAACCCCTAACCTAGGGCTCGACATGAATCTTCCCAGCGCGGCGATCCGTCCATTCAGCCTCTGCAGGTTCCGGATCGTCATTGCCTCCGTCATGTTGGTAAGGGCAGCGATCTTGTCGGGGTTGGCCTCAATCCCTTGCTTGGTGATCATGAATACAAGGAACTTCCCCGGCTCGACGCCAAATATGCACTTGGCAGGGTTGAGCCGCAAGTTGTAGCACCGCACCTTTTCGAATGTCTCCTCCAGGTCGGGGAGGTGATCTTCGGCCCTCTTCGATTTCACCAACATGTCGTCAATGTAGACCTCCAGAATCATACCGACCTGGGGATGGAAGATTTTGTCGACCATCCATTGGTAGGTCGCTCCTGCGTTCTTAAGTCCGAATGGCATTTTGGTGTAGCAGAATGTGACCCAGGTTGTGATGACCGCCGTCTTCTCCTCGTCATGGGTCAGCATCTGTATTTGGTTGTAGCCTAAAAAGGCATCCATAAAAGGTATAAGTTCATACCCTGAGGCATTGTCCATCAGGTGGTCGATCCTTGTCAGCGGGAAGCTATCTTTGGGCAGACTTTGTTGAGGTCGGTGAAGTCCACACACATTCGCCATTTGCCACTGGGCTTCTTCACCATCACCACATTGGCAAGCCAGTCAGGATAGCTCGCCTCTCTAATGAATCCGGCTTCGAGGAGTCACTCCACCTCTTCGCCCGTTGCCCGCACTTTCTCTCCCCCAGCGCCCCGCTTCTTCTGGCGCACAGGGCGAGCTTCAGGGTCGACGTGCAGCTCATGGGCGATCATTGCCTTATCAACGACAGGCATGTCTGAGTGCGACCACGCGAAGATATCATCGTTTTCCTTGAGGAGGTCGATCAGCCCTGCCTTCAGCTCTGCGGTCAATTTCGTGTCAATCGACACAGTCTTGTCCGCTTCCTCTGTCATTAGCACCTCATTTATGCCCTCCACCAGAGTTGGTCATTGATGAGCGAAGTCCTCTCGACCGTTAAGGAGTTCGATCGATAGTGCTTGCTCGGACTGATTGTGCTTGGTGGAGCCGACGTAGCAGCTTCGCGAGCGCCTCTGGCTTCCTCGCACTTGTCCAATATACGGAGTCTAGAACTTTATCATTTGGTGCAGCAACGAGGGAAGAGCTTCGACGGTGGTCATGTAAGGACGCCATATGATGCCGTTGTACGCTGAGGAGACGTTGACGACGACGAACTGCGTCATTCGCGTGACAATCCTCGGCCTCTCCCCTAGGGTGACGGGAAGATCGATCATTCCGACAATGGGCACCGAGTGGCCAGTGAAGCCGACAATCAGGCCTAAGCATGGTTTCAAGTCCGCCTCGCTCAATCCCATTTTCTGGATCGTCGACAAAAACAGTATATCGCACGAGCGGTTGATGTCGACCAAGAGTCTGCTCATAATTACCGGCCCGATGAGTGCTTCGATGACGATGTCATCATCATGTGGCAGCTCGATCCCCTCCAGGCCGTCGTCGAAGAAGGAGATGGGGGTGGAGCTACCCTTCTTCGCGTCGCCCCTTCGCCAACGCCTGCCATCATGACTTGTTGCACATAACTCTTTCGTTGCAACGCACAGGTTCCGCCCGAGGCCGGCTTGCCGCATATCACATCTATGCGCATGACCGGACCGGTGATAGGATTGGCAGATTGTTCAGCGTTCTGGGCCTGGGCCGGCTGGGGAGGTTCTACAGGAGTTCGCCTTTCTCTCCTTTGGCCTTCTTGATCAACAAACCTCTGAAGGTGGCTGCCCTGGATCAGTCGTTCTATGTCCTTCTTCAGAACAAAGCATTCGTCGGTGTCGTGGCCGTGGTCGCAGTGGAATCGACAGTATTTCTGCGCATTGCGGAGGTTCGGCATTGTCTTCATCTCCGGGGCAGGTCTCTGAGAAGTCCGCCCGTCTTGGCTGCTGCCATCACTTCGACTAACGGGGCATTGAGCCTTGTATAATGCGCCTCCTCCAGCGTTCTTTCAGGTCCGTTCCTCGGAGCGGGGTTCCTAGGAGCGAGGAACCCCCTCGAAGGTCCGGGGTAATCCTGCCCTCGGGGGCCTCCCTGGTCGCACCCTCGGGTGCGACCTTGATCTCGCCCTCGGGGGCGATCATCCTGCCTTGGCCTAGGTAGAGGCCAAGGTTCAGCTCTGTGACGCTCGGTCAGGGTAACTACTTTCTTCGCCACCAACGACTCCTCACTGAGCATGAACTTGTCCGCTCTGGGAAAGAGAGCGTCAAGGTCCATTAGCGGGTCATGGAGCAGAGATTTGTGTAGACCGTGGTTAGTGAGCCCCTTCTTGAAGGCTGCCATAGTGATATCATCTACGCAGCTTGTCACGCTAAGGTGCTCTTCATTGAAGCACCGTTGGAACCTCCGGAGGGTCTCCCCTTCCTCCTGGACCACCGTGAATTGATAGTCAGAGGCCTTCTTCCTCTTTCGCCCTGCTCGAAATTGTAGACAAAACTTGTCACGATCGCCAGGCGAAAACCTACACCTAGCTGATCATCAACGGTGCCAAAACCTACACCCAGCTGATGATGTGTAGAGGATATTGATGCACCCAAAACCTACACCTAGGTTCCACCTAGCGGTGTCACGATCGCCAGGCGTGGTATGGCCCCTGGACTTCAATTCCGGGCTCAATCCGCAAGCGGACGGTGTCAAGTTATAGTATAAATGATATCAAATCCCGCAGGGACGGTGGTAGTGTCAATGGTTTCTCAGTTTATTTCTAAGTCCTGAAGTAAGATAGCTATCGGGGTAAAAAATTTGGTTGGGGTGTTGTTGTTGTAATACTAATAAAAGGGACTACATTAGGGATCACCACTAGGATCGTTGGGGGTCGACGTTGGGATAGGATCCTTGCATTGCATTAGGGCTAGGGAATTAATCCCCCAATTTGTACCACTCTCGTGGGTTAGAATTGCGGGGTATTTCGGTGGCTCTTGTTGACGCAATGGCGGTAGCCGTCAATGTAGCGGTATAGTTCGTCGATGGATCCCCTCAAGACGCGAGCCAGACATGGTCACGAGCCTTGGTTGGATCCACCGGTTTCCCTACTCGAATCCCTACATACCCCTTAAGCACATCAATTCCACAGACCGTGGGCATGATCTCAGTACGGGTTATCTATGGATTCGGTAGGATCTACCGAAATACTTCTCTAAGTCCCCAATTCAATGTAGGAATCCAGATCTACATTTTCCCCTAGGATCCTAGGGCTAATCCATCGGCCCTAGAATGATCTACTCACACATGGCGATGGCGACAGATAAAAAATCAATTTTTAGATACGAAGACATCATCGCAGATTAATAAAATGGTGTAAAAACTTACAGCGAGGGATGAAGAGAATAGACGAATAATAGATCCAGAAAAACCCAGATTCCAATACGCAAGCGCAGATGAGAACCAAAATATTAATCTCTCGATTTTTAATCTAAAAGTATCAGAAGTTTTTGATCCAAAATAAATTAACACAAAAATCGCCCGAGCTCCTGTCAAAAAATTATTCAAAAACTCTCATGAAAATCGCCTCTTTTAGTCGCTCAGCTTCCTGAGCTTTCAGTGCAAAAATCACGCGCATCACGGCTTCAGAAAACTTTCCAAAAATAGCCCTGGAATTGCCGACCGAGTATGTGACTCGGTCGAGCAATGCGTTGCTTGTTTGGTCGCTCGGACCGAGAAGATAAGCTGCTCGACCGAGCACTACAGGAAATAAGGAGGATTCAAAATTGCCGCTCTGCCTACCCGGACCGAGTCAGCTCTGCTCGGTTCGAATAGGGGTCTACTCGGTCATCCGCTCGGGCCGTGTCGCAGGGCTGCCTCACCTGTGGAAATTGAGGCTGCTCGACCGAGCAGATGAACTGCTCGGTCCGAGCCAGCCCATATCAGCTCGTTTTCTCTGATTGAAGTTGCTCGGTCGAGCAACTGAACTGCTCGGACCGAGCATTTCCTGGGAAACTATCTCTAGGAGCTGCTGGGTGTCTCTCTCGCCTCTGCTCTCTCTCTCTCTTCTCCTCCAATGGCTCCGAAAGTGTGGCGAACTCCTCTAGAGCCTCGCCAATGAGCTCACGAGCATGTCGGATGTGTCCATACCCAAGTGGGGTCCCAAATTGCTCCAAAATTCCTTAAAACTCATAAAACACTACGAAACTCGAATATATCGTCAGAAATGCAATATCGTAGTAAAATGTAAGATTTGGATGCGAAAATGGTAGGAGATGCAATGAAATGATGATATGAAAATAGTAGAAAATATGGTCACATCAAAATCCCCCAAGCTTACCTCTTACTCGTCCTCGAGGAAGACGAATAATCAGTATGCCGGGAGGAAAACAAAAAGAAAATAAGAAAATGAAAATAGAAAAAAAGGAAAAGCAAAAAGAGAAGTGAGAGGAGAGTGCTAAGAATGATCTGTCAGATCTCAGGCCTAGATAGTATATCACGTGCTCTGAATGATAAACATATATACATGCTATTGGCAATTTCTAGATTTACAAATCATATGACTAGCATGCAGTGCAGGCAAAGAATAGGGATCTACTGAAATAACGCCATCAAATCATATCAATCTCATGCAATCCCTAGAGTCTAGTATAAAGAAGTTGGCAACGCCCTTTTCAGTCACAGATACACAAGGAGCAAAAAGGAATTACACAACATACAATAGAGAATAGAAAAAATCATGTCATTCAGATATTCATTTCAATTCATGAAAAATCTCCAAAAACTAAAACAATTCGTAAAGTTTGTGTGTTATTAAATCTCCCCGTTATGCACCGTCTCCACTCTAATGTCATGCTCACTCATGTGATCAGTTGGTTTACCCCCCCAAAAAAAGCTTAGCTTGAGGCGTCGCATCAAGGAAAATGATATGAAATTTTTCTTTTTCTTCCCAGAATAAATGATAGCTTCTAATGAAATGATATAAAACAGTATTTATTCATTTCCTTTCTTTTTCTTTTCTTTTTCACATATGAAAATATACACATTTTTTTCTTTTTTTCTTTTTTTCATTTAGAAGCTATACTTTTTCTTTTTGGGTTTGGAAAGTGGAATGTGGTGACGATAGTTGTGGGGTGTAACCAACTGATATGTAGAGATATAAATAGATAAGTGGAGAAGGAAAAATAGTAGGACTCTCGGTTCACTCATAAGAGGGTGCACAACGGTTCGATAAAATAAAACCCTAACTAAACTCATAGATAGCATGGATATTTTCATTTCTCTAAATGAATACTGAAAAAGGCATGCAGTAAATAGTACCATAGCATCAGGCATGCAATTAGAAGTGAATAAGATAAAAAACAAATACTCCAAGTGTTCTAGTGATGCGTGAACCTAGGTGCATTTCCAACATAGATCATACTAGATACTAATTCATGCATTCGATTTTCAATTCATTTTAGGCATTAAATTAGATAGATCAGCAAAAGAAATGCATGTATATAGATAGTAAAACTGAAATTTACCCTAATATGATGTCATCGAAAATGAGCATCGTAAAAACAAATAAGGCCACGGGAGATATCATCATGCGGACCATCCCTAGCAAATAAAGAAAGAAAGGCGGAGAAAAGAGGAAAATAAAGAAAAAGAGATGCATGCATGGTGAACATAGAAAATATGATGCAAAATGAGAAAAAAGAAAACGACGTGAAAAAACGGTGGAAAAATGAAATAAAGACTGAAATAGGGAACGAAAACGTAAAAGAAAAAAAATCAAAAATAAAGCGGTAGCGCTCATCCCCCAAGCTAAACCTAGCAGTGTCCTCACTGCTAAGAAAACACTCGTGAGCGGGAGATGATGCTAAAGGGGTGGGGTGGGTGGTGGAATAAAATAAAAAATGTGCAACAAAAAAAAGGAAATAAAAATAGAAACATGACATGATCAAATGTGGTATGTGATATGATGAATGGGTGGCTCCTCCCCCAAGCTAGCTAAGTGTAAGGCCCCCGAACAGACAGATGTGCACAAAATAAAATAGGGGAGGCAAAAGCGGGTAAGGACGACATCAAGCAGAGGCACCACCCTCTGGGGGTGGTGATGGGTCCCTCTGCTATGGACCAAGAGCGGTGGGTGGAAGATCTGGCTGGAAGTCATGAGGAGGGCTGGTGGTGAGATCAGTGGTGGCAGTGGAGGGCTCAGAAGAATATAACACCAGGGCAGACAGGGGATCTAATGTGACAGCCGACTCAGAAGTGGTAGAAACGGGCTCTGCAGAAGCCTGAGAAAGTGAAGCACGGAGTGGTGCAGAGGGGATCACAGTGTCTGGCCTGGGAGGCGGAGCGTGTGCAAGGATAACAGGAGGTGGGCCACGGTACCGAAGCAGATCTATAGTAGAAGTCAGGTCCGACTCGACTCTAGATCGGTGTGTCGCCGTAGAGCGTACAAAGTCCTTGAATTCCCGTCATAAGCGGGAAGTCGACTCCTCTAACGCAATCAGGCGAGCGTCTGAAGTACGCGAGTCAGTCGAAGGGCGAGGAAGGAGTCTGTGAGTCACCACTCTAGTGAATCGGTCACGTGCAGCTGAGACACGGTGCCGAGCGTGGAAGGTAGGAGAGGGTGAGCTCGATGGTAAATCAACGGTGGTGGAAGAAAGAGCTGTCGTCGACAAAGAGGTGTGGACAGACATCGAGACAGACTCCGTGAAAATGTCCACGGGTAAGGAGGAAGTGGTGCCAGAAAGTGGAATATATGGAGGAACTGATGCTATAAGGTCTGAAAGAGGTGGGAGGGTGGGTGCTGGGTCGTGCACGGGAGAATCAAGATCTATGGGGTCGTCAGCAAAAGGTAAATCGGTGCCCTCCGACACCGATACATCGGTCAAAGAAATCTGAGTCTCGGGGCAAGAGGTGTGGACAGTCCCCGAAGACTCGGCGACGGTAGATACGGTGGATACGACGGCGGTGGGAGAAACGGCTGCAGAGGATGATGGGTGGGTAGGTGGGGCTGGGAGGCCAGCAACTAAAGCAGCAATGTCAAGTAACTCAAACATCGAGGAGTGTAGGACCGGGTCATCGGCAGGTGCCTCGACCGGTGCTCCGGGGGCCTCGAGTAGGTGTATGGGAGGGAGTTGGAATACCTGAGGAATAATCCAGTCAAGCTGGACAGTAGGGATGCGCGTCAGGTGAGGGTTGGGAAGAACCATGTGGGGGATATGGTGGGTGCCTATGAGATATAACCAGTGACGATCCTTGTGTGGTCGAATAATATGCATATCCTCGAGCACACCGATGGTCAAGCGTGTTGGGCCAACGGGGCGGTGAAGGTCATCTGGGACGTGAATACCAAGCATCCTAGCAAAAATGGTGAAGAAACCACCGTAGCATATGTCGGTGGCGTGGTAGCGGATGGCTGTCTGGTAAAGGCGGTGACACAACCAGTGGGCTGCGTCAAAGAGCACGAAGGGTCGTAAGGAGCCGTCAGGGTGAAATCGAAGAGGTCAGTCATATCCATAAAATGGGTAAGCTCAGGGAGGGGCATGGTCCCGACCTCAAGACTGCAAAAAAGGGTGGAAGCTAAGTGCCTCTGAGCATAACAAAGGCATGGGTGCACGATGCATGATGCCTTCGCCCGACAAGGGCGATACTGCGGAAGGCCAGAAATACGCTCCCAAAACTCTCGAGCATCAAAAGAGTCAACATCAAAGAGCGGGGGAAAAGCTGCTCTGGGCTCGGGTACGGCAGGGAAGTGGAAGTACTCCCGGATCATGGCAAATGTGATAGTGCAGTTGTGGTCCAGGAGGCGGAAGGTGATGCCGTCACCTGCTGGGGTGAGAGCAAGGGAGCTGAGATCCTCGAGTGCTATGTGGGTGAAGGTGCGAGCGTGTACACCGAGGAAACGGTTGAAACCGATAGCTCGGTACAAGTGGTGAACTCCCTATAGGAGTCCTAGGGATCTAAGTTCGGGCACATCGATGAATACTGTAGGTACGAGACGGCGCTGAGCGAGCCTGAAAAAGCACTCCTGGTGTGCGGTGTCTTGGAACGTGATACCATATGTCGGGAGACGTGCGGGTATGTCATCCCTGGTGGGTGCGGGGTGTGGGGGTGATGAGGTAGAGACGGTGGAGGCAGCGGTGGTGGGGATAACAGCGGACGTGACAGGTGTGGTGGTGGTGGGGATGGTGGTGGTCGGAGCTATGGTAGACGGTGTGGTGGTAGTGGAGGTAGTGGTGGATATGGTGGTGTGGCGGGCACGACACTGGGGTCGGGAAGAGGAGACGCCAGACGACGGCATCTTCCCGCAAACGGGGGGTGTGGTGGATCTGCGTGTGCGAACCATCGTGTGTACTGTATATGAGATATGGTATGAAAATAGATAGGGGAACGAGTGTACCGTATATGCAAGGGATGCGAACGATGCGAGTGCCCAAAAGATCCCCCAAGCTAGTTCCCACAGCTGCTACTGACGTAATCAGAGAGTACCTGCAATTGGAAACGATCAAAACGTCAGATAATCGAGTAAAATGAGGGATACGTAGAGTTTAGGTGACTCGACCGAGCAGTGATACTGCTCGGTCCGAGTCGTGCTACTCGGTGGGAACTGACCGAGCAGTCTCACTACTTGGTCAGTACCCTAGGGCACTGCGACCGGAATTGGGGGGGCCTTGGGTGATCGCCAATAGAGAGAGGGGTAGGCAGTGGGCAGCGTTTAAAAGGCAGTGGGGGTGGGGTATTGGGGAGAGGGGGTCGGCGGTGGTGGCGCCTAAAGTGGGCGAATGAGGGGAAAAGAGAGGGGAGGGGTGGAGAGATAGAGAGATAGAAAGGGAGAGAGAGGGGGGTGGCTGACCAGAGAATGGCGGCACAGTCGGCGGTGCCGGTGGCGGTGCGGGAGGAGGAAGACGGCGCGGGGACGGGGGTTTGAACGAGTGGGAGGGGAAAGGGAGCTTGGGGGGGGATAAGAGATAAAAAAATTTAGGTTAAATTTTTTTAACTGCGGTAACTTATAGTCGGGTCTTGATTCGAAACCCGACCCGACTCGGTCCGAGCATTAAGGCTGCTCGACCGAGTCAAAACAAAATTTTGATGCAAAATACTCCCTTGTCTGCTTGACCGAGCAGTGTGGTGCTCGGTCCGAGTCGATTCCTACTCGGGCCGAGCCAATAATATTTTGGTCGGGTTGGCAGAGTGACGTTTTCTCCCCTACTTCAAAAGCCTGTAGTACTCGACCGAGTACTGAGTTGCTCGGACCGAGTCTGTTTCTACTCAGACCGAGCAGGATGCTGCTTGGGCCGTGCAGAAATGGTAAAACCTCCTTCCTTTTTCCGTGTCTGCACTGCTCGACCGAGCAGTGAAGCTGCTCGGTCGAGTCTCCTGTGTCTCCTATATCCTCTTATTTTTCTTTGGTTTTCTCCCCAAATCTTCGAATCTGTTGCTCTCCTCCGGCTTCCATGCATTTATAATGTCGATACGCATACCCCCACTTGTCCATCCTACACAAAAGACGAACTCATCAAATTTTTGTGATTTTTATAGTTTTGTCTAAAAACACGAGAGAAAAATAAAAAATAAGAAACTGAGAAAAAAATCCAAAATTTAAGAAATTGGGTCGCCTCCCAATAAGCGCTCGTTTTCAGTCATGAGCTCGACTCCCTCTAATATATCAATTCTCATTTAGTGCGCATGGTGGTCGCGCGTCAAACTTCGTAATGGTGCAATCCGGCGGCATTTGATTTCCGCCTACTTCAACATTCTCCTCCACGTAACATATGGTCTCCGGTCCTTTGTGATTAGGGGAATGACGTTGAAATTCCTCATCCAATACTTGGATGTATACGGCGACCACTTTGTTGTAGGTTGGGTCGTCGTCATTGTCGATACTTGTCTTCATTGGGTCCTTCATAACCCCCTCGGAAGTGAAATCTTCAATGGCTTCCTCTTCAAGAAGCTCCAGATAGCAGGCCCCTTCTTTATGGGCTCGCTCTCTCATCGGCTTTTGTAGCCGGAACTCAGCTTCAATATCCCCCACATTGAGAGAGAGGGTCCCTTCTCGGACATCTATCAGAACACCAGCCGTCGCCATGAAGGGGCGGCCGAGTATAAGTTGGGAGCTCCCTCCCTCAGGCATATCCATGATGATGAAGTCGACTGGGACACATAGTCCTGTGGGTATTTGGAGGATGATGTCCCTTGCTATTCCCACCGGGTAGGTGATGGAATGATCGACGAGCTGGATGGACATGCTCGTCGGTTCTAACTCACTTCCCATCTGAAGTCTCTTGAAAATGGAGCGGGGGCATCAAACTGATGCTAGCCCCCAAGTCAATCAACGCCCTGCTGATAGGCATCCCTCTAATGGAGCACGACACGGTAAAGCTCCCTGGATCCGGCAGCTTCCAGGGAAGATGATTTTTGATAACGGAGGCGGAATCCTCCAATAGCTTGATTTCTTCGGGCTTCCTCTTTCCCGTGATGAGATCCTTCAGAAATTTTGCGTAGATTGGGATCTCTGTGATGGCGTCCATGAACGGGATGTTCAGCTGGATTCCCTTTAATAAATCCATGAACTTGGAGTACTTCTTTCCTATTTTGGCTAAGGCTAGCCTCTATGGGTATGGAGGAGGATGTCGGAAAACTTTACTCTTGGATGCATCAACCGGAGGTGGTGTCATAGTAGGCGTGACGAGAGGGGCATCCGCTTTCTCCTCAATAATGATAGGCCCTTCAATGGCCTCAACTCTATCGCCTCATCGACAGCTTCTTCAACAGTGACTTTCTCCTTGGTTAGCACCGGGACCATGACGGGGTCAGTCACCCATCCTCCACGTGTGGTCACTGAAATCACGACGTTGGCTTGGGCTATCGGGTTCGTCTTCGGCTATGAGGGCAATCTCCCCTGATTCTTCAATAGCTGCGACATTTGACCCCTCAGTTAGTTAAGTGAAGAATTGATACTTTTGAACTGGTTCGAGGTATCCTGGTTAAAGCGGATCTGACCACTCATGAAAATCTCCAGTGTGGCTTCAAGATTGGACTTGGGTGGATTCGGCGCATAATTCTGCTGAGGAGGCCGGTTGAACTGATATCCCGACAGTCTGTAAGGCCCAGATGGCCTAAATCTGCCTTGCTGCTGGTTCTGATGCTAAAGAGGGGGTGGAGGTCTCTGAAATTGCGGAGGTTGCAGCCCTCCACTTGGGTTCCATAAGAAAACCCCGGGTGATTCCTGGCAGCTGGATGCTGCCACTGATTTCGTCCCTCTCCTTGGACGTATTGTACGGTCTCCGATATCTCAGTACCATCATAGTGTGCCTTACTAGGGATATACCCCTGATCGGCATACTCTTTTGTAGGATGGTACGACGTGCTAGGTGAAGCAGGGATGGAGTCCAGACACTGCTCAATGCGGGCCACTTGTTTGCACAAGGTCTCGATGTGAGAATCCATGTGGCTAGCGACCTTGACCTCAGGAGTCTGGGTCAAAACAGTCTGTTCATCATTCCATTGTTGGGTGTTGGCCTCCATGTGCTCCAACAAATCTATAGCCTCCTCGGGAGACTTATCAAGTAGGGTGCCCTGTGTCGCAGCATCAATGATCATCTTGGTGCTAGGCTGGAGCCGGTTGTAGAAGCTCTGCACCAAATCCCATGACTGGATCCCATGGTGAGAACACTGATGTTGGAGGTCCTTGAACCTCTCCCATGCCTCGTAAAGTGACTCCTGTGGGAGTTGCTTGAAGTTAGAAATTGCTCTACGGATCCGAACTGTCTTCGATGGTGGATAAAACTTATCCACGAATGCAAGTGCAATCTTCTCCCAGGTGGTGAAATGATTGGGAGGGTGGGCCCGAAGCCAATATGAGGCTTTATCCCTTAAAGTGAACGGGAATAGCCACATCTTCACAGCATCGTCATTAACGTCCTTTGCCTTGAACGTATCACACTTTGCCAAGAAGGTGTCAATGTGATGGTTGGGATTTTCATGCAGATGCACATGGAAGGGATCCTTTTGCATCAGATTTATTAACCCCGTCTTGAGCTCGAAGCTCGCTGCCGCAAGTTGCGGTCTAAGAATAGAGGAGTTGTTCCCAAACGTTGGTTTCATATGGTCCCTGATGGACCCGGTGCGAGGAGGAGGATGATGATTGTTTTTTGCCATCTGAGCTGAGGGTGATGAACTTCTACTTGAGGCTCTTAAAGCCCTCGATGTCTTCTCGATCTCGGGATCGAATAATAATTCTCTGGTGGATCCCTTGTAGCGAGTGTTCATGCACCAACAAAACTCAAATAGATACCGTCAGTAGCACCGAAATAAATAAAAAGAATAAAAATGATGGAAAGGTGAGAAATGATTAGAATACTGGCAAACTTCACAAAATAAAAACAAACTGAGATAGAACGCTATTTTCGTCTCTGGCAATGGCGCTAAAAACTTGCGCACCTAAAACCTACACCTAGGATCCACCTGGCGGTGTCACGATCGCCAGGCATGGTATGGCCCCTAGGCTTCAATTCCAGGCTCAATCTGCAAGCGAACGGTGTCGAGTTATAGTATAAATGATATCGAACACACAGGGACGGTGATAGTGTCAATAGACTCTCAGTTTGTTTCTAAGTCCTGAAGTAAGATAGCTATCGGGATAAAAGATTTGGTTGGGGTGTTGTTGTTGTAATACTAATAAAAGGGACTAGGGCGTTAGGGATCACCACTAGGATCATTGGGGGTCGACGTTGGGATAGGATCCTTGCATTGCATTAGGGCTAGGAAATTAATCCCCCAATTCGTACCACTCTCGTGGGTTAGAATTGCGGGGTATTTCGGTGGCTCTTGTTAACTCAATGGCGGTAGCCGTCAATGTAGCGGTATAGTTCGTCGATGGATCCCCTCAAGACGCGAGCCAGACATGGTCACGAGCCTTGGTTGGATCCATCGGTTTCCCTACTCGAATCCCTACATACCCCTTAAGCACATCAATTCCACAGACCGTGGGCATGATCTCAGTACGGGTTATCTATGGATTCGGTAGGATCTACCGAAATACTTTCCTAAGTCCCCAATTCAATGTAGGAATCCAGATCTACATTTTCCCCTAGGATCCTAGGGCTAACCCATCGGCCCTAGAATGATCTACTCACACATGGCGATGGCGACAGATAAAAAAGCAATTTTTAGATACGAAGACATCATCGCAGATTAATAAAATGGAGATAAAAACTTACAGCGATGGATGAAGAGAATAGACGAATAATAGATCCAGAAAAACCCAATTCCAATACGCAAGCACAGATGAGAAACAAAATATTAATCTCCATTAATCTCTCGATTTTTAATCTAAAAGTATCAGAAGTTTTTGATCCAAAATAAATTAACACAAAAATCGCCTGAGCTCCTGTCAAAAAACTATTCAAAACTCTCATGAAAATCGCCTCCTTTAGTCGCTCAGCTCCCTGAGCTTTCAGTGCAAAAATCGTGCGCATCGCGGCTTCAGAAAACTTTCCAAAAATAGCCCTGTAATTGCCGACCGAGTAGGTGACTCGGTCGAGCAATGCGCTGCTTGTTCGGTCGCTCAAATCGAGTAGATGACTGCTCGACCGAGCACAACAGGAAATATAGAGGATTCAAAATTGCCGCTCTGCCTACCCAGACCGAGTCAGCTCTGCTCGGTCTGAGTAGGGGTCGACTCGATCAACTGTTCGGGCCGTGTCGCAGGACTGCCTAAGCAGTGGAAAGTGAGGCTGATCGACCGAGCAGATGAACTGCTCGGTCCGAGCCAGCCCGTATCAGCTCGTCTTCTCTGATTGAAGCTGCTCGGTCGAGCAACTAAACTGCTCGAACCGAGCATTTCCTGGGAAGCTATCTCCTGGAGCTGCTGGGTGTCTCTCTCTCCTCTGCTCTCTCTCTCTCTTCTCCTCCAATGGCTCTGTTAGTGTGGTAAACTCCCCCAGAGCCTCGCCAATGAGATCACGAGTATGTTGGATGTGTACATACCCAAGTGGGGTCCTAAATTGCTCCAAAATCCCTAAAAACTCATAAAACACTACGAAACTCGAATATATCGTCAGAAATGCAATATCGTAGTAAAATGTGGGATTTGGATGCGAAAATGGTATGAAATACAATGAAATTATGATATGAAAATAGTAGAAAATATGGACACATCAGATATTCGGCCTTGAATATCATAGATGTGATAGGGTTTCTTACAGATTAGCCAACCCCTTTGTCGTGGGAGGTGAGGGTGTATTTATAGGCTGTTGGAGTCGGTTGCTTTAGCTGAGCTGGCGGTGTCAGAATATCGAAGGTTCGACCGAGGATGTTAGAGTCAAACGTGTCAGGCGTGCTTTTGTCAGACTATCAGGGCCAAAAGTGTCAGACACGCTTTTGTCAGGCTGTCAGGCGGCAAAGCAGCCAGGTGCTCTTTTGTCAGGCTTGTCTGTAGTGAAACTGGCAGTGATATTTGTGGCAGGTCACCCCCTCCTTGGGCGGACTGCTTCTGAGTAGAGAGGTAGGCGAGCTGCCTCTGGGGCGATCTACATTTGGGACGAGCCGGCGTAGATCGTGTGCGATCAGCCAGATGGCTCTTCTCTTTGGTTCGGTTGACAAATTTTTCGCTCTGCTAATGCGGGCTGCTCTGAGCCTCGACGAGCTTCTCTAAGCCTCGGCGAACTAGGTCTCATTGTGGAGATTCGGCGGGCCATAACTTGGGCTTCGATCATACGGGCCTAGATCGACTGGGCCGATCTTAAGGTAGTAACAGGTTTGTGTATCATCACGAGGGTTGGATGATAATAAAGTGTGTGTTTGTGCATATCTCTCAAGTTTGTTATTATTTGCTTTGAGAGAGTTATACTCAACCAACAATGCTGTATAACTTTCCTTTAAATGATTGCGTTGAAAAAAGAGATATATATATGATATACCTCATTGCCAGCGATGCTCTCATCATCGCTAGACTCGATCTCCTCTTCTCCGAAATTTCCATCAAGAAATTTCCATCAATGCTGTATAAATTTCCATCAAGAAACTCCCACATCACATGTGTTGTCTCGTAATTCTTCATCATCTTTCTCATTTTCGTGGTGACGAAATTTAGCAAAGCATTCCAGACTTGAGCATCTGAAGTAATATCATTTGACACAATTTTCTCATCAAGTCACCGATGCATGGTCTTCCTCCATTTTGAGTAGAATTTGCCTTTTAAGACATGAGGAAGAGAGGATTGTTGTTGATACATAGACGTCATGCTTGAAAAAGGCACCAAACCAAGGATCTGATACCACTTGTTGGGACCTGTGGCTACACAATATACACAATACCAAGTGTAAATAGTGCAATGACAAGCAAATATGTGTAATTAAAATTTACTAAAACTAAACGCACAATTCGCAGCGAAAATAAAAATTATTTGCTTAACAACACAACCGCACAAAGAGATACGCCAATGCATATGCAAACAAAGAGACGTATCCTGGTTCGGATCCCTACACCTACGATCCTACTCCAGTCCCATCCTTCTACACCAGAGCGATGACTTTCCACTAATGTTCCCAAAACCAGGACACAAAAGCATGCTCTTCACGAGCAACAATCCCTAAACCGGGATAATCCCTACCCCGGGATATGGAGAGAAAATCTCCAAGTAGAGTAAACCCCCATTATGTACTCACAACCCGAGTACTAGGTTTCATAACCTAAAGAAAAGAAAAAGAACAATCTTACCCATGCCTTGAATAGATCTTACCAATGTGTATGTGAAGGCATGGAAGATTGAAACCACCAAGTGATAGATGATGATGAACTTAGATGCACTTGGAATAACTTCTCAAATTGGCTAGGGTTAACCACCACTAGTTCAATGCATGAGATGTATGGATAAGAAAGAGGGAAAGGAAAATCTCTTGAAGTCAAACCCTCACAAATGCACTCCCAAAGGATATCAATATGTGTGGAGTGAGTGTCCAAAACATCCCTTCAAACTAGCTTAAATAAGCTCACAAAACAACCCACAGACAAACAAAAAAACAGCTAGAAAGTCCCAACGTCTAGAATTTGGGGTGACCAAGCGCCTGATGTACAATGACCAGACGTCTGATGAAGAGTGGCCAGACGTCTGATTCGACGTTATGCAGCCTCTGGTCTGGCAGACTCTTCACAGAAAAACATTTGATCACCATAAATTCTTAACTTCCACTTATAAACTCCGATTAAGGTGATTCAAGATGCGTTGGAAAGCTAAAAATATTTGCAATCTGATGCGCTTGGAATGGATGAAAAATTCCAATCACAAGAAAACTGATAGCCGATTGAAGTCAGAAACAGATTGCAGAATTTCCAACAGACTTAACCGGGAAAACACAAGATCACTAAAACAATCATAACTGACTCAAATGAAGCCTGATTGAAGTGATCTAATATGAGTAAAAAGATGACAAAGAATGAAATCTAATGGTCTTTGAATGGATGAGAAATTCCAACCATCTAGAAATTGACACATGATTGAAGTCAGAGACAGATTGCAGAAGTTCCAATGCAAGGCAACCAGACGTCTGGAGTACACCACTCAGGCATGTGGGAATCCTTCTTCAGACGGCTGCTAACTATGGGTCCAAACAGATAGAGAGCACAAGAAAGTTTGCTCACTCTGTCCAGGCGCTGGAGCACATGACACAAACGTCTGACCCACTGTTCAGATGCCTTGACATAGAGCATCAGGCGACTGACCCAAGGCTATGTTTTATTGATCAGAAAGCAGACACGCCAGGCATCTGGTGACCCTTCACCAGGATCATGTCCAACTCTAAAATGTACACCCATGTGTTTTTAGAGAAATGGACCAAATGGGATGTGTTTTACATGATTTCTAATGAGCCCTAAGATGGAGATGATGCATATATGAGTGTGTGTGTGCATCTATTCAAGGCTACAAATATTCTATGAAATAAGGAGAAAAAATATATGAAGATAAAATGTAAAGTTACATTGAAGCTCAATATTCTTCATGCAAGCAATACTCCAAAGCCTTGAATCCATCTCCACCATCATCCCATCACCTATTATTTTGTCTCCTCATCAAGATAAGCAATTAATAAATCTGAGACTAAAACAAAGTGAAGATTAGCACACAACATAATGTTGATCATCATCAAAACAACATTGGTCTTGAACCTATGAACCAAGAACTTCATCCAAATAAAAGAGCCCAAGAGGAATGCATCACGTCAGCCCAAAAGTCCAGAGACTTTAACTGCTTACTCAGTCAAAGCAACTACTTATCTACATGTTGAGCTCTTGAGAGTTAATGGATCAGTTAGTAATGGTGAAGGAAATGGTCAGCCGTCATACTATTTTTCAGGGGCAATCATGCAGTCATAAGGGGAAGCCTGTTATCCACTAACGACACTCGTGGGGAACCCTTACTTATAAATAGTCTCAATAAGAATAATACAAGGGAGAAGCTTCATAGATACAAAACACTCAGATACCCTGACGCTCTAAATATCTATTTCCACTTTATATTTCTTCCTCCATAGCTCGATGAAAATGATCGGATGACCTCCCAACATGTCATACCTAGCTGTTTTGAGCTCTCTTTTTGTCATCCACTGACTTAAGCATCGGAGGAAATTTGGGTCGCAACCTAGATCCGACCCCCCGACGATTTCTCTATGTTGCAAACCCATTAATATAGCTTGGAGTTAGGTCTGGCTTCAATCCAATAGCTCGAACCTAGCTCTCCTCGACCCGGGATCGCCTCTCCTCGGGTCACACTCTTCTGTCGACAGAGCACCATGTCACCAAAGGCATCCTTGTCAGCACCCATCTCACGAAGTGACAGATTTACCTGTCAATGGTTGGCACCGTCTGTGGGAATCTGAGTCAACATCCCTGTCACCATCTAACCATGATGATGTCGACTCACCCTACCAATCCAGGGTCAAGAATGCCCATCCTTTTTAAGAACGATACCACAGCCCTGCCCGATGCCGATGTCATCGACATGATATCGGGCAGAACATCATCAAGCAGGTTATCTATTTCCACTCGAAGTCTGTACACTGGGGGGTAATGACTACAATCGTGTAATGGAAGCGGCCAAGGCATATTACGCCCCAGTCTATTTTTCAAATGAAGATCTCAAGGTTATCAAGCTATCACATAATGACGCCATCGTCATCAGTGCCATCATCAACACAGTTAAATTAAGGCGATTTCTCATCGACATGGGAATTTCATGCGACGTGCTATTCATGACCATGTTGGAGAAAATGGGGCTCAGTTTGCTTGAATAGAAGAATGTTAAGGCCCCCTTGTCGGCTTCACTGGCCATGCCACACCTGTTGCAAGCATGATTGCGTTGTCGGTCACCCTTGGAGAGTTCCTGTACTAGGTCACCCGCATGACCAAATTCATAGTTGTAAGAATCAACTCGGCGTACAATGGGATTAGAGGTCGATCACTCTTTAATTCGGTAGAAGTGGTGTCTCCACATTCCACTAAATGATCAGGTTTAGACTCCCCAAGGGGTCGGAAGGGTGAAAGTGAACCAAGCCCATTCTAAGTCGTGCTACTTCATGTTTACCACAGCCAGACGGACGAAGCAGATATGTCTGGTGGACTTCCTTGACAGCAGTGATGATTTTATGGATCAACAACTAGCCCCAGTTGAAGAGACCGAGTTGATCCCGGTGTCTGACGATGAAGGGAAAATTGTTTCAATTAGGTCGGGACTTTCTCCTGACCTAAAAGAACAGTTGATCATCTTCTTAAGAGTCAATGCAGATGTTTTTTAGCTTGGTTACCAAACGACATGCTAGGCATCGACCCCCAGGTCATCGCTCACAAATTGCACGTCGATCCAACCTTCAAACCGATGAAGAAGATGAAGATGAACATTGGGGGTGACAAAATGAAGGCAGCCATCAAAGAAGTAGATCGACTACTGGAGGCCGGCTTCATCAGAGAGGTCTGATACCCAGTATGGCTGGCTAACGTGATGATAGTGAAGAAATCAAGCAGTAAATGTCAGATGTGTGTAGACTTCACCAACCTCAACAAGGCCTGCCCCAAGGACAGTTACCCCCGGCCTCAGATCGACCATCTTGTTGACAATGCCTCTGAATATAAGCTCCTGAGCTTCATTGATGCCTTCTCTTGTTACAACCAAATCCAGATGGCTCCCGAAGACGAAGAAAAAGCTTCCTTCATTACAGATCAAGGGATTTACTGCTACAAGAAAATGCCCTTTGGATTGAAGAACACTGGAGCGACATACCAGTAAATGGTGAACAAGGTCTTTAAAGCTCAGATCAGTAGAATTTGAAGTGTACGCGGACATCATGTTGGTCAAATCAAAGGGCCGAGGTAATCATATTGCCGACCTCTCGGAAACTTTTGCGAAGATCCGATGGTACAACCTCCATCTGAACTATACTAAGTGTACCTTCAGCGTCCAATCTAGAAAATTCCTTGGTTTCATGATTACGAACCGATGGATTGAGTTCAACCCTGACAAAGTTGTAGTGCTAATCAACATGAAGGAGACTAACACCATCAGGGAACTCTAGAGATTGAATGGCTGAATTGCTGCCCTCGGATGCTTTTTGTCCAAATTAGTGGAGATGTCTCTTCCCTTCTTTAATGTCTTAAGAAAGGCCATAGCCCAACCCAAATGCAAAAGAAAAGTTATTGAATGGGATGAAGACTATACTCAAGCTTTCTCCAATCTTAAAGACTACCTCTGTAGTCCACCACTTCTGATGAAACCCAACGAAGCAGACGCGTTGATCAATGACCTGGTGGCTACCCAAGAAGCAGTTAGCTCGGCCTTGGTTAAAAAGGATCTGGAGTGTAGCGACTGATATATTACACTACCTGGATTATCAGAGGGTCTGAGATCAGGTATAGTCGGATAAAGAATTTATCTTACGCCTTTGTTTTTTCAGCATGGATGCTCTGACCATACTTTCAAGCTCACACCATTATGGCTCTAACGGATACTACGTTGGAATAAAATTTGAAGAAGCCGGAGCGGTCAGGCAGGATGCTAAATTGGGTAGTCGAGCTAAGTGAGTTCGACATCCATTACAAACCAAGGACAACATCAAAGGGTCGGCCTTGGCAGACTTTATTGTGGAGTGCACATCTAATGACGAGCCCTCATCGGAAGAAATGGTTGTAACTCGATAACTGACCTTCCCTCAACTCCCTTGACTGATGGTGAAGGAGTGTGGATTTTTCTAATGGATGGGTCAGCAACCAGGTCGGGCAGTGGAGCAAACATCATTTTCCAAACCCCAAGGAAAACATAGTAGAGTATGCTCTTCGCTTCAAATTCCCAAAAACAAACAATGTGGCGGAGTACGAGCTGCCATCAATGGCCTCGGGTTGACCCGTGCTTTGGAGGCACAAATGGTTCGCCTATACTGCGGCTCCAGCTTGATTATCAACCAGTTGCGAGGAGACTATGACGCTCGAGATGAGATGATGCAGAATTACTTGCAAATAGCAAAGGCGAAGCTATCTAAATTTGAGCATACAAAAATCCATCACATACCACGATAGAGTAACCTCTGAGTAGATGCTCTTTACAAGCTAGCCTCCTCATCACCGGTGGAGTTGGAGCGAGCTATATATGTGGAGAACCTCATACACCCTAGCACGCATGAGGAGGCTCTATTAAGCGTTGATCAAGAGCCGACCTAGATGGACCCCCTTATCAGTTACCTCAGCACATGAGAAATGCCATCTGACCAAATCGAAGCAAGGAAGTTGCAGAGGATGGCCCTCTGATCGTGCTATATGATGGCTCCGTCTACTGAAGGTGTTGTTCCAGGTTTGATACCATCCTTTACCTAAAATGCTTAATACTGCAGGACGTCGACTACGTTATTCTGGAGATCCACGAAGGCCTTTGTGGAGACGACTATGGAGGGAGGACTCAAGCCCTAAATATTCTTAAGCAAGCATACTATTGGCCGACCATGGTCGAGGAGGCATCAGAGTACGTGCAAAAATGCCCGACGTGCCAAAAGTTTGCAAAGAACAGCTTGGCACCTCCAACTGACCTAGTCCCAATTATTAGCCATGTTCCATTTGCAAAATGGGGATCGAACATTCTTGGTCCCTTCACTCTAGCAAGTGGGCAACGAAAGTTCTTGATCATGGCCATAGACTACTTCACCAAGTGGATCGAGGCTGAACCCTTGCCTGCATTAACTGGAAGAGCATCAAAAGCTTCATTTCGAAATTAATCATCTGTCGATTCAACGTCCCTCGATCCATAGTCATAGACAACGGCATATAATTGAATAGTGCTGGCTTTAAAGGATTTTGTTCTGATTGGAAGATCAGACTACACTTTGCCTCTGTAGATCACCCCCAAAACAACGGGTTGGTAGATGCAGCCAACAGGTGTATCCTGGACCCATTATGTAAAATGTTGGAGATGCCAAAGGCACATGGCCAGAAGAGCTCTCTGGGATACTTTGGTCGTATAGGACGGCCTACAAAGACTCCGCAGGAGAGACCCCTTTCATGCTTGCATTTGGGTCTGAGGCGGGTGTCCTTGTGGAGGTCGAGGAGGAGTCTCTTCGTCTTAAGCATTTTGATGATGAGAGAAATTCGGAAGGACTCGGCTGAACTTGGAGTTTGTCAATAAGGTAAGAGATCGAGCTCATGTGACTGTCATCAGGTAGAAACATCGTATGGCCCGTTATTACAATTCCAAGGTCAAAGACCGAAGCTTTCTAATCGATGACCTAATCTTGAGGAAATCAGCTTTTTATCCATAGATCGCCCGCCAAGGCAAACTTGCTGCCAAGTGAGAGGGCCCATATAAAGTGTCTGATGTCATTAGCCATGCGATATACCGACTCTCCACTATGGACGACAAATAGCTCGTTCATCGTTGGAACGTGAAGTACTTGCGAAAGTACTATCATTGAAAGAAAAGTAAAGCAAGTTAGTCCAATTTTTACTACTTCGATTCTTTATTATCTCTTGTACCCCTTGTCAAGCTAATGAATGTGTTGAGTATTGGTGTTTCATACCAATCTTATTTTGATGATGATCACAACATTATGTTGTTGCTAATGAATCTCATATTTTAGTCTCTCAGTTTATCTCAAGGATATCTTTATTGGAGACTAATCACTTGGTGTAAGGATGGACATCATGTGAAGAAGAGCCAAAGTTTGGACTCAAGGAGTGCCAAAGCTTGGAGATGATGGAGAGCAATCAAGGCATCAAGATTGAAGACTTAGACTCTTTTGAAAGCAATTGTAATCCATGTAATTTACTTTATTGCTTTCTCTCTCTTTTTGTGTCTAGGGTTGATGTAATGCCTTGCTAGATGGTTTACTCATTCATGCTTATGCATTTAACCATCTTAGTGAACCTTAGGAGTATCATAGAATCCAACCAAATAGGTTCACTCTTTCGGTCAGTCATCTGATGAGGGAAACACAGTCGACTGGGTGATTTCCAGTCGCATGTAGATCCTTCTACAGTCGCCTGATTTGCACTGCTCAAGTCAACATTTCTATTGACTCAAACTTGAGCTTTACACACAGTTGTCTGTCAATCAGTTCCCAGTCGCCTGTTTATTTACAGTCGCCTGAGATTTGGTCAACAGTCAACTGTCTAACGTAAGCGCATTCTCTGCATCTCTCTGTCTTCTCTCCATACTTTACAGCAGTCGACTGATGAAGAATATACAGTCGCCTGACTATTCGACAATCGACTGTAGTATTAACATCAGTCGCCTGTGCGAAGAATTGGAGAAAGAGTGCAGCTCTCTGTTTCGATCCATCCCCTGCAGCAGCCGTCTGCTGAAGGAATTACAGGCGCCTGTCCTGTTTGTTAGTCGACTGTGTTGTCTTCTTAAGTCGACTGTCCTGGCTCAGATTATAGCCGTTGGATATTTTCTAGCCGTTGATCAGTCAACTGTCTTATGATCATCAGTCGACTGTTCCTGACGTTTTCACCCAGTTTCTAGCCGTTGCTGATTTGATTTTCTGGCTGTTTCTTTGGGTTTCTGGGCTTGATATAGGTTTCCTATATATATGGGTGTGCTGCCTTTCTTGAGAACCCTTGACAACATTTGATAACCTCTTGATTCTATAGAAAATATCAAGAGATCAATAAGCCACTCTCAAGCTCCCTCATTTCCCTCTAATTGAGCATTCATCTTTCTTCATGCATTGAAGTCCAGCTTAAGAGAAATCATCCAAGTGCTCTCAAGCATATTCCAACACTTGGAGATCCTCTTCCATGCCTTGCATTCATTCATGAGTAAGCATCTCAAGGCATATGTAAGAGTATTTACTTTACAAGGTGTAAACTGTTTTCCTATTTCTCTTTGTGGGATTAGGATTTTCTCCTTGTGGGAGATTGTCTCTTTGTGGGACTAGAGTGTCTCTTTGTGGGACTAGGAACTCTCTGTGTGGGAGTAACTCTCTTTGTGGGAGTTTGAGTGTCCTAGTGTAGGAGTTAGTGATTCTCTTTGTGGGAGTTGTGATCCTCGTGTAGGATTGGTTGGGTCCTTGTGTAGGGCATAAATCCTCTTTGTGGGGTATCTCTTTATAGGATTTGTATTCACTTCTCTGTGTGGGAATATAGTGGATATTGGTGTGGCTGGATGTACCCAAGTTTGGGGAACCAGGGTATATCTTTGTGTTTGCGTTTGGTTTGATTGTGCCATTTAATTCCTCTTGCATTTATAATTCCGCATCTGCAAGTTAAATTTTATTTGGACAATTTTATTGCCATTACACTATTCACCCCCCCCTCTAGTGTGTGTTGTTAGTATTGCAAGGGTTAGACGATCCCTACAATTGGTATCAGAGCGAGGTTAAAGCATACTACAACAATGGCATTCAACCCTACTTCCGCGCCTCATGAAGAAGGTCACTCAACCGTTCGACCCCCGCTCTTCAATGGAACCAACTATCCTAGTTGGAAGATCAGAATGATGATCTATATGGAGGGTCAAGACCTATGGGACATCACGGAGGTGCCATTTGAGAAGCCCACTACTCCTGTGGCTTCAAGGACAAAGGCGGAGAAGGACTCAATCAAGTTCAATGCAAGAGCCATGAACGCATTACATTGTGCTCTCTCTGCTAGTGAGTTCAACCGCATCTCCATGTGCAAAACGGCGAATGATATTTGGCACACCTTGGAGATTTGTCATGAAGGGACAACGAAGGTAAAGAAATCTAAACAAAATGTGTTTAGATCTAAATATGAAATGTTTAAGATGCAGGAAGGCGAAAGCATTTCAGAGATGTTTATAAGGTTCACCGATATCATGAACGCTTTGGAGGGTCTCGGGAAGACGATTTCCCAAGAGGATCATGTAGAGAAGATCCTAGACTCTCTCACACCTCGTTGGGAGTCAAAGGCCAACGGAATTTTGGAGTCTTATGACACATCCAAATATACCGTTGAGGAATGCATTGGGAATCTCATGGCGCATGAAGTACAGCTTCAACACAAGAAGGAGATTCATCCAACTAAGCCCGAGAAGCTAGAAAAGCAAAAGGGAGTTGCATTCCATGCCAAGGAGGAGCCAATCAAGTGGAGAAGAAAATTCCATCGCGAAGCTCCTAGCGAAGAAGATGAGCAAGAAGATGCAAGTGGAGAAGAAATTGAGGAACTTGCCGAGCAATTCAAAGCCTTCCTCAAATGCAAGCAAGGTAAGTCTTCGTCAAAGTTTGCCTCCAATTCTAACAAGGTTCCTACTTGTTACACTTGCAGTGGAAAAGGTCATTTGTCCACCGAATGCCCTTCCAAACCCATTAAAGAAACGTACAAGGGTAAAGGGAAGAAGCATTGGAAAGGAAGGTCCAAGTCCAAAAATCACAAAAAGGGACTTATCGGGACCTTTGATTATTCGAGTGAGGACACTTCTTGTACCGAAGAAGAGGATACAAAGGAGGATGCTCACTCATGCTTTGTAGCCATGGATGTCCCTACTCCAATTACCTCCGGATTAAACGAAGAAGAGTTGGATGCTTGGCTTGACGCATACAACTCCTATGAGGATTCGTGCCTTGCGGCTAAGGAGGAGAAGTCGTCATCAAGCTCGTGCAAAGATGATGATGATGATGATGTTGAGATCGAGGAAGAAAAGATCTCATATGAGGAGCTCAAGTTCAAATTTGACTTGGCCTCCGAAAAGGCTAGTAAGTGCATCCACTCTTACAATAAATTAAAAGCTAAATATAAGAGTGCTAAGAGTAGAATGCATAAACTAGTTATTGCAAGTGTAGTTCATGATGAAAGGCATGTTTATGACACTTGTGAGAAAGACACACTTCTTTCTCAAGTTAAGGAATTGAGCACTTCTAATGAAAATCTCATTGCTCAAAACCATAGCTTAGATGCTCACATTCAACAACTTACGTTGAAATGTGAAGAGGAATCCCGGAAGCTCATAAGCTTTGTGTATTCTAGGGATTCACTCCACGATTTGTTGGAAAAACAACATCCGACAAATCATAGAGGAGGTTTGGGTTATGTTCAAAATGTGGTTCCCAAACCCACCTCTAATTCTTCCTTTGGTGCAAATTCAAGAAATATTGCTAAAGCACCTAAGAAGAATCACCATGCTCTCTTGTACAACAATAACACTCACAAGAAGCATGCAGATCACAAGGTGATGAGGAAGAATGAAGAATCTTCATTTTTTGCTAAGGAGCAAAATCCTCATTCCTTGCATGCTAAGAAACTTGTTTCTACACCTAAGCATGCCACATCCTTCCCTCTTGCTAAGGCAAAACCTTTGCCTAGGAAATCCTTAAGATTATGGATTCCCACTAAGACTAGTGAGCAAGAGAGAGATAGTTACATCAACTCTCTAGTTAGGGATGTGATCACCTCGTGTGATTATGTTAGGAAATCAAACTCCTCTTGGGTTTGGTTACCTAATGTTTAGGTTCCTCACACATTTGCATATTGCATGGGTATTATGCTTCTATGGTTATTTTATACATACCCATTGATTGTGTGTGTTTCATGATTTTGAAAATATTTTTCAAATTTATTTCTTTTCATGAAAATTGGGACCTTGGGGTTTATTGACATACATGCATGATCCATGTGTATGTCAATAGGGGGAGTTAATATAATATATGTTTAAATTATTTTAAGACATATTTTAACTCTCATTTCGGAGGTTTTTGTTTTGAGATCATTGTTTACATTTGGTTATTTTTGGTCTCAAACCAAACCTCTTGTCTATTGCCAACTTGTTTCATGTACCTTTGTTCTTGGCAATATCCTTGTGTATCTTTGAAGCTTGATTTTTCCATATCTATTGCTTTGATACACTTATGGCCCATGGCTCCTATAATTAATTGGTATTAGATCCTAGAAGTCAAAAGTTGACCATTTCTATGATCTAGGGGGAGCATGAGATAGTGAATTGATACCCAATAAATCTTATATTTGGTATCATACATATCTTTCTTTTCTTGCATATTGTCACATCTTAGTTAAGATGAAAAAGGGGGATGTTTTTGATGTCCACCTTTTTGACGATGTCAAGGGGGAGAGATATATGCATTATGTGATCATGTCTATAGGGGGAGAGATATTTACATATGCATATGGGGGAGAGATATCTCTATGGGGAAGAGATATATGGGTTTTGATAAACCTTTCTTGTTTGCATTTTCTTTACTTTGCAATTGGTTTATGTTATCCATGCCTATTATATGTCACCATGTTGTTATTGGTTTTTGAGTATTTACCTTTGTGTAGCTCATTACTTTATTGGTGCATATAAGTAGGGGGAGATCATTAGCTTTGTGCTTTAATTCTTTATGAGTAACATAATGTGTGTCATCATCAAAAAGGGGGAGATTGTTGAGTATTGGTGTTTCATACCAATCTTATTTTGATGATGATCACAACATTATGTTGTTGCTAATGAATCTCATATTGTAGTCTCTCAGTTTATCTCAAGGATATCTTTATTGGAGACTAATCACTTGGTGTAAGGATGGACATCATGTGAAGAAGAGCAAAAGTTTGGACTCAAGGAGTGCCAAAGCTTGGAGATGATGGAGAGCAATCAAGGCATCAAGATTGAAGACTTAGACTCTTTTGAAAGCAATTGTAATCCATGTAATTTACTTTATTGCTTTCTCTCTCTTTTTGTGTCTAGGGTTGATGTAATGCCTTGCTAGATGGTTTACTCATTCATGCTCATGCATTTAACCATCTTAGTGAACCTTAGGAGTATCATAGAATCCAACCAAATAGGTTCACTCTTTCGGTCAGTCGTCTGATGAGGGAAACACAGTCGACTGGGTGATTTCCAGTCGCCTGTAGATCCTTCTACAGTCGCATGATTTGCACTGCTCAAGTCAACATTTCTATTGACTCAAACTTGAGCTTTACGCATAGTTGTCTGTCAATCAGTTCCCAGTCGCCTGTTTATTTACAGTCGCCTGAGATTTGGTCAACAGTCAACTATCTAGCGTAAGTGCATTCTCTGCATGTCTCTGTCTTCTCTCCATACTTTACAGCAGTCGACTGATGAAGAATATACAGTCGCCTGACTATTCGACAGTCGACTGTAGTATTAACATCAGTCGCCTGTACGAAGAATTGGAGAAAGAGTGCAGCTCTCTGTTTCGATCCATCCCCTGCAGCAGCCGTCTGCTGAAGGAATTACAGGCGCCTGTCCTGTTTGTCAGTCGACTGTATTGTCTTTTTAAGTCGACTGTCCTGGCTCAGATTATAGCCGTTGGATATTTTCTAGCCGTTGATCAGTCGACTGTCTTATGATCATCAGTCGACTGTTCCTGTCGTTTTCACCCAGTTTCTAGCCGTTGCTGATTTGATTTTCTGGCTGTTTCTTTGGGTTTCTGGGCTTGATATAGGTTTCCTATATATATGGGTGTGCTGCCTTTCTTGAGAACCCTTGACAACATTTGATAAACTCTTGATTCTATAGAAAATCTCAAGAGATCAATAAGCCACTCTCAAGCTCCCTCATTTCCCTCTAATTGAGCATTCATCTTTCTTCATGCATTGAAGTCCAGCTCAAGGGAAATCATCCAAGTGCTCTCAAGCATATTCCAACACTTGGAGATCCTCTTCCATGCCTTGCATTCATTTATGAGTAAGCATCTCAAGGCATAGGTAAGAGTATTTACTTTACAAGGTGTAAACTGTTTTCCTATTTCTCTTTGTGGGATTAGGATTTTCTCCTTGTGGGAGATTGTCTCTTTGTGGGACTAGAGTGTCTCTTTGTGGGACTAGGAACTCTCTCTGTGGGAGTAACTCTCTTTGTGGGAGTTTGAGTGTCCTAGTGTAGGGCTAACCCTAATTCTCTGAGTGGGAGTTAGTGATTCTCTTTGTGGGAGTCGTGATCCTCGTGTAGGATTGGTTGGGTCCTTGTGTAGGGCATAAATCCTCTTTGTGGGGTATCTCTTTGTGGGATTTGTATTCACTTCTCTGTGTGGGAATATAGTGGATATTGGTGTGGCTGGATGTACCCAAGTTTGGGGAACCAGGGTATATCTTTGTGTTTGCGTTTGGTTTGATTGTGCCATTTAATTCCTCTTGCATTTATAATTCCGCATCTGCAAGTTAAATTTTATTTGGACAATTTTATTGCCATTACACTATTCACCCTCCCTCTAGTGTGTGTTGTTAGTATTGCAAGGGTTAGACGATCCCTACAGAATGTACTCCAAATGGGCATTAAGTCTATTTTATTCTACTTTACCATTATCGATAGTGCACAGGTTAGCTTGATTCCTTAACCAATTCCTCCACGAGCTACTCGTCCATATGATCGGAGGCGCCCCCCTCACGGGCTGAGCTGGATATATGATCATGATGACCTCTAACTCCCTCGTAGGTGGGTCAACTATAGGATCGGGGGCCACTCTCTCGCGGGCCAAGTTGGCTCTACGATCGAGGATGAACTCTAACTCCCTCACGGGCTGCCTGGCTATACGATCGGGGGCCATCCCCTTGTAGGCCGGGCTGGCTATACAATCGGAGATGAACTCTAACTCCCTCATGGGCTGCTCAACTATAAGATTAGGGGCCACCCCCTCACAGGCCAATCTGGCTATACAATTAAGGATGAAATCTAACTTCCTCATGGGCTGCTAGGCTATAAGATCGAGGGCCACCCCTTCGTAGGCAGAGCTGGCAATACAATCGAGGATAAACTTTAACTCCATTATGGGCTGCTCAACTATACGATCAGTGGTCACCCCCTCGTGGGCCGAGCTAGCCCTACGATCAAGACGACCTCTAACTCTCTCACATGCTGCTCGGCTATATATTCGGGGGCCATCCCCTCACGGGTCAAGCTGGCTCTATGATTAGGGACGACCTCTAAATCACTCATGGGATACTCAGCTATACAACTAGGGGCCACCCCCTCGCAAGCCAAGCTGGCTCTATGATCGAGGATGACCTCTAACTCCATCGTGGGCTGGTCAGCTTTATGATCGTGTGTCACCCCCTCGCGAGCCGGGCTGGTGCTACAATCGGGGAAGACCTCTAACTCCCTCGCGGGCTGCTTGGTTATATGATCAGAGCCACCTCTCTCGGTCTAGGCTGGCTATACGATAGGGGATGACCTCCAACTCTCTCGCAGGCTGCTCAGCCATACGATCGGGGGCCATCCCTTTACGGGCCGGGCTGGCTATACGGTTGAGGACGTACTCTTATTTCCCTCATGGGTTGCTCAGTTACATGATCAGGGGCCATCACCTCATAGGCCGAGCTGGCTATATGGTCAGGGACAACCTCTAATGAGTTCAGTACGCCGTTTCTTTACAAGCCAAGTTGACTAAAATGGTACAATGGTATAACGTCGTCATTCAACTACTCACTCCCCACATTTTAGCAACGCCCAAACTTAAGCAATTGAGGGGGCATACGGACGACATTACAAGTCGGTACAACCATGTAAGGGTTTTATTTACCTACCAAGTATCCCACACCAAGCCCAAAAATTGTTCATTGAATCAATTTTATTAACAAGATAAGGAAATGCCAAACTTGTACAAAAGTAGCCTCAAGCTCATGGAGCAGCATCGCCTAATGATTAACCTTCTGGTGGGGCCCTATGGTCACCTCGACTGAAGCATAGTTAGGTCCTACTTCACGGGTCATCCTTAGCGGTCCAAAGACAACCCTTGGTGTGAGGTACCAACTCCGAACTTCCTCATGGATCTTCGAGAGGCTTTCTTTAAACAGGTCAGCAAGCTCAAACGCAAGGTCCTGTTTATGGTCTACCACAGCTTCGGTGGCAACTTTCTTCGAATCGGCCTAACGAGCTAGGAGCTCAGACTTTTCCTTGCTCCATCGCTCTTCTACTTCTTTCTTCGCAAGCGACAAGCAGCAGTGGAATCCATAGTAGTTGACCGCCCCCACTCAACGGCCACCCATGCATCCCTCTCCTTGGTCAATATCCCTTCCAGTTCCTTTATTCGAGATTTGAGCCCAGCAACCTGAGACTGAAGTTCATCAACATTACTGGACGAAGCACTTAGCTCGTTCCTTGCCTCTTCAAGAACTTTATCAATGACAGCCGTCCTTTGATGCTATGCGTCTATTTGGATCTTTCCACCAGTCGTCTCTACAACATGACAACACAACTCCACAGCCGCCACGAACACCTATACAAAAAGGAGGTCATGCCTAAAAACATGCAAAGCTGAAGGACGAGTCTGAATATCAACCTGATGACTATAGCAGACAATGAAGCTGGCCAACCTCTCATGGTCAACCAGCCGCAGAATGGTGCAATCCCGTTGTACGATGGAGTTTTCCACAATCCTAGCGGCAGACCTCCAATCCAAGATGTAATGACCCCAAAATTCATATACGTGTATTAATACGTATTTTTGAGCGTATATATGTGCGTATAAATTTTTGGGGAATCCTTATGTATTTTATTTAATTTTGTCAAGCTAAAAAATTTTTAAAATTAATTTTGTATGACATATGATTTTATTAAATAAAATATATGATTGGAATACTAATGTCTTGTTGAGTATTAAGTATTGTATGTGTATTAAGTGGGTATAGTTATTTTTCTAAAAAAACAAAATCCTAATTTTTCCTAAGGGACACCTCCACCTTTGATGTGTCAAGATATCCTTGATCCTTACCTAACCCAAGGCATGGTGGCATGCTTAGAGGATTTTAAGGAGATGAGGTGCCTACTCTAGGAATAAAGAAAGAAAAGGTTCCATTTACTCACTCTCCCCCAAAGATCAGGCCGAATTCATCCTTTCCACTTGCTCCCTCTTAGACTTTAGAGAGGCTGAGCACCCTTAGGGCTATGCCACCCTCACTCTGCACACCCCCCGTAGCATCCCTGTCGTCGTTTGGGTGCTGTTGCTCATTCTAGGAGCTTGTGGAGAAGAAGAATGATTTCGAGAAGAAGGAAGAGGGCTTGGAGAGTAAAGCTTGAGGCTTGGAGGATAAAGCTAGAAGAAAGAAGGACATCTAAGGTAGGATTTCCATCTCAACTAGTATTAGAGTTGCATGTTTAGTTTCAAAGGAAAGCTTGCATCTTTATTTATCCAAGTGAACTCATTCATGGTTCTTATAAAATCCTCTCTTATTGTTGTAATTGTTCTTGTGGTTTTAGCTCTCTTTAAGTTAATCCTGAGTTTGTATGGTTGTGTGCTGTGAGTAATCCTTGTATGATTGTGTGCGGTGAGTAATCCTGAGTTTGTATGGTTGTGTGCGGTGAGTAATCCTGAGTTTTTGGTGGTTTTGTGCGGTGAGCAATTCTGAGTTTTGGGTGGTTGTGTGCGGTGAGCAATTCTGAGTTTTGGGTGGTTGTGCACGGTGAGCAAATCTGGACAGATTTATATGCTGATGGTTTTGCTTAGTCCTTCCAATCTAGAATTGAGTTTGCTCTGAAAATATTATGGCCTAAAGATTGGAATGTTATCTATAACTTTCATGTTGTGAAGTTTTAATAATTCGGACTGTAATTAGGGCTAAAAATTCTATCTTGCCAACATGTCTGTTTTTACCCAGTCTGAACACATTTTACTAAAACAGTGAGCAGTCCCTCAATACTTGATGAAATTGTGTGTTCTTGGTCTCGTTGGAAAGTTAACTTCAAGATCTACAACTTTTAAGTTTCCCATTTCTATTAGTTCTGCCTGTAATTAGTAGTAATCTGGTCATTAAGTTAGTGTAGTTTCTGTTTTCAATTCTAGCACACGTACACTTTGGTGTAAATTCTGTAGAAAATAGAACACTCATCTAAACCTCATGAAAAATGATATGTGAACTCAGGACATATATATGTACAACTTTCATTTAGATTGCACGGTCATATTATATTCAAACATATGGAGAAATGTGCTCCTCAATCTGACTGTTCTGTTTTTCCAGAAATTGGGTTTCATGAATGAGTTGTTTTGTCTTCGATTATGGATCTCCAGGTTTTATGGAGTCTGTTACATGATTCATCAGTTGTTTAATTGGCCATCTCATGCTTCATTTCATGTTTCATAAAGTTATTAAATTTCCTTTATGTTCAATATCTTGGTGGTTTAATTGTTGATAACAATGTTGGCCTTCATGAGGTGTTGCTGTGGGGAAAAGAAACAAGTTTGAATATGATCATATTAGGACACAAACGGTGGAGTGCACGTGCATGGACAAAGTGCCGCGGTAGGAGGCGGGAGAATTCGTCGAAGGCCACCTCTTGATCCATTAGGTGGCTCCACATTGATAACGGAGTAGTCACGATACACTTGTACGCCGGCTCATTCATGGGATCCCATTGCATTGCAACTCATAGCAATTGCTTTGTGTTTCATATGCATCATGGCATCATTGAGCATTATGAATGGACTTGTGGTTATAGATGTGAATGTTGCCTTGTATGTATGATTGTTACCATGAATGCATGAATTGCTTGAGATGTGTGCATATTGGAAAAATGAAGTGGTTTTCCTTCATTTGTGGAGCTTAAGTAAGTGGAAATGTCATGCCCTATTTAGCACTATACGGGTATTCTACTGAACACACGTGGTATTTCTACCTACGATGCATACGTGGACATGAAATAAGCATAGATATCGATGTATGTGACATAGTGCAAGGGGGATTAGGCCGTAATACGCGGCTAAGGGAAAAGAATGCGAAATGTGAATGCGGGAGAAGTGCAAATGACGTCGTGGGTGTAAAACAACAGGAATGTGTTGGACGTGTGTGCGTGGGTCATGTATGCATGTGTAGGCATGCATGGGTATGTGTAGGGAAGCCATGTAGTGTGAAAGAGGTTAGGGGTCAATGGCAACCTCCGTAAATTTTTAGAAAGGTGAGGGGCAAAACGGTCATTTGGACTAAAGCTGCTGTGCGTACATACTTAAGTGGTTGGTGCATAAAGTAATGAAAAACTTGTAAATACCTAGAAGTTGGGGGTATTTTTGAAAGGGTATTTTAGTCATTTTGATTTGTAAGTGGCTTATGGGAGAAGCTAAGGAGGGTGTAGAAATTTCTTTAGAAATCTCTCTTTTTCTTTCTAAAACCTTCCTTCATCTTCTCTCTCTCTTTCCCCTCTCCCTCCCCTAGCTTAGGCCAGCTTTCCCCATTTTCTCCACTCCAAAAACCCAATTCTCCCTCACAAAAATCAAGGATCTCAAGTGGTTGCAAGTGGGAAGAAGGTGGAGAAGAAAAGAAGAGAAGGAGAAGAGGAAAATTCGAGTTTTGAGGCAGGAACCTTCTTGGTTTTGGAATTCCATTAAATTGATTTTTGCTATTATGTTTTTATAGCATGTTTTACTTAATATGAATTAGGGATGGTGAAAATTCATGAGCCATGTTTTAATTTTGCAAATTATCTCTTGAAATTCTTAGTAAAAACAAGCCCTCTGAAATCCTGAAATTTTGTTGTGTGTTGTTTCTATAATTATGGTTACTGTGGTTTGATTTAGGTTTCAAAAAAATATATACATGTAGGTCTTGAAGTTATACCCCAAAATAATATAAATTTTGATATATGTTCAATTCAGAAATTAGGAGCAAAAATTTTATCTTTACAACATATCTGTTTGATCTTTAGTCTTGACACAGTTTGGAAAAATTGACTTAAATACCTGCACTTACATGCGAATTTTATGTTCTTGGTCTAGTTGAAAAGTTACCAAGTTTATCTATAATTTCATCAGAGTGCTTATATTTCAAAATTCTGGCTAAAACATGCCCAAAAATAGCAATCTTTATAGACTCTGAAATCTGTCTGGAAAACAGACTTGACACACTTCACCAAATAATTCACCATAAATCACCTACTTAATATTTTTGCACGAAATGTTATCTATGAATCCAGGACTAACATATCTATAACTTTCATTTGGGAAGTTTTATCAAATTCTCACTGCAAATTGATGATATATGGTCAATTGTGGTGACTGTTTATAATTTCCAGTAAGCTGAAATATTTAAGAGATTTTGTGACTATGACTTGATGTTAAATTTTTCTCTATTATGCATGTGCATTGTTATTGCTTGAAGCAGGGGTTCATTATGTTAATTGCTCTTGGATTTACTCATTTTATAATGGCTATGTTAATGACCCCATCATGTGTTCGATGAAACCGGTAATTTGAGTAACATGCATGTGATAGTGTTGGCCTTGAGCCACATTGATAATTGGTGAAGTTAGAGGCTTGAATGGCATGGGTACTCCGTATTTGTGAGTGAATGATGTGTTGTGATAGAGGACATGTCACGTGAGTGCATGCCCCTATGTCTGATGATGGACAGCTGAGGTGATATGTGCATACCCATGCCATCATGACCCCTAACATGTCACTTATGATGTGAACTTATAAAACTGAATAAGTCTTAGTCCTCTCTAATGAGGGTGAGTTAGCAAAACCCGGGTTTTAGGTAGGATTTGAGTAAATTATGGATATGAGGCCTGGACTGAGAAGTTGGAGAAATGATTATGTGATATGTGATATTTATACTCACTCGCCTTTACCGAGAGTGGAGGGGACATACGGAGGTTGTGTTATTGTGGGAGAGCCTCACTCCTGCCAGGGACGGGGGAGCTGAGAGGCCCGGTGTCATACAGTGCCCGTGTCCACTACGCCGTGTGCTATATTCACCCCGAATTTGGGGTGATGTCCAGGTCCTAGTATCACACAGTTTAACCAAGTTCCAATTAATTCAATTATAAAATAATAAAATCAGAATTTGCGTGTTACTCCTTCTACTGGCAGCACTTCCCCTTCCCTTTGCCTGTTTCTTTGTGACTCTGTGTCATACCCCAGGCACTTGCACTCATCTTATTAGATAATGGTTGCTTGAACACTTGTGTTATTATTATTATTATTCGTGCTAACCATTTTCTTGCAGTAACTCGACATTGGACCCCATGTATGATCCTCTTGTTTAGCTTTTTAATTTTCATTATTGTACTTAGTACAAGCTCTATTTCTCTTGTCTTGCCTTGTGGTTTGATAACCTTAGAATGGTGTTCCAAATCCAAGTTGGTTCCTACTGGGGCACGCATTGACGTGCTCCTTCTTATTTTTCAGATAGCGGAGACAGTATGGTTGGTGGTGACTTGGAGTAGGGTTTTCATGGGTAGCCTTTGGTAAGAGTTGTAGTTGTATTGTGATTGGATTGTTTTGGGAGATGGGGAGTGGTGGTGTTTGTGTAGTGTCACACCTGGATTATGTACATAAATAGAAGTTGTTTTATATATGATTGTTATTGTTGTTCTATGTACTAGAGGTTGTTTTGGGTATGTTTATGGAGATTCACTTGTACTATCACAGCATGTGCGCAGTGGCCTGCCTTTGTTCTCTCTCTCTCTCTCTCGCATCTTTCTTCCTTTCCCTCTGCCTCTTCAAGATTCCTGGAAAAAAATGTGGAAAAAAAAGTAAAGTGAAATTCCAGGTATTTTGCGGAGCAGGGCGTTACAGAAAATGAGATGGGTTCCATGTTACTAGTTTCTATTGTTTACTATTAACACTTAATCGCCCATTATAAACGTTGTACTTGTTCCGATTACCACTTGTACATTATGCTAGTATGTACACCTTGCATATCGCACGTGCACGCTCCCACATGCCCATAACTATAGTTGTTACTTCCTTTACTGTAGTAGATGTTTATGCAATGTCATACACTCTGCCTGCTCACGTGCACCTTTCCATGCTTCATGTAAGGGCTAGTTAGGGTATGGAATTCCTACTGGGTCACGCGTTGACGTGCCCCACCGTTGACTTTTTAGGTTCAGGTGTTGGAGTTGGTTGGCGGTTATGAGGTGGAGCAGTGGAATTCTTAGGATGAGTTAGGTTGGGATGGCGAGGGGAAAAGAGAGGGTGTTTGTACTTTTGGGGTTTTGTTTGGGTAGTGACGAGATGATAATGATGGATGTATGTACAAATGGATGATGTATAAGATATCAGACTTTTCTTTGGATTTAGTTGATGTATAGTTTCCTTCTGTGTTTCTTTCTGTGTTTATGTTATTGGTTACTTGGTTGTGCTTTGGAAACATTACAGGTACTATCTCAGCAGTGTGCAGTGGACCTGCTTGAGTTTTTTTATATTTCCTTTCATAACAATCGCTACTCTGGATCACCTGAGACAGATTCGTACTTTCCGGGTATCCTGGGTAGCAGGGCGCTACAGTTGGTGGCCCATGCAGGTCACCGCACTACGGTTGTGTAAGGGTAGTGCGTGTAGTGTTCCAAAGGTAGTTTAATCTTAAGGTGGGTCGGAGTTCTGCCTTAAGATAGAACCATGATATCAGAAGTTTGAGGTATAGATCCCTGAGGGTAGACACGAGAGTGTTGATTGAATAAGAATGTGTGTATATATCTAAGTGTGTATGTATGTGAACATATACGTTTGTAGCTCTATAAGTGTTAAATATGGCTTGTCGAGCATATTGAGATGATATACTCATGTGCATATGACTATGGTATATGTACGAATGATTATATGGCTATGTGATTGTATTTGAAGTATATGTGTTAATACATGGTTGACTTACATGATTGTATATCTGAGTGTAGTGATGCATGCATATATATGTAGTGTGTATCATAGAACTATATAGTTGATTGAGCTCTAGGAGATGTATATATATGGCATGCCGTCTGTATTTATAATCTGTGGTGTATATGTACATGCTGATTGTATAGATCCATGTGCGGATCTTTGTGTTCCACTCAGGTATGAGTGAGCATGCCCTAAGTGTATTCGTGTTGTGTGTTTGATATATATATATGTATATATATATATGTATAGATATATATATATGTATACATACATATATATATATATATAGATATGTATACATATATATATATATATATGTATATATATGTATACATATGTATATATGTATATATATGTATATATGAATATGTATGTATACATATATATATATATATATATATATGTATACATATATGTATATATATGTATACATATATATACGTATATGTATATATATGTATAAATACGTATATATATACAGATATATATATACATATATGTATACATATATATACATATATGTATATGTATAAATACGTATATATATACAGATATATATATACATATATGTATACATATATATACATATATGTATATATATACATACATACATATATATATATATATCTATATATATCTGGAAGATGTATATGGTTGCATGTCTGGTTGTAAGCGGATATGCTTACATCGGTGTTTGGGATAGATATATCATTATATGAATATCTGTGTGTGTTGGTATTGTTGTATGAGACTTTCTGTGATGACATGTATGTGTGTACAATACCATGAATGTGTGTATTGTGAAATGGTACAAGTGTTGATATATGAATGTGTTGTATATATAAGTTTGCGGTAGATTGACTCTGTTTATCTCTATTCACCTCTAGTTATGTCCTGAGTTGGAAAGTCCGAGGACGGACTTTAATTTAAGGTGGGTAGGATGTAATGACCCCAAAATTCATATAGTGTATTAATCCATAATTTTGAGCATATATATGTGCGTAGAAATTTTTGGAGAATCCTTGTGTATTTTATTTAATTTTGTCAAGCTAAAAAAATTAATTTTAAATAATTTTGTATGACATATGATTATATTAAATAAAATATATGGTTGGAATACTAATGTCTTGATGAGTATTAAGTTTTGTATGTGTATTAAGTCGGTATAGTTATTTTTCTAAAAAAACAAAATCCTAATTTTTTCTACGGGACACATCCACCTTTGATGTGTGAAGATATCCTTGATCCTTACCTAACCCAAGGCTTGGTGGCATGCTTAGAGGATTTCTAGGAATAAAGAAAGAAAATGTTCCATTTACTCACTCTCCTCCCAAAGATCAGGCCGAATTCATCCTTTCCTCTTGCTACCTCTTAGACTTTAGGGAGGCTGAGCACCCAGAGGGCTACGCTACCCTCACTCTGCACACCCCCGTAGCATCCCTGTCGTCGTTTGGATGCTTTTGCTCATTCTAGGAATTTGTGGAGAAGAAAAATGATTTAGAGAAGAAGGAAGAGGGCTTGAAGAGTAAAGCTTGAGGATTGGAGGATAAAGTTAGAAGAAAGAAGGACATCTAAGGTAGGATTTCCATCTCAACTAGTATTAGAGTTGCATGTTTAGTTTCAAAGGAAAGCTTGCATCTTTATTTATCCAAGTGAACTCATGCATGGTCTTTTAAAATCCTCTCTTATTGTTGTTATTGTTCTTGTGGTTTTAGCTCTCTTAAAGTTAATCCTGAGTTTGTATGGTTGTGTGTGGTGAGTAATCCTGAGTTTGTATGGTTGTGTGCGGGAAGTAATCCCGAGTTTGTATGGTTGTGTGCGACGAGTAATCCTGAGTTTTTGGTGGTTTTGTGCGGTGAGCAATTTTGAGTTTTGAGTGATTGTGTGCAGTGAGCAATTCTGAGTTTTGGGTGGTTGTGTGCGGTGAGCAAATCTGGATAGATTTATATGCTGATGGTTTTGCTTAGTCCTTTCAATCTAGAATTGACTTTGCTCTGAAACTTTTATAGCCTAAAGATCGGACTGTTATCTATAACTTTCATGTTGTGAACTTTTACTAATTCGGACTGTAAATATGGCTAAAAATTCTATCTTGCCAACATGTCTGTTTTTACCCAGTCTGAACACATTTTACTAAAACAGTGAGCAGTCCCTCAATACTTGATGAAATTGTGTGTTCTTGGTCTCGTTGGAAAGTTAACTTCAAGCTCTACAACTTTTCAGTTTTCATTTCTGTTAGTTCTGCCAGCAATTAGTAGTAATCTGGTCATTAAGTTAGGGTAGTTTTTGTTTTCAATTCCAGCACACGTACACTTTGGTGTACATTCTGTAGAAAATAGAACACTCATCTAAGCCTCATGAAAATTGATATATGAACTCTGTACATCTATATGTACAACTTTCATTTAGATTGCACGGTCATGTTCTATTCAAACATATGGAGAAATGTTCTCCTCCATCTGACTGTTCTGTTTTTCCAGAAATTGGGTTTCATGAATGAGTTGTTTTGTCTTCGATTATGGATCTCCAGGTTTTATGTACACCTTGCCTATCGCACGTGCACGCTCCCACCTGCCCATAACTATAGTTGTTACTTCCTTTACTGCAGTAGATGTTTATGCAATGTCATACACTCTGCCTGCTCACGTGCACCTTTCCACACTTCATGTAAGGGCTAGTTGGGGCATGGAATTCCTACTGGGTCCCGCGTTGACGTGCCCCACCGATGACTTTTCAGGTTCAGGTGTTGGAGTTGGTTGGCAGTTATGAGGTGGAGTAGTGGAGTTCTGAGGATGAGTTGGGTTGGGATGGCGAGGGAGAGGAGAGAGTGTTTGTACTTTTGGGGTTTTGCTTGGGTAGTGACGAGATGATAATGATGGATGTATGTACAGATGGATGATGTATAAGATATCAGACTTTTCTTTGGGTTTAGTTGACGAACAGTTTCTCTCTAATTTACATACTTAACGTATTTTTAACATTTTAAAATTTCTTAATAATGGTTAGTCAAGAGTTTTATATCAAAATGATTTCAAAAATTTCTTATAAAAATATTTTGAAGCATTAAACTAATTATGGAGTATTTCAATAAGTTCGGATTTCATCAAATACATCTAAATAATCTTGATAAAATTCATTTTTCAAATATTACTGTTTTGGCTTAATGAATTAATTTTCTATATAAGCATCATTAAAACATTTTGAAACTCCTACAGTATCATCCTATGATCATTTAGGGCTCCCTATTTTAATTTCGTAATTTTCTGATATCAAATCTACTTAGAACCTGCAAACACACTTTTCTAAATGTTTTGGACTAAAACTAGTATCTCCGTAGCTCTAACCCCAAAATGGATCTTGTATTCGCGATCCTCACGATGATACTATCCCGTGGGTATATTTTTGTAATTTTTCAGAGTCGTATGCGAAAACGGGGTTGTACTCCTCCGTTTTCATTAATTACAACCGTTAACGACTTTTCACTATTACTTACTACCCCTCACTAATTACGTTTACCCCCTAACCCCACTTGATTAATTCCCTAACCCCCCACTTTAACCAAACCCCTTTGGTAGCTCAGGTCCGACATGGGTGGATATCGATTTAATAATAATACTACTATTATTCTTATTTTTACTTAATTAATTACTAACCCTAAATATTAACCCCCTTCCCCCTCTCATTCTCATTCAGCCCAAACGAAACCAACCCACTCTCGTTCTCACTCTCTCCCCTTCCCTCACTCACGACGGAGCCAACTTCCCCGACACCTCCGATGCCCCCTCCGCTCTACGGCGTCCTCCAGTGAGCACTGTGCTCCACCGCTCCACGGCGAGACCCCCTATTCTCCAATCAACCCGAACCCACCCAACTCCGAGCTCGCCGCAGTGGAGCTCCGCCAGCCACCCCCCGCTCCGACTTCCCTCTTCCCGACGACCACCCACAGCATGCCTCGTCGCCGACTGCCACCCTCCTCCGCAGCAACCCGCGAGGCCTTCCCCGAGCGTCGAACAGCTCATCTCCACCGCCCCGAAGTCCTCATCTGACTGCAGTCACCCTCGCTCCACTCTCCGCCGACCCACCGCAACTTCCACCACGCCACCTTTGCAAGCGCCCCTCCGCCCGTACGCCGTCGGCGAAAGCCGCCCCGAAGCCCCAGTGCCTCACGTCGTCGCCTTCCACCTCGAGAACGCCGCCTCCCCACTTCCACCTCAGACGTCCCGAAGACCACGCCTCCGTCCGCTTTCGAACACCCCCCGAGTCGTCGTCGTCACCGTCCAAGGCCGCCACCGCTTCGAGCCCCTCGCCCCCGTCCGTCGTCCGCCGCTGAAGAAGACGCGAAGACCCCTCCCATTGCACTGTCGACGGGTAGGAGCGACGGTGGGGGTTCGAAACGTATTTTCCTTAAATACGAAAACGTATTTCGTATATATACGGTATTTTAATAATTATTTAATGGGTATTATTGGTTTTAAATTCATAACTAAAAATATAAGCCTCAGAAAAATGTGAGACCAGCCCCAGAAAATCAGAAATGTTATTCTGGATCCAATGTCACTGGTCTCATCTCGATCAGCCGCTTAGTTTTTGCAGAATAAATTTTTAACCCTAAAACTTAAATACGTAAAATTCTTTTAAAAATCAGTAACTCTTTACTTTCACGTACAATGATACGTGAGAAAAATATATGTTGTAGCACTATTCGAGACGGTCGTTTTGACTACTCATTTGAACATTTCCGACTAGTATTGCATCCAGAATAAATTATTGAATAATTACGTTACTTAAGTAAAATTAGTTTTTAAGTTGCTTTTGAGCTTTTAAAAATTATAAAAATTATCAGAAGCTTCAGAAAAATATTTTCTCCTTCAGTAAAATTATTTTCCTCATATCTAGCCTATATGAAAATTTAGAATGATTTTCGACAACTTTTCAATCAGTTTAAAAATCAAGACGATCAAGTTAAATAGATAGAAAATAGTCTGTTCATTAACCGATTGTTTCTTGTGTTTGCAGGTACCAATACTCGTGCACCAGCTCCCTTGGAAGCCCTAGCTCCAACCTCGTCTTACTATGATGACCTCGATATGTATGTCACTTTAATTCTAACTTTAGAAATATAGATAGTGTACTCGTATGAACATAGGACCTGACATCTAGTCTCAGAACAGTTATTGACCTGAACAGATGGCTAGAGACTTAACTAAATAGGAAACAGATCAATTACAAGAACGACTTTGACTTGAACTCGCGACATTGCCAACTTTCAAAATAGGTGGTTGTTGCACACGACCATCTACTTGGATAAACTATGTACTAATTGGAAACCACTTGCTCGAAGCATGGAACCAACATCTTTGTTGGACTTGTCTTTATCCTTATCTTTCTTATTTTTCAATAAGAAGTCAATCAGTGTTCCTGGTTTAATTATCATAGTAAATATGGAACGTCATGTTGCTTATCACTTAAACATCATGCATAGACTTTGGTTACACTTATTGCTTAATTGCTTACGTTTAAATAGTCACATCAATTGCTGCATGACATGTATATGACTCGTGAATTGTTGAATGGAATATCTTGTGTGAAATATCTTGTGGTAAACTGGTGGAATATCTGGTGGTACATCTTGTGGTACATCTTGTGGAATAACTTGTGGAACATCTTGTGGAATAACTTGTGGTACATCTTGTGGAGTAACTTGTGGAACATCTCGTAATAAACATATACTTGGTAGACATCACAGACACTTGGGATTTTTGGGGTAACTTATAATTGCGGAAGTGCAGGAGTGACTAGTCCAGGCCTTGTTGTCACCGTGCATGTTCTAGCAACCCATCATAGTAGCTGGGGACAACCATCACAGATCACAGATTCATAGCATAATTCGCCTGGGTAGCACCCGTGGAAGGGGGACTCTTGGTTGCTCACTGTACTTGCCATCATAAGTCACGAACTAGGCTAGGCACTATTACTCTCATTATTGCTATTGTCATGGACATCATATTATTGCTATTGTCATGGTTACTCTTGTACGTTACTAGTTGTACTTTCTCGGTCAGCTTTACTTTACTTGTCTCACATGCCTGCTTACCTACTTTACTTTACTTGTCACCCTTGCAATCTTGACTAGATGTACTTTACTTGTCACCTTTGCATGCTTGACTAGATGCACTTTACTTGTCGCACTTGCAGGCTTGCCTGCCCCTACTTTACTTTACACCTTTGCCTGCACCTCTGCTCTTATTCACTTATTGTACTAACATAATAGTCGTTAAAATGCTTAATATAAATTGCTTCGTACTTTTGCACTACTTTATGTCTATTGCTAGAATTATGTGTCTTACCTACGGTTTCCTGTTTTTGTGGCACCGCAGACGACACACAGCTTGATATAGAGGCTTCTGAGAGCCAGAGTTCGTCCCTGAGGCTGCAGTAGTAGAGTTCTTTTAGTGGCACCTTTTCAGTTGTACTTCTTATCTTTTATTTAACCTTATTGTATTAATTTGTATGGTTGTAATAAATGGACACTGTCTGGGTATTTTTGTACATCTCTGCATCGTGGCTATTTTGTTTTCACTGGTTAACTGCAGACCTGCGAATAAATCAAATAAGTAATGGGCCACTGAGAGCGGGTCATTACAATTTTTGTGGCTCATGCAGGTCCGCGCTAACTATCTCGTGAACAACATAGCAAGATCAGGGTATACAATATAAAATACTCAAATGGAACTCTCGAGTACTGGTTGTCTCGAGTGTTCACCTGTATTGTATATACGAGTGAAGTGTCTTTATTACCCATCTTCTTTGACCTCTTTTCCTTCTTTTATTCCATCCTCCGAGTGTATTTTTATACAGCTTTCCTCCTTCAACTGCTTAGAGTGATCGTCCATAAGTGGATCATTCATTCACTTCATCTTCATCGCCTTCTTTTAGTACGTCGTTGCCTTTCGATCGACCTTCTTTTCTTAGAATATGAAATCTAGTTCACCTGAACTCTAACTACTTCTATTTTAAGGAGGGTAGCATTCGAATTTTCGATCACCAGAAGTTCGAGTTTGACAACGGAAGCGAATCGAGGGATGCTCAGAAGTATTTGAGGATGATGCTAGAGAATTTGAGACCAGCCAAACCCGACGTACAAGTGTAGGTGGCTCCACATTGATAACTGAGTAGTCACGATACACTTGCACGCCGGCTTATTCATGGGATCCCATTGCATTCCATCGCATTGCATTGCATTGCATCCCATATCAATTGCTTTGTGTTTCATATGCATCATGGCATCATTGAGCATTATGAGTGGACTTGTGGTTATAGGTGTGAATGTTACCTTGTATGTATGATTGTTGCCATGAATGCATGAATTGCTTGAAATGGGTGCATATTGGAAAAATGAGGCCGTTTGCCTTCATTTGTGGAGCTTAAGTAAGTGGAAATGAGATGGGTTCCATGTTACTAGTTTCTATTGTTTACTATTAACACTTAATCGCCCATTATTTGTACCTGTTCCGGTTATCACTTGTACATTATGCTAGTATGTACACCTTGCCTATCGCGCGTGCACGCTCCCACCTGTCCATAATTATAGTTACTACTTCCTTTAATGCAGTAGATGTTTATGCAATGTCATACACTCTGCCTGCTCACGTGCACCTTTTCACACTTCATGTAAGGGCTAGTTGGGGCATGGAATTCCTACTGGGTCACGTGTTGACGTGCCCCCCGTTGAATTTTCAGGTTCAGGTGTTGGAGTTGGTTGGCGGTTATGAGGTGGAGCAGTGGAGTTCTGCGGATGAGTTGGGTTGGGATGGCGAGGGGAGAGGAGAGGGTGTTTGTACTTTTGGGTTTTTGTTTGGGTAGTGACGAGATGATAATGATGATGTATGTACAGATGGATGATGTATAAGATATCCGACTTTTCTTTGGGTTTAATTGTTGTATAGTTTCTTTCTGTGTTTATGTTATTGGTTACTTGGTTGTGCTTTGGGAACATTACAAGTAATATCACAGCAGTGCGCAGTGGATCTGCTTCAGTTTTTTTGAATTTTCTTTTGTAACAATCACTACGCTGGATCAACTGGGACGTATTCGTACTTTCTGGGTATCCTGGGAAGCGGGGCGTTACAGTTGGTGGCCCATGCAACTCACCGCACTGCGGCTGTGTAAGGGTAGTGCGTGTAGTGTTCCAGAGGTAGTTTAATCTTAAGGTGGGTCGGAGTTCTGCCTTAACATAGAGCCATGATATCAGAAGTTTGAGGTATAGAGCCCTGAGGGTAGACACTAGAGTGTTGATTGAATAAGAATGTGTGTATATATCTATGTGTGAATGTATGTGTACATATATGTTTGTAGCTCCATAAGTGTTGAATATGGCTTGTCGAGCATATTGAGATGATATACTCATGTGCATATGACTATGGTATATGTACGAATGATTATATGGCTATGTGATTGTATTTGAAGTATATGTGTTAATACATGGTTGACTTATGAGTAATGTATAGAATTGAGTTATATACATGATTGAGGTGCAGGTAGTGTATAGATGTACTGTGTAGTGGCTATATACTATATGTGATGTATGCACATGCAGAGTGTGCAGATGCATGTGTGGACCCTTGAGTACCACCCAAGTATTTGTGGATATGTATTAAGAGTATTAGTGTTGTGTGTTGATATATGATGAGTATATGATACATGTATGGCTGTAAACCGGTACGCTTACACCTGTAAATGGATGAATATAGTTTTGTATGGTTATCTATGTGTATTGATATTGATATAGTAGATCTTGTGTGATGACACATCTGTGAATATTGGATGGATATCGGGAGACATACATGATTGTATATCTGAGTGTAATGATGCATGCATATATATGTAGTGTGTGGCATAGAATTATATAGTTGATTGAGCTCTAGATGATGTATAGATATGGCATGCCGTCTGTATTTGTAATATGTGGTGTATATGTACATGCTGATCGTGTAGATCCATGTGCGGATCTTTGTGTTCCATTCAGGTATGAGTGAGCATGCCATAGGTGTATTAGTGTTGTGTGTTTGATATATATATATATATATATATATATATATATATATATATATATATATATATATATATATATATATATATATATATATATATATATATATATATATATATATATCTGGAAGATGTATATGGTTGCATGTCTGGTAGTATCGGATACGCTTACATCGGTGTTTGGGATAGATATATCATTATATGAATATCTGTGTGTGTTGGTTTGTTGTATGAGACTTTCTGTGATGACATATATGTGTATACAGTACCATGAATGTGTGTATTGTGAAATGGTATAAGTGTTGATATATGAATGTGTTGTATATATAAGTTTGGGGTAGATTGACCATGTATATCTCTATTCACCCTTAGCTATGTCCTGAGTTGGAAAGTCCGAGGACGGACTTTAATTTAAGGTGGGTAGGATGTAATGACCCCAAAATTCATATACATATATTAATACGTATTTTTGAGCGTATATATTTTTGGGGAATCCTTATGTATTTTATTTAATTTTGTCAAGTTAAAAAAATTGATGTTAAATAATTTTGTATGACATATGATTTTATTAATAAAATAAATGGTTGGAATACTAATGTCTTGATGAGTATTAAGTATTGTATGTGTATTAAGTGGGTATATTTATTTTTCTAAAAAAACAAAAGCCTAATTTTTCCTAAGGGACACCTCCACCTTTGATGTGTCAAGATATCCTTGATCCTTACTTAACCCAAGGCTTGGTGTTATGCTTAGAGGATTTTAGGGAGATGAGATGGCTACACTAGGAAAAAAGAAAGAAAAGGTTCCATTTACTCACTCCCCCTCCCAAAGATCAGGCCGAATTCATCCTTTCCCCTTGCTCCCTCTTAGACTATAGGGAGGCTGAGCACCCGTAGGGCTACGCTACCCTCACTCGGCACACCCCTGTAGCATCCCTGTCGTCGTTTGGGTGCTATTGCTTATTCTAGGAGCTTGTGGAGGAGAAAAATGAATTAGAGAAGAAGGAAGAGGGCCTGGAGAGTAAAGCGTGAGGCTTGGAGGATAAAGCTAGAAGAAAGAAGGACATCTAAGGTATGATTTCTATCTCAACTAGTATTAGGGTTGCATGTTTAGTTTCAAAGCAAAGCTTGCATCTTTATTTATCCAAGTGAACTCATGCATGGTTCTTATAAAATCCTCTATTATTGTTGTTATTGTTCTTGTGGTTTTAGCTCTCTTTAAGTTAATCTTGAGTTTGTATGGTTGTGTGCAGTGAGTAATCCTGAGTTTGTATGGTTATGTGCGGTGAGTAATCCTGAGTTTGTATGGTTTTGTGCGGTGAGTATGGTTGTGTGCGGTGAGTAATCCTGAGTTTGTATGGTTGTGTGCGGTGAGCAATTCTGAGTTTTGGGTGGTTGTGCGCGGTGAGCAAATCTGGACAGATTTATTTGCTGATGGTTTTGCTTAGTCCTTCTAATCTAGAATTGAGTTTGCTCTGAAACTTTTAAGGCTTAAATATTAGACTGTTATATATAACTTTCATGTTGTGAACTTTTACTAATATGGACTGTAATTAGGGCTAAAAATTCTATCTTGCCAACATGTCTGTTTTTACCCAGTCTGAACACATTTTACTAAAACAGTGAGCAGTCCCTCAATACTTGATGAAATTGTGTGTTCTTGGTCTTGTTAGAAAGTTAACTTCATGCTCTACAACTTTGCAGTTTTCATTTCTGTTAGTTCTGCCTGCAATTAGTAGTAATCTGGTCATTAAGTTAGTGTAGTTTCTGTTTTCAATTCTAGCACACGTACACTTTGGTGTAAATTCTGTAGAAAATAGAACACTCATCTAAGCCTCATGAAAATTGATATGTGAACTCTGGACATCTATATGTACAACTTTCATTTAGATTGCACAGTCATGTTCTATTCAAACATATGGAGAAATGTTCTCCTCTATCTGGCTGTTCTGTTTTTCCAGAAATTGGGTTTCATGAATGAGTTGTTTTGTCTTCGATTATAGATCTCCAGGTTTTATGGATTCAATATTGATTGTTACATGATTCATTATTTGGTTAATTGACCATCTCATGCTTCATTTCATGTTTCATAAAGTTATTAAATTTCATTTATGTTCAATATCTTGGTGGTTTAATTGTTGATAACAATGCTGACCTTCATGAGGTGTTGATGTGGGGAAAAGAAAGCAAGTTTGGATATGATCATATTAGGACACGAACGGTGGAGTGCACGGGCATGGACAAAGTGCCGCGATAGGATGCGGGAGAATTCGTCATAGGCCACCTCTTGATCCATTAGGTAGCTCCACATTGATAACGGAGTAGTCACGATACACTTGCATGCCAGCTCATTCATGGGATCCCATTGCATTGCATCGCATTGCATTACATTGCATCTCATAGAAATTGCTTTGTGTTTCATATGCATCATGGCATCATTGAGCATTATGAGTGGACTTGCGGTCATAGATGTGAATGTTGCCTGGTATGTATGATTGTTGCCATGAATGCATGAATTGCTTGAGATGGGTGCATATTGGAAAAATGAGGTGGTTTGCCTTCATTTGTGGAGCTTAAGTAAGTGGAAATGAGATGAGTTCCATGTTACTAGTTTCTATTATTTACTATTAACACTTAATCGCCCATTATAAACGTTGTACTTGTTCCGGTTACCACTTGTACATTATGTTAGTATGTACACCTTGCCTATCGCACGTGCACGCTCCTACATGCCTATAACTATAGTTGTTACTTCCTTTACTGCAGTAGATGTGCCATGGCATACACTCTGCCTGCTCACGTGCACCTTTCCACGCTTCATGTAAGGGCTAGTTGGGGCATGTAATTCCTACTGGGTCACGCGTTGACATGCCCCATCGTTGACTTTTCAGGTTCAGGTGTTGGAGTTGGTTGGTGGTTATGAGGTGGAGTAGTAGAGTTCTGAGGATGAGTTAGGTTGGGATGGCAAGGGGAGAGGAGAGAGTGTTTGTACTTTTGGGGTTTTGCTTAGATAGTGATGAGATGATAATGATGGATGTATGTACAAATGGATGATGTATAAGATATCCGAATTTTCTTTGGGTTTAGTTGTTGTACAGTTTCCCTCTGTATTTCTTTCTTTGTTTATATTATTGGTTACTTGGTTGTGCTTTGGGAACATTACAGGTACTATTCCAGCAGTGCACAGTGGACCTGCTTGAGTTTTTTTTTGTATTTCCTTTCATAACAATCGCTACTCTGGACCACCTGGGACGGATTCGTACTTTCCGATATCTTGGGGAGCATGGCGTTACACAAGAGAGCTGACTCTCCATCCTCAACGAGAAAAGTAGACTTACGGAGCTCCCCTTTTACATGCTCTGGAGGAGCAGGCATCTGCCTAATTTCCAACAACGTCCCTTCATATTCAGAGGGGATAAGCCCGACCAATGGAGCTGAAGGGATGATGCCTCCCCATGGCCAAGTGTCATCATAATTGCTTGGCCCAGTAGGAGGTACATATGTCTCCAAAAATGCATCGTGGATCACAATTTGAGTCTGGAGTGCTTGGTTCGTCGTTTGTAATGACCCACTCATGGAGCCTGTTACTGTTCGGTACATGCGCATGTCCTGCTAGTCACCAATGAAGTCAATACAAGCTCCATTGCAAAAATATGCCAAATACTCGCATACAAAAATGAAATACAACCTTATTACAAACCAACAACTTACAGATAAGGAAAATACAGTCTGAATACAAATACATACCAAGCCACACTCTAGAATCGAAAAACATAAAATAACATAACACTCGCACACTTACTCTTAGTAACCAACGTTTTACTGGTCAAACTCAACTGCAAGCTCAGCGTTTGCCAACTCAGGTGTCACCTCGTCAATCTGTGAAGTACCTGGTGGGTACACACAAAAAAAAGGGTCTCTAGGATCAGACGTAACTCAAAGTATCTCTAGCATAAAAATTAAAACAATATACAAGCATAACAATCTAGCAGAGACTAGAAGTAAAAGTGCATACAATAGTGGTATGGAAATAGAGCAGAAACATAGCTTTGCAGATTTACGACATTCACAATTTATCAGCAAAAAAATGAAACATTATTTAAGATGACAAGGTTATGGGAGTATAATCGTACCGAGCCTAGATCGTGACTTATAATGCGAAGTACAATGAGTAACCAAGAGTTCATATTTTACCACGGCTGTGCGTACCTGGGTTAAACAAAAACTGTGAATACAAAACTGTTCAATAATTTGTTATCCGAATCTGTGAATTTGTCACCGACGAACTTTGAAGGGGTTGCTTAGACCCGGTTGGGACAACAAAGACTGAACTGGTCGGTCCCGCACACTTGCTATTATAAGTTACCCCAAAACCCCAAGTGTCTGTGATGTTATCATATTTGTATTTTACAGTTAAGTACGACACGTAGTCCGATCGAATCTTTTACGATACTAAGTAGTTTATCAAGCTTATCTAATTGTTCAAATGAGACACTTCGCTAACGAAATAAACTAGTTTAGCATGCATTATTGTAGTTTTTAAACACATAGCTAGGGTACGATGAGTTACTGATACGACGTGTCGTGAAAGGCGCGGTTCGATCAGCGGTAGCGATACCTGGGTTCACATGTGTTACAAGGTGAGTTAGTTACACAAACTTATAGTATAAAAACTTATATAATAAAAACATATAACCAACATATTATATTGAAAATAATTTATATAAACATATATTAAAAACTTATAAAATAATTTTTAAAAACTTAATATAAAACTAACTCTTTATATAATTATAAACATATAACTTAAACTAGCATATAACTAACATATTATAATTATAATATTATAACTTAATAACTCTCACCCCTCTTTCTCACCCTCTATCTTCCTCTTCCTCTTCATTTCTCTGTCTCTTTTCTTTCCTTTTTTTGATGCAAAGAGGGGAGATCAACGTCGCGGTTCGGATCTGGGTGGCGGGGTGGATCTGGCAGCGGTGGGTGGGTTCTAGGCAGCGGAGCACGGGGTAGCCAGGTGGGCGGGGCCCTGGGCAACGGGGCACGCATGGCAGGGCAGTGGAGCATGAGACAGCTGGCGGCGAGTGGATCTCGCAGTAGTGCGCGCGGCGCATCTGGCAGCAGGTGGATCTGGCAACGGCATGCGCGGGGCAGCTAGCAGCGGCCATGCAATCAAGCGTAGGCGTGTGTGCAGTTCTGGCAGCAGCGTGCACAGGTCAGGGCGACGGATCTGGGGCGGTGGGCATGATGATGAGAATGAATCTGAAGATTATTCAGATATGATTTCTCTATTTTCCCTCTTTCAATTTCCTATTTTTGTTTATGATTTGGGTGTTTTGATTTGAAGGAGGATGTATGTGATTGATGATGATGGTAGGGTTTTCTGTTTAGAAGTTGTAGGGAGGATGGAGGAGGTTGGAGGAGAGCAGTGGTCGTTGCAACTGGTGGCATGGGAGGCTTCGTGGGTGGTTGACCAGGGTTTGGGGAGAGCTCGTCGGAACTTGGGTTGCCTCGGGGGCTTCGCAGTTCGTCGGAGTGGCGAAGGAGCTCGGCGTGAGCTCGTCGGAGTGGAGAGGCCGTCATAGTGGGGAAGGAGGAAAAACGAGATAGTGGATATGGGTCGTGACGCTAAAGGAGAAAGGAGGGGCTTAGTCTGCATGAAAGATGAAGAGGGCCTCTTTAATAGAGTAAGAGAAAAATCTATAGGATTAATAATGTAATAAGTTTGAGATTTAGAATATTCGGATCTCATCTGTCAAAGGGATGCGTTAATGAGTGTGGGGTTGGCTAATTAAGTACAGGTTAGAGTAATTACTTAGGATTAATAGTAATTATTTAAGCAATGGTGAAAATTTTCAAAAAATATATGCACGCTCGCGTTAACGCGTAGAAGAAGAACACTAGACGAAAAACACTCGGACGACTAAAGTAAAATACAGGCACACAAGAAAACAAACACGCCTAATATACAGGCCGTAACATCATACCTTCCTTAGAATAATTCCGTCCTCGAAATTCTCTACAGTGCAGGAAAAAGGTAGGGGTAACATCCTCGCATCTCATCCTCTCGCTTCCATGTAGATTTTCCTAGCGAGTCACGATACCACATCACCCTGACTAGATCAACAGTCCTGCTCCCGAAGACCTTCTAACGTCGATCTAGGATCTCCACTGGTTGCAGCTCGTTTATAAGGTTCGGACGAAGTGCGAGCTCCAAGTAGTCCACGACATGACTAGGGTCGCTCACATAGCGACGCAACTGCGAGATGTGGATTTCCGACCTTATGGATTTTCGACCTTATGGATTTTCTGTAACGGTCACATAGCTCACATAGGCCACATCTGTAACGGTCACATAGGCTCACATAGCTCACATAGGCCACATCTGTAACGGTCGCTTTCCGACCTTATGGATTTTCTGCGTGCACGTGCTTTATCGTGCACGTATTTTTGGCTATTTCTGAATTCCGATGTATGCGATGTGATATGCCGTTGTGATCGTTTGGGAGTGTAGAATTTTATAGTAATTTTTGGGAACGTCATTTCATGGATCGTTTTCTCGCAAAACGACTTGGAATGCTAGGGGCGTTTTAGTCATTTGTCTCAAAACGCCGTTTCTAATTTTTCGTAAATTTTTGGTAGGCTTAGCGCACGATCAGGCTCCGTAGATTTGTGTGTCCAGTCTCCACGATCGCCCCGATATTTTCGGTTTATTTTTCGGACGCCTGTAGCGAGAGATATCACCCGGATCTCGACCGTTGATTTACCCAAACCAGTTCGAATTTCAAATTGATAGCCAAATCTGGTTATATCCCTAAAAATCATCAGGCGTATCTTTCAAAATCTTCCCCTCTATTGTTCCCTAGACTTTACCCTAATTGTACACCATATATATATCTCTCTCCCCCAAATAATAGATATCATGTAGCTATATAACTAATTAAATCTTTTATAATTAGACCTAACCCTAATTTCTCCTTTCACGTGACCTAGGCTGTACCAATCTCAGCCGCCACCTAACATTCAGCCCGATATCATTTTCCCCCCTCTCGCGTCTCTCTCTATCCCTCAACCTCCCGACGCCGGCGGCTCCCCAAACCCCGCACCGATCGCCGACCACCTCGCCTGCTTTGCTGCACCCCGCCACCGGCGACAGGCGACCGCCGGCGTCGTTTCCTCGCGCAAGCAGCAGCAGGATCCGCCGCCGCTGCGAGTTTCCGACGACCCTGCGACGTCCGACCATCGCGCTCGTCAACCCTGACCGTCGCCGAGTCCCCTCCGAACACCTAGCAGAGTGGGTGATCTTTGTTACTGAACACCTACGGGAAGCTCGGCACCCACCTAGCAGAGTGAGTGTCCCAGCAGACCGAGAGGATAGAGATGCTCACCTAGCAGAGTGGGTGGTCCTATACAGTAGTACAGTTTCACCTACGAGGCATCCGTCGCTCACCTAGCAGAGTGAGAGATACGCTACCGATCGTGGGGACAGAGGCACTCACCTAGCAGAGTGAGTGGCCCTATATTGTCTTGTCCTGAGCACTTGGATTTGGGGTAGGGTTGAGCGTGCGCACATGGAGTGGGTCTGATCCCCCTCGAACCGTAAGGCGTGAACCCTTCGAGTCACACGTGTCTCATCTTGTCCTGTCCTGTCCTGTCTTGCTTGTCTTGTCACGTCTTGTCACGACCCGTTTAGGTTAGTCCCGTAGTCGGTAGTACACACTACGACTACTGCTTGCTACGCTTTACTTTCCTGCTGCGTTTACTTTCTTCGTCACTCTGTTATAACCCCAGCATGCTAATCAACCAGTAAACTGTTGTTTAATAGTTCGGTACACTTGCAATAGAGTCTGACCCTTTTTGTAGACTTTACCTGACGTACAGTTCCTTTCTTTTGGGTGATGTACGTCAGGTGTGGAGCCAGAGTACGTTGACGAGGTGGAGAACGTAGAGCCGGAGGACGTAGACCCAGAGTACGTGCCCGAGGAGGACCAGAGCTAGAGATCTTCACGTTGCTGATTCAGAGGTTTTATTGCAGTTTAGTTGGGTGCGTAGCACCGTTTACTTTCTGTCTAGGTTGGGTGCTTGCACCATTAGTTTACTTTCAGCTGTTTGTAGCCGTGTTGGTTTTTGTTTAGACTCCCCATATTTTTCTGTATATCTGTTGAATAAAATGAATGCATCTCTTTTAGTACTTTTGTTGTTCCGTACTAACCTGCAGGGACCTGTTCTTTCGTCTTGGAGTACCACACAGACGCTTATTGGGTCTAAGCTTCACAGCTCCGGCCTAAGCGGGCCTTGTCACGTTTCGCTTCCGTCGTTTTGGGTGCAATTCAGAGGTAAACCTGTAAGAAGAATAAATTGCTCTCTCATCCTCCCTCTCCTCTCCCCCATTCCTGTCCAAAATTTCATCCTACCCTTTTTCCCTTTGCACCACCACTTCCACCACCAAAGGACACTCTCCCTTCATCTACCACAACCCCCTTTACTTCCTAAACAAATTTCACCACATTTCCTCACCAAAAATCCACCCTTTTACTCAAACTTTTAGGAGTTTGGAAGGAATCTTGGGAGAAAGCTTGAAGTTCTTCAAGGAGAAGAATAGCCCATGATTTATTTAAAGAAGGACTACTTAAGGTAGGAATTTTTAACATCCTATTAGGATTCATTTTTAGAATTGTATAGGATTTTCTAATAACCTAGTTAGTGTTAGAATTTGATTTGAAGTAAGATAATTAGTAAAAGAATTGCCTGATTATAAGCTTTGGTTTTAATAACCTAGTTAGTGTTAGAATTTGATTTGAAGTAAGATAATTAGTAAAAGAATTGCCTGATTATAAGCTTTGGTTTAATTTAACAAGAATGTCCATATGGTAGTCTAAGTTGCTACTATGTTACTTTTCATGTTAAAAAAGCCATGTCACAGATTAATTAAGTAGTAAATCATATATTGTTAATAATTCAGTAGGCTGTTATACTGATTCAGTTTTGCTGCAACTTCAATTGCTTATATCTGTTGCTATGGTGCATTATAAATTATGAACAAAATATATTTGGAAAGTTTAACTTGTGTACTACAATTTTCATGTATCACACTTCAATAATTATGCCTACAGTATGATGAAATAGAACAAATAACAGAAACATATCAATTCTGGCAGAATCTGCACCGCTGCACGGTACAACACTTTTCGGTAGCTATAGACACTCAAATTGTGCAAAATTAGATATTTTAAATATCTATACTTCAAGAACTACAATTTTTGCGTAGGATGCAAATCAAAATCTGTCTGTAATAAAGAGAAATTCGTTGATGAAGTTGTGTCATATTTTCTGAAGTTACACAGATTTACTATGACATAGTGCACAGGCCACTATAATTAGCACACACCTCCTCAATGTTTGATATTTGATATCTGAAACCCTAACTAGTATATCTACAACTTTCATTTACAAAGTTTTGTCAAATTCATATTAGAAATAGCTGATATCTGTAAATGTTTATGACTGTTTGTATATTTTCAGCAAGATGAATTGTTTAGGCGATGTTTTGAGCTATGCTTGTGTATTAATTCACTTCCAATATTAATGCTTAATGTTAGCATGTTATTGTTAGCATGTCAATTTTGATATAAGGTTGCCAATTTGTTTAATGTCAATAACTTTATGTTAATATTGACGTGCTATGCTTCATATTAAAATTAGGAGGAGAAATACTAAGTGTCATATTGCTTAGATTAATCTTATATGCAATTAAATATCATGCAAGGATGTTCATGCTAGAATTAACAGTTGAATGTTAAGTGCCAATAATCATTTTTAACCTCATGCCAATATGATGTTTAGATTAATCTTTTTATGTTAGTTCTATGATTTATTATATTGGATGAAATGGTGGTAGCCAAATCAAGGCACCAATGTATCAATGAAGTGTTGAATATTATTTCTCATGGAATTTGTAATGCGATGTTTGTCATTGAAACATGACATCGACAAATTGATGGAAGAAATGAAACTGTGAATGCGGTAATTGAGACTGCCAAAATCATAGTAATAAGAAATTGATTCATAAACTAAGAGTGAAGCAGAGAGTTAAATGTCTGGAACTCTCAATCCATCCTAAGATGGGTGAGACTCCAAATACGGGTTTGGGGGAAACACATGTAAGTCATAGGAGTTAAGGAACAAACAGATGATAGATTTCTCACTCGCCTTGTCACTCCTGTAAGGGGGAGTTGACTAGAGTTAGAGAGGCCAGTGGTGTACTCGTGATGCACCATGCGGTAATTGATGGTTTTCTCTGTTTGTCTCATGAAACCCGAGATTTGTCTCACTCTTATACCTTGCCCCATTCGAGTAGGGAGTTACAAGAGGCCCCTCCAGTGCCCATGTCACTGGTTGAGGTACCACTTTCACCCATCATGGGTGAAGTCTGGCTCCTTAGCGTCCTACGTTTTACTCAGGTTTGCAAATCATTACTAAACATCTAATTTTAACTAATTTAATCTGAAATTTATGTTCCTCTGTTTCTTTTTACTTCCAGCACTTTTATATTATGCTTATTTTAATTTTGTACTAGCTCTTTGGCTGTTGTGACACCTGTAGAAAGATGTTTAGTTAGAATGACTAGTTCTAAAACTGGATGGGCGGCTTCTGAAGACAGAGACATGTTCCAGTTTTGAGGTAGTGCCTGAGGGCGACTTTGTCCAGTTGGACTTTCCTGTGGTAGATTAGTGGGTGCGTTGTACTGGGTGTGGACACTTTTGTACTTTTGTGTTGGGTTTCTCTTTTTGTTGTACCAACACGTTTGTACCCCCTTGAACAGATTATGTATGATGTACTCCTTGTAATGATGTAATAAAATGAATTTTTTTTCTTTATATAGTGTGTTTCTCTATGTTGATATTGTGTTGAGTTGAAGCATCATAAGTACTTTCCAGCATGTGTGTAGTGGTCTGCAGATTTTTTCTGTTCACTGTAATACTTCTCTTCTCTCTTCTTGTCTTTCTTCTTCACGCCCGTAGTTTTGGAAATTCCTGATACTGATTCGTACTTATCTGGTATCATGAAGAGCAGGTCGTGACAGTTGGTGGCCCATGCAGGTCTCCGTACTGCGGCGTGCGTAATGATAGTGCATGTAATGCTCCATATGGGTAGTGGTGTCCTAAGGTGTGTAGGTAACTAGCCTTAAAATAAAGCCCTGGTATTAGAAAGCCCAATGTACAGAGCTTCCTGAGGGTAAGCATGGGTAGTCGTTGTATATATACATATATGTGTGGGTGGTTATGTGTTTGCATAGATATATAAGTATTGTATGTATATTGGCATGTATCCCCGTAGGCATGTATCTATAGCTATATATGTATGTAAGATACGTTATTGAGACGTGTATGACTATTTGTGTGTATCCTTATAATTCATAGTATAGGTGTTCGTATATGGACGAACTATGAGATGTGTTTAGTAATATTGTTTGCAAGGATTGAGGTGTAGATAGTAATTGATGCGTAAATCTATGTGTAAGGTATACTATTTGTGTAATAAAGTATCGTTTGTCGTATATCAATATGTGCTAATATATGTTTTGTCTACATTTGAGTGTATATAGATGACTATATGATTGTATGTAGAGTTGTAAGTATTGTTACTGAATTACAAATTTAAGGAATGTAAGGAGATATATTTGTATATGGATATCTAATGGATGTCTCTATATATGAAGTATCTGTGTATATAAATATTGTTGTATAAATTCATGATATATGTGTTGGTATATGTATGTTTGCTTGTACGTCTAGGTGGAGGTATAATTGGATGTATAAGAATGTACGATGGTATACATAGAGTCATTATATGTCTATACATACTATAAATATGGTTGTGTGAATTGATATAGTAAGATATGTGTATATAGGTATAGCTACATTTGGATATGAATCATAATTAGTGTGTGAAATATATTGGCTTATTAAATGGTGTGTATAGATATACATAAGTAGGTATGCCACGTTATACAATATTAGTGTGTATTTATGTGTGCGTGTATGGATGTACGTGTAACGTTGAATAATAGTTATATATGGATATGTCTTAGGTATGTGTGAGAGAGAGAGAGAGAGTATTGTATTGGTGTAATCCTTGTGCTATAGTAAATACATAGTGCTGAATGTGTGTGTGTGTGTGTGTGCTGCATTGAATATATTTTATATAATATATATGAATAGTTGGCTATTTAGGTGTTTGTATACTTGTGTAGGTATATAAATGGATAAATATAGGAGTACGTAGGTAATTATTGGATGAGAGTACATATGTATGTATCTTTGCATATAGAGTGAGTGTGTATTAGTTAGTATGTTGATATACTATACATATATGACCTAATACTTGGTATGTATGAAATGTCTTAATATTCGACATATGTATTAATATATGATCATACATTATTGTAATTAATATATAGTTGTATGTATATTGGGTGCTAATCATGTTGTTTGGATCTTGGATTAAGATAGATGTATACGCATATAGTAGGGAATAAGTATTGTCTCTTAATTAATGTGTATTACCTTGCTATGTAATTCTTTATGTTATAAGTATTAGTGATATATATTGTAGTTGAGCAGTATATGTGTATCGTATGTGTGTGTGTGTGTGTGTGTTAGGTCTATATCCTAGTATACATATATGAGTATGGAGCATGTATATGGTATTGGTGTATATGTGTATAATAGACGTTGTTTGTACCTCATGGTAGGGAGACCCTTGGACTATTCAATCTCCGGTCAGACCATTAGCCTAGAAAGTCCGAGGGCAGACTTTTTTTTAAGGTGGGTAGCATGTAATACCCAGTATCCATGCATACATGTATATGTGTGTGTGTGTAATTTTTGGGAATCTTTACATATTTTTCCTTAATTTTTGTATAGCTTAAATTATTTTTAAATCCTTTTATATGTCATGAGATTTAAATAAATAGAGTATATGGCTTAAATACTTGTGTATTGGATGAGTATCAAGTATCAATGCATGTATTTTTATTTTTTTAAAATTAAAATCTTAATTTGTCATGCCATGCCACCTCTTCATGCTAGGAGTCATTTGGAGACTAAGTTTCACCTAACCAATTCATAAGTGTCATTAGGAGAATCACTCCCACCTAACTCCAAGCTAGGTGACATATGGAGAGGGAATTAAGGGATGAATCATCCTTGAGATGAGATTTAAAAGGAGAAAATTTTAAGGAAAAAGAATAGAAAAAGAAGAAAAAATTGCTCTCTCATCCTCCCTCTCCTCTCCCCCAATTCTGTCCAAAATTTCATCCTACCCTTTTTTCCCTTTGCACCACCACTTCCACCACCAAAAGACACTCTCCCTTCATCTACCACAACCCCCTTTACTTCTTAAACAAATTTCACCCCATTTCCTCACCAAAAATCCACCCTTTTACTTAATCTTTTGGGAGTTTGGAAGCTTTGGAGGAAAGGAAAGAATCGTGGAAGAAAGCTTGAAGTTCTTCAAGGAGAAGACGTGTCAAGTATTTATTTTAAGAAGGACTACTCAAGATAAGAATTTTTAACATCCTATTAGGATTCATTTTTAGAATTGTATAGGATTTTCTAATAACTTAGTTAGTGTTAGTATTTGATTTGAAGTAAGATAATTAGTAAAAGATTTGCTTGATTATAAGCTTTGGTTTAATTTAGCAAGAATGTCCATGTGGTAGTCTAAGTTGCTATTATGTTACTTTTCATGTTAAACAAGCCATGTCACATAGATTAATTAAGTTGTAAATCATATGTTGTTAATAATTCAGTAGGCTGTTTTTCTAATTCAATTTTGCTGCAACTTCAATTGCTTATATCTGTTGCTATGGTGTATTATGAAAAAATATATTTAGCAAGCTTAACTTGTGTACTACAATTTTGACGTATCACACTTCACTAATTATGTGTACAGTATGCTGAAATAGAACAAATAACAGAAACATATAAATTATGGCAGAATCTGCACCACTGCACGGTACAACACTTTTCGGATGCTGTAGACACTCAAATAGTGCAAAATTAGACATTTTAAATATCTAAACTTCAAGAACTACAATTTTTGCGTGGGATGCAAAGATCAAAATCTGTCTGTAATAGAGAGAAATTCGTTGATGAAGTTGTGTCATATTTTCTAAAGTTACACATATTTACTATGACTTAGTGCACATGTCACTATAATTAGCACACACCTCCTAAATTTTGGATATTTGATATCTGAAATCCTAACTAGTATATCTACAACTTTCATTTATAAAGTTTTGTCAAATTCATATTATAAATAGCTAATATCTGTAAATATTTATGACTGTTTGTATATTTCCAGCAAGCTGAATTGTTTAGGTGATGTTTTGAACTATGCTTGGGTATTAATCTCTCTTCCAATATTAATGCTTAATGTTAGCATGTTATTGTTAGCGTGTCAATTTTTATATAAGGTTTTCAATTTTGTATAATGTCAATAACTTTATGTTAATATTGACGTGCCAGGTTTCATGTTAAAATTAGGAGGAGAAATACTAAGTGTCATGTTGCTTAGATTAAAGTTATATGTCATTAAATATCATGCAGGGATGTTCATGCTAGAATTAAAGGTTGAATGTTAAGTGCCAATAATCTTTTTTAACCTCATGCCAATATGATGTTTAGATTAATCTTTTTATGTTAGTCTATGATTTGTTACATTGGATGAAATGGTGGTAGCCAAATCAAGGCACCAATGTATCAATGAAGTGTTGAATATTATTTCTCATGGAATTTGTAATGCGATGTTTGTTGTTGAAACACGCCATCGATAACTTGATGGAAGAAATGAAATTGTGAATGCGGTAATTGAGACCGCCAAAATGATAGTAATGAGAAATTGATTCATAAACTAAGAGTGAGGCACAGAGTTAAATGTCTGGAACTCTCGATCCATCCTAAGATGGGTGAGACTCTAGATACGGGTTTGGGGGAAACACGTGTAAATTATAGGAGTTAAGGAGCGGACAGATGATATATTTCTCACTCACCTTGTCACTCCCATGAGGGGGAGTTGACTAGAGTTAGAGAGGCCGGTGGTGTACTCGTGATGCACCATGCGGTAATTGATGGGTTTCTCCGTTTGTCTCATGAAAACCCGAGATTTGTCTCACTCTTGTACCTTGTCCCGTTCAGGTAGGGAGTTACGAGAGGCCCCTCAAGTGCCCGTGTCGCTGGTTGAGGTACCTCTGGCTCCTTAGCGTCCTACGTTTTACTCGGGTTTCCAAATCATCACTAACCATATAATTTTAACTAATTTAATCTGAAATTTATGTTCCTCTATTTCTTTTTACTTCCAGCACTTTTATGTCTTGCTTATTTTAATTTTGTACTAGTTCTTTGGTTGTTGTGACACCTGTAAATAGATGATAAGTAGAAGGACCAATTCTAAAACTGGATCCTACTAGCGATGTTAGGAGTTCCTACATGGTCATGCGTTGACGTGCCCCTCTTTGTGGTTTTCAGGAGTATGACCAGAGCTGCTTGTGCGGGTTCTAAAGACAGAGTACGGTTCCAGTTTTGAGGCAGTGTCTGAATGCGACTTTGTCCAGTTGGACTTTCCTGGGGTAGATTAGTGGGTGCGTTGTACCGGGTGTGGACACTTTTGTACTTTTTGTGTTGGGTTTCTCTTTTGTTGTACCCCCACTTTTGTACCCCTTGAACAGATTATGTATGATGTACTCCTTGTAATGATGTAATAAAATGAAATTTTTTTTCTTTATATAATGTGTTTCTCTATGTTGATATTGTGTTGAGTTGGAGCATCATCAGTACTTCCCAGCACGTGCATAGTGGCATGCAGAATTTTTCTGTTTAGTGCATTACTTCTCTTCTCTCTTCTTGTCTTTCTTCTTCACGCCCGTAGTTTCAGGAATACCTGATACTGATTTGTACTTATCAGGTATCCTGAAGAGCGGGTTGTGACACTTCCAGTCTAAACTCTTCCTCTGCATCCTTTTCGACCATCTGATGGTTTCGGGCAATGGTCAGAACTGCAACATGTGTGGTCGGACTAGCTTTGACCAACTTCCTCCGAATCTCAATGTTGAGCCCATGCTGAAAACGCTGGGCTCGAGTCAATGCGTCTGCAACCATCTCTGGGGCAAACCTGCTGAGCTTAGAGAACTCAGCGTTATACTAGACCACAGTCATCGAGCCCTGCTTCAGGTTGATGAACTTCTTCCTCATCATGATCTTTACTGATGGCAGAAAGTATTGAGCGTTGAATGTATCGGTAAAGAGCGGTCCTCTATCTCCTGCCACCAGTCTCGAGCACTATCAATCAGTTGCCTCTTGGCAGTAGTCACCCATGCTTCTTCTTGAATCTGAGATGCTCTCAGTTCATCAGTGATGATCCTGAGCCATTCCTCCGTATGTAGATGGTTCTCAGTCCCAACGAAGGTCTTCGGGATCATCGCTCGAAAGTGATAAGCACTCGGGTCAGCTTTCGGCCCTCTAAGAAAAGCATGTCCCAGCTGATGTCGAAGGGCAAAAATACCCCGCATGAAATCTTCCGGGGTCAATGGTGCAGTCGGGGGTACTGTCATGTCTGGTCTGTTATTGGCTCCATTACCAACAACATTTTGGTTGGGACCCCCATTTAGGTGATTGGTCCCTGATCCAAAACTAAAAGCACTGTCATTGCTTCCTGAAGTGTTCCTTTCCATTGCTTACCTGTGTTTCATAAGGTTTGATCAGTTCCATTGAGTATTTTCTGCGGCACATTCTGAACTTCTTGTGCTGTTCATGTGGTATTTAGTGCGGACCTGCATGGGCCACCAAAACTGTAACGACACACTCCCGAGGCCCGTTACTATTCGGTACATGCGCAAGTCCTGCTAGGCACCAATGAAGTTAATACAGGCTCCGTTGCAGAAATATGCCAAATACTCATACATGAAAATAAAATACAACCTTATTACAAACCAGCAATGTACAGATAAGGAAAATACAGTCCGAATACAAATACACACCAAGCCACACTCTGGAAACGAAAAGTATAAAATAAACATAACACTCTCACACTCACTCTCAGTAACCAACATTCTCTTGGTCAAACTCAACTGCAATCTCAGCGTCTGCCAACTCATGTGTCACATCGTCAACCTGTGAAGTATCTGGCGGGTCCACCACAAAAAGAAGGGTCGCCAGGAGAAAACGTAACTCAAAGTATCTCTAGCATGGAAATTAAAACAATATACAAGCATAGCAATCTAGCAGAGACTAGACGTAAAAGTGCATACAATAGTGGTATGGAAATAGAGCAGAAGCATAGCTTTTCAGAGTTATGACATTCACAATTTATCAACAAGAAAATGAAACATTATTTAAGATGACAAGGTTATGGGAGTATAATTGTGCCAAGTCTAGATCGTGAGTTATAATGCGAAGTACAATGAGCAACCAAGAGTTCATCTCTTACCATGGGTGCATGTACCAGGTTAAACAAAAACCGTGAATACAAAACTGTTCAATAATCTGTGATCCGAATCTGTGAATTTGTCACCAATGAACTTTGAAGGGGTTGCTAAGACCCGGTTGGGACAACAAAGACTGAATTGGTCTCTCCCGCACACTCGCTATTATAATTTACCACAAAACCCCAAGTGTCTATGATGTTTTCATATTTGTAATTTAGGAGTCATTTTCTAGATTGTCACATTTTACAGGCAAGTACGGCACGTAGTCCGATCGAGTCTTTTACGACACTGAGCAGTTTATCAAGCTTATTTAACTGTTCAAATGAGACACTTTGCTAACGATATGAAACTAGTTTAGCATGCATTATTATAGTTTTTAAATCCATAGCTAGGGTATGATGAGTTAACGATACGATGTGTCGTGAAAGGCACGGTTCGATCAGCGATATCAATACTTGGGTTCACATGTGTTACAAGGTGAGTTAGCAACACAAACTTATAATATAAAAAAACTTATATAGTAAAAACATATAACTAACATATTATATTGAAAATAATTTATATAAACATATATACAAAAACTTATAAAATAATTTTTAATAACTTAATATAAAACTAACTCTTTATATAATTATAAACATATAACTTAAACTAGCATATAACTAACATATTATAATTATAATATTATAACTTAACTTATAATAACTCTTTCTCACCCTCTTTCTTCCTCTTCCTCACCCTCTGTCTTCCTCTTCCTCTTCTTCTCTTTCGTTTCTTTTTTGATGCTGAGAGGGGAGATCAACGACGTAGTGCGGATCTGAGCGGCGGATTTGGCAGCAGTGGGCGGGTTCTGGGCGGCGGGGCATGAGGCAGCCAAGTGGGCAGGATCCTGGGGAACGGGGCACGCGGGCCAGGGTGGTGGAGCATGCGACAGCTGGCGGTTGGTGAATCTGGCAAAGTGCGCGCGGGGCAGCTGGCGGCGGGTGGATCTTGCAACGGCACGTGTGGGGCACATGGTGACGACCAGTTAGTCTGGCGGGGGCACATGCACGTCTCTGGCAGCGGCCCACTAGGTCAGGGCGACGGATCTGGGGTGGTGGGCACGATGATGAGAATGAATCTGATGATGATTCAGATCTGATTTCTCTGTTTCCCTCTTTCAATTTCTGATTTTTGTTTATGATTTGGATGTTTTGATTTGAAGGAGGCTGTATGTGATTGATGATGATGGTAGGGTTTTCTGTTGAGAAGTTGTAGGGAGGATGGAGGGGGTTGGAAAGGAGCGGCATTCATTGCTGCTGGTGGCGAAGGAGGCTCTATGGGGTGGTTGAACGTGGGTTCAGGGAGAGCTCGTCGGAACTCAGGTTGCCTTGGGGGCTTCACGGTTCGATCGGAGTGACGAAGGAGCTCGGCGTGAGCTCGTCGGAGTGGAGAGGCCATCGTAGTGGGGAAGGAGGAAGAACGGGAGAGGGGATGGGGGTCGTGATGCCAAAGGAGGACGGAGGGGCTTAGTCTATATGAAAGATAAAGATGGCATCTTTAATAGAGTAAGAGAAAATCTATATGATTAATAATGTAATAAGTTTGAGATCCGAAATTTTCGGATCTCATCTGCCAAAGGGATGCGTTAATGAGTGTGGGGTTGGCTAATTAAGTAGAGGTTAGAGTAATTAGTTAGGCTATGGTGAAAATTTTCAAAAAATAGAGGCGTACTCGCATCGACGCGTAGAAGAAAAGAACACTCGGACGAAAAACACTCGGACAACTGAAGTAAAATATAGGCACACAAGAAAACATGTGCGTGAATGTTGTCACTTGGTTCACTGACCTAGCTTTGAGGCAAGGCCTGTCGAAAGGTTTTTGGTCAGGTGACTTTTGAAGCGTATGAGGAGAGTAATAACCAAGATAGGATTCATCTCTCCCGGTCAATGTGAGTTAATGTCATAGTGTTAGTTTGATTTTTAGTGAAAACTCTGGCCAGATTATGTTGGAAGTTGTCCAACATTATTTGACTAAAGATCGATGGAAACTAACTGGTTTCGAGTTATTGGGGTTGACAGTTTGACCGTACCCTAGACTTGAATTAAACGACATAGTTTAGACGAAGAGACTAAAACTACGGAATTCATCACAGACACAGTCAGGGTGGCCCCGACAATACTCATGTCGATGAGTCGGCCACATAATTATGATACTGAAACAGGGACGACAACTGCTACTCGTGGTCACTGCCGTATACGGCTTCGAGCCCAACCTGTAATAGGGTCAGGCTGTAAGGTCTCACACAGAGTGCGACCTTCGTCTAATAATATGTAGAATCATTAGGGAGGATATGCATTTGATGCAAGGGATAGAAAATTGCATTTGATGCAAATGATAATTGTTAAGCCTATATATGGACAAATTTGCATATGATGCAAAAGGGTTCAAATAGGTATTAAATTATTTAAGACCATATTTGATATAATAAACACATGGAAAAGGTTACCTGTAAGACGGGAATGTCACGCTCTAAACACAGGTTCAAATGGCGTTCAAATCGGACGCCAAATGCCCAAGTTACGCCCAAAACAGCTCAAAGGGGTCTGACCGATGACCAAACTGGGCATGTGTCAGACCAGGTTGACCCAGGCCAGGCCGCCCAGGTTTGGCCTGGGCTAGGGGCCTGGGCCCAGCGCCCAGGCCCAGGTGCCGGGGCGCCAGGGCACCCAGGCAACCAGGGCGGGCGCCCCGGGCCAGGCCCAGGCGCCCTGGGCGTCGGGCTGTGCCCAGGTCCAGGCCTGGGCAGTGCCCAGTCAGCCAGTTTGAGCTGTATGGCCCATATGGTGGGTCCCATATTGAGTGCAGAACCCTAGGGGCTGTAGGTGTTTTTTAACGGCTGATTTTGGACGAAAATCAAGCCTTGGGCTGATCTTTGGGCGATCAATTGAGGGGTCAAACGGACTTCGATTGACTCGCCGTTTTTTCCTACGCATTCACCGTTGAACGCCCTTCGATTTGATAGGTTGTATCGATCGTGAAGCTCAACGGTGAGGGAGTTAAATTTCACGGAAATTTGGCCTTTGTGAAAGGAAAACTAAATTGAATTTATTAACTCCAAACAATAGTCACACATCGGAATTTGAGTAAAGGGGAGGATTCAGCTCCCTATATAAATAGGGGTCTGCTCTTCTATTCAAAACTCGTCCCAAGCTCAAGATCTGAGCATCTCCCAAAAACGTTGGAGCATGCTCGGATCAAGGCTTAAATTAATTCCTCTTCTCCCTAAATTTCTGCTTTACTCCTGAAGGGCTCTAGCGAAGCCACGAAGGGGTTTGGATTCGGTTCCGAAATCTTGGCGAAGGCTTTCACTCATGTGAAACTTTCTTCGACCCGTGGTTGGCTCGGTGACACGAGGATTGCTTGCCTCGGGATGCGGAGCGGTTCGAGGAGTGGTTCGAGGAGCGGTTCGGCGTAGGACATGGATCGGCTCGGAAGACGGTTCGGTACACCTTGCCTGCCCCAGGACAAGGTTCAGGGTATGGTTTTAGAAGCTTTCGTTTTAATTATTCGTAGTAGTTTAGATCCCTCTTGGGTGTTGGACGCAATGATCTAAGAACTCTAGTTTGATGATGACAAACGTGTGCAAACTATTTAACGTGTGTGCTAAGTGTGTTTCAGGAATGGCAAAGTCGTTATTCTAAGCGTTGGAGAAATTGCTATCCACATAGCTCATGGACTTGGTCAAAGTGCCATTCACAAAGCAAATTGGACTTGGTCCAATATGGGATGAGATGGAGGCCAATTTGGCTAGATTTGCAAATATTTGATTCTACCAAATTCCTTAGACCAAGTCAAACTCTAATACGAATTTACATCCAATTACCAATTCTAACTTGTATTGCCTTTCAAACTCCTTAGCCAATACTCATTCCATATGAGTTCATATTCAAAGATGGGCGCGAATCTATAATTCCTATTTCCTAGGGATTCCACAATAGCCTACCAAACCTATCTCCCACCCCTACATATACCCATTTTCAAAGAACCTAGTTTGTGTGGCATACAACAAATTCCAAAAGGGCCAAACATTTTCTTTTGGGGGGGTCACGTAAAAAGAAGATGCAGGTATATACAAAACCCTAGCTTTAAACATCTCATAAGCCCAAAAGGATCAAACCCTATTACCAAGCCGCAACGTCTTTATTCTCCTCAAAGCAAAAGCATCCCAAGGCCAAATGAAATTCACGCAAGCATCTTCCAGCCTCCTCGACTCGCTGACGTGCTCAAAGATCGCCGTGAAGACTGTCACGCTGTTGCACGAAGAGAAGTGATCTGTCGTTGTGTCACTCGGAGAAGTCGACATCGTTGCTTCCATCTACTTGCTGCCGTTGAAGCACTCGCCTTCGTGGAGTCAGGTCACCGCCGGAGCGTCGCATGTCGTGGTGCCACCATAGAAGATCACCTCACCGCCGGAGCTGCTCATCCCGTCGTTGCCAACATCTCTGTGCTCCATCTCCATGACATCATCACTAAAGAAGGAGAAGACGAAGTCGCTGCCGTCGAGTTCAAGTCGATGTTGCCGCTGTCGAACGAGAGAGAATCGTCGATGTTGAAGCGCTCGCTGCCATCTCAACAGCTGATCGGAGTCAAGGTGATGCTGTCGAAGTCGAAGCGCTGTCTATTGAAGCTCTAACTGCTACATACCCTGTCTCACCGCCGGAGAGAAAAGCCGTTCGAAGGATCACCGCTGCATACACAGTCTCGACACCGGAGAGCTCCTCACTGCTGAAGCCGTCGAAGTCGAAGATCATTGCACCGCCATCGACGTGAACCCGCTGCCGCAGCTGCCGACGCTGCCGTCGTGAAGTCGAAGAAGTTGAAGCGAAGCGTCACTTGAAGCTCACTGCCGTTGAGCTCTCGCTGTACAAACGCTGTCGTGCTCTCACCGCTGTCGCCATTCGAAAGATATGTTGCGTCATACCCTAGTTAGCATCGGAGATAAAGTGATGACGTGGAGGAGTATGCATGAGTGCGGGAAAACGAAGCGAAGGTTATTTTTTGAAGCTGACGTGGAAAGGCAGTATTAAGGAATTTGCTGAGCGCACAGACAGCTATTTATTAATCTTGAACTAAGTTTACTATACACACAGACCAATGTGCTATTTGAGACAGATTGAGATCCATGAGTCGGATCGAGACACCGTTTGCCTCAGATTGGAGCTGACAAGATGCAGATTGACAGAGACGACTACACGGACACAAACTGAGCATTTCTAAACCCTTTACTCTTTATATTCGTGTCTTAGTATAACGTTCTCTGTAGGAGAAACTTTTACCATATTTTGTGACTATTTTGGACTTGTCTGGTTGGGGCTAGACAAGAGGGTCTTGACATGTTGTAGCAGTCAAGATACGCATTTACTAGGTTGATAGAGTTCTGCACTTTGTTGAGTGTGGTACAGTCTAGGTGGGGAGTTGGTGCTAGGACCCCATTGTAGGTGTACGGAAGGAACTTATTAATGCTAGTATTTGCTTGAGGCTGGACGTAGGTCGTTGGTGCGACCGAACCAGGGTATATCGTGCGTACTCTGTGATTGTCTCTTATTTACCCTGGTTGTGCCTTTTACTGCGTGTGATTTCTCGTAGGTTGTGCGGGAATTTTTTATTAGCCTATTCACCCCCCAAGCTAGGATCCAGATCCAACAAGTGGTATCAAAGCAGGTTTTAGGATCTAACCTAGGATTGACCATGGATCACATTGATAGTGCTTTTGCTGAGGGTCAGTCCATATCACGCCTCCTAGATTTAATGGAGTAGATTATGCTTATTGGAAAAATCGTATGAGAATCTACTTGATTTCTATTGATTATAAAGCTTGGCAAATTGTTGAAAAAAGGCTATAAACCACATGTTGTTAAAATTGAAAATGTTGAGATGCTTAAACCTGATGATAAATGGGATGATAATGATTGGAGACTTTATTCTCTTAATGCTAAAGCTATGAATGATCTCATTTGTCCATTAGATAAATCTGAATTCAATCGTATCGCACATTGTCTTACTGCGCAGGAAATATGGCATACATTGGAGGTGATGCACAAGGGAACGTCACATGTGAAGGATTCTAGACTTGCACTTCTGAGCACCGAGTACGAGGGATTTCGCTTGCTACCATCAGAGACCATATTAGAGATGTTTGTGAGATTCACTAACATCGTCTACAAGTCTAGCTCGCTTGGTAAGCCATATTCTAGTCTTGAACAGGTGAGGAAATTATTAAGAGCACTGCTAAGCTCTTTCAGACCTAAAGTCACTGCCATCCAAGAAGCGAAGGATCTATCACAGATGAGGGTGGATGACTTGATAGGTAATCTAATGTCCCACGAGCTTGAACTGCAAAATATTGAAGAAAGAGAGAAACCTGAGGAGAAGGAAAACGCTTCAAAGCCACTTGTTCTGAAAGCTAGCGAAGATGAAGATGAGGAGGAGGAGATGGCGCTAATGGTTAGAAATTTCAGAAAGTTCATCAGAACTCCTCAAGGAAGATCAGAAATGCATAGAAGGTTCATTCACTCTAACACTTTTAATTACGATAAAAATTCTTCTGAACAAGATTCTGCTAATAGAGTTGAATGATTCAAATGCAGGAAAAAGGGACACTTCGTGAAGCATTGCAGACAAGAGACTGCTCAGGTTGCTAAAGATAAAGGAAAAGTCAAGATGCTAACTTGGGACATGGACATCGAAGCTGAGGATGAGGATAAGAGGTGGTAGCCCACTCCGCTGTCGTCTGCTTAATGGCAAAGAGCGATGAGGTAAATTCCTTTACTAAAGCTGAATTGTTAGATGTTTGTAAAGGAAGGCAAAATGAGATTAATGAGCTAGAACTCACGTTGATTGATTATAGGAATGCCAGCTTTAAATTACAAAAGGAAAACTGTGATATTTCTGAAGAAGTTGACATTCTTAAAGAAAAACCTGATGAGCGTGATTCTACCATTGCTATAATGAAAAAGGAAAAATCATGCTTTAATGAAGAAGTTGTGTGTCTCTCTTGCCCTTCCTTATTGAATGAAATTAGCATGCTTAAGCAGGATTTAATTAAGCTCGAAATTGAAAAGGATTATATGATTAGAGAGCTTAATGATAAAATGTGCATGTTAAATAACGATCTTAAAATAAAAATGGTTGAATTTGAAAAGAAGGAGGAGGAAAACAAGAGAGCTTTATAAGTAAATGCACTTTGCTTGTGGATGAAAATGTGCTAAAATTTAACACTATACGTGTATTCTACTGTGTACACGTGGAATTTCTACCTACGATGCACATGTGGGCAAGAAATAAGCGTAGATATCGAAGTATGTGACGTAGTGCAAGGGGGATTAGGCCGTGATATGTGGCTAAGGGAAGAGAATGCGAAATGTGAAAGCGGGAGAAGTGCAAATGACGTTGTGGGTATAAAACAATAGGAATGTGTTAGACGTGTGTGTGTGAAGCATGAATGCATGCATGGATGTGCGTGGATGTGTGTAGGAAGAGCCATGCAAGTGTGAAAGGGGTTAGGGGTCAATGGCAACCGCGTAAATTTTTAGAAAGGCGAGGGGCAAAACGATCATTTGGACTAAAGCTGCTATGCGTACATCCTAAAGTGGTGTGTGTGCATAAAGTAATGGCAAACTTGTAAATACCTAGATGATGGAGGGGTATTTTGGTCAATTAACATGTTTCATGCTTATCCTAAGATGCTTCTAGGTGTAGATATTTTAGGTGAAAGTTCTCCTTTCTTCTTAACCTTTCTTTTCTTTTCTCCTTTCATTTTTTTCTTTCTCCCTCTCCCACCCTACATGGCCGGCCACCTTTCCCTTTCTTTCCCCCTCCATCAACAAATGAAAACCCTAATTTCCATTCACAAATAGAAGGAATCCATGCTTGCTTGAAGGGAGAAGAAGATGGAGAAGAAAAAAAGAGGAAGAGAAGAGGAAATTAAGCTTTTGAGGTAGGAATTTACTTGGATTTGGAATTCCAATAATTGGTTCTTGCAATCAAGTTTTTATAGCATGATTTACTTAATATGTAATAGGGATAGTCAAAATTTTATGTATTATGTTTCAATTTCACAAATTTCCCTTGAAATTCTTGGTAAGAACATCTCCTTTAAAATCCTGAATTTCTGTTTGGTGTTGTTACTGTAATTACTGTTAATGTAGCTCGAATTAAGGTTCGAAAAAATATATGACTTGTAGATTGTGAAGTTATACCCCAAAATCATATAAATTTTGACATAGGTTCAATTTAGAAATTAGGAGAAATAAATTCATCTTTACAACATGTCTGTTTGATTTTTAGTGTTAACACAGTTTAGCAAAATTGGCCTAGACACGTGCACACTCAATGAAATTTTGTGTTCTTGGTCTTGTTGAAAAGTAAACAAGTTTTTCTAAAAATTCATCAGCGTGCTTAGATGTCGAAGTTCTGGCTCCAACATGCCCAAAATTGGCTTTCAATACAGACCCTGAAATCTGTATGAAAAACAGATTTGACACCCTTTACCAAATAATTCACTATAAATCATATACTTAATATTTTTGCCTGAAATTTTATCTGTGAATCCAGGACTAGTATATCTATAACTTTCATTTGTGATAATTTGTCAAATTCTCAAGGTAAACCGATGTTATATGGCCATGTAATGTCACTTCCTGCAATTTCAGCAAGCTGAATTAATTAAGTGTTGTTCGTATTCATTAATTATGGTTAATTGGCCATCATTATTCTTGCTTGTTATGGTTGTGTGGTAGAATGAATGTTCATTCCCTTGGCACATGTAAACGATATTGTGTTACCTTGATATGAATTACGCCCGTCATATGTTCGCTGAAATGCCTCAATGAAACAAAAGTTGAGAAACATGCGGAACGGGCATGTATATATTTGTAATATGAGAAATAATGTGAATGTGCAATGTTTTAGGGCACGGATGGCACTAATGAAGCGAGAGTCACAGTAGGAGGCGGGGGAATTCGCTGTGGGCCGTGACCGTGTAGGCACCTCTTGACTCTATCGGTAGTTGCCACAGTTGAGAATGGAGTAGATCACGATACATTTGCATGCCGGCACATTCATGGAATCCCATTGCATTGCATTGCATTGCATTGCATCTCATGTTGCATCATGTGCATCATAATGTATCATTTTATCCATTGTGTGTGATGTGTTACATATATGTAATGTATGTGTGTTGTGTGTTGTGCATTGTATGTATATTTATATGTTGTGCCTTGTATGTGTATTTATGTATGTGGTTTGTGTATTGTTGGGACAAGTCTTGTATGTATAATTCATTGTTCTTTGATACAAGAGACGTGTATGGACATTATGACAAGTATGGAATATCACAATGAGATAAGACCATTGGTCGAAAGACGTCTGCACATTCGATAAGTTGATATACGGCCATATGCCAAATGAGGCAAGAGAATTACATAACGGGGCTATGAGCCAAAATGATGCATGACATGAGAATCATTAGTAGTTAATTATTTTGGTTGATGTTTTCTTTTAATTAATTCAATTTTTAAATAATAAATAAGAAGTTGGCATATTACTCCTTCTGTTGACAGCACTTCCCTTTCCTTTACTTGCTTCACTAGTGACACTGTGTTATAATTCTGACATTTGTGATTCCCCTATTGGAATGTGGTTGTATAAATATTTGTATCAGTATTCGTGCTAACCCTTTTCTTGCAGTAGATCGACATTGGACCGCAGGTATGACCCTCTTACTTGGCTGTTTACTTTTCGCTACTACTTAGTTTACATGTCTTATTTTCCCTGCCTTGCCTTGTGGATTAATAACCTCAAAATGATGTTCCAAATCCAAGTTGGTTCCTACTAGGGCACGCATTGACGTGCTCCTCCTTAATTTTCAGGTAACAGGGGTATCATTGTTGGAGGTGACTTGGAGTTGGGTTCAGGGGTAACACTTGGTGTGAGCTGTAGTTGTGGTTTGGTATGGTTGTCTTGGGAGGTGGAGAATGACGGTATATATGTAGTGGTGTACCTGGATGATGTATATAAATGGAAGTTGTTATATATATGTGATATGTTGTTGTTGTTTGTTATCTATGAGTTGTTTGATATTATAGAGGAGCTTCACTTGTACTATCCCAGCATGTGCGCAGTGGCCTGCTTATTCAGTTTCTTCTTTCTCACTCTCCTTCCCTTTATCATTACCCTCACTCTTCGGGATACTTGGAAATTTTTTATTATTAAATGCCGGGTATTCTGAGGAACGGGACATGACATCTTGTCTTGAATTGTCCATTAAGAAGTTATCTATAGGAAAACAATCGTTGGATGCTATTTTAGAGAATCAATTATATGGCAATAATAGACGAGAACTTGGATTTAATTCAAAAACTGTTAAAAAGCATGTCTTTAAGAAATTTCACAATATGTCCTCTATTGTGAAAAATATGCATGCAAAGTGATTTACTTGTGATAGTGCTGGTCACACATCCTATTATTGTAAGTTTATGAACACAAACATAAAGTTCAAACAAGTGTGTGTTTCTAAATCTTTAATGGCTAACACTAGTGGACCTTGTTGAATTCCAAGTCACACTTAACATCTTTCATGTAGGTGAGGTGGAGATTTGGCGAGCGATGAATTGAAAGTCTCATTCTTTTAGCTCCTTAGTCAAATAGCGACACGAAGGTATATTTCTTTTCCCTCTTTGCATTCATTGCATACCTTCATAGCTTGTGCGTGTGCTTTACTTATTTTTGTGTGTGCTTGTTTGTTTGCTTTTTAGGCTTGTTTTAGTTCTTTATAAAAGAAAAAAAACTGAAAAACCAAAAATTAAATAATGGTGCTTATTGAATACCTCCTTATGAATCTTTATAAGTGGTATTATTGAATTTGCATTCATATCCTTGTAGAAATCATTGTATTATTGTTATAGCTACATGCGCATGTTAGAATCTATTTGGTAGTCATAACATGATTCTTGAAATGATTAATTTGATATTTACACCTACATACGCACTTTCACGAATACTAAACTTGTTGTACTTTTGGAGATTCTTTTGATTAATGTTGGAAAGTGAATGTAGGATGAATAAAAACTGAATTATCTAAGGGATATGATGTGTTTTGCCATGAATAAAAATTGAGCGCGAAAAGAAATGAATATGAAAAACAATACATGAAAATTGCTCCATATATAAAATGGATACAATTCATGGCAAGTAAACTACCCACGAGTATCCAACATATGCTTTATGGGTAATCTTTAGCGTTAGTGTATATTACTCGTCAAGCAATGCTACCCTACATCTAAGAGTCCTTATAGGCTATGTTTTGGGGTTTGGTACCTTGAACTCATGTTTAATGAGGTGGGTTAAAATCAATCCTAGTGAAATTCCTGTTAATTGGAAAATGTGGATTGATTTGGTTGATGTTTAAAATTGAATCTCTCTTTGTACTTCAATGTTTGTATTATCACACTTACACATTGGTGGTGAAGTCTATATTATGATTTTCTTTGAACTTGACTCGCCTACTTTGTAGAAAATACATGCAAGTGCTCATTATTCTCAATAATCCTCTATTTTTGCATGTGGTATTTGATGACTTCGTCAGTCCACTTTTGATAATAACAAAGGGGGAGAAAGGAAAAGATTTGTTGAAGGGGGAGTATTGTCAGATTTGTTGAAGGGGGAGTATTGTCGCATAATGGTAATGGTATTACTTGCTGAAGGGGGAGCTTGAAGTTGGGGGAGGGCAAGCTTTTCATCATTGCTATATTGTGTGCTTGCTAGTAATGATCTGTCTCATTATATACATCATAAGCATTACACCCCTCATCACACTTCACACACACCTATCTAATTGCTTAAATATTTCATTGGTTTGTCATCATCAAAAGGGGGAGATTGTTGGACGCAACGATCTAAGAACTCTAGTTTGATGATGACAAACATGTGCAAACTATTTATCGTGTGTGCTAAGTGTGTTTCAGGAATGGCAAAGTCGTTATTCTAAGCGTTGGAGAAATTGCTATCCACATAGCTCATGGACTTGGTCAAAGTGCCATTCACAAAGCAAATTGGACTTGGTCCAATATGGGATGAGATGGAGGCCAATTTGGCTAGATTTGCAAATATTTGATTCTACCAAATTCCTTAGACCAAGTCAAACTCTAATACGAATTTACATCCAATTACCAATTCTAACTTGTATTGCCATTCAAACTCTTTAGCCAATACTCATTCCATATGAGTTCCTATTCAAAGATGGGCGCAAATCTATAATTCCTATTTCCTAGGGATTCCACAATAGCCTACCAAACCTATCTCCCACCCCTACATATACCCATTTTCAAAGAACCTAGTTTGTGTGGCATACAACAAATTCCAAAGGGGCCAAACATTTTCTTTTGGGGGGTCACGTAAAAAGAAGATGCATGTATATACAAAACCCTAGCTTTAAAATCTCATAAGCCCAAAAGGATCAAACCCTATTACCAAGCCGCAACGTCTTTATTCTCCTCAAAGCAAAAGCATCCCAAGGCTAACCGAAATTCACGCACGCATCTTCCAGCCTCCTCGACTCGCTGACGTGCTCAAAGATCGCCGTGAAGACTACCACGCCGTTGCACGAAGAGAAGTGATCCATCGTTGTGTCGCTCGAAAAAGTCGACATCATTGCTTCCATTTACTTGCTGCCATTGAAGCACTCGCCTTCATGGAGTCAGGTCACCGCCAGAGCGCCACGCGTTGTGGAGCCACTGTAGAAGATCACCTTACCGTCGGAGCTGCTTATCCCGTCACCGTCAACATCTCTGTGCTCCATCTCTATGCCATCATCGCTAAAGAAGGAGAAGACGAAGTCTTCATTGTTGCTGCCGTCGAACGAGAAAGAATCACTGACGTTGAATAGCTCGTCGCCATCTCAGCTACTGATCGGAGTCAAGGTGACGCTGTCGAAGTCGGAGCGCCGTCTGTCGAAGCTCTAACCGCTGCATACCCTATCTCGTCGCCGGAGAGAAAAGCCGTTCGAAGGATCGCCACTGCATACCCTGTTTCGACACCGGAGAGCTCCTCACTGCTGAAGCCATCAAAGTCGAAGATCATTATGCCGCTGTCGACGTGAACCCACCGCCGCAGCTGTCGACGATGTCGCCGTGAAGTCGGAGAAGTTGAAGCGAATCGTCGCTTGAAGCTCACCGCCGTCGAGCTCTCGCCTTACAAATGCTGTCGTGCTCTCGCCGCCGTCGCCGTTCGAAAGATACGTTGCTGCATGCCCTAGTTAACATCAGAGATAAAGTGATGATGTGGAGGAGTTTGCATGAGTGCGGGAAAACGAAGCGAATGTGATTTTTTGAAGCTGACGTGGAAAGGCAGTATTAAGGAATTGGCTGAGCGCACAGACCTCTATTTATTAATCTTGAACTAAGTTTGCTATACGCACAGACTAGTGTGCTATTTGAGACAGATTGAGATCCATCAATCGGATCGAGACACCGTTTGCCTCAGATTGTAGCTGACAACGTGCTGATTGATAGAGACTACTACACGGACACAACTGAGCATTTCTAAACCGTTTACTCTTTATATTCGTGTCTTAGTGTAACGTTCTCTGTAGGGGAAAATTTTACCATATTTTGTGACTATTTTGGATTTGTCTGGTTGGGGCTAGACAAGAGGATCTTGACGTGTAGTAACAGTCAAGATACGCATTTACTAGGTTGATAGAGTTCTGCACTTTGTTGAGTGTGGTACAGTCTAGGTGGGGAGTTGGTGCTAGGACCCCATTGTAGGTGTACGGAAGGAACTTATTAATGCTAGTATTTGCTTGGGGCTGGACGTAGGTCGTTGATGCGACCGAACCTGGGTATATTTGTTCGTACTCTGTGATTGTCTCTTATTTACACTGGTTGTGCCTTTAACTGCGTGTGATTTCTGTGGGTTGCGCGAGAATTTTTTATTAGCATATTCACCCCCCTTAGGCTAGGATCCAGATCCAACATTGGGGTGGTCAGATCCATCCCGAGTTGGTAGAGATCCTGGATAAGGGTCTTGTTCCTTAGGGATGCATGTTAATTAGATTAACATATAATTTTCTGCTGCTATTTTTGTTTCTGTGGTCCGTCCGACTTAGGACGGGCACGGATTTCTGCCCTAAGGGTTCCACAAAACCCAACAGTGGTATTAGAGCAATGTCTGTATGCTGATTTAGGACTGCGATTAATTAATTGAAGGCTTTTAAATACAGTAAAATGTTTCTTTAAATTTATGCGATAAGTTTTAAATGATTTTAGATGGTTAAATATTTTATATGATAACTTTTAAGCATGAAATTTTTTAAAATGATGTTTTAAATTTATGTTATATTTTTAAAACAGATTTTAAACACTTTAAAACTTTATGCGATAAATATTTTAGTAGCATGCATATCATATGATCCTTTTAAAACTATTATTTTTTATGAGATAAAAATTAAAATGTTTTAAATTCATTTTTTTAAATATAAATGTTAAATTTAAGAGATGCATGCAAAATTGTTTATTAGATAAATAATTTTCTATTTAATTGTTAAATGGTAGGACACTTTTTTATGCGTTAAAATTAGTGTAACTTTATGTTAATGGCTATGCAAATGTTGTCACTTATTTGATAACACAAGACAACCCTATTAGGCTAGCCATTAAGAACTCGATAAAATTTATGAGATAAATTCTAATAACATGCTACGTTTTAATAAAACATTAACAACACTTTAAGACCTAATTCCTGATTAGAGTAGTCCCTTTAATGAAAATTTTAATTCTAATAGTTATGTAATTAAGTCTCATTAAAGGACTTCTCTTTTAGCGTTGTTAATAAATTTATTAAAATCCTAATAACGATTAGGATAGCACGTGAACCTTATAGTTGATAAGGATTTAATAAAAGTTATTAAACAAATCCTAAAATTTTGAATTTAAGGATTCATCTAGTTGATAGGATTAATTAGTTGTTAATAAAAGCCTTCTAGTCTATGACACGCATATAAAAATGACAAGCTTCATTCAATGGACCATGATCCAGTCAATGTGCTTGGTTAAGTTTGTTGGATCACCCTAGCTATTCTAAGGGATGAGTGATCCTAGCTTAGTCAATTATCTGGCTGTGTTTTGCTGGACCGCAATGACGCGAATCATGATTGTATGACACCCTGGACTATATCTAAGTCAAATACGTTAATAATCTTCTTCAAGATTAGCTGTAGCCCTCCTTGTTTTAGGGGTTGGCAACTATAAGACACATGTTCCAGTTGTTGAGCTACACTCAAGCTGTGACATGGCAACCTTATAGGAACCGGCTTCTTAAATACATAAGATGAAATCTTGACCTGACCCAAACCGTCGTGTCGTAAATACACCGAGCGCCGGCGTAAGTTAAGCCAATGATGTAGTCTTGCTAGACTTGACCCAACCCGTCGTATTGTGAATACACCAAGCACCGGGGTAAGTTGAGTCTATGATGTAGTTTAGTCCTGACCCAAACCGTCGTGTCGTGAATACACTGAGCGCCGGCTTAAGTTAGGCTAGACACGAAAATAATGGTCCGACTATACTAGACATTGTGATTTGGATGAGCACACTCATGATCACAAATGGCAAGGGGTAAAACCCGATAAGAGAGTCATATCTGATATGATTGATGAAGAGTCATCTACCGATTGCAGAGTCAAGCAATTTGTTGAGCTACACTCAAGGTTGTTAGGCTCAGGGTGATTGGATCTCTTACCTATTAATTTAATCTGATTAAATCGTTCTATTTTAAAGCTTAGAATGATCGCAAAAATAGTGGGAGGATATAGATAGATAAAAGCCATTCTACCTATATTTAATGTTGAACATATGCTAAACTAGGGTAAGTTCTAAGTTTACCAATGGAACAAAATATAATATTCTAACAGAATAAGTTAACTGGTCAAATAGGTTGGTTAATTGAATATCAAGTTAAATTCTAATTGATAGACTAAACTTTATTCTCATTGACATTAAAATGACCTTCTTAAGAACAGACTTAAGGAATATGATTTCATTAAGTTCCGAGTCCAAGAAAATAAATGCACGCTTCTCCATACAATTTGTTGAGCTACACTCATGGTTGTATGGAAAGCAGGTTCGATCCATAAAGTTCGAAAATTCGATGAAACCGTTTGAATCGAATATGAGTGCATGAGCGGTGCAAGACTATGTATCCCAACTGGATTTTGAGACAAGCAACTTGTTGAGCTACACTCATGGTTGCAAAGCTCAGGCATTTGGATACATGAGATGCTTGCATAACTATTTAATTTTTGTTGAGACATTTAATATCTAAATGAGATTTAGAAAAGGAAGAAGGCACTAAGGAAAAGTCAATTGAGAAGAATAGTTTTATTTATCATTAGTAAAGGCATAAGTGTGAGAAACTGAAAATGTGACATATTTGATGTCACAATTTCAGAATAATTGTTATACAAAAGACGTCTAACACATTTTTGGCGAATGTCGTTACCATGCTTCTGAAGCAATGTTTTGTGTTAAGTAATTTGTAATAACTATAATATATTAAATGTTAATATATGAATACACAAGATAGTAATAAACTTATATGGCAAAATAGACTAGGCCATATCAAAGAGACTAAACTTTACAAGTCACATAAAGAGAGTCCTGATCTCTCGTATTATGAAGTCTACGGACACTTGTGAACCTTATTCTCAAAGGTATGATGGCCGAAACTCCTTCTGTAAGACAGTGTGAGAATGAGTTGTTGAACTCAGTCTCGTACATACTGATGTACCCGGACCCTAGTCTAGATTGGCCAGAATAAATTATTCTTATTAAGACACGTGTTCTTGATGAAACACAAGTCTAATAAAATAGAGAACAAAACACATAACTATTTGAACTAATTCGATTTGATCGAAAAGTCGAATACTTATCTGTATAAATCTTGCGTAAATAAAAGAAAATGTGATTTTCTCTCAGGTCAAGCACCTTTACATATTGATGTGTTAGAGAGCATGAATCGCACTTTATTAGACATAGTGCGACTCATGGCTAAGTTGTCTGAGTTACGATCCTCCCTCTGAGTTAAGTCCCAGATTAAAATGCCTAGGTTTTGATAAGGTTCTATGAGAACATTATCAGTAAGATATTCATTAAATAAATCGTTAGGAAGTTAAAAGATTACTCGAGTCTCACGAGACGAAGAGTCGAGTTAGACATCATTGTCGATGATGGTTTAAAATAACTTCCAGGATGAAATTCAGAGTATAGACTCTGATTAACAACTTGATGCAAAAGGTCCGTACACGTAAATAAAGTATGGACTTCAGTTTACGTGCCCAAAGAAATTGTTTCTTAATGTCTGCAAGTAAATCTTTGAGTTTAGAAGATTGGCGTAGAAAGAAAGTAGTGAAGTACAGTTTACGTTGGTTGAGAACGTTTTCATTCTAATTCCTATAAACAGATTATGATGAAACAGTCTCGCCAGCAGATGCATAGAGATCTACTCGGACCGAACTCGATGTAAATGCTCATGATAACCATGAAAACTGGTGCATTCATTTAAAGTTCGTTTTCTAAATATGATTTAGAAGAACAAAGTTTAATGAATTGACCAGAGAGTTTTGAAGGTCAGTGGGAGCGAATAAAAACACATGCGAGGCATCAAGGGGATGGATAATATTTCTGTTAAAGTAGTCAAAATAGTTTGACACTTTTAAATATGAACTGTCTGAAATGACCAATAACTTATTTAAATTATTATCGTAAGGTACGATGAGCTGGATAAGATCCAGGAAAATTAAATGGATTCCGAAGGACCAAAGTTAATTATTTGGATGAGATTCAAATGAATGGTCTAAGATAAATATAGAAAACCCTTTAAGTCTATACAATAGACGTCTTAGCAGATCCATTCACGAGGGCTCTACCACGTGAAGTCTGGAAAGACTTACGTGTAAATGCGGTATGAGATACATGGATAAATGGTTCTGAGTGCAAGTGGGAGATGTTGCGAGATGTATGCCCTCGAGGCAATTTATCTCCATGTATCTATACAAACATCTAGTTCAAGATTACAGTAAGCTGTATGGTAAGAATTTATCTAGGTTTAATCATAATGTAGTTATCATTAGTATATAACTTAGGTAAAGTCCTGAGACTTAATGCAAGGTCAAACATGTATCGAGATGAGTATCTCGATCATCGAGAAATGTTTGACCGTCTGTAGCATAAGTCTAAAAGGGTTCATGGTCGTAGATGTTTCGAGAAAAGGATATCGAAACATCGGATAGACCATTGTGTCTTAGTCTTCATCGTATAGCGGTAACAATGATCTCATGATCATTTGACTTGCCGAAGTCGAAGATGAGACACAGGTACTCATTGAGAATGAGTTCACTGAATGACCCACAAGAGTTATCATATGGTTATGATTGACAAATTTGTCAATGATAACTCTTAGTGGTGATAGGCAAGTTGGTCTTTGACTTGAGGTCATTGTACAAACCTATGTATGAACGGTGTCACTTAGATCACTGACCTAGCTTCGAGGCAAGGCCAGTCGAAAGGTTTTTGGTCAGGTGATATTTGAAGCGTACGAGTAGAGTAATGACCGAGATAGGATTCGTCTCTCCCGGTCAATGGTAGTTAATGTCGTAGTGTTAGTTCGGTCTTTAGTGAAAACTCTGGCCAGAGTATGTTGGAAGTTGTCCAACATTATTTAACTAAAGATCGATGGAAACTAACCGGTTTTGAGTTATTGGGGTGGATAGTTTGACTGTACCCTAGACTTGAATTAAACGACATAGTTTCGATGAAGAGACTAAAACTACAAAATTTATCACGGACACAATCAGGGTGGTTCTGACAATACTCATGTCGATGAGTCAACCACATAATTATGATCCTGAAACAGGGACGACAACTGCTCCTCGTGGTCACTATCGTATAGGGCTTCGAGCCCAACCTGTAGCAGGGCCGGGCTGTATGGTCTCACACAGAGTGCGTCCTTCGTCTAGTAATATGTAGAATCATTAAGGAATATGCATTTGATGCAAGGGATAGAAAATTGCATTTGATGCAAATGATAATTTTTAAGCCTAGATAGGGACTAATTTGCATATGATGCAAAAGGGCTCAAATAGGTCTTAAATTGTTTAATACCATATTTGATATAATAAACGCATGGAAAAGGTTACATGTAAGACGGAAATGTCCCGCTCTAAACACATGTTCGAACGGCGTCCAAATCGGACGCCAAATGCCCAAGTTACGCCCAAAACAGCTCAAAAGGGTCTGACCCATGCCCACACTGGGCATGGGTCAGACCAGGTTGACCCAGGCCAGATTGCCCAGGTCTGGCCTGGGCGCCTGGCCAGGCAGGGCCTGGGGCCTGGGCCTGCGCCCGGGCCCAGGCGCCCTGGGTGCCCAGTCGCCTAGGGCACCAGGGCCTGGGGCCTGGGCCCGTGCCCGGGCCCAGGCGCCCTGGGTGCGCAGGCAGCCAGTTTGAGCTGTGGGGCCCATATGGTGGGTCCCATATTGGGTGCAGAACCCTAGGGGCTGTAGGTGTTTTCTGACGGCTGATTTTGGACGAAAATCATGCCTTAGGCTGATCTTTGGATGATCAATTGAGGGGCCAAACGGAATCTAATTGACTCGCCATTTTTTCCTATGCGTTTACCGTTGAACGCGCTTCGATTTGATGGTTATATCAATCGTAAAGCTCAACGGTGAGGGAGTTAAAATTCACGGAAGTTTGGCCTTTGTGACAGGCAAACTAAATTGAATTTATTAACTCCAAACAATAGTCCCACATCAGAATTTGAGTAAATGGGAGGGTTTCGCTCCCTATATAAATAGGGCTCTGCTCTCCTCCTCAAAACTCGTCCCAAGCTCAAGATCTGAGTGTCTCCCAAAAACATTGGAGCACACTGGATCAAAGCTTAAATTAATTTCTCTTCTCCCTAAATTTTTGCCTTACTCCTGAAGGGCTCTAGCGAAGCCACGAATGGGTTCGGATTCGGATCCGAAATCTTGGCGAAGGCTTTCACTCGCGTGAAACTTTCTTCGGCATGTGGTTGGCTCGGCGACACGAGGATTGCTCGCCTCAGGATGTGGAGCGTTCGAGGAGCGGTTCGGCGTGGGATAGGGATCGGCTCGGAAGACGGTGCGGTACACCTTGCTTGCCCCGGGGCAAGGTTTCGGGTATGTTTTTAGAAGCTTTCGTTTTAATTATTCGCAGTAGTTTAGATCCCACTTGGGATGGTCAGATCCAACCCGAGATGGCAGAGATCATGGCTAAGGGTCTTGTTTCTTAGGGCTATATGTTAATTAGATTAACATATAATTTTTCGCTGTTATTTTTGTTTCTGTGGTCCGTCCGACTTAGGACGGACACGGATTTGTGCCCTAAGGGTTCCACAAAACCCAACAAAAACAACACTAGAAGGGGGTTGAATAGTGTTGTGCAAGTATAAAACTTTTTCATAGCAGATGGTAAGATAGTGACCAAGGGCTAAGGAAGATGAGGGTCTATTGGAAGAAGCAGATGCAAGGATGGAGTCCATAATGACTTTGGCCCAATTTACACGAATGTTTCCTAGCATGGCGTAAATGCACTTAGCTTGCTTCTCAGATAACACAGAGTGGCTTCCAGATTTCTGAGTAATATTATAAGACAATATATTTGCTAAAATTCTTCCAGGATAGTGAAGATCGCTACATGGTAGTTTTGTTTGGAAGTATCTTCCAGGTAAATACATTTTCTCTAGAATATTCTCATCGACCATCTCTATGTTATCCAATAACATTCCAGTGTAGGGGATTCCTATTGCTTCTCTTAGAGATTTGACAGTTATAGCAGGTTTGGAGTCTAGAACTTTAGTCATGAATCAACACTTAGCAAGATCATAATCCATGTTGGCATAGAAAAGATGCACAAGCCTATGATAGCATAGATAGATATTTTTAGATGAAAAAAGATTAGCCAAGTTCTGAAATTCTAAGATACTATCAATGCCATAATTTTCAAGATGATCAATTTTGACAAACCTCTCATGAAGGATTTGTTTATTAGAAATTTTGACAAATTGCTCAAAAGTAGTAGTTCTGAAAAGATATGGTAAGATGATTTCTTTTTCAGTAAGAGATTCATTAGTAACCTTCCTCTTCTTTGCTATCACTTTCTTGAAAGGCATCTAGATAAAACAAAATTTTATTTACAAGAGTAGATATGCAAGATTAACAAGAAGTAAATAGAAGTTGATGAGAAAGAATCATACCTTAGTGATCTTCTAGATGATGAGAGGAGAGAATACCCAAGAGAACTCAAAGTGCCCCAAGAAAATTTTCAAAGAGATGAAAGAAAGGGGTAGTCGGCTACCTAGGGTTTTTACCATGGGGTTTTTATCTTTTGGGATGAAAAGAGATGAGGTATTGTAGCCCTTAGATCAAGAGATTGTAGGGTTGAGATCTTATTCTCTTATTGGGTTTAAGTTACCCTTTGGATGTGAACCCAATAACTCAATGGAAACCCAAAACTAGTAAGAAAAGAAAGTTAGAAAACACAACCAAGAATTTCGCACACCACTCTGTCAACTCCCTGGGGGTGGTAGTCACCCTACTGGGTTGAGCTGTTTTCTCATCCCGATGGTGTGTCAGAAAAACTTTTATAGCAAACATGATAAGCTTTTAAAAACATTTGGAATTAGCAAATTAAATATAAGCAAACATAAATACTTATACAATTAAAATTTTGTGACGCAATTCAATTTTCATCACAAGGCGTTTGATGCATTTTTTGTTGTTCATCCTCCTAGTTGTTAGAGTACCTGAAAATATGAACGTTTTATGGTACTCTTTATTTATTGAGTCCAGGAGGTTAGTCTTTAGGAAACCAAACCCAATATGGTTTAGTTCCTTCATTAGAAATATATCTATAATTCTTATTTAAATGAACTTGGTGGACAAAATTAATTGTGTACCTTTTTTTCTTCTGATCCGTTAGATTCTTTGGTATCCAGATGCTCAGAAAATTTTGATTAGTATGATGCATCCTAGTATGCTTAACCTTTTTATTGGTTTGATTAGAATCATATCCAAGTCCGGTTTTGCTATATGAATCTTTTTGGTTATTTATTAAACTATCTAGCTTCCCTTTTCCTTTATTGAAATTTTCAATAATCTTCATCGTAGATTCTTATTTTTCTTTGACAGATACGAGAGGATTACTCAAACTTTCAATTTTCTCATTCATAGAAAGAATGTATTTTTCTAAAGAGTCATTCTTTTCTTTCAATATAATATTCTCTTTAATAATATTTTCCTTTTCTTTAGCATCCTTTTTAACAACTCTAAGAGTTCTTCTGTGTTCTTTTATGAGCTTTTCATGCATTTTGCATAGCTCCTTATATGCTCCCTTATAGTCCATGTCTTCATCATTGCTTGATGATGAATCACTATCACTAGATGATGAATCATGCAAGGTACTTACCTTTGATGACGTGGAGGCTAAGAAACACATGTGGGCTGTTTCTCTTCTTTCGCCTTTGTCATCTGATGAGGATTCATCGGACAAAGAAATATCGCTTTGATCGAAGGCTGCGTAAGCTTCCTTCTTAGGTTGTCGAAATTTGTTCCTTCTGTCGCTTCTTTGTTCATTGTTCTCCATGTTCTTCCCACGATCTTTGGAGTCTCGGTTGTTCTTCTCCAAGGGGAAATCTCTCTTTACGTGTCCTGGTTTGTTGCAGCCAAAGCAAATAATGCTGTTAGTAGGAGGAAATGAATGTTTACCATACTTACTTGTAATAAACTCTTTAAAGTTCTTTGAGACAAAGGCAATATGGTCCTCTTTGTCATTATAGTCGGAGTCTTCTTCTTGAGCTTTGAATGCTAGGCTTTTCTTCTTTGGCTTTTCTTCGATCTTCTTGTCTTCCTCGAGTTCTATCTCATATGCCATGAAATTTTCCATCAGTTCTTCAATAGTGAGATCCTCACGTTGTGAGCTTCTCGAATGGATGTTGTCTTTCATTTCCATTCGGGTATAAGAGACCTTAGTATCTTCATTACCTGATCATATTCAGATAATTTCTTACCTAGACCTGCGAGCTCATTAGTGATATTATTAAAACGAGTATTCACATCGGTGATACTCTCTCTTTCTTCCATTTTGAAAGATTCAAACGTAGAATGCAAAACGTTAATACGTGATTCCTTTAACTTTTCGGTTCCATCAAGACTTACTTGAAGAGAATGCCATATCTGATATGCTATCTCGCATTGAGAGACACGATTGAATTCATTACTTGACACAGCGCAAACCAATGCGTTCATTACTTTGGCGTTGAGGTTGGCTTTCTTTTTGTCATCAGCAGACCATTTACCGAACTCGACGTCAGTGGGTGCACTGTATGGTGCTTTGGTGACGGTCCATGCCTCGATATCTAGTGACTCTAGGTGAGTCTTCATACGGATCTTTCAGCTTGCATAGTTTGTTCTGTTGAATAATGGTGGTCACATGGTGTTGAGTCCTTCAGAATGAAAAGATGTTGATGACATCGCTTTTGACCTTGCTATGATACCAAGTGTTGGATCCTGTTGATGGCAAACAACACTAGAAGGGTGGTTGAAGAGTATTGTGCAATTATAAAACTTTTTTGTTTGTTGATTAACACAATTAAAAACCATCTAATGTTGCCTAAGAAACCAAGTATAGTGATCTACGCTTGGTTCTTAATCAACAAGGTAATCTCATAAAGAATGTTAACAGAGTGATCTTACAGCAGGTAGTCGACTCCCTCAAAGTGGTAGTCGACTCCTAGAGAGTTTTTAGTGCAAACTTTGCAGAAAGATGAGATAATATAATGATAAGATTACAAACAAATAATCTTAATACACAAATAGATTGATTTGCACAGTGAAGTAAAAGAGTTAACTTTGTAATAATATAAACAACTGATTACAATGATATAATTGTTTGCAGATAATAATACTTGAACAAAGATATGCAATCACAGAAAAATGCAAACGCAAAGACAAGGATTTTTATTCTGGTTCCCCACAACTTGGGTACGTCTAGTCCCCGACCAATCTGGTACGATATTTTCCACTATTGCCTTAGCAATACAAGTACCTAACTTCACTCGTTAGGATTTTCCAAACACCTAGACTTGACCAGGATTTCCGACCACCTAGACTTGTCTAGGATTTTCCCGTCCCTTACAACAAAGGGAATCCACAAATCAAAAACAAGTTTCCAACTTATCACAAAAATTAGTGGAGTTTGGATTACACACAGAATTCTATAGCCAAAGTAAATATAATGAATGTGTTACGTGGCTAAAAAGAATTCAAATCGATCTTAAGATCACACAAAAATATAAGATGATTCTTTGTGATCTTGGATCGTTTGTTTTTCAAAAATCCTTTAAGAATAGAAATTTAATAGTAAGGATTTTAAAAGCAACTTTAAAAATTAGCCAAACAACAATTAGATCTCAAAAATAATAACTTCAGAATGAGATTAGAGATCAGAAATAAAAATGGAGTTGGCTACAGCGTTGAGAGCAAATAGAACGAGAGATCTTTTAGAATTTTAGCACAATAGAGAATATAGAATTTGATGATCTTGATCTTATGTATAGAAATGATCTCAAGGTGTCTATTTATAGGTTTCAAGAGAAGAATTTGAATTTCAAACGATTTGACTTTCAGCTCAAGCGGCTATGGAAATTGAGCAAAATCAGGAAGTATAGTCGTTGGAAAATGACAGCTGGTAGTCGACTCCCTCAAGGTGGTAGTCGACTCCCAGAAGTAGTCGACTCCCTCCTCTGGTAGTCGACTCCCAAAGCAATTTTCTCTCAAACTCAGCTAGTAACGATGTAATCAACTCCTGGGTGTGTTGGAGGTTGACTACTAATAATAGATAGACTAACTTATTGCTCTCAAGAGTTAAAAATATATTTAAAACATTTAAAACATTTTGCTTTCGAAATCATTTGTGTGTCCGCGATATCTACTTTGGCTTTAACATAATCCTAAGAACTCACACACTACACTAAGACAAGACCTTCGGAAAGCTGATCGGGTGGATACTTGCTTCTCCTGAATTTGAGTTCCTTCTTCATTTAAGCTTGAGCACGAGCTTCATCCTGTGCTTGATGTAGAACTAACAAATTCGTCTTCATCTCGAGTGTGGTTGAGCTTCTCTAGAGTATGCGTAAAGTCACCGTTCATCGCACAACCTATACCCTTGAGTTGTAGTGTAGTTAGTACACTAACATCATTTGGTGTGCTCATCATCAAAACCACTTAGGGGTGGGATTCAATTTCCCATCAGTTACTACATTGGGACAGCCCACATAGTTGGGAAAGATACTTCATCCAAATAAAACAGCCCTAAAGGAATGCATCGCCTTAGCCCAAAAGTCCAGAGGCCCGTACGGGTGGATAACCACTTACCCAGTTAAAGCAACAACTCATCTACCCGTTGAACTCTTGAGTATTAAGGGATCGGTTAATAATGGGTCAGTTAGTAATGGCAAAGGAAACGATCAGCCGTCGTGCTCTTTTTAAGGGACAATTATGTTGTCATAAGGGCAAGCTCGTTATCCACTAACGGTACTCAGGGGGAATCCTTACTTATAAATATTCTCGATTACAATAAGAAAGGGGAGAAGCTTCAGAGATACAAAACACTCAGGAACTCTAACACTCTAAATATCTGCTTCTACTCTATATTTCTTCCTCCATAGCTTGACGTGACAATGATTAGACGACCTTCTTGTTGAGTATTGGACTCTCCACATTTATTTTGATGATGATCAAACACAAATCATTGTGACTAACTCTTGTGATTGCAGTTAGCTACAAAGTCTCCAAATAGATTCAAGAAGATCAAAAGTGACTACATGTGTTGATTCAAGTAGAGGACTTGGTAGATCAACAAAGGTGAAGCATTGGCTTGAAGAACTCAAAGGCTACTTCAAACCTCAAGCCAATGGCATCAACAAATGAATGGAGATTCAATCCAAAGAGAAGAAAGGAATGGATGAGTCAAAAGCTTCGAAGACAATGACGTTGAAGATATTCAAGTCATTCAACTAAAAGACTCAAGTCCATGAAGAATTATGAAGATCGTCGCCAAAGTAATTTGTTCATCTCAAGCGACGTCCCAAGACTTCCTCAGAATGCGTGATCGTTGTGCCTGGAGCTTTGTTGAAGCTCAAGGAGTATTCATGAAGTCAAGGGATTCAGATTCTCCATGTTGAAGCTTCGAAGACGGTTCGTCATGTATTTATATTTTCTTCTAGCTTCGGTTTAGTAGAATGTTAAGCCTTGAGTAGTACTTGCCTAGAAATCTTCATAACTTTCATATCATGTCTCTAGGATTGCCTTAAAAGCCATTAGAAACTTTTCTGTAGCTTATCGTTTCATTTTACGGCCTCATATGCATCTTAGTTAGTTCAAGAAGAAGAACCAACCGACTAGATGATGATCTAATCTGTTGGAAATCCTTCTTGAACCGACTAGATATCCTTGCTTGATTCAGCCCATTCACTGTTGGTCAATTAGTCGGTCCAAGAAGGTTCACCGACCGACTAGATGACGATTTAGTCGGTTGGAAATCCTTCTCAGACCGACTAGTTATCCTAATCAATTCTAGACCATTTGTTGACCAATTAGTCGGTCCAAGAAGGTTCACCGACCGACTAAATGACGATCTAGTCGGTTGGTGTCTCTTCTCAGACCAACTAGTTTTCCTTGTGAAATTCGACCTTTGTACTGTTGACCAGTTAGTTGGTTCATGAAGGATGGTTAATGCATTAAAAGTCAATCTAGTCGGTCCAAGAAGGTTCACTGACCGACTAGTTGTCAATCTAGTAGGTTGATGATCCTTCTTAGACCGACTAGTTCTTACCCAGATTTCACCATCTTCTCTGTCAACCATCTAGTCGGTCCAAGAAGGTTCACTGACCGACTAGTTGTCAATCTAGTCGGTGGATGATCCTTTTTAGACCGACTAGTTCTTACCCAGATTTCACCATCTTCTCTGTCAACCATCTAGTCGGTCCAAGAAGGTTCACTGACCGACTAGTTGTCAATCTAGTCGGTTGATGATCCTTCTTAGACCGATTAAGCAGCTTCAGAATAGAGCCGTGGGGCATTTAATGCCACGAATTTTGTGACCGTTTTCTCTCTTCCCTATATAAGTTTGTGTGCTTCTAACCAGGGATCTAAGGCTGAAATTAGAGACACTTTCACATCTTTGAAGAGAGCCATTCAACTCCTATTCCAAGCTCTCTCATCTCACAAGAATCTCTCCCTTACTCTTTGAGCCCAATTCCTCAAGAGAGATTCTCATTCCTTGTGAGCTTCTCAAGCTAAGAGCTTGAATCCAAGTCACCAACTCCTCCCTAGTCATCTATTGCTGCTCATCTTGGTGGAGCTAAGGTTTGGTGATCTCATCTTCCTCAAAATCCATTCTTGCCCTAAATTGGTAAGTATTTCTCAAGGCATAGGATTTTGTGGTAAGAAGTTTTATATTTTATTCTTTATACTTCTTAATTGTTGTATACTCACGGTGGTGAGAGGATTGGCTTGATCCCAAGCTGTGGGAGTCAAGATTTAGTTTTGCTCTCGGTTTGTGAGAGTGGGCTTAGTCCCAAGTTGTGGGATTAAGGACTTTGCGTGTTCCCGGGTTGTGGGATACACGGACATCGATTGTAGGTCGATTGCACTTGTTGGAGGTTTTCCACAAGTGGGCTAAAGGAAATCTCTAGCGCTTTGCTAGAGTATCCGGAGGGGATCCGGGTGTTGCTGGAGTAGGGCACCGGTAACAAGTCGGGGAGACTTGGGTGGCACCGAACCAGGGTAGATTGCTTGTTTGCATTGCTTTCTTACTTGGGTTGTTGTTCATTCATAACATTCCGCATTTGTTGGTTAAGCAGGGTTTTATTTGGCGTAAATTCCTTATAATTCTATAAAATGCTATTCACCCCCCTATAGTGTTTATTCCTCATAGCACATTGTCACTACAATTGGTATCAGAGCAAGGTTATAGCTATGGCAACCAACAACAACAACAACACACGATGCCCTCTTCCACCATATCTCCTCGGGCCCAATTATCAAAGTTGGTGTGTAAAGATGAAGGCTCATATTCAATCCATCGATGAGGATTATTGGAAGCTTGTGGAGAAGCCCTTTCGCTCACCTACCTCTCCCGAACAAGAATGGACAAATAAGCAAAAAGAATTGGCAAGGAAACATCAAGAGGTAATGGATATCTTGCTTGATTATTTAACTTATGACATTCTTATGCATGTGTCCAATGCAACAACGGCATATCAAATATGGCACATGCTAGCGAAGCAAGAAGAGTCCACCTCGGAGTGTTCTTCCTCCAATGATGAAAGAGATTCATTCATGGGCTTGATGGCACGAGAGGACGACTCTAGTGACGAATCAAGCGACTCAAGTGAAAGCGATAGTGACGATGAAGAGGTAACAACGGATGATCTTAAAATTGAACTTAAGCAATTATTTGATAAATATCAAAAGCTTATGCATAAATATTGTGATGCTAAGAATAAAATTGCTAGTCTCTCTAACACATCTTCATGTAGCACCTCTAACAATGACACCATTGTTGAGACACTCGCTATTGAGAAAGCAAGTTTGTTTACTCAAAATGGCTTGTTGAGAAATGAGGTGGAGTCCCTCAAATCTCAACTTGATCGTGTTTCCATTGTGGATAGTAACGATCTTGAGATTGAAAATCTTCAATCTCAAAACACTTGTTTGGGCATTGAGAATGAGAATCTCAAATGCCAAGTGCACGAGCTCACCACACATGCATCCATCTTGAATGCACGCACCTCCTATAGTGAAGCAACTATAGATTTAGTGAGGTCATCCTCCGATGCATCCACGAGTGGTGTCTATAACAACTTAGGTAGTTCTACTTCTACTACTAAGGAAACCACCACTCATATTCCTCCCTCCTTTGGAAAGAAACCCACTTTGGGTGGACCTCCAAAGAAGGGTCATGCATTCATATACACCAATACTATGCCATGTAGGAACGCACCTCCTACCCCACATGTTCACACGAATGATGGTTTTTATGTTCCACACCCACGAGCATGTGCAAACACTCATTTGAGACACTCTCATGCACGTACTCATGCTCATGCACCTTCACATGCCTATGATCACACATCACATCCACATATGCATGCTTATTCTCATGATTATCCTCATGCATACACACCTCATATTCATCCACGTACGTATGCAACACCACATCATGGACCACATGCCCATCATCATACTTTAGCACAACACATTGTTCCTCATGCTCTTGCTAGATCTCATGTTCCTAGGCCACATGCACCACATAGAGGTCAACCTTTTGTGCATGCAACCACTAGGAAGAGGATTCCCAAATCATACACTATTTGGGGTCCTAAGAACACTAGTAATCATGCTAAGGATGTGTATGTGCAATCTTATATTAATGATATTATTATGAATGATGATTTTGTTGGGAAATCACGGTCCTCTTGGACTTGGTTTCCGAAGGGTTAGTTTCCTTTGACCTTTCTTGCTTGGTACTATAAGCTTATATTCATTTTATGGGTACCAAAGCATTTGTGTTTAGAATTGGCTTATTCTTTTGTTTGTATTTTGGACTTGGATGCTCATGTGTGATTAGAAACGTAAATTCATATTGAATGTGATTTCCATTGCATGTTTATTAGTAAATCATTGTGTTTATGATTTTTCATGTTTAGAATATTTAATATTTCTTTTTGCAACACATGCGTAGGCTCATATTCATGTTTTGTTGCATGTGATACATGTCATGCGTTTGGATTATAATATATGTATACTTATTTTGGTACAGTTGATATATGCATGTATTTGGTTAAATATTTATCTGTAACATGATTACATGTTTCATTAATTTTGTGTATGATTACACTAAGATATGGGTTATAATAATTTGAATTTAGTTTGTTAAACTTGTTCACTAACCCATAGGATCCAAAAAGGGTTTTGGATACCAAAACTATGTTTTCTAGGTTCAATCCACATTGGGATACCAACCCTACCAACTCCTTGATTTGCAAAGATTTTCATTCAAATGGAGTTGATGGTGCTTAAGTGATGCACCAAAGTAGGGGAAGCTAAATGTTGTAAGTATATTCTTACATCTGGTATTCATGTGTGTTGGATGCATGTAGATGTCATTCTCTATTTGAGACTATCTCATGCATATCCTATGTTTGCATATTGTATATCCTATATGTCATTCATGTTTATGTATTTCATGTGCATCAAATTCTTGACTTATGTGCATTGTGTAGTCATAATCCTTACTCTTATGTCTATTCGAGGATTATTTATAACATGTGGCTTAAAAATTCTCATGATAGAACTAATGTTCATTTGCATGTTTCACACACGGGACACGCTTATATTTATGTTCCACTTCACAAGCGTGCATCCCAACTTCCTACTCATGCTTCTACAACCTCTTAAGAATCCCAAATCCCTATCTTTTGGATTCCTAAGATTGTTTCTAGCCATGGTATGAACACTCATATAGAATCGTATATTAGGAATGAAATATTCTCATGCGACTATTTATATGAAAATCAAACTCTAATCTCTATTTGATTTCCATCTTGCTAACTCACTTTTATTGCACTTCATTGCTTGGGTACCATGCTTATTTGATTACTTTTTGTACCCATATATATATATATATATATATATATATATATATATATATATATATATATATATATATATATATATATATATATATATATGTGTGTGTGTGTGTGTGAGTTTGTCCTCTACTCCCAAGTTTGCATAGTTTGTATGATTTTGAGGGAGTATGACATGTTTGATTGCTATCAGGACATTACATTTGGTATCAGATTAGTTGAGTTCGTCCACTACCCCCCAACATCATTATATGCCATTACATTTCTCTCATATTATGTTGTGCATATAGATTACTTGATTTCTCTGACTCTTGGTGATTTATTTGCACCTTCCTATCTTGTTGATATGCCAAAGGGAAAGAAAAATTTGGTTTTGAAAATTAATACTTTATGTTTTTCATGCACACTCTTTGTGGTATTACTTTTCTTGCCTTCCTTCAATATGTGATATGTGGTGAATGTTTATTTTGTGCACATATGCATATTGAACGAGGAATCTTTCTTGCACACACTTTTGTATTAGATGTGTGTATTCATAATGATGATTGCTTGTATAATGTATTTTGACTAAATCATATGCATAAGAATTATTAGTATATGTGTATCTAATTTATAATGATTGAGAATTGTTAATTCTTGATATGTATGATTTTCATGATTATAATAACTCCTATTAATGCATGTCATGCATCTCTATTGATGAGGGTTATTTACAATTGGTAAATGATTGGTTATTGGACTACTTGTTTTTGTTCCTTAACCTATTGGATCCAAAAAGTTTTTGGATACCACCAATTGTTGTATTGTCAGATTGTTGTGCAAGATCCCTACAATACACACTCCTTGATTTACAAATGATGGATCAATTCAAAGGAAAGGATGGTGCATTGGAGATGCACACATATAGGGAGAGCAAAATTGTTGTAAGTATGTGTTTTGTACAATTGGTATTTTAATATATTGGTTTTGACTACCATGTTTACAATTGGTATTTTAATATATTGGATTTGTGTAATATAGCATACTTCTTCATTAGCTCATTCTTGTCACACCCTCATGGAGATTGTTTGTTTATGTGACTGCCATGTTCATGTATGTCATATATGTCTTATTACGACTCATGTATCATGGTAGCTATAACATTCATATAATGAATTGGTTAGTTGTTTATTAGATGACATGCTATACTTCATCACGTTATACATAATTCATGCCATGTATAAGATTAATGATTTAGGATCTTTATGCGTATTTGTTCATTGTATCACCACACATCTCATACTTTTCCTATGGTTTGTATGATTATCTTTATGAGACGTATAGATATGATTTGGGGTGATCAATGTATGTTACTTGTCATCTTAATTCCTTCATGACTGATGTATAGCTATAATTTTATTCAAGAGATCTTTCATGTCTATAGCTAAATCTCTCATGTATGATATTTACACAAGTAACATTACATTCATTCATATTAGTTAGTGATCTTCAAGCTATATTTCTCACTTTGTCATCTCTCATCTCATGCTCATATTTTATGCTATTTTTGATGAGATGTTAGAGATAACTTGTGCTTTACACGATCACATAAGCTTTATATTGTGTTTGATGATATGTATATTCTGTCATAAATATTCTTCCATGAATATATCTTGATGCACTATGACTTCTTTGATGCTACATCCGATTATATTGTGCTTTCACAAGTCTTTTATTCTATTCGCACAATTGGTATGCATGCATGCGATGTTCATGATAACTTTACTCGTTTATATGCTACCTTGTGACTTTGAACGTAGACTATCTTCATGCCTTTGCTCAAAAGATGTTTTGTCACATTATGCTTCATGTTGTATCCTTTGTGATAATTGAGCTAGGATGAAATCATGTCTCTATTTGTTCACTTGGTTTCCTTCTCAAGTGATATCATGATCTTGACATTAAATTGCCATGTTTTGCATACTTTGTTAGACTACGATTGGTATCATCTCTACATATCATATTTACATTTGGTATCATATTTACTATTGTTAGACTATTGATATTGGATATCATCCTTACATGCTCATGGCATTCCATGCTTATCATTGACTCATCTTGTGAGTATCTATTTTGGAATGCATGCTAGTACTATGGTTCTTTTGAACATTGTTTCAATTAGTTTCCTAGGGGTGCTAGAATTGTGTATGCCATGCGTTTTATGAACTTATTATCTTTATTTTTGGCATAACACTTTTGCGTGCTATAGATATTTGACTTTCATTTTCATTGTATCATCTTTGCTGTGATGTTTTTGGAGATGATTTGGTATGCCTACAATTGATATCACTTGCCATTATACTTAATTTGTGTTATTATTTTATAACATAACTTTGTACACATGGTTAAGAATTTCTATAGTAACCATGTGTATGAAAACATATTGATTAAATTGAGGGTGATTACAATTGGTATTGATTATATTGATCACAATGTGTATGAAAACATGTTTGTTTACTTCATCGCTCGACGATTATATTGAGTAAATATATTTGCTTGTATGAAAAAAATAGAATTGTTTTCCATGCACTAAATTATGCTTGATATATCTTACCAAGTATACAATTGGTATCACCGGACAGTCTATCACATTATGCTTAATGTTATAAATTTTGTGATAATTAAGTTTGTCTGTGTACTTGACACTATTTAATCACTTGTTTTTCTTTCACAAGTGATATCATGATGTTTGCATTGTCACTTTTCTAACACTGCTCACACTACTCTTTACAATTAGTATCTATTGTAATCTTTTATCATATGCTTATTGCTTATCTTTTTGTGATAATTGAAGGTAGTTGAGTTGTTGTTGGATATGTGCTCTTACAATTGATATCTTTATTTCGATATCTTGTTTTCTATTGGTAACTTTACATTAGAGAACTTTACAATTGGTAACTTTACAATTGTTATACCTTTATGTTTTCCACTCTATTATTGCATTTGCTGTTTCTATACCCCCATATCTTTTTGTTAATGACAAAAGGGGAGAGAAATAAACAAGATGTGCTTATTAATTGTTGAGTGTTAAACAATAACTTGAATCATATAGAGTTTATGTATGATCGTTCATGTAAATGATTCAGTGGGAGCTTTGGTGATTACCTTGGTTTATATTGATTACTATATATATATATATTGGTAATCATGCTCATGTTTATGATGTGTATCACATATATGATTTGTATTGTGTATGCATATTATTTCTGATCATTCATGCGTATATACACAACCTCATGTGATACACACACTATTAACTGCTGAATGATGCTATTGATTATTGATATTAACTTGATTGGCATCATTGCAGGGGGAGTAAGTATATTTAATGCACAATTATTTGTTTTGTTTATATTTGGTTTGTCATCATCAAAAAGGGGGAGAATGTTGAGTATTGGACTCTCCACCTTTATTTTGATGATGATCAAACACAAATCATTGTGACTAACTCTTGTGATTGCAGTTAGCTACAAAGTCACCAATTAGATTCAAGAAGATCAAAAGTGACTACACGCGTTGATTCAAGTGGAGGACTTGGTAGATCAACAAAGGTGAAGCATTGGCTTGAAGAACTCAAAGGCTACTTCAAACCTCAAGCCGATGGCATCAACAAATGAATGGAGATTCAATCCAAAGAGAAGAAAGGAATGGATGAGTCAAAAGCTTCGAAGACAATGACGTTGAAGATATTCAAGTCATTCAACTAAAGACTCAAGTCCATGAAGAATTATGGAGATCGTCGCCAAAGTAATTTGTTCATCTCAAGCGACGTCCCAAGACTTCCTCAGAACGCGTGATCGTTGTGCCTGGAGCTTTGTTGAAGCTCAAGGAGTATTCATGAAGTCAAGGGATTCGGATTCTCCACGTTGAAGCTTCGAAGACGGTTCGTCATGTTAATTATATTGTCTTCTAGCTTCGGTTTAGTAGAATGTTAAGCCTTGAGTAGTACTTGCCTAGAAATCTTCATAAATTTCATATCGTATCTCTAGGATTGCCTTAGAAGCCATTAGAAACTTTCCTGTAGCCTATCGTTTCATTTCACGGCCTCATATGCATCTTAGTTGGTTCAAGAAGAAGAACCAACCGACTAGATGACGATCTAATCTGTTGGGAATCCTTCTTGAACCGACTAGATATCCTTGCTTGATTCAGCCCATTCACTGTTGGCCAATTAGTCGGTCCAAGAAGGTTCACCGACCGACTAGATGACGATTTAGTCGGTTGGAAATCCTTCTCAGACCGACTAGTTATCCTAATCAATACTAGACCATTTGTTGACCAATTAGTCGGTCCAAGAAGGTTCACCGACCGACTAAATGACGATCTAGTCGGTTGGTGTCTCTTCTCAGACCGACTAGTTTTCCTTGTGAAATTCGACCTTTGTACTGTTGACCAGTTAGTTGGTTCATGAAGGATGGTTAATGCATTAAAAGTCAATCTAGTCGGTCCAAGAAGGTTCACTGACCGACTAGTTGTCAATCTAGTCGGTTGATGATCCTTCTTAGACCGACTAGTTCTTACCCAGATTTCACCATCTTCTCTGTCAACCATCTAGTCGGTCCAAGAAGGTTCACTGACCGACTAGTTGTCAATCTAGTCGGTTGATGATCCTTCTTAGACCGATTAAGCAGCTTCAGAATATAGCCGTTGGGGCATTTAATACCACGAATTTTGTGACCGTTTTCTCTCTTCCCTATTTAAGTTTGTGTGCTTCTAATCATGGATCTAAGGCTGAAATTAGAGACACTTTCACATCTTTGAAGAGAGCCATTCAACTCCTATTCCAAGCTCTCTCATCTCACAAGAATCTCTCCATTACTCTTTGAGCCCAATTCCTCAAGAGAGATTCTCATTCCTTGTGAGCTTCTCAAGCTAAGAGCTTGAATCCAAGTCACCAGCTCCTCCCTAGTCATCTATTGCTGCTCATCTTGGTGGAGCTAGGGTTCGGTGATCTGATCTTCCTCAAAATCCATTCTTGCCCTAAATTGGTAAGTATTTCTTAAGGTATAGGATTTTTGTTTAGTATTGGACTCCCCGGATTTGGTTTTGGATGATGATCAAACATAAATAATTCATGAACTAACAATTTGTGAGCGCAGTTATGGAGATCGTCGCCAAATTCACGAGAACACACAAAGCGACATCTCAAGACTTCTCAAAGCTCGTATTCAATGCCTAAAGCTTCGTTGAAGCTTTTGGATCATTTTGGAAGTCATGAAGATTTGATCGAAGCTCTCGAAGACCGTTCTTTAAGGTTTTATTTATAGTCTTTTGGTTTCGATCTATAGAATGTTAAGCCTTGAGTATATCTTACATTTCTATCTTCATAACGCTCATATCTTAGCTCTAGGATCTTAGTAGAAGTCCATTCTAACTTCCTCGAAGCATCGCGCTTTGATTCGGACTTTATTGTGCATGTTAGTTGGTTCAAGAAAAAGAACTGACCGACTAGATGGTGATCTAGTCGGTCAGCAAAGCTTCTTGGACCGACTAGTTTCAGTTTGTATTTTCTTGCTCAGTACTGTTTACAGTTAGTCGGTCTACGTTGACTCACCGACCGACTAGTTTGTGAACTAGTCGGTCAGTGATGCTTCTTTGACCGACTAGTTGTGCTTTACTGTACATGCCAATTTTCTCCTAAGCTACTGTTTATCGTTAGTCGGTCTAAGAACGTTTGGCGACCGACTAGTTGATAATCTAGTCGGTCAACATTTGTTCTTGGACCGACTAAATCAATTTGTATTCAGACTATTTGTTTTTGACTCTTAGTCGGTCTACGTTCACTGACCGACCGACTAGTTGTGAAACTAGTCGGTCAGACAGTCTTCTTGGACCGACTAGATTTCTAGGTCTGAAATTCAATCTCTTCACTGTTCTTCACTTAGTCGGTCCATGTTGATTGACCGACCGACTAGTTGATGAACTAGTCGGTCAGTGGTTGTTCTTTGACCGACTAACTGCTTCAGATTTCCAACCGTTGGGATTTGACCTAGCTCGTTTTTATGGGCCCCTATAAATACGAACCTTGGTCATTTCTCTCTAGGTTAGAGCTGCTATTAAGAGATTCATTGAGATTGAAAGAGATAGAGATTCTCACTCATTTCCAAAGCTCTCTTCCTCACAAGAAATCCATTCTCTCACTTTCTAGATCTAGAATCCATCTTGAGAGAAGTTTGTTCTTGGTGAGCCCTTTAAGCTCTAGCTTGATTCAAGTCTCCAAATCACTCCTAGGCACCCATTGCTGCTCATTTCAGTGGTGCTAGGTCTTGGTGACTTCCTCTTTCACAAATCACTCCTTGCACCTATTTGGTAAGAAAACTCAAGGTATAAGATTTTGTGGTAAGATTGTTTATTTCATTATAAACTCATTTATATTGCTTATTGATTCTCTCGGTTGTGAGAGAAGGTTGTGATCCCGGGTTGTGGGATTCACTATTGCCATTGCATGTATGATTTGATCTTGTGAATGGTTTTCACAAGATATTATAGTGGAAATCTTGGGTTAGGGTTTCTAACCTAAGTATCCGGAGGGTATCCGGGTGGTTGGGACGTAGGATCACCGGGAACAAATCGGGGAGACTTGGGTGGATCCGAACCCCGTAATATCTATTGTTAGCATTGTTAATTTTGTTGTTGTCGTCAATTTAAGCTTCCGCAAATTGATTTGGTAGTTGTTTGCACGATAATTAGGAATTATACTCCTCGTTATTTTTAAAGTACTATTCACCCCCCCTCTAGTACTTGTGCAGTAGCTTGTAGGGCATTACATTTGGTATCAGAGCCAGATACTTAGCTATGTCTGCCAACGACAACAAGACCGTGCGTCCACCTTCCGACTATGGCACCTTCAGGAACCGTGAAGGAGCATCTTCGGTGATGGAAGGACATTCCTCTACGAGGACTCCATTCTTCAACGGTACCAACTACGGGTACTGGAAATGCCGGATGGAAACCTTCCTCCGGAGTGCATCTCTATGGAAGACCACGATGAAGGAATACGTCGAGCCCACCGAAGAAGACTTTGAGAAATGGACAACCGCGGAGGTCGCCGCGGAGGTAAGCAATGCCAAGGCAATGAACGCCTTGCAATGCGCATTGGAGCCCGAGGACTTCAATAAGATATGCATATGTAAGAGTGCATATCAAATTTCGAACTCCCTCCTCATACTACATGAAGGGACGAGTAGGGTAAGAGACTCTAAACTCATAGTTGTTAACAAAGATTACGAAATGTTTCATATGCAACAGGGTGAGAAGATGAAGGAGTATTATGCTCGCTTCGTCGACATCATAAACGAGTTGGAGGCTCTTGGCAAAACCTACACCCAAAAGGAGAAGTGTTCGAAGCTTATCGAAGGACTTCCTTCTTCTTGGGAAAAGCGTACCTTCGCCATCGAGGAAGGTAATGATATGAATAAGTACACCGTAGTTCAACTAATGGGTACTTTAATGTCATACGAGGTACGCAAGGATAGCAAGTAAAAGTTGCAGGAAAAGATGAAGTCCTACCTAAAGCAAGACGAGCCAAAGAAGAAGGCTATTGCTTTCAAGGCCGCTCCATCCACATCCACATCAACCGATGATGAAGACTCAGAAAACGAGTTGGACTTGGAATCCATGGCACTCATGGCCAAGAAGTTCAACCGTTTCTTCCGAAAAGGCAACTATAAGAACAAAGCTAAATTTGGTTCTTCTAACGCCTCCTCCTCTCCTTTGTGTTTCAAGTGCAATAAGCCAGGACACATGAAAGCGGAGTGTCCTCTAAATAAGCAAAAGGAGAAGTGGAAGGCGCCGAAATTCGATAAGTCCAAGAAGTACAAAAAGGGGTACAAAAAGGGACTTGTCGGAGCAACATTCACCGACTCCGAGGATTCCTCAAGCGGAGAGTCGGATGATGAGAAAGTGGAGCAAGCGCACATGTGCTTCATGGCAAGAGAGGAGCATGATCAAGGATCCTCCTCTTCCGATGATAGTGACGACGAAGGCGATGAGGTAACTATGGATGACCTTAGGAATGCTAATTATCAATTATGGTCTAAATACACTAAATTAGTAAATAGATATACTAAGGTAAAAGATGACCTAGCTAGCATTCAAACCTTGCCTAAGACTGTCATCACCAACAACGACACCGTTGTTGAAGAGTTAAGAAATGAGATTGTTAATCTCAAATCTAAACTTGAACATGTTAGTGTTGAAGATTCGGAAGAACATAGGATAGCGGATTTGACTTCTCAAAACTCAACTTTGAGTATTGAGAATGAAAATCTCAAGTCTCGTGTTTATGTGCTCACATCGCAAATATCCACTTTGGATGCTTCGATGCATTCTCTCACCGAGAAATATGAGTGCACAATAGGCCGAATTAATAAGTTCAATAAGGGTAAAGACCATTTGGATAACATCCTAAATGATTTACTTCCGGGCAATCACCACATTGGCTTGGGGTATAAGATAGGGAGTTCATCCAAATCGGCCACTACTTTTGTTAGGCCTACTTCCGATGCCTCACCGAGTGGGAGCAAACACTCTATTGGTAGTTCATCTACCAATGGTGCTTCCACTTCGCACACACCCTATTTTGGAAAGAAACCCACTTTGGGTGGACCTCCGAAGAAGGGTCATGCCTACATGTACACAAATACCATGCCACGTAGAAACACACGTCCTACTCCACCGGCTTACACATATGATGATTTTTATGCAACACATTCACGGGCACGTGCACACCATGTGAGACACCCTCACGCACGTGTTCCCTCACATGCATATGTTCACTCACAACATCATATGAATAATTATCCGCATGCACCATTCCATCATGTTCCTTATGCCTATCCACGACATGCATCACGTAGAAACCAACAACGCATGCATGCACCCAATAGGATGAGGGCTCCCAAGATTTTCACTATTTGGAGCCCGAAGGACACAAGCATGGATGAAAAACAAGTTTATATGAATGCTTATTTTTTGAATGTTGTGCATAGTAGTGATTATGTGGGGAAGTCTAAGTCCAATTGGACTTGGCTTCCAAAGGTCTAATCTTTTGGACCCAATGACCTTGGGTACCATGATACGACATTCCATATCTATAGGTACTCAAGAAAAGGGAACGGAGCAACAAATTTAAATTTAGCTCGAAGAGAAATTGGATACTCGATAGCGGGTGTTCAAAACACATGACAGGTGACGCTCAATTGCTCTCCGGAGTGGTTCCCATTGCAAATGGAAACCGCGTCGTATTTGGAGGCAACGAGAGCGGAACCATCATAGGTGTTGGTAAAGTGGGTAATCCTTCTAAACCCATTATATGTGATGTTTACCTTGTTAAAGGATTAAACCACAATCTTATTTCAATAAGTCAACTTTGTGACAAAGGTTACAAAGTTAACTTTGCGAAAGGAATGTGCCATATTTTAAGAAAAGATAATAATGAATTATTGTTTTCCGGCACACGCTATAAGGATATATATATCCTAGATCTTCCAAGATCACATGAACAATGTCTTATTGCCAACACAAGTGAACAACACTTATGGCATCGACGTTTTGGTCATGTGAACTTTGGAACACTTTTCAAGCTTTCCAAGTTAAATTCTATTAGAGGCTTCCCTAAGCTTGTCTTTCAAAAGAAAAGCTTTTGTGACTCGTGTCAACGAGGCAAGCTTCCAAAATCTTCATTTAAAACTAAGAAAAGCATTTCTTCTAAGCGGCCTCTAGAGCTATTACATCTAGATTTATTTGGGCCAACTAGAGTTGCTTCATTAGGTAATGCTAGATATGGACTTGTCATCGTTGATGACTTTTCTAGGTTTACTTGGGTATTTTCATTGTGTAATAAAAATGAAGCTTTTGAAAACTTCACAATTTTTGTTAAGAAAGTATAAAATCTCATTGGAACCACCATTGTCACTATTCGTAGTGATCATGGAGGGGAATTTGAGAATGAGTCTTTTGAGACATTTTGTGATGAAGTTGGTATTACTCACACCTTTTCATTCCCTCGCGCACCTCCTCAAAATGGTGTAGTTGAGAGAAAGAATAGGACGCTAGTGGAGTGTGCTCGCACTATGCTTGATGATAGCCAACTTGGCCATCAATTTTGGGCAGAAGCGGTACATACCGCTTGATATGTGTTTAATAGAATACTTTTGAGGCCCGGCACTAAACAAACTTGTTATGAATTGTTGTTTGGTAGGTTGCCTCAAGTTAAACATTTTCGTGTTTTTGGTTCGAAATGTTTTATTAAGAACACGTATGGTAGTTTGGACAAATTCGATCCAAGATCCGATGAGGGGATTTTTGTTGGATATTCTTCGCGTAGCAAGGCCTACCGGATATTCAACAAACGAACCTCAACGATCGAGGAGTCGCTTCATGTGTCATTTAATGAAGGATTTGTTCCAACTAGAATTACTAATGATGATGACTCTATGGATGTCTTATGTGATTCAATTGGTAATTCTAACTCTAATGATTATATTGATTCTATTGAGACTAACCCGTCTAATGAAGTTGTTGAGAATGTTCCTAGTGATCAAGGTATTCCCAAACGGCTTCATACCGTTCGTGACCATCCTCATGAGCAAGTCATTGGCAATATACATGATAGTGTCAAGACGAGATCACAAGTGAACTACTTCGCTTATTGTGCCTTTGCCTCCTCGATAGAGCCAAAGAATGTTAATGAAGCATGCGAAGATAGCGCTTGGATCTTAGCCATGGAGGAGGAACTCATTCAATTCGAGAGGAATGAAGTTTGGGAGCTTGTTCCATTGCCATCGAAGAACTACACCATCATAGGGACAGTGGATCTTCAAGAACAAAACCAACAAAAACCAAGTTGTCGTCCGGAACAAAGCTCGGTAAGTAGCTCAAGGCTATCGACAAGAGGAAGGTATTGATTTCGAAGAATCCTTCGCTCCGGTAGCTAGATTAGAATCAATTAGATTGTTATTGTCTTTTGCATGCCATAAAAATTTCAAATTATTTCAAATGGATGTTAAAAGTGCATTTTTAAACGGAGATGTTGTTGAGGAAGTTTACGTTTCTCAACCTCCGGGCTTCATAAATGAAAATTTTCCAAATCATGTTTTTAAACTTAAGAAAGCACTTTACGGTTTGAGACAAGCTCCTCGAGCTTGGTATGATCGCCTAAAGAATTTTCTTTTGGATTTGAATTTTAAAATGGGAGAAGCCGATTCTACACTTTTTGTTAAGCATTCGAATAATGATATAATTTTATTTCAAATATATGTTGATGATATCATTTTCGGTGCTACTAACTTTTCTCTTTGCGAAGAGTTTTCTAATGTTATGAAGGAACAATTTGAGATGAGCCACATGGGTGAGCTCAAGTATTTCTTAGGTCTCCAAATTCGCCAAATGGACGATGCAATCTTCATCCACCAAACGAAGTATACGGTGGAGTTGCTAAAGCGATTTGGAATGGAGAGTGCCTCCGGGAAAAAGACTCCTATGAGCACTACAACGCATCTTGATAAAGATACAGGTGGAAAAGATGTAGACATTCGTCTATATCGAGGTATGATAGGTAGTTTACTTTATCTTACCGCTAGTAGGCCCGATATCATGTTTGCCGTGTGTATTTGTGCTCGTTATCAGTCTCAACCTAAGGATTCTCACTTAGTAGCGGTAAAACGTATGTTTCGCTATCTAAGTTACACTTTAGATTTTGGATTACTTTATCCGAAATCTAGCACATATGAGTTAGTCTCATATAGTGACGCTGATTATGCGGGATGCAAATCCGACAGGAAGAGTACTAGTGGCACTTGCCATTTTATAGGAAATTCCCTTGTCTCTTGGTTTTCCAAGAAGCAAAATTCGGTATCACTTTCAACCACCGAGGCGGAATATATTGCCGCCGGTGCCGCGTGTGCTCAAGTTCTTTGGATGAGACACACACTTAAAGACTTTGGTATAAACTATGATACTTGCCCTATCATGGTTGACAACCAAAGTGCAATATGTCTTTCCAAGAACCCGGTACACCATTCCCGTTCGAAACACATAGATGTTCGACACCATTTTTTAGATGATCATGTTGTTAAAAAGGACATCATTTTAGTGTACGTTGAAACCCAAAAGCAAATCGCCGATATTTTCACGAAACCCCTAAAGGAGGACTCCTTTGTGAGGTTGTGTCGAGAATTGGGGATTATGGGTGAATCCGAGATATAGGATTCATGTTTCATTCAATAATCTTGCATGCTATTATATTTCGCAATATTTCGTTCATGCTAGACTTATTGGATTTTTCGGGATTTTATGTGATATTTTGAACTTTTGCTCGAATTCGTGTTTGAATGTCGTGTTTGAGATTTCGATGTTTAATGGGGTAGTTTAGATTATGTTTGAGAGTCTTGCGATGTATCGTCCAAGTGTATTGAGGAAAGAACTTATTTATCAATTTTTGGACTCATCTAGTCGGTCATCTAATGAACTTAGACCGACTAGCTCTATCTCTCAACTTTTGTACTTCTTTAGTCGGTATCAGTTCAATCACCAACCGACTAGATTCGTATCTAGTCGGTTAGTAAAAGAACTTAGACCGACTAATTCAAGCTATTAGGATTTCCTCTCCAGCTTAACTCCTTTAGTCGGTTCTAGTTTACTTACCGACCGACTAGATTTAGATCTAGTCGGTCAGTATTTGAGCGTAGACCGACTAATTCTCGTTCAGGAAATCTTCGACTGGTCTCTGTTTCCAATTAGTCGGTTCAAGCTCGTTACCCGACCGACTAGATCGTCATCTAGTCGGTCAGCCATTGAACTCTGACCGACTAAGTGCTCAGGGGCAGTCAGGTCTTTTCGCGATTTCGACCGACTATATCCTAATCTATCCGATTGTTTCTCATTCTAGTCGGTTATCTTCGTTTCTCCAACTCGAAAACCCCCGAACCCAGCTCGTGACTTTTCGTCTTCCCGTCGATCTCCGGCGCCTTTTCCGACCATCCGCCGCCGTCGATCACCCTCCCCTAGGTATATCTCCTCCTCCTAGGTCGTTTTCAATTTCTAGGGCTTCATTTCATCTCCTAGGGCTTCATTCTCTTCGGATTAGGGTTTTGAACTGAAATCTTGGGTTTGATCAATTGGTTTTTCGCATTCAGCTGTTAGGGTTGTATCGATTCCTTGTACTCGTTGTGCCGTGATCATGGCAAGAACGAGGATCCCGATTACTTCCTCTGGGGCATCCCCCATGACCATAAAGGCCGCGACCGCTTCGAACCCACCTAAGCGTAGGGCCAAGACCACTCGTCCCCCCTCTTCGTCTACAACACCGTTGAATAGGAAGAGGACTTCCAAGCCCAAAGCCAAAGGCCAATCTTCCAAGCCCAAATCTCAACCCAAAAAGTTCCGTGCACCTACCCCTCCCGGTGAGCGTTCAGGTAGTGACTCTGAGGATGATTCCGAGGAAGAGTACACTCCTGAGCATCCCGAGAAGGCACCTACTCCACCCCCTCCTCCACCTCCTCCTAAGACCCGTAAGGCTAAGGGTAAAGCCCAAATGCCAGTAGGCGGTGTAGATATATCGTTGTGTCGCGACGACCCTCAGTGTCTAGCGGCTTACAACCGTATAGAGCACTGCCCACTGCTATTGGAGCATTATGTTCAGTTCTCTGACTTTCTTGGCCTTGCGGATCTTTTATCCTATAGCAGACTTTTGGACTATCTTAGATATGACCCAAAGGCAAATCCTCGACCCTATCCTCGCCTGGTCAAGCTCTTCTATGCCAATCGTGTCCGGGGCCACTACGATGAGAGCCACTCCATCGAGACTACTGTCTTGGGGACTCCTATAGTCCTCACGGCAGAAATCTTGGGGGAGTTGCTTGGTTGCTCATCGTCTGGCCTCCTCCCGTCTGACATTTCTGTAGACGATATCTCCTCTCTCGATCAGCAGACCCTCGCTGATATCTTCCAGGTTATCCCCCTGCTTTCATAGGCGTCCCTTCCAAATCATTCAAGCCGAATGCTTGGGTGATTAATCTAATCTTGAAATCCTGCCTTTTGCCCAAGTATGGATCTTCCTCACTTCCGTCTCAGCCTTTTCTGAAGTTGATTTACGCTCTCTTTATGGGTAGCTCGATTAACTGGGCTCGCATCATACTCGATAAGATGGATTCTTTCGAGTGTGTTCACAAGTCTAGTAAATCGGCGCATATTCCATATCCTTGTCTGTTGACTTTGGTGTTCCGTCATTTTTGCGTGCCTTTGCCTCCTGACGATGAGCGTCCCCTTGGTCCTCCACTGAACGCGACAGCCGTAAAGAAATCTCTTGCGGCACTCCATCACGTGCATCGGTCGACTCCTTCTGCGTCCCAGGCCACACCTTCAGCTGCTGCAGCCCCTCCTCCTACCAAAACACTTGATGATGTCGTTCGGTTACTTCGTCGTCACGAGTCTCGTTTGGCTCGTACCGAGGAGGTAGTTTGTCGTATGGCTAGTTTGATGGGTATTCAGCTTCCTCCTCCTGTTTCTGAGGATGAGGAGATGGATGATGAGGATATCGATGAGCTTGTCACCTCCTTAGCTCATGGCGCTGAGGCCACTGCTGCTGCTGCTACCACATCTGCTGCTGGTGCTACCACTTCTTCCGGTGCTCCAGAGTCTTCTGCACCAGTGGTTCAGACTCCTGTTGATGATGCTGCTGCTCCTGCTGATGTACCTGCTGATACTCCTGCCGTTGAGCCTGTCGTCGATGTCTCCACCCCTGCCCCGACGATCCCTTCAGTTCACATGCCACTCCTCCCAACAGAGCCTGAGTCCACTCCCTCGACTGGACCCACGGAGACTGCTGATCCTGCCACTTCCTCGTGATCGTCAGTTTCGAGGACTCTCCTGTGATCATTGGATGATACATCTTTTTGAGAGTGTTTTGGGTTAGGATAGGATGGAGTTTGGGTGGTGTTTTGATGTATTTTGATTTTATGGATGTCGGTGTATTTGATGTATTTTGGATGTTGATGATGATATGTCGATGATGATGTTGTATCTTTTTGTTGGTGATATAGATGTTGCACTTTGTTTGTTGTAGTCGATGTGTTTTGTTGCTTGTACTCATAGTATTTATATATATATACATCGATGTTCACTTTTACTTCGTTGTGCACATTTAATATTCATTCAATGTCTATGATATTCGATTTCGTCGATCGACGATTATTAACTTGGTTAAATAGATTATATTTCTATGATTGCATAGAATTGTTTTCCATGCACAAATTTAACCAAGAATATTGAGTATTGGAGAGTACGTTTCTTTATTCAATAAGTGAATTTATATTTGGTATTTTGATGATATTAATTTTCGTTTTTCGAAAATGGACAATTTGGCACACTTTGATTCGTTTTCGACTATTTTCCTTCGTGTCAATTTGGTCCATCGTCATATTCTACGACTCCCGATGTTGGATTTTCCTTTTCCTTGTTGTCGTTGTATGCCCCCCATTTTTGGGATAATGCCAAAGGGGGAGAGATAATGATAATGATTAGGGCAAATGAAAATTTAACTCAATTTCCAAGAATCTTATTTGATATGTTAGATTCAGGGGGAGTTAAGATATATATAATGATTTTCAAATCCGATATTTCAAAATTCGATTCTCATTCTATATCTTACTCGTCTGATTGATGCAATTTATATATATTCAATTTGGAATTAACGTGTCATCAATGCAGGGGGAGTAAGTATTTTACAATTGAATCATTATTTTTGATTATTATTTATGTTAGTTTGTCATCACCAAAAAGGGGGAGAATGTTGAGTATTGGACTCCCCGGATTTGGTTTTGGATGATAAGCAAACATAAATAATTCATGAACTAACAATTTGTGAGCGCAGTTATGGAGATCATCGCCAAATTCACGAGAACACACAAAGCGACATCTCAAGACTTCTCAAAGCTCGTATTCAATGCCTAAAGCTTCGTTGAAGCTTTTGGATCATTTTGGAAGTCATGAAGATTTGATCGAAGCTCTCGAAGACCGTTCTTTAAGGTTTTATTTATAGTCTTTTGGTTTCGATCTATAGAATGTTAAGCCTTGAGTATATCTTACATTTCTATCTTCATAACGCTCATATCTTAGCTCTAGGATCTTAGTAGAAGTCCATTCTAACTTCCTCGAAGCATCGCGCTTCGATTCGGACTTTATTGTGCATGTTAGTTGGTTCAAGAAGAAGAACTGACCGACTAGATGGTGATCTAGTCGGTCAGCAAAGCTTCTTGGACCGACTAGTTTCAGTTTGTATTTTCTTGCTCAGTACTGTTTACAGTTAGTCGGTCTACGTTGACTCACCGACCGACTAGTTTGTGAACTAGTCGGTCAGTGATGCTTCTTTGACCGACTAGTTGTGCTTTACTGTACATGCCAATTTTCTCCTAAGCTACTGTTTATCGTTAGTCGGTCTAAGAACGTTTGGCGACCGACTAGTTGATAATCTAGTCGGTCAACATTTGTTCTTGGACCGACTAAATCAATTTGTATTCAGACTATTTGTTTTTGACTCTTAGTCGGTCTACGTTCACTGACCGACCGACTAGTTGTGAAACTAGTCGGTCAGACAGTCTTCTTGGACCGACTAGATTTCTAGGTCTGAAATTCAATCTCTTCACTGTTCTTCACTTAGTCGGTCCATGTTGATTGACCGACCGACTAGTTGATGAACTAGTCGGTCAGTGGTTGTTCTTTGACCGACTAACTGCTTCAGATTTCCAACCGTTGGGATTTGACCTAGCTCGTTTTTATGGGCCCCTATAAATACGAACCTTGGTCATTTCTCTCTAGGTTAGAGCTGCTATTAAGAGATTCATTGAGATTGAAAGAGATAGAGATTCTCACTCATTTCTGACCGGCGCCCCGCTTGCGTCGCGGCGGCGCGGTGTCGTTTACCGCAAGTTTCACGGTTAGTGTAGGGTGCGGGAATATCGAACTCAGGGAGGCGAGGTTGTGCTTGGGTCAGGTAGGACCTAAATCACCCCGAGGGGCGAGCTAGCCCGAATCGGTGGTTGGTTGTCACGAAAGGGAATAAAAGCGTAAGAACGAAAAGAAAGAAAACCCGGGACTTTGGTTTCCAACCCGACGAGAGACTCTCGCCGATACGGCCTACGGGTATGGATAGCGATCGGGGTTAGGGTCTAATGGTGAGACGTTGCCTCTGAAAGTGGTACCGGCGTCCCATGGGCCCGATATTCCGGTCGGTGCCCAGGATGATACACCGGACTTCCCGGATTCGATCATTGGGCACTCCCGTGTCCATTAACACTGATCGATCCCGGGAGCACTAAGTCCGCAACGATATCTCCCAACGTCTCATCCTGCCGCTCCCGCGTGCTAGGATTTGGCGTCTACGCTAAGGGCGTGAGCTATGGCTAGGGAGTCAACCGCCAAGTTTATTCCCCCTTGGCCCGACGGTCAAAGGCGGTCTTTTTCCCGCCGATGACAATGAAACACCCCGCGTAACCGTTAGATTCCTACTCCCTATCGATTTCCTAACCCTATGGACGCATCGGGAAGAGCCCCCGAAGGGGTTTCCACCAAAATCCCAGATTTGGGAACTACTCACAAAAATTCATGAAAAAGCAATCTAAATGAAATTTAACCGTTGAAATCATAATCGGACAATTGCAATGCGGAAGTAAAGGAGTAATAAAGACAATACTAAAATTTTAGAAAGATCTGAAATCTTACAAAAGAGTAACAATTACAGCCGTCACAAGGAAATAAAACAGTAGAAAAACAGCAACTCCCGTTTCTGGAACCCTAGGGGTTCTATATATAGGCCGTCGCATCAACCGATCGGTTGACAAGTCAACCGATCGGTTGATCCGTTACAAATAAATATCAGAAAACGGCGAGTTTTCACCCGATCACATGAACCGATCGGGTGAGTTCTTGAGCGACCGGTTGGATCTTGGAGCGGTCGGGTGAATCGGCCGGTTCGACGTCCGTGTCTTCAGCTCATCTTGCTCAGCTACAGATGAACCGATCGGGTGAGAGTCACCCGATCGGTTGGCGCTTTGCTTCGAGAAAACAGAGAATAGCCCCCGCTGAACCGGTCTGTGAACCGGTCGGGTGACTTCGTTGTGAGCTGCGGCAGAGACCGGTTGATGCACGCGTGCATCACCCGATCGGTTGGAGATGACCAACCGACCGGGTGAGGGGCTGAAAGATGAATACTTCGCCGTTTGACCCCCTGGATCACGCGTGACTTCTCCCGTTGCTCCGGGGACTTGGGATATCATCGTAAAAGGTCCCCTACGTGGTCGAACTCCTGCAATCATGGACAAACAAAGAAAAGTGAAAGAAAACGGGAAAATATACGAAAACGAATAAGAGACGGCGGAAAACACGGAGAAACACAAAAGAAAACGTGCGTGAATATATAAAATATAAGCGCACGTCAAAATCCCCCAAGCTGAACTCTTCCTCGTCCTCGAGGAAGACGAGTGAGAGTAGGAGCTCGGAAGAAAGAAATAGAGAGGAAGAAAGAAAAAGAAAACTCTAAGCCCTAGATCGCCTATCAGAGCCAACAAAATCAAAAACCACTCACCTAGCAAGCAAACACCAAATCACACCACTAAACCTAGGAAAGCGAGTCCAAATAAGTGTCGTGGGTCCACGCAGTGAAGCGCGAGTGAGCGTGGTCGTGTGCTAGCAAATGGTGATGCTTTCTACGATGTGCTACGAGGCTCGATATACACAAATCCAAGATATGACCCAAATATCGAATCGAATTGAATTAAGCGGTGAATATAAGTTCAAGCATGCATGAGAATAGAGAGAATAGAAGCGTATCATGCATCGGGGACTCCACAACTAGGGTTAAGGAAGTCACGCCACTATAGCCTAGATACTAGCTAAAAAGTTCCCAAGCCAAGTGTTTTCGATAACGACGGGGGTTGAGATGATGAGGAGAAGACCACTCGGTGCAAATTCTCGCCTTCCCTTTATTCCTGGCAAGTATGAAAATATTCACACGGGAATTTTTTTGGGTTTTGGGTATTTGCATATATTTTTGGCTTTTTGGCTATACAATCTTTTTCTTTTCTTTTCTTTTTGGGTTTTTCTTTTCTTTTCTCCTTTTTTTTTGGATTTTTGGGATATTGGCTATACACATGTGTACTCTCCCAAGTGGGAGAACGGTACACGACGAGGGGATTTGCACCAAGTAAAACAAAAAAGAAGTCGAAATCTAAACACTCGGGCAAAGGAGACTATTCTTGCTAAATAGAGCTTAGACTAAATGGGTTATCCTAGTCCTTAGTTGTGGAATCCCGACGCATGCGAATTGAAGTATACGATATAAATAGCATGCATATAGAAGCAAACATTAGAAGCAAATACCGCATATTCAATATCGAAACATGATAATCTAGGGGTCATTCCTGAACATGTATATAAAGTAAAACCACAAAGCAGAAGCACACCAAATGCTAGTCACGACACACGACTCACAAAAAGCTAAGTGGACCCACGATGCGTGAAATGCAAGAGGACTCGAAATCCTAGGGTTAGTGAGTGCGATTATCGATGCAATGCTAGGTGTGTGTGACTTTGTGGCGATTCATCATAGGATTCATTTCTAGGAGAAAGAGCTAAAGAAAGAAGGAAAAAGAAAAAAGAAAAACACGATGGAAAACGACTCAAATAACGTAGAAAAACAACACAAATGACGCACGAAGTGCGACTCCCCCAAGCTGAAACTTGCATTGCCCCCAATGCAATAAGAGTGAGTACGGAAGGGCAATGAAAATGGGGGGGGATACGCACAGACACGAAAAGAAATGAAAACGAGGAAAACACATAGATAAAACTGAAAAAGAAAGAAAAAACAAGATCAAAATCAAACAAAACGAAAAATAAAAAGAAAACCACACGACACGACAATAAAAAAAATGAAAAACAAGCACACACACACAAAAAATGAGAAAAACAAACAAAACACGACAGCACACCAAAGTAGACTTCCCCCAAGCTAGACCAGAAAGAGCTAGCGAAACGATATGATTAATGACATCCAGATATGTGCAAGGGGGAGTCAAAAACAAAAGGGGTGAATCTAGAAAGCAGGAGGAGCTGAGTCCTCGTCCTCCTCGGAAGAGGGTGTGGATGGGTGGTCGGGGGAGGCTGGGGGTGTGCTGAGAAGTGGGGGAAGAGGCGAAGTAGTAGGGGCAGTGGTGGTGTGAACAATGGGACGAGTGTCGGTGGTGGTGGGTGGTGGTGGTAGGAAGGCGATCAAGGCGGTGGTGAGAGGAATAGAAGTGGAGGAAGTAGGTGCGGTGGTGACGGTAGTGGGAGGTGGTGGGAGGGATCTGGAGCGCACCAGCAATTTCCTCCGGCGCACGTATGGAGTGACGGAGGAGAAGTGAGGTAGCGTGGGTGCGGTGGAAGTGGTCGGGAGGGGTGAAGTGGATGCTGGGATGGGATGTGAAGAGGGAGGGGAGGAATGTGGTAAGGGGGGTGATGGATGTGGAGAAGTGTGGGTGGGTGGAGGAGAAGATCGCCTGGGTGGTGAAGGTGGGGGTGGTGAAGGTGGAGGTGGTCCGTGGATATGGGTAAGAAGGCGGAGAATGGCCGCCACGTTCCTCTCAAGTGCGAGGAAACGTGGGTGAGTAAGAAAGGAGGATGGCGATGGGTCCGAGGAAACAGAGGACATGGCGAGCTCACGAAGGGCAGCGACCTCCCTCTCAAGTCCTAGACGGGCAGATACCTGACGGCGACCAAAAGACGTAGACTAACGCGAGGCAGAGGTGGTGCCGCCAGGTAAGGTCGAAGAGGTGCTGGCGGCAGTGGTCATGCCAGCACAGGAGACAAGGCCAGAAATGGCCGCAAGGAGGTGCTCAGACGTGATCGGTCCCGGAGCAGAAACGGGACGACTCGGGCCAGCCCCTAAATCTCCCACAGACGCAGGGATATCCTGCTCGCCTAAGTGGACGACAGGGGACGGTGATCTGCGGGCGTCTGCGGGAAAGAAAGGAAGATTCAACCCAGCTAAGAAATCGGGATCAGGAGGGAAAGTCCAATCTCCCACGAGAGCAAGGGTCATGCGAGCGGGGTTGGGCAGAATGGTGTAAGGGGCTGGGGGGTGGCCATAATGAAATATGAAGCGGCCATCCGAGCGGGGTTTGATCATGTGGATGTGCCGCAGGACATCAATATCAAGATGTGAGGGTCCTGCGGCAGCAGGAAGATTACCGGGGATGGTAATATTGAATTGGGCGTGAGAGCAGATGATCGTGATGATGCCCCCGCAACAAAACTTCCCCTTACCGGCCCGGCTGATCTCGAGTAGCTTGTAAACAAGCCAATCGCCGCCATGGATGGGGACGGTAGGGGCCCTGAAGCTAACTCCATCATCATCCCGGACATAAGGAAAAGTCATGGCCCAAAGGATAAAAAGGTCAGGGATAGTCACAGTGCCTGACTCGTCCCTAGGAAAGAATGCAGATGAAATGATTCTGTGGGCCAATCTAAACACGGGATGAATGATGGAGGAGGCCTTGGCCCTTCCTCGGGGGTAGTCGCGGATCAGCGTGAGGCGGAACCAGAATTGATCGACATCAAACTCGGGCGTGTACCCGTAGTGTCGGATGGAATCATCCCCGAGATTGGGGAAACCAAATATATCGTTAATCGTGTTCAGGTTCGTGGTGACACTACGGTTACGCACCCGGAATCGAATGATCGACCCGGACTCCCAGACAAGTGTAGAGAGGAATTCGAGTGTGAGGGCCGGGTAGGATATGGCATGTGTATTAAGAAAGGCTAACCACCCTAAGTTAGCGAAAAGAGATTCGACCTCGGTGAAGACACCGAGATCGACAAGTGTACGTGCATGCGGGAACTTGGTGGATAGATGCCCTCGAGCATCAAGCCTACGGTAAAAATCTTTGTGCTCCTGGTTCCGAAAAATATACCCGTGTGGGCCCAACATTGGGTCCACAGGGGGAATAACAGGTGGAGGAGGGCCAAGTGTAAGTGCTCGTGTACGGGAAGGGGGGCGCGTTTGTTTTCGTCTCTTTCGAGACGGCTCCTCTTCCCTCATGATACCCTTCCCCTTATCCTTATCTTTAGCCATGTGTGTGTGCGAGCAAGAATTAGTGCAAAAATCGTGGATGCACACCAACACAAGCAAACGAGCAAGCACAATAAATAGGGCAAATGTATAAAATAAGCTTAGGAGCGAGTTTACCCAAGCGGAGTGGCGGAGCTTGCTCGTTGATGCCCCACACTGTTCAGCGAGAGTAGCGTGGAGCCGCGGCGAACTCCTTCGGCAATAATTTTCGAAATGGGGGTGGCTCGGGGGAAAATTAGGTCAAAATCTCGGAATGGGAGGAGAGAGAGGGTGTAGATGATGGAGGGGTTGATGAAGGAGGTGGAGAGTGGGAGTAATGGAGGAGTAAAGGGCGTGGGGGAGTGAAGATCGGTTGTTGGCGAAGAGGGGAAGGCGAAACGACGGCGGATTTTGGGGGTTTTTGCGATCGGGCGAGATGGAAACGAGCGGGTGTCAGGGGGGGTTTATATAGGGTTTTAAGTCGAACCGATTGGGTGACTTGTCACCCGATCGGTTGACTGTTAGGTCGAAAATCTTGCCGAAGAAATGCTACAGGCGAACCGATCGGTTGAATTGTCAACCGATCGGTTGGCCGCTCCACTCAATTTCCCGAGAACTTAGGGCTGCTCACCCGGTCAGGTCAACCGATCGCGCTCGAACTCAACCGATCGGTTGATATTCCCCAAAATTTCCCGAGAGTTCTCCCCAGCTCACCCGGTCTGCCACCCGGTCTCTTCATTACTCAACCGATCGGGTCATATAGGGACAGATCTCGGCATGTATCTGATACATCCCAACCGATCGGGTGAGTTGTCACCCGATAGGTTGGGGCTTGTTTTCTGCAAAAACCAATAGATTTGCTTAAGTCCCCGAACGGATGTTCTCGCGGCTGATTTTATTTATAAAAAGTAGATAAAATAAAGTAAAAATTAACGCTAAAAAGTGGGAAAAAGTTTAGAACATGGGTTGCCTCCCATGAAGCGCACTTGTTTAACGTCGTTGGCTCGACGCCCGCAAGAGATGCTCATGGTGGCTGATACGGGTGATGCCCAAACTTCGGCATCTCTTCCTCGCTGGAGCTGAAGGCACTTGGAGTAGTCAGCGGCTGGAAAAATACTTGCTCGACTACCCTTCCCTTGTTCTTGGGGTCCGGGGGCTTTTCCTTGGTGTTGGCGCTTCCCGCCATCTTTTTCAGGATCCGGACCTCGTCTTTAGTGAGGTCCGTGAGCTCTTTCCCCGTTCTCCTCGCAGGAGGAGTCTTGGGGAACCCGGGAGGGGTCGTTCTCGCTGCACTTGGTTTTCCAGCAGCTTCTTTTTCTTCGGGGCCTTCTTCATCTTTTAAATCCCCCAAGTCATCGGGGGGGTTTCTCAGGAGAATCTCCCAGGAGCTCTCCTCTACAGCTTTTTCTTCTTCTATCTCAAGCAAATTGCATCCAGGGTCATCAGGGGGATCGGGGTGCTTCATAGATAATCCCAGGTCAAACTCAACTTTCTCTCCGCCGACGTTCAAAGATAGTTTTCCGTTCTTCACATCTATTAGAACGCCAGCAGTGGCCATGAAGGGCCGTCCCAGGATAATGGGGGTGTGTGCGTCTTTGGGCATGTCCATGACCACAAAGTCCACAGGCACATGCACCCCTCTAACATTTACCGGTAGGTCATCAACAATTCCCACCGGGTATTTGACCGACCGGTCAGCTAGTTGCAGGGTCATCCCGGTGGGCTCCAAATCACCCATTCCTATTCTCTTGTACATCGACAAGGGCATCAAGCTAACACTCGCTCCTAGATCGACGAGTGCACGATTAACCTTCACTGCTCCGATCGTGCAAGGAATGGAAAAGCTCCCCGGGTCTTTAAGTTTCGGCGGAATTGCCCTCTGGATAAGAGCGCTACACTCCGCCGTCAACACTACTTTCTCCTTTCTGGACCCTCTAGTCACCAAATCTTTCAAGAATTTTGCATAGGAGGGGATTGTTTCGATTGCTTCTAGGAAGGGGATCTGCAAACTCAGGTCCTTGACCATGGCGAAGAACTTGCCATATTTCTCATCAATTTTTGCCTGAGCCAACCGTTGGGGAAATGGCACAACGGGTTTGTACACTTTAGGGCTCTCTTCCTCCTTCTTCTCTTTCTCTTCTTCAGAGACTCCCTCCGGAGTCATAGGATTTGATGACGAAGCACCGGCGTCGTTTGATTTTTCGATCGGTTTCTTAACGACCGACGGTGCTTCCGGGTTGCTAGGGGGCACTCTAGTAGGAATTTGTGTCCCGCTTCTCAGAACGATAGCGGACACATTCGCGTGCTCGTGCACGAGTGCCAATGTCTGGGGTGCTCCCCTCGGGTTCACCTCCGGTTGTGGCGGCAATTGGTTTTGCGACCTTGCAAGGTTCGCCACTTGTAACCCCAGCTGGGTTACTTGGTCCGTGAGGGTCCGCTGACCCATTTCCAGCTTCTGGTTGATCCTCTCCTGGTTGGTAATATATTGAGTCAAGAGGGACTCAACCGGAGAGACGGCCCTCTGTTGGCCATACTGCTGCTGCTGCTGGAACGGCTGCTGATTCCTGGGGGCGTAGGATTGTTGCTGAGATGGTTGCTGCTGATATTGTTGCTGTTGAAACTGACTCTGTTGTGGCCTAGCCGGCTGATATGCTTGTTGCTGCGGCTGCTGAGGCGGCGAGGGCTGAAATGGTGGCCGGTAGCTGAAATTCAGGTGGTTCCGGTTGTTGGGAGAGTAGGTCGGGTTGGAATTTGTCCTTGGTGGATATGGCGCATTCCCCGTGGGGTTGTAAAATAGTGCGCTCGCCTGATCCAACGGTGGTGAGATGTCACCACCGTCGAATTCCCCAAGGAATTCGGACTCTACCGCAGAAACTTGCTGTGTACCGGCCCCACCGGCTCCTACCATCAGTGCGGAGATCTGGGTCGAAAGCAAGTCAAACTTGCTTGAAAGTTTGTCGACGTCCTCGACTCTGTGTATACCCCCAGTTCTTGGTGTGGCTCTCTCGTCACACCACCGCTCATTGTTGGATGCCATATTTTCCAGAATATTCCCGGCATCTTCCTCGCTTCTAGACATGAAGGAACCCCCAGCCGCGGCGTCCATAGAAGATTTCAGGTCATCCCTCAACTCATTGTAGAACAGATTGATAATCTGCCACTTCGGAAGCTCATGGTGAGGGCATCTTCTTTGCATCTCTTTATATCTCGTCCAAGCTTCATGCAAGGACTCGTGGCTGGCCTGGGAGAAGGAGGAGATTTCACTCCTCAACTTCATGATCTTCCCCGGAGGAAAGAACTTTTTCAGAAAAGCGTTGGAGAGCTTCTCCCAGGTGTTGAAAGTGTTGGGGTCCTTCCCCCTTAGCCATTGCTTTGCTTTGTCTCGCAAGGAGAAGGGGAACAGCTTCAGACGGATAGCCTCTGTCGTGACACCATTAATCCGGAAGGTGTCACACTTCTCCAAGAAGGAGTCCAGGTGCTCTATCGGGCTCTCCATGGGTGCACCCGCAAACTGATCCTGCTGGATCCATGTCACTAGAGACGGCTTCAGCTCAAAGCTTTGGGCCGCAATAGCTGGAGATCGGATGGCGGAAGTTGACTCGATGGAGGGCATCGAGTACTCCAGCAGAGACTTGTGAGGTGGGGTGTTCTCCTCCATGGATTCGGGATCTTCCCTTCTCCGCTTCTCGGCGGCCAAGCGCCTAAGGGTGGCGTTAATCTCTGGATCGAGGGGGATCAAGTCGTCAAGACTCCTTGAACTCCTGCGCATGAAAAACAACAAACACCCGTGAAGCGACAAGTGGGAAAGAGACAGATAAAATAAGAATAAAAATAAGAAAAATAAAAAAGAAAAAGGAGAATGCGAAAATTATCGTGAGGTAGGGATGTGAGCTAGACACGAGGGTTCATGAGATCCTAAAATAACAAGCACGTTGCCTCCCCGGCAACGGCGCCATAAACTTGACCGGCGCCCCGCTTGCGTCGCGGCGGCGCGGTGTCGTTTACCGCAAGTTTCACGGTTAGTGTAGGGTGCGGGAATATCGAACTCAGGGAGGCGAGGTTGTGCTTGGGTCAGGTATGACCTAAATCACCCCGAGGGGAGAGCTAGCCCGAATCGGTGGTTGGTTGTCACGAAAGGGAATAAAAGCGTAAGAACGAAAAGAAAGTAAACCCGGGACTTTGGTTTCCAACCCGACGAGAGACTCTCGCCGATACGGCCTACGGGTATGGATAGCGATCGGGGTTAGGGTCTAATGGTGAGACGTTGCCTCTGAAAGTGGTACCGGCGTCCCATGGGCCCGATATTCCGGTCGGTGCCCAGGATGATACACCGGACTTCCCGGATTCGATCAGTGGGCACTCCCGTGTCCATTAACACTGATCGATCCCGGGAGCACTAAGTCCGCAACGATATCTCCCAACGTCTCATCCTGCCGCTCCCGCGTGCTAGGATTTGGCGTCTACGCTAAGGGCGTGAGCTATGGCTAGGGAGTCAACCGCCAAGTTTATTCCCCCTTGGCCCGACGGTCAAAGGCGGTCTTTTTCCCGCCGATGAAAATGAAACACCCCGCGTAACCGTTAGATTCCTACTCCCTATCGATTTCCTAACCCTATGGACGCATCGGGAAGAGCCCCCGAAGGGGTTTCCACCAAAATCCCAGATTTGGGAACTACTCACAAAAATTCATGAAAAAGCAATCTAAATGAAATTTAACCGTTGAAATCATAATCGGACAATTGCAATGCGGAAGTAAAGGAGTAATAAAGACAATACTAAAATTTTAGAAAGATCTGAAATCTTACAAAAGAGTAACAATTACAGCCGTCACAAGGAAATAAAACAGTAGAAAAACAGCAACTCCCGTTTCTGGAACCCTAGGGGTTCTATATATAGGCCGTCGCATCAACCGATCGGTTGACAAGTCAACCGATCGGTTGATCCGTTACAAATAAATATCAGAAAACGGCGAGTTTTCACCCGATCACATGAACCGATCGGGTGAGTTCTTGAGCGACCGGTTGGATCTTGGAGCGGTCGGGTGAATCGGCCGGTTCGACGTCCGTGTCTTCAGCTCATCTTGCTCAGCTACAGATGAACCGATCGGGTGAGAGTCACCCGATCGGTTGGCGCTTTGCTTCGAGAAAACAGAGAATAACCCCCGCTGAACCGGTCTGTGAACCGGTCGGGTGACTTCGTTGTGAGCTGCGGCAGAGACCGGTTGGTGCACGCGTGCATCACCCGATCGGTTGGAGATGACCAACCGACCGGGTGAGGGGCTGAAAGATGAATACTTCGCCGTTTGACCCCCTGGATCACGCGTGACTTCTCCCGTTGCTCCGGGGACTTGGGATATCATCGTAAAAGGTCCCCTACGTGGTCGAACTCCTGCAATCATGGACAAACAAAGAAAAGTGAAAGAAAACGGGAAAATATACGAAAACGAATAAGAGACGGCAGAAAACACGGAGAAACACAAAAGAAAACGTGCGTGAATATATAAAATATAAGCGCACGTCAATTTCCAAAGCTCTCTTCCTCACAAGAAATCCATTCTCTCACTTTCTAGATCTAGAATCCATCTTGAGAGAAGTTTGTTCTTGGTGAGCCCTTCAAGCTCTAGCTTGATTCAAGTCTCCAAATCACTCCTAGGCACCCATTGCTGCTCATTTCAGTGGTGCTAGGTCTTGGTGACTTCCTCTTCCACAAATCACTCCTTGCACCTATTTGGTAAGAAAACTCAAGTTATAGGATTTTGTGGTAAGATTGTTTATTTCATTATAAACTCATTTATATTGCTTATTGATTCTCTCGGTTGTGAGAGAAGGTTGTGATCCCGGGTTGTGGGATTCACTATTGCCATTGCATGTATGATTTTATCTTGTGAAGGTTTTTCACAAGATATCATAGTGGAAATCTTGTGTTAGGGTTTCTAACCTAAGTATCCAGAGGGGATCCGAGTGGTTGGGACGTAGGATCACCGGGAACAAGTCGGGGAGACTTGGGTGGATCCGAACCCAGTAATATCTATTGTTAGCATTGTTAATTTTGTTGTTGTCATCAATTTAAGCTTCCGCAAATTGATTTGGTAGTTGTTTGCACGATAATTAGGAATTATACTCCTCGTTATTTTTAAAGTACTATTCACCCCCCCTCTAGTACTTGTGCAGTAGCTTGTAGGGCATTACAATTTTGTGGTAAGAAGTTTTATATTTTATTCTTTATACTTCTTAATTGTTGTATACTCACGGTGGTGAGAGGATTGGCTTGATCCCAAGCTGTGGGAGTCAAGATTTAGTTTTGCTCTCGGTTTGTGAGAGTGGGCTTAGTCCCAAGTTGTGGGATTAAGGACTTTGCGTGTTCCTGGGTTGTGGGATACACAGACATCGATTGTAGGTCGATTGCACTTGTTGGAGGTTTTCCACAAGTGGGCTAAAGGAAATCTCTAGCGGTTTGCTAGAGTATCCAGAGGGGATCCGGGTGTTGCTGGAGTAGGGCACTTGTAAGAAGTCGGGGAGACTTGGGTGGCATCGAACCAGGGTATATTGCTTGTTTGCATTGCTTTCTTACTTGGGTTGTTGTTCATTCATTACATTCCGCATTTGTTGGTTAAGTAGGGTTTTATTTGGCGTAAATTCCTTATAAGTCTATAAAACACTATTCACCCCCCTCTAGTGTTTATTCCTCATAGCACAGGGTCACTACAATTGGTATCAGAGCAAGATTATAGCTATGGCAACCAACAACAACAACAACACACGATGCCCTCTTCCACCATATCTCCTCGGGCCCAATTATCAAAGTTGGTGTGTAAAGATGAAGGCTCATATTCAATCCATCGATGAGGATTATTGGAAGCTTGTGGAGAAGCTCTTTCGCTCACCTACCTCTCCCGAACATGAATGGACAAATAAGCAAAAAGAATTGGCGAGGAAACATCAAGAGGTAATGGATATCTTGCTTGATTATTTAACTTATGACATTCTTATGCATGTGTCCAAGGCAACAACGGCATATCAAATATGGCACATGCTAGCGGAGCAAGAAGAGTCCACCTCGGAGTGTTCTTCCTCCAATGATGAAAGAGATTCATTCATGGGCTTGATGGCTCGAGAGGACGACTGTAGTGACGAATCAAGCGACTCAAGTGAAAGCGATAGCGACGATGAAGAGGTAACAACGGACGATCTTAAAATTGAACTTAAGCAATTATTTGATAAATATTAAAAGCTTATGCATAAATATTGCGATGCTACGAATAAAATTGCTAGTCTCTCTAACACATCTTCATGTAGCACCTCTAACGATGACACCATTGTTGAGACACTCGCTATTGAAAAAGCAAGTTTGCTTACTCAAAATGGCTTGTTGAGAAATGAGGTGGAGTCGCTCAAATCTCAACTCTTTTGCCGATGGAGCGCCACGTCACCAAAGGCGTCCTTGTCAGCACCCATCTCACAGTGTGACTGATTTACCCGTAAACAAAAACAATTCAAACGAACTATCACAAGGCTTGCTAAATTTGACTCATATTATAACTCATACGACTAGCCATGATTAAATAAAGGTAAATTGGTTCTGAAGGGATAAATAAAGAACACACAGTGTCAAAACGGTAGAAAAGATGATGCCTCCTAGGGTTTGAATAGTTTACGAACAAAGAAAACATAGTGCAGTAGACATCAATCAACAGTCCTCCTTGCCTAGCTTGCATAACTCAAAAGACTACATTTCTTGATGGTCAAATATGTAAACGAGTACATAGTGTCATTCTTGTCTTCATTCTTCCAAGGATACAATAAAAAAAGAATTGGGCAAATGAAACAAAATGGACGCCACACAACAAGACTACTATTGCATGTATCGTGTTTAGCTTTAAAAAATCACATGTTCAAAGTTATCCATCTTCGAGCGAATTGCTGCAAACCCAAGGGCGTAAATAAGACCGAAAAAACATTGCACGGTGACATTGTTAACAAGCAAAGACACAAATAAATTACCGATTCAAACAAATAAAGGCATATTTAGGGTATTGAGAAAATGGGTATCACAAATTGGGTGCCCAAGAACCCAAAATTAAGATTCTTGAGGATTCCAACAAAGAATCTTTGCAAGATTGGCAAAAATAACCATAAGCTTCTCTAATTTAAATCAGATATCATTAATAATTCTAGACCATGATCATCTAATACCCTAACTGGGTAATAATTCTAGACCATGATCATCTAATACCCTAACTGGGCGGAGGCGAAGGATTCTATGAAGTAGCTTACATAGAATCGTGGTGCACGATTTCAAGAAATCCAAACAAAGAGGAGGCAGAAAGGGAACGATTTTGTTGGCTATGGTTTTGTGGGACAGAAGAAGGAAGAGTAGGCTATCGCCTGTAAATGTGAGAGCGGTGCGTGGGGCGATGAATGCAATGACTTTGTTTGGGTGCCGCTCTGCCTGATTCAATTGGCTTAGTGATATCCGTCCTCTCTTTAGTAAGAGATTGATGGTTCAATTCTTGCATCAAATAAAAAAAAGAAGACATTAGTCTCCATGTGTGAGAAAGAACATGGTGTCTTAAAAATTCAAAATTTATAAATTAGTAGGATGGCGTGCAAGTTTCCCTTGAATCCCACGTCTGCATCTATATGTGGAAAAAAAATGATGATCCAAGCTACTAGAAAATTATGGCAGGTTTACCAAAATACACCCAAAGTGGGTAAAAATGTCACCATCGTGGTGACTGGCAAGGAGAAAAGAAGCAAAGCGGAAGAGCACACACAATCAGTGAACATAGACTATTGATTTCTATGGTATCGAGAGAGCTCTACAATTCTTACTCATATAATTACAGGCCTACAATAAATTTACAGAAACAAGTGATTTAAAAGACAATGAGAATGGGGGAAAAAAGAGAGACTACCGGTTCAACCAAGCGTTAATGCATCCCTAAAACCAATGTTCAACCCATTTTGTACACCTTTTTTGCACAAGCTGCCATTTCCCTTGTGCATCATTGCGACGAACTCATTGTAATCGATTCGACCATCCTACAAAAATAACAAAATGAGTGGTGTAAAAATTTGAACCATGAAGATAAAAAAATGGTTTCTGCTGCTTGGTTGTATGGCTTACGCTGTCCTGGTCCACCTCACGCATCATATCCTCTATTCGCACATCATCAACGCCGAACTCATCACAGGCCTGTTGGAGTTCATCTGCGGTGATGAAGCCGCTGCCATCTCTGTCGAAATATGAGAAGGCCGCAAACAAATGGTCCTCCCTCTCTATCTTGTTCAGATGTAGGGTGGCAGCTATGAACTCCCCATAGTCTATGGTGCCGCTGTTATCCACATCAGCCTGCGATAAAAGAGTGCATAACATGAATGCATGAAATGATGAGTGAAACCATAAGTTTATGGTAGTTTTCCCTATGTAAGTTCACATTAATTTGATAGTATTTACTGAACATTAGATCTTGCAATAAATCGTTGCAGATATCACAAACTCGCCACATAAAGACCTATCATACAAAACATGAGAGCTGACAAGGACAAACGTGTAGATAGATACAAGATAGGTAGATACAAAAAGAACCAGGATTCTTGAAAAATCAAGGGATCTGGATAAAAGTTCTCAAATTTTTTTGGATGGAAAACCTTACGTTTTTGGATGGAAACGTAGAGGAAGGAATGTGAAGGATGGTGGGATCTAGAGGGGGTTGTGTGTGTGTGTGAATTTATGACACGATGATAGAGAATTACTATCTGCATAAGAACTTATGACATTAGTGAATTTATGTTGTGTGTCGATGGGCAATGCATAGAGGGTGAGGGGTGAGATGTGTTGTAATTCAGTGATCACAGTATAAAGTAAAAAATTGAAACAAAAAATTTCACTTTTTCTCACAAAGAAATATACACACAAAGTAAACTCTCTAAAACTCTCTGTGGAAAAAACTCTTTTTTTGAAGAAACTCTCTTTGTGTCGATGGACATGAACATGTCTGCTGGATTTTTTTATAAATATTTATTAGCTTCAACAGTTGTTGATTCATCAACTCGCGTATACAGTGATAGCAAATGTCGATATGCTTTGTCTGATCGTGATACATTGAGTTCTTGCTAAAATCCAAAGTACTTTGACTATCACAATATAACTTGTACATTTTTTGGCTGATCCCTAATAATTGGAGAAATCACTTTAACCACATTTTCTTACCAGCTTCTGTGATTGCAAGATACTCCGTCTTTGTTTTGGATATCACAACAAACTTCTGTAATCTTGACTGTCAAGACACGGCTCCCCTACAAAAGTGTAGAAAAAACCTGATGCAGATTTTCTACTATCAAGATTTTCAGTCATATCTGAATCTATTAACATTCCAAGACTAAATCAGCTTCTCCATATCACAGACATTTTGAAGTACCCGTGTGGTATCTGAGAATCCACTTGACTGCCTCAATGTTCCTTTCCAAAATTAGAAAGAATCGGCTCACCATTCCCACTGTATGGGCAATGTCAGGGTTTTTGTACACACCGTTGCTTACATTAAACTTCCAACTGCTGAAGAATAATATATTGATGACATCTCTCTCTTTCTTGGATGAATGATATGACCTTTTGATCCACTTAAAGTGATTGGCCAATGACATCCTAACTGATTTGGCATAATCCATAACGAATCTCTTGATCACATATTCAATGTACTTCTCCTGAAATAGCCATAACATTTTGTTTCTCCCATCTCGGACTATCTGCATTTCCACGATTTGTTGAGCTGGAAATAAGCCTTTCATATCAAAATACTTAGAGAGTTCCTTCTTCAGCTGGCTGATTTTCGTTGGACATTGCATCTTGTCCAACGTTCAACATATCATCCATATATAATAGTAATGGAACAATGTTACCATATGGAAACATTTGAATATAAACACACTGATCTGCAATGGTCCTTTTGTAACCTTAGCTCACCATGAATGAGTCAAACTTCTTATATCACTGCCTTGGTGCTTGCTTGAGACCGTACAAACTCTTCTGCTTGCATACAAGGTTTTATTTGTCTGAAACCTTGAAACCTTCAGGCAGCTCTATATAGATTTCTTCATGTAGATCACCACAAAAAAATGTCGTCTTGTTATCCATCTCCTCAAGCTCTGAATTTAACCTAACTACAAACCCGAGAATAACACGGATTGGAACCATCTTCATAACGAGTGAAAAAATCTCATCAAAGTCTATTTTTTCTCTTAAAGAAAATTTTTGACCACCAATCAAAGTTTGTGTTTCAACATCTTTCCCTTGCCATCTTTCTTGAGCTTGAACACATATTTGTTCTTCAATGCCTTCTTTTCATGTGGAAGCTTGACCAACTCATACGTATGATTCTTTTGCAAAGATTCTATCTCATCTTGCATAGCTTACAACCAACTTTCTTTATTTGTTGAGATACGACTTCTTAGAAATTATCCGTCTCCCCTTCTTCAGAAAGCAGAATATACTCCGCTTCAAATATTTGATTAATAGAATCCGGCCTCGTTGAGATCTCTGTACTTGTGAGCTGCTAACATCATGAGGTGAACCATCATTTGCCTGCTGTGATGGTGGTGCAATATCTGGTGGATAAAATTGTGGCTTCCCCTGCTCAACTTCCTCCTCTTCTTCCACCTTCTGTTCTCCTTCTGGTATTTCCTCATGCACTTCATTATCAGTAACGTTTTGTGTTGGTGCTGTGAGTGGAACAATGTATTGGGCACTTGAACTTGAATTTGAAGAAACCACGAGCTTTTCAATATTTTCCCATGTTTGATTTTTCTAGGAACAACACATCCCTACTTCAAATAACTTTCTTTATTTTTGGGTCGCATAATCTGTACGTGAAACCTTCATCTCCATAGCCGATGAAGATACAAGATATGGTCATTGCATCATGCGTTTGTCTTTGCTTTTTAGAAACATTTGAAAAGGCTAAGCAACAAAATACCCTCAAATGAGAGTATGAGAGATTCTTTCCATACCACACTTTTTCTAGAATTGCAAAATTTAATGGTACATTTTTTCTGTTGATGATATAGTAGGCGGAACAAACAGCTTCTTCCCAGAATGGATTTGACAACTTAGCCATACCAAGCATGCTTCTGACATTCTCTGTATTGTCCGAATCATTCCCTAAGCTACATCATTGTGGTGTAGAGTGCGAGAAACTATCTTCTTATGTCTAATACCATGGCTTCTGCAGTAGACATCGAGCTCTCTGGAGGTGTATTCGCCTCCATTGTCTTCGCAGAGGCACTTTAACTTCTTTCATATCTCACGTTCGACCATGACGTGGAACAGTTTGAAGTACTCGAGCACTTGATCTTTTGTTCACAAGAAGTAGACCAACATTTTCCGAGAAGCATCATTCATAAAGGTCAAAAAATACGTGTTGCCATCTAGTGATACAACTTTCAAGGGACCGCAAACATCAAAGTACCAGATTAACTCTGATTTTCTTGTTGAAGAGGAACTGAAGGAGACTATATGTTGTTTGCCAACTAAACAACACTGACAGGGATCTAATTCAGCATCCTGAGTGATTGAGATACGATACTTCTTTGTTAAGAGAGATAACACTCTCTCACTCATATGACCGAGTCTTTGATGCCATAGATTTTGAGTAGCCTCACATTCCACTACGTTAATGCTGCTTGTATATATTTTCACATGGGTCTTATACAACATACCACAAGTATGTCCCCTTGCAGTAATCATGGCACATTTCGTCATTCTTTATGTGTTGTTGCTGAAGTGGTTGTTAAAGACATGTTTATCAAGGAATGTCTCAGAGAGCAAGTTCAGCTGAAGTTTTGGTACATGTCGGGCACCTTTCAAAGTTGTATAGCTAACGTTCGTCTGAATCTGAACGTTATCAATTCCTATGATCTTACAGGAACTTGTATTTCTCAGCTTTATAATGCCAAAGTCTCCTAAGTAGTGAAGAAGTCTCTACAAGGAGTGGCATGGTAGGATCATACGGTATCAACCACCCACTAGCTATCCTGATTAGAAACACAATGACATGTCTATTTTTGGATGGAGCAAATAGCCACTTCTCCCGTACACGTGACTAATGTCTCTCCATCCTCGGTACTCTGTTAAGACACATTTTGACCTTGTTCTTGTAACAGCTTTCTATAATTTTTCTTCATGTGGCCCTACATGTCACAATGGTAAAATTTATAGTTATGCATCCTCACGTTTGTGGACTTATCACGACTCTTGCTCCTGCCTCAACCCCATCCTCGACCACCTCTATGTTGTCGTCCTCGAATTTCTGTCATGAGGGCATGTGATTGATTGGGCTGATATCATTTCTCATGGCCTCCTCATTGAAGAGAGCATCCTCAACCATAGACATAATAAGTTACCATTTGGGGATGAATTACTTAGGGAGACCACCATCGTCTTCCATTTATCAGGAAGAAAACTGAGAAGGAGAAGAGATTGTTCTTCATTCTCAAGCTATAACTCCACCTCACAGATATCAGCTTAACCAGGCTCTGGAACCCGCTTGTGTGCTCGAAAATGAAAGTTTTCCTCCGTAACTTCAAATTTACTAACCGCCTCATTAACAAGGTTTATTCTGAACGGTCTTGGATTGGTACATGTCCTCTAACTTCTATCAAAGGACATAGGCTTTCATCTCCACAGCAACATGATGAAAGACACGATGATCGATCCATTGTCGAAGTTGATCGATCGTCTTTCTATTCAGCTTCTTCCCATTTGCTTCTTTGGTAGATTTCGGCTTTACTCCATTGACCTCTATTGGTTCAAATAAATCTTTACAACTAAAAAGATCATATATTTAATGTCTCCGAAATGTGTAATTTTGGGTCGTCAACTTGATCATGACTCCTGATGATGATTTTTTCATTGACATTTTGATATTGAAAAGTATAATGCTTAAAAAATTCTTCTTTTTTCTAAAAAAATTCACTCTTCTTTTTCACTCTCTCACATCTCACCTTGACTCTGATACCACTTGTTGTGATTAACTGATCACGATATAAAGGAAAAAATTTAAGAGAAAAAATTCCATATTTCTCACAAGGAAATATACACACAAAGAAACAAACACTCTAAAAAACTCACAACTCTCCCTCTCGCTGGAGAAACTCTCTCTGGAGAAACCCTCACAACTCTATCTGGAATTGAATAAAATTACTTCCTTCACAAAAGAACTCTTTTCTCTTCTTTTTGCTCTCTTTCTCTTCTTGTTGTGTTGTTCAATATCCCAATAACCCCCCCCCCCCCCCCCCCCCACCCCCCCACCCACACATCCACCCACCCCCACCCACCCATCCCCCCAATGGGCTGCTGGTGGTAGCTGGAAAAAACCAGCAACTATGCATATAGACACAGGAATTGCTAGTTCATATATATTGCAACACGACTATAAAATATTTGTAAAGTCGGGTTTGTAACTCCAACAAAAATTTGATCAGTAAGGTTCATGTAGTTTTCTGATTACACAGGTACAAAAAGTGTTGATTCGACCCATTAAACTGGGGGACATTTGATGGAAGAACGGGAGAAAGTCAACCAAAGGAAACTTGGGGATAAAGGATTTCTAGTCATTCTTACGTTTGGTCTTTGGGTACTTATCATTCACAATCTTCAGCCATCACAGTCTGAAAGTATATTAGAAACATACTAGCAAGACATTCTCATGTCATGTTCAGCATGTTGGTTCAAAGAATATTGTTGAGTTATTCACTGGATTATATATGAGGCACCAATGCAAAAATAACTATGGAACTAAAACTTACCGCTTGCATCAATGCATTAATTTCCGACTCCTTTAGATGAGCACCAACTCTTTCCAACCCAGCCTTGAGTTCTTCGAAGGTGATTTGTCCACTGTTGTCCGTGTCAATCATCTTGAACATCTCTTTTAGGCCAGCAATTTCATCTTCAGAGAGGCTCTCAGCAATGACCTGTCAAGTAAATTTTACTCCACTCAGGAAAAAGACCACATTTGGAATGAACATACGAAATAGACTTCACAATTGTGCTAATTAATTAGTCAAATTAGCACAATTCCCTTATGATCACAATTCCTTTTTTGCTTTCAAATTCTACATTGTTATTCAAGAAATCAACTCCCAATGAATTACACTAAGAAAAGTTTGAATTTGCAATACAAGAAAAAGCAATATAGAAAGATTTTGAAATAAAATGTGTTTCTTTTTTGTGGTATTTAAAACGTAGAATGCATTTTCTCAGAAACACAATAAAGAAACGCACAGTTAATGTATGTTTTGTGTTTCTTTTAAATGAAGCCAAGAAAGACAATCTTAATTGTCATATTTGTACAGGTGTACCAGTAGAATCTTTTTTATTGAATTTACTATTAGCTCGTCATTTTGGATTTTCAAAATCTCTTAACAAACCCTCGGGCTACTTATACTTACTCGGAGGGCCATCTTTTTAAGTTTGTTCATTGCAGAAAATTGCTTCATACGAGATAGAACTGCAGAATCAAGTGGCTTGTCAGGAGCCAACCCACCAACTTGAAGCCAAGGATGACCTGTACAAAATATGATGGCATGCTAAATCTCTCGAGTAGTTTCTCTAAATAAAATAAGACTACGGTAGCTGGAAACAGATCAAGGAAAAAGAACTTACACAGAACTTCGTGAGCAGTCAACCTCTTTTTGGGGTCTCTGACAAGCATTCTCCTAACTAGATCTTTGGCACCATCGGTGATGCTAGGCCATGGATCTGTCTCAAAGTCGAGCTCGCCATGCAAAACCTGCTCAAATATTGCTTGCTCGGTTTCTGCAAATTTATTGGAAACAAGATATTGTGATGGCCAATTAAAGTGATTGAACAACATAATTTAAAATTAAAGGGGAAGTAAACTGCACACCTCCCCAGAATGGGGGGACCCCACTCAACAGGATGTAAATAATTACACCAGCACTCCAAACATCAGCTTCTTGACCATAACGTTTTCTCAGTACTTCTGGAGCTACATAATATGGGCTTCCAACAACATCTGTGAATTTGTCTCCTGAAACCGCAGAGCTGTCAATACAAATCAGATATAGAAAATTCATGTAATATGTTTTGCAAAGTATTTTGTTTTGTTTTGTTTTGTTTGTTTGTTTTTTTTTTTTTTTTTTGTGGGGGGGGGGGGGGGGGGGGGGGTGGGATGATTCACAATTTCGATGTATGTAATATCTAATTTTATGTGTACATCCACAAAGACACATGCACATGTGTACATCCCAGCCTTTGAATGAACCTATTTGTAGATGCAAGTGTAGTTCCAATTTCAATGTCTGGGAATCCAGATTTATATGCACGTATCTTGAAAAAAACGTGCATTTGTTCACATCAGCCTTTGAATGTAGTCACTCATATACACAAGCATATGTATAAAAGATATGCCATATCATAAAGGAAAATGTGCATATCTATCTTATAAATGAGGGATGGAGATGAAGGTGCATGTCTCCGTGGGACAAAGGGTGTGGGCCCCACCTTTGTCTTTGTCCCATGTGGCAAGGTGAGAGGTTTGCCACAAGGAAATGGTGGGGCCCACTTGGGGGGTGCGGGTGCAGGGGTGTGTGTTTTGGGTTGAGGAAGTGGAGAACTCAAACAAAGGTGCCACTCTCCTTCCCATTATTTGCAAGATTGTCATTGCTTTTTCATGCAACCAAAATGCACTTTCCTATTACATATAATTACAGGTTTGTCATTGGACTTTTTTCACTTTGACCTCATGTGTTTTTTGCATTTTAATGCCTGTTTTTCTCCCTTTTATCCCCGACAATACCCGCACACACTTCTCTCTTTTTTGGCTCCTCGCTGGCCCCGTCACCTCCCGACAATACCCACACACACCTCCACTCTTCTTGCTCTTTTGTCGGTTGCGCGCGTTTGTCGCATCCTATGTGGGTTTTTTCTTAGGTCATTGTGCACTATGTGCACGAGTTATTTCTAGTGCATAAACATATTGCGCACAGATACATGCTTGAAGATGGTTATAAAGGAAATGATATTCTTAATCTAATAAATAGGGGGGCCTTAATTGAGCACAATGGAGAAATGATTCATGTAATTAGCCTTAAAGGTTTAGGATCAAGGATTTGATGTTGCTATACGCATATTCAAATGCATGCGGGCATACAATTTGCATGCCACCCTCCCCCCTCTCTATGCATGTGTGCGAAGATATCTAGATTTTTGATGCGCTCAAAACATATCAGGGACGATTGCAAGAACTAGTATAAGGGTATCAATACAACAGCAAAGGGAAGTAGCGGTTGAACTAGTGAATAAACATGTAATTTTAGAGTCCGGGACAATTTCGTAATTATGAAAAAAATCACTTTAGTACATATATGTGGGTCTAGGGTAATTAGTTTCTTATGTAGAATTTAGAGAGAATTAGTAGAGATTGGTATAGAACCATAGATTCGTTGAGAGAATTGGTCTTCCTCTCGAATTGGAGGCCGTATCATTGTCAATTTCACTATCTATCAATAAAACCCCTAATTTTACCTTCAAATCTATTGTAAATCCTTCAAATTGGTATTAGAGCGAACGATCCTGATGGCGACGAGAAAATTTGACGCTTTGAAGGAGAAACTTGAGAGCGAAATGGAGGGCCTTAAGAAATCGATGGAAGCAATAGAGGAACGACATAAATCGGTGGAGAAAAGGCTATCGTCAAATCCTTATTCAAATCATCTATGGAAGCCATAATGAAGTAAATTTCAGAGATAAGTAGCTGCCTTTCTCCCAAGATGGTGGCCTCAGTCACGGATCTAAACAAAGAAGAGGAAAATAACAAAGATTCGAGGCAAGAGGAAAAAATTTTTAGACAAGAACATGGAAAAGTCATCACCATTGAGGATGAGATCCATCCGAGCAGCGATAAGAGCGCGTAGGTTGAAAACATGACCTCTGATCACGAGGATGCGCCCTAAAGGGAAGGAGTATAGGGACAAGCCTAGCGGCCCCTCCCAGGTGGTGGCGTCCCTTAGGACAACAACCATGGTCCATACAACCCTTGGGTGGGCCGCCTAGGGCCCCCAGCCCCTGGGTAGACCGCCCGAGGTCGCGCGGCCCCTGGGATCCAAGTGGGGAGCCCATCGAGCCCGATGGACAGGATCCAAGGGGGCGACGACACTAGTGGGGGCTTCCGCGACAACTGGGACGACTATCAAGGCTTTGGTGACAGCAAAGGAGACCAATATTGATTTGACAAATGATGGGAAGACGATGGCATAGTAGAAGTCCCATTGGGGGCATTTGGAGGCCACACGGCTACACAATAGAACACATATCAGAAGTTCCACTACGGGCAGCCCAGTTAAAGAGCAAAACATAGGCATATTGGTGTCGACAACAAGATCCTACGCCTGAAGATGTAGATTTTTGAGAGAGAATACCCTTAAGGCTGGGTTTACCATACAAAGAGGTACTTCGTCGAGAACCACCTGACAAAGGAAAAGAATCTGATGGCGATGGGTCTGTGTTTGGAAGGAAAAACATTAGGTTGGTTCCAATGGCGTGAGCAGAGGCAGCATGTTCGCTCGTATGAGTTCAATGATTGCATTTTTGATTGTTTTTGCGATACGAATGGTGTTGATCTATATGAGCAGTTTCTTGCACTCAGACAAGAGAAAACTGTTTGAGAATACCTGAAAAAATTTGAGTTGCTTTCAAGCCGGGTAAGAGGAATGTCTAAAGGGATTTTGAAAGGAAATTGTATGAATGGACTTAAGGCGAGCATCCGTGCCAAGCAACATCTGTTGAGACTAAGGGGGTAGGAGAGATGATGAAGGTGGCCCCGATGGTTGAGGACAGAACACTACGGAGCGGGTTGCCAGGGAAACGTTGAACGTGGTCACCACCTACACTAATACTACGATGTAGGTGCCGAAGTCCCAGCCAAGAGGGATTCAAACAAGATATGAGAAGAACAAGCTCCGACCTGACAGCAAGTTCAAGTGCATCATAGAAGCTAAGATCCATAATAAGCGTGACAAGTGAGTATGCTTTCGATGTGATGACAAGTTTGGCCCGGGACATCGTTGCCGGGATCGCGCTCTCCAGATTTTGATTGTTGATGACGACGAAGGCGATGGCATAACAACTGAGGAGGAAGAGCCGAGAAGGAACGAGCACCCTCATTTGGAGTAGTGGTCCCATTGATTTCATAATTACACCGTGAGGACAAGATGTTCTTTGGGAGAGTAATGATGAGCTTATAAAGTGTCAGAGGCGGTGACAAAAGCTAGGGCAAGGGGTCTCAAAACAGCATCAAAGGCAAGGGGCAGTTGAACCAGTGGCAAATCTGTAATTTTGGAGTCCAAGGGCAATTTTGTATTTATGGAAAAATCAATTTAATATATATGGGGTCTAGAGTACTTAGTTTTTAATGTTAAATTTGGAGAGAATTAATGGAGATTAGTTTAGAATCCTAGATTGATTGGGAGAGTTGGCCTTCTTCTCGAATTGGTGGTCAAATCATTGTCAATTTCACTATCTATCATTAAAACCCCTAATTTTACGCCCAAATCTATTGCAAATCCCATCAATTTTCTCTATAAGATCTCTCTGCAGGCATGTGTGAAGATATCCATATTCTCTCTTTAAGATATCTACATTCTCTCCCCCAACTCTCCATGTGTTGGTTTGTGTGTGTGTGTGCGTGTGTCTGTGGAAATAGTTTCATGATCTGTGTTAATGGATAGTTGGAGATACTTGGGCCATGTACGTATGTGCATGCACATGGGTGTGAAATATGCTCCACATGTGTGCACATGTCAATGTCTATTGCATGTGTAAATACAAACGAAAGTCAAGTATTCTACATTGTAGCTGCCCTTGTCCTATTTGTGACAGTTTGATGGGGGAACCTTCAAGAGGATCGAAGTTGCACAAAAGTAAACATGCCCTAACAAGGTCCATCCCAACGTGAGCAAGCAATCCTTTTATAGAAAATATGAATAAATCACTCCTCTCATTATTTATGCCTTATTAAAATGTAGGATCGATGACAAAAACTAAGACTATTGTGCTGACCTTGTGATGCTCGTAAGTTTGCTCAAGGTATAGTCATGCACTATATGTTTCCTTATGACAAAGAGATCGAGAATAGTTGTTCCAAGATCCATAAGCATGCTAAGATGACAAGTCATAATGTGTCTGCCCATAATTGATGGAGCTTGGATTGTTGTTGTGACCTCCTAAGGGTCGTAAGCATGCTAAGATGATAGTCACACATGATACGGTTGTGCACAATTGATAGCCTAAATAGTGGTGGTAACCTGACAATACCCGTATGAGTAGCGCACGATGTTGGTACTCACGATTAATAGCCTTGGAGTGTAGATGTGACCTTCAAATGTCTATAAGCATGCGGATGTAACAATTAAACATTGTATTGGTGCTCATACTTGATAGCGTGGATAGTGTAATGACCCGACAGGGTCCGTAATCTCACTGAGATGACAATTGTGCATGATATAATTGCTCATAGCTGATAAAGCTCAAATAGTTGTGGTGACCCCATGAACTCATAAGCATGACAATGTAACATCGCTCACGATGTAGTTGCTTAAAATTAATGGAGTACATATTGTTGTGATAACTTCTTGGGGTCCATAAGCAAGTCGATATGATAGTCACAAACAATATGGACATTCGTGATATCGGATAATGGCATGACTTGACATGGTATGTAAGTCTGTTAAGATGATAATATACATGGCGTAACTGCTCACAATTGATAGCTCATATTGTTATGGTAACCTTTGAAGGTCCCTAAGCGTGCCAAGCCAAGGTGAAGGTGACAGTTGGACACGATGCAGCTACTCGCAATTCATAAGTAAAATAACAATGGTGGCCAACTATGGTTAATAAGCATGTTAAGGCGATGGTTGTGCGTGATGTTGTTACTTACAATTAATAAAGCTCAAATTATTAGAGAAACCCCTTGATGTTTGTAAGCATGTTGAGGTGACAGCTTGTAACTGCGGCAGTTGTTCATTATGATGAAGATTTCTCTAGAAGAGTATGGACTCATGTCATAGTTGTTAATTATTGCATCACCCCAAGATTAGTTTTGATGATAAGCAAACAATTATTACTGCTATAAGTTCTTATAAGAGTTATAAGTGTAGGTAACTACGACAACATAATCAACCAAGCCACACAAGCTCACAAAGAATGACATGGAGTCAAACCTTGAAGGTGAAGAGTCAATGGATTTGGAGCGCGGCATAAAGATAAAAAGCTCATCCAATGACTCAAAGAGCGCACAAGCTTCTCAAAACAAATTGAAGAGCCAATGACAACATCAAGACTCAAGACTTTATGTGAGTGATGTGTTTAATTTGTAAACTTGTCTTAGAATGTTAACCCATTAGACTGAAGCTTGCACACACTTAGAAAAAGGGTTTTAACTCATGAAAAATGTTTTTAAACTCACAAAAATATTTTGAAAAGGTTTTAAAATGATTTAATATCATTTAAATAGAGTATCACACTCTTTTCTAATACAAATCTGCGTATTAGAAAAGAAGTCGACTCCCAAATGAGTTGGAGTCGACTACTATGCAAAGAGCTGCTCTAGGGACTTTTTGTCTCCTGCATGAAGTCAACTCATGTGTTACAGGAAGTCGACTCCTAACAGGAAGTCGACTCCTGGTTAGGAGTCGACTACTAGATGTCTAGAAGTCGACTACTAACAGTTATATTTGACTCTCATTTGTCCGTTAGAGAGACGTTAGAGGGGCTTGACAGATTTGATCCATATATATAGAATAATGTGTATCATACGCCATATGAGAGGGTGTCTCATATACCCTCTCACATAAAAGGGGCAAGTACAAGCCCACATGGGCTTGTACTTGTTGTACTTGAACCCCTTTATGTGAGAGGGCATATGAGACACCCTCTCATATGGCGTATGATATCCATTAATCCTATATTATATATATATATATTTGTGTGCGTATATATAGTTGTATATATATACATATATATATATATATAATTGGTCGATGCATTTGATAACATTCATTGAACATTTTTAAGCTATTTTCCAAGAGATTTAAGCTCTTTTAAAAGCCCTCAAAGTTTTCAAGGTAAATATTTTCATTTTCTCAACAAACTTTTAAGCAATCTTTGCCTTACTAATTGTGATTCTCTTAAGCTTCATCTTGACTTCTTTGATATCACAATTAAAGATTTTCTTTTTTATCTCTGTTGCTTTAATATTCATTTTCTTGAGATCAAAAGGAGTTTTTCATAGCCACACCAAATACACACTAAAGCTTAAATCTTGGTGGCTCTAGGAAAGTTGTACTCATCTTCAAAAGCAAAAGAGTAAATGTAAATCTACACAAGAGTGTGGTGGTGAGTATTTGGTGATTGTAATCGGTTGTACTTATGGAAAGCCCCTTGTGTAAGGTCCTCACTTGGTGAGGTTTGGAGTTGTAATTGGAAGTCCTTTTAGTGGAGAAGATGCATTGGTTAGAAGCCATCAATTGTTGAGGCAAAGTTGATATCGATTGAGAGCTTGTTTAGTGGATGTTGAACTAGCCTAAGGAGTGTGTAAACCAGGATAAAAAATTGCTCATGTTTGCATGTGATTGTCTCTCTTGCTCTTATCTATCTACTTGAATTGTATTGTTATTTTTCTGATGTGCATCTAATCTTTGATTGTAAGTATGTGAGTTAGTTGATTAAGTATCTAGTAAAGTAACACTCATAGAAGACTTAAGCACACTTAAAGGGTTTAAATTTTAATTAGTGCTTACTATTTGATTACATTATTCATCCCATCCAGTGTTGTGTGCCATCTGCAAGATCCCGACACATGGTATTAGAGCATTGGTTGAAAAAAATGGCGTCAACAATGTTTAGCGCCGAGCAAAGCTTGGCCACTCCTCCTTCCTTCAATGGTACCAGCTATTCATTTCGGATAAGGAGAATGTAGATATTCTTAAAGGCCCAAAACATAGAGGATGGATATTTCCTCTAAGAGCCTTATGAAGATCCAACCACTCCTAGAGTGACATGGTTGTTTAAATAAAAAGATGCCTACTTGACACATATCAAGGTAATGCATTTACTTTATGTTACTTTATCTGACAATGTTTTTAGTGATATAGAAGAAGTCGTCACTTGCCATCAAATCTTGAAAATATTGGACGAAAAGTATGGCAAACAACTGATAGAGACTTAACCACCGGAGGCAAACAATGGAGAAAGCACCAACAGCGAGTTGTGCTTGATGGGATATCAAAACGACGATGAGGTATATGATTATAACTCCTCAGAAAACGATAGTAAGGATGACATTAGTGAAGTTAAGAGAGCTTTTGAATTACTATATAAAGAGCATGAAAAATTAAAGATGAAATATAAAAAACTTGATGGCAGTCATAATGATTTGATTAGTAATCATGATAAGCTTAAACTTAAATATGATTCTTTGTTGCATGATTATGATTCCTTGAAAAAGGAACATGACATTTCTATTTCTAGCTTAAATGATATAATCGAGACACTTGCTAGTAATGTTTACATGAGTACGCTTAAACACGAAGAATTAGTTCTTAAGCATGATGAGTTTAAGAAAAATCCTAGTGCAAAAGCCACTCATCCATACGTACATGCTACTGCCTCTAGAAATGTTATTAAGAGTGCTCATGTTGCTAGATCTACACATGTTCATCACGCATTCATGTATAGTAGATATGTCAGAAATGATAAATTTAATGCTCACAATGCTACATACGAACACTTTAAGAAGAGACCATATATTGTGCACCATACATACATATATATACATATATATATATATATATATATATATATATATACATATATATACATATATATATATATATATATATATATATATATATATATAGTAGAAAGCACGATGATATGATATAAGTGCTTAAACATTTGAGCTTATGTGATAGAAATGCTTATATAGATAATGTTGTTAAAGATATGCACAAATTCTATGATCATTTTTAAATGCATGCTAGGAAGTCAATTACAAATAGATTTAGGTTCTTAATGGATGATGTTTGAACCCATGTCTGTATGGTATCTATGTTTTTCATGCTTATTCTGTCGATACCCTAAAATAACATAGTAAAATGTAGCATAGAAATGTAATTTTATAGTCTTTGATAAGATTAATTTGATCATGTTTAGATCATTTTCTGCATGCTAGGAAGTCAATTACAAATAGATTTAGGTTCTTAATGGATGATGTTTGAACCCATGTCTGTATGGTATCTATGTTTTTCATGCTTATTCTGTCGATACCCTAAAATAACATAGTAAAATGTAGCATAGAAATGTAATTTTATAGTCTTTGATAAGATTAATTTGATCATGTTTAGATCATTTTCTGCATTCTGACATTGAGAATTGACTTATAAATAAATAGGAGTTGACTACTAATGCAGAATATATATCTACCGAACTAACATGTGCTTAGGTCTCATTGATGATGCAAGTTTTAAAAGATTTTAGAATTAGGTGTCGTACATCTATTATTTATTGTAGTAACAAGAGTGATATCAATTTGACCAAAAATCCTGTTTTGCACTCTAGGACTAAACATATAGATCTTAGCCACAGATTCATTGATGATCATTGTCACAAGAAGGATGTGGAATTGAGATATATTTTTATTGAACATCAAGTGACAAATATCCTTACTAAAACACTTAAGTCATTCACTTTCATTAAATTGCATAGAAATCTTGGTATTGTTAGTAAGGATGAACTTTAGACATATATTCATATGTTGATTTGTTTTAGATATTGTTATGCTAAATGATTATTCAATGTCATTTTTAGTATGTATAAATGGGGAGTGTAATGATATGCTTTTGATATTCATGACATGCTTATGCTTATATTGTTTGTCACATTTGTTATTTATTGATCACCCTCTTATTGCTGCTTTTTGATAATGTCAAAAGAGAGACAGGTATGTTAGTGACACGATATATATGCATTTTATATGGGAAGAATGTTGGTTAGTTGACTTCATATATATATACATATATATATATATATATATATATATGAGAATAATGGGTATCATACGCCATATGAGATAGGCTCTCATATGCCTTCTCACATAAAGCAACCAAGTACAACCCACATGGGCGTGTACTTGGTTGTACTTGGTTGCTTTATGTGAGAGGCCATATGAGAGCCTATCTCATATGGCGTATGATACCCATTATATATATATATATATATATATATATATATATGATACACTCACATTGGCCCATCCTTGATACATAATATGATGCATGCTTTGTACTTACTTATCTCTAACAAGCATTGATACAGAGGAAGTCCAAAGATAATTGCTAACACCAAACATCATTGTATGGGAGTAAGTATTTACTTTTGTAATTTCATTTGTATGTACTTTGTCATTATCAAAAAAGGAGGAAAATGTTAGTTATTGCATCACCTCAAGGTTAGTTTTGATAATAAGCAAACAAATAATGTTGATAATAAGTTTTTATAGGATCTGTGAGCGTAGATAACTAAGTCAACATAGTCAACCAAGCCACTCAAGCTTATAAAGAATGATGACGTGGACTCAAAGCTTAAAGGTATAGAGTAAATGGATTTGGAGCTCAACATAAAGATCAAAATCGCATCCAAGGACTCATGATGTGCACAAGCTTCTCAAGACAAGTTGAAGAGCCAACAAATGAACTAAGACTAAAGACTTTGTATGAGTGATGCATTTAATCTGTAAACTTGTCTTAAAATGTAAAATCTATTAGATTGAAGCTTGCACACACCTAAGTAAAAGATTTTTAACTCATGAAAAATGTTTTTACACTCACAAAAATCTTTTGAAAAGATTTTAAAATGATTTAATATCATTTAGATAGAGTATCGTACTCTTTTCTGATACAAATCTACGTATCAGAAAAGGAGTCGACTCCTAGATAAGTTGGAGTCGACTTTGTGTAAACAACTGCTCTAGGAACTTTTTGTCTCTCATAGGAAGTTAACCCGTGTTGCAGGAAGTCGACTCCTAGGTCGGCAGTTGACTAGTAGATGTATAGGAGTCGACTACTAACGTTTATATTTAACTTTCTTATTCGTCCGTTAGAGAGACGTTGGTGGGGCTTTTTGGAAATCTGTTTTGGACAGATTTGATCCCTACATATATAGAGTTGGCGGATGCAATTAATAACATTCATTGAACATTGTAAAGCTATTTTCCAAGTGCTTTAAGCTCTCTTAAAACCCTCAAAGTTTTCAAAGCAATTGTTTTCATTTTCTCAAAAAGCTTTTAAGTAATCTTTGCATTATTAATTGTGATTCTCTCAAGCTTCATCTTGACTTTTTAGATATCACAAATAGATATTTTCTTTTTGATCTCAATTGCTTTAATCTTCATTTTCTTGATATCAAAAGAAGTTTTTTCATAGCCACACCATATACACGCTAAAGCTTCAATCTTGGTGTCTATATGAAAGCTGTAATCATCTTCAAAAGCAAAAGGCTAAGTGTAAATCTACACAAGGGTGTGGTGGTGAGTATTTGGTGATTGTAATCGGTTATACTTATGGAAATCCTTTTGTGTAAGATGCTCACTTGGTGAGATTTAAAATTGTAATGGGAATTCCTCTTATTGGAGAAAATGTATTGATGTAGAAGCCATCAATTGTTGAGGCAAAATTGCTCTCGGTTCAAAGCTTGTTTAGTAGATGCTGGACTAGCCCAAAGAATGAGTGAACCAGGATAAGAATCGCTTGTGCTTGCATGTGATTGTCTCTCTTGATCTTATCTCTCTACATGCATTGTGTTGTTTTTCGTTGTGCATCTAATCTTTGATTGCAAGTATTTGAGTTAATTGATTAAGTACCTAGTGAGATAACTCTCATAGGAGATTTAAGCATACTTAAAGTGTTTAAATTTTAATTACTACTTATTATTTGATAACACTATTTATCCCTCTCCTCTAGTGTTGTTTGTCACCTACAGGATTCCGACAATAGTCTCAAGGTACACAAACCCACCTAGGTGACAACTCAAATTTAATGTAGCTCCTCACAATCTTGAAGCTCAAAGAACAACCAAGGACTCCAAAGCTCGTTGAAATAAGTTAAGGCCCGACACTTCGAGGTCCAAGACATTGCTCAAATAGAGTGGTCACCTTGAGGACCACAAAGCCTACATCATGGTTAAATAGGCAAGAATATTCTTGCCCACAACAAGACATGCCAAATATTCAGATCACACCATGTGTCATTGACGCCAATCAAAGTTGGCCACATGGATGTCATTGGAAGCCGAGGCAATGTCTTGCGGTAGATGAAAAGTTATCCTATACAAAAGTGTTCTAGATTCGCATCACGAAGACCCAAAAAGAACTCGTGCTGGGGGCCCATGTTAACGCATAACATATACACGACGCAAGCTCATGTATTTATAACCATAATGATACCAAGAAATACTTGGGGCGCCCGGCCAATTTTTAAAACCTAGGTCCTAAATATAAAATTAATAAAATACCCTAATGCCTTCTATATAAATAGCACAAATTAAGCAGATCCAAGAATGCTAATTATACTTCGATAAATGTCCAACTTTTAATCCAGCTAAAAGGCTAAATTAAGCATTATATGGGTTTTAGGTCGGCCCAAGCCCCAATCTTCCTAACGATGCTGCTTTGCGAGGTGCGGGTTAAGGATGCGGGTTGGGCCTGATCTCCCTAACGATGGTGTTTTGCAAGTTGCGGGTTGAGGCCGCAGATCAAGGATTTGACAAGCATTCCGCACTGTAATCATCCCACCAAAAAATGATTAAACACATCCAACAACTCCTATCCACTTATATATATATATATATATATAGTTGGATGATGCATTTGATAACATTCATTGAACATTTTAAAGCTATTTTCCAAGAGTTTTAAGCTCTTTTAAAAGCCCTCAAAGTTTTCAATGCAATTATTTTCGTTTTCTCAAAAAGCTTTTAAGCAATCTTTGCCTTACTAATTGTGATTCTCTTAAGCTTCATCTTGACTTCTTTGATATCACAATTAGAGATTTTCTTTTGATCTCTATTGCTTTAATATTCATTTTCTTGAGATCAAAAGAAGTTTTTCATAGCCACACCATATACACACTAAAGCTTAAATCTTGGTGGCTCTAGGAAAGTTGTACGCATCTTCAAAAGCAAAAGAGTAAATGTGAATTTACACAAGGGTGTGGTGGTGAGTATTTGGTGATTGTAATCGGTTATACTTGTGGAAAGCCTCTTATGTAAGGTCCTCACTTAGTGATGTTTGGAGTTGTAATTGGAAGTCCTCTTAATGGAGAAGATGCATTGGTTAGAAGCCATCAATTGTTGAGGCAAAGTTGTTATCGATTGAGAGCTTGTTTAGTGGACGTTGAACTAGCCTAAGGAGTGTGAGAACCAAGATAAAAAAATTGCTCATGTTTGTGTGTGATTGTCTCTCTTGCTCTTATCTATCTACTTGAATTGTTTTGTTATTTTTCTATTGTGCATCTAATCTTTGATTGTAAGTATGTGAGTTAGTTGATTTAGTATCTAGTGAGGTAACACTCATAGAAGACTTAAGCACACTTAGAGGGTTTAAAATTTAATTAGTGCTTACTATTTGATAACATTATTCATCACATATAGTGTTGTGTGCCATCTGCAGGATCCCGACACATGGTATTAAAGCATTGGTTGAAAAAATGGCGTCAACAATGTTTAGCGCTGAGCAAAGCTTGGTCACTCCTCCTTCCTTCGATGGTACCAACTATTCATTTCGGATAAGGAGAATGTAGATATTCTTAAAGGCCCAAAACATAGAGGATGGATGTTTCCTCCAAGAGCCTTATGAAGATCCAACCACTCCTAGAGTGACATGGTCGTTTAAATAAAAGGATGCCTACTTTACACATTTCAAGGTAATGCATTTACTTTATGTTAGTTTATCTGACAATGTTTTTAGTGAGATAGAAGAAGTCATCACTTGCCATCAAATCTTGAAAATATTGGACGAAAAGTATGGCAAACAACCAATAGAGACTCAACCACTAGAGGCAAACAATGAAGAAAGCACCAATAGAGAGTTGTGCTTGATAGCATATCAAAACGACGATGAGGTATATGATTCTAACTCCTCAGATAATGATAGTAAGGATGACATTAGTGAAGTTAAGAGAGCTTTTGAATTACTATATAAAGAGCATGAAAAATTATAGATGAAATATAAAAAACTTGATGGCAATCATAATGATTTGATTAGTAATCATTATAAGCTTAAACTTAAATATGATTCTTTGTTGCATGATTATGATTCCTTGAAAAATGAACATGACATTTCTATTTCTAGCTTAAATGATATAATTGATACACTTACTAGTAATGTTTCCATGAGTACGCTTAAACACGAAGAATTGGTTCTTAAGCATGATGAGTTTAAGAAAAATCCTAGTGCAAAAGCCACTCATCTATATGTACATGCTACTGCCTCTGGAAATGTTATTAAGAATGCTCATGTTGCTAGATCTACACATGTTCATCACGCATTCATGTATAGTAGATATGTCAGAAATGATCAATTTAATGCTCACAATGCTACACACAAACACTTTAAGAGACCATATATTGTGCACCATACTAAAATATATATTAAAAAGCATGATGATATGATATAAGTGCCTAAACATTTGAGCTTATGTGATAGAAATGCTTATATAGATAATGTTGTTAAAGATATGCGCAAATTCTACGATCATTTTTAAATGCATGCTAGGAAGTCAATTACAAATTGGTTTAGGTTCTTAATGGATGATGTTTGAACCCATGTCGGTATGGTATCTATGTTTTTCATGCCTATTCTGTCGATACCCTAAAATAACATAGAAAAATGTAGCATAGAAATGTAATTTTATAGTCTTTGATAAGATTAATTTGATCATGTTTAGATCATTTTCTGCATTCTGATATTGAGAATTGATTTATAAATATATAGGAGTTGACTACTAATGCAGAATATATAGCTACCGAACTAACATGTGCTTAGGTCTTACGGATGAGACAAGTCTTAAATGATTTTAGAATTAGGTGTCATACGTCTATTATTTACTGTAGTAACAAGAGTGATATCAATTTGACCAAAAATCTTGTTTTGCACTCTAGGACTAAACACAGATCTTAGACACAGATTTATTGAGATCATTGTCACAAGAAGGATGTGGAATTAAGATATATTTCTATTGAACATCAAGTGACAAATATCCTTACTAAAACACTTAAGTCATTCACTTTCATTAAATTGCATAGAAATATTGGCATTGTTAGTGAGAAGGAACTTTAGAAATTTATTCATATGTTGATTTGTTTTAGATATTGATATGCTAAATGATTATTCACATGTCATTTTTAGTATGTATAAACGGGGAGTGTAATGATATGCTTTTGTTATTCATGACATGCTTATGCTTATATTGTTTGTCACATTTGTTATTAATTGATCACCCTCTTACTGATGCTTTTTGATAATGTCAAAAGAGAGATAGATATGTTAGTGACACGATATATATGCATGTTATATGGGAAGAATGTTGGTTAGTTGACTTCATATATATATTGTACACTCACATTGGCCCATCCTTGATACATAATATGATGCATGCTTTCTACTTACTTATCTCTAACAAGCATGGATACAGAGAAAGTCCAAAGATAATTGCTAACACCATACATCATTGTATGGGAGTAAGTATTTACTTTTGTAATTTCATTTTTATGTTCTTTGTCATTATCAAAAAGGAGTAGAATGTTAGTTATTGCATCACCTCAAGGTTAGTTTTGATAATAAGCAAACAACTAATGTTGCTAATAAGTTTTTATAGGATCTGTGAGTGTAGATAACTAAGTCAACATAGTCAACCAAGCCACTCAAGCTCATAAAGAATGATGACATGGACTCAAAGCTTAGAGGTATAGAGTTAATGGATTTGGAGCTCAACATAAAGATCAGAAGCTCATGCAAGGACTCATGATGTGCACAAGCTTCTCAAGACAAGTTGAAGAGCCAACAAATGCACTAAGACTCAAGACTTTGTGTGAGTGATGCATTTAATCTGTAAACTTGTCTTAAAATGTTAAAGCTATTAGATTGAAGCTTGCACACACCTAAGAAAAAGATTTTTAAATCATGAAAAATGTTTTTAAACTCATAAAAATATTTTGAAAAGATTTTAAAATGATTTAATATCATTTACATATAGTATCGTACTCTTTTCTAATACAAATCTACGTATCAGAACAGGAGTCGACTCCTAGATAAGTTGGAGTTGACTTTGTGTAAACACATGCTCTAGTAATTTTCTGTCTCTCGTAGGGAGCCAACCCATGTGTTGCAGGAAGTCAACTCATGGGTCAGGAGTCGACTACTGAATGTATAGGAGTCGACTACTAACGGCTATATTTGACTTTCTTATTGTCCGTTAGCGAGATGTTGGAGGGGCTTTTGGAAATCTGTTTTGGACAGATTTGATCCCTATATATAGAGCGTTGGCTGATGCATTTAATAACATTCATTGAACATTGTAAAGCTATTTTCCAAGTGCTTTAAGCTCTCTTAAACCCCTCAAAGTTTTCAAAGAAATTGTTTTCATTTTCTCAAAAAGCTTTTAAGCAATCTTTGCCTTATTAATTGTGATTCTCTCAAGCTTCATCTTGACTTTTTAGATATCACAAGTAGATATTTTCTTTTTGATCTCAATTGCTTTAATCTTCATTTTCTTGAGATCAAAAGAAGTTTTTCATAGCCACACCAAATACACGCTAAAGCTTCAATCTTGGTGTCTATAGAAAAGTTATACTCATCTTCAAAAGTAAAAGACTAAGTGTAAATCTACACAAGGGTGTGGTGGTGTGCATTTGGTGATTGTAATCGGTTATCCTTATGGAAATCCTTTTGTGTAAGATGCTCACTTGGTGAGATTTAAAATTGTAATAGGAAGTCCTCTTAGTGGAGAAAATGCATTGATGTAGAAGCCGTCAATTGTTGAGGCAAAATTGCTCTCGGTTCAAAGCTTGTTTAGTAGATGCTGGACTAGCCCAAAGAATGAGTGAACTAGGATAGGAATCGCTTGTGTTTGCGTGTGATTGTCTCTCTTGATCTTATCTCTCTACTTGCATTGTGTTGTTATTTTTCCGTTGTGCATCTAATCTTTGATTGCAAGTATTTGAGTTAATTGATTAAGTACCTAGTGAGATAACTCTCATAGGAGATTTAAGCATACTTAGAGTGTTTAAATTTTAATTACTACTTATTATTTGATAACACTATTTATCTTTATCCTCTAGTGTTGCTTGCCATCTACAGGATCATAGTCTCGAGGTACACAAACCCACATAGGTGACAACTCACATTTAATGTAGCTCCTCACAATGTTGAAGCTCAAAGAACAACCAAGGACTCCAAAGCTCGTCGAAATAAGTTAAGGCCCGACACGTCGAGGTCCAAGACATTGCTCAAATAGAGTGGTCACCTTGAGGACCCCAAAGCCTACATCAGGGTGAAATAGGCAAGAATATTCTTGCCCACAACAAGACATGCCAAATATTCAGATCACACCATGTCATTGAAGCCAATCAAAGTTGGCCACATGGATGTCATTGGAAGCCGAGGCAATGTCTTGAGGTAGATGAAAAGTTATCCTATACAAAAGTGTTCTAGATTCGCCTCATGAAGACTCAAAAAGAACTCGTGCTGGGGGCCGATGTTAACACATAACATATACACAACACAAGCCCATGTATTTATAACCATAATGATACCAAGAAATACTCGGGGCGCCCGACCAATTTTTAAAACCTAGGTCCTAAATATAAAATTAATAAAATTCCCTAATGCCTTCTATATAAATAGCACAAATTCAGAGATCCAAGAATGCTAATTATCTATATTACAATTGAGGGCAGATTTTGAATTTGTCCTATGTGGCAATGTCAGATCAAGTTTTGGAGGGAAATTTTTGGGTTGAAGAGAAATTTGTTGGGAATACACAAAAACATTGAAATTAGGAATTGCCTTTTAATATTAGTTATGAAAAAAAATGTTGTGCACACACACAATCTCATCTTGGGAATGAACGCGAGCTGTGGGAGAATGAATGCGGGAGATGCTGCCAACTCATTGATCCGCGTTGCAAAACCCTGTAAAATTTCGATCACATCTGCTAATATTTCAGGGGAAACTAATAATTATTGATGTTTGTTTAAAATTAGTGGGTCCAAGATTTTTAAATGAAAAGTGTCCCACGGGCACGGATTATACGTATATGAAGCCGCGCGCGCGCCGAAGGCGCCCGCTAAATTTTTTAACGCTGATTTGTTGTTCCGCGCCTAAGGCACCCGCGCCGAAATTGTTGTTTTACGTCGAATTTGTTGTTCTGCACCGAAGGCACCCACGTCGAATTTGGTTTTCTGTGTCGAAGGCGCATACGCTGAATTTGTTGTTCCGCGCCGAAGGCGCCCGCGCCATTTTTTAACGCTGATTTCTTGTTCCGCGCTTAAGGCACCTGCGTCGAAATTGTTGTTTTACGTCGAATTTGTTGTTCTGCGCCGAAGGCACCCACGTCGAATTTGGTGTTATGTGTCGAAGGCGCATGCGCTGAATTTGTTGTTCCGCGCCGAAGGCGCCCGCGCCATTTTTTAACGCTGATTTGTTGTTCCGCGCTTAAGGCACCTGCGTCAAAATTGTTGTTTTACGTCGAATTTGTTGTTCTGCGCCGAAGGCACCCACGTCGAATTTGGTGTTCTGTGTCGAAGGCGCATGCGCTGAATTTGTTGTTCCGCACCGAAGGCACTCACGCCGAAGGCGCCTGTGCCGCTAAATATTGTAAACTAATTTGTTTTTCTTTTAAATTTTGGCTTTGAAAAAAATTTCGGGGAACAAAGATTTCGCAAGGGAAAATCTTAAATGAACCGTGCCAACGGGCACAGGTTATGACTAGTACTTTGATAAATTTTCAACTTTTAATCCAGCTAAAAGGCTGAATTAAGCATTATATGGGTTTTAGGTCGGCCCAAGCACCAATCTTCCTAACGATGCTACTTTGCGAGATGCGGGTTAAGGCTGCGGGTTGGGCCTGATCTCCCTAACGATGGTGTTTTGCAAGTTGCGGGTTGAGGCTGCAGATCAAGGATTTGACAAGCATTCCGCACTGTAATCCATCCCACCAAAAAATGATTAAACACATCCAACAACTCCTATCCACTTTTTAATTCATGACCAGCAGAAAGCAATACAGATGGGCCATGTGAATCAGGTGTGAATGCAAAAGTTGACATGGAGGCTGGGGAAACAGCTCTACTTGTATATTTGAATGCAATATATGCATACCAATGCATGAAATTGTAACCAAATATGAGCAATGCCACATTCGACGACTCGTTGGAAACACAATTCAAGACCAAACATCAAGAGCGGATAGCCAAAACAAATACCTGGCTTAAAGAAGATGGAAAGCCCGAAATCAATGGTCTTGAGCTTGGACTCCTCCTCCTGATCCACAAACAGGAAATTCTCCGGCTTGAGGTCTCTATGCATCACCCCGAGTGAGTGGCACACCTCCACCACACCAACAATCACCCTCCCAAGCTCGGCCGCCTTCTTCTCCGTGTAATGCCCCTTCTCTATTATCCTATCGAACAGCTCCCCACCCGCGCACAGCTCCATAACAACATGAACCGCCGTAGCATCCTCGTATGCCCCGCAAATCGTTATCACGTTCGGGTGACCGGACAAGTGGTGCATTATCTGAATCTCTCGCCTAACATCCTCCAGATCGTCATCGGTCAGCAACTTCCTCTTCAGGATGGACTTGCAAGCGAACTCCTTTCCTGTGGATCTCTCGACGCAGAGGTACGTAGTCCCAAACTGCCCCTGCCCCAGCTTCCGGCCGACACTGTAAATGTCCTTGAGATTCTCGGTTTTCCGGCGGAGGACGGAGTCTACTTGGAGGCCGGCGCGGACATGGCCGGGTTTCTTCGGGGGTTTTGGGGGAGGATCGCTGGACTGCTGCTGGGGTTGCGGGTTTTGGTCGGGGATCTTAGCTGGTTCGGTTGATGGGATGGTGACGGGGATTGGGGGAGTTTGATCGGGTTTGGATTGGGTTGAGGAGGGGATCGAGGGTTGATTGGCGATCTTGGGATCGGATCCGCTGCCGACGAGAATTGAGTGGAAGAAGCCGGATTTATGGCCGACGCAGACATTCCCCATGCGACGAATTTGTTTTATGATAGAATTAGGAAATATTTGATCGTCATTGATGTAGAAATTTTGGATGAATTGATCCCTAATCCTCGGACCTCTTCGGGTTCGAATTGGGGAAATTCGAACGCGATGCGAGGAAATGGAGGGATTTTGGGGGGATTTAGGGATTCTTGAAGGTTGAAAAAATTGGAAGATGAATTAAAAGGGGGAATCAGGAGCACGAGGAGAGGGGCCAGATTACGGTTTCCATTGTTCGCGGGAAAATAGGAGGCGGGAAGATGTGTATATTAGGCGTAGTTTGGTCATTTTATCTCTCCGCAGTTTATTTGGGAGGAATTCACAAAAAATATCCTAATGTTTGGCTAATGTTTGGGCTATCTTTCAACATAACATAGAACACCAACAACAACATTATATATATAACAACATTCATTCATATACTTAGTCCAGGTGCATCATTGTATATACACCGTCACTCTCCACCTCCCAAGGCAACCATGTCACAATACAAAGCTACAGCTCACACCAAGTGCTACCCCTGAAACCCAACTCCAAGTCACCATCAATCATGCTACCATTGCTACCTGAAAAATGGGGAGGAGCACGTCAATGCGTGCCCCAGTAGGAAATAACTTGGATTTGGAATACTATCATAAGGTTATCAACCACTAAACAAGGCATGAGAAATAAGGCGTGTAAATTAAATAATATGGAGGAAAGTAATCAGTCAAGTAAGGGATCATACCTGCAGTTCAATGCCAAGCTAGGGTAAGAAAAAGGGTTAGCCCGAATAATAATACAAGTGTTCACACTAACATGATCCAAAAAGATAATTACAAGTGCCAGAAGTATAACACAGTGTCACAAGCAAGGCAGGTAAAAGGAAGAGGGAAGTGCTGCAAGCAGAAGAAGTAACATGCAAAACTCTAATTTAATAATTGAATTAGTTGGAAACTTGGGTAAACTATGTGATACCAGGACCTGAACCTCACCCCCAAAGATTTGGGGTGAAAACTGCACACAACGCAATGGACACGGGCACTGTACGCCGGGTGTCACGCCCCGCTTCCCAAAAATATGGAGGCGAAGCGTGAGAAGGTCCGCTCAGACTTGAAGCTACAAAGCTGCAAGTCCGATAAGCGTCAATCAAGTTTAAAACTGCAGGTCCTTGCAACGCGAGCGAAACAAGATAATAATAATGAAATGAGACAAAAGAATAATCTCAGAATATCTATAAATATAAATTCCAACATCGCAGAAAAGCCACCAGGCTAAAAGAAAAAGAGACTAAAGAGGCCGAGCATGGCCAACAAAAGTACAAGTACAACAACAAAGTAATGGTGCAAGCACCGACATCTAACAGCAACCTAAAGCAAAAGCAACGCCAACAGTCTCTAAAACTGGTCTCCGGTGTCCACGAACTCCTCGACGAACGTAGGCTCAGTGTCAGCAACTACCTCGTCCGCTACAACTATCTCTGGCTCAGGGTCTAACATGTGACACCCAAAGAGAAAGGGGCACATGTCAGCAAGTCTGGAAGACTTGTGCAAGTGAAACTGAAAGTACAAGTAAAGCAACCTAGCAGTTCTAGCATGATGCGATGACATGGCAGTTAAAGTATGGGTGCAGCAGGTAAAGTAAAATAAAGTAAAGTACGAGCATGGCATGACATGGATGACAAGTATTACATGAATCATTCACAAGACAAGTACAAGACAAGAAAAGTAAGCACCTCGTGCACAGAGATTCCGTCTTTTGGCTAGAGGGCGGATCAGGCCACTCCTAAGCTCAAGTAACCGTTTATCCCTACCCCTCCACGTGTATCGGGCATTGGTTTCTAGCCAACACATGAGGCCCGCTTCTGGACCACGAGCCAGGAAGTGTTTTAAACAAGTATGGCCTAGGGGTGCACCTAGCCAGAAACAAGTAGTACGAGTACAAGTATTGTAGCGTGTGCTACGAATGCAACAATCAACTTGGATGACATGTAGAATGCAATGCATGGCAGTTAAAAGTGCGTACAGATAAGAAAAGTAAACGTGACAGTTTAGTATGCATGAACAACAAGTTTAAGGGTTGGATCTAGCTTCGTTGTCAAGCTAGATCAATTAGGTGACGGATCTAGTTTCGTTGTCAAACTAGATCAAGTAGGCGTCTAGCCAGCTATCATTTCACTGACTAGTCTCTTTTACGCTAGGAACAAGGAAGTGGCCTAAAAACATGGCCCTACACAAGAGTTGGCAAGTTTCACTTGCCTGCAAGTACGACGTCTGAGCACACCGTCCAATGAGTCCAAAGTCACGATTCCTACGTGCACAAGTCCACCGGCCTACATCCGTTTTATTAATCTTGATTAGTGATTGCTAAAACATTTTTAAAATACTGATTTTTAGTCTTGATTAGCATGCAATTGGGTTGGGGGTCCTAGGGGTGCAAAGCATTACCTCAACACGACGCGAAAGCTACACCGGCGTCGGGTAGCGACGCTGGGGGTTGGAATAAAAGATCGCGCTCCAAGTCCAGATTCCAATATATATTCCTCGCTGGAAAATTCAGAGCATCGACCGGGGCAACGGTTCCAGATTCCAAAGCTCGCACGTGCGACGACGGCTACGACGTGCGACGACGGCGTACGCGGCAAGTCGTTGAAGAGAACACACCTAGGTGGGGCCCACAGCAGTCCTAGGGGCCTTTGGGGGACCCACAATAACTCTGGAGAACTTGGGGGGCCCACGGAGGCAAGCGGTGTGACGGATGCGGGGTTGCGATGAGTGGCTCTCGGTCGTACACAGCCAATGCGGGGAAATCTCTCGGTCGTGCGCTGAGAATGCGGGGCTGCGACGTTGGGGCTGTGCAGCGGCTGCGGTGTGGTGCTTGGTGCGGGGTTTCTTCTCAGTCAGATTGATGGGAAGCCTCGGTCAGGCGCTTGGATGCGGGGCGGGGCAGCGTTGCAACGTTGCAGCGCTTGCAACAGCGGTCGGTGCGGAGCAGCGGGTCGGTACGTCCAATTTTGGTTTTGGAAGAGGCTAGGGCTAATTTCTTGCGAAAATAGGTCTCCCTAGGGGTTGCTTATATAGTATAGATGGGTTGACTAGGTCTAGGGCTAATCCTAATGAGATTAGGAGTTTAAAATAATTTAAAATTTAAATCTAACCAACTCCAACTCACCCAAGGCCTTGACTTGGTCCAAATGAGCTGGAATTTGGCTCAAAAATTCTTTAAAACGTTTTAAACTCAAATAAATTTTATTTGGCCGAAAATAATTTATAAATTAATTATTAAAAATATTATAAACCTTGTTAAAAATATAAAAATGGTCAAATAAACTCCAAAAATTATAAAATAAATATCGTGGTGATCGTGACGACGAAAGTGAGCTAACTAAGAAGACGGATCTCAATTTTGACGTCGGACGACGAAACTAAAAATAGAAACGTCTCCCGTCAAAAGTGAAAATCGTCACGTCTCATCGAATAAGTTTAAATTGTGGGAAAACGACTCGAGGAACGTCGTTCCAATTTAGTGCTACTATTTAATACTCTCAGAGACGTTCACAACGGCATATCACACGAAAGTGTTCACAAACAAACAAAGTCTAAAACAAACACGTGCACGGACAAAAGCACGTGCACGAACAACGTACCACGAAAAGTGGTCGTTACACCGGGCCTCTCACCCTGCCCCGTCAGGGGACCTACAGCACGGGCCTCACCCCAAAGATGTAGGGTAAGTATGGCACACGGTGCAGTGGACACGGGCACTGTACACCGGGCATCTCCGCCTCCTCCCTACACGGTAGCAAGAGTGAGGCTCTCCACCATATACCTCTCCACACCCCAAACCACATCATCACACACGCCAATGTCCCTCCACTCCCTGTAAAGGCGAGTGGGAATAATCATCACATATCACATCATCACCCCCCACCTTCGTAGTCCAGGCCTCATATCCACAATTTACTCAAATTTCCTCCAAACCCCAATTTTAGCGGCTCACACTCGTTAGAGAGGACTGAGACATTCAAGAATTTCATTTTATCACTTTAGTAATGAATGAATCATGTTGCATGGCGTCACACTCCACACTCATATCAATATGGGCCATGCACCGAAGTGTCATGCCCTCCATCGTAGTCACATCTCATATCAACATGGGTCATGCACCCAAGTGTCATGCCCTTCATCATAGCCATTTCAGTTCATTATTCATAACATATGAAACCATGCTTTCCATGAACCCATCATTGCCAATTTATAACATGGTTAATGATACAGGTGTATACAACTCATTTCTCATGTTTCTCCACTTTTGTTTCATTGAGGCGTTTTCACAAACACTTGGCAAGCGACATAAACATGGTCATTGTCACATCAGGAAATTCAATAGCCATTTGCATAACTAAGCTATTTTTCAGGTAACAACAATAATCATGAACTATAGAGGGACGTTTAGCAACAATACACAATTCATAACACCACTTAAATGCTTCAGCTTGCTGGAAATTGCAGACAGTGACAACCTATGTCCATATATCATCAGTTTCATTGAGCATTTGACAAAATTTCCTAAATAAAAGTTGTAGATATAGTAGTTCTGGATTCACATGTAAAATTTCATGCAACGATATGAAATATATGATTTATGGTGAATTATTTGGTGAATCCTGTCAAATCTGTTTTTCAGACATATTCTGAGGGCTGTAAAGTTTGCTAATTTAGGGCATATTTCAGTCAGAATTTCGAAAAACATGCACTGAGATGAAGTTGTAGAAAAACTTGTTAAATTTACAACGAGACCAAGAATACAAATTTCCATGATGTGTGCAGACACTGAGCTTAATTTTGCTAAAGTGGATACAGACTGGTTGAAATACAGACATGTTGTGAAGATAGAATTTTTACTCCTAATTTCTGAATTGAACATATGTCAAATTTTATATGATTTTGGGGTAGAACTTCAAGATCTACAAGTATATAATTTTTTCGAAACTTAATTCAAGCCACAGTGTCCAGAATTCAAGTAATAACACACCACAAAATTTCAGCTTTTTCAAATGAGTGATTTTGCATGGAATTTCAAGGGGTAATTCATGAAATTGAATCAAGGCACATCAATTTGGCTACCCCTACTACATATTAAGTAAATCATGCTATAAAAACATGGTATCAAGAACAAAATAATAGAATTCCAAATCCAAGTTAAATCCTACCTCAAAAGCTTGTTTTTCTTCTCTCCTTCTCTTTCTTTCTTCTCTAGCTTCTTCCCACTTGCAACCCATCTTGTGATTCTTGATTTTTGGAGGGATAATTAGTGTTTTGGAGTGAAGAAGAAGGAGAATAGGGGGAGGGGGTGGTCGGCCATCGTAGGAGGGAGAGGGAATGGAGATTAACATGAAAAGGAAAAGGAGAAGAGAAGTTTAGAAATAGGTAGAAAGTTCCCATGAAAAAAATCGCTTTCATTAACATTATCTATAAGATAAGCATGCATCATTTTAAATGACTAAAATACCCCTCCATATTCTAGGTATTTACAAGTTTGCCATTACTTTACACACCCCTTTTTACTACACACACACACACACACCTCATTTAGTCCAATTTACCATTTTGCCCCTTACCTTTCTAAAAATTTACGAGGATTCCTTTAACCCCTAACCCCTTTTCACACTAGTATGACTCTCCCTACCCACATCCATGCACATCCATGCATGCATTCATGCACCACACACGCGTCTAATAATACACACGACGTCATTCACACTTCTCCCGCTTTCACATCTTGCATTCTCTTCTCTTAGCCACATATTACGGCACAATCCCCATGCACTACGTTACGTACATCGATATCCACGTTTATTTCATGCCTACGTATGCATCGTAAGTAGAAATACCACGTACATACGGTAGAATATACGAATAGTTCAAAACAAGGCATGACACCATCCTTGCCTTTTGGGAGCAGCATTCATTTTGAATTTGATAAGATGACCGTGCAAGAGATCATGGATGCCAAGGCCCTGGCCGCATTGAAGAGCCACAACGAGGCCGAGCATATGCGCAAGGAGCACATCAATGCTCATTTGTTTAAGCTAAGCAGCTTGTTGGCTAGCACCACCAAAATAAGTACCATGCATATCCAATTCATCCATAATTATCAGCAATAATAATAAAATTTAAACCTACAAGTTTGTGATTATGATCTTGAAAAATTCATAGAGCCTATAGAGAGAATAGCCTAGAGATGAGATACCATAAGCGAGGGAGGAGCACAATAACAAAAAGCTTGCAGCTAACAAAAGAGTGTTTTTGTGTTGCCGAAGTGAAGAGAGACAAAAGCAAGCTATATCTCTAACAGTCAGAAAAACAAACTCAAATAACTAATGAATTTGTTCATGCATGCATGGTTTCAATTCTCATTTTTTCTATGTCTGTAGACAGACAAGGCCTCATTGCTAGCAGAAGTCATCCAGCACGTCAAGGAGATGAAGAGGCAGACATCCGACATCGCTGATGAGAGCTCATTACCAACGGAATCCGACGAGCTTACTGTCAATTCCAACCCGATGATGATGGCAAGTTCATCATGAAAGCATCTCTTTGCAGTGACGATCGCTCTAGTCTTCTCCCTAAACTCATCAAGGCACTTAAAGCTCTGCAGCTCCGACACTCAAGGCCGAGATCACAACCCTTGGTGGCCGCTTCAAGAATTTGTTGGTTATGAGACGAGAATTTAGAGCAGAGTTAACTGCAGCAGTCCATGGTGTCGGTTCAAGAAGTGCTAAGGCAGTCATGGAGAGAGCTGCAGCCAGCGACGAGCCACCAGTGGCAGGCGACATTAAGAGGCAGTTACTATCGTGCGTATTCATGTATTAACATTTAATACATTATCGTTACACAAATTACGCATTGCTTCAGAAGCAAGGTAACGACATTCGTCAAAAATGTTAGACGTCCTATATGGTCCAAGAAATAACAATTGCTCCTTTTTCCAACACGTATGACAATATATTTCCTTTTGTATAATGATTATCCTGAAACTGTGACATCAAGTATGTCACATTTTCAGTTCCTCCTACTTAAGCCTTTACTAATGATAGATAAAACTTTCTTTTTCAATTGACTTTCCTTAATGCCTTCTTCCTTTTCTAAATCTCATTTAGATATTACGCGTCTCAACACAAATAATAGCTGTGTAAACATCTCATGTAAACTCTTGAGCTTTGCAACCTTAAGTGTGCTCAACAAGTTGCTCGTCTCAAGAACCAGTTGGGATACATAGTCTTGCACCGCTCATGCACTCATCTTCGATTCAAACAATTTGATCAAAGTTTCGAAATTTGCGGATCGGAACCGTTTTTCATACAACCTTGAGTTGACTCAACAAATTGTATGGAGAAATATACTTTGAACATCAGTATGTTCAAGCTGCCCCTCGTAGAGGCGAGTGACAGGTAGCGTGCATTTATTTTGTTGGACCCAGAGCTCAAGGAAATCATTGTCCTTAGGCCTGTGCTAAGAAGGTCATTTTTAATGTCAGTAAGAACATAGTTTAGTCTATCAATTATAATTTGAGTTGATATTCCTTCAACCAACCATTTAGACCAACTAACTTATTCTCTTAGGATATTACGTTTTGGATTCCATTGATAAACATAGAACTACCATAGTTTAGCATATGTTCAATTTTAAATATAGATAGAATGGCTTTTATCTAACTATATCCTCATACTATTTTTGTGATCATTTTAGCCATAATAATGAACAACTAAATTAAATAAAATTAAATGGGAAAGAGATCCAACCATCATGAGCCTCACAACCTTGAGTGTGCTCAACAAATTGCGTGTCTCTGCGATTGGTAAATGACTCTTCATCAGTCATATCATAAATGATTCCTTTATTGGTTTTTTTACCCCTAGCCACTTATGATCATGAGTGTGCTCATCCAATTCATAATGACTAGTGTAGTTGGACCCTTATTTTCGTGTCTAGTCTAACTTACGTCGGCGCTCGGTGTATGGGCACGACACGAAGGTTTGGGTTATGTCTAAACTACATCTCATGTAAAGAGAAGTTGGTTTCCATAAAGTAGCTATGACATAGCTTGAGTGTGCTCAACAACTATAACATAGAACTTATAGTTGCCAACCTCTAAAATAAGGATGGTTACGGCTAATCTTGAAGAAGATTTTTAACGTAATTGACTAGATGTAATCGACAGTGTCACATAATCATAATTCGCATCCTTGCAGTCCAGCGGAACACGGCCAGGGATTTGGCTAGACCCGGATCACTATCCCCAGTCGAGCTAGGATGATCCACAACACTAGTCAAAAAACACTAGACCAGATCATGGTCCATTGAAGGAAACTTATTATTCATATGTGTGACATCGACTAGAATTGGCTTCTTTAAAACTAGTTAATCATATCAACTAGTTGGATCCTAAAATTCGAAATTATTAGGATTTGTTAATAACTTTTATTAAACTTATCAACTATAAGAATGTTTAGGCTGCTATCCTAATCATGTATTAGGCATTTAAGCAACTTTAAATCATAGCATGTCCAAAAATTATATTATAATTTTCTGAAAGGTTTTTAATGGATATCCTAATAGTTTTTCTTGAATTATCACATAATCAATAAAAACTAATATAACCATTATCAACTAAACAATTTAGCTAAGCATGCAACTTAAAATTATCTCATAAATCTAAGTTACATCAAAATTATCATATAATTTTAAAGATCTACCTTATTAAAATTATCACATGATTTTATAATTAGATCTAATTTTCAAAAAAAATTTTCGAAATTCAGCACATGAAAACGACAATTTAATATTTTAAATAAAACCTCCATCTCATAGAGAAACATGCTGTATCATATACATTTTATAAATGCAAACTATAGATCAAGTAGACTGGCTCTGATACCAATGAAGGGTTTTCTGGGTCCTTATGGCTATAAATTCGACGTCCGGCCTAAGTCGAACGGACGACGAAAACAAATCAGCAGCGAAAAATTAGACTTAAAATAATTTTAAATCAAGCCCTAAAAGATATTAACCCTAGCCTAGATCTCTACTATCCCGGGGTTGGGTCCGACCAACCCCTAAGGATAGATCTGTCTAACATTTGCAACTATAAACACATGTTTAATTTAAACTACATACTTTTCACTTCATTTCCAAAGAATACGAAGCATCATTTTCAGCAACATTTCTTTGGCACCGCACCGCTTCTCCCAAGCCGAACTGCGTCCCGAGCTGCACTGCTTCCCGAACCGCACCGTGTCCATAGACGAGCAACACCCTTACTGTAATGACCCCAAAATTAGTATTCGCGTATTTATACGTATTTTTGGTGTATATATTTGCGTATAAATTTGGGAGTCTTTATGTATTTTTCCTTAATTTTATTAAGATCAAATTATTATTATTAAATAAATTTTATAAGTCATGTGATTTAAGTTAATGGAGCATACACAATAAATACTAGTATTTGGGAATGTACTTGGTATATTAGCATGTATAATTACTTTCCTAAAATCTAAATCCAAAATTTTTCCCCTTAAGACACATCACCTTTGATGTGTCATTAAGGGCTTAGCCCCCACCAACTCAATTGCCATGTGGAAATTTGGGAAAACTAGGGGGAGATGATGAGGATGTGAAGGGAAATTTTGAGAGGAAATCAGAAGGAAAACGAAAAAACAGAGAAAAAGAAATCACCCCCTCTCCCTCTCACGCTGCAGCTCTCGTTGGCACCCCTTGTCGCCATTTCCCCGAGAGAAACCACATCCAATCTTAACCCTATTGAAGAAGAAGGAGGAGGAAGGAGAGCTAGCATTCAGAGGGTCATCAAGGAGAAGAAGGGACCCAAAATAAGTGCAGGACAAGCTCAGGTAGGGTTCTAACTATGTTAGATAGGAATCCTTTAGAATCGTTTGGAAATTTGATGTTCGTTGTTGTCGTCGTTAGCAAATTGACAGCAATCCAAAACCACACGGTTGTATGGCGAAAACCATACGGCCGTGTCACACTTTGAAGGATTTTAGAATCCACACGGCCATATGGATTTAACCATACGGTCGTGTGGCCATCAGCCCATACAACCATGTGAACTCTTTCAGCCAATTAAGATCCACACGGCTGTATGGATTTCACGATACTGCCGTGTGAATCTTTCAACCTTCATTATTAAATCCACGCGGCAGTATGGAAAATTCCATACGGCCGTGTGGCTATGCCTTTTCTCATTTCTTACAGAACACGATGTTCATTATTTTTTTGATTCATATGCTTTAATACTGCAATGTTTTGGATGATGTTTATGCAGTGAATATGCTTCAGTTCGTATGTTTAGTAATCCATGATAAAGTGTGAAATTCATGATGTTACCATTAGCATATTGAATCTGCATATTGAATATACCAAGTTATTATTAGAACTTACCATATTGAATCTACATATTGACTCTGCATATCAAGTTACCCTTTGCATTATTGGAACTACTTGTTAATCCAGGCACTAGTTTATATGCGATCAAAAATGTGAAATGAAGTATCATGCCAGGATATATCCATGTTAGTTGTGAAAGAGAATCATTTGTTAATCTTCTACATTATTTTTGTTATGCAAGTTTCATATGAAATTTAAGGATGGAAGTGAACAAATGATGAAAAGATGATGAATGTGAGAATGATGGACCAAAATGAAAGTAATATGAAATATGAAAATAAGAGTGAGAATGAGAGTAAAAATCTGAAGTTCTCGATCCATTCAGAAATGGGTGAGACTTTTGATGTGGGTTTTTGGGGGGAGACACGTGTAAATGGTAGGTCTTAAGGAGTGGACACAGCTGAGACTCCCACTAGCACTCCTGAGCGAAGGAGTTGGCTAAGTGTGGACGTAGCTTGATTCTCATTTGCACTCCCAGGGGGAGTGGGCAGAGTTAGAGAGGCCGGTGGTGTACTCGTGATGCACCATGACGGTAATGATGGTTTGCTCCGTTTTCCACAGAAAACCCGAGATATCTCACTCCCTTCTGAGGAGTTACGAGAGGCCCTTCCAGTGCTCGTGTTGTTGGTTGCGGTACCGCTTTTCACCCAACCTGTGTGAAGTCATGCTCCTTAAGTGTCCTATCATTTACACGGGTTCCTAAACATGTAAAGTGATAACTTAAAGTAATTGCCGTTTATTTCATAAATGCTTCTACCACATGTTAATTGTTCTTCTGTTATTATATTTGTTGTTATCACATGTTAATATGTTCCTCTGCTTCCTTTCAGCACCTGGATGTCATAATATGGTTACATATGCATGTTTTATAAGTTCTCCTATTTATGCTCGCATGTTAAAATGTGAATACTTTTATTTGCACTGTGACCCTTACTTGTTAGACCACCCTTCTTAGATAGGTAGTCCGGTTCTAAATTGGGTCCTGCCTAGCTTAGTTAGGAATCCTACTGGGTCATGCGTTGACGTACCCTATTTACTTTTCCAGGTCTAGAAGCAGAATTGTCAGAGCAGAGTTAGACTCACGATCTACTCAGAGATGGAGCCTCAGAGGGTAGTTTGGTCCAGTTGTACTTCCAGGGGTAATTAGAGAGTGCGACTTACTTGTACAGAGTGTGAGTGTTTTCCTTTTGGGATTCTTTAAGGGATTTTCTTGTTTACTTCTTTTGTACTCAATGCAGAGATGATGTGTATAAAGAAGTATCAATGTATTAATAAAATGAAATGTTGTATTCTTGTTTAATTCTTTGTGTTATTTCTGAAATGGAACTTTACTTGTACTTTTCAGCATGTGCGCAGTGACCTGTAGATTTCTTTTTACTCTTTTCCTCTCTCTCTTTCTACGTAACACTCGTTGGTCTGGGAATACCTGGGACGGATTCGTACTTCTCGGGTATCTTAGAAAGCGGGGCATTACACTTGCCGCCGAGCCAACCGCGCGCCAAAGAAAGTTTCACCTTGAGTGGATCCTCCGTCAAGACTTCGGATCCGATCCGAACTCCTTCGTAACTTTGCTAGAGCCCGATCAGGAGCAAGGAAAAATCTAAGGGAGAAAGAGAGAATATTTTATTTAAGCTCAAATCAGGGCTTGCTTACGTTTAATGGAGCTACTTGGATCTGGAGCTTGGGACGAGTTTCAAGGAGGAGAGTTGGCTCCTATTTATATAGGCGGCTGACTTCTCCCCTTTCTGCATATCCGACGTGGGACAAAAAATATGGTGCGGAAAAAATCAGCTAAAGTTTGCCTTTCACAAAGGCAATCTTTAGCGAATTTTTCATCCCTCACGGTTGAGCTTCGCAAGTGATACAACCTATCAAATTGAACGGTGAACACTGAACGGTGAACGCGTAGGAAGAATGCCACTCCATTCTGAGTTCGTTTAACCCCTCAAACGATGCTCCAAAATCAGCCCAAAACCTTGCTTTTTTTCAAAAAACGTAGCGGCCATAGATGGGCTGTGGGGCCTCCACACGGGCCCCATACAGCCTGTTCCTGCGCGCGTGCGCTCAAGGAACTCGCCTTGCGGCACGTGTTGTGCACACGGGTGGGGCCCCGTCCATAGGAAGTGGGCGAGCCCCACCTGGCAGGTGCAGGCGTGCGCCCACCCACCTTGCAGGCACGGGCCCGACCCGCAATGCCTTTAATGGGCCTTTTCACGGGTTTGGCTCTATTTTGTGCGTTTGGAGTCCGTTTTTGACGCGGTTTGAACCTGCGTTTAGACCGGGACAATCCCGTCTTTCGGGTAACCATTTCCACACATTTATTATATAAAATATGCACGTAAACATTTTACGACACATTTAATTTCCTTTGCATCATATGCAAAATTCCCACATCTAAAATTAAAAAACCATTTGCATCAAATATAAATGAACTGAGGGCACACATCCCTCAACAGTGGCATCAACGGTGAGCTCGTCGGATTTTGTTGGTAACAAGCTCTCTTCGGCGATTTCGAATGTTTGCCTCTTCGGCTCCTGGATGTGCTGGATGACTTTTGCTAGCAATGAGGCCGTGTCTGTCTACAGACATAGAAAACAATGAGCATTGAAGCAATGCATGCATGAACAAATTCATTGTTTATTAGAGTTTGTTTTTCTGACGGTTAGAGATGGAGCTTGCTTTTGTCTCTCTTCACTTCAGTAGCACAGAAACACTCTTTTGTTAGCTACAAGCTTTTTGTTGTAGTGCTCCTCCCTTACTTATGTTATCTCCTCTCTAGGCTATTCTCTCTCTAGGCTCCATGAATTTTTCAAGATCATGGCCATAAACTTGTAGGTTTAAATTTTTATCATTATTGCTGGTAATTATGGATGAATTTGGATATGTATGGTACATACTTTGGTGGTGCTAGACGACAAGCTGCATAGCTTAACAAAATGATCATTAATGCACTCCATGCACCTGCGCGCGGCCTTGATGTGGCTCTTCGACGCGGTCAGGGCCTTGGCATCCATGATCTCCTGCACGGTCATCTTACCTAATTCGGAATGAATGTTGCTTGCAAAAGGTAAGGATGTCGAAGGATCACCTTGGCCAAAGGCAAGGATGGCAAATGATCACCTTGGCTATATGCAACGTAGTTACAGAAGCCAGAAGCCAACCCTAATGGATTATCATGGTAATCAAAATACAGTGCAGAAGAAGTCCTCCTGCCGTAAAAATGTTCACTATAGAACAAAATGATCGATGGTGGTAGTGTTGGTGGAAGAGGAGGAAATAACAAAATCGAAGAATGCATGAAATACCGATCGCTAGGGTCACGAACGAGTTGGTTGTTTGATTGAAATTGAGGTGGAAAATTGTCCATGAGAGAATTGGTTCTACTTGGGGGATGATCTTCTGTTTCTTGGTGGAAGCCTTGGAACAAGCAGCTAAAGCCAACAAAAAAGATCAAGAAGGCAGCAGTGCAGCGTCAGCAATGTGAGAAGACGGTGCGCTGCTTACCGGATGCGGTAAAAAGCTACAACATCCTCCATCAGATTTCCTTCAAACCCCTGTGCCGGCTCAAGTCCATGAACAAGAATTGGAGTCGAGCCATCTCCGATGATCATCTATTCAAGATGATGCAACATGGCCTCGTAGCTAAACATTGCACAGTTTCTATCGAAGCCACGGACCGAAGCCTCTTGTATCTAAACGACATGCTCGGTAGAGGCGAGCTTGTCAGAGTGCCCGATGCTTCCATGAGATTCATAGGAGATGACGTCGATCTCCTAAACATCTTGGTATCCACCAATGGGCTCCTTTGCTTCCATTGCCAACGGGACAGGTGTGAGAGGTTCTTGTACCTTTGCAATCCCATGACGATGGAAGGCGACCGCATCCCTCTACCGAGCAGCTTCTACATGCATGAATCCATTGGGCTGGTTTATGATTCATTGAGGTCTCCAAACCATTACATACTGGTCCATCTGATGTTTAGCAATGTGAGCAGTATTAATGTGTGGAGTACTGGTTTGAGGTGTTCTCGTCGGATCACAGAGAATGGGTCGAGTGCAAGGATTAGCTTGCGACCGTAGAGAACAGCGGATGGAGGGACACCAAGCTCGTTTTCATCGATGGAGTCATGTACTGGAGCTGCACGAGCATCAAATTTGAACCAAAAAAGCATGATAGTGGCTTACGGAGGTTGTCACCGACGATGAAGGCCGGAGCGGGTTTTAACTTGAAAGATACCCCCAACGTTAGGGAATTAACTTGAAAGATACCCCCAATGTTAGGGAATTAACTTGAAAGATACCCCCAATGTAAGGGTATTTTTTGTGAGCTTGGATCAGGGGCAAACTGGGTATAATTTAACATCGTCGTTGTCCGATAGCCAAAAACACAAAAAGATACTATTGTGTACGACTTAAACGTTCAAGGTATTAAGTTGAAAGATACACTAAACGTTAGGGTATTTTTTTTGTGAATTACCCTTTCATATATTCAAAAATATTTGTAGGGATTAGAAGATTGCTTGCCTACCTCAAAAATTCAAAAATTTGCAGAATTTCAGGTGGAGCTTAAAATAAATGTTGTTTTTCAAACATAACACACAACATATTAACATGCATATGTCTAGGAGGGACATTAGCATATGGGGGAGAATTTTTAAATGATTATATATTTTTCAAAAAGGGAATAGAATAATTTTATTGAATATCTTTTTGTTGATAACAAAAGAGAGATAGATATTAGATGCTATGCATAATTACATTATTGCAACACTTTCTATATGATTTTAACAAGTTGTGTTGCCGGAATAGTAAGTAATTTTTAATTATTAAGCATGCATATTTGTCATCATCAAAAAGGGGGAGAATGTTGAGATATTGAATCGCACCCTGTATGGTTTTGATGATGAACAATATTTGCATCTAACATCTTTGAGGTACATGAGCTTAAGTCAAATCATAATGAAGCACTCAATGGATTAGTGATGAGCAAACAAGGCCACGATCAAATTGGAGCAAGACAAAGATTGGAAAGGAAAAATGCATCAATGGACTTCATTGTAAAAATTATATGTGATGTATTTTTCTTTATTATGTCTTAGCTTGTTAAATCCTTGTTAGAAGCTCACATATACATATGACCACTTCAAAAATGATTTAAAAATATTTTCAAAATGTTTTAAAAGGGGTTTTACATAGCATCATAAATACCTGCTGACTAGTCGACTATTCCTAATATTGGATTCGACTACTTTCATTGGGATTTCTCTGTCTCATTAAATAGTCGACTACAATTGTTCTGCTAGTGATTACAATTGTCCGAGTAGTCAACTACAAGTTGTACTGTAGTCGACTACTGACAGCCCAACGGAAAGAAAACACAGTTCTGCGATTTTCAAAAAGCTGTTTTTTCAATTCGTTGGAGGGGCGTTTTTGAAACAGATTTCCAACGATTTTCACCCATATATAAGCTGAGTTTGCTGAGGATTTTAGGAATGAATTTTGATCAATTTTCAAAGAGAAAAGTGTTTTAAAGTTCTAAATCTTTTAAGCAAAATCCTCATTTCTTTATGCATTATCTTTTGATTTTTCTAAAATCTTTTGGCCAATGTTTTCTTGATCTCCCAATGCAAAGTTTTCATCTTTAGAGATCAAGGTTTTCTACTATAGCCACTACACAACACAAGATTCGAGCAAGGCTATAGGAAAGGTGTATTCATTCTCGAAAGAGTAAGAAAAAATCCTCAAAGCGTTGAGGTGCTGAGTTATTTTCTTAGAAAGAAATTATATGTAAGAAAGACCTCTTGGGAAGATGCATTTTTAATATTTGGGAAATATTGGAATTAACCGAATGAGACTCGGGTGGCTGGAGTGGGATACGGGAACCAAGTGAGACTTGGGTATCCGAACCAGGGTATACTCGTGTTTGCATTTGCTTTCACTTTTCTATGTTGCAATTATTTATCTCTCGCTCTTACATTCCGCTACATACTTTTATTGTTTAAGGTAATTGTTGATTAAGTTAAACTTAGGTAATTCTAATTGTTAACTTAGGTAGATTTTCTAGAGGAATTTTTATACACTAATAACACCCCTTCTAGTGTCTACTTGTCCATCCATCTACATGTAGGAGGTCCCAACAAGGGTTTGAGGGTTAAATAAGATGAGGGAGAGGGTATTGGGCTGGGAATTAAAGAGAGGTGGAACGGGCTTTTGGGCCGTGCGGTTTGGGCCATAACAAATTATAAGAAGGGAAGAAAGAAAATAAGAAGAAGAAGAAGAAGGGAAAGAAGATGGCAATTTGCGGTCCTTCAGGTCGAGAGGGAGAAGAAGAGAAAGAAGTAAAGGAAAGGAAAAAGGAAGAAAAGAAAAATAAGAAGAATTTTGAAAAATTATTTTTGAAAAATATAGGAAAGTTTACAGAAAATTCCAATTAATCTGTAACGGCCTGTATTTTAGGCGTGTTTGTTTTCGTGTGAGCCTGCATTTTATTTCAGTCATCCGAGTGATTTTCGTCCGTATGTTCTTTTCTTCTACGCATCGACGCGAGCGCGCCTTTGCTTTTCAAATTCTTACCATATCGTAATTAGTTACTTTTTAAAACCCTAACTAATTACTTCTAATTAAATTAAATTACTTATTACCCGTTTACTTTTAACCCCAACCGTACCCACCTACACTAATCAAGCCCTAACCCAACACCATTGAAACGTCGTATGAATTAGGTGAGATCCAACATCTCACCTCACGGCCAACGCATCCTCATCAATCTCATAACCCCCCACTTCACTGTTCTTAAAACAACAACGACGATAACATCTTCGGCAACATGCAAACTTCACCTCAGTCCAACCCCTCCATCTCCCTGCTGCTCCTCAATCAAAGAAATCCACACCAAATTCACAAGCCCAAATCAAAATTCAGCCACATTCAAAGCAAACCAAAATCAAATCTCAACCAAAAATCAAACCCCAAATCAAATCAGAAATCAGAAAGTGGAGAGGAGGAATCAATCTGATTTCAGATCAGATCTGAAATTGAAATCAATTTTCACCCTCATCCTCCTCTTCCAACAGCCGCCCTCAGCCTGCCCTACGCCGTCGCGTGCGCTTGCAGCCCAGCTGCCCGCATGCGCTCAGCGTCTCCCTTGCCCCGCGCGTGCCGCCGCCCGCGTGCACCTGCAGCCACCGCCCGCCCAGCTGCCGGGGCCGCACCGCCTTGCTAGCTACCGCCCTGAGCTCCTCTTCTCACTGCAACAAAAAAACAAGAAGAAGGAAGCAGATATAAAGAAGGAGGAGAAGAGAATAGAAGAGGAAGAAGAAAGAAGGCAGGTGATCAAGCTAATTGGTTATTGGGTTTTATTGAAAAAAAGGGTTTTGGGTATTGGGTTTTGATTGGGTAAGTTATGCTTATTGGGTATTGGGTATAGTTATATTGTGTATTTGAACTATTAACCTATTGGGTTTCAAATGGATTTAATTGATTATTGGGTTAGTAATAACTTATTGGGTATTGGTTTTAAGTGGATTATTAGGTTAGTAAACTAATTGGTTATTGGGTTTGGGGCTTATTAAGCTAGTGGCTTGTTGGGTATGGGTTATTGAAGTTATTAATGTTAGTAAGTTAGTTTAGAGTTATTAAAACTATATTAAGCTATTTTAAGTTTTAAAGTTATTTAAGTTAGTTAGTTAATTTTTAAGTTATCAAGTTTTTTTAAAAGTTATTAAAATGATGATAAGTTATTTTAAGCTATTAACGTTAATTTAAGTTATTTGGGGGTTATTGGGATTATGAGGGATATTTAAGTTAAGTTATCATACTATATTCTAGGAATGTTTTCTGTAACAGTATGTTATTATAGTAATAGTATGTTATTATATTAATAGTAAGTTAAACACTTAAGTGCATACTAGAACAGTTTAATATATATGCATATACGGTAGTGATATTATTATTTAACTAGCTTAAAGACTTTCAGCCTGATAATGTGACTCTAATGACGCAGATACAACCGTGTTTTCCCTACAAACTCAACGACACAATAATCACTAAAAAGGCAAGTGTGCATTTTCTCCATGTTTTTAATGTTGTTTCATTTAATGCGACACCAAACTTCACATGTTACCCGCGTGCATGTGGTGGACACTTTAATAAGGTAGTTGAATATGCCTTGTGAATTGCAACATTTCCAGAATTATTTGAATGGCTTGATCTGCTTGAAAATCATAGACGTGTTGGCTGGGTTGGCTAGTCATAGATATTGCATGCCAAGATTTGGCTATTAGCGTGGACCGGTTTGGCTAGTCTATCTCGTGTTCCAGTATTACAACTTTTGATGGCTGGTTTGGCTGATTCTAGCTCGTGGTCTAGAAAGTACATGTGGGTGGGGTTGGGTTCGCTGGCACTAGTCGGAAGTAAACGGGTCACCTTCGGGGCACTTGAAGTAGATTCACTTGCTTGCCGCCTAACAACATGAACCTTAGTGCACTAAATTGAATACACTCTTTATCATCTTGAAATGCTATATTGAACATGTATAACGTATAGGACTGATACTGCTACCATTTAAAATAGGACTGTCATGCTAATATAGAAATCTGTTCTTACTGCTTAGAAATAGAACGGCCATGCTAATGTAATCTCTGTTTGAACTGCTTAAAAATTGCAATTGTTCGTTTATTCATAATTGCTTAACTGCCATGTAAACTATTTCGAAAACCTTGCCAAGGGTCCTAATCATATTATTGCTGGCCAAGGACCTTGCTGACATACATTTCTATGTTGTTTGGAATGTATGTCAGGACACGAGACATGTTATATTGATGACGAGCTGATTGAGGGAACTGACCCATTGGACCAGGAGTACGCTGATCCAGAAGTTCTTCCCACTGAGAACTAGTTGCTGAACACTATCTGCTGCTGCTTAGAATTTCGTTTATTGCAATTTTGTAGGGTGTGTACCCTCTTTGTACTTTGTTGTTATTGGCCATGCTTGGGGCCCTATTACTTTTGTGTACTCTCGTCTGGATGTTGTCTTTAAATTTATAGTTATTCCTGTTGTTTCTGAAATGCATGCAAGTTCCTGCGTATGGTTTATTCACAAACGCTTATTCGGTTTGAGCTTCACCGCTTCAGCCCATGCAGACCCGCTCGCGTCCTCGCTCCCAAGTATAATGGAAAGCAGGGTGTGACAGGTTTTTGTAGTGGCCCATACAGGTCTTGCATTAAGCAAAACTTCAAGACAATAGAAATACTATCATTTAGGCAAAACATCTAGATTTATCTCGTACACAAAAATTTAACCGGGTTTCTTGTCTCAGTATGACAGGAGGACACAACACCAGGAATGGGAATGGAAATGGAACTGCAGCTAACGGAGGTGCCGACATGAATGAACTCCTCGGAGTCATAAGGGGGATGTTTGAGATCCAACATCAGCTGATTCAGCAGGGACATCAACCTGCTCAGATTGCACCACCACACCCTCGAGCTGAACCATGAGTTAGGCAGTTCCATGAGCTGCGACCCAAGAGCTTCTCCGGAAAATAAGGACCTCTGCATGCTGAAGAATGGGCCCAAGGGACCGAGGACAAGCTGAATGCTGCTCGTATCCCTCAGGCAGGATGGCTCGATGTCGCGAAGCTCCAATTGACTGACAATGCTAGGAGCTGGTGACAACTGGAAGAAAGGCGTTTGGTCAGACCCATCTCATGGGGCATGTTTTGGGAAAGGTTCGATGCGAAGTATTTTTCCAAAACAACCAAAAGAGAACTTCAGCAACGCTTTGCCAATCTGGTCCAAGTATATAGGACTGTTGACGAGTATGAGGCCGAGTTTGCAATGCTTAGCCGCTTCGCACCCCATATGGTCGAGGACCCTGAAGACTATGCATTTCAGTTTCGCCAAGGCCTTGACGTCCCCCGGCTTTGCGCATACAAGGTGGTGCAATATGATTGGGGATACCAGATTTAAATATTTATACCGCAAGCACACGGTGTTGTAGTGTGGTTTGGGGGTCGAACACAGGGAGGGGTGGTTGTGCTTGTGTCAAAGAGAAACCGGTTCACCCTATGGGTGAGCTAGCCCGATCGATCGATGGTTTGTCACAAAATGTAGAAACGAGGGATAAACAATATAAAAGGAAACCTAGGAATTCGGTTTCCATCCTATCATGTGTTCTCACTATTACGGCCGACGAATAGGGGTACGATTGGATTTAGGGTTTAGTGGTGAGACATTGCCTCTAAGAGTGATACCGGCGTCCCATGGGCCCGATATTCCGGTCGATGCCCAGGATGATACGCCGGACTACCCGGGTTCGGTCGGTGGGCATTCCAATGTCCATTAACACCGACTGATTCCGGGAGCACTAAGCTCGCAACGATAACTCCCAATATCTCATTCTGCCGTTCCCACGCGCTAGGATTCAATGTCTACGCTAAGGGCGTGAGCTGTGGCTAGCGGGTCAACCGCCAAGTTTATTCTCCCTTGGCCCGATGGTCAAAGGCGGTCTTTTTTCCGTCGATGACAATGAAACACCCCGCGTAACCATCTAAATTCCTAATCCCTATCGATTTCCTAGTCCAATGGACGCATTAGGGAGAACCCACGAAGGGGTTTCCACCTAAATCCCAGACTAAGGAACTACTCACAAATCATAGCTAAAAAGCAATCTAAATGAAATTCAACCATAAAATCATGATTAGGCAATTGAAACGAGGTACTAGCAATGCTATTTAGACAATATTAAAGTTTCATAAATATCAGAAAACTTACAAAAGATAATAAAATTCCAGCCGTCACAATAGGAGAAAAAGACAGAAAAATACAAAAGCTGCGTTTTCAGAAACCTAGGGCATTTATATATAGAAATCGACGTCACCTGATCGGTTGAAGCATCAACCGATCGGGTGAGCTGCTTGATGCTTCGACCGTCAGCTTTGGGAACTTCAACCGGACGCATGGTCCGATCGGGTGAAGCAAGCGGGTCGTCGTTTGAAGAGATGCGACATCAGGTGAATCGATCGGTTGATAATTCAACCAATCAGTTGGCAATACACCCCAAAAGACAGAGACTTCTATCAACTTCACACGGTCAGCGAACCGTCGGTTGAGCTCTCCGGGTCGTCTCTTGGAAGAATCAGCTACAGATGAACCGATCGGGTGAGATGTCACCCGATCGGGTGAGATGAACCGATCGGGTGAGATGTCACCCGATCGGTTGGATTTTAGCTCCAAATGGCCGAGAACTCTGCCATGTTCAACCGGTCGACGAACCGGTCGGTTGCGCTGCACTTCGCTTTAGCTTCCGACCGGGTCGGACACGCGTGCACCACCCGATCGGTTGGCTGTGTCTAACTGATCGGTTGAGGGCTGAAAAATGGCGATCTTCGTCCTTTGACCCCCTGGATCACACATGACTCCTCCCGTTGCTCCGGGGACTCATGATATCTTCGTTATATGTCCCCTATGCTGGCAATCTCCTGCAAACACATGAAAACACGGAGAAGTGAAAGAAAACTAAAAATCCCAAGAAAATGGGAACGTGACGACGGAAAACAACGGAAAAACACAAAGAAGACGTGCGTGAATATATAAAATATAAACACACGTTAAAATCTCCCAAGCTGAACCCTTCCTCGTCCTCGAGGAAGACGAGCGAGAGTAGGAGCTCGGAGAGAGAAAATAGAGAGCAAGAGAAAGAAAGAGAAATCAAAATCCTAAATCGCCCGTCGGGGCCAACAAAACCAAACACGCCACACCAAGCAAGCAAACGACAAATCACTACACTAAACCAAGGAATACGAGTCCAGACAAGTGTCGTGGGCCCACGCGGTGAAGCGCGAGTGAGTGTGGTCGTGTGCTAGCAGGCGGTGTTACTATCTACATTGTGCAATAAGCTCCATATACACAAATCCAAGAAAAGACCCAAATATCGATTCGATTTGAAATAAGCATCGAATAGTAGCTCAAGCATGCATGAGAAGAGTATAAGAATAGAAGCGTATCATGCATCAGGGACTCCACAGCTAGGGACTAGGAAATCACCAAACTATCGCCTAGATAATCGCTAGAAAATTCCTATTCCAAGTGTTTTCGAAAACGATGGGGGTTGAGATGATGTGGAGTAGAACACTCGGTGCAAATTCTCGCCTTCCCTTTATTCTCGGTAGATAGGAAAATATTCACAATTTTTTTTAGGTTTTGGGCATTTGTATTTTTTTGGATTTTTGGCTATACATATTTTTTTCTTTCTTTTCTCTTTTCTTTTCTTTTTTTGGGGGTTTTCTTTTCTCTTTTGTTTGATTTTTGGGCTTTTGGGATATATATATACATGTGTACTCTCCCAAGTGGGAGAACGGTACAGACGAGGGGATTTGCACCAAGTAAAATAAAAAAGAAATCGGATTCTAAACACTTGGGCAAAGGAGATTTTTCTCGCTAATCAGAGCATAGGCTAAATGGGTTATCCTAGTCCTATTTGTGGGATCCCGACACATGCGAATTGAAGTATACAATATAAATATATTCATGCATATAGAAGCGGACATGAGAAGCAAATACCGCATATTCAAATCGAAGCATGATAATATAGGGGTCATCCCAGGACAGGTATATAAATCAAAATCACAAAGTAGAAGCACACCAAACAGCTAGGCACGACACATGACTCACGTAAAAGCAAGTGGACCCAGAAGCATGAAATGCGAGAGGACTCGGCTTCCTAGGGTTAGTGAATGTGAAAATCGAAGCTATGCTAGGTGTGTGTGTGATTTAGTGGCAATTCATCATATGGGGTCATCTCTAGGAGAGGAAGATAAATAGAAGAAAGAAAAAGAAAAACATGAAGAAAACGACTCAAAAACGAAGAAAAAGACACAACTGACGCACGAAGTGCGACTCTCCCAAGCTAAAACTTGCATTGCCCTCAATGCAATAGAAATAAATACGGGAGGGCAATGAAAATAGGGGGAATATGCACCGACACAAAAAGAAATGGAAAACAAGAAAAACACACAAACGGACTAGGAAAAAAAATAAAAAGAAGGAAAAAGAAACAAAGAGAATAAAAGATGGAAAATCACACCACACGACATATATAAACAAGCACACCATAAAAACATCAAACGACAGCACACATAAAAAACGATCTCCCCCAAGCTAGACATGACAATGCTAGCGAAATGATATGAGCATGAGATGCAGAAGTATGCTGGGGGAAGAATCAATCAGAGCTGCTGGTGGTAGAATGGTAGGGGGATGGGGAGGAGGGTGGGCAATAGCGGAGAAAAGAATCCTCAGAGGACGAAGAGGGTGTGCCGACAGGAGTAGGTGGGGCAATGGGTTGGACCACTGGTGGATCGAAATGTAATGGTGGATCGTGGTGGATAATGATCGCACCGGGTGAACCGACATACGGGTGCCAATCGGGGGGATCCAAGGGTGGAAAATGTACGAGAGAGGCATACCAATGATCCGGGTAGAACTCCCATGGAAGATGTGAAATGCGAATGGGGAGTCTCTAAGGAGATGAGGGTGGGAGGATGGCAAATGCAGTGTTGGTAGGACTATAGAGGTAGACTGCACGCTCCTTACCAAAAAGAGTGAGCATGCCGATATCGATCAAGTAGTCACGATCGATACGGCTACGTCCTGGTAAAATAGGGAGGTGGGGCGGTTCGCTGAAGTGATGCGATTTGAGGTGTCCAGACGTAGCAATGAGATCGTACGTAACTTATCTTAGTTGCTTGCAGGCTGATGGCCATGCGTGACCTTGGATGGAGGCAAGGAGGCGGTAACCTGTGACGTGGATGCTTCGCCTACGTCGGATCTGAGAGGAGAAGGGGAGGCTATCGGCCTCGGCGTTGTGCAGGTGGCCGGCGTGGTGAGAGGGAACACGACAGGGGGAAGCGGGGCCACCGAGGGAAGCGAGGGGATGGGGTCTTGCTTGGAGTTCAGGAGGCTCGGTGATGGTTCTGCGCGTGGAGAGGGTCGGTGTCGGAGGGGAAGCTTGGCGGTGGTTCGCACGACAGTCTGTGGCATGGGCGAGGGGCGGCTGTGCGACGCCTGGGCGGGGGTGTCCGGTATTCGCGAGGAGAGGAGGCACCGCCTCGTGACTTGGGGAGGCAAGAGTGGCGGTGAGGGGGGTGTTGCCGCCGGAGTTGGGTTGCGCCTCGTGGAGGAAGGAGGCCGCGGGTAGCTCTCGCGTGGAGAAGAACGGCATGGCGTTGTTGCTTCGGTTGCGTGGAGATGAGGGTAGGTGTAGGGCGGCTGAGTGATGTTGGGGCTAGAGGTAAAAATAAAACCCTAGGGTTCTAATTACTATATAAAGAGTATGGGGCAGGGTGTTGACAGCACGTGAGGTTGTGGCCTAGCTTTAGGGTTTAATTCTTATTATATTTGATTGTTGGCTGTGTGTGGGTTTGCAAGGAATAGCATGTGATTGGGTACAGTGCGAAAACCTCTTTGGCCTGGGTTCATTATATATATATATTTTTGTAAATGAAATAGGACAGTTGCTAGAGAGAGCCTATAGCAAAATGATGGTTGTAGGCGGCACATGAACATATAAATTAGGTCTTTAGGTTCTCAAGTTTCCTATAATATTTAGCTAAGTGTATGAGGTGTTAGAATGACAGCATGAGGGCAAGTTTAATAGCTTTAGGTTTCAAAATGTTTTATCCCTCATTTTCTATATGATTTAGTCTCTCACCCAAGTTGTTACCTGTGTGTGTGCATGGAAAACTGGATCCAGCCTAGGGTTCATACAAATGGGACTAGAGTTATAATAGGAAGGGTTTATATAAAGGGAATAATTTGAAATGCTATTTAATAGGATTTAATGGTTTAATAAAGGCAATTAAAGCTAATTAAGTCAAGGTTTTAAAAATGGAAGGCTTCATTTGAATTTTAAAAGTAAAAAGAGATTTGAAATTTGAATTTGAAACAAATTTTAAGAAAAGACATTTTAAAATAATTTTTTTTGGAAAAGGATAATAATAATAATAACAATGAGTATGAAAAGATGGAAATGGATACGGGTACGGGTACGGGGACGTCGAACAACGGATACGGGAAAAAGTACACGAGATAAAAAAATACAGATAACGTAACGATAAACACCGGTCGTTACATCCTACCCACCTTAAAACGATTCCGTCCTCGGAATCTTATCTACTAAGACACCGGAAAAAGTAAGGGATAACACTCGCATCTCTCTTCTAATTATACTCACCATAAACAACCCTCATGCCATATCTAAGTAGTATTTCTAATACTAATATCCATACCAATAGTATTATTGTTGATAATACTAATCAACCCTCATGCTAATAGTAGTAACAATGTACATTCACACATCACTAATTACGTATTAACCTAACACATTTAATATAATACCATCCTATAAGTATAATCTAACCAATATTATACTCGGCGAATAGTAATACTTACTACACAACCACATCAAATTTACTAGCTGTAAGTGTGCCATTACCCTGCACACTCACATTATTATCAATACACAAAGTAATACCATTCATCTTATACACTCACAATATATACTGATATAGTACCACATGTCACATAAACATACCACTAATAAAAATACAATCATCCTTAGTCAATTAACACTTCAATCGTACAATCACTTTTACATACCGCATATTACCACATACACATTATAGTACATATCACTACACATATATACATGCACGTATTACCTTACACCAATCACAGATTTATACACGCCTTATTCCTAGTACTAGGGTCTCGTAATCTACCCACCTTAGGATCAAGTTCGTCCTCAGACTTCCTTAAATAGGTTGACCTATGGGTGAGCGGACTTAGGCACTAAGCTCATTCTATCCCAGACACACATACATTATAATGAAACCATATACATCCATATACATATACTTAATCATATAGCACACACTTTCAAATTCCCATACATATATCAATTTCACATTCATATACATACTCACACTACCACACTCTTATCTCGTATCTATATAGATCACATATACACTCACCGGTATACACAACCATGGTAATCCACATAGGCAAGTATACTATTTCATACATTCACATATACGTAGTCACAAACATACGGCCATGCATACCTCCTGGTATACACATGCTCACACATCATCCCGTAGGGATAACATTATAATCTTACTATGCATACAACACACTTATTTATACAATATATATATACATACGTACCTATAACTATCCACGTACTTATATACACGCGAGTACACGCCATACATACTAACATACAAATCACATAATAAATCCGCACACACAACCATGATAATTAACATGCACATCACTGTATCAGCGTACTATTACAACCATTAACAAGTACGGCTAAGGTACATACATGCCTAGTAACTAGCCAAAACCAAATCAATCACGCTCAGGTATTCCTATAGTGATATAGCTAATCGCTTGCATAAGTGTAAATATACGCTTACTAATCTATACTCGACTCTATACATATACATCACAAATTACCATGCATGCACATATGACACAATAGACAATCACGCCATACTAGCATATTAAAGGCAAACACACTTATACATAGCGGGTATTTAGAGATTCACACACACAGGTCCACACCCACTATCTATATACATATACCACAACCACACTACAATCCATGCTAACGGTCTCACTAAGCAATGATAAGCACTAATGTGGTAACTAAGGAATAGGGTAGGAATCGGAGTTGAATGATCAATGAAATAAAGTTGTGATGGACGGTTCCGGGGGTAGTATAGATAAGAGAGTAGTTTGGTTGGGTGACATAAAATATTTATGAATAATTAAATAATTAAGAAGATAATGATATGTGTAAAAATAATAACATCGTTATAAATTACGTTACATAGCGAGTATACGGTAGAAGTTAAAACGTAAAATATGATTAGTCAAAAAACAGTTGAAGAGTAATATGGACATTGTGTTGTAGTGATTGACTTGTAAATGGAAATAGGTTTGTAAAAATAAAATTTTTCTTTTCTTAAAGTATATGAAGATAATGATTATAAAACTGACACACAGGATTTTGAAGTTCTATTTAACTTAGGAAGTATTATAAAAATATGTATGAATGATTGGTTTGAAATGTGTTAGTAAGAAAAGGAGGTGACATTAAAAATAAAGTTTCAAAGGAAGTTATTTACACGAGGAAAAATAGAGTGGTTATACGAGGTCATGTGGAGTAGAAGTGCGGAAGGTGCATGTTAGAAAATCGCTTTAGGGTAGTAATTAAAGATCGCGTCAAAATGGTTTCATAATCAAGATTGGGTTTAAGTGTAGAAAATCTAAGTAAAAGTTTTCGAAAGGGTTTTAAACTTAGCGAAGAATTCAATAAAGGAAATATTGGATATGCTTTTTAAAAGACCCTGGATCTGTACTGGGGAGGTTCAAGGTTAAAGATGATGGACCTGAAGAGTTTATGTGAATCAAGGACAGGGAATGGGTCTGACGATTGAAATGTAAGGACGACTAAGAAGTAACTCCGTGAATACACTACGATGGCTTTCTACTATCATTAATATGGAAGTGAAATGATCGGGAAATATCAAAATTAGGGGGAAATAATCATTGTGTCGACTAAGGTTTAGCACTGAGGTTCATCAACGAACTCGACTATGATAGGAGAGTCGGGATAAGGGTTCATTGGGGATCGAGATTGAGACTTATCTATAGGTCTAGAATATCCTACACTTCATAGTCTACTCCTAGCAGGCATCTCAGGTTCGACTTGCACGGTGACGATCGCTACGTTCAGTTGGGCCCTAGATTAGATAAATCTAAGCGAACGACTAACGAACTAAAAAAATCTTATATGGTTGGAGCTAGATGATCAATCGCTAAGGTGACTCCCTAGATGATAATATTAAGTCGTGGAAAGGGTGTCTAACTAACGAGCACGAGCGTCTAACTAACTCTTCCGATTATCCTAGTATTGGGTTTCCTATTATGCTGAGACAAGGTATTCGAGTAATTTTGCGTATGAACTATTCTGGTTGTTTTGGCTAACGAAAAGTGTTCTCATTGTTTTGAACTTCGCAGTTGCAGGACCTGCATGGGCCACCACTAAAACCTATACCGCCCCGCTTCCCAAAAGACACCAGAAGCGAGAACGTTACGCGGTCGGCTTGAACTGGAGCGGTGAAGCTCGAGTTCAGTAAGCGTCTGTGATAAAAACACAGAAGAGGTCCTTGCATTTGCGTATCAGAACATTCAGAAAACATTTCATTAAATTAAAAAGAGCACTTCCAGAATTGTTCGTACAAGAAATAAGACAACCGGGCCTCAGCATGGCCAAAAGAAAACTACAACAAAACACTAATCCTACTACAAGGTACTAAAGCTAAAACTCAAAGTAGGACGGAAAGGGGGCTCTAGTCTTTCGCAGAAAGCGGCTCGACGTCTACGGTAACTCTGGCACTCTAAGTCAGGCGTCACGAACGGATCCTCTGGGTACTCAAGCTCAGAATCTGACATACATCCACAAACATGAATGTATGTCAGCAAGGGGTCTGCAAGAAAAGATTAGCAAACCAAGACAAGGTATACGACAGATATGAAATTGAGAAGCATTTAATAATTTAAGAAAAGTGACTGCAGCAATTTAACATTTAAAAATTTTATAGAAACAAAGACGAGCATCTCTAACATGCAGTTCTAGACGATTATAAGATTAAAGTGAAGATTTCTCTGAGTTCAATAGCATTTCAATTTCAAGATGACCAAGTTAGCGTTTCAATGTCCATGTCAAGGATTCACATCTAATCTAGGGTTCTCGCCTTTAGGTCGTGATGAGAAGGTCGTTCCTCTCACGGGGGCTTACCGTGATTGACGCTAACCCACCGCATTGGGTGGTGCTCTTGAGGAGAGTACCTTTCATACGCCCAGTGGCCACTCAACCCTAACCCCACCCAAAAGTTTGCCGGAACACGAGCCGGCCTAGTCGACTCACACGACATCACGATATCACGATACTGCCTTCGAGGCGCACAATTGTCACGATGTCCATATGGTTAAGTATGTCAGGACTCACTGAACTTTACTGTTAACAATATTATAGTTTATGGTGACAGTTCTACAAAGCAGAAACGGGTCGGACGACCGTTACCGTAATTTTAAATAATGATGAATATGTCTTGTTTGTTCAACTTGCTACAGAAATGATTTCTTTCTCTTATTGTTTAAAATGGGGATATATCGTATGATATACCGTTGGATCCCAAATTTTGTCCTGATTGTCATGGAGTCAATTTCTCACGTCATTTCATGCCTAAATTTTAAGTTATTCAGCAATACGTGAAAGCGGCGTAAAAGTGCCGAAACTTCTAAAAATCATATCAAATCATATACTTGCCTGTTTTTGAAGTTCTTGGTGTCGTTGGAAACGTCTTGACGAATACTACGCTATGGAGGAGACGGTTCGCTGAAGTGATGCGATTTGAGGTGTCCAGACGTAGCAATGAGATCATACGTAACTTATCTTAGTTGCTTGCAGGCTGATGGCCATGCGTGACCTTGGATGTAGGCAAGGAGGCGGTAACCTGCGACGTGGTGGCTTCGCCTACATCGGATCTGAGAGGAGAAGGGGAGGCTATCGGCCTCGGCGTTGTGCAGGTGGCCGGCGCGGTGAGAGGGAACACGATGGGGGGAAGTGGGGCCACCGAGGGAAGCGAGGCGACGAGGTCTTGCTTGGAGTTCAGGAGGCTCGGCGATGGTTCTGCACATGGAGAGGGTCAGCGCCGGAGGGGAAGCTTGGCGGTGGTTCGCACGGCGGTCTGTGGCGTGGGCGAGGGGCGGCTGCGCGGTGCCTGGGCGGGGGTGTCCGACGTTCGCGAGGAGAGGAGGCGCCACCTCGTGACTTGGGGAGGCAGGAGCGGCAGTGCGGGGGGTGTTGCCGCCGGAGTTGGGTTGCGCCTCGTGGAGGAAGGAGGCCGCGGGTAGCTCTCGCGTGGAGAAGAACGGTAGGGCGTTGTTGCTTCGGTTGCGTGGAGATGAGGGTAGGTGTAGGGCGGCTGAGTGATGTTGGGGCTAGAGGTAAAAATAAAACCCTAGGGTTCTAATTACTATATAAAGAGTATGGGGCAGGGTGTTGACAGCACGTGAGGTTGTGGCCTAGCTTTAGGGTTTAATTCTTATTATATTTGATTGTTGGCTGTGTGTGGGTTTGCAAGGAATAGCATGTGATTGGGTATAGTGCGAAAACCTCTTTGGCCTGGGTTCATTATATATATATATATATTTTGTAAATGAAATAGGATAGTTGCTAGAGAGAGCCTATAGCAAAATGATGGTTGTAGGCAGCACGTGAACATATAAATTAGGTCTTTAGGTTCTCAAGTTTCCTATAATATTTAGCTAAGTGTATGAGGTGTTAGAATGACAGCATGAGGGCAAGTTTAATAGCTTTACGTTTCACAATGTTTTATCCCTCATTTTCTATATGATTTAGTCTCTCACCCAAGTTGTTACCTGTGTGTGTGCATGGAAAACTGGATCCAGCCCAGGGTTCATACAAATGGGACTAGAGTTATAATAGGAAGGGTTTATATAAAGGGAATAATTTGAAATGTTATTTAATAGGATTTAATGGTTTAATCAAGGCAATTAAAGCTAATTAAGTCAAGGTTTTAAAAATGGAAGGCTTCATTTGAATTTTAAAAGTAAAAAGAGATTTGAAATTTGAATTTGAAACAAATTTTAAGAAAAGACATTTTAAAATAATTTTTTTTGGAAAAGGATAATAATAATAAAAACAATGAGTATGAAAAGATGGAAATGGATACGGGTACGGGTACAGGGACGTCGAACAACGGATACGGGAAAAAGTACACGAGATAAAAAAATACAGATAACGTAACGATAAACACCGGTCGTTACACAGATGAATGAAGCTGGTGGAATATGAATCGGGGCGAAGGCGAACCGATCGGGGGATGGTTCAACCGATCGGTTGGGTAAGTTTCGAAAATTTTCCGTCGGTCAACAGCTACAGGTGAACCGATCGGGTGAGTTTTCACCCGATCGGTTGATCGCTTCCCAAATATTCCCAAGGCCACTGTGTTTGTTTTTTAACCCGGACAGCCACCCGATCTCAGCTTCTTTTTGCCCAATCGGTTTATTTAATCCACAAATTTCCCGAGAGCTCTTCAGTGTCCCTCGATCTTTCACCCGGTCAGACTCGTAAACCACCCGATCGGTTCGCTATTGCGCTGACACAGGCCATCTTCGGATACGTCCCATCCGATCGGTTGAGAGATCAACCGATCGGTTGGGGGCTTGTTTCTTGCAAAAGTTCACAAATACCCTAAATCCATTGACGAAAGTTCCCGTTGCTGAATTTATTCACCGAAATAAGAAAAAATAAGCCTAAAATAAATGTGAAAGTTTAGAACATGGGTTGCCTCCCATGAAGCGCTTTTGTTTAACGTTGTTTGCTCGACGCCTCATTTAGTGGTCAATTCAGATCCGGAGGGTTTGAAGACGATCCATCGGTTGTTGAGATTCCGACAGGAGAGAATGCTGGTTCTCCAACCGCATAATGTTTTAGGCACTGTCCGTTGACTTTGAACGGATCATCTCTTCCCATTATCTCAATAGCTCCGTGCGGGAAGACCTTGGTGACGTGGAAGGGTCCTGACCACCTCGACTTGAGCTTTCCAGGAAAAAGCTTCAGCCTCGAGTTGAATAGGAGAACTAAGTCTCCTTCCTTGAATTCCCTCTTTAGGATGCGCTTATCATGCCACCGCTTTAACTTTTCCTTGTAGATCCGGGCATTTTCATAAGCATTAAGTCGGATCTCGTCAAGCTCGTTCAGTTGTAGCTGCCGATGGCCTCCAACTTCCTTGGCGTCAAAATTCAGATTCTTGATTGCCCAAAACGCCTTGTGCTCTAATTCCACGAGCAGATGTCATGCCTTCCCATAGACAAGCTGGTAGGGGGTTGTGCCGATCGGAGTCTTGAACGTCGTCCTGTAGGCCCAGGGTACGTCAGAAAGTTTTGATGACCAATCCTTCCTAGAGTTGGCCACTGTCTTCTCCAGTATGCTCTTGATCTCTCTGTTAGAAACTTCCACTTGGCCGCTAGTCTGTGGGTGATATGCACGTCCGATTCGATGTTGCACCCCGTACTTCTTCAGGAGAGCTTCGAATTTCTTTTCTATAAAGTGGCTCCCTCCGTCGCTGATTAAAACTCGAGGCACGTCGAACCGCGGGAAGATGTTGTTTTTAAAGAACTTGGCGACCACCCGGGAATCATTAGTAGGACTGGCTATCGCTTCTACCCACTTGGACACATAGTCCATGGCTACCAAGATATACTGATTTCCAGAGGACGAGGGGAACGGTCCCATGAAGTCGACTCCCCACACATCGAAGATCTCGACCTCTAAAATGTAGTGCTTGGGCATTTCGTTCCTCTTGGAGATGTTTCCCGTCCTTTGGCACTTGTCGCAAGCCTGGACATAAGCGTAGGTATCCTTAAAGAGGGTCGGCCAATAGAATCCGCTCTGGAGGATCTTCGTCGTTGTCTTATAAGCGCTCGCATGTCCTCCACACTGCTGATCATGGTAATGGGAAATGATGGAGGTCGCCTCAGTTTCAGGAATGCACCTTCATATCACCCCATCATTACAGGTTTTGTACAAATGAGGGTCGTCCCAATAAAATTTACGGACCTCGTGAAAGAATTTCTTCTTCTGCTGATAGCTCACGTTGTGGGGGACGATGGCACATGTCAGATAATTGGTGATGTCAGCGTACCATGGAGTCCAAGCAAAAGAGATGGAGAAGAGATGCTCGTTAGGGAGCGAGTCGTCAACCATAGCAGCATCCAAGTCGAGGGTAGGCATTCTGGACAAGTGATCGGCAACGACATTCTCCGCCCCCTTCTTATCTTTGATCTCCAGGTCGAATTCCTGGAGGAGGAGAATCCACCTTATGAGCCGCGGCTTAGCTTCCTTCTTGCTCAAAAGGTATTTGAGAGCCGCGTGATCTGTGTGCACGATTACCTTGGCACCAACAAGATATTTCCGGAACTTGTCCATGGCATAGATGACAGCTAGCAATTCTTTCTCCGTGGTCGTATAATTTCTTTAGGCAACGTCGAGGGTCTTGCTCGTATAGTATATAACATGCATATTTTTATCCTTCCTCTGCCCCAAGACGGCTCCAACAGCATAATCGCTAGCAACGCACATTAACTCGAAAGGTAGATTCCAGTCCGGCGGCTGAATCACGGGTGCGGAAATCAAGGCTTGCTTCAGAAGGCGGAAGGCTTCCATACACTCGTCGTTGAAGACAAAAGGTGCATCCTTCACAAGGAGTTGAGTCAACTGCCTGGAAATCTTGGAGAAGTCCTTTATAAAGCGGCGGTAGAATCCTGCGTGCCCTAAAAAATCATGGACCCCTCGAAGATTAAGTGGAGGCGGAAGCTGTAACGACTGGTTTTCATGTATCTGGATTTATTATAATATAATATATGTTTTGGTGGATTTTCTCCTCATGCGTGGTTTTCGTCTCCGTGACTTTCATTTTCGCTCGTTTCGTCGTGTATTCTTGTTTCTTCCTTAGGATCGTCGATTTTCGAAGTATGTCATTCGTGATGGACTTCATAACGGTCGTATCTTACTATTAGATCAAGCCTAGGAGTCTTAGGAATCGATCCCAGGGCCCCGCGCTCCGTATCGGAACTTTTGGTGCTTATTAGCCGGTGTAAGAAGGGGCACCGAGCGACTAGATGACGATCCAGTCGGTCGGCAATCCTTCTTGGACCGACTAGTTGGCTTTCTAAATTATTCAGGAGTTACTGTTTATCGTTAGTCGGTCTAAGAACGTTGGTTGACCGACTAGGTTGCAAACTAGTCGGTCAGCAATGCTTCTTTAACCGACTAACTCTTCAACTAAATTTTAGTATCTATACTGTTCACTCTTAGTCGGTCTAAGAACGTTCATCGACCGACTAGATGTTAAACTAGTCGGTCAGTATTTGTTCTTCGACCGACTAATTCTAAATCCTATTTTCGTTCAGAAGTTACTGTTTACACTTAGTCGGTCTGCGTTGGTCGACCGACCGACTAGTTGCCAAACTAGTCGGTCAGTGGTTGCTCTCTGACCGACTAATCTGTGTTAAAACCCTAATTTTTGGGCAGCCGCCAGCCCAACCTATTTATACCCCTCCCAAACGTTTTCTTCTTCCTCCACTCGACCTAAAACCCTAAATCCTCCCCCATTGAGCCCCCTTCTACCTCAAGCCCTCATTCCTTCATCCCAAACCCAAGATCCATCATCCAAACTCACCCTCCACTCATTCAACCTCTCATCTTCCCCAAATCTCCATCAAACCCCCAAAATCCCCCCAAAAACCCTAGTTCTCCAAACTTCTCCTTTCGTTTCCAGATCTGGTCCTAGGGTTCTCCGGAGTGTTTCTTCCGCCTCCTCACGGTAAGAAATCGATCTCTTGACGTTTTTATAACCTATTTGTATTTTTATGAAACCCTAATGAAATTTCATGTTGTTTGATGTTTGTTTCCCCATAACAGCGATTTCCCCCGTAGATTAGCATCCGCGAGACGAACCTTCGTAATCGTCATTCCCGGTGCTAGGCAAGTGAAACTTGCCACCTAGGGTTTAGGCCATGCTTTAGGCCATTTGCTTGTTGTAGGCGTAAAAAAGACTAGGCGACGAAATGATACCCGCCTAGGCGCAAATTCCGGAACTAGCTTGACAACGAAGCTAGGACCGTCGTTTTACCATGTTGCACAACTACCATGTCATGTTTAATTTTGATTGACGGTACGCGAATAAATTGCCATCCATGTTGTATGTCGCATTCGTAGCACACGCTACAATACTTGTGTTTCCTGGCTCGTGCTCCAGAAGCGGGCCATGTGTTGGTTGATAGCCAACGCCCGACCTACTAGTTCCGGCTAGGCACCCACTATACGTGGGCATAACCCTATGCCATACGTGTTACTCACACTTCCTGGCTCGTGTCCCAGAAGCGAGCATTCCGTGTTCGGGGGTAATGCCCTGGCTCGACACACTTGGGAGGGGTAGAGATAAACGGTCACTTAAGCTTAGGAGTTGGCCCGATCAGCCACTCTAGCCAACAGGCGGAATCTCTGTGCACGACGTGTTTACTTGACGTGATTTCCTTGACTTGTACTTGAGCACAGCCTGCGGGCAATAGGGCACTCGTTGAGTGATCCCTTGTACTTGTTCCTTGACATTACATGTCACTACTACCACTTGACACTTGCTACTTGTACTCCCGTTTACTTGTCACTTCCCTGCCTTACTTTACTTGCCATGCATCATACAATAGTTGCTAGGTTGCTAGTTTACCTTACCTTCAGTTTCCTTGCCCAAGTCTTTTAGACTTGCTGACATGTGCCCTTTACTCTTTTGGGTGACACATGTTAGATCCTGAGCCTGGGTCCTTTGTTGAGGACGAGGTGTTTGCTGACGCCGAGCCTGAGCTTGTGTTTGACGGGGAGTACGTGGACACTGGGGACCAGTCCTAGTGTCTTCGTTGTGTTTTCCTTTTGTTTAGACTGTTGTTTTGTTGTCGGTGCGTAGCACCTATACCTTGTTATGTCGTTGCTTTTGTTGGCCTTGTTCTGGGCCTTTTGACTCTTTCTTTTAGCCTGGTGGCTTTTCTGGATGTTGGACTTATTTTCATGTTGGACAATTTATGAGATATGAGATTTTATTTCAGTCTCTCTTTGTGTTATTATTGTTGTTCCGTTGTGGTTACAGGGACCTGCTTATGTTTTATTGACGCTTATCAGGTTTGGGGCTTCACAGCTCCACTCTCGTGCGGACCTTTCACGTCTCGCCTCCATTTTAGGGAAGCGGGTCGTGACAGGTTTTGTTGGTGGCCCATGCATGTCCTTCTGTAACTGCGATTTTTGGAATGGCGATAATAATATTAGAATGTCCAATAAACTAAGTTCGACATCCGAGTCATAAGCTATGAGTCTAATCTGATTCGTTTTCTGTGTCATTAGATGGCAGGAAGGCGATTCACCCGTGGTGGGGGTAGTGGTGCGCTCCCTCATGATGAGGAGCCTGAGCGGGAACCCACCAACGGTGAGATGATGCGGATGATGCTCCAGATGATGCAAGTGCAGCAGGGCGTGCTCCTGCAAGTCTAGAATGCTCCACTTGCTCGAGCTGCCTGGGCTCTTCCGGATGCCCCTCGCTCTGAGCCAGGAGCGAAGCAATTTCGGGAGCTGGGTCCTGCATATTTTGATGGGTCTGAGGGTCCTCTGGCTGCCGATGAATGGATTCGGAACATCGAGGACAATCTGAAGATGGCCAAGATCACCCCGGCTGGATGGGTTGATTTGGCGAAGAGGCAACTCAAGGATAATGCTCGGAATTGGTGGGATGCGGAAGAGAAGATGCTGGTGGAGCCGATAGCTTGGGTTACCTTTAAGTCCAGGTTTGATGAGGAATTCTTTCCGAAGGCTGCGAAGAAGGAGATGCTGCAGCGCTTCATTGATCTGAAGCAAGGGAGCTCGACGGTGGACCAGTACCACCAAGAGTTCACTAGGCTGAGTCGGTTCGCGCCAAAGATGGTGCAGGATGCTGATGAGAGGGCTCAGAGGTTCCTGCAGGGACTTGCTTTGGAGCTCCAGAGTTTTGTGTCTTCCTCCGATCTGGACTCTTATCAGAAGGTTCTGGTCGCTGCAAGGAGGCAGGAGCTGAACCTGAGTCAGAGGAGGGGGTCTGTTGTTGGTGCTGGGAAGAGGCCTATGGAGCAGGCCAGGGCGGTGGTTAGGCCTAGTTTCAAGCCTAATCAGCCAGCTCAGTTCAAGAGGCCAGGAGGGCCTATTCAGAAGACTTGCCATTTCTGCGGTAGAACCGGGCATGTCAAGGATCAGTGTATGAGGTTCCTGTGCCAGTGTGTCGTCTGCGGGGATCCTACCCATGTCATGAAGGATTGTCCGAGGTCGAAGCAGCCTTGGAGGGCACCTGTTGCAGCACAGCCGTTGCAGCAGCGAGCGTCTGTTCCTGCTGGTCGTGGAGCGCCTCTTGTCCCTCAGGGGCAGGCTTTTCGGCAGGCTGTTCCGCCGAGGAGGCAGGCTTTTCTGATGACCGCTGTGGAGAGCGAGGCTGTGGATGAGGTTATCGCAGGTAATCCTCGATCTAGCTGTTACTTTCCTAGCTGGTTTTGATTGCTAGATTGTGTTGTTTGCTTGAATATGGTTGTTTGCTAGACTAGGGTTTGATTGTTAATTGCTTGTTAGGTGTGGTTTTGGTGTGCACATTTCCTGCACGGGTCCTCTTTGACTCTGGTGCATCGATGTGCATTATTTCTCGGAGCTTCGTGGAGAGGCATTCCTTGTCGACGTCCCCTCTTCCCAAGAGTTGGAATATCGTTATAGGGAATGGCGTGGTCTCGGTGCATCGTGGTTGCAATTCTTGCTCGTTGGTGGTCTGTGGACATGAGCTCTTCGCTGATTTCATTGTCCACGACATCGTCAACTATGATGCGGTTCTTGGGATGGACTGGCTTGTGAGCTTCTATGCTACGATCGACTGTCGGAGGAAGAAGGTGGTGTTCGAGATTCCCGGACATCCAGTGTTTGAGTTCAGTCGTGGTAGCAGTTCGCTTGGTCCTGTCAGGTTTCGGGCCAGACCAGTGGAGGCTGTGGCTATGCAGATGGAGCTGGAGTGGCCAGCTGTGGTGCGTGATTTTGGTGACGTCTTCCCCGAGGAGATGTCTGGTTTGCCACCTGATCGAGCTTTAGAATTTTCTATCGATCTCATTCCAGGTGCGCAGCCGATTTCGAAGGCATCGTATCGTATGGCACCTGCAGAGTTGGAAGAGTTACGGAAGCAGTTGGATGAGCTCTTGCAGAAGGGTTATATCAATCCTAGTGTGTCTCCGTGGGGAGCACCGGTGCTGTTGGTGAAGAAGAAGGATGGTTCACGTCCCATGTGCGTGGACTATCGGGAGTTGAATGCGGTGACCATTAAGAATAAATACCCGTTGCCTCGCATCGATGATATTTTTGATCAGCTTGGAGGTTCGAGGGTGTTTTCTAAATTGGATTTGAGGAGTGGTTACCATCAGTTGAAGGTGAAGAAGGATAATGTTCCGAAGACAGCGTTCAGGACGAAGTATGGACACTATGAGTTCGTGGTTATGCCTTTCGGCGTAACTAACGCACCCGCAGTTTTCATGAATCTGATGAACCTGATTTTCTACGACTTTTTGGATAAGTTTGTCGTTATCTTTATTGACGACATTCTGATCTATTCGAAGTCGGAGGAAGAGCATGCCTCGCACTTGAGGACGGTATTGGAGATCTTGAGAAAGCATCGTTTGTATGCTAAGTTTTCGAAGTGCGAGTTTTGGCTGGATAGAGTTACTTTTCTCAGGCATGTGGTGACTGGAGATGGTATTTCTGTGGATCCCGAGAAGATTAGGGCCATCAGAGAGTGGCCTGTTCCGTCGTCTGCGTCTGAGATCCGGAGTTTCCTTGGGTTGGCGGGATATTATCGGCGATTCATTAAGGACTTTTCCCGTATTGCTGAGCCGATGACCAGATTGACGCGGAAGGATGTTGCTTTTGTTTGGTCTGGTGATTGTGAGAATGCTTTTGGCGTTCTGAAGGAGAGGTTGACGACTGCCCCTATTCTTGTTGTGCCTGATCGCAGCGGTGGATTTGAGATCTTTTGCGATGCTTCTGGCAAGGGTCTCGGTTGTGTGTTGCATCAGCATGGGCATGTTGTGGCGTATGCGTCTCGTCAGCTTAAGGTTCATGAGAAGAATTATCCGACGCATGATTTGGGGTTGGCTGCTGTTGTGTTTGCTCTTAAGATTTGGAGGCACTTCCTGCTGAGTGAGAAAGTGAAGATTTTCACCGATCACAAAAGCTTGAAGTATATTTTCACTCAGAAGGAGCTCAACATGCGACAGCGTCGATGGTTGGAGCTTATGGCGGATTATGAGATTGATTTGCAGTTTCACCCTGGCAAGGTGAATGTGGTCCCTGATGCGCTGAGTAGGCTTCCAGCGGTGATGATTTTGACCTCGCAGTGGAGATTGCAGCAGGATTTTTACGAGTCTGGTGTGGAGATTGTTCTTCCTGGGGAGGCTTCTTCGTTGATATACCTGCAGGTACAGTCAACGATCGTGGATCGGATTAAGGCTGGCCAGGCTGAGGATCCGAAGCTGGTAAAGATTCGGGAGCAGGTGGAAGCCGGTCTGCGGACTGACTTTTTGATTCATGAGGATGGCTCGCTGAGGTTTGGGGCCAGGTTGTGTGTGCCAGCTGGGGATATCAGAGAGGAATTGATGGTGGAGGCACACAGTTCGCCGTATTCTGTGCATCCTGGTGGCACCAAGATGTACCCGGATCTTCGTCTGAATTATTGATGGCATGGTATGAAGAGAAGTGTGGCTCGGAGTGTAGCCAAGTGCTTGGTTTGCCAGCAAGTAAAGGCGGAGCATCAGCGTACGGCCGGATTGCTACAACCACTTCCGATTCCGGAGTGGAAGTGGCAACACATCACTATGGATTTCGTGACTGGACTACCTCGGAGTCTGAAGCAGAATGACGCGATTTGGGTGATCGTAGATCGATTGACCAAATCTGCGCACTTTATTCCGTTCCGAGTGGGACAGTCCACTGAGGCGCTGGCGAGGAGATATATGGAGGTAAATTCTTTTACACTCCGTTTCATTTCCTTTTCCTAGTTGGATAGTGATGTAACGTGAATCGTGCAGGAGGTTGTGCGACTTCATGGAGTCCCCGTGAGTATCGTGTCGGACAGAGACATGAGGTTCACATCTCAGTTCTGGCAGAGTTTACAGAAGAGTTTGGGTACGCGTCTGAGTTTCAGCACGGCGTACCATCCGCAGACGGATGGCCAGTCCGAGAGGACGATTCAGATTTTGGAAGACATGCTGAGGGCGTGCATGTTGGATTTCAAGGGTTCGTGGGAGGACCATCTACATCTGGTGGAGTTTTCTTACAACAACAGCTTCCAGGCGAGTATTGGCATGGCGCCTTTCGCCGCTCTTTATGGGAGGAAATGTCGATCGCCATTGAGTTGGGATGACGTTGGTGATCGGGAGCTGTTGGGACCTGAGATGATTGTGGAGGCCGTGGATATTGTCAGGAATATTCGGGAGAGGTTGAGAATTGCTCAGGACCGTTTTAAGCATTGGGCGGATGCTAAACGTCGTCCTTTGGAGTTTCAGCCGGGCGACCATGTGTTCTTGAAGATTTCCCCGAATCGTGGTGTGATTCGTTTCGAGAAGAAAGGGAAGTTGAGCCCGCGATACATTGGACCATTTGACGTTTTGGAAAGGGTTGGCGAGGTAGCTTATCGCTTAGCCTTGCCGCCATCTTTGGAAGGAGTTCACAATGTTTTCCATGTGTCGCAGCTTCGTCGATACATTAGCGATCCATCTCATGCTGTGGATTTTTCGGAGATTACCGTTCGCCCCGATATGACATATGACCAGCATCCAGTGCAGATTCTGGACAGGCGTCAGAAATCGCTTCGGAACAAGATTGTCAATCTTGTGAGGGTGATGTGGCGACACGGCTCACCTGGAGAGTCTACTTGGGAGAATGAGGATGAGATGCGAGAGCGTTTCCCACTTTTGTTTCCGGACACGTGAGTGTTTGGAAATTCCGAGGACGGAATTTTTCTTAAGTTGGGGAGGATGTAACGACTGGTTTTCATGTATCTGGATTTATTATAATATAATATATGTTTTGGTGGATTTTCTCCTCATGCGTGGTTTCCGTCTCCGTGACTTTCATTTTCGCTCGTTTTGTCGTGTATTCTTGTTTCTTCCTTAGGATCGTTGATTTTCAAAGTATGTCATTCGTGACGGACTTCATAACGGTCGTATCTTACTATTAGATCAAGCCTAGGAGTCTTAGGAATCGATCCCAGGGCCCCGCGCTCCGTATCGGAACTTTTGGTGCTTATTAGCCGGTGTAAGAAGGGGCACCGAGCGACTAGATGACGATCCAGTCGGTCGGCAATCCTTCTTGGACCGACTAGTTGGCTTTCTAAATTATTCAGGAGTTACTGTTTATCGTTAGTCGGTCTAAGAACGTTGGTTGACCGACTAGGTTGCAAACTAGTCGGTCAGCAATGCTTCTTTAACCGACTAACTCTTCAACTAAATTTTAGTATCTATACTGTTCACTCTTAGTCGGTCTAAGAACGTTCATCGACCGACTAGATGTTAAACTAGTCGGTCAGTATTTGTTCTTCGACCGACTAATTCTAAATCCTATTTTCGTTCAGAAGTTACTGTTTACACTTAGTCGGTCTGCGTTGGTCGACCGACCGACTAGTTGCCAAACTAGTCGGTCAGTGGTTGCTCTCTGACCGACTAATCTGTGTTAAAACCCTAATTTTTGGGCAGCCGCCAGCCCAACCTATTTATACCCCTCCCAAACGTTTTCTTCTTCCTCCACTCGACCTAAAACCCTAAATCCTCCCCCATTGAGCCCCCTTCTACCTCAAGCCCTCATTCCTTCATCCCAAACCCAAGATCCATCATCCAAACTCACCCTCCACTCATTCAACCTCTCATCTTCCCCAAATCTCCATCAAACCCCCAAAATCCCCCCAAAAACCCTAGTTCTCCAAACTTCTCCTTTCGTTTCCAGATCTGGTCCTAGGGTTCTCCGGAGTGTTTCTTCCGCCTCCTCACGGTAAGAAATCGATCTCTTGACGTTTTTATAACCTATTTGTATTTTTATGAAACCCTAATGAAATTTCATGTTGTTTGATGTTTGTTTCCCCATAACAGCGATTTCCCCCGTAGATTAGCATCCGCGAGACGAACCTTCGTAATCGTCATTCCCGGTGCTAGGCAAGTGAAACTTGCCACCTAGGGTTTAGGCCATGCTTTAGGCCATTTGCTTGTTGTAGGCGTAAAAAAGACTAGGCGACGAAATGATACCCGCCTAGGCGCAAATTCCGGAACTAGCTTGACAACGAAGCTAGGACCGTCGTTTTACCATGTTGCACAACTACCATGTCATGTTTAATTTTGATTGACGGTACGCGAATAAATTGCCATCCATGTTGTATGTCGCATTCGTAGCACACGCTACAATACTTGTGTTTCCTGGCTCGTGCTCCAGAAGCGGGCCATGTGTTGGTTGATAGCCAACGCCCGACCTACTAGTTCCGGCTAGGCACCCACTATACGTGGGCATAACCCTATGCCATACGTGTTACTCACACTTCCTGGCTCGTGTCCCAGAAGCGAGCATTCCGTGTTCGGGGGTAATGCCCTGGCTCGACACACTTGGGAGGGGTAGAGATAAACGGTCACTTGAGCTTAGGAGTTGGCCCGATCAGCCACTCTAGCCAACAGGCGGAATCTCTGTGCACGACGTGTTTACATGACGTGATTTCCTTGACTTGTACTTGAGCACAGCCTGCGGGCAATAGGGCACTCGTTGAGTGATCCCTTGTACTTGTTCCTTGACATTACATGTCACAACTACCACTTGACAC